>CM061030.1:15598750-17022500 GCA_030763125.1 Hippophae gyantsensis
TATGATCCGACGGACAGCAGCCAAATGAAGATGATGAGTCTGAAGAAATTGATTGACTAGTTGTACAACAAAAGAAATATCTGGTTTAGTGATGGTGAGATAGACAAGGCTATCCATCAGTTTCCGATATAAACTGGGATCAATAAGTAAGTAATCCTCCTCTTTGCGAAGCTTGACATTTAATTCCATGAGAGTATCGACAGAGGTAGCTTCCTACAGTCCAGTTGTAGCCACCAAATCACTAACATACTTGTGTTGATTTAGTGAAATACCAGAGGGACTATGATGCACCTCAAGATCAAGAAAATACGTAAGAGCCCAAGATCTTTCATATGAAATGATTTTGAGAGATTGGTCTTGAGCTGGACAAGTAAAGTAAAATCAGAACCAGAGATCACAATATCATCAACATAAACCAAAAGAACAACAATACCCATGTCTGATTTCCAAAGAAAGAATGAAGTGTCATATTTGTTCTACTTGAAGGAAAATTGTAATAAAATGGTTCAAACTAGGCTTGTGAAGCTTGTTTGAGACCATAAAGAGAGCGACGAAGTTTACACACATTGGAGGTCGGAGGTCGGAGAGGAAACAATCTTTGGGGTGGCTTCGTATAAATACATTCTTTAAGATCTCCGTGAAGGAAAACATTCTTAACATCCATCTGATGTAGTGGCTAATCATTGGAAGCAGCAAGAACTAAAGTCGTTCGAACAATAGTCATCTTAGTCACAGGAGCAAAGGTCTCCTCATAATTAATACCATATTCTTGATTGTTTCCAAGGACAACATACCGAGCTTTATAATGATCCAAACTTCCACGAGAGCGAACCTTGACTAAGTAAATCCATTTGCAATCCAGAAGAACTATAGTGGAAGGGCAAGACTCAATGTCCTAGGTGTGATTGGCCTCTAGAGTAGTAATTTCCTCCTACATAGCTTGTCGCCAATAGTCATGCTTGACAACATGTGAGTAGCATTTGGGAATATCAAAATTGGACAATGCAGTAGTAAGAGATGAAATAGAATTGCTAGAAAAAAAACCATACCTATTCGAGGGGGGGGTATAGACACTTGAAAAGAGCGACATTGCAAAGGCTCTGGAGGTGTTGCAATTGACTGATTTCAGTGCATGTTAAGATCAGATATCGGGTGAGCCACTGGAAGTGACCGTGGGTGGGTTGTCTCGTATACACCATACCTGGTTTAAAATGAGAACTGTTTTGAGGAATATCTGAGAGCTGTTGCTCAAAGTAGGGAAGGACCATAATAGAAGAGGGCACAGATGACACAGGAAAAAAATGTTGATTTTCGAAGAGAATAACATTTCTAGAAATGCATGTACGATGTAATGTAGGATCATAGGAAACAAATCCCTTTTGACACATTATATCCTAAGAATGCACATCTAACAGATTGAGGAGGTAATTTATGTCGCTCATGAGGAGGTAAATGAACAAAACACACACAATCAAAGATACAAAAATTAACGTAACTAGGTTGTTTAACAAACAAGCGAAAATAGAGAGACTCTATGTGTAAAACTTGGAAAGGTAAATGATTAATCAAGTGAGTAGTAGTCTTTAGAGCCTAAACCCGAAACATGGATGGAACAAAAGATTCTAACAAAAGAGTGTGTACCATATCAAGAATATAACGATTTTTACATTCAGCTACTCTATTTTGTTAAGGAGTAGCAGAACATGAACGTTGATGGATAATACCTTTAGAAGCCAAGAATGCTTGAAACTAAGTGGACAAATATTCACCACCAAAATTTGTGCGTAATGTGTTAATATTTGTAGAAAATTGATTTTCAACATACACTAAAAACTTAATGAAAGTACGAAAAACCTCAGATTTAGAGCTTAGAAAATAAACCCAAGTGAATTTTCTATGATCATCAATGAAAGTCACTTATTATTAAGATTTTTCATGTGAACTAACCAAGGAAGCTTCTCAAACATCACTATGGATAAGATCAAAGTAGTGAGAAGCTCTACTAGCATGCAAAGGAAATGGAAGAGTTTTACTTTTACCAAGTTTACAAGAATCATAGTTAAGAGATAAAGAAGAACGTTCTTCATTACCAAAAAAGCCCGAGTTCAATACATAAGATAAGATTTGAGTATTGGGATGGCCTAAATGACGATGCCACACTATACTCAGATCAGGAACATTATTACAAGCAAAAGACTTAATAGAAGAAAATGGATAAAGTGCTAGAACTGGTAAAAATAGTGGAAACAAGCGTCGCACTTTAGGTCCCTTCGCGATCGGCTCCCCTGTTACTTGGTTTTGCATAACACAACCATCACCAGAAAAATTAACTGTACAATTGTTATCAATTAATTGACCAACAGAAATGAGATTCGTGGTAAGCTGAGGAGCAAGAAACACATCGATAAATGTAAAAGAGGTATTTCCAACAGCAGTGATTGACAAAGAACTGCCATTGGCAATCTAAATGGTAGTTTGGCCAACATAGGGACGGACATGAAACAAAGTTGTGGGAGTATTCGTTATGTGATTAGAAGCCCCCGAGTTTACATACCAAAGTGTAATAGGATTTTTACCTTGAAATCCTATCGCAGATAATGCTAAAATTAGTATTTGTTGCACCATTTCAGGAGTGCAATAAGTTGCTGCAGGAGGTGCAAGATCAAAAGAAGCACTTAAGGAAGACCCGTGTGCTACTGAAGTCGTTGCTGGAGGAACAACAACAGAAGTCTGAAATGCTTGGACCTGACGATTCTGGAGGCAGATGCAACATTCTTTGATAATATGACCCTTTTTCTTGCAATAAGAACAATATTTTTTAGGACAATTGGCAACAATATGCCCATATTCTTTGTAGTTAAAACATTGTAGAATTTTAGAAGTCATAAGCGATCCATGTCCTTGGGCAGTATAAGCCATAGTTGTTGTTGCGGAACTGCCATGAGATTGTTCCAGAATAGGTTGAGTACTAAGACGTTGTTTTTCGCGAAGTAACTTACCAAAACAAATATCAAGAGAAGGAACAGGAGATCTGTTCAGTAGAGAAGAGCGAATCGATTCATATTCCTTGCGTAGTTTCATAAGAAATTGATCACGTTGGTTAGTCTTGTGAAGATTCTGAATAATTGAAAGAGTAACAACAGGAACATCTGCTGTAACCAAATCAATATATTCATGCCAATGAGTCAAAAATGCCGAGTAATAGTCTTGGATGGAAAGACTACCATGTTGAAACATGACAATCACATGTTCTAACTGAAAGCGATGAGTATCATTATCTTGATGATAAACTTTCTTCAAATAATTCTACATGGATTGTGCAGAGCGATGAGCCCGCAAGTTGGTGATGATATGTGGCTCCATCGAACGAAGAAGCTAAGACATGATTTGAGCATCAAGCACAGCCCAAGAAGGAGAAGACACGACTTCTTTAGATTTGTTAGTGTCGGATGTTGGTGCAACATCCGTGCCATCAATATGACCCTAAAGGTCTTTTCCTATGAGGAAAAGTTCAAACTGAAAAGCACAGGTAGAGTAATTTTTGCCCGTAAACTTGACATGCACTGGTGTAATGTCCATCGTAAATAAATGGAACCCGAGACAAAGCAAAAGAAATATTTAAAAAAATTAAAGGAACCGAGAGGACCTTAAACAGAGATTTCCAAAGAACACTACTTCAGTAGAAAATACTAGAAAATATCAATGAAGATTTCCTTAGAAATAGAATACCGAAATTTTTTTCAACCTTGTTCTGATACCATGTCAAAAATAAGTCAAAAATGTTGTATGAAAAAGGCCGAATAATTGGCTTTGTGATTTCTCTCTATTATATAGACTGTATAAAATAATTCTATACATAGAAACAAATCCCGAAATAAATGAAATGAATATGGACAGTTATAGACAACTAAAATGAATATGAATAACTAAATGAATATGGACAACTAAGCTGTTAGTGATAATAGGCACATGGTGAAATAGATGATTGAAATTAAGGGATTTTGTGTATGTTGATCTATAAATGTCTGTGATGTTAGAGAGAAAGTTTAGAAATGTCATAATTTTGGTTAAGCTATTGTAGTAGGGACTATTGTGTGGTAATAGGGTAGTTATAAAGTTGAAATACTAAGGTTGGGTGTTAATGTGACCTGAAGTTATGGACAAGAGGTTTAGTAGATGGTTAATTAATGTGCATTGTGGACAGTGAGAGGTTTAGTAGATGGTTAGTTCATGTGCATCGTGGATAGTGAGAGATTTAGTAGATGATTAGTTCATGTGTATTGAGGACTGATGCATTGGATGTAGCAAAAGGAGTTGAAGACATACCAACCTAACATGTGAAAAAGATTTTACTTAAAAAGAATTAGATAGATAACATGATTGAATGCATATGGAGGGAGAAAGAAGATTATATTGAGGATCCCTTATAGTGAGAAAAAAATAATCTCAAATTTCATAGAGAATTGCCACAAAACACAATTTTTAGATGTGTGCTTCATTTGAACATAGATAACAAAAATGAAATGTTTACATTTAAATTTACTTATCTTCATTCATTGTTAGGACTCGCCTCAAATCTACCTTGATAGCAGGGGATGCATCCCAAAGATAATATTAATTGACTAACTTGTTTCTTTAATTGATTTTGGATTGTGTCAAAATCATAATTGTATAAAGTTTTATACAAATTTTGGCATAGTTTCTCCTAAATTGAGACTAACCACACTATAGTAAAATGATAAAAATTCTCAAAATACTTTTAAATTCATCAATAGATATAATTTTTTATATAACCATAAAGTAACTTATGTCTATCAATATGACCATACATCGTGATATACATGCTATATACCAAATTATAACCTTTTTTAATCTTGGCTACTAGTACATTTATACACCAACAAAAATTTACTATATAAAAGGGTAAAGATATCAAACCAATCAAACCATATAAACTGTAGAACAAAAGATTGATCTTATGCCTTCAAACTTGTTATGTTATGTTTTCTCAAAGCTGCTACTTGAGAGAAAGGTGAGCTTGAAAGCTTATTGAGTGGATAGTTTCATAACACCTGTGATTGCAAGCTTAAAAACAGTGAATGAAATACATATGACTAACCATGAAATAATATGTTGATAGAAATGATGTGTTTGATCTTAGAATATAATAATGTACTTCTTATGAGTTACCATGAAGTAACATGATATTATAAGTATGTAATAAAAAGTATTAACCATAAGAAATGTACTTTGAGTTTGTTATGCCAAGAGTACCTGTGAATCCGATTCGCACGCGGAGGAGATGCTTGGCACTGGTGCAAGCTCGCAACTATATGTATGAGAAATTTACTTGATGTAGCCATTAAAATGATTTAGTTGACTCTATTGATATATGTCATGTGTACACTAGTTTAACTGAACTAGATTGATAAATATAATACTGATATGATAAGAACATATTGAACTGATATGATAAGAACATATTGAACTGATATGATATCATATTAAACTAGACTGATTAATATATATGGTAACATCATACTTAACTAATTTAATATCATACTAAGTTGAATTGGACTAAATCTATTGGTAAAAATGTCTTATAAAGTGAAACTGAATATTCTGAATATTAAGTAAAGCCAATTACCACTAAAAATTGAAGGAAAAGTACTCTGATAGTTCTAAAATATTTACTGAACTTGCTAGCATGTATAAAATTAATAGAAATAATAAAGTTGAGTTATTATTAAATTGAAATTGCTTGCAAATTATTTTGCTTTTAGCTTGCTAGTTGAGATAATAAAATAAATTTTCATGGTACTTTCATATCGGAAGTGCATTGAAACTAAAATATAATATATTCTTCAAATTTTGGTTAAATTAAGTAAATGTACTGGGAACTTTAATATTAAAAAAATGTTACTTATACTAATTGAATTTACTTGAATGTAAATAAGGTTTTACATGATGCTATCAAAGCTATAGAAAAGAAAATTTAATATTATTTTGTAAATTTTTCTTTAAAAAAAATATAGCTATTAAAAACATATTTTGCTCGTGCTGATTCTGCTGACTATGTACTAGTTGGTTCAAATGTCAAAAAACAAATACGTTTTTATAGCATGACTTGATAATAGGCATATAAAATGCGTTGACATGAAACATGTATTTTTAAACAAGATATGACAAACTCTGGTAGTAAAGTTTTGACATGAAAGTCGCATTATTAAAAATAACTAATTTGTACTTCTGAAAATCTATTGTAACTGCATTGAAAATCTCATGTGCATATATATGAAATTTATTAAATATTTGAATGAATTGACTGCTGAAACTAAACAGTCAAGAATGTAAATTTATGTGATTTAGTTTTAAAAATGTTGAGTATCCACTCATAGTACTGTATTGCTACTATTGCTTTAGTTGCATTGAAATGTCTTCTGGATCAACCCTTTCTATATGATAATACTTGTGTTAGAAACAAGAATAACACCACAGTTAATTCTGCTAATATAAAACTAAATGGTACTCTAAAATGTTCAAACATGGACTGTTAACATATAACTCAATATTCTCTTCAATACTTGGGTAGAAATCAAAGTGTTACTTATAGTTTTGATATTATTACGCTCTTAGTTTCAAATCTAAAAAACATACTCTGAAATCCGTTAAACTTTCAAGTAAAATAGGTCCAAAACTGTTTGAAAACATCATTAAAATATAAAGATTGAACCCAACTCCTTAGCCATGAACATAAGTGAAACATCTTTTGAAATCACCAAAAATAATTTCATCATTTAAACACACATAACTCGAAATGAAAATGTCTAAATTAAAATCTATCAAAACACTCAAAAATTAGTCATTCTCATGTTTTGAGAGAGCGAGCATATGCTCATTTTATATAACAAAAGTTTTATAAACTCTAATTTCAATTTGTGTCATCTCACTATAAACAATTCTAAAATATAACTTTTCATAGAAATGTCCAAATATAATTTTGTAAAAATATATAAAAACTAGACATTTTAAACTTTAAAACAAGATACAATACAGCCAATTTAAATTTGTAGAATTATTTCAAATCACAAAAATACCTTTTGATTTGAAACATGATTTTTGACACAATTTTCACTTGACATACTCTCAATTAAATAGGTATAACTTTCTTTTAAAAAATTGAATTAACAAATCGTAAAATTTCTATTAAAATAGACATCCATATCTTTCCAAAGAGATATAAATCAAAGTCTAATTCATACTTAAGGTTTCTTAGTTCCCATTTTAAGTTTCCACAAAAGTTATTACCTAGCTATGCTTTAATTTAAAATCTCCATCTTCTTTTCCCCTCTTCTTTCTTCTCTTTTCCCCTCCTCTTTCTGTTTCTCTTTCTCCTTCCATTTCTTTCCTTTGTTTTATGTTTATTTCGTGCATGCATTCTTCAAAAAGCTTGCCCTCACATGCTTAAGATAATAAGAGCTTAGAAGTAGAACATGTGGAAATTGAATCACCTCTTAGATTTTTTTTATTAATCACAAGGACATGTGTCCTCTTAAGAAGCAAAGAGTGACACTTCATATTAAAAATATAATTAATTAAATAAATAATTATTAAATACATACTATTGAGGGTAAAATCATAATCACATTAAAAATTATTCTTAGCAACAATTTTTCTTTTATGTAAGGGATGAGTTCTTACATTCACAGACTTACCTAAATTAGAGAGGCTTATATTTGGTTGCATAAAAATATGCACACCTCTCCATTTGTGTGATTTTGTGCCTACCTTAATTTCAAATACTGAGATATATACATAAATAATCACTTGACCTTTTACAAACTAGAAGAACAATGCATATGATACTATCCAAGGAGAGTAGAAGAAACATGTAGATGCATTGACTTTGAAAGAAGTTTTTGAAACATGCTCTATTGATTTCATATTTGATTTCATTTTTTTTATATTTGAGAGTTTAGTCTTGTAGCGTGCTTGCAAAACTCTAGGCATCTTGGTGTCTAACTTTTTTTTTTCCCTTTTTTTTCTTTTTTTTAATTAATCATCATCTAACGTTTCTTGTAAATGGACCTTAAAACTCCTGGCTTCTACCTTGAACTTTTGCCTAGGATCAGTAAAGGTTGATACATTAAAGAGAGGAACTGAAGAAGCTCAGTTTGAGACATGTTCTATTTGAAACATAAAGGGAAGTAATCACTATTGTCGTTTGGGCATGCAGGAAATGTACAACCAACATCATTAAGCTTGTCACAGGTGAAAATGTTGATACATAGTTCTCATCCTAGTTCAATTGAAGCTTCTTTATTTTCTTTTTTTGTGCATGGGAAACAAGATATCTTATGTGATAGGTTTGATGATGCTGGAACTTGGCAGATGTGTTCAAAATGCAACGATCAGTCATGCGGCACCTGTAAAAAAATTGCATCAATTACAGAGGATGAAAATGCAAATTGTTCACACTCTTTGCATTTTCCAGTAGCTTCATTCCAGCTATCAACGTTCAATGCAATGTCTAAAAGCTCTCCTGTTGATCTTGTATATAAACGCAGGAAGCTACGAGAGAGCACTATTGCAAAGCTTTCATCCCAGGGGCCTGAAAACCCTAAGAGAAGTGGTGATTGCTTTACTTTTGATTGTTCTGATACGTCCTTGGTTGCAGCCAAAGAAGAAAATGTTGGTCCTTGTGTTGAACATGCAATTAAATCCACACAAACATCTATTACATCCCCTTTAAGCAAAAGAGAACCTCATGTTTCAAATGTGGAATCTGCACATGAACGTTTGGTTGGCGAAGAACTTGTTGATGATTCAAAAATTAATATGCAAAACATTCTAGAAGTAGACAGCATAAATGATAGCTGCTCATCATCAAAATCGAATGTGGAACATGCTTTATCTTCAACAAAGACGGAATTGGAAGAGATTGGTGAGTGCTCCTCCTCCGGTGCATTCATCATGGAAGACAGGGGTGATGATTTGTCTGAAAAGGATTTCTGCATCTCATTTCTTAGAAGCCATGGGCGGCTTGAAAGAGTTTCACCATTTGGGACTTGTGCTTCTCTTGAAGATAAAGGTAATAGTAACAATGAACACTATTACCAATCATGTAAAATTTGTGGTAAATCGGAAACCACAAATAAGGTTTTAATTTGTGATAACTGTGATGATGCTTTTCACTTATCCTGTTGCAATCCCCGTGTGAAAAAAATACCAAGTGATGAATGGTACTGTAATTCTTGCCTGGAGAAGAGGCATATAATTTTAAAGGGGTCCATCTCCAGAACATTGCGAAATATTACAAGTGTAATGAGTGGATGTAAAAATGCATCATCATCAAAAGGTGAATCAAATCCCATAGTGCTAATGCTAAGAGATACTGGGCCATATATGACAAATGTCCGGGTTGGTAAAGGATTTCAAGCAGAAGTTCCAGACTGGTCAGGTCCAATAGATAATAAGTATGTTTAGTTGCTCATTTATGATCTTTATTAGTATTAACACTTTTTTTTCTTCTAGCATGTCTTGGTTTATGCACTTATATGATCTAGTAGAAAGGCTATCTTGAATGCTTCATAGCATTGGTTGTTATTGGATTCGTAAATAAAATGCTAGACTTTAGAGTTTAGACAGGAGTTCGTTTCCATTTCCACACTCCTTTAAAATTTCTTGTCTATGTTGTCAAATTATATTATATATTGAAAGGATGGGTATGTCCCTTCTTTCAAAAGGTTAACCTTGTAAGGTGGGCTAATATAAGTTTTTGATTCTGTCAGTATGTTAGTATATTGACTTCTCTTTTATATTTGTGTGGCTCTTTTTGCCATGTGATCTGTAACTATTTAAGAGGATGTTGAAGACATGGATGACATCTTTCTTCACTGCATATTGTTTCTTATTTATGGGATAAACTGATTAGATAGATGTGTTTATAATGGCTAGCTCTAATTCTTGGGTTAAATTTTGTTGGAGAGCCTTGGAAAAGTTATTCTAAGTAAATTACTTCGATTCATGTGGTGCGGTCTATTGTTTTGTGATTGGTTTGGGTGTTTTTTTTTCTGTTGATAAGCTATTTTGATTTAGTGGATAGCTTTTTCTAAAGTGTATTAGATGTTATGTTATTGTTTTGTTGAATTTTATCCAAGTTATTTTTTAAATTAGAAAAAGGAGATTCGACATTAGTTTTTTGAGAAAGGATGTGATCATGTTTAATAAGAATTATGGATTTTGTGCTAGAAATAGAACCTAAGCTTTTGGTCCAAGATGGAGGTTATAGATATAATAATATTTTCTATTATTTTGAGTTGCAAGGTTCAATGTGTTGATTGTGCTATAGTTCTCTATTATTATTTTTTGTAACGTTGCATGAACAATTTGTTACCCAATTTTCTTGACTCTACCAAGTTAGTCTCTAGAAATTAGTTTGACCAATTCTGTATCCAGTTTTTCCAATTTTACCAACCAAAAATTTATTTAAATTGGAGAAGTTGAGGTACTGAATTGGTCAAATTGGAGAAGATAGGGTGATTGTAAGAGCCCATAATATTGATACACAAATATTAACTAATGATTCATTAGGATGCTTCTTAAGTAAAACTTACTTGGAGCTTCTTACTATACAAGATTTTGATCTTTCTGCTTCAGTGTGAAGTGCCCAATTCAAATATAATTAAGGTATTGAAATGATTGTATTTATCGGTAAGGTCAACACAAAACATTGGATTCAATCCATGTCTTCCATGGTTTACTTTTCACTTAATTGGTATGTATCTTGCAAGAAAAGTTAGGAAGAAATTGATAATTTATTTTTAAATTACTCAAGGTCTAAGCTACAACATTATGGAGGTATCGTGAGCCATGTTAGGATTATGCAAATCTTTATTGCTAGAAAATTTTCATGCACATGGGAAGTGTATGAAGGCTAAGACTACAATGTTTTGGAGCTGTAGGGTTGGAGAAATTCTTTGGGTTTTATGGATAAAGGATACTGAGTATGGTAGTAATCTTTTCTAGAAGAAAGTTGTGTTTTTGGCTTAATCACAAGCTATAATTTCGGAACTTGTACATCCTAGATGGAGCTTTGTAAAGAATATGCTATTTTAAGTGAGAATTTTCTTTTGAGTGGATTGGTTGTTTACTTTTTTTGTATATTTGAAACGATTTGTATCTATGATATAATATATGATGTTTCTCATAAAAATTGGTCAAACTAATTTTTGGGATTAACTCATTTGGGTCACGGAAGTTACTAAATTGGTCATTAACCAATTTTTAGTGCTTGTGACTGATGTGAGTTGTGGAGTCATGAAGGGTTGGACTTCTAACCCACCTTTTTCCCCCTTGCATTTGCTCGTTTTGTTTACTTAGTATAGGCAGATACAATTGCTTACATTAATGTGAGTAGCTCATACGAGACGTATTATTCAGTTTTCCCATGCTTTGTCTTTTGTCATTTACAAAGCACGATTTATGTACCTTGTAACTAATTTAGGGAGAAATTCTCATGCTTGCATCACCTTCTTTGCTGTTTCGTTCGTCTTATTTGGCCTCATTGGTTATATCTTCTCTTTCCTTTTATCCAATACAGTTATGCTGATGGCGTTAGTGAACCAATAGAAATTGATCCTTCAGAATGTGTCAGTTTGCATGTAAGTTTTCAGTTATTCTTATAATCAATACTTCCAACAAGACAGTTGAGTTTTGGGACTTCTCAGAGAAGCGATCAATCCTTTTTTTGCAGGAGTGTCATTCCAACATGCCTTTTAGATTCAGCTCTGTGGGTAATTGGCTTCAATGTCAACAGGTTCGAGATGGTCCAGGAGATGGTTTAGATGGAACTATTTGTGGAAAGTGGCGCAGGTAAAGTGAGATACTTATTTTCCGATTATTAATCTCTTAGATAATTGTTATATGCTTCTTGGTTTTTAGTGTTTGCTGAGTTTACTTACAAGAGAACTTGAGAATCAGTGTGTGGATTCAAGTTTCTTGTTTTTAATAGGTTCTTTCATTTTAATATGCCATTAACTTATATGAGAGGAATTTTCGGTGTACTGAACAAAAGTGAGTCCTGAACCTACCCTCAAGTCAATGAAACTGCATAGACAAAGTGACAGTTAGACCATATATACACACTTGCTCATAATTTACTTGAATAAAAAAAAATTAATTAACCATTATAAAGCTTTGTTCACCTTTTCTGGCTTACAATTTAATTGCTTAGTACAGGGTACTGAATCATTTTGAAATACCACTTGAAATTATAAGTCTTAGGAAGTGGCTTAGCACCTTCACTCTTGTGTTTGACTGATTTCGAAGGCCAATCATTTGAGTTTTAGTTTTGGTCTGGGAGATTTCAAAACTTAGATCTAACCAAAATACCAACCATATCTAAATCATGTTTATTGACTTATTACTTCTCATAAAAACTTGAACTTGTTCAATATTTTTGATAAGAAAAATTATATTATATTAATCAAGTAATAATTACAAAGGTGCAAAATGGATCACTTACAAAAAGATGCGCCAAACTATAACAACTAATAGCTATAAGTCTCATTCAAAACAAAGTTTCAAAACCTAACTAGGATAAACAAGCTTTTTCCTTAAAATTTATGGGAAACCAAGAATAGTCTTTCAATTCTTTTGAAACTGATGCCCAAGAAGTCGCAAAAATTAAAACCTTCACCCACAAAAATTTACTATCATTTTCATTTATCAAATTTTTTTTTATTCCTCTCCACCCATTACACCCAAAGGATTGTGCTTGTCCTGCAGTTCCACAACACTCTTGTATTTGAAGTTTTATTGCTCTTTCTATACTTGTAAAATGTTTCCAGAAATAAAGATTGACAAGATCTTAGAATAGCCCATTGTATTCCCATATTTCTCTGAAACTTTGACCAAATAAGATATGTAACTGGATTGTAAAGCATGGTTTTAGAAAAGTATATAAGGCTAGCCTCAAGGCTGCTTTTCTAGAAAAATCGCATCAAGGCTACTATTTTTAGTATTTTCTAAGGCTTATGCCTCACATTGCGTCTTAACTTATTAAAGCTTATTCCTCAAGGCTTAAGTTCCAAGGTATATAAGGCTTACGCTCCTAAACTTTGATAAACTTGAGTTAGATTGATGAGATGGGCACAAAATCAAGTGCTATTTATGTTTTAAAGGAAATCCCATATCAAATTCGGCCTTCTCAAGTTGATAAACAAGAAAAAAACTAAAAAAGTATCAAAAAGTTCTTCCTTCTACTTCTAGCAGCGACCAACAGTGTTTATCCACCATTTTTGATCTATTTGAATTGTTCTTGAGCTATTTCTTCATATCTAACTCCATTATGAAAAATTTAGTCCAACCTTTCATTTTATGGAGAAATATTTTTTTTCTTGTTCTTCTTTCTAGTTTTCTTTCATTTCTTTTTTTTTTTCGTGTTGAACATACTATGAAAATGTTAACATTGTTCCTAATCCTTCTCTAGTTTATTTTCTTTCTTCTTCTCTTAGTAAGGTTGAAAGCTTACTTAAGTGATTTTTTAAATTTTATGTTAGTTCAAACAATAAACTACTTAATTTGTAGATTTTTTTCTTTCCTGGAGATTGTTTTAGTTACTTTTTTAAGTTCTTAATGAGTTAGTAAATTTTATTTTGTGATAATTAATGCCTTGAAGTATTTATTTCAATTTTACATGTTTTTAAAAATTTTTGCTTTGAGGCTTGAGCTTTGAGTGTCTCGAGGCTTATGCCTCACTAGTTAGAAGTAAAACACTTCAAGGTTAGTTTATGTCTTTTAAAAACTTGTTGCAAAGTCTTGTTAGTCTTTTTTTGCATTCCTATGTGCAAAACATAGAGTTTGTATTTTATTTAGTGTATTTATATGTCCTTATATATGGTTGATTACTTGGAAATTAGTATCTCACACACGTAAGATATACTTTGTATGTTCACATGTTACACTTACCATATTTAGGGGTTTTGCATATAGTATGCATGTTTAAGTTGTGAATGTGCTTTTGTGGTTTGGATACTCAACATTTTTAAATTAAAAAACAAATTTTTGGGATGCTCATCGAGGCCTTAGTGAGGGTTCGTTGACTTCGTTGATATGTGTTAGGGGATTCACCAAAGTACTTGGCGAGGCTAGCAAGGGTTGATCAAGTTGTGCCCATTGAGCTCTTTTGGCGACTATTGCCCTCATCGAGTGGTCGGTGAGGTTTTGCCAAGTTGTACGCAAGGTTTTGCCAAGTTGTTGGCAATGGTAGTCGACAAGTTGTATTTTCTGCAAATACACCCTCATTTATCTACCTCTTTGTTTTTGTTTTACTATGTGTTACCTGTTTTCGTTGTAAGCGAGGTTTTAAAAGTCTTTTAGGTGGTCGTTTCACCTCCTTCTTGGTTTGTTAGTACCAAGTGTAGACTTTCAATTGGAATCAGATCGGATACACTCTTTTGGGCTTTATTGCTTCATTGTTGATAATTGTTCTCTCTTCTTTTTCACACTTTCACCATTATGGATTCCGGTGGAAGGAACGTAGGCAACTCTCCATGTCTAGATGGCTTGAACTATGCCTATTGGAAATCTCATATGCTTGTCTTTCTGTTGTCGCTTAGAGATTGGGAGGTTAGTTGATGGTTCCAAGGTTCTTAATCCCATGGAGAAATGGTCCAAAGAAGATAACAAGGAAAGTGATTGGAATAGCAGGGGATTGATGCCATAATGAGATCTGTCATGCTAGATGAGTTTCAATGCATTTCAGCATATAAGATGTTGAAGGATGGGACATTGGAAACTACGTGTGAGGGTACAAGTAAAGAAGTCAAGGCTAATACATCTTAATAAGGAGTTTGAGCTACTCTAAATGAAAGAAGAATAAACTTTTGACAGTTTCTATGCCAGATTCTTGGATGGCATCAACATTTCCTACAATGTAGGACTACCAATTTGATGAAGAGAAGCAAGTGAAAAAGGTATTATTTTGCCTTTCTGATATCTTTCAGAGCAAGGTAACAACAATCAAAACTAACTTCAAAATCTTATCAAGATTCATGAGCTTGTAAGTAATTGATAGGCCTATTGAATCCACCACATTCTCCCAAAAGGGGAAAGACTACTGTTGCCAAAGGAAAAAGCATAACTTTGAAGTCAATTAGGGACAAGAATAGTAAAGGGAACGTTGTTGTATCAAGTGATGAAAACACAAACCCAGATAAAGAAGAGATGGCATTACTTGCCAAGAAGTTCACTAAGTTTTTCAAAAGTAAGAAAAATCTCTTGGTAGTTCTAGTTAGGGGAGCTCGAATAGAAGAGACTCGAGACTGAAAAGAAAATTGAAGACTCTAATGAGGAAATGGAAAGATGTTAGAGTAGAAATCACATGCATTAAATTCAGTGTTTCGATTGTGGTAAACTTGGTCATATTATTGCTAATTGCTACATCATTCAAAACGGAATTGGCAAGAGTTGTGAAAGCTGAGGTTATTATTTTGGACAATAATACCAATAATATAGAAAAAAGATTATAGTAATTTTATTGTCTTTATGGCTTTGAAACCTATTAAGGAGACTAATGAGCGTTTGGAAACTTACAATGAGCTCTTCAAAGAGCATATAAGGTAAGAAAAAGCTCGGGAAAAATTGTGGAGAGCCTAGATGAAAAAGATAAGGAGTTGAGCGAGTTGAGAGCCACTCTTGAAAATAAAAAATCCTTTATCAATAAGGATAAAGGTGATGTCTTAAAGAAAAAGATTATGCTAAAGAGGTACAGTGACTTAGTAGTTGTGTAAGAATCCAATAAGGCCAGGTTGAAGTTTCTTGAGGACAACTTGAAGGACTTGGAGTCAAGCCAAGCTAATTAGAGGACTGCAACCTTGATTTAATTGAAGATCAAGTTGATGAAACCACCATTTTAGGAAAGAATGTGATATTGCTTGAAAGTGAAAGGGATTATCTTGGGTATACTCTATTTGAAAATGATAGAGTTGAAGAATCTCCAATCCAAACTCAAGGACTTTGAAATGGTCTATTGGTTTTCTTGAGATATCTATAAGAGAAAAAAGATGACCTTATTAAAGCTTAATTGTTAAACAATCAGATCTAGAAAGAATTGATTCACTCAAAAGAGATTGTTAAGAAGCTAATGCTAGAATCTCAAAAGCTGGATGAAATTTGAGTAATAATAAGATCCAATAAGACAAAAGTGGTTTGGATATGTGGATGAGAGTAATTCTCCTTTTAGTGTTATTCTTATGTTCATCAATCCAATTGTTCTTGACCCCAAGATAAAGATGTTTGAGGTCATTTTAAAAGGTAAAAGTTAGGTTGCTCCTTAATCGAGTTGTTTTAGCAGAATAAAAGTTAACCTCCTATTTCTTCCTCTCATTGCACAAGTGATGATCTATTGCCTTTGCCTAAATGCTTTCTTCCTACTTGCCACCACTTTGGTGAGCGTGTGCCTATTAGATCACGCTATTTTTCTAGCTACTCATTTCGTGTGAGAGTTAGAGCAAGTGCAACTTCTTCTAAGAGTTAGAGACCCAGTGACTCTCACTCCTTTGCACCTTGCTATCTATGTGGTATTTTGCTGCCACTTTGTCAAATAGTGTACTATATTTTCTTTGAGCAACTATAAAAAAAATCTTATCTTTCCTCCTCTAACACTGATATCTCAGGTTGTAACTATTGTGGTTCAACTAACCATTTTCAATCTAGATGTATTATGCATCAAAGACATTGTGCTGAAATGGCTCAAAAAACTTTTTTCAACAACCCGCCTAGTTGTCAATAGAGATACTTGTGTTGTGTTTTCAAGGATTTCAAATAAAAGAAACACAAGTATTCTATATAAGGCAGAAGAATGTGAACCATGGGTTACATGTAGGGGTGGAAAATCGTGGCATTTGAGTCGTGTTTGGGTCAACCCGATATTGACCCGACACAGTAAGAGAAAACTTAGACCCAATATGTTTACAATTCATGTCAAGTTTTACCAACCTGAACACGAATCACTACTAAATTGGTTGACACGATATGAACTCTTTGAATTGATAAGTCATAATGGGTTGATAAAATTATACATCAACTCGTTAATGACCTGAATTAAATACGTATTCAACCTGTTTGAAAGGTATAATTTATACTTTTGCACTCTACTTCATATTAAAAATATTGAGAAAAGAGTATAGTTAGTAAAGAATGATGGGTATAATTTTGAGTTTGTAGGTTTACAATTTTGTTGGTGTGGTAGATAGAATGTGTAGGAGCGTCGAGAGGAATGAATTTTTGTTTTGTAAAGAATGAGATTAACCGATTACTCAATTAGGGTACTGGTTCTTACTGCTTGCTTAAAAGATGAAGAGAATTATGGTTATTTACTTAT
Organism: Hippophae gyantsensis; assembly: GCA_030763125.1. NCBI lineage: Eukaryota > Viridiplantae > Streptophyta > Magnoliopsida > Rosales > Elaeagnaceae > Hippophae > Hippophae gyantsensis. The sequence continues at coordinate 15,616,137 of CM061030.1, forward strand.
TTGAAATGTAGGAATTAAGAGTGAGAAGGTCATGATTTCTGGTTGTGGATGCTTAAATAGGTGTTGGGATGTTACGTGTTGTTAGGAAATGGGAAGTTGGGAACTTAGAAAATGGACCATTTGAAACATCCAATCACAACCTGCCACGTGGGTTGTTGTCTTGCAACTTGTGATAAAAAGCTTTTTGTTAGCAACAAGCCTTTCCTTGTACCTCTCTACCACTATCAATTTTGAATTTTATTTTTCTAAGAGCATTCATTTCCTCCATAATTGCTAATCTACAATTTTATGATATTGGAGCCACAATTTTAGTCACTCTTTTTTGACCATGTCTAATGTTTCATCTGAGTCCACCCCTTCTATTGAAATCCCATAAGAAATAATGAAATCAAAACCCCCAACTCTAAATCACTCTATTCAAATCACCACTATTAGTATAAATAGTGATATTTTTATGAGTTGGTCTCAGTCCATTTGAATGTATATTCGGGGGTGAGGGAATATTGGATATGACAAGAGATAAGAAGGTACCAACAAAAGAAGACCCAATGTATGCAACTTAGGATGTTAAAAATTCCATGCTTAAATCTTATCTCCATGCTCTCAAACTTACTTGCAACCTTTTATGTCCAAATAAATTATCCAAAGACTCTTACTTATGTTAATTTATGTGTTTTCCATTATGAATATCAAAATCAGAGCTCATGGAGGACGATTGGCATTGCTAGGATAATAAGCAATCTCTACTATTTTGATGACAACTTATTTAGCAATCAAAAAGCTTTGGGCTTTAGTACTATAAGTTCAAATAATGATTTAGTATCTTAGATTAGGGCATTCTTTTTTCCTTATCTTAATCGATTAATTCCATCTTTATTCAAGAATGTTGACTATTCATCTTTTCAATGAAAAAATTGTCATTCATCAAAAAATCATTGTGATTTAAAACCTTATTGTGATTCAAACCCATTTTTATTTAATTTAAAGTGAGTATTTTGAAGAAAAATGGTTTTTGATCTTTTAAGACCATGCTCATCTATGTTAGGTTTATTTAATGAGTGATAAATTTGAAGTAAAAAATTGTTAAAAGATTTTTATAACATGATTGACAAAAATTAACACATTTCACTATGACAATGGAATATATATTTTAATAATTTTGTGAGAATTTTTATTTTTTTTGGGTAGAAAAAAGGTATTAATTACCAATCTACATCTTATGAACCCCTTAAAAAATGAAATTGTTGAAAGTCATTAAGATATATCAAATTTTTTTTAAAAATAAATTTTTTTAACATTATTCTCATCGCACATGAATACATAATTAAATTTTTAATAAATTTTATGGTCATGTTTGGTTGTCATTAGTAGGAATGATAATGAGAATGATTCAAAGTATTTTTGTGTTTGGTTTGACTGTTAATCTAAAATGGAATGTAAAACATTATAATAATGTCAGAAATATTCATTCCTCCCACACTACTCAGGAATACGCTGGAATGCTCTATTTTTTAGACACATTTGTATAATCATTTATTATTTTTTCATTTAAAAATAAAAAAAATCTTATTTTATAATTTTGCTTCTTTATAATTTTATAAATTTTATTTTAATATTTATCATTATTTTAACTCTATTGCTAAACAGTAAAAATAATATTATTTTCATTGAATTCCATTCCAATTATCATTTTCATTCTCATTTTTATTTCCATTATGTTTCCATTTGACGAACCAACCTGACTGGTGCATTTCTTATATTTAAATTTTTCCATGCAATTTAAATTCATTTATACTTTATCACGTTTAAGCTCAATATTTCAATCGGAAGTTTTTCACGTGCGTTGCATCCGAGTTACCTATTTTTTCAACAATACATCAATTTACCCTTATTTTTACTATCAGTAAATCACACTGATATTTACGTCTTTGTTCTCTGAAAATATGTTCTCTAAAAAGAAATCTCTAGTTCTCGTGATCAAATCCTGTTGGAACTTCTTGTAAGAAATATAAGCTGTGCTATTGGGAAAATTATTCTTCGTTATATAATATACATGTTTGGCCTTTCAGTAATTATGTTTGTTACAATTAATACTGACCAAATCAGAAGGACAAAACGAGGGTAAAAAGAAGTTGTTTTAATCAACTAGGAGTTAGAACCTAACAAAGTGCTCCAAAAACTTATGTTTGTTATATTTGTTGCATGCTAATACAAGAATCATTTAAAATATGAAAGGCTTGATATATTCATCAACCCTAAGAAGGTATTTATACATATGAATACAAGTCCTAATACGAAGGATAATTATTTCTACACACAAAATAAGAATAAAGAATATTCCTAGCATATCTTAACAATAATCTATGCACAAGTTAACTCTCCTCAATTTGTAGCATGGATATCACATATGTCCTATTGGGATAGTGAGGTATGGAAAGAATTTCCAATAAAATAATGAATTATAATATCAGCTAATTGATCAGTCTATTATTCACAGAACTTTAATGGGATTAGAATCTAAATTGTCATTTATGTATTTCCTGTCAAGTTCAATGTTATTTATAAGTAATCTCAATTGCTACTGTTACAAAATAGATACATAGGCTCTTTAGGATCGAAGCCAAGCTCACTTAATATAATCTTCTACCAAGAAAGCTATGTAATAGTGTAATGAACAGTGCAGTATATAGCTTCTATACTAGACAATGATACCATGTTTTGTTTGTTACTCCAAGTGGTCAAATTGCCTCCAACAAATGTAAGATATTTTGAAGTAGACTTCTTATTCAACTTGGGCATGCATAATCACAGTCAGTGTAACCCATGATATCTAAGAGTCCATGTTTAAAAAACATAATACCTTTTCCCAAGGACTTTAGATACGTCAAGGTCTAGTTCATTGCATGCATGTACCTATCACGTAGATTGTGCATCTATAGACTTACCACATTAACTGTATATGATAAGTTTAGTCGGTATGAGTCAAGTAAATCAACTTCCCTATGAATCTTTGATAACTCTTCTTATTAGTGGGAATGCGGGATAAACAATTAAACCATGATTCATCTCAATAGAAATATCCATAGGGGTACAAGTATAATTACTAGTTTCGCCCAAGATATCCAAGGTATGCTTCCGTTGAGAAAGAAAGATTACTTTAACAATCATGCCATCAACATACACTGAAGTAAGGTAATATTAGCACCATCTCTTTTATAGAAAATAGTGTTATGCATGAACCTGTTTAAAATCATGCTTCTTCGTTGAGTTATTCGTTGAGTAACTCAACTTGTCAAACCATGTCTTAAGTAATTACTTGTAAATATTTTCTTCTTGGGAATCCAATAGTGATCCATATACACTTCTTCTGTCAACTCTTCATGAAGAAAGATATTCTTCACATCAAACTTCAATAATGATCAATTTGTATTCACAATAATATAGTATAGGTTAAACTATATTCATCTTTGATTACCAGAGAAAATGTCACCTAATAGTCAATAGCATAAGTTTGAGTATATCACTTAGTAATTACTCTTGCCTTATTACTTTATAATGTCCTATCTGAATGGAATTTCATAGCGAGCATCCACTTGCAGCTAACAATCTTCTTCCAAATTGACCAACTTCAAAATATAGTTATTCTTGAGGGAAATCATTTCTTGTATCATGACAGCTCTCCACTTGGGGTTTTAAAGGGTTTCTTAAAAATGACTAAGTATAGACACATAATAAAACTGAAGGCAAAAGTTAAGTGAATTTTGATAAGCGAGGTAAAGAACAAAGTTTGAGATAAAGTAAACAATAGAGGAGGGCTTAGAGAAGTTCAACTTATCAGGATATTTACGAAATCAATCTCCTACCTTAATCACCAACGTGTGATCCACAGGAGTAGGAGTTAAAACTGCAGGATTAAAAGGTATGATAATAGTAGAAATATCTAATGTCAGAGGAAATTAAAAACGTGTACCTCATAGATAATTTTGAGAGAGTCATTGGATGAAACAATAGTATCATCAAGAGGAGCAGGAGTATTTAACCTAGGTGATGGGGCATAATAATAGCATCCTTATTCCTCCAATCAAACTATAGTTGAAATAAAAAAGGTGACCTATCTTTCTCACGTTCGGGTTCTCCCACTTAATGGGAAGGCTTAGAAGAGTCTAAATTCTCCCTCTTACCAGAGATCAGGCTTGATTTATTCGTTAGGGTATTAATGTACATGTACACAAGTTGTATTAAGGAAATGACAATTAATTCTAAATACACACAAATAAGAATAAAGAATATTCCTAGCATATCTTAAGAATGAACTATACACACGTTAGCTGGATCTACTGACCGGAAAAAATTATTAAAATCTGACCATAAAACAGAATGTTATACTCAAAATCTAAAATCCTATAGTTTCATAAAATTTTGGTATTTTTTGCTTTCTATTGGAGTCAAATTTTATGTTTGGCTTTGTACTTTTCCATTGTAGACAATAGTACCTTTTAAATTATGTTATCATTTTTGTTTTCACTCGTATCTGTTTCATCTTTCACCATCATATTACGAGACTTGACATGAGGTTATCCTAATAACAGGGCTCCTCTTTTTGAAGTCCAAACTGATGATTGGGAGTGCTTCTGCTCTGTTCTCTGGGATCCAACGCATGCTGATTGTGCTGTACCTCAGGTGACATACCCCTATATTGTTTCGGTTACCGTAGAATATTTTAAGAGTCTAGAGAATATTTGTGGTTTTTTGAGGAGTTCTATTCAGGAATGCATATATTTGGTATCCTATCTGAATAATCTTTTTGTATGGTAGAAAGCAATAATATATTTAGAGCAATTTACCTTTTTAATTGTACACTACTTCCTATTTATGACTCCTAGTCAAATTATATTCAAAAGTGAATATGTATTCAAAAATAGAAATTATTTGAACGTATGTTCAAAACTTTTGTTGGAGATGTATCTTGATTTGTAGGTGTTTTGGTGGAGATTCATTGTTGGAAGTCCAATGACCTTTGTGCTTTTAACGCATGTACAAAAAGAAAATATTTCTGGCCATGTGTTCAAAAGTAATAAGGGGAGTTTTAAATGAAAAAAAAAATATTAAAGGGTATCTCATGCAATATTCTCATATTTATTGTTTAAATATGTTTTATGCCCTTAACGTTTAAAATGTTCCTCGTGCTACATTTAGTTTTGTTAACATGTATGTCTTTTTGGTTATTTTCGTTAACAGAGTTAGCTTTTTAATACCTCATTTAACCATTAATTTTCTAACCGAAATTTCCAAAAGAATATAAATGTTAACGGATTTAAACGTTGGGGATATTTTTGCAACAAATAAAACGTTGGGAGCATTTTTACTACCAGTTCAAAACATTAGGACAAAATATTTTAAGCCTATATTTATTAAGAAAGAGGAAAAATACAACCAATTAAGAAGAGGATGAGTAGTTAACTCAGGTATACAAAGTTACCAAGCATCAATCTAAAATCAAAAGTAATAAATCAAATAAGATAGTTTTAGAGTATTATAAATAAAATCATTGTATGAAAAGCCTATTTTCTTATTAATTCAAATTGAGAATTTTACATAAATACATGTCCTAATTAAGGAAAGAAGTATATACAAAATATTCACTTAATTGATACATATAACATATACACAATTCAACTCTTTTCCTAAAGTTGTAACATAGATACCATATATGTCCAACTTGGATAGTCAAATGTGAAAAGACCTTCCTGTAATACCACGAGTCATAATGTTAACTAATTGATTAGTACTCTTAATGCATGGAATTCTAATGACATCAGTATTCATATTTTCTTTGATATAGTTTTTGTCAAGTTCAATGTGCTTAGTTCAGTCATGTTGTATTAGATTATTAGTAATTTCAATTGCGGCAGTGTTATCATAGAATAAGGTAATAGATTATTTAGAACCAAAACCAAACTCATTCAATAGAATCTTTCACTAATCAAGCTCCATAATACCATGATGAAGTGCGCGGTACTCAGCCTCTGTACTAGACAACGATACCACGCTTTTGTTCATACTCTTCCAACTCACTAAATTTTCTTCAATGAATGTAAGTTATTGTTAGAATCGGTGCAACCCGTGATGTCTAGGTGTTCATGTTTTGAGAACAAAATACCCTTGTTTGGAGAGGACTTCAAATAAGCCAAGATCCGATTCACAACATCCATGTGTTGTTCACTTGGATTATGCATGAACTGAACCGACTTACCACACTAACACATCATAAGATAAATCACACTAACACATAAGATAAATCAGGTCGAATACGAGTAAGATAAATCAATTTTCCTATTGATCGATGCAAAATTACAAGTGTATAATATCGTAGTTTTATAATAAAGTGATAAGAAAAGTATTGTCCCCAGGAATTGGTGACTTTTGACAAATACCAAAATTATACTAATTTCAATTTTTTCTAGAAAAATCACTAAGATTATTATAATTGAGATTTAAAATAAAATTAAGTTAAAGAAAATAAAGATTTTCAAAGATCAAATTAATGGGAGGAAAACTTCTAGAAAATCGATTTCACCTAATCCCTCGTCTAGCTAATTGAATTGAATTCTCTCTGTTTGTTAGCAATCTCTAAAAAACATCCAAAAGTCTCTTTCGATAGTCAATTAGAAATATTCTTATTTATTAATTTACAGAAGAGTATGTAATTTAATAAATTAAGAAAATATTAAGATCAATGATTTTAAAACTACACAGGTTCATACAAGTCTTCCGATCTCTATATTTACCTCTGTTGAAATATTCCAGATCTATCTTATAATTCTCTCTTTCGATAGTAAATCATAAGATTAAAATCATTTAATTAATGACCAGTTAATTAGAAACATTAAACTCAGAATAAATCAAACAATCATAAAGAGAAATAATTCAAATTAGCATAAAAAATCAAGCATAGTTTGGTATTAAATTACATCTTTTTCTTAGAATAAATAAAAATTAGTTCATGCTAAAAGTTAAATTTAGCATAAACGAATTCACCATAATTTTTTGAGAGCAATTGAAAGAAAATTGAATCGCAAAACGAATATGCTTTCGCGTCTTCTTTTATATTTATTCTAATCTCGTTCTTCGCTCCTATTTCTTTTTCTTTTCTCTCAGTTTCGTTTTTTCCTGGTTTCTCTGTTTTTCGTTCCCCTACTCCCCGTTTTCTTGTTTTTTTTGTTTCTTTGCTAGCGGATTTTCTTCCTTTTTTCTTTCGATTTATATATATATATATATAAACCTATCCCATGTTCATACCATTTCATGATTTATATATTTCTTACTTTATATATATTTTTCTAATCTCATATATATATATCAATCATGTTACTGTCCTCTTTAATCTAATTAATATATATATGTATATATATATTAATTTAAATCTGATTTAAATAAATCTTAATTTTAATTTTGAGAGTCCTTTAGATGATATGCTTTTAAATTTTTAGATCTTCATTATCTTAAAATCTACAATAAAATTTAAATAATAATAATAAAGTTTTAAATCAATAAAAATTAAATAAAATTAGATTAAAGTTAAAGTTAAAAAGTGATAAATTATGCTAAATTATGCAAGTCATCACCTATCAATCTGTTACTCTCTCCTTGTTAGTTGGATTTTGATCAGGATACATATTCAAACCATGATTCACTTCAATAGGTATGTAGGGTTGTAAGTCGAATTACCATTTTTAATCAATAGATTTAAGATATATTTCCTTTGAGAAAGGAAGAGTCCTTGTTTAGACCAAGAGACTTCGATACTTGAGAAGTATTTCAAATTTTCTAGGTCTTTTATTTCAAATTCCCGAACCAAATAGGTACGTAGTTGTTCTATCTTATTGGTATTACTACCGGTAACAATCGTGCTATCAACATAAACCAAAAGTAAAGTGATATCATTGCCTTTCCTTTTATAAAAAAAGGGTGATCTACTTGGGTTTGTTTAAGACCGCATTCCACTATTGTGCGGCTTAATTTACCAAACTAAGCCCTAGGTGACTATGTAATTCCTTATAAAGCCTTCTTCAACCTGTACCGCTTTCCTTCTTCAGTTGGGAACCCGGGATGAAGATCTATAAATACCTCCTTTGTCAATTCTCCATGAAGAAATACATTCTTGATATCAAATTGAAGTATTGGCCAGTCTAGATTCACTACAATAGAAAACATAACTCAAATAGTATTCATCTTCGCTACCGGAGCAAATGTCTCTTGATAGTCAATACCATAAGTTTGACCATATCTCTTAGCTACTACTTTGGTCTTATTATTTTTCCATGTTCCATCTGAATGAAACTTGATAATAAACACCCACTTGCAACCAACAATCTTCTTTCTCTTAGGTAACTCAACCAACTCACAAGTACAATTTTTTTTGGAGGGCATTAATTTCATGTATTATGGCAACTCTCTACTTGGGATCTTCAAGTGCTTTCTGAAAATGACTAGAAATAGATGGAGGAAATTTGATAGGCAAAAGCTAAGTGAGTTTTAGATAAACGATTATAAGAAATGGGATAAACAATATTAGATGAAGGTTTAGAAAAGCCTAACTTGTTAGGCTATTTACGATCTCAAAGAAGATACCTCCTACCTTGACCACTAATTAATGGATTCAAGATAATAGGTGCTGACATTGTAGGATCTGGAGGTATGTAAGAAGTTGAGATAATAGAAAGTCAAGGAGACTTGTACCTCATAATCATTCTCGAAATAATCATTTGAAGGCATGGTAGTACCATCAAAGAGAGCATCTAATTCAAGAGATTGAGGACATAGCAATAATATCCTTATTTCTTCTACCAAAGTGCCAGTGGAACATATGAGGTGGCCTAGTTTTTTTCTCTTTCAAGTTTGGGTTCTTCCAAGGGATAAGATGGTTATTCTTTTTCAAGTTCACGTTCTTTCGAAATCCATCACTGAGATCCATCACTGACTTTCTTTTAACCATTGCTTTTTTGCCTTATTGCTAATCTCTCCTGGAAAAGGAGTTAGAGAAACCTCTTCGGAAAAATAAGACTCATGTTCCCAAAATAAAACATCCAGACACATAATACTTGCTTGTAGGTGGGTGAAAACATTAATACCCCTTCTGTGTACTAGAGTAACCAAGGAAGACACACTTAAGAGCATGTGAGTCAAATTTGTTCCTATGAAGTGCATGCACATGAACGCAACACACATAATCGAAGACTTTTTTAGGATGCAGATTAAGGGTGGAAGGTATAGAGTGGAAAAGAGAGAATTTCCTCAATGGAGTTTGATAGTCAATAATGTAAGCAGACATTCGATTAAAAATAAAACTTGTAGTCATGATAGCTTCAACCCAGAAACGTTTAAGAACTTGTATAGTGAAGTATAGGGCACATGTTACCTCAAGAAGGTGACGGTTCTTATCTTCTGCTATGCCATTCTGTTGTGACATATAAGTACACATTGTTTGGTGAAAAGTGCCATGAGTTTTGAAAAAATCGATAAGAGACTGATTTACAAATTCACAACCATTATCAGAGTGAAAAATCTAAACAAGTGCATGAAATTGTGTAACAAGCATGGTATAAAATTGAAGAATAACATGAATAACATCATTCTTACACTTCAGTAGATAAATCCAAGTGACTCTAATTTAATCATCGATAAAGAAAACAAAATATTTATGATCAAAAGCAGTAGGAGTAGAAAAAGATCTGCCACATCAGTGTAAACAAGCAAAAAGAGCAAAAAAATTATTAGTACTAATTTTGAAAGAAACACGAAGACTTTTTGAAAAATACATTGTTCACATATCAAACTAGAAGTAAAAATATTAGAAAATAATTTAGGAAATAAACGTTCTAAATAAGGAAAAGATGGATGTCCTAAATGATAATGTCATAACATAATCCGTGTTTTCTCAATTTCTCTATCCACTTGAAAGTCACAACTTGGATTGCCAACCCCTTTCTCCAAGTAGTAAACATCTCATCTCTCCTTACCAGTGTCAATCGTTATCTTCGTTTGATTATCCTGAAACACACAATGAGTATAATAAAATGCTATAAAATAATCAAGATTTTGATAAGCTGACTAATAGACGAGTTTATTATTAAGACTTGTTGCAAGTAAAATAGAAAACATAGAAAAAGTGGGTGATGTGCGACATTGTTAGATTCTAAAATTGGCATTGGTGTCCAATTGACAACCTGAACAGATTTGACGGAAGATGATGTTAGAGAATCAAGAATGAAAGTATTACTAATCATATGGTCCATAGCCTCTAAATTAATACGTCAAGTGTTAGAAGTAGAAGAAATAAATACTGAACTAGAATTACCTCTTCGAGTAGTTATGGTTGGTATTGGTGGGGACTCAGAACTTCTTTCGGCTATAGCTCTACCTCTAAGATTAAACAGGTAGGATAGTCTCTTTTTTTTCCCTCTGATACCAAAATAAAATCAATGTATGAAAAGCCTATTTTCTTATTAACCCGAATTGGGTATTTGTATACAAATATATGTCCTAATTAAGGAAAGAAGTAAATATGAAATATTCACAAAATTAATACATATAACATATATACAATTTAAATAGAGTAAATGTTCATTTTGATACGTATATTATTTTCAATTTATTATTTTTATTATTTTTTTGTTACGATTAACTTCTTATGTTATTATAATTTCTGTCAATCAACTATCTCATTCAAAAAATAAAAAAAAATCCTTAATATTTATTTAATTTCTTTCCTTCTAATAATAATATAGATTTTAGAGTTTTAGATGGGTGTTGAAATTTGAGTTATAGTGAAAGAAAAAGAAAATGTGGGGAGAGAGAAAATAATTTTTAAATTTTTTATACAATGTAAGTATCCAAATGAACGTTTGCTCATTTTACTATTATAAATAGAAAACTTCCTATCAAAGAAGAATTACTATAAGTAGAAAACTGATAGGTTCTGGAACTCTTTTACTTGAATTGCCCGCAAATAACTCAGGAACATAAGCAATAATGCTTTTTGTATTAAAATATTCTTTATTTTCTCTGCATCCATGTTACCTGAGCACTGCTCCTATACCGCTGGGGAGAGAATTTTCTAGAAGATATGACAAGTGTAGAAACAAATTTTCCATTTCTTCTAGGCTTCTCTGTATCACACAAGAAGTTTTCCTTTGAATTCTGTTACAATTATTAATTTTTCCTAATTTCACAAATCAAAGAATACATAGAGCAATAAAAAGAGCAAGAACACAAGGCAAAAAAAAAAAGAAACTCTTGTAAAGAAATTGATTAAAACTAAATGAATGAGATTACACAAGTAATGTAGCTTATATACAATTAGGAAGTAACAGAAAACTAACTAACTGAAAGTTAACTAACTGCTAACCAACTAGCATAAGCACTTCCAAAATCCCCCAACTGATGATTGGTAAAGCATCAACAGTTTGGGCCTGAGGTTGAGAAACTGTGGAGAAGCCAAAGGTTTTGTCAAAGAATCAGCAACCTGCACTCAGAGTTAGGAGCATAATTCACAACCAAATCACGAATGAAATGGTGATCAATCACAATATGCTTGGTACGAGCATGAAAAACTGAATTATGAGCAAGGGCCTTGGCAATAACACTATTTGTGAGAAGAAGAGGAGTGTCAGATAAGGAAATATGTAGATCAGTTAGAAGGGATTCCAGCCAAACAATCTCCACCGAAACCAATGCCATGGCTTTATACCCACTCTCTGTGCTACTACAAGACAACTTTTTGTTTAGACGATTTTTTAGAAATAAAAAAATCACCAAGATACACACAATAAGCCCCAATGCTCCTACAATCATTTGGACAATTAGCATAGTCAGCATCACAAAAGGAAACCAGGTCCAAGACAGATGGTTTAGAGAAGGTGAGAGCAAAATGAGATGTGCCTTTTAGATACCTAAGCAATCTCTTAGCAACCAACCAGTGAAGTTCAATGGGGGAGGTCATAAATTGACACAATTTATTCACAACAAAAGTCACATCAAGTCGTGTTATAGTGAGATATTGAAGAGAGCCAACAAGCTTTCTATAGATAGTGACATCTTCTAGCAAAACACCATCAAACTTGCTAAGAATTTTACCAGATGACATAGGGGTGTCGATAGGCTTAGCATCAACCCAACCAAAAGACTCTCACGAGTACATTACATACTTATGTTGAGCCATACCCTATTTCAATGACAGTTTGAGATGATGATTAGAGATCAATTTGTCAAATAACCACTCCATTAGAACCTATGATCAAGATGTAATCAACATACATAAGGACTACAAACATATCACCATCAACTAGCCTTACAAACATGGAACTATCAGATTTAGAGTTAAGAAAAGCCATAGCTAGCATACAAGAACACAATTTTTGATACCATACTCATGGAGTTTGCTTTAACTCATATAGGACCTTTTTCAATTTACAAACTAGCTGAGAATTACTAGCCTCAAATCTTGGAGATTGACACATATAAACATTCTCTAACAAGTCTGCATTATGGAATGTCTTGTTGACATCCACTTGTCTCACCTTCTATCCTTTAAATAGTACCAAAGTGAGCACTATTCTTATAATAGTAGTCTTGATAATAAGGCTAAATGTCTCTGAATAATCAACCCTAAATTTTTGTAGAAAACTTTTAGCTATCAAACGTGCTTTGTATTTGTCAAGAGCAACCAATGGACAAAAATTTAACTCAAAACACTCATTTACAAGTGATAGTAGTATGCCCTTTGGGAAGGGGAACAAGAACCCAAGTATCATTTGCATTAAGTACATCAATCTCTCTTTGCATAGCTAGCTTTCATTCAAGAACTTTGAGGGCACCTTTAAAACTTTTAGGCACATATAGCACTTGAAAAACACTGGCAAAAGTAAGAGAGTTTTGGGTTTGAAAGTACCTGCCTTAGCCCTAGTAAGCATTTAGTGAGAGTTGCTGTTATCAGGAACACAATGAGCGCTAGAATGAACTGAAGAGGAGACCACAGGTAATGAGACATTATCGGGAGAGGGATGGATAACATTAGAGGAAGGAACAATATCTGTGACTCGTTGAATATCATGAACATGTAGAAAGATAATTCATTGCTAGGAATATGAGTATTGGTATTAGAGAACTTAGCATGATCAACAATAGGTTGAAAGGAAGAAAATTAAGACAAAGATGTAGACTTCAAAGATGCAGAAGAAGAAATAGGATGAGAAGAACATAAAGGCTTAGACACACCAAACAAGTATGACAAAGTGTTAATTGCAATGAAAAAATTTGCAGGAACTTGAATGGTTAATTGATCAAAAGAAATTGGTAAGGACTGACGGGTAATGGACTTAGCAAAAGAAAAGCAGATCTCATTAAAAACAATATGCCTATTGGCTCAAAGCTTGCCTGACTCCCTATGAAAACACAAAACACCTTTTTGATTGGAACAATACCCATGAAAAACACACTCTAAAGACCTAGGCTCAAATTTAGTGCTGTTACATACTCTTAAGTAGGGAAAGACTTGATAGCCAAAAATTTTTAAAATAGTGTAGTCAGGTTGCTTATTAGTCAAGACCTCATAAAAAGACAAACCAACCAAGATTTTAGTAGCAGCCTATTTAAAGATAGACTGCAGTCATCGTAGCATAAGGCCAAAAATGTACAGACATACCAACTATGGACAATAAAGTCAAGCCTCTTTCAACAATACGCCTATGCTTGCATTCAATAACCATGTTTTGTTCGTAGCTGTGTGGATAGGTTAGTCTATGAAGGACACCTTCGTGAGCAATAGTAGAAACCATTGGCTTAAACTCTGTGCTCCCATTGGTTTACATAACCTTAATATTAGCATGAAATTTCTTTTTAACCATGGTGTTGAAACTGAATAAGGTAGAATTGGAGAATCAATTCTTTCATGAGAATGCGAAAAAGGAAGTTTGTGCATTTTGTAGTTTGACAAGGCTTACAAAACTCAACACTAGACCTAGGAACAACTTTATGAGACAGATACTTAGCAAGAGCACTTTTGACAGTAGAAAAGAAGGATGACCTAACTTATTATGCTATTGGATATAAAATTGTTATACCTTGACCCCAAGTTAGATAGAATGTATAACAATAAATCCTTCTCTGGAATTGGTTCTCCAATAGTAGCTAAGTGACTAGCAATAGTCTTAGCCTTGATGAAGCACTGAGAAACAGAAAGCCCTTCTTTGTTCAAGCTTTGCAATTGTTGCCGTAAATTCATCACTTTAGATTAAATATCAGTTGAATATGATTCTTCAAGTGCAACCCATTATTCTTTGGTATTCACGCCACTACTCAGGTAACCAAGCATGCTAATGGATACTAAACCAAAAATCCATCCTTTCATAATGGAGTTTAATCTATTCCAATTCAAGAAAAAAGCATTTGAAGTAGAAAAATTATCAAGAAACCTTGGAGGAGCAACTAGAGAACCATCAATGACTCCCTCAAGTCCATAAGTAGTGACATATGTCAACAATTGATCTTCTGAGATCATATAATTATTTTCATGTAGCTTCTCCGATAGACAGACATTAACAGAGGTGAAGAAGAAAGATTTTGAACAAGCAAATCGACCTGATTTATGTCAAGATTACCAGCATTTGTTAGTGAAGAATGCAGCTGATTAACTCCAACAACAGGAGAATTCTGAGAAGAAATTGCATCTCTGTAAGACAGACCATTAACACCCTTCGAAGCCATTGAAAACTTGGGTGAAGGCTCTGATACCATTCACAAATCAAAGAAGATTTAGAGCAAGAACACAAGGCAAAGAAAAGAAATTCTTGTAAAGAAATTGATCAAAACTGAATGACTGAGATTACACAAGTAATGTAGCTTATATACAATTAGGAGGTAACATAAAACTAACTAACTGAAAGTTAACCAACTATTAACTAACTAACATAAGCCCTTCGAAACTAATGCTACCAAGCCACTTCCAAGAGTTTAACCTTATCTGCTATTGGAGAATTCCAAACTAAATTGTAATAATCAAACTTTGAATGAAAGGTACGTTAATGGTGAAACTTTGAATGAAAGGTACGTTAATAGTCAAACTTTGGCTTATTTATGTGGAAGAATATAGTTGTGAACTGTGTGCGCTCTTTTCTTTCCTTTCATGGTATGCATGTGGCCATGATACTAGTCTTCAATAACGTGCTTGAATCAGCCCTTTATCTAGTAATTGAAACAAAGAACACCTGATGGAAGCTTTAGTTTCTTCTGTTGATTTTGCTACTTGCTGTTAAGGCTATTTAAATATGAGATTTGAAAGGATGACTCTGGTACTATGTTAGAATTTAAAATGAGGCTCTAATACCATGTTATAATTTAGGAAGGCTCGGGTAGCATGATGACATTTGATATAGTTTGTATGAGTTGTCTAAAGTGATATTGAATAGTTGGACATATATGTCACATGAAGAGGCTCGGAGAAGATACTAGAAAATATAGCAAAGTATGACATTGTTTGGTATGATTGAAGCTCCAAATTTGGGAGTTCAGAAGTTTGATATTACAAAGACACATGTAGCCTATGTATAATTGTTGGAGGCTTTACATGCTTTATCTTTAGATATCTCTAGATTCTTCTTAAACATCCCTCCAACATTTAGTTCTATTATTCTAGATTTTTCTATCATTTCATAAATTTAGACATCATTAATAGAAAATCTAGAGTTTTCTTTTAAATACCTTTTCTAGATATTTCTTTTAACATTTCTTCTATTTTCTCATTGTTCTAGAATGTGCACCAATTTCCAACAAAATAGAATTACGTTGTGGAAGGCTTTGTAGTTTCCATCTCAGCCCTATATTCTCTATGTATTCTAGTGCTCCTTTGTTTTGAGAATTTCTACTTCTACCATATTTTATATTTTAATACTCAACCTCTTAGTTTCTGTATTTGCCTCAGGAACTAGAAACAGATGCAGTTCTAAAGCAACTGAAGTATATTGAGAAGGTATGCCTCCTACACTTCAACTTACTGCTGGACTTGGGTCTTTTACTAGCCAAAAGAACTTGCGGTTTATACAACATTAAATTTTTTAAAAAGGAAAACATTAGAAGTGTGGTGAAAAATTACCTTGAATATATGTAAATAGATATAGGTAATCTCATCCTTTTTATTTTCATTTGGCAAAAGGGCTAACTATGTAATGTTTAGCTCATATAACTTTTTTGTCAATATTTCAAAAGTTGCAATCATGTGGTAAGTGTAACAAAGTAGGATTTTTAGTGATTTTTGTTAATTGGCTGAGCTAACAGTTTAAAACTTGTCGTTCCTAACGTTTGGTAAAGTATATAACATACTGTAATACTTTGTCCTTAATTTCTGCCGAAGTGCAATACTTTTGACCATAACGTTTAATTAAGTGTAACATTTTTGTCCCTAACCTTTGTTTAAGTGCAACAATTATGCCTCTAACAAAAATAACACGCTATGTACTTTTGTTATCTCAGTTAACAGAAATAAATAAAAGTCCTACTTTGTTACACTAACCTAATGTTGAGGATGGGATTGCAACTTTTGAAACGTCAGGGACAAAAATGCAGTTGACCATTCAGCAAAATGATTTGTTGACATTGGTGTCAGACTTGTTAAGACAACATTAGTTGAATTCTGCTAGAATCGATTATGTACTTGAGAGTAAATGTTACCTTGAAGATTTTGATCTTTTGTCATAATATGGGCATTAACGGTTCACTGGAGTCTCGTGACATTTTATTTATGTTTGTTTCAGGAATATCTCTAATTTTTTTCTATCTGGTGCAGCTAAGACCCCGTCTGTTGGCTAAAAGGCATAAATGGGATAAGATGAAGAATAATGTTAATTCTGAGAAGTCGAAAACTTTATAGTGAACACAAAGATCATATAAACTCAATGTTGGGATCAGCGATTACCCGTTGAAGTTTTCACATGCTGTATATCATGTTTACACTTGCAATTTTCATATAAAGAAAACTGAGTGAGTTGGCAACATTCTCGGGGTTATAATACTTGTAGTCGTGTAGTCAATCAAAATTTCAACTAGAGCCTAAAAAATATGTTCGAGACAACTTTTGATTCTTCTGAATGCCAGTTTCATTTGGGTTTCACTATTTAAAGATGGTGATTTTTTTTTTGTTTTAACCAAAGAAGATAATTCATTTATTAATACTCATGGTATGTCAACTTTTCTTACAATCAGATTAGTACTTAATAGGAAAAGACACATGTACACAAAAACAAAACAGAACTTAGCTAGTCTACGTAACAAGCGGGCATAGAAACGTGATGGGAATTGAGCATTTTTTGTTTTGTTTCAGGTCATTGTTCAAGAAAGCAAGCTTCTACTATCTTGTATGTTAGAAGATTGTTGACAATCAATTCTTTTAAAAGCTCAATTGTTAGCATTTTAGGTCTTAATATAGTAGATATGCATTCTTAAACTTGAGTTGGAAGTAATGTGAAACCATGAGTAACCCATGCTAAACTCTCAACCACTTAAATCATATAAACTGTTCATTCTTCTGCCACCTTTCATCATGGTCATTGGCGCCATCATCATATCCATCACAGCTTGCCAATAACAGTCACAAATAACCAATACGTCAAGAAGACAAAAGATCAAGGAGTGGCAAGGTTCGATTCTAGCTTCTAGTCATATTACTCTCGGAACAAGTTTGCAAAGAAAAATTCTTGTACTATAGAAATGAAAACCAATCAGTGCTGCATTCGGTTCTAAAGGCTACATACCTCTGAATAATTTCGCAAGGAAAAAACAATACACCAAGCAAAATGCAATACCAACATCAAAATCATTAATCACCAGGCTTTATAGGTTATTTTGGAAATTATGAAACTAGTGGACTCGGGATCGGAAAACTTCACACCATAGAGAAACAAGGACAGGTACTAGAAGGCACCTCATCATTGTCATCAAGAATGAAGATTTCTAGCATACTTGTGAGCATTTGCCTAGAAGAGATCGCAAGCAGCACAAATGAAATACAATAGACCGCATTATGAGCTTTTTTATTATTACTAGTAATCATTAAAAATATACACTTGGAAATGAAATAGAATAATATTTTATTTATGGTAATATATTTTAAATAAATTATAAAAATAATTATTAATTTTATAAGAATATAGTATGTAGTTTACTTTTAATAGTGATAATTTATTACCGTCAGAATATTTGAAAGTAATATTAATAAATATTAAATAAAATAAGTAAATAAAATATTTTTTTTATCAACGCTTCGTAAGTAAGTAGAGAAAATATGTAACATGTATATGAAGAAAATTAAGAGGTACACCTTCGTTCTAAAAGTATAAAATTTTATAATTATTATGAACATTGTGAAGCAATTAAAAATTTAACCATAATTAAATTGATAACTCTTTACTTTTTATAGCATTAAAAATTATACATTTTAAGATAAATGAAAAATAATATAATAACAAAATTTGGGATCAAATATGCCTATGTTGCTTTTTACATTTTTGTATTTTCATATAATCAAATAAACTTGTCCTCCATCGTTTTAAGCCACAGATTTAAATTATATAAATATCATTTGATATATATCATCAAATAATCTCGCAATAAATTTGAGAAAACAAAAAATGTGCCATATTATCTAGTAAGTTAGATATATAATAATTATTAGTGTTGAGTTGGGAACAACATAGATGTATCAAAATAATTATGTGTTCTTTAACAATTGAAATCTTTATAAAGAAATTTAAGAAAGTGTGATTTAATTATCAAAACTAAAGAATTTTGTAATTCTAATTTTTCATTTTTAACTAAATGATTATATCATTTATTTATTATTCTATAAATAATTAATTTTGATTAAGAATATTGAAGTTTAAAATAATTTTGATTAAAATAACTATACCAAAATGTAATGTTGGGGATAATTCGATTTAGAGAGAGAAATTAGAGAAATATTAGATAATGAGAAATCATGTGTCTGGTTTGTTACCAGATTCATATATATATATACACACACATACATACATACATACATATATGTACACGTGTCGATTACTTAGGGGTACATGATACAAAGTGTTAGGGGATACAATAGTAAGCATAAATTAACTTAGGCTCGATCATGTTGAGAGATCGAGTAGATGGTTGGTTCAAGAAAGTTTTGAAATGTTCTAGACTTGTAAGGATGCTTGTAGAATTAATCCTTTAGGCATGAGCAGAGTTCGAGTCTCAAACATTGCGTATCAAGGCTCGGCTACTTCATAGGTTGGGATACTGGTCGAAACTTATGCTCAAACATCAAGTTTTTCTATTCTTTTAGCTCGGTTCTTCAATTGAGGTGGAAGAGTGGGAAGCTGGTTAGTCGAAACGACACTAATTCTAATTTTTTTTTGCTTGCCTCAATAAATACTTGTCAATTGATTGGAAAGAGAAAATATAAAACCTTACAATTAGGGAAGGTAAGGCATTCATTTTCATAATTTTTAGAAAGCTAAATCAATTTTTTTCGAAATATTTTTAGCCCGACATTATAGATTTCTACTCGGCCTTTGAAAGATCTGTCTTTGAGCTTAACCAATTCTGATTTTTTTCAGGTTGGTTACAAATTACAACCTTTACTTTCAAAAATCAATCTTAAGTAAACTCTTGTCTTCTCATATCTTATTTTTTTTCCTTTTTGTAGCAATCATGATAGGGAAGTATCATCAAGGGCAACAGGTAGAGTAATTCTACCTTCAAACTCCTTGAGCTCATCTTCTTGTGAGAGCCCTAATATCCAAGCTATTTAGGACAAAAGGAGAATGAAGGCTAGGGCTCAAGTGAAGAGTAAAGCATTCCATAGACACAAATATCAACTCTAAGATAATGGAGAAAAAAGTCTCAAAAAAGAGGGATTGGGGAGCCCATACATCGAACCAAAGATTGGAATGCCAATGTTGAAACTAGTGGTTTAACCCTAAGCGACAAGGAGAGGCTTAGTAAAATTTACGGCATTCCTTCTTCTGTCCATATTATGATTCCTAATCCCAGCATATTGGATAATGAGGCCCCACCTAAAGGATGGAAAATTTTTCATGAGAAGGCTCTTTGGCTCGGGGTCAACTTTCCTTTATATCTCTTTGTGAGAAAAATCTTGATAAAGACACAACTTGCACATGGGTAGTTGATGCCTAATGGATGGAGGTACCTATTTTGCCTCACCATCATATATAAAGAACTTGAGGTAGAGTTGGAAATACCCAAGTATAATAATGGATACATGTTAAAGAAAAACCCAACTGATACGAGGAGGGTTTATATGTCAGCTAAACAAGATCGGGGCATAAACGTAATCCTTTTGGAGAATGAAAATAATTGGAAACAATATTTATTCTATGTTTTTGGTCGGTGGAGATAACCAATAGTGATGAGAGTCTCATTAGAAGTTCCTGGATTGATATGAAGCTTGTAATTAGAAATATGGTTTCCTATATAAAAATTTTGAGCCTCGAGGCCAAGCAAAGACTTGTCAATATTCAGGACTATCTGCTAGAGCTCACACCTTTTAAACACACCATGCTTTGTGGCATTTGGATTAATGAGATCATGCTTCATTCCTCCTCCATCAAGGATAATTAGTAAACGTCAAGCACCAAATTGACATAGAAATCCACCCATTTACTTTATGGGTAGATTTGAAGTGGTGTTAAATGATGGTGGTCTATCAGCTTATGCTTTTCTTAGCACAAATTTAGTTTTGTTTGTGATTACTAACAATTTTTTTTCTTTTTTCAGCAATGGAGTTTGACACCGATGCCTTATTATCTCAATACTCTAGGTGTAAATAAGCTTCTAAAATTAAGGGCTCTAAAAAGGGCATGAGCTTTTGAAAGGGAAAAAAGAGGAGAAAAAGCTTTGGAAAAGAGAGTTTTACAGTCCCAACACCAAACCAAAGACGTACGAGCATAATAATCGAAGAGCCTTCTCGTTCTCTCACTCTCTTCTCTATTACGCCTTCTAAGAACTTGGAGGAATTAGCCAGACCTACATCAATTTCCTCGTACCATCAGACACCAATTGCTATAACCTTGATCCAACCAATATTACTCTCAACTTCTCAAGAGTTGAGAAAAGGAAAAGGAGTCATTACTAACTTAACCACCAAAGTTGAGGGTGTGTCTCTTTACAGTGGTGCTCCTTAGATGGTGGACCATTTTATCAACCATCTCCCCTATATGGCTCTCGAGAAATAGCTCTATGTTATAAGTGAGGATGTTGATCCTACTCGAGTAGTGAATAGGCTTCCTTTTCAGGTAAGTACTACCTCGAACCTTTATTTTGCTTGGGTTGTTATTCATATAAGTATCTTATTTATTTTATTTTAATTTTTTTAGGCTCATAATATGCACAAGTTTAGTAGGATTTGTGGCGTTGAAAAGCTCAAGGCTGTGCTTGAGTTTAAAAAGCAGAGCCATACCTCTGCTTGTGCCAAGCATGTTGTGTTATTTGCACAAGCAACAAGTGGGAAGACAAGTGATGAGTTCTTAAAACACTAAATATAACGTTATTTTATGCACTTTAAAATGTAAAATAGATTTTTATTTGCATAATTTTATCATCATTTTAGTAAATCTATCTTTTCGAAATCACATGTATATTTTGTTATTTTTCAGGTATTTATAGCTTCAAATTGATTCAACTCATAAACATTTGAAGTATAATACTAGGAAGCACTCCATTGCAACCATAAAGTATTAAGACTAACATATGTAAGTTCCCAACCAATGAAAGGAGGGCGAAATACAAAGGGACTTCTAGAAGTGTAGATTAACGCGGGTCACATAACCTTTTATGTGTGCTGCAGCATGGGACTTTTGGGTCTAGGTTCAAACACATTATATGCTGGATAATGTTATGGCATAGAATAAATGCATGCAGCGACACCCAACTATAACATCCACAATTTTCTTTCTTTTGTAGCAATTTCTAACCCTATATAAACCCTGAAACCCCATTGTAATCTTCATCCCTTAGCTTTCAATTATCTCTAATTTCTTGTTCCTCAGCTTTTCATTTTGAAAATTCCTATTTAGTTACAGATCTAATTAGTTAGAGAGATGAATAGGTAATCAACAAAATTAAGACAAATCAATTTTTTTGCAAGCAGTTAGACATGTAAGCACATGTAAATAAAGTAATATGGAAATAAAAATCAACACTTGAAATTTTTAGGAGGACACAACCTAGGCCACACAAATGACTTAAGAGGATAACCACTGGTACATTAGACCACCTAACCATCCACTATGATAATAATGTTTAATTACAATTCTAGGACTTAAATTATCCACCAAATAATGTCCCCAAGTAATCTATTTACAAGCATCTATTTACTTTCATAGTCTCCATAAGAAAAATGTTTGGATTTGAATCAACGTTTTAATAACTTGAGTTACACAAGCAATCAAACTCATTCAACTAGTATCTGAAAATGTTAGCATAATAACACAAGTGAAAATGTCTATCATAAAGTAGATTAAATAATGAATAACTTTAACTAGATGATTTAATAATATATCAGATAAATCAACTAGAAATCCTAGAACAATCAGTTTAAGTACAATATCACAAATATTATAAGCTTGTTAATCAATCAAACACAACTACAAAATGTTTGATAAATTAACTAAATGAAAATCCTACTTAAATAATTTTGGAAAAACAAGAGAGAGATTAAGATGAGGAGAATAATGTTTTTTTGTGGTTTATAAATTTGTGTACTTTAACTTATTTAAATAGAATATTTTTAAGCATTAGGTCTAATTAAATTTGAGTTAGAAATAGGTTCAAAAATTGAAATCATGGCCATTCAATTGATCTAACATATGCTCGATCGATCGAACGCATAATTCAATCAATTAAAACCCTTATCGATCAATCCAATACTACGATCAAAACATGCTTGATCAATTCAATTAATTCTCGATATATCTAGTTAATTAAAAAAAATAATTTAGGACTTTTTAAACTGAGTAGATTAATTTTAGATCGATCTAGAAATGTCTTGATCGATCGAATAATCTAAATTCAAAATGTTTCTATGTGTATAATATAAAATCTAATATGCATAAGAATAGAGATATACCTGATATATGTTCGTTGAAGCTCAATCGTTTCTTTGGCTTGAAATATTTTTAAAAGTCACATCTAGAAACTAAAATTATATTTGTATGTTTTATTTAAGAATATCACCAATACTCACATAAACTTTACAATTTTTCTCTTTGGCATATTCATGTGACAAAACCTCTATCTCACTACGTAACGCTCATAGGAAAAATAAAATTTTTACATAGTGAAACTATCTTATGTTCAGGTGAAACCAACTTCACTTGAATCTCAAAAGCACGTGTATACACTAAAAAATAGAAACATAAATAACTTGTCTAGAAAGACTCATTGTTCATTAGTTCAGTGTATATATCAATAAAAAAGTGAAGAATGTTCATAAGAGTGAGTAATCATTACATAAAAATTAAAAACATAACTTTTCCTATGAGTAATATTTCCAAAAAGAAATTTTCAAAGTTAAATCCTCAAAGTAATTATCCCCCTAAATTAAATATTCCCTTTTTATAGATTCAAATAAAGTTCCAATTTTATTTTTATTTTCTCTCTTTTTATCATATAAATAAATAACTAAAAAAAAGATTAAAAATTCTTTTTTAATAAAGGGTAGTAGATTGAGTTAAACATGATTGCAACATATACACAAATATGAAACTTAATTTGTGTTAAAAATGTGACTATTTATTAAAAATATAAGCTTATGTAGATAAGACGCACAAACATACTAACACATACAATGGCATAACGATAGTCACTTAAAGTGAGATAAATATTGAAACTACAATAGTATGTTAATTAGTCAATTTATGATTAATTGTAGAAGATTTAAAGAAATGAGCATCACCTATCATGCAAAAAATTTAGTTAAATTCATACTTGCATATACTAAATTTTTTTTTACTAAGAGAGAAATTTAATTATTATTTTTTTGTATTCCCTCTCATTATTTATATGAGAGATTGGTTATCTATTTTTCTTTTTGCATAGCCATTTGTGGCTTTTTATTTCTGTGCATCAATTTTTTTTTGTATATAGATATTTCATTTATCATGTTATTTTTATTTTGTCAAGAAAATACTTACAAGCTAATATCTAGTATGATGATTTTCATGATAGTTGTAAGGTAGCACTCTTTACTCATTGTGGTAGCTTTCACAAATCATAATAGGTATCCCTCTCAAAACTATGTGTCTCTTTATAACAACGTTTTATATAGTGAAAGTTAGAGTTCAACCATAATTTTTATAGTTAAGGTTATCTCAAGCACTATAATCTCACATAGTTAATGATAAACTTTAAGCATGACATACATATGTGTCTAGTAAGTGTGTGGGTAGATTCATGTCAATATCGATTACTAAATGAGAAAAATATGTAAATGCACAAGTCACAATATCCATTTGTATAATGCATAGTCAAAGAATATGAAAGTAGTATGTAATGCTTATGTTAAGTTAAAGTAAGTTTACTTCCCTCTTATATATATTATTCTATAAAAAATGAGCAAAGAGAGAAAAATTACTAAGAAAATTTAATCAATATACATAGGTGTCTAGTAAGTGTGTGGGTAGATTCATGTCAATATCGATTACTAAATGAGAAAAATATGTAAATGCACAAGTCACAATATCCATTTGTATAATGCATAGTCAAAGAATATGAAAGTAGTATGTAATGCTTATGTTAAGTTAAAATAAGTCTACTTCCCTCTTATATATATTATTTTATAAAAAATGAGCAAAGAGAGAAAAATTACTAAGAAAATTTAATCAATAGCGTAGATTCCTAAGGTACTTCTAAGATATTAAAATCTTTAGGTATCAAGTGTCTTAGTGAATAAATCAGCTAATTCTCTTTGAGTAGGCACAAACTTAAGGGATAAAACTTTATCTTCTACTAGTTTCCTAATAAAATGGTGTATAATGTCTAAATGTTTTGTTCAAGAATTCATAAAAGGATTTTTAGAGATATATATAGCACTAGTATTATTACAATAAAGAGAAATTGTACCTCATTCAAATCCATATTCTTTAAGCATGATCTTCATCCACAAAAGTTGTGTACAGGAGCTTCCAGTGGCAATGTACTCTGCCTCTGTAGTAGATAATGAGATGGAGTTTTGTTTCTTATTGTGCTAGGATAATAGATTATTCCCAATATAGAATTAATACCAATATAAAAACATCTATGTATCCACTATTTTCACATGTAGTATGAAATTTTATTTTGCTTACTTATGGATTTAGTTATATAATTAGCGTAACATTAGTGGGAGTATGAAAAATTAAAAATTAACAAAATTTCTAGACATGCAATCATGTGCAAATAAAATAATACAAAAAATAAAGATTAACCCACGAGATTTTTAGTAGGAAATAACCTAAGCCATACTAATAACTTAAGAGGAACCATCGGTCCATCAAACTATCCACTATGAAAAAGAAGTATACAGTTACAAGGCAAAGACTCAAACTATCCACCCAGGAAATGCCCCCAAGTAACCTACTTACAAGTCACTACTTTCATCATAGTCTTTATAAGAAAGGCATTCAGATCTAGACCAACATTCCAAAAAACTTGAGTCCTACGAGTTAATCAAATCCACAATGCTATCACCTAAAAAGTTAGCATATAGACACAAGTACAATTATGTGTCCTAGAGCAAGTTCAATAATGAACAACCCTAACTAGTTGATTTAAACAATATATCAGATAAAAAATTAGCAATTCTAGAACAATTAGTTAAAAGCACAATAAAATAATTATTATTGTAGACTTGTTAATCCAAAAAACATTATCACAAATATTTGATAAATTAACTTAATGAAAAGCCTAATTGAAAACTTTGAGTAAAATAAGAGAGAGAATAAAAGATGAAGAGAATAAGCATAATTAAGCTCTTATGTGGTTAGTTTCAATTATGTGATTAGGTTTATATTTATAAAATATTTTGAAGTATTTTAGGTCAAAGTAAAATTTTCATCTTGTCCATAAAATCAGTTAAATGAGTTTTAATAAATAAGGACAATATAGTAAAAAACCAATCTAATTTATATTAAAAATAGGTTTTAAAATCAAAGCCTTGGCCGCTCGATCAAGTACATAGTTCGATCAATCAAATGTCCTCTCCATCGATCCATTGTATCAATTAATTAATTCTTATAAACATGGATCAATCTTTCCATTCATCTTAATTGATCTAGTGCTGGATCAATGAAGTATTAATACCCATATCGATCTAGTCATACAAATAATTAATTCAACAAGTAATATAGCTCAATTAATCTAGTCATTATCTGATCAATTGAGTAGCCTATTTTCATATTGTTCTATGCAATCTAATATGTATGGAAATAGAGATATACCTAAGATGTGACCATTGAGGTTCAATAGTTTCTTCAACTTGAAAAATATTCTCTTAAGACACACCTAGAAACTATAATTATAATTATAATTATATTTTTTGTTCATGAATATCGTCAACACTTATATAAACCATATATAGTATCATTAGTAAACAAAATACCAAAGTTCTTTGTGCCAGAGATATACGCGATGATCCTTTTGACATGATCAATGCTTGATTCCTTAAGATTTGATTAATAACAGGCATAAATTCCAACACTAAAACAAATATAAGTCTATTTTTTGTGAGGTACAACAAGCTTTATATCATGCTTCTATATAGCGTTTGATCAACATTCTTACCTAAATCATCTATTGAAATCTTATCACTAGTACTTATGGGAGTTCTCAAATTCTTACTTGTTTCAAGTATAAATTTCGTAATTAAATTACATGCATACTTGGTTTGAGAAATAAATATGCCATTATTTAATTGTTTAAATTACAAACTAATAAAATATGTGAGCTCACCCATTATAGAAATTTAAAATTCACTAGTCATTATGTTCACAAAATCATTAACAAGAGATTTAGATGTTCACCTAAAAACTATGTCATCGATATATATTTGAGTTATGAATATATTTGGTTCTTTAATAAAAGAGTCCTATCGACTCCCTCTCGAACAAATCCCTTATTCAATAGATAAGTTGTAAGTCTCTAATACTAAGCCCTAGGTCCTTATTGAGTTTATAAACATGCTCGGGAAATTGTAGGTCAACAAAATCTTTTGGTTTTTCAACACAAACTTCTTCATTAAGTAACCCATTCAGGTAGACAAACTTTACATCCACTTGAAAGAGTTTGAATTTCATAAAGCATGCAATGACAATCAAAATCCTAATTGATTCTAACCTAGCTACATGAGCAAAAGTTTCATCAAAATAAATTCCTTGAAGTTGTTTATATCCTTGTGCAACTAGCCTAGCCTTGTTTCTAATCACTACATCATGTTCGTCAGATTTATTTTTAAACACCAATTTTGTTCCTATGATACTTTTATCTTTAGGCCTAAGTACTAAAGTCCAAACATTATTCCTAATTAATTAAGCTAACTCATCTTGTGTGGAATTTATCTAGAATTCATCTTTTAATGCCTTATTAACATTTTTTTGGCTCTATATGATAAACATAACAAATATGAGTTGTCTCACTTACTTGTCTCATTCTAGTTACCATGCTTGCATGTGGATCACCAATGATGCTTTCAATTGGGTGGTTTTTGGTAGTACATGTTAGCCTCTGAGTTTGAGTGTTGGGTATGGAAACCCCATCATCCAAGACTGATTCTTTATCTAGCTCATTGTCTACCTTTTAAGTATCAGGTGTTTCATCATTCTATTCCACAATTGGAAAGTTTGTGCTTAAAGGTTCAACTTTATCATCAGTCACTAGAGTACTAGTACTGCATCATCTATAACAACATTGATGGACTACATCATAGTATTAGTTCTCAAGTTGAATACTTTAAAAGTACGACTTGTTAATGAGTAACCTAGGAAGATACCTTCATCACTTCTAGAATCAAATTTGCCAAGATTTCACAATCTATAAGGATGTAACATTTACTACCAAGCATATAAAGATGTTTAAGATTAGGTTTCTTACCATTCCATAACTCATAGGTATTTTGGTTTGTACATGAACATAGTTAGACACGACTTATTATATCCTTTGCATATAGTAGGACTCTTACCATCTCTTGCAACACATAATTCTTCCTTTCACCTTTTCCTTTTTTTGTGGGGTAATTGGTGTTGAGGACTCATAAGATATACCATGTTGTTTGCAAAATTCACCATATCTTGAGTTTTTAAATTCCTTCAATTGATTAGTCCTTAGTCTCATTACATTAGTTATTCTATTACCTACTTCAATCTACACTTTATAAAAAAATGAACTAAAAAAATTGAATGCATTAGATTTTTCTTTCAGGAATCCAACCTATGTAAAGCGAGAAAAATCATCAACAACAATAATGTTATATTTCTTGCCACCCAAACTCTCAGTTATATAGGACCCATGATATCGATGTGAATTAACTCAAGTGTTCTACTCATGTTAATTACTTTAATTTTCTTATGAGAAGAGAAAGTTTGTTTGCCAAGTTGGCATGGGCCACAAAATTAAAGGTCTTTTTAGTTTGAGAAAGTATAGGTAGACCGCTCACAATTTCTTTTTTCTTTTCTCAAGTTAGTAAGATCTTTAAAGTTGATATGTCCCATCTTTTGATATCACAATGAAATAGAATGATTATAAACTAAATTACAGTAGTAGTACTAAGGACTATATCAATATAGTAGAATTATCATGAGATCTAGTCCATCTAACAACACACTCACCTCTTGGGTCTATTGTAATACAATGATTATTAGTAAATTGTATACTATAGTTTTTGTCACAAATTTGACTGATACTGGTTAGGTTGGCTTTTAAGTCCATCAACATGAAGTACATCATACAACTTAGGCATACCATCAATCTAAATTGTACCTTCACT
This sequence comes from Hippophae gyantsensis, assembly GCA_030763125.1. Taxonomy (NCBI): domain Eukaryota; kingdom Viridiplantae; phylum Streptophyta; class Magnoliopsida; order Rosales; family Elaeagnaceae; genus Hippophae; species Hippophae gyantsensis. Next base: position 15,645,202 of record CM061030.1, read on the forward strand.
AATAATTCTTGATTTGTTTCCATTTGTTTCCATTGCCAAAAGTAATAGTTCTCTCATTATATTTTTCAAAAGTTTTGAAAATAAAACGATCATTAGTTTATCAACATATTATAGGCTACAAGACCATTTAAATCAGATTTATAAACCCAAACTTTTCTAGTTTTTTGAATCATGTGCTTGTTTTTGGAAACATGACTATTAAGTCTTAAGTATGATGCATGCAGATTATCAACATATTATAGGTCATCAAGAATCTACATCTAGGTCTAATATGCCCTTCTCTACCATAATTATAGCATATAGGAATAAATTTAGAAGTAGATACATGAGGTGTGTGTGTTGTGTGTGGATCAAAAAGTTTTACAAAGACAATTGATTTTGAAAAGGTTGGTATAGTGTGCTCATCTACATATCCAAGTCTTCTCTTGTCTCCAAAAACCTTTCCATAATTTAGAAAATTTTCAACTTTTCAGCTCCAATTGTTAACCTTTTTACAACTTCTATGGATTGTTTGAGTTCTTGCACGAATTTTCCATTATCTAAAGCCAGCTTGTTATTTTCTTCTTTCAAATCTACAAGACTCAGGTTCAACGCATTATTCTTTTCTTGCAAAATATTCTCTTCTTCCTTTAATTTTTTTTAAAGGCTTTCATATGTCTCAAGTTGTTCATTTAGACTTTTTTTTTTTACTCTTAAATGAGTATTCTTTTCCATGGCTCTAGGATATTTAGAAAACAATTCTTTCCAACTTTTAACATTGTATTAAGAAAAAAAGACTCAATTTCCTCAAAATATAAATTATCACCCTTAAGAAAGTAATCCATAAAAAGGTACTAGGCACACTAAGTGTATCCAGTGATTGGCTCTCATACCAAGTGAAAGTTTCTATTTAGTTATAGATCTAATTAGCTAGAGAGAGTAAATAGATAATCAACAAAATTAAGACAAATTAAAACGTTCACAGATGGTCATACATGCAATCACATGTAAATAAAGTAATATGAAAATATAAATCAACACATGATATTTTTAGGTGGAAAAAACCTAGGCCACACCATTAACCTAAGAGGAAAATCAATGGTCCCTCAGACCACCTAACTATCCACCATGAAAATAATGTTCAATTATAAATCTAGGACTCAAATTACTCACCAAAGTAATTCTCCCAAGTAATCTACTTAAAAGCCTCTGCTTTCTTTCACAATATTTACAAGAAAGGTGTTCGGATCCAAACCAACGTTCCGAACACTTGAGTCACACAAGCAATCAAACTCATTCATCTAGTACCTAAAATGTTAGCATAATAACACCAGTACAAATATGTGTCCTAATGCATATTCAATAATGAATAACCCTAACTAGATGATTTAATAATATATCAGATAATTCGAAATCAACTAGCAACCCTAGAATAATCAGTTTAAGCACAATACCACAAATATTGTAGGCGTGTTAATCAATTCAAATACAAAATATTTGATAAATTTACTAAATGAAAAATCATACTTAAATAGTTTTTTGCAAAACAAGAGAGAGATTAAGATGAAAAGAATAATACTCTTATGTGGTTTATAAATTTATATGTTTTGGTTTGTTTAAATAGAATATTTTGAAGCATTTGGTCAAAGCAATATCACTATTATGTTCATAATATTAGTTAAAAGAGTTTTAAAGAATGAGGATAATATAGTAATAAATCAATTCAATTCGAGTTAAAATAGGTTTTAAAATTGAAAATATAGCCATTCAATACATCTACATATAGTTTGATCAATCGAAACCCGTATCGATTGATCTAATACTATGATCAAAACATGCTCGATCGATCTAGTCAATTAAAAATTAACTCAGAACTTTTTATACTGAGTACATCATTCTACACACCTCGATCGATATAGACATATCTAAATCGATCGAGTAGCCTAAATTCAAAATTTTCATATGAGTCTAATATGAAATCTAATGTGTAGAAGAATAGATACATACCTGATATGTGTTCATTAGAGCTCAATAGTTTCTTTGGCTTGAAATATTCTTGAAAGACATTCTTAGAAATGAAAATTATTTGTATGTTTTGTTCACGAATATCTCTAATACTCACACAAATCTTACACTTATCTTAGTTTTAAAGTTCTTCTACCAACTTTGAGAGTTGAACATAGTTTAGTTTATGTAATAGTTTTCTTTCAATTCAATAAACAGTAATGGAAAATCTGTTTGGAGGTTTTCAAGATATAGAAATAGTATTGAAATTATGTACTTGGAAGAATACACTTGAGGTATATATTAAATGTGTTATTTTATTTTTAGATTAATTTTATGTGTTGTTATGAATACTATGTTTATTTTACTAATCATTTATTAAATTATGTTTGGTTGAAAATACTACGGGATATTAATAATGTTGTTATGTTTGTGAAATATTAAAGCAGAAAATATTTTTATAAAATGAATTAATTTTTATTTTTTAATCAAGATTTAAATGATGTTTGTTAAAGAAAAATATATTGGCAAAATATTTTTAGTGATAAACATAAGAGTTAGATTTAAGATTTAATTATCTAGATCTAATTTAGAATAATACTCTTAGATGTTATATGTGATCATCTAAATCTTATTTAGAGTCATGTTTTATTTCAAATATTTTTATAAAATTTATTATTCAAACCCAAGTTTGATACCTTGAATGAAAGTTTACATTGTTAGACCTGACCAAAGACGAAAATTAATGGTTTATTAATCTCTTAGCAAAGAAGCATAATTTGATCAAAATTAACTCATAGACTCGACCAAAGGTATTAAGTGATTTTAATTAATAAAAAATAGTAGATCCGACCAAATGCACTATTTATGTAGATAAGAGAGAATCAATAATCTTAATTCATTTATTTAATAACCTAATTAATATTGAGAAAGCATGATTAATTAACTAATCTATCCCATAAATTTTTCATTGACTTTAAATGTTTATTTGTCTAATATTTGTTGAATGTATTTTTAATTTTATGTCATTAGTTTAGATATTTTAAAACTCAAACTTTGTGATAGAATATTTAGGTTTAATTTTCATTTTTAAGAATTTCTTAAATTATTTAAAAACAATGTGATTTCTCTTTAGACCAACCTTGAAAGTATACTTATCATTTCTTAAAAAGTGATTCCTACACTCATGAACTATTTTAAAAATAAAAATATATGTATCAAGTTTTGGTGCATTAATGAGACCATCAACAAAGTTTAGAAATTGGCTCATATTGTCAGCGAGCATAATTCAAATACTATGAAGCTCTAGGAAGCTAAAGAAGTTAAGAGAAAGCTCGATGTTGTGCTTGAAATTCATAAGCACGAGTTGAAAAATGCAAAAGAAGTTGCAAAACATAAACAATAAGAGTCCTTGCATGAACAAAAAAAAGGAAGCACGATTTTGATGCTATGGCCAAGCATCTTATAAAAAGCATTCAGATTGATTTCAATTTAGCCATGGATTCTTTTAAAAATGAGGCCAAAAAGAGGGATCTTGGTGAGTATTATTACATGATTTTTAGCATCCTAATCACACCAACTTATTCACCCACCAAAACTCAAAATGAAAATGAAAGATCTAAGGTGAAGAAGATGGGGTGAAGGAGAGACCAAGGTGGGTAACCAATATCAAAAACCTAGGGATGATTAAGTATTGTAATAGGGTCAAGCTATTCAATTTTTGTGAAGCTGGCTTCCTTTATAAATGCTTATGTTTGGGATATATATAATTTTGTAATAGGCTCGAGCTCATATAGACTCAACCTTCCTTTTGTGAACTTATCCTCTTCTTTTTGTAATAGGTTCAAGCTATTTTAAGGCTTGACATTCCTTTTAAGTTCAATATAACTTTTTAGTGATTGGATACTTTAATTTAATCTGTATTTATACTTAAATTTGTTCTAAGATGTAGATGTTTACATTTATTGATGTTGATCTAATTTATTATATTTTAGACACTTGTCCAATTGTTTATTCCAATGTTTTCTTCTATAAAAGGAAATATGCTTGCTTTCTTTTTGAAGAACATAGATACATAGGATTTTACTTCCTTTGAAAAATATAGAACATTAAACTTATCTTTTTTTCCTCATGTAGTATGACTACTAACTGAGTGAGAAGACATTTAGCTCAAGCCTTGAGGAAAGAAAATTCAAGGTTTGTCTCTGAGGTTGCCAAATTAAGGATCAAGCTAGCCTTTATGAAAAATAAATATTCCCTATATGATGAGATGAAGTGTGAGCTTAAGCTTGTTAAGGAAGTATTATTCCTAATGTGAGCACACGAAAGGAGAACCATGACTAAGATAACTACTATAGTAGATAACGAATCTCATTAGACTAGTTTTTACATGAATCAAGGTGAGAGTATATTCCTTAAAATAATGAATACTATTGAGGAATTAGAAAGCTTGAGTATATCCTTAGGTGAAGTGGTTGAAGAGGTACGTAAAAAGGTGGTGAAGATTCAGGTCGAGCTTTTACCTTTAGTGGAAGAGATGGAGGATCAAGATGCTGGTTGCGCAACTAAACATCTTAGGGGCTTATGAGCAATATTTTTTCCTGAGCTCTTTTTTCCCAATCTTGTTGCCAATTTATCTTTTATCTTGTTATCTAACTTTTTAAGCTCAAAGTTTGTTTGAATAATTTACTTATCTCTTTTCATAATGTTCTACATGGTTTTTTACCAAGGTGATCAGTTCATCCCTTAATTTGTGTCAAAGTGTTCTACCTAGTTCTTAACCAAGGTAATCAGCTCATCTTTTCATATTTTTACCAGAGCATTCTACTTGGTTCTTGATTGAGGTAATTAGCTAGTATTTTCATCTTTTTTCTAAAGCATTCTACCTGGTTCTTAACTAAGGTGATCAGTTTTCATTTTTATCCTTTTTCCAAAGCATTCTACTTAGTTCTTGACCAAGATGATTAGCTCGTGGCTTAAACATTGGTCAAAAACTTTGTTTTTTAAGAATTGTTTCATATGAACTAAAATAATTGTACATTACAAGTTATACTTTTTTAAATGTCGAGCATTCTAACTTGTGCTTTCTTTCACAACCTTGATGTCTTTTAATAAGAAGGCTATTCCTAGTGTCACCTCTTTTATTTAGTATAATCCTTCCTAGTTTGTACCAAAATTTCCTACCATCCACCCTTTCTTGTTAGGAAATACCTTTTTGAGTACCCAATCATTTAAGGAGAATGTCTTAAATCGTACGACTTTGTTTTTGTAATCTACCACACCTTGTTTTTTCAATCATACTTCTCCAAGATTCGTCTCTTTTTTTCTTTTACCAATATAAGATCAATTTCTCTATCTAAAGCATTCTAATGTTTGGTTAGAAATAGTCTCATGGTGGCAATTCTTATCTAAGTAGGGATTACAGCTTCAGTTCCATATACTAGTGAGAAATATGTTTCATTAGTAGTACCTTGATGACTAGTTTTGATGGCCTATAAAGCACCAAGTAACTCATATACCTATTTTCCTTTAGCAGTTTCCAACTTTTTTTTGAGCAAGTTTAATATCAACTCATTTGAGGATTCTACCTGATTGTTTGCTTGTGGATAATATGGGGTTGAATGACATATTTTGATGTTGTACTTAAAGGAAAATTCTTTGATATTATGACCCATAAATTGTTTCCCATTATAAATGACAAGTTCTTTGGGTAGACTAAAGAAATATATTATGCCCCTCTAAAAAAATCAAATTACCACCTCTTCCCTTATTCTTCTTAGAAGTTTTGCTTCAATCCATTTTGTGAAATAGTTTATGGTGAATCATAATAATTTATTTTGACCTATTGCTTATGGTAAAGGTCACAACTATATTTATCCCACATTTATAGAATAGTAATGGACTTATTACCCCTATTATTTATACTGGTGGAACATTAGACAATGGCACAAAACTTTGACATTTATCACATGCTTGGGTGTACCTTGTACAATATTCTAACATTTTTGGCCAATAATAGCCTTATTTGATGCTAGGATAGCTTTCTTCCTATTGAATGAGAGGCACACTCTCCTTCATGGGCCTCATACATGACTTATTTCAAACATTCTTTAGTTATGCATAAAGGTCCTAGTCCAAGGGCTATCTTTCTGTAAACTTATTGTCCTGTATGATTTATTGCCCTTCTTTTGACTCGAATTATTTTATCTTTTTCTTGTATTTAGGTAAACCTCCATCTTTGAGGAAATTAAGGATGGGTGTGAACCATGGATTGGTGACTTCATAAATGTTTCCCATGACCTTTTCTACCTCCTCCATGCTAGCTTCAGTGAGAATGGTTACAAAGATTATATAGTTACGATTAGCTTCACATATAGTAGCTAGAGTGGCCAAAGCATTAGCGTGGCTATTCTCACCTCTTGGTATTTGTTTGATCTCAAAGTTAGCAAAATTTTGAGCACTTTTTTTCAATTTTTCAACATACCTTCGCATTTTTCTATCTTTGGCTTTATACATGCCTAAATATTAATTGACCACCAATCGTGAGTTTCTAGATAACACAATATTGTTTGCTCCTAATTTCTTTGAGGTCATGACTCCAAAGATGGTTGCTTAATATTCTGCAACATTGTTAGTTATTAGAAAGTCAATTCTTATAGAATACTAAAAATAAAATTCATCAGGATATATTATAACAACTCCCAACCCTGCTCCTTTGAAATTGTGAGAACCATTTACAAAACACTTTCCATATTGGAACTCTCTTTGGGTTCATACCACACGATTTCTTTATGTCCTCATTGTTGAAAACTTCAGGGGAATCTCTAAACTCTACAACAAAATTTGCTAAAGCTGGAGCTTTTATAGAAGACCTAGGCATTAACTTGGTATCATATTCTCCCAACTCAATTGTAATATGTGCCAACCTTCTCACAATCTATAGCTTTGTCAAAATACTCTTTAGTGGATGTTAAGTGAGTACTACTATGGTGTGCGAGCCAAAATAGTGTTGCAACTTTTTTTCTCCCATTTTTAAAGTAAAAGCCAACTTGTCAACTATTAGGTATCTACTTTGGGCATTAGGTAAGATCTAGCTGATATAGTAGACAAGGTATTGAACCTTGTTTCTTTCTACTGGAGCACAACGTTTGATGTTTGAGGAGTAACAACTAAGTATAAATATAACACTTCTCCCAAGATGTGGGTAACCAATATAGGAGGCATGCCTAAATATTTTTTGATTCCTTGAAAAGATCTGTCACAGTCTTCATTCCAAAAATTGATGTGTTCTTTCTTAGTAGGTTAAATAATGGTAGACATTTGTTGGTGCATTTGGAAATGAATAAGTTGAGTGCCACAATTCTTCCGTTCAACTATTGGATTCCCTTAAGTCATTAGGATGTTTCATGTTAATTAAAGCCTATAGTTTGTCTAGATTTTCTTTGATCCCTGAGGAAAGGATAAGATAACCAAGGAATTTGCTTGAGGTAACTTTAAAACAAGCTTTTTGGGTTTAAGTCTCATGCCATATTCCCAGATGACACTAAATACTTCTTCCAAGTCTTTGACGCAGTCTACAAGTTATCTAGAATTAATCACCATATCATCCACATATGCTTCCATATTTCTTCCTAGTTGATCTTCAAACATTCTATTGACACGACATTACTAAGTAACACTAGCATTTTTCAAACCAAAAGGCATCCAAGTGTAACAGAATGTACCTTCTTCAGTAATAAAAGATGTTTTTTTCTTATCTTTTAGGTGCATTTTGATATGATGATAGCTAGAATATGCTTTAAGAAAACTCATTAGACTGAATTTAATGGTGGTGTCGACTAGTTGGTCTATGTTTGGCAAGGAAAAACAATCTTTTGGATAGGTATCATTTAAGTCAGTTAAATCCACATACATACAAGGCGAGCCACATGTTTTTTTTTCACCAACATAAAATTAGACATCCATGTTGGATAATTTATTTCTCTAAAAAAATTTGTTTCCTTAAGTGTAGTTACTTGGGTTTCAATCACATCATTTTTTCCCTTGGGAATTTATGTTTCCGCTGCTTCACAGGTCTAACCTTGAGCTCAACAATCAATCTATATGTTATAATTTTGGGTATATCCCCATGGTTTCATGCAAAAACATCATGATTAGATTTCAAGAAATGTAGCATTTTCTCCCTAACCTCAGCTATTAAGTTAGTACTCAGCTTCAAAAAAGTGACATTCTCCTTTATTGCCAACTTGAATGTTTTCAACCTGATTTTTGTCAACTGAGCCAACTAAACAACCTATTTTTACCCATTTCTAGGGTGACCTTTTTTATGGTTACTACTTAGGTACCAATCATTTCATTATTTTAATGTAACAACTTTTAGCTTTCTCTTGGTCACTCTTTATCTCTCTTATACCCTCTTTCGTTGGGTATTTAATGATGATGAAAGGTTGATGGAACAACCCTCATCTTATGTATCCATGGCCTCCCCAGAATAACATTGTAATGGACCGAGACATTAATCACTACAAAATTGGTCATCACAATTGAACCAGTTATCGTGACTGGTAGCACCACAGTTCCTACAGTATATGTCGTGCTATTGTTGAATCCCATTAAAGTCAGCTTTTTCCTAGTAATATCACTACCTTTTACACCTAGTACTTTCATTTTTGTGAGGAAAAAAAGGTCTACCCAACTCTTAGTGTCAACTAAGATTCTATAAATGTTGCATGACCATAACCAAAGTGTGACTACTAAAGGATATGCATGAGGAGATAAAGGTTCATCCTCACTTGTACAAATGATCAAAGTAGAAGGTGATCATTTATGTATATTATAAACACAAGGAATGCCATGTAATCTCTCATGCATTGTTGAAGGCCTTATTCATTAAGCCCAAGTCCTCTATGTATAGAATGAATAGTTCTCACATCATCATCATTACGTGGCTCTACCCTATTCACAGGTGGCACAGGTAACCTCAACATTTCTCGTTGGGGTGGAAAATTTGTTCCTCTATTTTTTCCTACAAGGTCACCCAAATATCATATCAAAAATACATCTTTAATCTCTTTTTTGAGGTGTTTATGGTCTTGTGTTTTGTGATCTATATCCTTATGAAAGGCACATCATTTGGAAGTATCTCTTAAAAAATTTCTCATTTTTTGGTGGCCATTTGACATTTTGCTCATTTTCCATCCTTAAAATAGCCTGAGCCAAGCTTACTCTCAAAGGTGGGCCTCTAAAATGGGAGATTGCTCTACTACAAGGTCCAAGATTTCTATACCATTGACCTCATCCTCGATGATTTGGGGTAAATCGCTTATTTTTGTTGGAGACTACTTTATCATGCACCATTTTATCTGAACCTATTCTTCTTTTTCTTTCTCTAGGGTAGCTCTTCCATAACTCACTTGCTTTTTCTGCCCAGTTTTAGCTATTTTCAAGGTTGACAAATTTCTTGGCCTCTCTATAAGCCTCTTCCATTATATATGGCACATTTTTGGTTAATTTGGAAAACAAATCTGAATTTCTGAACAGATCCCATCTAAATGCCTCTATCACTATCAAACTAGAACGATTTGCAATTTCTAATTTTTCTTCTTTGAATCTTCTCATATACTTCTTTACAGATTCATCATTTTCCTAAGTGATTGAGAAGAGGTGATGAGACTCCTTCCTCATAGGCCTATTGGTTTCATAGTTAGTGATGAACAACTCGACAAATTAGGAGAAATAAGTTATGCTACGAGAAGATAGGTCATTGAACTAATTTTGTGCACCATCATACAAGGTAGTTGTGAAGAGTTTACACATCATTGAATCTTTCTTGTCTAAAGTGAGACCTACTGGTGTCATGGTTGTTTTGAAGTGCATAACATAAGTCACAAGGTCTTCCATCCCTTGATAATTAGACATTTATGAGCATTGAATTTAGTGGGTGGCTAACTATTTTCTATCTTATTAAAGAAAGGGGAAATGCACAGTTGCTCATAATCTCTATAAACATCATAGTGGGATTTAACTTTGTCTTGCCTTCTATTTGTTTCCTTGAGAGCTTGGCCTTGTTTTTTATTTGTTTCTTCAAGGGCTTGTAAGTGTGATTCCCACAACCTTCATTCCTCAAGCAATTTCTCATTGTTATACTAGGATGCGTCTTGAACCAATTGAGCTAATTATGCATCAGCTTGAGCATTATGGTGCAAAATTTCTTGCAATATATCCATCACTCTCCCAAGCTCAATTCTCCTTGGTAATAGCTCAAACTCTTCCAGTAAATTATCAATTTGAGTTTCTTATGGAGCTACCTCTACTCGAGTACACAATGCCCTATTTTCTTACTTGATCATCGAGTTATTTTTTAAGCTCAAGGAGTTGTTATGTTAGTTCTCATTGGGAGTCTATCTCATTTGATGAGTTGGGTCGAGGTTCAGCCTGAACCTCCTCGTGTGTAGGTGTATTATTCTCCTATAATGCTAGCTCATTAGCTAATCTTAATCTTTCATCAACTCGAGTCCTAACCATGGTGACAGTTGGTAAAATCATGGTGTAAAGTGTAATGGTTTTTGGGGTTTCTCTCTTAAAACACATAGTGAAACCTAAGAAGTACAATGCCAGAAACAAGAGTTTGACCTTTAAATCTTGAACCCCACTGTGGGTGCCGAAATACGGGGGATAATTCAATTTAGAGAGAGAAAATGGAAAGATGTTAGATAATGAGAAATAATGTCTGGCTTGCTACCAAATTCATATATATAAGACATTACATGTATATGTACCGATTATATAGAGGTACACATTATAGTGTGTTACAGGATACAATGCATAAATTAACTTAGACTCAACCACATTAAGGAATCAAGCAAATAGTCGGTCTTGAACGTTTTAGAATGTTCTAGACTTGTGAGGATGCTTTTAGAATTAATCCTTTAGGCACAAGCAGAGTTCAAGTCTCAAGTATTATGTATCAAGGCTCGGACACTTCATAGATCAGAATACTGGTTGAACCTTGTGCTCAAACATGTAACTATTTTAATTTTATACAAAAAGTTATGAAATTGTAATTAAATAATCTAAAATGAAATCTTTTAAAATTTTAGTTTTTAATAATTTTATTTACTATACCAAAAAAAATTAATTTAATCAAAAGCATTAAAGTTTTGAAAAGTATGTCAAAATTATTATATGCAATCTATAAATTTTGAATTTTATAAAAAAATTATAAAATAGAGATTAAATAATCTTGATCGAAGTCTTTTAAAATTCTAGTTTTTAATTCCTAATTATGTCATTAAGTTTTTTTTATTTATTATTCTAAAAAAATTAATTAGATTTAAAATTTTAAAGAAATATGAACAAAATAAGTATATGTAATCTATAACTTTTAAATTTTATAAAAAATAAAATTATGAAAGGATGATTAAATAATTCTAACTAAAGTATTTTATAATTTCAATATTTAGCTCCTATTTAAGTCATTACGGCTGTTATTTATTATTCTAAATAATTAGTTTTAATTTAAAATATTTTTTTAATTTAAAATATTGATATAATTGTAATTAAATAATTTAAGTTGAAGTATTTTAAAAAGAGTTAATTTTACTTAACAAAATTAAAGTTTTGAAGAAGTATAGTCAAAATAATTATATACAATCTATAACTTTTTTAACTTTAAAAAAAATTTAAAAAGAGATTAAATAATCCTAAATTAATTCTTTTGAAATTTTAACTTTTAATTCCTAATTAAGTCATTGTATTTGTTGTTTATTATTTCAAAAAGATTAATTTTAATTAACATTAAAATTTTAAAGAAATATAACCAAAATAATTATAAGCATTTTATAACTTTTTAATTTTATAAAAAAGAATATAAAATGATGATTAAATAATTAGAACTATAACCTTTTAAAAATCTCATTTTTAATTCTTAATTAAACCCTTATATATGTTATTTATTATTCTAAATAATTATTTTCAATTAAATATATTAAAAAATAAAGTTACTAAAAAATAAAGTTGCGAATGTATGATTAAAATAATCATAATTGAAGTCAATTAGAATTTTAGTTTTTAATTTCTATTTAATTCATTATGTTTATTATTTATTATTCTAAACATATTTAGTTGAAAATATTAAAAAATAGATATATGAATGGGTATTTAAATAATCTAAACTAAAATCTTTTAGAATTTAATTTTTTAATTTCTAACTAAGTTATATTACCTATTTTTTATTATTTAAAAATTAAAAAAATTTAAAATTTTAAAGAAATGTGATCAAAATAATAACCTATAATGTAACTTTTTATTTTATAAAAAGAATATTAAGAAATGATTATTAAATGATTTTATAATTGAAGAATTTTAAAATTTTAGTTTTTAACTCCTAATTATGTCATTTTGTTTGTAATTTATTATTCTAGAAATAATTAATTTTAATTAAGAACATTAAAATTTTGAAGAATATCAAAATTTACATTACATTAATACATAGATAACTAGATTAAATTATATGCAAAAAAATTATTATATATATTTTGTAACTTTTTAAATTTTGTAAAAAATATTAAGATATGATAATTAAATAATTCTATAGTTAAACTCTTTTCATATTCATATTTTTAGTTATTATGTTTGTAATTTATTATTCTAAAAATAATTAATTTTAGTTAAAATATTAAATTTTTAAAAATGTCAAAAAGTATAATATATTTAATACATAAATTACTTGATTAAGTTATGTGTTAACCTTATTAATCAAAATATAACATGTTATTTTTGGAGTTATGATGTCATTTTCATATGCTTGATCTCATAGGTTCTCTAACGAACTCACAATTAGTCTGGGTAGAGAAGGAATAAGAGGTTAATCACACAAAATTCAAATAAGACAAGATCCGAAACGCTACACTTCTATTTCATTTGTGGCTATAAATTTTTTGTAGTATGAAACTAAAAGTAGGCTATACAATAAGTCCAAGAAACCTGGGACTAGATCAGGTCTTTGCTCTTAGTTCTGCTACAGGAACATAAATTACAGTCTCTTCACGTAAAGGATGTTTATCTGAACTATTAGCTTTGTCAATTTGTAGTTTTAGTAATTTCTGCTTCGTGCTTTCTAATCTATCTTTGATTTTACAGAGTCTCCTCATTTCCACTTCAGCTTCAGTAGCTCTACATCCACCTCCAACATTAACATTAATCCTCTTCTTCTCCGCTGTCCTTGCATTTAAAAGCTTCTTCAAGCTTATATCATCCCTCAATTCCACGGAGCCCTGAACGAATATTTATGCCAAGACATTAGGTCAAGTTTTCCTAATAATAGTTAAAAGAAAAATCAACAATAATTTGCATATTCTCAAGGCAACACCGATTCCGCAGTCCCTCTAAACCCGCCTTAAACATAGTCAAGGACAACACTAGCTTGTTAAGGAGAAAGTGCAGACACATGGATCGCATTGTACTGACAATGGTTTCAAGGGTGCCTAAAGAATTCTGAGCAAATGTATAAGCACCACTAGAAGCTTAATAACAAAACCCAATGCTAATAAGAACACTTTTTATGCTTACGGCTCTCACTTCATGAATCACAGGGAAACACAGCAGATAAGAAAATACAGACAAACATTCGTGCAAATTTAAGAACCAAATACGATGTGGACTCTGAGGTAAGAGAATCCACCTTTTTGCTATTTGCAGGTGGCTCGAGTCTATGGTGTTGTCCTTTCTTTGAAGGTCTGTTTAAAGACTCCAGATGCTTTCTGTGGCAAGACTTCCGGACATCATTTGGGTTATGAAGCACCATCTCTGTGAAGGTACATTCTATTTCCTTGTCATCAGCAGCATGTTTCAACGAATTCTCACGTCCAGAATCCTCAACGGTTCCAGGAGATGAGATGGGAAGTTGTTTTGCCTTCTCTGCCTGTTCCAATAAAATAAAAAGTAATGTTAGAAACCTAGAGGACCACTTAAAGACTAATAAAGACCAATAAAACATAAGCCACCACAAAAATATAAGAAATGAAGTTGGGTTGTCGAACGCATACAACTATTAGTTAGTTGATAGTTATCTTCTTGTCCTCATCAAAAGATAACATTGCAGTTATGTGAAAACAAGTCGATTTGAACATCATATGCATTTAAAAAGTACACAGTTTCCGTTAGTGTCACTAAATACCAAAACTCACTACAATATAAAGGCTTGTATTATAATTGTAGTCAAATGTAAGCCTCTTCATATAAGTTAAATTTGAAAATGACATTCATGTTTAACTGTAGAAAGATTTTTGTCCAAATGATGCACACATAAAAACTGCGCAGTTTGTGGAAAATTTTCCTGGGGTTGGGGGCCAAAGATTACAAAACAGCAAGAGAGTATAGGAGTACTCAAGGGGAGAGCCATGCATAGGGAAGTAGCTGACCTTTCTGTTTCGCAATGCTATATAATGTGCATTCTTGAACCATTTGCTGACCTGAAAATAGCCATTTCCAAAGTGTTACTGACTGACACTGGAAATTAAATAGGCAAAACTCCTAAGGTCCCCAAATTTACAAAAGTTACAATTTTGTCCCCAAGCTACATGATCAAGATTTAGAAGCCAATTACGTTAGTTAAAATAGGACTTGAGTGTGACCTTTTAAGAAGTTTGGAGACGGAACTGTAAGTTTAGTTTGGGAATTAAATAAACTAAGTTTTTATTTGGAAACCTTATAACTGGTTAGCCTAAATAACAAGAAGATGGATGATTTGTCATCCATACTGAGGCAGATCCTTGACAATAAGATTGTACAATAATTTGTGAATGCTCACAGATTGTCTACAGTTCAAGGCTATCAACTCGATGCTTAAAAATTAAATCTAGAAATTTGGTGCATCTGGTTCACTGATTGCATATATTATGTTCAACCAAACAAAACTGTCTTCCTGGCTTAAGTCTAGCATCAAATTGCTCAGTGCATCAAAAGCAGAATTTGTTAGTACCCTTTCAGCAATACAATCAATCTTATAAGTAGCTTTTTACCTTCTCAGGATCAAGACCTAATTCTTTAGACAGGTTCTCCTTCAGGCCACCTGATGGAAACTCATTCTCAAAAAAAACTTCTTGAAGCCTCTGATACAATTTAAAAGATGAAATGCAGTTACTGTCAGAAATCTCAGAAACGTCAGAACAATCAAATTGATCTGTCTCAGAAACATCGAAGTTGTCAAGCTCTGACAGGGAATATTTATACAGAGAGATAGAGGAGATGGGAGGGAGAGAGAGCAAGAGAATATGTCCTACTACCTCAACTGCACTATGGGGAATTCTGAAAAAAGAACTAATTTGCATTTCGTCTGAAAGTTTCTTTTTCACCTCTATAATTCCATTTGAACATTTATGCTCACTGTCGTAAAGTGTCATAAGGGTACTGGCTGCATCAGACTCCTTCTGTCTTCGTTTTCTATTACCAGGATCCCAATCTTCATCTTCACTAATTTGCTCATACTCTGGACCGTCCTTTCCAAACATTTCCTTCACAAGCATATAAAATTGCAAGAAACCACAGGAATAAAACATGAGTTTTTCCTCAATGAAAACGGTAAAAACAAAAGGCTAGAAAATACATTCAATCAGATTGAATTTGTCTGTTATATATGATAATAGGCTTGGCTATCAAGGATATTCACTCCTCTTCAAGCAGAGGTTATGGTTCAAAGATGCCTTACAGCTCTAAACTAATTTCTACAACCTCAAGTAACCTATATTCTATTTGCTATTATGAAGTAGATCCTTTATATTCTGGGTGGGTAGACTGTATTGCAGAAGCTCCAATCACTTAAAATAATAGAAAACCCATTTCAATCAGCTATAAAAAAAATAGGACGTGTAGTTTAAGAACAGAAGAGGCTCTAGTAATTTGTGGTATCGTTTTCAGAGAGCAGAATAAATTGAAATACTAACCCATTTGCATACAAATATCTAGCTGAGTGATCAACATGACCAATGTCCATAACTAACCTGCTCTCCTCATTACAAGGAAAGAAGCCATTTCCAACTTCACATATCCTGATGTTAGATAATAAAAAATAAAAAAATACTTTTATATCATTTTATTTGCTCTGCTTATAAAATCTTTTAAAGATGAGATTAATACAGATAAAGATCAGATGTACTTTTCTTTAAGTTTGGAATGGTAAATCAACATTATCCATACTCAGTACTGTTGCTTGAGGATTTCAGAAACAACTAAATCAATTTGCAAGATGTACAATACTCACATCATGTAATTTATTATAGTCAACATCCCTCCGCTGCCTGCGACCACATATAATTTCTGCATCAATAGAATCATTTGAAGCAATACCACTGTCAGCTGATAATTCATCATCTGACACATCATCATCAGTGCATTCCCCACTGATGCTGGAGTTGTTTTCCTTTCCCTGTGGATCATAATCATCATCTTCAGAATCATCTGAAGGCCATTCTTCATTAGGATTTATCAATACATTGCCACCATCAGGAAAAACAGCTTCTTCCTTAAAAACATCCTAAATCCATAGAAAGTAATGTCATTGTTTCGGTGATTATATCAGCAAACAATATTTAAGAATGAAATGAAAATCCCTACAAAAAATGATAAATGAATAACCTGCCAATTACTGTTCATGGAAAAGTGGGTCCCAAGATGAGCATTGATTGCTTCTAGTATTTCCATTTTACACTCACAAAACCGGCAAAACCACCCTTGATCTCCAGGAGGAACTGCAAATTGTCAATCAAAATCTCACACTCAACAAAGCTTACTGATGTATTAGCCACAACCACGTCATATGCACGAAGGGCGAACTTACTATTTTTGGTGTCTAATGGGGGCTCAAGGCATTTTTGGTGGAAAGCAGAGTTGCATGTACCATCACAGAGTATAATATCATTATCAGGGAAAGCTTCACGCAACTTGCATTTTGCACAAAATATCTGGATGTTGCAAAAAGAAAACATAAATGTACAAGTTAAAACAGGACGTAATGGAACAATTGTTCATCACGCCAACAGTCTGGACAAAGAATTTGTGGCCTAGATAGTTTAGTCAAATCCTTCTTTACATACAAAGGCCGCAGAGAGGAAGCAGCCACAGGAAATAAATAAAATAAGAAATATCTAATAGCCTAAACGAAAAAAATAATGAAATATTTGATACCTAAACTAGGAGAAGTTTATATTCCAGAAAAATTCAAAACCTAAAAATTATTTCTGGAAGAAAGTTATTCAAAAGAGCTAGTGTTCTGGCCAAATAGTTGTCTATCCCGTAAAAAAATTCAGCTCATTTATCAAGGGTATGGATACCAACATTAGGGTATAGTGGAAAAAATTATAGGAGAGATGCAAATAAAACAATAGGCCTGTTAAAAATTCTGCAGTTGAATCCAAAATTCACAAGACCTAACAATTTCCATGTTGAAAGATCCTAGCATTAGCAAGAGAAGGATGACAGGATATTTAAAAGAGGACCAATTATTCACTAATATCTCATTGTAACTGAGGCACACACATGCACACACACAATAAATGAGTTAAAGCATTAATTTACATATTGGTGGTGAACAGATCCATCTGGAGCAATTACTGAGTCCTCGATGCTTCCTATTGAACCAAGCAAATGCAGCTGCTGGATTACATCGCGGATACCAAGCTTACACTTTAAAATCTGATTCTTGGCTCTTTGCAGTTCCTTCTCTGGCTTTATCTTTTCTCGACTGCAGTTTAGATAGGAAAACTGAATTTACAATAAGATTTTCATACAGCACAAATAATTTTTTATATGCATTTTAAGCCGTTTACGCAGTTAATTAAAAACTACAATTGCAACCACAAAATATATAGATTGTGAGTTCAAAAATACTGAAATCGCTTTTAACACAAAAGGAATGGTTGGCAGTAAGGATAAGTTATAGCTGATTTTCTCAGAACACGTAATTCCAGAACAAGGATAAGCAGATATTCTCTGCTCAATAAATTGGCATAAATAAATCAGTAACCACTGTTACTTAAAGTGAGTTATGCTCTTGTAAGCTTAAAAAGTCACAGGCTTCGTGAGATAGAGGATTGAAATGGGATATACTAGTTTTATTACCAACTGAATAATGATTGAAATGGGATATACTAGTTTTGTTACCAACTGAACAACGATTTAAATAATATTCTTGTACCTCTGACCCTTCCATCCTTCACCAGCATAAGCATCAATAAGATTCTGTTCCAACTTCATCTTTATTAGAAGATATCTTGTTCTCCTCTGCAAGCGAGAAGCTTCATCTACCTCTACATTGAGCCTTGACTTTTTCTTCTTCCTTCTTTTTATTTTTCTACTTTTCACGTCCCCATTAGCATTCTCCTTGCTCCCTCTAAGGCAAGCAGCCGAAGGTTTTTCACCATGAAGCTTTGACGAAGACATTTTCTTGGAATACTTTGTATTACGTTTTTCATGCAAAACATTTTTACTATTTAATTTTATATTTGCGGAAACATTCTCAGCCCCCTTATCCAGAAAATTGGTTGCTTTCCACTTTGACAAGGTCAACTCCATATTCTTAGCATAAGACCTCAATTTTGCGTTTTGCTTTTTGCTACAGGAAACCTTCATGCCCTTCTTGACTTTTAGCAAGGAAATTAACTTACACCCTGTTTCTGAATTTGAAGAAAAATGTCCTCCTTTTTCCTGAGATGATAATTTCTTTCCAGCACCAAGCATACTTAACTCCGATGTACAGACACAGAAAATATGGGTGGAAAACTGATCAATACTGCCTTGACATTATCTAGCAAGTAAGGGCATGAGCATAGTATAAGAAATCTTAAACTTGGGACAGTTTTCTTGCATGAATACAAGTATATATGAAGTAGAAGCTAATGAATCACATTTCATATTCATAGTAAATTTACAATCATCCCGAACCCAAACTAAAAACAACTGTCACAGCATTTTGAATCTGCAAAAGTATTTATATATGTGATTCGTCCACAGTCCACACATACACGATATCGTCCACAATCATGATACTAATTCTAATTGAATTTATCCACACAAAATATGAGAAATCTTTTTGCCTTGTATGTTCACTTTTCTTTTTACAATCATTTAAACAAACAAGAAAGAGGAAAGAGCTTGATCCATTATTATGATCATCAGCAAGAAACCCCATCCCCACAACTACATTCAGCAAACCATGATCACCAACTAAAAAAATAACTAACTACCCAGATGACATTTAACCCAAAACTCATGCGAAAAACTAAATCAGGTCTTAGAACCAAGTGTATACATATAACGAATTAACAAAAAGAAGATATAAAGAAAGGTAACAAGAAAAGTCTTACCTGGAATAGAAGAGGGATGCAGAAGATCTCTGAATTGCTGAGTTTTGAAGCTGCTAGACCGCATATACATAAATGTGCATATGGAAACAAAAGCTTCTGAATTTAAAAACGAAACTTTTGATACTGAAAGAATGATCGATTAATTTGTGTTCATTAACTCTGACAATATTCAAATTTTGAAATTTGATCTTTTTTAGTGCTCGGAATCTTCTCGCTCTCACAATAAGCTTCCCCGGTTTTGGAGATCCCAAAGTCGTTCTGTTCTAGTCTTTCTTTAACCATGTCAATAAAGTCAAGAAACCCGGGCCGACTGATCAGAAACAAAATGCTGGTTCCGTGAATATCCGTACCCAAGACGAAGTAGATTGTTTTCCATTAAAAAAAAAAAAGACGCAGTAGATTTTCTTGTCGAGTAGCATTCAACCGTTTTTGAAAACTGTTTTTGGATTACCCCAATTTTTGAAAACTGTTTTTGGATTACCACAATTTTTGAAAACTATTTTAGATTACCACGCCCTAAAAGTAACGAGATATATATAAAGAATAAATTTTCAAGTTATTACCTTATTTAGTATTTATAAATAAAATATACAGGTATATACGTAGTTATGCATAAAATAAGTGAATTAATTTATATAATTTATTTTTAGATAATTATTTAATAAAAATAAGATGATTGATACAAATATAAAATGTAAAATAACATTATAAATTGTTTAGAAAAAATAACATTTAAATTTTCTTATAGTATAATTTTTTTGAATTATATGTATAAAGTGTGTATGGATATATGTAAGTATTTAATTTTTCAAAAAAATATCAAAAAACATAAACACTTATCAATAAAAAAAACTTTTAAATGTGATTTAATTTATATATAAATTAGACAAAAATATAGTTATAACTTAATAATAATGTAATAAGTATAAAATATTCTATATAAAACATAAATTTAAGTCTCATTAATGTCATTATACGCATTACATTTAAAAATTTAATCTTTTAAATTCATATTATAAATTTAAGATTTTTAATATTATCAAAATTGTGGTTTAAAATTTAGTTTTCTAAATTTTTTTTTTAAAAGGGATGATAGCACGAAGTCGAATTACTACATTTAAATTTTCAATTTTTAAAATTTATACTATAAATTTAAGAGTTTATCATTGTGTACAAATGATAATTTAAAAATCTAATTTTTGAAATTCATAATATAAATTTAAATTTCAAAATAAATCGATAAAAACGATATAAAAAAATCTTAATTAAATATAACTTAATTCATACACGAGTTAGACAAAAAAACATAATCATAACTACATAGCGATATGATAAGTGTAAAGTGTCTTATATAAACTGTAAGTTTAAGTTTTAGTAATGCCATTATACGCATTTTGTTGGGATGGTCCGATTGATAGAGAGAGAAACTAGAGATGAGTCAAAGAATTTTTGTAGAATGAATGAATACATAGATCTCTTATGAGATTAATGTATATATAGGGTATTACACTACACGTCAGAGGGGTACAAGAGTAAAAACAAATACACTTAATGTTTAAGGTCGACCACTATATGGCTCGAGCTGGTGGTCAGCCTTCCAACACCAAAGTTCATATGTGTAGGTAGGCTCACCTTACGAGTGCCATTATAGGCACGTGCATATACTAGTCCTTCTAAGCTGACTCGTATGATGGCTTGACCTATTAGTTGGATTGGGCTCCGGGTCAATCCATATGTTTAAACATCAAGTCCTCGTACTCTTTCAGCTCAATTTTTCAATCGGGGTGGAAGAGTAGCAATTGGGTAGCAAGAATGTTCGACTCATTCTAATAAATGCTTGTTAGTTAATTGGAGAGAAAAAATATACACCTCTATAAAAGGAAGAGCCTGGGCTTCTCTTCATTAATCGTTTCTTGCACATCAAACAAAAATTAGAACAAAAATGCTTTGTCATCTCAACCCATGCAATAAAGGTTCTAAGCTCGGTGGTAAAGAAATAAATTCCACACGTAGTTTACTATTTCTCGGGCTTTAAAGGGAACCTCTTCGAGTCAAACAATTTTTTGCTTTCTTTTCAAGTCGTTCTATAAATTCACTCCTCCTCTTACTTTCAAAACTTGACCTTAGGTAACTTCTATTTCTCATACCTTAACTTTTTATGTTTTATAATATTTTGTAAAGACCATGCATAAGGAATGCACTTCGAGCTCTTCCTCTTGGGAGAGCCTACAATATCCCAACTTCTAGGGCCAGGAAGAAAGTGACGCCCAAGGTCCACTAATGAGACGAGCACCTCGAGTGAAGAAGAGATGTCTAAGCCTCCTCCCTCTACCTCTATGTCTCATCCACAGGCCATACCTATAATTAGGTTGAATATGCCTCATACCCAAATATCGGTCTCGAGGTCATGGAGGAAGAAAATGAGGAAGAAAAGCACCGATGAATCCATAAGCCGTACCAAAGGTTGTACGGCTAAGGTCAAACCCAATAGGTTATCTCATTAAGACGAGGAATGGCTAAGGAAAATGTATGACATTTACTCCACTATTCAGATAATGATCCTCAGGCCGGGTGTTTTTGACAACAATCCACCTCTAGTTGGATGGACAGTCTTTCACGATAAGGCCTTGTGGCTAGGGATCAAATTTCCACTATACCCCTTCATAAGGAGGTTCTTGGCTAGAACTCATCTTGCGCCAGGCCAACTGATGTTGAATGAGTGAAGGTACCTGCTCTACCTCACATTGATATGCAAAGATCTTGAGGTCGAGCTGGAGATGCCCGAGTTCAATGAGATATATGTATTGAAGCAAAATCCCACAAACATGAGAAAGGTCTACATGTTAGTCAAATATGATCGGGACATAAATATGATCCTCCCCAAGAATGAGAAGAATTGAAGGAGTACTTCTATGTATTTGGTTGGTAGGAAACCTTATACAGTAACGCAAGGCTGATAAGGAGTACTTGGGTTGACACCAAACTCATGATAAGAAACATGGATTCCTTTATCATGACCTTAAGCCCCGAGGCCAAGCAAATATTGGTTGATGTCCAAAATTATCTGCTCAAGAAGACATAATAGAGGTAACTATTAAACACCCCATGCTTTGTTGCATGTGGGTTGATGAGAAAAGGCTCGATAGAGTCCTCTAATAGGATAATTCGTAAACCTCGGGCACTCTTCAAGTGCAGGACCCCTCCCACAGACATTAGGGAAAGGTTTGAAATGCTCCTTGATGAAAGTGAATCATCTCTGAGACTTCCATAAATAACTTGCTTTTTATTTAGCCCAAGTCTTTGAAATCTAACACCCTATTTTCCTTACTTTTGTAGATATCATAGATTTCAACGCTGATGACTCTTAGCGTAGCTTCAAAGTAGGGTTACTAAATAGGGATCGAGCTCTAAACAAGCTACAACTCCCTCCTAAGGGATGAGCTCCTCCAAAGGGAAGAAAAGGAGTAAGTCCTCTAGGCAAGAGGTTGAACATCATCGGGCCTATACTAAATAGGGATCGAGCTCTAAACAAGCTACCATTGATAAACATGTGCTCGTGCCTACAAATTTGAACATCGTCGGGCCTATACTAGCATTCCCAGGTCAACACACCCCCATATCTATCCCCTCGGGACAACAAAAACCTACCCCTCTATAAGGGACTCTAATGAGGAGGAAAGGTGTTATTGACGACCTCACAGCAAAAGTTGAGAGAGTGGCCCAATATAAGGGTATGTCACCGAAAAGGGTTAACCATAATGTGAACAACCTCCTCTACATGATACACAAAAGACAGCTCTATGCCATATGTGAGGATTTTGACTTTGGGGTTATAGTAGACTCTTGTACCAAGTAAGTCTTATTCTGATCTTATTTCTTATTAAGCCTTGGGTTGTTATATTTTCCTAACCTTGCTTTGTTTTTTCTAATTTTGAGGCCCAGCTCTTTCACATGCTTAGAATAGTTTGAGGTGTAAAGAGGTTGAAGCACGAACTCACGATGGAAAAGGAGAGTCATGCCTCAACTCGGGCCAAGAATGTTGTGTTGGCCAAGGCCAACAAGTGGGAGGGAGAGGCCAATGACAAGGAAGAAAATCTAACCAAGGCCATACAAGAGCTAAATGAATGAGAACTCGAGGCATTTTAAGGCACTCAAAAAGGCCCAAAGAAATCTCAAGGTTGAGGTAAAAGCTTATAAGCACAAGCTTAATGACGCCAAAGACAAGTACGCATGTGATCAAGAAAAGGCAAGGCCCGAGCTTAATTCCCAGACCAAATAGCTCTTCTCGAGCGTCTAGATAGGGTATAACCTGGCCATGAACTCTTTTAAGAAAGAGTCCAAAAAGAAGGAACTCAGGGAATACTACTATCAAATTCTCAATATCCCAACCAACCCCCAATACTCGCCTACTCTAACTTAAGACAAGGATAACAAATAGGGCTTGAACTCTGATGTGAGCAATGATGAACCTGAAGTGGGAGAGGCAGCAAGTGGAATTAGACCTTTGAGGATTTGATTCTGGCGTGGGAAATGAACCTCTTTATTAAGTAGCTTTTTTAAAATAAAATAAAAAGCTCAACGTTTCCTCCATTTTGTATGGTCAGGAGCTTATCCTTTTGTAACCCATCATTATTAATCAATGAAACTGATTTTGAGGAAAAGTTATATTGTATATGTATTTGTGCATTTATAACATTTATAGTATTTATTTATGATTTTGACCCCTTCTTACTTTCAAGGACATGTGTCATCATAGTGGTCCCCATATCATTCCCTATAAAAAAAGGGTTAGGGATGCTATAATTCAAACATCCTCTTTTGTTTGAAGCAACTAACATTTTTTCCCTCCATCCTTCTTGTTCGAACCTTATAGATTATAACCAGAAAAATTGACACTCATTTCAAGCTTTTAAGGTATCCTAAGAATTTTCTTGAAGTAATACCAAAAACACATTTTTTAAGGTTAAGTCTCATACCATACTTTTGGATTACACAGAATATTTCTTCTAAATTTTGGACATGGTTTATAGGCTATGCTGACTTTACCATAATTTCATATACATATGCCTCTAGATTTCTTCCCAACTAATCCACAAACTTCTTATTAATGAAGCATTGATACATGGCTTCCACATTCTTCAAACCAAATGGCATTCGGATGTAATAGAAGGTCCATTTCTCAATGATGAAATATGTTTTATCCTCATCCTCTAGGTGCATTCTAATATAATGGTAACCATAATATACATCCATGAAACACATCAAGCCTAAACTGGAAATAGCATCAATCAGTTGATTGACACTTGGGAAGGGGAAACAATCTTTCAGACATGCATCATTTAAGTTCATAAAGGCTACACACTTGCGGGGCAATCTGTAAGCCTTTTTCACCAACACCACATTTGACAACCAAGTTAGGTAGTTCACCTCTCTAATAATCTCCATCTTTTTAAGTGTGGTGACTTGACTTTTAATCACCTTATTCTTTTCTCTAGGGAATTTTCTCTTTCTTTTCTTGATAAGTCTAGCTTTTGGATCACCATTCAACCTGTAGTTTATGATCTCTGGGTTAATGTCGAGCATATCTGCAAGCCTTCATGCTAAGAAGTCTGAATTTGCTTTTAGGAATAGAGACAACTTCTCCATAACCTTTGTTGTCAAGTCAATGCTCAGGTTTAGAGATTGATCATCTTTCTTCTTTCCAATTGGTATATCTCGTAACTTATTTGAGTTGACAAACTCTGTTAGACATCTACCTCCTGGCCTTTTTTGACAAGGCTCATGCTGTAGTTGCTACTTGGGAGCAGGCTCCTTCAAAGTAGCATAATAATTAATAAACTTTGGCCTTTTTTGGTCTCCCCATATCTTTTTTATGCCTTCCTTAGTTGGGCATTTAATGACTTGGTGAAAGGTAAATGAAACCGTTTTCATCTTGTGTATCCAAGATTTTCCCAAGATGGTATTGTAGTGAGTTGGGACATCAATTACCACAAATTTGGTCACCACTATAGATCTCTTTGCCATGATTGGTAGCACCATGTCTCCAATTGCATAGGTGGTGCTACTATTAAACCCTATGAGAGGTACCTCTCTTCTTACGATGTCATATTCCTTTATGCCTAGGGCCCTTGTTGTCGACAAAAAAAAGATCGACGGAGCTCCCCGGGTCAATCATAATCCAAAAAAATTATAAAACCCCATTCCTAAGGTGATTACCAAAGGGTCTTCGTGAGGAGACGAGGCTTTGTCCCTCCTGGTAAAGGTGATTTCAATAGAGGACCTTACTTTATCTAGATTATAAACATGTGATAAATCGCGCAAGTCACTAGCATACCTTTTTCGCGAGTTATTAAAGGTTTCACTGAGCTTGGGCCCTCCATGTATAGTGTGGATAGTCCTCACATTGGCCTCATCGTGTGGATCTATCCTGCTACCTGACAAAGGAGGTAGCCTCAACATTTTGCGTTCGGGCTATCGCTTACCTCCTCTACTATTACTTTTCACGAAGTCCCCTAAATACCCTTTGGATAATAGATCATCTATTTCTTTCTTTGGATGCTTATAGTCTTACGTCTCGTGGCCTAAATCCTTATTAAAAGCACACCACTTGGATGTGTCCCTAAAAAGAGCTTTCATTTTTGGTAGCCACTTGACATTCTACTCCTCTTCCATTCTCAATACCGCTTGAGCTAGACTCACTCTCAAGTGTGGGCCCTTGAAGGGAGACAGTGACCTCTCCTAAGGCCCTTTATTCTTGGACCATTAGCCACTCACCCTATGATCTGGCATAAAGTGTTTTTTTGTTAATCTTTTTGTCTTGGTTTACCCTGTATGGGCCTATTCTTCTTTTCTTCTTCTCTAGCATAGATTTTATAGTGACCTTGGTACTTTTATCCATCTCTAACTCTCTTTCCATATTGACAAACTTTCTTGCCTCCTCATATGCTTCCTTCAACATCTAGGGGACTGTTTTGGTCAACTCTGCAAACAAATAAGAATTCCTTAATAGACCCTACCTAAAGACCTCTATCACTATAGAGATGGAGCAGACTGATATCTTTAGATTTTTCTTTCTGAACCTTCTCATGTATTTTTTAGTAGACTCACTTCTTCCTTGGATGATTTAGAAAAGGTGGTGAGATTTTTTCCTCAGATGCTTGTTGCAGGCATAATTGGTGAAGAATAACTTGGAAAATTGAGATAAGAAGGTTATAATACATGATGCCAAGTTATTGAACCACTTTTGTATGCCATCACACATAGGGTGATAACAAATAGTTTGCACATCATGGCATCTTTCTTACTTCGAGTGAGGCTTATAGGGGCCATTGTCGTCTTGAAGTTTTGAATGTAAGTTATTGGATCTTTCGTTCGTTGGTTGTCCAGGCACATGCCCGCACCCAACCGGCACATGCCCAGCCAACTCACGCAGCCAACACAAGCCCGACACACTCATCGTCATGTCGGGCGCGTGCCAACCTCCCATCTGCCTCACCAACTACCCGTTTATCGAGATTTTTGCGCTCCATATGCGTGCCAACCTATCCAAACGCATCCAAATTCAAATTTTGAAATATTTTTCTCCTTTTTTGGCCTTTTCTTCACCTATAAAAGGACCTTCTTTCCCATTCCAAAACACCTAATTTTCTAAGTACTTTCTCTCTCTAAAAAGTTTTCATTTTTTTTAGTTTTTAGTTTTTAAGTTCTTCTCTTTTGAGAAGAACTAGTTATGTTTTTATGAATTTTTAGTTTTTTATTTAATAAGCGAAGATGCAAATCTGTTTGGAGGTTTTCCAGCAACAGAATTAGCATCAAACTATTGTAAGGATTCTTTTAAGGTATTATTTTAATGGATTCTTTACAGTTATCTTTTTAAATTTTATTCTTATATATTATATTTAATTTGTCTGTAATTAAATTTAACATGACTAGGTATTTGTAAATATAATATAATTATAACGTTGTTATGCTTCAAAATATTAAATAGGTAAAACATTTTTATAAAATAAACTAATTTTGTTTTTATTGAAAATTTTATATTAAGAATGTTAAAGAGAAATATATTATTTTTCATTACAAACTTAAATCTGAAAGTTAGATTATAAAATTTAATTATCTGGTCTGATTTAGAGTAGTATTCTTTTATTTATTGGTACAATCGTCTGGTAGTTAGAGTGATGTTCTATTTCAAAAGTTTTTATAAGAACTATTATTTGAAAATGTATTGACGACATATTTTCAGTCATGGTTTTAAAACTTGAAAGTTAGTATTTAGATAATTAAATTCTTTGGTTTAATTTAGACACCTTGAATAAAGTTTAAAATATCTAACCCCACTAAAGATGGTATTTAAATGGTTCATTTTCAATCTCTTAGAAGAAAAAAAGAATTAATTTAATTAACCAAATTAGTTATCAACTCTACCTATAGATGTTAATCGATTTGTTTAATTGACAAAGAATGTATAATCCCATCAAAGGTGATATTCATAGAAGAAAAAAAGAATTAATAAATATCAATTTATATCTTTAATAACCTAAATAATATGAGCAAGCATAATTAACTTAATTATTATATCTTTAAATACTCAACTATTATATATGATAAATATTTGCATTATTGTTTATTAAATCCATATTTATGTTTATTTTTATTATATCATTAGATTAGAGCACAAAAACCAAAATATCGTGACAGAATATTTAGGATTTAATTTCGTTTTTAAAAGTTTAAATAATAAATTAAAAACTACATATATTTCTTCTTTAGATCGACCTTGGGAATATACTTATCATTTGCTATATAATGATTCGTGTACTTGCGAGAATTTTTACAAATTATAAAACCAAACTGTATTTTGCAAGATCGGTATTTGCATTGTCGATCTTACAACTCATCGGGTAGTCAACAAATAAAAAAATTATTGAGGTATAATTATACATGAGTCAAATAAAGAGTATTCATAATTTCATAATCAAGTGATAAGTGTAAAGTAACACATTCAAAAGCATAAGTTCAAATCTTGGTATTGTCATTATACGTATTATATTTAAAAATATAACTTTGTAAAATTTAAGAGTCTTCATATTATCATTATATACAAATGATGTTTTGAAAATTTAATTTTTTAAATTTATTAACTTAAAAAAAACTTAGTCATAATTTCATAATCAAGTAATAGATAATTATAGAGTGTCACATTTAAAAACATAAGCATGATATTTTCATTATATGTATCATATTTAAAAATTCAATTTTATAAATTCATAGTATAAATTTAAGAGTTGATTTTATCATGTGCATAAATGATGCTTTAAAATTAAATTTTCTTAAATTATTAACTTAAAAAAAGTCGTAATTTTATATTCAAAAGGTAAATATATAATGATATATTTAAAATGATAAGTTCAAATCTTAATAATTTTATTATATATATTACATTTAAAAATTTAATTTTTTAAATTCATTGTAATAAATTTAAGAATATTGATATAATTATCATTTATATTACTTTAAAATTTTAATTTTTTAAATTTAGTTTAACTATAAAAAAACGTCGAGCACGATAATGAAAAGTAAAAAGTGAGAATTCTTACTTTTTATATATAAATATAAAGAAAATTTACAGCAAATACCCTTAAAATTTTATAAAACTGCAAAAAGACTTATCAATTTTTAGGTATTTTGATTTTACCATTTTGTTTTCAAATATATCTCTAAAAAACATTTAAAAATCACTACTATGAATCTTTTTGTTATTTTAATAAACTTGAAGCGGATATTATAATTAACACAAAATATAAATATAAAAAAATAACAGACATGGTAGTTGTGGATTCAAAAACACTTTTTAAAATTTTTAAAATACTATTCTAAACACAGCTATATATTTTACAAATGACAAAAAATTTTAGAGTACCATAATATTTACTAAATAAATACATTAATCTTATAATTATTAAATTAAGTATAAGAGGTTTTATAATTTTTTAAAATAATTATTTTAAATCTGTAATTTATGAATTAGACATTATCAGTCCAGTTATCACAAAAGTAAATATTTTTAGTTCTATAATTTTTTAAAATAAGTATTTTTAGTCCATTAAAAGTATTAAAATAAGTAGTTATAGTGTCTAACTTTCATAAATAACAGGACTATAAATACTTAACTTAAAAATTAAAAAATTAAAATGTTCATTTGTACATAATAACAAGACTAGTGTGATCTTTTTTAAAAAAAATATTAGACTTTTAATACCAAATGCATTAATTATAAAACTAAACGATTTAAATAAAATAATTATAAGATTTTTGGTAAGTAGCTTACATTTTGAAAATATATATAGTTGTTCATAATCAAGTTTTCTTTGGTCAAAAATACAAAATTCAATTTTTAGTATCACACCTCACACCTAAAATGAAAACTATAATATATATATATATATAATTATGAAATTAAACTTGAAAAAAAAAACCATTCGAGTGTGCTATTTTTTTAGTTTAATTGTATATATTTTTTGAATATATAGGATTAAAAACAAAATTTTCTAAAAAAATAAAAATATTTATCACTCAATTAATTAAATATATACGATAATAGAATACCTTAATTCAAATGGGTAGTTATTTATATATATATATATAATATAAGATTTTAATTCAAATTATGGAAAATACATTAAATTTATCAACAAAAAGTCTGAATAAGAATTGAACAATGAAATTATTGTAGATTTTTTGAACACTTTTAGAGCTTTCTTCGTTTACTATTTTATCTCCCTCATAGTATTTTTTCTTATGTATGAAACAATTCCATGAAATTTGATATTTCATGACTTATTAATATCTTCATTGTTTGAGTATTTAAATATTTGAAAATCATATATAAAATATAATACCTAGATCTAAAAAATTAACATACCAAATTCGAAACAAACATGTTTAAATAAATCATAACTTGACAAAATACAATCCTAGATTAAGATATAATGAAAAAAAATGTCATTTAAATCGAAATCTTGAAAAAACTACAATTTATTTAATAATATTAATAATATTAAAGAAATCATGTATAAAAAATCTATCAGAGTGAGAACTCTTATAAAAGATAGCTCAATTGCCGGTAGAAAAGCATAACAAAAAGAAAGTTGAAGAAAACATGAAGAGGAGAAGATGAGGTGGCTTGGACTTGGCTTCTAGGGAATAGTTAAACATATAAAAAAGTTTAGTTATATTTACAATTTTGATACTCAAAACTACGTGAAGATTGCCACATTGTCAAAACAATTTCTTAGTCAAAATAATCATTTAGCAAATAAAACTCTAATCGAAATAATCACTTCTTCATTGGAAACTCTATTTCTTACTATTTTTTTGACAAAATATATCTATGATGTGGAAATAGTATAAAATTCTCTGGTCTCTATTTGTATTCACTAATATATTTGGCTCGAAAAAGAATATCAATTCTCATTAGAGTATTAACATTTGAAAGAGTGTCATGTCTTAATAATTGAATACGTCTTATATACCACACAATTAGCCTCTAAGTTCTTAGACAAAGCTCTATTTGTCATCAATTTGTCTCATGATTAGCTTCTTTAGAAACTGTTACCAATTGTACTTTTTTGAAACTCACAATCAAATTGTCTTATTATCTCAATTAGAGCCGGAAATCTCCAATGGGACTGATATCATCGCGCAGGAAAGTCCCAACAACACCCAAATTGTCGTCGAGCCAATTTGGTTAATAAGCCACAAAGCACTCAATATAAAATCCTTCCCAACAACACCCCATCAACGTCTCTAACCACAACTCCAGCACCCATGCATACTCATCTCTTACTAGAACGTCCACCTAGCCGACTAAAATACATATGATCTCCATATGAGTACCTTCCAAGCTTATGGAAAAATAAAAGGTTCCAAGAATTCTAACACAACAATAATATAGAAAAATCCACGCCATCATTGAAGAAGATTGGCCCTGAGCCATATTCCTCCACCTCTACTCGATATGTCATGGTAGTCTATAACCTTCCTCAATTAATGCCGACTTCTGCATTTGCTCTTTGCATAAATCTTTCGTGTGAGAACTCTCTCCACACATACTGATTTCTCCATTGTATCATACAAGTCGTAAATTTTAGTAGTACTTTAGGGATTTGAGTTCTAACACCATCTTTTGTTTTCTCTTAGAACAACTATAAAATAAACTCTTCAAAAGGCATTATTGCACATTTTTATGAGTTCTTTGGCAGTTCTCCTCCCTCAATTTCAGTTATAGGCGATGGGAATGGGTAAAGATCAGCAAATTATGTCTTCGCACACCCCATGACTAACCAACCAACCCAACTGCAACAGTGTGTTCTTGTTTTCCTCACAACCCCCATTAACACGTAGTTTGTTTTTTATGATGCCGAATATGCTAAGAGCACTTCTTCATGTAGTTTATCATCTATTACATCTATTTTGTTTATCACGATAAACAAAATTGTTAAGTAGTTTTAAGAGAGTACTCAATACTCTTAGAATAAATGAATTGTATACTCACCACCATATTACACACGTAATTTTCAAAGCAAGGATTGCAAGTACATTAATGCATGTTATTCACCGAGAGTAAACATACGAATTACTCTAGTCATCGTTGTTACTTACGGTTTAGTCTAAGATGGTCGCAAATAGCTTGAGTTTGGCCGTTGGAATTTTGTAATTTTCAAGCGTTGGTAGAAAATAGTAAGCCTGCATTAGAAATTGAGTGATGCAACATTTTCCTACCTCCCCTCACCTACCACAAGCACTTGTATATATCAAAATTTCATTTGATAATAGTAATATGGGTCTAATTATATTTATCAATGACAACATATCACATCATTTCAAATTAATAGACTTTTCCCTCCAATCACTAAGCAATGAGTACTGCCAATACTATCACAAATTTGCAATAATGCCAACTAACATTACAGTTTATAATGGCATACAGTTATTCAGGTCGTTCCACTGTAAATACGAATAATATAGTACCATGTCATTTGTTAATGCGTCCCAAATTTGTGATGAACAAACTTTTCCCTAAACAATTGCTAGACATATTTAAATCTTAAATAAAAGAAAAGGAAAACGGCACCCGAAAAATGCATGGTAGAACAGCTTACTATCAGACGATCAATGTAAGATGGGCGGAAGAGAAAAAACACATATCGTTAGCATCAAAAACATCAAAGAAATGAAGCATCCAGGAACAGTTTCTGCTTCCTGGTCCTAAATAACATCAAAGAGAGAGCATTAAAAGTCAATTCATTGAAACTAGAAATGGAGTCCAAATGAGAAAGCTGTTTTTCTCCTATCAGGCGCCATTAATGTCAACGTGAAAATCACAAAGTAAACAAGAGGGTACTATATTGTCCAGGAAATTTTATTTTCATTTCAATGCTACCATGCATTGAACAAGACTATCTTTCTGCCAATAATATCCAGATTACAAACATAACGAAATGAAACAAACTGGTATGTACCCAACGAACAATGGGAACGCTCCTAGCTCCTGAAAATTGAGAAACACTACATTAATTCCATGAAAACATGAGCTAAAGGCACGCACTATTATGAGAAGCAGTTGTAGTATGTCAATATTCACATTCTGTTATACCTGTAAACACATTAATGAGTACAAAAAGAAAAGATACATATAAGCTTGAACTACACATGAACTCACACATAGTGACATGTCTCCGAATACAATGATTCAGATTACAGACTTTACAGTTGTATATCATTACAGTGAATTTGGGTTAATAAAAAATCAAATTAAATATGTTTCTTACCAAAGGGCACCCTCACAAGACCTTTAATTTTACTTGATATAATTGCAACTGAAAAATCAGGTACATATTTATAGTTCGAAAGAAAAGACACATCAAAGGAAACTTCCATGCTTGAGCTGAAAATCGCATCAAGCCATGACTAATGCAAAAATCAAATTCTCCAAGTGACAAATGAATGGCAGACAAATTGGCCATTAGTCCAAACAAGGTTTCTTAATCAGTTTTTCTGACATTCTGTAAATAGGATACTATAGTAAACACAGAAACGATGGTTCATTACCTTAGAATTCTCAAGTTAATAACTAACATTAACTCAACTATAAGTAAAGCTCAAGTCCAGTGGGATGTTTGCAAAAAGATCCAGGAAAAGGCCAGAGCGAAAGAATTAAATAGGTAAATTACAACGAAAACTATGCTTTTCAGACTGCATAACTGACTGAACTTGCTATTAATTTTATTATTGTGGATTTGTAGGTGAACTCTAGATGTCTAGGTTGATAGTACTTGCAACATGAACCAATACCAAATAACCAGCAAAATAAAAATCTGTATAACAGTTTATTTTTGCCCCTTCCTGCAGAACATACAGCATTAGGAAAGAGCTATCTATTCACAAAGTGTAAAAATGATTGTGGATAAAGCAACTATTTTCTGCTCTACATCAACTACTTGGTTCCCCCCCAACTTCATTTCCCTCCTATATTTTTTGAACTATTTCTATAAACACCTTCCCTTTCTGATCTCAAAAAGAAAGCTACCATCCATTTTCACATCCTTTAGTCCTATTCCAAAAACACAACTATGGGCCCTTTTTCTATAGATATACTAGGCAAATTTAGCTGTTTTGGTAATCATTAAATGGATGAAATTGGATTGGATCACTTAAAGCTAAAAGCAGACAGATATGCAAAACCCAAAATTATAAGGAACTAATTAAATACCCTTGTCCAAAACTTTGGAAGTACAGGTTGACAAAAGATCACCTGTTGGTGCAGGTCCATTGCGGCAGAAACCCACAAAATCTAGATTGGATTGTCCGCAGAAATAGTTACAATCTCAATTAGTCATGAAACATAATTAAACATTTGATTTCAACTAATAAGACCTGAATAACCCTCTTTAAGGACATCTTCCAAATTCAATAACATTAACAAGTATCAGATAACCAAAGCACCAGCCATGGAAGTCTCTCGGCCATAACACAATTTTACACAGAGAGTGAGAGGCAACAAGTACAAACTCAAAAAAAGTAACAGTATCACGAAATCTAATACCATATTTTATTAAGTTCATCTCTTAGACGCAGATCCCGCCCTTGAGCCTTTTGAGAAGGCAATAAAAATACCATAAATGAAACTCAATTACAAATAATAACTGTTAGAATTAATGGCTCAAAATTATTAAAAGAAGAAGATCAAAAGTTGAAACGTTTTGCTTTAATGTGATTAATACTTGTTATCCCCCCCCCCTTCTTTTTTTCTACCCTTTCTTTTATCTCCCCTCCCCTCCTCTTTTTAAGCCAAAAGGCCTAGTAGTTGAAAAGCCAGGTTTGCTTATATATTTGCCTTGGTGAAGTGATATTGGTGGGTAGCAAATAGTTTGATAATCTTGATTTTTGCTGTGTCGTTTTTACTGAAGCCAAGTGTCGCAGCAGTTTGGAGATTTATGTGACTGCGTGATATTTGTGTCCAAGTCTCTTCTATTATGGTACCACATATCAAAGAATGCTCTTGATAATTTTTGGGTTCTTTATTTAGGGTCTGTAAGTAGGGGTGTCCAAAAACCGGGCCGAACCGGATTAAACTGTAAAATTGAACCAGATCGGACCGAACGGTTTTATAAATCAAACAGTCCGGTCAAGTCCGATTTGTATTAATTAAAACTGTTTTTCAAACGGTCTGGTCCGGTTATATTAATTTTTAAACCGGTCAAACCGGACTGGACCAGTTTAATAACATATTAAATTTTTCATATTATTTCTCACAAACCGTTTATTAAATTTCTCATATTTTAATCAAAGATATATCATTAAGTGTATTATATTTATGTATTATTAACTGAACCAAACCGTTAACCAAACTGAATCAAACCGTTCGGTTCAATATTTTTAATAATCAAACGGTCAGATCCGGTCCGATTTGAGTAATATAAACTGTCTGGTCGGATCCAATTAAAAAAAAAAATTACCCAAAACCGGACCGGACCGTGGACACCCTTATCTGTAAGTATGTGAGTTTTTGGGTGTAATATGGCTTTGGTTTTAAGTGATATTTTGGAACCTTAGTATTATACTTAAAGCACATGGTGTATTGGGTATTAAGTATTAAGTTAAGACTTGTACTTAGGAGTGATATTAGATGATTTATTTGTGATTTAAGGTGTGGATTAGGCTAATTTATCTAACCATGCTAATTCTCATCTCTTGGTCTCTTGTTGATTTTCGCTTCCGTATTTGTTTGTTGCATTTGGTTATTTTTGCGCTTCCGCTATACCTAACAAGTGATATCAAAGCTAAGGTTGCAAGGTCTTGGCTTATGAAAAATATGACAAGAAGAAAATTCGAGACTCAAAATGGCAACATGAGAAGTATATGGGTTCAAAAAGGGGCTTCTTAAGGTGCACTTAAAGAAGCAATTATATACCATTAAGATGAAGGTTGTAACGCTAAAGGCCGTGTCAATAAGTTCAAACAATGTGTTTCTGAATTGTTATGGGTTGATGTGAAGATACATGAGAAAGATCAAGCAATGATTTTGTTGTCTTCGCTGCCTCAATGTTTATTAGTGTCTTTACTTCTTGAGGGAAAGAACACATTGATGGTAGAGGAAGGGTTAATGACTTTTGGAAATTGGTAATAAGAAGCAATTAGCTAGTTCTACATATGGAGATAGTCTTGCGACAAATGGTGATTCAAGAGCAAGCTCGAATATTATAAGAAGCAGATCTAGGAAGAGATGTCCAAATAAAGATGGAAAATGGTACAAACCTCATCTAAGATGTGACATCTAATGTCTCTATTATCGTAAGAAATGTCATATAAAAAGGTATTATAAAGAAATATTAGAGGTTATAAGAGATCCTAATAAGAAGGAAAAATAAGGAGATAGAAGGGCAAAAGTAACTAGAATCAATGTTTTAAAAAGCATGTCCTAGCCTCAATGCATATTCCTTCCATTAAGGCGAGGCATAAGCCTTGGGATAATATGAAGCTTAAGCCTCACATTAAGATGGAATAAAAATAAAAATCTTATAAATAAACAAACAAAAAAAAAGACAAATTATCAAAAAATTGCATCATAATAATATTAATAACCTCACATAGTTCATAAGATAGCAATCTAATCACCAATAAAACATCTAAACATGATAACATTAAGATCCATAAAAGTTAACTAAAAAGACATTAATAAAATTCATCAAAAAGCTAGAAACATAGTATTGGACCAAGATATCTCGTGTTTAAAGTACATCACCTTCATCATATTCTTCAATTTCAAATGTAAATCTTATAGCATTTCAAGTGATTAAAACTACTTATATTTGTTTTTCTTTTTATATTACTCATTTTGTAACAAACTGGGGAGATATAAGGTGTATAAGCAAACAATTCATTAAAAAAAACTTTAATAGCATAACAACAACTCAACAAGCAAAATAAGAAATAACAAAGAAAGAAGAGAAAAGAAAAAAGAAATAAGAAGAAAAAAAAGTAGTGAATAAAAAACAAATAAGAAACAAGAAAGAAAAAATAAGAGAAATATCAACAAGAAAGAATTTATATGCTTGTGTTTTTTGAAAACTACTAGTAAACATGAGGTTGTTGAAAGAAGGAACCGAAAAGAACAAGACCAGAGCAAAGGAAGAAAGAGGTTACTTAGAAGTTTCACTATGCAACCTATGATTTTTTTCATTTTCATTTACACTTCTATTTTCACTTTATCGGTAGTTTTATTGGTTTTTCTCAGCTTGTATTATACTTGCCCGAGCATAA
Organism: Hippophae gyantsensis; assembly: GCA_030763125.1. Taxonomy (NCBI): domain Eukaryota; kingdom Viridiplantae; phylum Streptophyta; class Magnoliopsida; order Rosales; family Elaeagnaceae; genus Hippophae; species Hippophae gyantsensis. Next base: position 15,682,362 of record CM061030.1, read on the forward strand.
ATATTAATGGGCATAATCTAATAGTCCAAGTGCTTCCTTAACTTTGCATTCAAGCCCACCAATTTTTCTTTTCCTAGTATGAACTAGAGGCTATAAGCCTCAATAGTTTCGATGCATAGCATCAATGCATGAAAAAAGGCTTAAGCCTCAACAATAAAGGGCGTATAATTTTTTTCAACCCCCAATAAGCTATAGCCTTGTGGCTGCCCAGGTTGGAAAAAAAGGTCCTGACGCAAGCCTTGAGGTTAGCCTCAAAACATTTTTTAGAACTATGACTAGAACTTGTGATACCAAAAATGATGTAATTTATGTGACAACTGGTGATGGATTTTGAATTTTACTTGCTCGTTTCACATGTGTGCAAATAAGAAGTTCTTTATAGATATAAACCTTGTAATGATTGTAATGTTGAGATGTCTAATAGTTCAAGGAGCATGGACATTAGGACGGGTAATGTGAAGATGAAAATGTTTGATTGAGCTGTCAGGACATTAAGTGATGCGAGACGTACCTATCTTAAAGAAGAATTGAGTTCCGTTAAGCATACTAGGTACCTTAGGGTATGATTTTTCTGGAAGGAATAATGTTATAGAGTTGGTAAAGGTTTCTTGGATATTATAAAAATAGGTAGAGTGTACAAGTTGATTGAGGATCCTGTACGAGGTGGAGCTACAATTGCTCTTACAAGTAAGGTGAATGTTGGTGAAAAGTTGAACTTAAAATCTTACAATAAAGATGATAATGTGAAGCAAGAAAAGTAAGTCAAGTTCAATAAAAAGGTCAAAGTGTTTGTGGTAAAGTATAATATTAAAGATTGCTCTCAAGTTGGAGCAAGCTCGTGGTGAGTGCACCCTACCCAAAAATGAGGTACAATGAGAGTATGCATACACATGCCATGATGCAGTTCTTGATGTTGGTATTATTGAGCCAATGTGAAAATTGTTGGAATTAATGGCTCAAAATTACTAAAAGAAGAAGAAGATCAAAAGTTGAAACGTTTTGCTTTAATGTGATTAATACTAAGTGTGTGCTTCTTCTTTTTTGGCCGTATAACTTCAGGAATGTTTGAAGCTAAAAGGTCTAGTAGTTGAAAAGCCATTTGGCTTAAAAGTTTCCTTTGGGGAAGTGATTTTGGTGGAGAGCAAATACTTTGATAGTTTTGGTTTTTACTAAGTGTCGTTTTTTTTCCTAAATTGTGTCGCAACAGATTGGAGTTTCATGTGACTGCATGATATTTGTATCCAAGTATCTTCTGTTATGGTGCCACAAATCAGAGAATGTTCTTGGTAATTTTTGGATTCTTTGTTTTAGGTCTGTGTATATGTGAGGTTTTGGGTGTAAAGGAGCTTTAAGTTTGAGTGTTACTTTGGATCCTAGTATTATTATTGGAATACAAGGTGTATTGGATATTGAGTTAAGAATTGTATTTAAGTAAGAAGCAATATTAGTGAGTTTATTTGTGACTTTGAGTATGGATAAGGCTAATTTTTCGAACCATGTTAATTTCTTGAGTCTTGTTTACTTGTTGATTTTTCCCAGGTTATTTTTGTGCTCCCACTGTGCCCAATAAGAAATACCATATATGAAACTCAATTACAAATCACCCAATTGCTAATAGAACAACCACACTAACAAAGTCAAGGAACTGAAAGTCGATAGTCATCCACAAGACCCAGAAACGAAACTCAATTACAAATCACCCAGTTGCAAATAATAAAACCACCCAATTGTTCCAAACTAGCAAAGTCAAAGGAACGAAAGTCTATAGTCATCCACAAAACCCAAAACAACGATTGAAAGGGAATTACCTTATCAATCACAGCAATCAATGGCCATGTTCTTTGGCATGTTGTTGGTGCTCTAGGTGTCGACGTTCTTCAGGAAGCGCGACGAGATAAGAGAAGATCATACCACCGAAGCAGACATGGTAGAGAGGGTCAATGGAGCTGGTCTGGATGTACTTGGCATTGTAATTGTCCAACCCTCTCTGCACAGACTTCTTCACATTGTCGATCGAAAGCATCGGTTTTACGTAGTTGGGTAATTCCTTCACCTTCATTCCCCTGATCTCGTTGAAGAAGTTCCTCAGTGCCATTTTCACAGAGATTGCAAGGAATACAGAGATGTTTTGTTCGATAATGAAATGACGGCAAATAACCTAACCCTAGAATCCGAGGCAAGTGCGGCTCAATGGCGTGCGAGGGCCAAGATTACGAATTTCGCAATAAATAGAAAGTAATAGTAATAAGTTCTAATTAATATTAAGAATAAAACAGATTTAATGTATATTATTATAATAATCAAACTATTTATTTTGCGTAAATTTGAATCTAATTATTTTGTAAAGATTTTTAATTCAAATTTAATCTTATAAGTAATCAGTTTAAATCTACATGGATTAAATTTTTTTGAATCGAATAAAATTATATTGATATTAAAATTTATTTATAAATTATTGTCATATATAAAACACGATATATATAAATTTAAATTTTAAATTGATATTTTTTGTAACAATTATTATTATTTATAGTTACGCTAAAAAAATAAAAAAAATAAAAAAAATATTTATATAATAATCTAATATAAATTATTATAAACATTTATATTTATTTTTTAAACTGAAATAATAATCTAATATAATTATAACATGCATAATATTTAAATATAATATATTATAAAATAAAAACATGTATTTATTTATAATTTAATAGTAATTCGGTCTGATTAGATATAGCATATTATAAAATCTGGCAATCTAAATCCGATCCGAATTCGAATAGATTGTATGATTTTCAATCCAAATTTGATTTGATTATAAAATTTATCAATCTAATTTGATCTGAACCCGACACATCGAATCGAATTTCTCAATTTAAACAAATTGATTGGATTATTTGCTCATCCCTAATGATAATAATAAAAATCATTATGATAATATTATTACCTTAAATAAATTTTTAAAAGGTGTGATCAAATGTGTTGGAATAAAAACAATTGATATAAATGCTAATAAATAATTAGATATGATTCCTTCCCACTTGACTTTATACAAAAAGTAATAAAAATGACTTTATTTTTCATTAATATAATGTGATTTAGTTTTGTTTCGATATTTGTCCAATTTGGTCATCAAAATTGGACGACTCTCCAACTAGTTAAACTTTGGTTGACGGGTCATCCTATTTGCCAGAGTTATTAGTTAGATTTTGATCAGATGGTGACCTCACTCTTTGGAACTAAATTGGACAAATATCTAACTAAATAACGGTTGTCCAATAGGGCAAAGTTTGGTCGACCGGTGGCTCTATTTGTCGGAATAGAGTTTGACACATATTCAATTAGTCGAATTTTGATTGTCCGATAATCATACTCATTGAAGTCAAATTGGACACATGACTAAAGAATCAAATTTTAATCAAATTGAATATCCCTAATTTTTAATTGGATATATGTCCAACTATGTATTCATTAAGAGTATAATGAGAATAGTAATAAAATTATAAATTAAATTTCACTATAAAATGAAAATAATGATAAGAAATCATATGAGCCTATTTTTCAAAAATTTATATGAATATGTAATTAAAATTTTATCATCATATATTTATATAAAAAAATTATATGGGTAAGTAATCGAAAAAATTCAAAAAATAATAAGATAAAAGCTTAAACAATGTATCAAAATATATTTAAAATATTGATAACTCAAGTTAGGTTATGAATATGAGAAAAATACACAAAAAAGTCCACTAGGTTAGATAAATTAGATATTTAAATCCACTAACTTTTAGATAGTACACTATAAATCCATTAAGTTTGAAAAGTATGACGCTAATAATTCATAAATATCTATAATGTCGTAATTTTCAAACCTAATGGATCTCTAATGTCCCATTTTTAAAATTTAATAGATTTTTGATATACTACTTGTGATACAATCGGTTGGCTAACCATTTGATTGGTCGACTAATTAGATGGTTTGCTCACCTTGTCAATACCCAATTGTTGACCACTCTACTCGACTGGTTGGTTGGCCTTCTAGTATGGTCAGTTGCTATGGTTGGCTAGGTTAAGCCAATTGCATGGTTAAATGGGTCCCCTTCGCTACAACCTTATACGACAATCTACCTCTCATTGAGTCACCATCTTTGTGTTTGTCCCTATGATTGGATCTTTTTGCACTCCTATTTGCATTGTTGGTCTTTCTTGAGTCCTTTTACTATATCTTTGTCGTGTCTGTGCTTCTTGTTGCTGGGCCTAAGATGCCTACGAAAGAAATAACCAAATTTATTGCAACGAGACATTATACATGTCAATCCTACCAACTTGGATCCTATTAGTGTGGTGTGAAGGCAATGGTAAAAGAAAAAAAATTATATTCTTGGTGTTCATACATAATTCAAGTTAAATTGAAAAAAATAAGTAAAAATATAAAGGTTTTGAAATGTTTACCAAAGTTTTGATGAGTAGTAATTGTTTGCAAAATTCTCTCTATAAAAACTCTAATAGTTGACTAAATAAATTGAAGTCTACAAAAGCTCTAATAGTTGACTAAATAAATTAAAATCAATGAAACTGACGAGGTTTCGTTTATAAATAAATTAGCAAGTTTAATATCAGTTATTCACCAAACCTATGATCTAAGGGTCCAAATGAAAGGAGATAAGTCAAAATCTTATTAGATAAACATTAATATTTTGGAGTCAAATTTTACAATCTTGGATTGACTTTTGTCGAGGAACTTTAACATGCAATAACTTTTGAACTAAATTCCATTTAGACACTCAAACAAGACATCAAGATTGTTGCTTTGCAAAGAAATTTAGAAAACCAAATGCTTATAAAGTTAAAACATCTTTGACAAGAATGCAATTGTGATATCATATCTAAATAAAGTAGTTAAACTAACTAACTCGACAAAGACAACCTAGGAGATCCAGGGGCTAATGTAAGAGGAAATTTCACCAAATAAGCATGGAATTCTCTAAATGATTCACGTGATCAATGATTGATCAAAAGAGATAAAATGAGCAAACAATCAAACACATAATAAGAAAACATAGGTAGAAAATATTCACCTATAAATACTATATAAATTAATTAATTAAAATAATATATACTATTATGAGATTTAAAAATATCTCTCTTAATTTTATCTATATTATTTCAACTCTTATAAATAAACTTATAATTCAATTATAATATATGTTATCTCTAATTATTTTTTTAAAAGAACTAACTTAAATATTAAAATAGATTTGATACATCTAATATCACTTTTTTTTTTAGTATTTGTTATCTTTTAAAGATTGAATTGGTAAAAAAACTATAATTAAACTAATTTGAAAGTTTAATAACTTAAAATTTCCAATATTTAAGTATAAAATGTCATCCTTTTGACATAAAAATAAAAATAAAAATTTAATTCCTTCACGAGGAAAAAAAAAACCTAGGATGTGAAACACCGACTCTTTTGCTTCACTAATACACACTTGAGATATGCATATCAATGTTCTGATATAAATATCCTCATCAAGACTCATTTCCTAGCTTTCTGCCTTTTTACACTTCTCCACAAATGGCAAGACCCCTCTCACGAGCATTTGCACTCCGTCGCTCTTTCCTAAACATCCCGTTGCCGGTCCATGCCGAACAGACCGTTCCAATCCTCACCTCTCTGATTCGCCCCAATCGAACTGCCTCCCGGTCAATCCATTCAGGGTCAGGCCAGTTTATTGAGGTAGATATGGAATCCCCCTCTGATAGCGAGTCGGAGGCTTTGATGATCAAGAAGCTCGACGACCTCGTTCGGAGGATTTTAGTCCTCAAGTCCACACCAGATTGGCTCCCTTTCATCCCTGGCTCGTCGTTTTGGGTCCCACCTCGTCTAAGCCCCATGAAGCTCGTTGATTTGGTGGAAAAGCTCGCCGACCAACTCTCCGACGAAGAGACTCTCGCTCTCATATCTGGCCGTGGTTGGCCTTCTTCCCAGTTCTTTCTCAAGGGTACGCTTATATTATCAAATTCTTCCCCATCATTTTGATAGCATTTGTAGACTTTTTTTCCTTTTCGTACTCTGTTTGGCTAGTGAGAAAATTAGGGAAAGATAAGACTTAAAAAAAATCCTTATGTTGAAAATATTATTCCTGTTTTAGATATCGAGGTTTGATTAATATTGAACAGGGTGAATTAAGCTGTCAATTGAAATGTTTTAAGTTTAAACTTGAAGGACTTAAACTTGGATTGTGACTTGGGGTTTGCAAGAGGAAAAAATTGTCCAAGTGAGTGGTGGTTTTCATTGTGGTTGGCGAATGATAAGTAGATCGAAGTTATGGATGTGTCTAGTGAGTATACAAGAGTTTCTTCAATTTTATTTTTTTATGTATGGTTAGGTTTTTATGAGTATCCTGTAAACATATTTGTGAAAACATGATTAGTTGATTAACTCTTTATGTTGAAAACATGATTATTTTTTATTCACTCATGTCCGAGTGAATTAATTCACTATAGAGTAGAAAATAGTTTCTCTTTGTGTTTTTTGTTATTATTTTTATATTGAAACCCTGGTGAGCTGTACACTGGTAAACTAGTTCTTACAAATAAATAGCTAAAATCATCAGTTTAGAATTATTTTTTCATAACTATTTGAGTGTTTTTCCCCAAAAGCATGGTCACTGGTTTGTTATTCTCCATTTTAGACTTAAGACAAAATACCTTTCTTCAATTACAGATTGTAGACTTGTAGCTGTTGAATGTTACCTTGATCATAATGCTTTACGATCCTGGTAATGTCATTTGCCTGATATGTGGATACACAATTCCATATAGGTGCTATTCTAGCTGTCCAAATAGTTATTATCTTTATATACAGACATTGTAATATGTGTGTTGGTTATATGACTTCTTAATTTATTTTTCCCATTTATGATGAAAAAAATATTTATTATTTTTTCTATCAATTGCTTGCATAAACTACTGTTCTTGGAGGACAAACTGCATAAATAAATTTGCAAGCAACCTCATGAAAAGAAAGGACCAAACTTTAGTAGATCTTCTATTTATTGAGAGGAGACAGAATATAGATAGAACTGTCTTGTTGATCGCAGCATTAAGTTCAGATACTTGAATTGCTTAGGAGCAGTGAAAACTTCATCTCTTATGTTTTGCCTACCTTGAACAGGCATAAAGGGTACCTGAATGATAAATTTGGTTTAAGGGAAGAATTATGAAGTAAATACTCAACTAATTCTAAAACACATGGTTATGGGTTGAAAATAAAGATTAGTGCATAAATTAATTTTTCACATCATTTAAGCTATTAAGAGCAAGGTAGATTTTGCATAGTCACTATGATATATTTTATGGACACTTTGCACAGGCATAAAGGGTACCTGAATGATACACTTGGTTTAAGGGAAGAATTATGAAGTAAATACTCATCTGATTCTACAAAAATGGTTATGGGTTGAAAATAAAGATTAGTGCATAAATTAAATTTTCACATGATCAAGGTTGATTTTATATTTAGCTGTGTAGTCACTATGATTTATTTTATGGACTCTAATGCATGATATTTCTGCAGTAAGATCTTTGAAACCGTCTTATCTTGACGCATTATGTCTCTCGCAGGCACTGAAGCATCTCAAGAGAGGGAAAAAGAAGTGGATGTAGAGGCGGAAGAGGGGTCAACTGAAAGGGAAGTAAAGATGGAGATAAAGATCGTTTGCAAAGACGGGTGACAACTGAGATTCCAGGATGGGTAAGTTGAGTTCCCTTATAACTTTGAAGGTTTTAACTAATTTGTAAAAGCTTGAGTTGTAAAATTTTGTCTAATTTTTTGATAAGTAAACTATCATGCTAACATGTTCTACTGCTGTATTTCCATGTGGTTCTCCCCTGCAAAATAGAAGAATAAAAATCGAATGGTATTAAGGTGTTTGCATTCTTATTTTAGAATTATAGCTCAATTCGTTTAAACTCTCTGTTAAAGGGTCGATATACTTATCATAATCTTGTATCTGATCTTGAGTTTGAAAATCTTCTGCTGTAGAAGGTCTGAGTTCCTAGCTCAACATGCTTGCTACGATCTTCTTAGGCTGGGTGGCATGCAATTGGGCTTGTTCTAATTATTTCAAGGTTGGGATTACAAGCTTGCTTAGCCCTGTGAAGCATTTGATGGATTGAAATGAAAAATCATTGTTTTAAAAGAAATGGGCAATCCCGCAAATGCAATGTTGTTCAGATGCAATTCTAGGAACTTGGTGTTGGATATATGCATGCATTTTCTTTGCTTCTTTCTGCTCCTGAGTCCATCCATTTGTATTCCGTCTTAACCCTAATGAGTGCTGATAGTTGGGGATGAAAGCTCTAGATGTGTGTTCCAACGTTGCATTTAAAGTAAGTAGTTATGTCCCGTTGATAATTTGTGTTTTTATGAACACTTTGGTGTACAAAGAAATATCCAATACTTCCATTTTATGAAAATATTAAAAACATCTTCATAATTTATTTTATTATTATTAGTAGTAGTAGTAGTAGTGTTTTTTTTGGGGCTAATATCTTCATAAATTAAATATTGGTTTAAATAAATTTTATAATAAAAAATAATTTTAAATACAAATTATTTTATTAAAATATTTATAATCAATTTTATCCAACTATATCATACAATTTATTTCTAAATATTATATAAACTAAATATAATATATTTTATTATAAGTTAATATAATACAAATATACTTAATTTATTCAATATTGTGTACCAAACATGCTTTTAGTGTCAAGCAACATATAAGAAGAATCAATTTATTTTTCGGGTTATTACCATGTCATGGCATTGATAAAATTGTGTCAAGGTGTACTCTTATGATGATCATATACTAACATGTAGCAAACTTGTGTATCAAAATGTGTGTACTAAAAATCCAATCATTATTTGAATATTTTTAAATTGAATTACGATTATTTAAATCTAATTAATGTTAAATACTATACAATTAGACTTTGTTTAATTTTATTGGAGTGTTATTTTCGTTGTTATAAGTTTTAAAGACATTATTCTTTTTTTATTATTTTCTCATCTTTTTTCATAACTGAATGTACTAACAACCCACTTATTTCTTCTTCTTTTTTATAACAAGACTTGTCATCTTACTAATACATAGTCTTGTCTTTACAATCATAGATACATTATTAAAAATAGTCCTAATGTTAGCCTAATAAATTTATGAGCTATTATAATAACACCCCTTATTTGAAATTGAACTTGTGAATTAATATAGCTCATATTATTCCAAATCTCCTCCATCAAGATACTATCAAAGGCAAGGCCATCTACCTTGCTAATAATCAAAACAACCTACAAGATAGTTTCAAAGAGAACATTCATAGAACCTCTATTCTTAACACAATTATCAGCAAGATAAAGGGATTGTAATTTTGTCATCAAAATAGATAAATTGGTTTAAAAAGAGTAGCACAAGAAAGCATTACTTGCCCAAACTCATCTTCGAACACAATCCCTAAGTCACATTGGCATCCTTTCCCTGTAGTATATACGTAGCTTTAAGCTTACCTATAGGAGAAACTTTTCAAGAAATAGAGTTCTTAAGCATCTCATTTGTGTACAAATTCTCGTTGTGTTTAGTATTGAAAGTTTCGAACTCACTCAGTAGTATATTAGTCTATTTCAACAAACATGAGGAGAATCTACCAGACTTACCATGTAGTAGCTCATTTATATTATGCGAAATTACCCAACACAAGTAACAAAAATGTAAACATCCAACGTAGAATATGACAACACACAAAGTCAAAAATCTCAACAAAAGAAAGATAAGTCTTATTCTCAAATATATGCACAAAGATGGACTCTTTTCACACCTTCCCTGATACTATACACTTCCAAAGAAAATTATTCAAATCTTCACATATTACGTTACACAACTAGCACTAAACAACATGCATAATTTTTTTAACAAATAAATTAAACAATCTAGGGATGATATTGTGGCAAGCCCTCCACATAAACACTTCCACCTTGTTAGGAAGGAAAAGATACCATTTACGAGACCACCACTTCAACCTCTTAGAGTTACTAGAACCCAAGCTAAGACTATCTTTAGCATTAAGAAATATCGCATCTTTAATCACCAAATATGCACTTCTTATAATGAAAACACCATCCCTAAATCTCCCCCAAATTAACCCGTCGTTATGCACACCTCAGCACAAAAGAATTGCTTTAATCACTTCTACCTCAAGCTCCTGAAAATGTTCATCAACAAAAGTATCAGGTCACAAACAACCTCATTAATTAACTAAGAGCCCTTAACCTCATTTGAATGTGTTCTAGAGGATAGTACTCAAGAAATTGATCTTGGTAACAACTTGTGCTCATAAATCAAAATATTTTTCACATTACTCACCCTCCACTTCATTCCCTTACAGAAGACCTCTATTCCCAAAAACAAATTCATCCACAAATAAGATGTATGTGTAGTTACTTTAGCATCTAAAATGTTACAGTTTGGAAAGTACTTATCCTTCAAGACAAGGAAAACCAAAGGTTCAGTGAATTTGTTAAAACCATATTTTTGTATTTATTATGTTCTTGTCATGTCATTCTTGCAAATCATTAGCAAACATGTCAGAAAGAACAACAACATGAGTTGTTGTATCCACCTTAAGTATGAATGAGCTTAAATTAGTGAAGATTTAGAGAATTTGAACATTTGTTTATGTGTACATTTTTACTGTGAAATTGACCTTTATTTATAAACTTATGTCAATGTCAATTTTATACTTCTTAATTAATATTTAAATTAATATAATAATTTAAATATTAAATATTTAACATATTAATGGCATTAATAAATATGGATTTGAGTCATTTAGGTCATTAATATATATTTTATAATAAATTCAAGAAATTTACTATAAAGGGTTTGTTTTGAAATCAAATTGAATTGATTGTGTTTGTTTATAATAATTTGACTTTTCAATAGTGATGTGGATCAATCAAATAAGATCATGTATATTAGGTGATTTTTTCATGCGATTCTTCGTGCCAATTTAACCTCTATACTTCAAGTAAAGTATCTTTGGTTCTAATATCTCAACTCTCTCGTTATAAAATAGAATAAAAGAAATTAGTTTTTTTACTCAAATAGTAGGCTACGTGGAATAAATTGCATTTTTACAATTATCATCACCGTTATTCACATAATTTTATAAAAAATGGTTGGTAATGGACTTCTTGTACTATTTCTTAGCGAGATCGAAAACTCCTTTAGGGTATAAATTTGTAATGCTAAAATGTATCATTGGTCCTCAAACTTTAACAAAATTTACACATAGGTTTCAAATTTTTAAAACACACGATTTGATCCCAAATTTTTTAAAATTTCACACATAGGTCTCTAAACTTTTATGATTTAGTCTACAAATTTTTAGAACTTTACACATAGATCTTAAATTTTTGAATCATAAATATTTATTTTAGTAGTCAAACTAAGACTATGTGTAAAATTTTAAAAATTTGAAGACTAAATTATAGGATTTAAAATTTTAGGGATCTATGTGTGAAGTTTTAAAAATTTGAGAACCAAATTGTATGTTTTAAAAATTTGAGACCGATGTGTAAATTTAGTTAAAGTTGATGACTAATGTTACAATTTAAACTTTTAATTATTTTTGGTTTAAAATCTAATAGCCATATTACTTTTTATTTTTTGTTTAAATACTTAATTGCTTTAAAATTTCTAACATTTACCATCTTTTTATTGATTGTCTCAACTTTTTAATTGTTAAATTTTTAAAAATGACATGGTTCATTTTAACGTTAATAATCATGTCAATTATTCATATTATTTCCATTATATTGTTAAAGATAGTGACATCTTAAAACTGATATCATATTCTTAATCTAAGGTTTTCATTTTATTGATCAAAGTGATTTCTTTAATTAATGTCTCTAGAATTCTGTTCATTTTTGCATTTAAACTCACTGCAGCGTGAGCTGTTGCATTGAGCATATGACTAGAGATGATAAATTATCTATATTACCGAATTCTAAATTTATTGTCATGTTTAACATAAAACAAAAGAGGAGAAGAGAGGAAACTGAGGAAAAATGTTTAATTTGTCAAACATTCAATACAATAATCTAAAATTTTATTTGTAATAAATATTTAACCCCACTTTTGATTAGTAGCACTCCAACCACTTAAACTATTATTCACTTCAAAGAAAAAAAAAATGCATAAAATTTTATAGTATTTTTTTCCATTTAGACTTGAGGTAAAAAAAAATTAAAGTTTGGGATGAAACATCTATATATATTTTTAGCTAATATATATAATCTTTTTACTATATACATAATATTATTTCAATGTTCAATCTTAACACATGTCTTTTTAAGTATTATAATAAGCGTAGTTTAAATTTTTAACTTTAAATAAAATATTAATAAATTTTATCGTCACATTACTAGATAAAACACAGTGTAACTTTTTATTTTTGAAGGAAAATTTTAACATATATATCTATTATTATATAAATTTATGTTTATCACTATTGAGGATAACATTGACAAAAAATTAATTTGGGTAGACACATTTTCATGCTAATAAAGGATCTATTTAGATGTTATAAAATTTTAATTATAAATTTATCTTTATTTTTTTATGAGTTTTACTTGAATAAAATCTTTTAGAACCTGATAGTAGACTTATTCAAATATTACAAATAAAAAATATAAAAAAACGTTAGAATTATTGTAAAATAATGTCATTATCTTTTAATTTAAAATAAATTTATATAGAAATAGGAGTAAATATAATGATCTTTGTCTAATTATCATAAAAGATTCAAACATGTAATTGCGATGTTGGATGCACTTCTATTAAATATAATCTCACTCCAAAAATTTCAAATAAAATTAAATTTACAAAATACAATTTTTAGATTTACCAATTTATTTGATTTGATTATATAAAGTTAGTTTGAAAATAAAATAAAATTTTCACTTTTAATAACTTATTTATATAACATTTATAACATTGTTAGATACAATTTTTTTAGATTTATAAATTGATTTTTTATATAAATTTACTTTGAAAATAATGAGAGTATTTTTTGGTTGTTAATGCACAAATTTTGTATTTATAAAATATTTTGTAAGTGTACGAAACACTTATAATAAGTAATAAGTATACTCTCAATGTCGATTTCAAAAGAAATTACGTGGTTTTAAATAATTCTTAGAATTTCTTTAAAAACTTATATAAATACAAAAATAATACCTAAACATTTTATCACAATGAGTTGGTTTTGAAAATCTTAATTTAATAACAAAATAATTAAGATACTTAAATATAAATTCGATTCAAACAAATCAAGGTGGATATGAAATTAATACTCAATGGAGAATTTATGAAAATATTTAGCTAGTTAACATGCTTGCTTAGAATTAATCAAATTAATAAAAATATAAATTCATATTATTGATTTTCTCTTTTAAGTATGAAAAAGTTTTTTAATGATGATTAGTTTCTTTGTTAATCAAATCAACTAAAGCTTTTTAGTAGGGATCATTAATTGTTAGATTAAATTATATATATTATTTTTTAAAAAATAGCAAACTATTTAAATCAATGATTTTGACAAAGTCACCAATTTAAACTCTTATTTAAGGTGTTTAAATTAGATCTAGATGACGTTTCTAAAATCTATTTATCATATTTTAAATCTATTATGAAAAATAAATTACTAATAAACTAATCAATAATAAATCTTGTAACGAATTTTGAATAAAAAAATAATCTTAAAAAGTATTCACATAAATAAATCTACACAAACATGAGAAGAAAGCTAAATTTTTATAGTTAAATTCAATCAGACATGTTTAGATTAATTTTCATAATCAATGAATTAAAAATAACATTCAAATATTTAGAAAATACAAAAAGATTAATCTAAATATAAAATTATTACAAATCTGATGTACAATATCAATTAAAGATAGATGATGAGTTATGCTCTATAATTATGATATTAATCCTAAAAGTATTCTTAAATATTTAGATTTATTTTGTATTTTTCTTGATTTAAAAAACCTTTTAAAGATTTGCTTCTTATTTGCTATAAATTTACTCTATATTGTATTTATAAAATAAAAACTATTCTAATAAAATGAAACTGAAGGTTAAAATTGAATTCTAAAAATTTATATTTTTCTACGTTTATAAAACCTAAAGGCTAATAACATTTATTTATAGGGAAATGTATATACAGGTGCTTCGGTCCAATTTAATGTTCGCATGTTGTTGCATAAGGTTCAATCAGCTCGCACAAAGTCATCCCAAGAGGGTTTCACCGTAGCACTACATATTTTACACCATGGCACATAAAACTCAAGGTGCCTAGTAATTCATCCCAAATAGTGCACCGTGGCACACTATTTTCTTTATAGCAACAATCTTACATTTTTTGAATTGTGCCTTGTACACTTTACAAAATGGTTAGTTCTTGATGTAAGGCTTGCATGTCTTGATCTTTTAAGTTGTTATGGTGCAAAATAAGTGCTCTAAAAACATATGAAATATAACAAAATATACCCGTAATTCTGAACAGATAGATATGCATAAATAATGATATAAACATGCTATCATAAAATCTATTTATTACAATTAACTCAATAAAATCATGAAATATAAATTCTTTTCAAGCACTTGTCATAACCCACAACCCATTTCTTGCTAACCTTTAGCAAGTAAAGCGATTTAAAAACTAAAATAAATAAATAACCTAAACTATATTAACCAAAATCATTTTCGTAAATTAATGTGGTCATATTTAGTGTATATAATAAGTCTTTAAATCATTAGGTGGTCTTAATGGACGAGTTAAAATCTCGTGAGGGCTTTCAATGATGATACCCACAAACATCATAATATGCAAAAACTAAAACTAAAAAGAATAACAAAAAAATAAAAAATAAAACTACAAATAACAAAATAAAAATTAAATTAAGCAAAACATCTCATGTTTAGTTTCTTTTTAGTTCATAATCAAAATCTCAAGCACAAGTTAATTCAACATTTCAAAGATACATAGTTTATTATTGAAACCAATTACACATTACAACACTACTACAAAAAGGGGCATTAAAGTCGGTTAAAAACCAACTTTAAATGAAATGACTTAAAGTTTAAAGTCGGTTCACGCGGTGAACCGACTTTAATTTTTTTTTTTAATTTATTCATTTTCTATTTTACTCAAATAAAAACCTGTATTCGAGCAGAAAAAAAAACAAAATCAGTTTAGCAAATAGTTCAAATAATACAAATATTTGAAAAATAAAATATTAATTAATACCATAAAAATTACCATGGTTTTGTTCTATTTTATTCAAGATCATCATATTCTTCTCTTTATGTTATAATACAAACCTACATATATAATATAAAAATTTATACACATAATAACAGAAAAAAATATGAATAATAGGGGATCTAAGAGATTAGTTAAAGAGGAAGAAAACTCACTAACCGGTGCTAGAAATGGTAGTCGTAGGTGGCCGAAAAATGAGAAAGAGTGGAGGAGAAGTGGATGAGGTTTTCGATTTTTTAGAGTTCTGTAACGCTGAAAATAGTTTTTGTCTGGAAAGAAAGAAGAGAAAAGAATTTATCCACGTGTGTAGCATCGGTTCGACACGTCAACCGACTCTACATCCTACGTGGATAGCGTCGGTTCTACACCGAACCGACTTTACGTATCGACTTAAATACCCATTTTTGTAGTAGTGTAAATTCATGTCCAATTACAAGAAACATATCAACTTTGATTTACGCAATCTTAATGTTAGAAATCTAAATTTGCTTTAACTTTAATTCTCACAAGACATACTCTCAATTTCACACTAATCGTATGGGTTCAAGCACTCAACATGGTATATGCGAGTATAAGTTATGTAAAAAATAAAGCAAAAAGGGTTCGTATATGATAAATAAGAAAAGGCTCAAATGTGTATAATATCGATCTCATGAAAAGAATCATATGCTAGGATTGTGAATAAACCATATTACTAATATCATGCTTCAATCAAAATTATCAAGCAAAAATTTCAAGTATGTGCCTCAAGATGAACGAAATGCAATTGAATTCAAGGGAATTATTCATACTCATTTGATAATAGCCACATAACTACTTTGAAGAACTTAAGGTTATGGTATCTAGTTATACTATTTTTTTCTCTGTTTTATTTAGATAATGGACCTATATACATATGTATGTTTTGGTAAGTGACTATTTTGACTCCTTTTTTGTTCTAAGGGAACCTCATATATATATATATATATGTGTGTGTGTGTGTGTGTGTGTGTGTGTGTGTATGTGTGTGTGTTTTTTTAAGAAGTCAAGCATGAATGAAGATAGACAAACACTTTCACTTTTACTCTAATCATTCAATCTAAGCAATAAAAATAAGTACACGATTCTTCATCATATGTTAAAAATCTTAATATTCAATACAAAACTTATAAAAATCATCTAACAATTTGAAATAATAAGAATTTTTTTAAAAGGAGTAGAAGAAAATCATTATTTAGAATAAAATGTTTTTGGCTCAAAATTATTTCACATGGTAGTCTCCAATATTTTATTTTTATACACTAATTTTAGGGTTATCTCAATCTTAATACCTAAACATGAAACACAAACTATAAATAAAAAACTAATTCTTACAATAATCCATGAACTTGTTTAAAACATCAAATAAACAATGCAAAAATTAAATTATTTACTTTATATTAGCTAAAAGCATAACAATTTTGAACAATTTTTTTTTATAAAATATAGACCTAAATGTCCATAATTCCTAACTAAACTAAATAATAGCAAACACATGTTTAGTAAAAAAAAATTAAAAATATATAACTTCATAAGTAACTTTTCTTCCACTATAATCTAGAATTTACATTGTCCCCAATATTTCAAATATAAATCGAAGATAAAGAAGAAAAAGAACAGAAAAATTACCCATTGTATAAGCTCAATGTGATTAAGCAAAGGATGAAGTTATTCATGGTGCATCCATCATTTAACTCAATTATATTACACAGACAAAAATAATGTGTACTTATCATAAATCACACATGATCAAACAATTATGAAATTAACATTTTTAAATAAAATAAATATTGTTTACATTAATAGATAATAAAAATAAAATAAAGTATATTAAGTTGAAAATAAAGGAAATATACAAACAGAAATACATAAATAAAGGTACATAAAAATAAAGCCAAAGAAAGATTGGAACTCAATCATCAATGTTGTCTAATCTTCATTCATAACCATGTGGGGGTTCAATTGGTCTAAAAAAAAATCATATCCAAGATTCTCGGGCATTCTCACTTGACTAAAATCAATTCCTACATGAGAGAGATGTAACATTTTCATCTCTTGGATAGATTACAAGAATTCACCTTGAAAGCACATTTGCCCACTTGTATATTCTGCATGTTAGGCATGGTATTCTTGGACATAATTTTTCATATAATTCACCTCTTTTCTTAGTTGTTGAACTTCTTCTTTCATTGAAGTTTTTGAAGAAGATATAACTCTTTTATCCCTTTGGATGCCTTTTTTCTCAAAGGTGAGTTTGCTCATGTAAGTTAAAGTCAATAATTCACCAAGTTGTAGCAAAACCTTACCCTTTGGAAATTTTACCCTCACTTTAGCACAAACGATTGTAAGGTGTTGGGGGAAGAAATAAATCAAACGGTGATTATTTGTAAAAGATCTTATCCTTTGATTAATTATTGCCCAAACATCCATGCTCTTGGCAGATTTTGCGAAAAGTAATATAGTTCTCTCTTTATCCACAATGTTATAGTGTATGATAGGCATGATTCTAGAATAAAAGAAATACTAACAAATATGAAATACCTTATATAAATACAGTTAGGGTTTCTATTATCTCTTCATAATCTACATTATCTAAATAATTTTCATATTCAACTTGGCCCACGTCTCTTAATCTTAGAAAGCATTGATATCACACGAGCCAAATAGGAATAGTACATCTCTAACCATTGCTTTATTTTTAACAGCATCGAAAACATTGACATAGAATTTTTGAATAATTGACTCAATAATGACGTTTAGGTTCTTAACGAACCATTTCCATCAACTGTTGCTATTTTGTCAATAATCCCCTCAAAAGGATGTTATTTAATCTTAAACTTCATTCCTCGTTACACAATAAAATTCTTATTAATCTCAAAAGTTTTGTCATATTGTAGTTTAGCCACTAGACCATCAAATTTAGCTATATTATTCTTTATACTCTTTCTTTTTGAGCCATTGAAATCAAGTTCTTAAAAATGAAATATCCACAAAAATTCTAAAAATTAATGTAAAAATTTCTCTTCACCTTCTCTATACCAATTTAGGGTTTTGATTCTCTTAAATCTAAAATTTTAGAAATAAATCACAAAAATTTAGAAAAATAATCCAAGTAATTATTTTAGAAATTTTATTCATTATTTGTGATTTTATACAAAAAAGATGAAGATTTGTAGAATACTCCTTTAAAAAGATGAAAACTTGAAGAATTTGAAGAAGATTTGAAAAAATCTTGCAAAAAATAGTTTGAAATCACTTGAAGATGAAAAGTATGTAAAGAAATTGGAAAGTTTGAAGAAAAATGTGTAATTTCAAGGGATTTAGTTGTGTTTGGGAGAGGAAAAAATAGGGCTTGAGAGGAAGAAGAAGAGAAAAGTGAAATAGATTTGGCCTGGATGCGTAGGTTGGGGGATTTTAGTGTTAAAATTGATTGCAAGCAATGATGTAGTTAATTTCATGCCATAGTGCAAATGAAAAAAATATCCCAATGAAATGTCCTGTAATTAGTGTGTCGCGGCACACAAAACTTTCATGCCGTGGCATAATGTTATTTTCTTCACCCTTATTTATATTTCGAGAACCTCATAACGTGGCTCAATAAAAGCCATATTGAAAGCATACTTTCAATTTTTTTTAAACTAATTTCTTTAACTAATATATAATACTAAGTATTAAATTAAAAATAAGTACTAAACAATCATAATAAAATAAAATAAAAACAAATATAGTTAACAAATAAAATTAATAAATGAATAAAACAAAAAAGGAGGAAAAAAGTTTAATAGGTTACTTCCTATCGATGACGTAGTTTAACGTCTTAGCAAGACGTTGCTTGGAGGATTATCATTTTTACAATTTAATATACTTAATGTCCCCTCATCATTGTGTTTATTTTTCATTTTGACCATATAACTACTATCTTGCTTGTTTTTACAAGTGTTCAACCAATTACTCCACTTGTACTTTCATCCTTTTCATGGAAGCTTCCAAAGAATCTAACCTCTGATTAGCTTTAGCTTGGTTGTCTTTACTCACTTGAGTAAAAACATTCAAGTTTTCCTTTAAAGTTGGTTTGTTTGAAGGATCATATAGCCTTTGTTGGGGGTGGTATTGTTGGCCCTACTAGTTTGAGTTATGGACATAGTTAGGGTTGTTTGCCCTCCAAGAGAAATTAGGTTGATTTTTCCACCCTTGGTTTTAAGTTTTTGAATGAAGGTCATACCTTGGTTTAGGTTGATAACGCTCCATTGCATTCACTTGTTCAGATCCTACAATAACTTCACTTTGATAAGGATATGTATTAGCAACATGCCTCAAATTACTACACACTTCATATGCTTCTCTATTTAAAGTGGTTTGTGTTACGAGAAGTACAACTTGTTTAGTCAATTGTAAAAGTTGCATAGATACCAGAGTCTATTTCATGAACTTTAACTCTTTTCATTCTCGTGTTTTTTTGTCAGAAATTAGCAACTAACATTTCAAAGAGATCAAAAGTCTTTAAGGTAGTCTTCTCCCCTATAACATCTCTTGCAGCATCATTAATGATGAATTGACACTATTGCATCAATCCATTATAGAAAATTTGGTTTTGCAACTACATTAGGTAGCTATAGGGTGGGCATTGAGTAAGGAAAATTTCCAGTTTTATGGAATGATTCACCTTCCATTTAAAAGAAAATAACAATATTTGCTCTTAAATCAAAAGTTTTGATAGGGGAATTTTTTTTCAATAAATTTATTATAGACTTCTCTCCAAATTATCAAGAAATTTGGTAGGAGAGTCATTAGTCAAGCCTTAGTCCTATTCTTGAGAATGTATGAGAAATACCTCATTTTCAATTAATCTGCATTAAGTCCATTTAGAGAGACAGTTTGGACAATAAAGTAAAAATCTCTAATGAAAGATAATGAATTTATTTCAATTCATAATTCACAATTCCTTAGTGTCTCATCCTTTTGAATAAAAACAGTAGCAATGACAATGATTTGCTTTATATACTACTTATAACAACTTCCTAGGTACATTATATCCAAAACTACTTGTTCTAATATAGAGTCTAGAAGTTGCTCTAAAATGAGCTCAAGAAAAAGATTTTAGATTTCAATACTCACCCTTTTAACAACAAATAAAATAAATCACTTGAAAAATAAATAATAATAATAAAATCAAATAAACAGATAAAATCAAACAAATAAAATAAGTAAAAATAAATAAAAAATTAAAAACAAATTAATAAAATAAACAAATAACAACAATACTAAATAAAAATAAATAACAAAAATAAATAAATAACTAAAAACAAATAAATAAGAGAAACGAAGTAAAAATAAAACTAAATGAAAGTATTTTTTATTTTTTTATTTATACAACCTATAAATATTCACAAAAATCATAAAAAAAAAATCACGAATATTTACAAAAAGTATTTAAGGATTTTGATAATAAAAATATAAAACACTATTCCTCCCTTAAAATGGTGTCAAAAACTTGATGCATAAATTTTGTATTTATAAAATAACTTGTAAGTGTACGAGTCACTTATAATAAACAATAATTATACTTCTAAAATTGATCTCAAGAGTAAATATGTGGTATTAAATAATTCTTCAAATTTCTTAAAAACTTAAACAAATAAGAAAATAAAATCTAAATGTTCTATCACAATTAGTTGGTTTTGAAAATCCTAATCTAATAACTAAATATAGATTCGATTATGACAAATCAAAGCATATATGAAATTAATACTCAATGTATAATTTATGGAAACATTTAATTAGTTAGCTACATTTGTTTAGAATTAATTAAGTTAATAAAAATACAAATTTAGATTATTGATTTTTCTTTTTAAGTATAAAAAAGTTTTTTGAAAGAGATCAGTTTCTTTGTTAATCAAACCAATTAAAATCTTTTAAAAATGATAATTCACTGATAGATTAAATTATGTATTATTTCTAAAGAAATAGCAAACCATTTAAATCAATGTTTTTAGCAAAGTCACCAATTTAAACTCTTATTCAAGGTGTCCAAATTAGATTTAGATCACGTTTCTAAAACCCAATTATCATATATTAAATTTATTATGAAAATCAAATTGTTAATAAATTATCGATAATAAATCTTGTAACGAATTTTAAATAATGACATAATATTTATTTATTTTATAAGAAATATTCACCTAAATAAATTCTACATAAATGTGAAAACAAAGCTAAATTTTCATGGTTAAAATAAGCTAGACATGTTCAGATTAATTTCTATAATCAATGGATTAAAAATCGCATTCAAAAATTTAGTTAATATAAAAAGATTAATCTAAATATAGAATTATTACAAATCAAATCTATATTATCAATTAAAAAGGGATGACATATCTTGTTTTGTAATTGTTATCTCGATTTTCACTACGTTCTTGAATATTTAGATATATTTTGTAGTTTTCTTGATATAGAAATCTCCTAAAGATCTTCCTCTGATTTGTTATGAATTTACTATATATTGTGTTTATAAAATAAAAATTATTCTAATAAAATGAAATTAATATATTGTATTAGGTAAAGGCTAATAATATTAATTTATAGAGAATTGTGTGTATAGAGAGTTTCAAGCCAATTTAATGTTCACGCACCATGATACAGGGCTAATAACATTTATTTACAGGAAAGTGTGTGTATAGAGGGTTTCAAACCAATTTAATGTTCAATTGTCCCTTTTAGAGCCTAATGTTTGATTAACTCGTACAAAATTCATCCTAAGAAGATTTCATCGTGGCATAACATATTCCACGTCGTGGCACAAAAAAACTTAATGTACTCAAGAATTCATTTCAAATAGTGTGTCATAGGACGTTACTTTCTTCACTGTGGCACATTTGTTTTTTTTAAATTATGTCTTGTATATTTTATAAAAATATATTTTAAATCTTTATATATTAACGAGGTAGTACAAATATATTATGAGGATGTCATAAATCTATTTTATAAAGAGTGTACTACTCTATTTTTTAAAAAGTATGTAGTATAAATTCTTTAATTTTGCAATAATTGTTTTTTAAATGGTAGATTTATATAGGTAGCGGGCTTTTTTTTTGTTTTTTATTTATATCGAGGATTTTGTTGATCCAATTTTACCGTAAGAAAAAATAATAATAAAAACAGAGAAAACCCGACGAGGATAACTTGATCTCTGTTGAAGCTTAGAGGAAGAGCTCCCTGTCATGGCGGAACAACCCCAAACGGCGTCGCCTAGTTCGCAACCTTCTTCTTCGATTCAGAAATATTCCGAAGCCCGTCTCAAGCAACCCCAGGTTTTCAATATTCTTTAAACTTAATTGCCCCCAATTTTGATATCATCTTTAAGTTTAGGTTTTGTTTTTCTTCTTTTCATTCAGGTTAGTATACACATAACCTCTTTCCTCATTGAGCTGCTCAATTTGAGTATCACCTTTTATGACTTTGTATGTGTTCATTCTGAAAATGTTTTTTCGTATTTCGTTGTTTATATGCTAAATCTATTGTAATCGTATTTGATCAATACATAGTGCGATGAAGAAAAAAATTATTCTTTTTAAAAGTTACCTAAATGAACTATCAAGGAATAATTCTCTCTTTTTTCCCAAAAAAAAAAACTTTTAGAGCTAATACAAGTAGAATCAATTTTGCGTGTCCCTTTGAGTAATTCCTATGTTAGTTAGACAACAACACAACCAGGCCTAATTTAGGCAATTATGTGTAGAACTAGCAAGAGAAAAAGGTCACTATAATTCTTTAGACAGTGCTGGTTTAGTTATGCTTGGCGACTCATCAAAAAGCAGCCTCGAAATTGTTTTCATTAACTTTTGGTTACAGTCTCACCCTTTCTTGACCAGAACTAGAAATAAAGTTTCTTTTTCTGTTTTGCTAAAACCTTATATTTTTGGGAGTATGATGGGGATATGTGGATCACTCATCAAAATATTATGATGTAGGAATTAAATTTACTTAATGTATTTACAAGATATTACAAATACAGAAGAGCAATACATGTATAAATATAGAAGAAAAGGAATCTACTTTTCCTAAAAGTGCTTTTAAGAAACAATATATTAGTTGCATACAACTAATATACCATTTAGTGATTTATTAACACTCCCCCTCAAGTTGGCGCGTAGATATCAATCATGCCCAACTTGCTTAGTGAGCCATATAATGACTTCTTGGAGACTCCTTTGGTAAGTATATCTCCGCAAGTTGCTCTTTCATGGGAACAAAAGCGAAAACCTAATAAGTTTGCATCTAACTTCTCTTTTATAAAGCCGACGATCAACCTCTACATGCTTAGCGATCATGTCAGGATCGATTTTGTGGATATATCAATGGCTCGATTGTCACAATACATCCGTATAGTATTTTGAGTTCGAAACCCAAATCTAATAACAAAGTTCTTATCCACAAAGAATTCACAAACCCCATGAGCCATACCTCTATATTCTCGCCTCAAAGACTAGATCGTGCCACCACTTTCTCGCTTCTTACTTTTCCACGTAACCAAATTTCCTCCCACAAAGGTGAAATAACCCGACGTTGACTTTCTATCTATAATACTTCCCGCCCAACCGCATCAGAATCCACAAACTTCAAGAGGATTGTCAGAGCTTTAGAGAACATTACTCCCTTCCCGGGAACCGATTTCAAATATCTTAAAATTCTCAAAACAAGATTCATACGGTTCTCACTGATCAGGTAATGAACCGACTTTACCACACTTACCGCATATGCAACATCCGGGTCTAGTATGAGCTAAGTAAATCAAACGTCCAACCAATCTCTCGAGCAATAAGTGTTCGATCGCTTGGTATTTGATCCTGATACTCTACTAAACCATGGTTTTGCTCACGAGTATCAATAGGTTTGCAATCCAACATACCTCGTCTCTATTAGAGGATCAATAATGTACTTCCTTTGACAAAGATATATTCCTTCTCTTCCTCGGCTACCTCAATTCCTAAGAAGTACTTTTAGTTCACCTAAGTCCTTCATTTCGACCCGTAGGCTAGCCGTCTTTGTAATTTATCCATCTCAATAGTATCATCACCAATGATTACCATATCATCAACATAAATGATTGTAGGGCCGTTAACCTTCCTCGCTGATGTTTCGAGAAACAGAGCGTGGTCTCGAATTACTCGTCTCCGTAACCAACCTTTTGCATGAACTATGAAAACCTTCCAAACCAGGCTCGAGGGGATCGCTGAGGCCATACAAAGACTTCCTCAATTTGCATACAAAATTACTGTGAGAATCAACTACATACCCAAAGTGGAAGACTCACGACACCTCCTGCTTAATTCTCCACGAAGAAACGCATTCGAGCATCAAACCGCCGGGCGCTTTAGGTTAAGAAGAAGGAGCAGCAGAACCCGAATCGTGTTCATTTTGGCAACATAAGCAAAAGTCTCATCACCGTAATCTACACCATACGCTTCGAGTAAACCCTTTGCTACAAGACGAGCTTTATACCGATTTACTGATCCATCACCATTATGTTTTATAGTAAACACCCATCGACAACCAACTCGCCTTTTTTCCTCGCAGGTGACACAAGTTGCCAAGTATCGTTCTTCTTTAATGCATCCATCTCTTCATCCATTGCCTTCCTCCATATTGGATCTCCCAACGCATCCCGCACTTTTGTTAGGTACCGATACACCGTATATTTGATTCACAAATGATTTGTATGACTTAGATAATCTTTTAAGGGGACATGAAATTGGCTACCGGGTATTTTGATTTTGCATGAATATTTGGTTCATACCTTTGGCTCGGCCGACCTCGAGTGACCTATTTCGTAACACATACCGTCCAACATTAGACTCGATGTTATTAGTATCGGCAGGGTACATACCTCGGGATGAAAGCGACCTTCGCACTGTGGAGTCATGTCGATCAAGCGGTAGGAGTAATGTCTCGAGGGTACGCTTTGTCTTCAATGTCATTTGTCAGAAGTGAATTCCGTGCTTGAATACTCGAAGACCTGCTTTCGCAATGACCGGATTCAATGAAATAAGTCTCATACGGTCTCATTGAAACATCACTGCGACTCACCTAATGCCTCCCTTTCACCATGATACGTTTCTTCGAATATGTATTCTCCCCGACGAGCAAGATCGAGGAAAAATAATTCATGTCCTCAAAGAAGGTAACATCCATAGTAACATAATACTTTCTCATATGGATGAAAGCACTTCAACTTTTTGATAACTTCCATAACCAACAAACACACATTTAATTGCCCGAGCATCTAATTTAGAACGTTGATTTTTAGGAACACGCACAAAACAACACAACCAAATACTCGAGTAGGAAGATTATGAAAGCGATGATAAGGATAATGTAAGATGCGAGAATCAAATGAGATTTTTCCATATGACACTGGGGACGAGAGACGATTGATGAGACGGCGTAGCTCAGACAAAGATCACCCCCAAAGATATTTTGGCATATAAGCACTAAATAAGAGCAGACGAGCCATATCAAGTAAATGACGATTTTTCTTTCGACACTCCATTTTGTTCCGATGTTCAGGACAAGTAGTTTGGTGAATAATCCCATTTGTTTTGAAAAATTGTTGAAAAACATGATTAACATATTCCCCTCCATCGTCGTAACGAGGATCCGAATGATGCCATTATATTTGTCTCTCGAACAAAGGTATGAAAATTTTGAAAAACAAAAAACTTCATCTTTTTGTTCTAAGAAGAGAAACTACGATAACTCTGTACCATCGATAAATGAAACAAAAATATCTCATACCCGATATACTGGTTCTTTAGATGGTCCCCAAACATCGAATGAATTAATTCAAAAGAATAGTACTTTTATTAGAAATACTAGTGAGAATAAGTAACACGATGGTTTCGACCAAAACATAAGTCTCACAATGCAACACAAAGCCTCACTAACACCAATAAATAAAGTAGGTATGGTTTTTTTCATAAGACTAAAAGACGGATGTCCTAAGTTTAGCGATGCCACAACCAAATTTCACTTAGCTTATCGTAACTAGAAATCAATGCAAGAGGCCACCCGTGCTCCTAGTTTCTCCCTCCGTAGCTCCGATCCAAGTGGAACACCGCCCTCGATACCCTCGACCAATTATTTCCCCGGTAAAGTTAAGATCCCGAAAATCACATACATGTGGATAAAAAGGTTACAAAGCATTTAGACTCAATATTCAACCGTGGGACGTATATTAAGTACGAGATGTCGTGTACATATAAAAACATTGAGTCAGAAAGACGTGGGAGTGATACGAATCGACCCCCGTCCTAAGACAGAAAGGCCTCACCATTAGCATTTGTAACATAAGACACCTAAGGGGAGATAACTTATTAAAAAAGATTTATCATAAGTCATATGATTAGATGCACCAATCAATAATCCAAGTATTAGACCCAACAGAGCGAGAAACATTTAAGTGTCATACCAATCTTACCACGACCAGCCTATCGTTCGCAGTGATACCTCCACATTCCAAAGGATGATTCTCGTCCATGTAGTACGATTCTCGACAATTTGCAGACCGCAACCGTTTTTGCTTTTTAAACGAGGCACCCGTTGTCGTTTTGGTTTCTGCGCGGATATAATTTCCAACAAGTTTCACGAGATGCCCCTGCTCATTGCAATAAGAGTGCAGAGAACGAGGCGACTGGGAAAGCCTCGAAGCAAGAGCCCCATGGATGAGATGAAATTGAGTTTGGCCGCCGAGGAAAGCGTGCTCTGATTTAGCTTGAATGGCTAGGCTTAATACTTCAACACGTGCCTCGAACGAAGACTCTCTTGTCGAGATTCGTCTTTACTCGATGTACGTAAAGCGCGTAGTCAAGCTCTGAGGATCTCACATTCAAGCAATTCGCCTTTAGACTATTATGTTTTATATCAAGGTTCTTAAGAAAGCACGACTGCTCAAGCTCCTTCTCCTTCCTCGGTACCACGTAAGATCTTCTAGATTTTTAATCTGCAGATGTATGCGTTTCTCGTCAATTTCAAATTTCATACATTTTTCACTGGTAAAAAAAGAGATACCTGTCGCCCATTTTGTCGCACGCCAAATAGCTTTCACATACGAGTTCACGAACTTGAATAAAGTCGACTCATTTGTATAAAGATCGCTTAAGGTATTCCATATATCCTCGTAGTTTCACATTCTTCCACCATTTGTAATATATCATCGTTGATCGCTTCTAAATGATGGATCGACATTTATAAAGGCATCATCATCTTCCCACCGAGTATAAGCTTCACATCATCTTAACTGTGAGCCCCGATTGATCCAGACATACATGTCCCATCTTACGATTCCACGAAGATAAATAGACATAACTTTTTTCCATGTTCAAAATTTGTACCATTAAGTTTAAGTACCTCCGAAAGAACCACTTCGAACTCTTAACTAAACTTCAAAATTTGGAACTTCATGAATTCTAGAAACTTGATGTTGTCTGGAATCTTCCATTGAAATAATAATAACAAGTATATTGTGCAGCGGAATAAAAATTTTGGTTTTTTTTTTTTTTTGGGCGGGTTGGGCTGATAAATGGGCTGCTTGAATGTTTGGTCTGACGGGCTGTTGTACGGGCTGGGGAGTCATGGGCTTGGATCAGATGGGCTAAGAGCTGATGGGCTTGGAGCTGATGGGCTAGGAGCTGATGTGCTAGGGTTGGGCTGAACTGGGCTAGGGTTGGAATCTTCAATTAAGAGTGCAGCCTAATCAATTAAACTAATTTATAACTAAAAAAAAATATTTGTGAACGGCGCGCAGGGCAATGGGTGAAGAGATAATTAAAACTCTGAAAATGTAAGAAACTGCACACCAGGGGGCTGAACGGCGCGCAGGGGCGCGGGGCTGAACGGTGCGCAGGGTCGCGAGCTGACGGCGTAGTTTAAGAAACTGCACACTCTGTGCAGGGCTGAACGGCGCGCAGGGGCGCGGGGCTGAACTGCGCGCAGGGTCGCGAGCTGACGGCGCGGGGCTGTGCGAGGCTGAACTGCGCGCAGGGTCACAAGCTGACAGCGTGGGGCTGAACGGCGATTGGGGCTGCGCAGGGTTGAACGGCGCAGAGCTGCGCGGTGAATGACACCGGCTGAACAAATAGCGACCGACTGGACGGCGCGTTGGACAACAGATTCTGCAACCCAGCGCGAGCTAAACAAAGGCGAGAATACGGCACAAGGTTGGGCGAGCGCTGCGGCGATTCTATTCAGAAACCGGTAAAATTTTTTTTTTTTTTTTTTGTTTGTTTCTTTCCTGCTCTGATACCAAATTAAATTTACTTAATGTATTTACAAGATATTACAAATACAGAAGAGCAATACATGTATAAATATAGAAGAAAAGGAATCTACTTTTCCTAAAAGTGCTTTTAAGAAACAATATATTAGTTACATACAACTAATATACAGCTTATAAAGTATATTAGTTGCATACAACTAATATACCATTTAGTGATTTATTAACAGTAGGAAGATAGGAAATGGAAGCAAAGAATTGAAGAACAAGAAAGAAAGAAGATGAATAAGGGTTTGGAGGATAAACTAGATAACAAAATGTTCTTAAAACTTCATTCATAATATCAAATTCCAGCATTCTGATTCAAACATGAAATAGAAACCTATATATGCATATACTAATGGGGTTTTAATATGCTAGTGGGCCTTATAGTAATTAAAATAACAACAAATAATAAAAGACTATATCACCCTCATTCCTACATTATTCTCCTCCACTTGAAAAAAACTCGACTTTGACGAGTTTGTAGGACCACAAAACAACAATTGAAATAAGAGAAATTTCTTAACCTCCTTGGAATGTGCATGAGAAGTAACATAGAGTGAGCATGAATAATTCAAACTTGCAGCACAATAAATGAGACTAAACAGAACTTTGAACCTTAGGTAATGATCCATCCCACTTGAAATGTAAATGCATAATCATATGAATAGAATATCCTAGTAAGCTTAGACCAACAAATGGGGTAGCAAAGATTTGATCTAGCCAAGCCTTGGTTTTAAAAATGAATGACAAGTGCCAATAGAAGAGTCAAGTGTAGGTTCAATGGTCTCAACCAAAACACTAGGGTTAACATGAGAAAATATTGAATTTAGGCTCTTAAGTTTAATTACAAAAGGTCTCTTATCGGATGGGTTTGTAACTAAATGAGTAGAGGGCTTGGTTTAGGTAGAGTGGGTAATAGGGTGGCTTTTATATTTCTTAGATGAGGACCTAAAATACTTGGAATTGGTTTAGGGGATGAGGTGATTAGCTTTGGAGGCTTTCCAAGAATATCCTTCTCAGCTTTGGGTTGTTTCATTTTTTGTGGTGGAGGACCAAGATTACCTTTTAAAGGTGAAGGAATTTTAGAAATTTTGAGTGGGTTAGATTTGGTTCTCTACTTGGAAAAGTAGTACATGTGTCTTCTTTTAAAGGAACTAGCCCTATTTTCTTATCATTCTAAGAGAATATAAACATGTTTTGTTCCATCTTATGGACCACTTTGTCCATGGTTTTCCAAGAACAACATGGCAACCATGTAAGACATGTATATCTATCATTTCACATTTGACCATATCTTAATAGGACTTCCCAATTGAAAACAAAAGCATACAAAATTCACTGTCATCATGCTTTTTTTCAATCTGCAAACCCGATGCTTTCAGCCTTTCACAACATGTTCAGAAACAAGATTGCCGTGTTTTTTAACACATGACAAACCTTATTACTAATGGTGCATCTAGTTCTAAAAGAATAAAAAATTTGACTGTTTTTGTTGTTGGAGTGATGATTTTCTTAGGAAATTGGGTTTTTAAGGTGGAAGTAGGGGTAAAGTTTGATTCCCACTCTATAAGACTCTTGTCAGTTGGTTCATTAGACGTAGGATGACAATTAGCAAATTTAGATACTCACAATTAGCAAATTTAGGATCATATGAAGGTAAATATGAGACCATACGAAGGGCTTGCGGTATGTCCATTCTCATTTTAGGTTTAGTATGCATGTGAGGTCATAAAGGTCGTGTGATTACTATTTTCTCTCAACCATGGTGTAGGTTTAAAATGGTTTGCATATTAAGGGAAAAACCTTCAATGTAATTGGTATTTCATTTTAGACCAAGTATTATATCGTTCACCAATACAAAAGTAACATTTCTCCTGAACATGTTTCCAATATTTCAAAGCATAACAACCACTTAATAAACTTTGGGCATAAGCTTCACAAACATAACCATAGAGATCATGATATACAAATGTATTTTCAATCTCATCAATCCAATTCGAGAAAGTTTCAGTACCTATTGTTCTATCATAGAAAAATGCACAAGGTTTTCTAAATTGCGTAGGATGAATTTGGTAGGACATTTTGAAATGCTTTTTATCTATTACACCATATAAAAATGCAAAACAAAACAAGAGAAAGGGATTAGAGATATACCAGCACAAGCAATGTAGCCTTCAAACTAGCTCCACTTTCTGAAAAGTACCGATAATTGAATGCCTGAAATCACAGTGTATTGAAGCTTCAATTTCTCCAAGCTCTGTGATGGAAAACTTGAAATAACTCCAATGAAATACTAGCTTGATTTTCCAGAATTAATCAGCACATAGAGACATCATATAATATGAACCAACTCCATAATTGTATCCAATCAAAATGGCCGAATAAATCCCCAAAACTCAATCAGCTAGTGTGACCAATTAGTGCTACAAGTAAGCTTAACAAAGTAAATCCTAAATTGAATTTCTCTAAATGAATTCAAAGATAAGTCCTGTGATCTAATAAAATATTATAGCAATACCAAATACCCAATGAACTTTGAATTATTCAAAAAATACTGCCCAATACACTAAAGAGCATCAAACTGAATCAGATCAATGGACAAATTGATTAATAATTCAATTGTCACAAAACGAGCAGCAGATATAAATTCTAAGGTGAAACAAATTTGTGCTAAAGCAAAGATCTTAGTCTTTGGAATCACACCACGGATCAAGCCAAAGCAAAGAAATAATGCTTTTTCTGAATCATATCCAGTAAGTCTCACAACAATTTCCGTATCCCATATTTCTAGAAGTTTAAACCCCAAATGATGCTTTAAATGAGAACCTGAACAGAAATTGACATCGGGGATAGCAGTATTCCTGTTTCAATATTCGTGTCAGATGGGTTTGATAATAATGGTTAAGGTGAAGGAGTTTGTTGACCCAATGGGGAGTGGGAGGTTCCAATGGAGTCGACTCCTCTGGTTGTGTCAAATGAGGTAGAACTCGCGACTGGGTTGTGCGAGGAGTGGTGCTGCAAAGTTAATGGGTATGGTGAATGGGTCTGAGTTGATTGAATGTTAGGGTCGATGAAG
Source organism: Hippophae gyantsensis (assembly GCA_030763125.1). NCBI lineage: Eukaryota > Viridiplantae > Streptophyta > Magnoliopsida > Rosales > Elaeagnaceae > Hippophae > Hippophae gyantsensis. Next base: position 15,714,164 of record CM061030.1, read on the forward strand.
ATGGGCAATGGGCTATGGGTATTTGATTTAAGATAGGGTATCAAAAGTGTATATGGATCAGATAGCGATAGAGATACGGTTATGGGTATTGAAAATAAAGATGGGTGAGTACGTGGCTCAAACGTGAGTGATGGTAGTGTTGGTGTGGGAATCAAAGGTGTGTAGAGGCTAGAGAGAGTTCAAGAGAAGAAGACAAGCTAGTTCTGTCTGGTTCTGGGTTAGTTGAATTCTGATGAACAAATTTGGACAAATCTGTGATCCATGTCGCACAATTGCTTAGTTATGGGTAAAGGAATTGGGTTTTGGAAGATAAAGGGTGAAAATGGATATTGCTTAGCTGTGGGTGTAATGTTTTCTGGGTTTTTGGTTTTTATTTTATATTTTATATATATATATATATATAATCAGAAGCTAAGAGGTAGTGAGAATAAATTAAAGGAGAAGATAGAATTGGTTAGAAAATAGGAGAGAATAATGGAATTTTACAGAACAATTTTCTTAGGAAAGAAAATTATGCTTGCTTTGATACCAGTTTGATTTTAGAAGATTAGGAAATGGAAGCAAAGTATTGAAGAATAAGAAAGAAGAAAGAAAATGAATAGGATTTGGAGGATAAACTAGAGGATAAATTGTTCTCAAAGATGGTGTTTTGTTTAGTTGTCTAGAAAAGATGTTTTTAAATCCTTTTGCTTATGAAAATTTATTATTAAGTCCATTTGTTTGTGAAAAAGTTACTAGTCAAAGACAAAGTTAACTTTTCATTTATCTTTACTTAGCACATTTTTCACGGGATTTTAAAACACGTTTTTCACAAGCAAAGGGACTTTAAAACACCTTTTATAAGTTAGAGGACTAAATGACACCTATTGTCTAAGCACAGGGACCACTTTGGCTCTCTACCCTATTGAATATCTGATTAAAACATGAAATGGAAAACCTATATATGACTTTTAATATGCTTGTGGGCTTTTACTATTACAATAATTAAAATAATAACAAATAATAAAGACTATATCAGCCGCCTCCTTATGTTATATTACCTGTCTGAGTAGGAAGGAAAGAAACCCAGCAGCTTTCTGTGTAAAAATTCAAAATTGGAGTCACTTTGATGTAGAGCTTGTATGTTGAAACTTATTGCTTATATGTATTTATTTTTGGGGTCCTAGATTTTGCTATCTTTTTTCCTATGGTTTCTTGCAATTCTATATGCATTTTCTCTGTTATTAGAATCTATGTTGTTATCTGTTTTGGTCTCCTTTTCCTTCTCTAAATTTTTTCTTTCTTATTTTCTCAGATTCCAGCTATTCAAAGTGACAATTTTCAGATGCTTCCAATTATGTATCCTGCTCTGGTAACTCCAAGGCAGAATCATGAACAAGTAAACCATGGTGCTGGTATCTATGCAGTCCCTGTTTACCCATCTATAGGGCCAGTTGCTGGAATTTTACCTAATACTCTAATTCCACTTACCTATAATATTCCAACGTAAGAATGTCTTCAGGTTAAGTTCTACACAGGTTGTGTAATTCTTCAAGGTACACTTCAGTTGTATATCTTTTTGATTAGACACCTGGAGTATACTAACACCTTGAAAGTTTCAATTAACTCTAATTTTGCAAAATTACGATTTCTTCCATTGGTGAAATCGGGTTTTTTATAAATAAAAAACAAACATTTATTACAAGAAATTGTGGTATCTCTCCGGAAGTTGATCCCCACCTCATCCATTGCCTCTCCCACTTCCAGCTAGCCCCATTTACCGGTGAACCCACAAATGGCTAGGTCTTCTTCTTTTGCTTCTTTAATAATATCAATATGATTTAATTATTTTGTGGTTTCCCTTTTTTTCTTTTTGTTTTTGCTGGGAAAGATATATCCGAGTAATTTTTTGCTGCAAAAAATCTTGTAGCTAAATGGGTTTGCTGGTCTAAAGAGAAAAATGCATTTGGAGACGGAATCTTTTTACAACAATTTGTGAACTTAACTGAGAATTTCTTTGAAGAGGAATTTCCGAAAATGTTAGTGTATTTGAGGGATTAATGGTTTTGGCCATTGGAAACCGTGCTCATAGAGGTCAAATTCCACTTTAATTATTAAGGTGCAAGAAGTTACTAGTCCTCATTATGTTGTGGAATTATTCCAAAAAGTTTGACAGAGTTAAAAGGCCTCATTTATTTGAATTGTATTTTGTTAAATTAAATCTCACTGCTTTTGCCAGAATTCCAATATTTGGAAAGCCGAACCAGAGTGTCAGTGGCCTGCAATACAACTGATCATCAAGTTTTCCTTCATCAATTATATTAAGCAATAACAGAAAAATGTAACAATTTCGCATGAAATTGGGTAGTTGAGACAGCTAAATATTTTAGACATGAGCTGGAACAACATATGTGGGACCATTTCTAGATCGATTTGAGAGATGGAAAACTTGGAAGTCTTAAATTTATTGCAGAGTCTGGTTTTGAGTATGAGTAGAGACCCAGATATATGCATTTTTGTCATTCATCTCTGCTTGAATCTTCTTTTCAACCCGAACCGGTTTGTCCAAGTTTACCAATTTCCAATTGTACCCATTTCTAACTGTTGATGTTTATAAATCAGTGTGGGTCACTGGTAAGGCTTGTCTTTGCGAGCGGGAGAGGCGATTGGTGTGATGGGAACGGCTTCAGGAGACATAACATAATTTTAATCAAATTTTTGGTTTTCTTGAGAACCCGATTTTACCTTGGAAGAAGTCTTAATTTTGCAAAATTGGAGTTAATTGGAATTTTTAATAAGTTGGTGTACTGTGGATGATAGAAGTGTATATTTTGAAGAATTACAGAACCTGTAGATATAGATTATGATGTTAGTAATCTGTATTTGTAATTGATTAATTTACGGTTGTATTCTAATGCATGATGGCTGTTTTCTCTTCATTGGTGGCTGGATAACAATGGGTAGTTAAATGGAGTATCCGTTTAACTTTTTTAGAAGATAAAACTACTCTGCATATGTTTTGTGGTCTATTTGAAAACTTGTCTGATGGAAGACAAGTTTTTGCTAAGGGTGTTATATATTTTGCGGAAGTTTGGCCAAGGGTCTTCCATGCCTTGAAGAAAACTTGCATGATAAACTACGTACATGAACACACAAAAATAGGAATGAGGTTACCAGAGGTAGGAGAACAACAGTAGCAGCTGACTCTTGAAACACTGCGAATTGTGTTAGTTAATGACTGCAATCTATGACATTGACTGGACATATTTATGAACTTGGTTTTTGTATGATGTAACCCGAAGAAGGTAACATTTAGTTTGAAATGTATGATTAAACAAAGCTCAAAAAAAATGAGGAAGCAACTCAAAGAATCTAAGATCTACTTGAAAACACTAGACCTCTAAGACTTGAGCCCTAGCTACTACTGAATGTTCCATTAATGTTGATCATTACCCTGTTCAATTAACTCCATCTAGCATGCCAGTAGAATACTACCAGGAAGATCTTGCTTCCATTGGATTTTGGTTGCTAGCTTTCTATTAGCCTGTAGATCCCATGTATCAAAGAATCCCTTGCTAGATCTGGATAATGGGTGTGACAATCATAATGAGCTATTTTTTTTTCTTGCTCCTTTTCCCTGCCAAATATATTGCACTAATTTATATGATCTTCAATATTGTTCTTATAAAAAATCCTCGTGTGTCATCAATGAGGCAACATAATCAAATTAAACTAGCCTTTTAATCCAGTACAATTTAGGTTTTAAAATGTTTATCATTATCTTGCTCATTTTTTTAAATTAAATTTCTTCTAGACTTTTGTGCATATCAGAGGTTATTCTGTTATAGAGAATCTAATCACTATTACTTGCCCAATGCTTCTCTTTAGGTGCCTCATTGCACTCTGTTGAGTATCTGTATGTTGATGTTTCCTTGTTTATGAATTTTCTTATTTATCTCCCTTGGGAAAGTTTGAGTCACAACCTTTTTATTCTACAAAATTACAGGGACCTTCCTATGAAAACTAATATCAGTACAACCACTTTTACTAGCTGGTACTAAGTCTTAAGAACATTAATTGCCAAAGTTCATCTCCTCTCCTTACTTCCTGACAGATAACAATTTTCTTTTAACGGCTGACATGGGGGGAAAAAAATCCTTCTTGTGCTAAAGAATGCATTGAGGTCAGGTTTCACTTAATTATTTGGTCATTAGTCGGACTGCAATAAACCTGTTTTGGCTTTGCGGGATAATGTGGAAAGAAACTCTCTACTCATTGACCCTTTTTGTTTTCTGATCCATGGGTTCCATCAGTACTAGAGCAACTCAAGAGGCTGGTGCTACAAGTGAAGAACGGGTGCAAGAGGGGCAGCAGCAGCCACATCAGCAACAGCTGCCTGCACCTCAAAGACAAGTTGTTCTAAGGAGGTTTCAAATTGCATTTCAGCTTGATTTGCTGCTTATTTTGAAGCTGGCAGCTGTGATATTTTTATTCAATCAAGATGGATCAAGACAAAGGCTAGTTGTCCTTGTGTTTTTTGCCTCACTTGTCTATCTGTAAGTATTTTAGCTTCTATTTGTTTCTGTTTTGCTTACAACTTTCATTAGCCTGGTATTTTTTGTTTTCATGTTAGTTAACTCGGTACTTTTCCTTTTAGTTTTTCAGACAAATACCTAATGTGCTTGAAACATATTCATTGAGATATATATAATGCTCAGTTTTTCCCTCCTTTGTATATTAATATGCTACTATATTCAATATACGCCACTTCACTGTTGAAGATGAACTTCTTACTTTTGCCGACATTGCAGTCATCAGACTGGAGCCCTCACGCCATTGATACGATGGCTTTCACAAGGTATGCATAGGGCAGCTGTGCCTCCCCGCCCACCAAGACCTGCAGTCAGACCTGAGAATGCTCCTCCTGTTGCAAGGCAGGGGATTGAGAATGCTGCTCTGGCAGGTAATTGTTCCATTATATGGTAATTATTGTAGAACTCATCTAAATGGCACTTTAACTTGTAAAATTCATCTTTCCCAAAATATTGATTTGATTGTTCAATATAAGAAGTTAATTTGAAGTTCATGAACTCTTTCTAAATATCTTATGCTATAGTGAAGTTTCATCCACTACTTTTCTTTATGCCATTCCTTAGGAAGTGTAATGGCCCACTCTAACACGATATTGTCTATTTTGGTCAAAAGCCCACATTGAAAATACATACCATGTGGTTGAGTGGGGCATTATAGATGCATCATTTAATTGGAAACGTGATCAACTAGGATGTCGTGCTCTTTATAGGTGGTGATTGTCATCAAGTTGAGCTTTGGCAAGACAGGTTAAGAAAGAATGAATAAGTTGTGCAGTCTCACATAGTTTGGAAAAATATAATTATAATTGTTTATAAGTATGAGTTCTATTCTAAATCATACGAGACCTTTGGATAAAAGTCCAAGAATAAAACCATGTGAGACTAGACTCAAAGTGCACAATATTACTACCATGGATTGGGGCGTTAGAGGAAATCTATATATGCCTGCTCTTATAAGATAAAAATGCTTACCTTAGCTTTGATACTAATATAAAACTTATGTTGAACGTTTATAGTGAATATAACGTCTTGGGAAGATTGAAACGGTTTGTGTGTGCATGTGTTTCTTAATTAGTCTTATTAACTCTAATTTGTTGCATCTTATGGCAGAGAGACAACCTGGAGCTGAGATCGAGAATCGGCCCATTGATGATGTGTACCGAGCAGTTAATGATGAGAATGTGCCAGAACCTGATGGAGACAATGGCGTTAACCAATGGTGGGGAATTGTCAAGGAGATACAGATGATTGTTTTTGGCTTCATCACTTCTCTTCTCCCGGGTTTCCATGATATAGATTAGCTTCTACTTCGGCTTGAGGCATGTTACTCGTCTGTCTAGTGTGGTGCTCAGTCATGTTGGCGTCATTACATCATATGGTAGCTTTATCCCAAATATTCATGAATCACGAGGCTGCAATATACCTTATGGTTAAAATGTTATCAATTTTTTCATTATAATCTTCGAATCTCGTATCATCCCCCTCTCTCATTCCTAATTTGTGGTTAGTTTAAAATGCATTTGGTAATATTTTCAATGTCCATCACCACTTTTTTTTCATTACCGTTTGTGTGTGAGGGTTTGTAGTTCCAGCTAAAAGTTTGGAAGCACAAGGGATCCTTTTTTGTCTTTGAAATACTTATAACAAAAATAATACCCTTTATGATCAACTCATTTATTTATACTATATATTAAAAAAAATCTTATGGTGCATAAATAACTTAGTTTTTCAATTGGTTTAACTTTTAAGCTCTCAATAAAATATTTTATTTTCTTGAAATATTAAAAAGTATATATTATTTTATGTTGTGAGAAAAATAAAAACATATATATTTTACCTCATTAAAAAAAAGTATGTTCATGTTCTTATAACATTAAAAATATATGTTTATTTACTTTGTAATATATATATAGGAATTGAGTCGAACAATGCGATAGCATTATAAGATCATGATTGAATAGATCGAGCAAGTTTAAATTGATGTAATATGAAACCTACTAGTTCAAAAGCGATCCGGAGAGCATGAAGAGTTTAAAATGAAACTCTATATAAAAATGAAGGATTATATCATACAATTAAATAAAAATTCTAAAAAATTTACATTGAATATTATTTAAGTTGAGATCAATTAGATTACTTTGTGTAATTATTTTTGTTATATCTTTCAATGGGGTTATTTTATGTAAAAATAAAAATTTTATTTTTTTTATAAATTTAATATTTTTTAATTAAAATGATACATAAGTCTAAAAGTTCATTTTTTTGTTAAATCGTGTGCTAGTCGTGTGGTTAAAGATATTTTTTTATATTAGAAAATGCTTTTATTAATATATGCTCATAACTAGAGAAAATGGGAGGAATGAGGTGCAAGTGAAAAGAACCTTATTCTTCTTCTTTTTAAATTATTGTTAGAAATAACTGAAATAACATACAACTTTTGAATCATGTGTTATCCACTTTATGTTTACGAAATAATTGATAAGTAATTTTTTTTAAATCACAAGAATACTCCTGAGCTTATGGTGATTGTAAGTGGGCAATGTCTAAAGGGGGAAAACAATAGATTACACGTACAACCTAAGCTTAAAATAGGTTAAATTTTGAAAAGAATACACTTTCAACTTAGACAAACTTAGCTTTGAAATGTTATTTGTAATGGAATATATGTATTAATGTGATGCAAGAAGTTTTTAAATATAAAGTTCTTTATATGTTATTGTTGTTTTTATTGGTTATACTAGTTTTAACCTTTTTAGATATATGTCTTTTTTGATGTTTATCTTAATTGAATTCTTGATATAGAATAGGAATACTTACTAAGTGTGTAAGGTAGAGTTGATTTTGGTTGCTTGTAAGTTGAATGATAGGATTGATCATCGATTAATAAATTTCCCTTAGTTTGAACGTGTTGCTCAATTTTCTTGATTAAAGCTTGTTACCTTCAATCTAAAACAACTCTTACGCTAGTTGGTGTCAGAGCCTATTAGGCCCTTATCCTGAGTTTTCGATCTCAAAATCCCATGAAGTTTATTTGCCTAGGGTAAGTGATGATTCCCTTACGAAGCCTTGCTTTAATACCCCTCTGAATAAGGCCTGAAAATAGAGACCCGTCACAGAGTTTTCCTCGAAGAATTTCGTAATTGAAAACTGAAAATAGTGACCGAACTTCTAGATCTTAAAAACACACCCAACCTATCCAACCTTTAGCCATCTTCTTCAACACCAAAATTGACTTACCCAAACACACCAAACCATCATCTCAACCAAAACTTAGAAAGTGAGAATTGCACTTATTTCTCGTTAGTTCATCGTAAACCTCTAACTACCCACTTTCAACAATCTAACCATAATTGTGATTTTGAATACCCACAACAAAATCTCAATGGATATCATTGTCGAAACTCAAAGTTCCATGATCTTTAAACTAAAAATGATATATCATGCTATGGAGGGCAGATGAACATAACTGAGTTTCTAGATCGGGTAAAGATTGTGGATAATTTCTTTGAGTATCTTGAAATTATTAATATTATTTATATATGTTATTTAAGTTAAAATATTAATATTATTTATATATGTTATTTAAGTTAAAATATTAATATTATTTATATATGTTATATGAAAATGGGGCCTATAAACTCAAAAAAGCAGCTGAAATATAATGGGACATAATTCAAGCCACTAGAAAAAGACATCGTGAGCTACTTATAAGTTCTTGGTGTTGAATGAAAATATTGATGCAAAAACAATTTCTACCCTCTGATTATCTTCAAACTCTATATAAAAAATACCACCATTGTCTTCAAAGGAATATAATTGTAGTTGAACATGTGGATAAATTCCAAGAATTAAGAGAAAGGAATAACTTAGAAGAAAATGAGTCTTAAGAGGTTTTTAAGGTTTACTTTAGGATTGAAAGAACTTCTTAAAAACAAGGTTGATGTGAGAAATGTTTCTACATTTTAAGAGGTAGATACACTTTTCTTAAGATATGAAGCTTAATTGCAAAGGTTTACCAGGAGCCATTTTCCAAATCAAACAATATCCATTGATTTCCAAACTAGCAAACCTTACTCTCCAAAAAAATCTCAGCCTACACCTCCCCTTAGCAACCACAAAGGATCACCAGAAACCACTAACAATTTACCACCTACAACCTTCCTTAAACATCCAAACAATCCAAAACCAAACATATATGCTAAACCAATTGTGGGAAATGCTTTAAATGCAATCAATATTGCCATTGTTCTAGTTATTGTCTCCTCAGAAAAGTTGTTAACCTATTGGAAGGAATGGAAGATTAGAAAGAGAGTTTTGAGAATGCTGGTGAGGTAGAAGTTACAAGGGATGAAGAAGACAAGTTCACTAGTATTTTACAAAATCTGTTATTGGTGCTAAGAGAGCCAGATTATACACAGAAGCATAAAGTTTTCAGAACAAGATGTACAATGAACAAAAAAATATGCAATGACATCATTGATGGAGGAAGTAGTGAGAATATAGTCTCATAAACCATGGTGAAAGCATTAGGGCTAACTACTATCAAACATCCAAGACCATACAAGGTTAGTTAGATAAGAAAGGGCTTGGAGTCTAATGTCTCTAAGATGTGCTAATTTCCTTTATCAATAGGTAGGTATTATCAAGATATCATCGATTGTGATGTCTTGGAAATGAATGCTTGTCAAAAACTTTAATGGAGGTCACGGCGATTTGAAAAAGACACTATACCAAAGGGAAAAGATAACATATATTCATTCAATTGGAATGGAAAGAAAATTGTGTTGGTACCACAAGGAATCAAGGCTTCTCAAATTGCTGGTCAAATACCACAAAAACCAATGTCATTGACTGTTCTTGGAAGTACAATCCTAAAAGAGTTAAAGTCTAAAAAACTCATTGATGTTTTATTCACAAAAGAAGTGATATTACCATGTACAAAACAACTATTACACCTCCTCTAACCAACCTACTTGATGAATATACTGATTTTACCCTAAAAGAGTTACCCTTTGAATTGTCACCACTGAGAAACATTCAACACCAAATTGAATTCTTACCTTGTGCAAAGTTGCTCAACATACCCTATTATCGAATGAGCCCTAAAGACCATAACACACTACCATCTATGGTGGAGGACTTGCTACAAAAAAAGTCACATCAAAGAGATCCTAAGTCCATGTGTTGTACCAACTCTTCTAATGCCTAAAAAGAATAGGGATAGTAGGATGTGCATTGACAACAAAGCCATAAAAAACTAAATTTTAAGAGTAGTTATCATTAGATTCGAATTAAACTAGGAAATAAGTGGAAAGCATTCAAAACTAAAAAAGGGTTGTATGAATGGAGAGTCATGCCATTTGGACTTTTCCATGTACCAAGCACCTTTATGATGCTTATGAACAAGGTATTAAAACCTTTGACTGGTCAATTTGTTGTATTGTATTTTGATGAAATTAATTTTTAATAAGAATGAAAGGGAAGACTTAAAACACCTTAGAGAAGTTTTGGAGGTTGTGAAACAAAAAAAAATGTTTTTTAATCTAAAAAGATTTGTATTCCTCACTGAAAGCTTAGTGGTTTTGAGATTAATGATTGGATCCAAAGGAATTTTAGTAGATGAAAGAAATGTAGAAGTAGTGCAAGGTTGGCCTCCTCCTTCCAATGTAAGTGAGGTTAAAAGCTTTCATAGATTTGCAAATTTCAGAAGGTTCATCAAAGGTTCTAACACTATTTTTGCCCCTCTAACTGAGTGTCTAAAGAAAGGGAAGTCTTGTTAGGGTGAAGAACAACAAAAGAGTTTTGAATTGGTGAAGCATGAACTAATAACAGCTCTCATCCTAACCTTACCTGATTTTGATCTTTTTTTTAAGTGGAAACTAATGCATCTTGGATTAGAATAGGAGTTATCCTCAAACAAGAAGGAATGATTATAGAGTATTTCAACGAGAAACACAACAATGCTAGAAGAAACTGGATTATCTATAAGAAAGAATTTTATGGGATAATGAGATATTTTAAGCATTAAGAGCACTACCTTGTGCAAAAATAGTTTGTGTTGTACTATAATCACCAATCCTTACAATTCCTTAATTCCCAGAAACACTTGGATAGTATGCATGTTCGTTGGGCACTTTTTCTCTAAAAGTTCATTTTCATTTTTCACCATAAAAGTGAAAAACAAAATGTAGTGGTAAATGCTTTGAGTAGGAGAACTTACGTTCTCACAATTGTCAAAACTAAGATAATAAGTTTTGAATCCCTTAAAGAACTATACCCTATAGATGGAAACTTTGCAAAAATATGGCAGAAGTGCATCGATAAGTAGCCTGAAGAAGACTATCTTGTTCAAGATGGTTTTTTTTTCAAGGGAAACAACCTGTTTATTCCACATACTTCACTTAGAGAATTCATGTTCAAAGAACATGATGCAGGTGAGCTTACTGCTCATCATGGTAAAGACAATAATTAAAAGCATGGAGAATAGGTATTTTGGTCACACATGAAGAAGGATATAACAGATGTGCAATTTGCTAGTCAGTAAAAGGATAGCCCAAAATACTGGTTTGAGAGGATAGTCCACTTCCTATAAATTGTAACATTTGAGAGGATTTAAGCATGAATTTTGTGCTTGGTTTACGTAAAACATAGAGAAACATAGACTCTCTTTTTGTGGTGGTTGATAGATTTTCAAAATGGCTCATTTTGTTACTTGTAGAAAATTAACTGATGTTATTTATGTGGCAAGTCGTTTCTTCAAAGAAATTGTACACCTATATTGAGTGCCTAAATCTATTGTTTCTGATAGGGATGTGAAGTTTACAGGATACTTTTGGCATGAATTATGAAAAATATTTGACACTTTTCTCAAATTTAGTACGATTTTTCATCCACACATAGATGGACAGATTGAGATGGTTAACAAAACATTGGGAAACATGTTAAGATGCATAATAGGTTGCATACCAAAGCAATGAGATCTATCTCTAGCGCAAGCTGAATTTGCATTTAATGGAATAAACAATAGGTCAATTGGAAAGAATTCTTTTGAGATTATTTATACAAAAATCCCAAGTTTTACAGTAGATTTGATTGCCCTTCTTGTATCAAAGAGTAGCGTCACTCTAAAATAACTGATGACATCCAAATAATGCTTCAAGAAGTTAGGCAAAATTTGGATGATTCATACTCCAAATATAAACTATTAGTTGATAAAAATAAAATAGTTAAGAGTTTCCCATTCGGGTTTTAGTTATAGTACATCTTCCCATTCGGGTTTTAGTTATAGTACATCTCAACAAAACGAGAACTCCTTTAGGGACCCATTCCAAGCTACAAGATAGAAAATTGTGTCATTCCAAGATTTAACACAAAGCTAGGGACAATGCTACATGGTTGATCTTTCGGAGTATCTACACATTTCCCCCACGTTCAACATTGCTAACATATATTCCTATTTCCCTCCATATATATCCAAGAAGACTAAGGAGTCTTCAATTTTAAGAGAAGATGATTGATGCAGGGAGTTTTTAAGTTTAAAGTTCTTTGTATTATTGTCATTTTATAAACTTTTGTGTGATTTTTTTTATTTCAACTGGTTATAACAGTTTTAACCTTTTTAGTTGTCTTTTTTGTCGTTTAGTCTAATCGAATTTCTGATATAGAATATAAATACTGTATGTAAGATATATTGTAATTTCTTATAAGCTGAATGAGATTGATCTTCGATTAGTAAATTTGCCTTGGTTTGAACATCATGTTGTTCAACTTCCTTGATCGAAGCTTGTTGCCTTCAATCCCAAACAGCTCCTATGCTATAATGTATATTTTTCACAGGGATGAGTTTCTTTAAATTATGGATTAATTTGTGTATTTTTATATCATATTAGGTACAATACTTTGATTTTAAATTTTAGTGCACTAGTACTTAAAATATTTCATCTTCACGCAAAGAAAAATCAAAATATGTCTTCTTTTTATATTGAAAACGGATGAACAATAATCTTCACTGTAGAAAGGGGATGGTATTAAAAAAAAAATCTTCTAACCCTTAATGGTTCGAAGTACTAACTTTCTTTAAAAAAAGAAAAACGTAATTCACATGTTTTTTAGTATCTGCTGTAAAGACCAATACCAATTTATTCATTACTCGGACCAAAAAAGGAAAAAAAAAGAGAAGGCCATGGGCATGTAAGCTTGGAGACAAGAACAAAGAGAGGCCGACCCCCAAAAAGGAAACTTTGCCTTCACTAGGCAATATATAAATTGATTTGATATTTATTACACTCATATTTACAAATTCGGAAATCACTGCAAAATTTTACAAAATGTATTTACTGGTTCACATATTATTACATAAATTCACATATCTGATAAAAGATTGCTGATTTTTCGAAGCTCCTTCAGAGCTGTCATTGCTGTGACTTGTCCTTTGCCAGCTAGACCACGATCATGCTGGAATGTGGATTCAATCACCTACAGATATACAGACTAGACCATTTAGTTAAATGTATGCTAAATGCATATTCAAAAGAACCTGCTCAGTTCCAAGTTTCTCTCTCTATCATCAGAGATTCTTAACATATAAGAGGGCAAGACATTAGACTTATCCCTTCAATTTTATAAGGAAAAAGTATAAGTGAGGACCTAAATAACATTTACTTAAAAGGGGGTATACAACAAGTGATACATAAGACTTTTTCTTCCATCATAAGTTCAAAACCACCAATGAAGCAAACAATTTGCTTCCTTTCTATACAAGTACTAAAATATCATCACTAGTTCAAATAGTAGATTAAAAAAGGAAATTGCCCAAAGTAGGCCCAAAATAGGGTCCAAATTGGCTGAAATTCACAATAGCATGAGTTAAGCAAATTTCATTTTGTAGATTTAAGAGTAGAATTTATAGAAAACCGTGGAAATGGGAAAATAATACAAATTACATGATTGTGTGAAAATTTCACACATACTTGTAATGGTTACAAATTTATGAAATTTTCATACAAGTATGTGTCAGTTGTGTGAAAATGAAGATAAAGGGAGGGAAAAAAAATTATGAACAATAACATGAATAGTGACCGAAACATATTGTGAATTAAGGCTAACTCAAAGTATATTGTGAATATTCAAAAGTCAACCTTAACTTTTGAGCTTCCCACGAGAGGAGGAGAAAAACAAAAAAAAAATTGAATATGAACAACAGTTACTTCATGACCCTATCCAAATGGTCCATGGAAGCATCACCAAGAGTTAACCATTTAAAAGCTCACAACAGCATACACCGAGGAATTGGAAATAGTCAAGAATTTTACCTGAATATGTTCAAGCATAGTGTGTCCAAGATTCTTCAAACTACCCATCACATTCTGGTCAATAGCATTGCCTTTGCAGGTAGCCAGACTACAAGGCCCATCAGCTGCTGAAGATCCTTCTTTCTGGTGATTACTTTCATTATTGACTGACTTTGTAGCCTCCTCGGCACTGCCTCCTTTCTCAGATGTCCCCCCAGCAGCAGCAGCAGTCCGGCTAAACTTCCACAACCACTGGAATTTACCTGATGGAGGCTTTCTCTCTCTTATTTCAGCAACGGAATTACCTTTAGAGTCATTGTTCAATTCAGATATTTTAGAGAAATTCTCATGTGGATCAGATATTTGAAAAGGTGGGTCTACCGGGGAACTACAAAGATTATCAATGTTATCATCAACACATGAATTTGATGAAACACTACTCTTTTCCGATTCAATATCATTAGACCTGAAGTGTGGACTTCTTGCATCCGAAAAAACAGACAAGTTCTCTTCACTGCCAGTATTTGCACTCAAACAACCATCCTCAGCAGCAGAGTTTATGTCCAAGTCCTTGTCATCTACCATGACTTTATCACTATTACTTAAATCTTCACGACAACTTAATTGATCAGGATCTTCATTGAAACCAAGCTCCTGGGAGTGATCTTCAAGTATTCTTCGCCTAACAGATGACTTATGGTTGTTTCTCCCATTCTCATGCTTTGAAGGGCAAGGAACAGATTCTGATCTAGGTAGGATCAGTTTTACTTTTTCTGTCCACCGTTTCTTCTGGGTTGGGCACGGTTTCTTTAAATCATCTTGTTTAAGTTCTTCTTCCCTATGCAAAACTGTCCTCCACTTCTCTTCCCAATAGCTTTCAGGTACAACATTTAACAGAGATTTTGGAGACATAGAATCAAGAGAATGGCTATGACCTCTCACTGCCGTTGATTTGCTGCGATTACAAGGCCTACCAAGTGAAGGATGTGTGCTTGAGGTGTTAATAGTCAGTGCAAGAGTCTGCAAAGACTTGGCCTTTTCTAACAATTTCTTCAAGTCTACATTTATATTCTCAGGAAACTTTTGAAGTCTTTGAAGACATAAAGTAGCATATTCAGTGGCAAGCAGGGAAGATCTCAAATATAGTAACATGGAAACTGCAAAGGCAGAAATAAATGCACCTCGAGCCGAACAGAGGATGCCAAAATAGGAGCCCCCATCATCTTCACCACTTCTCTCTATTTTACTATTGTCCGATGCAAATATATCATCCCAAATTATCAAGAGATCACTCAGAGTAAATTCACGACCGAATAAAACCCTTAACCAGCGGAGTGCAAAATACTGGGGTTCGACACCAAGCTCCACAAGGTGGCTGTGGAGAGATGAATCAACATAAGACAGAAGATGATATAGTGCAGCAGAAGCTTCAATGTCAGGGGATACGCTAGCCTGAGACCCACTAGCAGGAATAGGAGAGAAGAACTCTGCCATGTAAATTGAACCATGGGACCCACTCATCAAAGCATCAAACATGCAATAACCATCGTGCTCCATAAATTTCTCAGATAAAACAATCCCCAATTCACCTTCAGCTCCATAAGCATCACCCAACAATATAATGGTTTGTATGTCTGGATCAAGCTCATCAAAACTCTTAGGTTTCAACATATTTTTGTCAGAATCAATCTCATCTTTCATAAAATCAGGAGATTTTTTGAAATCAAAATTATATGTAAGATCATTGTCATGGAATGATAAGCCATCAAATTTGTCAGTGAAGATGTCTTCATATAATTCTCGAACATAAGAAAGACGTTCCACATCAACATGAAGAACATATAAGAGAGGAGCCAGCAATTCATACATTCCTACAACGAAGAAAGATTGGGAAAAATATATTTAAGATTTTCTACAATGGAATTTCATTGGCCATCTTCTTCTTGTGATATTGGAAGCAATCCAATAATGCTAATTACCAACTTGCCAATTACAACTTAAAACTTTAACAAACAGCCACATTCCTGGAGGACCAACTTGGTTCTATTAGCTATGGGCTCATTTATTGAAAGAGTTTTAGCCGTTGTCAAGTGTAGCTCAATATGTGCTATGTGCATGCCTAAATGATAATCTCTGCATGCAAATGCATATTAAAATGAAAGTGTATTTTTTTCCATGGAAATAATAACAAAAACAAATTGTAGCCAAAATCAGTGATTCCAACAACTTCTCTTATTTTTATGATAAGTACCATATTTATATATCCACAAACAGGATGGTGTTTTTTATGATAAATAAACATTCAAAAAGTGACAAGGTTAAAGAATTGAAAATGGTTACATATAAGTCTGACTGGCATCTTGACGTTGACATTCAATGTGACAGAATAAGTCTTTGAGAAAATGTTTAGATGTGACATCTTGCTTATCCTACAAAATTGCAATTCTGTTCCGTGGCATCATATTGACAGACATGATGACATCCTTGTCCATAATACTGGGAGAGAGATGGAGAAGAAGACTTTACTGCAGAATTTACTAGGTAAACCAGTAAATCTTGGGCAGAGCATTTTTAACACAGATATATGAATAGAAAGGATAATGCCCTAGAGGCTAGGTGTCAGCTTACCAGCTAAAAGGAGACAGAGAGACTTTATCATGAACCATAGAGAGCTAAAATCTAGTCCTCAAAAATTTAGCCCTAGATTGTACCATGTCTCATATGCATGCCTAGTGAGTACTAGCATTCTTTCAAGTAGAAAAGGCCAATTCAAATTTATTCTGTTGAGACACCACAAAAAATTCAACCATAAAAGATATATGTAGTTAAATAACGTGGGCATTGTTTGCTTAGTATGATTCATGTAATTTACCTTGTCTGTAACCATACTCTGGATGTCTAAGGCACCACAACAACAAGATTCTCCTCAACATGCCTTGGCAACCAGGTGTCTGGAAGTAGCTTCCATGCTCTGGATACAAACGAGTCAGATCCTGATCAACCATTTTCTCCAGCTCAGCATTTCGGAAAAACTGACCCCAGGTGCTATCTGTATGTAAAGTTGACAATATGATAAACTCAGATCAGCATTTCTACCGCTGACAAGGAAACAAGCAAGCTAGACTTTTCTTTTCCAATAGTCTCTCTTCTGAAGGTAGTTCTATTTTTCAATTATTTTCTGCATGGCCTTATCACAGTACATCACTGATGAGGAGAAACCCAAACCATCAAATGGTTTTACTGAGTGCTTGGAATTGTGCACACTTATCTACATTAACACTTGAGTTCCATTTTCTTCACGCATCAAGCTTTGTTCACATTTTACAATGAAAGAGACATGTAACAGATGATGCCATATTTCTATTTGTAAACATATTTTGAGGCAAAAACCCTAGGGAGAGATCATTCACTGGAAATTTCACAACACATGAATGATTATGATAGTAGCTCTAGGCATATAGTTATTCATTTGACAATTGATCCTTCACGTCGCTTGTTAGTTTGCAATTTCCAATGTTTAACTAGCTAATTCAATTAAGCTAAATGGGAGGGTGCACAATATTAACTAATATATTTACCTGGGTTCTGTGAAAGAGGATTGTCCACGACAAGATCCGAAGTACTGACATGCTTTGGAACATGAGGATCAACAAGAAGGCGTTTTCTTAATCCAGCATACCTGACACATTTAATATTAAGAACTGTATCTGTGATGTAAATCAGACAGGTACAAAGAAAAATATATTTACAAAAGTATGAAGTCTCCACCTCTCGCTTGTACAAGAATCTATAAAATCAAAACAGAGAAGTATATGAATAATTAAAGTGGACAAGCTATTCACTGAAACCGAATCATCAGCCTCAACCAAGACCAACTTATTGCGTTCTGAAAATATTTGCAAAAGCAACATACATAGCAAGCTGAACCATCCATATCTTATATAAAAAAGCCATAGTTCAAAATTGTGTATTCATAACCAAATTTCATAGTACTATGTCAAATTCAGTGCTCCTTAAACTTGGAATCAAACAATTTAGTCGCTTCATCAAGGCTACATGTATACATAGTTTACATAACAACACAGAAGAAAAATCCAAAATCCAATGGACCATTAGCTCAACTTAGATAAACTATATGCAATAGCTTATGTGAAAAGGGAAATAACTTGGGAGGATCAAGAAGGAGCCAACGGCCTTCTCGGAACTATAAATACAAATGAACTCGCAGAAAGCAAGCCTCTAAAGGCATATTATAGATAGCAGATAAAACTAACATTACAAGTTACAACTACAATAACAAAACAAAAACGACAAAGAGACAAACATACAACACCAAAAAAGTGGAATAAAAAAAAGGCTCTGTTTTGATACTTGAAATTTTGAGGATTTGAAGCCAATTAATACAAGGTACAGAATCTACCTGAATAAAAAGACAATTAAGTGAACGTATCATGAAATTTTATCGACTCAATTCAACTTTTGGAAAGACAAAATTAAAGGGTAACAAATTAAAGATTTATGAAGTAAGATTACCTCCTACGAGAATCAGCTGTAACCCTACGAATATCATCAATTGAATAAGAAGAAGGTACAATCCCAAGATTTATACGCCACAGTACGCTTCTAAGATCCTTGAAACGACGACTCTCATCCACAGACCTTTGAAAAACAGGATTATAATTACACGGTGCCGCCGCCGACGATTCAGCAAGTGCCGGCTCAATCATAGACGGCGGCATGTTAATCTCACAATTCTGCAAGGACCCAATTCTCAAATGTTACAAAGCACCCAAAAATTCCAACCTTTATACAAAAAATCAGCTGATTATCTGCAGGCCCCGTGCAAAAATCTAGATAAAAGAGCTGTTTTTAAGCTTCATTTCCAGGCTAAAATATACAAAAGGGAAACGAGATCGAAGCAATTCAACCAAAATTCAGATAGAAAATGAAGAAAAGAACAAAATTTGGGATAGAGATAAAAGTTAAGTTCGAAAATTTGACCAAGTCGTGGGAGAAATGAGTTGCGTCTCGGTTCCATAGACCGAGAAGGACCAACAAAAAATTAATTTTATTTTTCCCACATTATCTAACAGGGTAAAGCCAAGATCTAATTTTATTAAGGGAAAGTTATAATCCTTTTAAATCCTAATTTTATATTTTTCACCCACTTTTATTTGCTTTTTCTAGGGAGAGAAAAGACACAGAATAACAAGTTTGTTCGTACGAAGACAGAGGAGAGAGAAGGCTACACACAAGCACTTGTTCTGTTGGTGGATGGTATGTTGGAGTGTTCTACTCCATTATTATTTTTGGGTACGAATTCTTGGTTTTTCTTTTATGTTTTTTTTTCTTTGCCTTCTATTCTTGGTATTTACACTAATTAATGAGTTAATAATTTCCCTTATTACTATATCCATGTATTTCATACATTTACCAAAAATAAATTTCATTTTGAACGGAAGATTCTGTTGAGGTTTTGAATTCAGATTTATGAAAATAGTAACGGCAATATCATTCCATGGTTCTATGAGTTTTATTATAGAAAAACAGTAGCACCCAGCCACCCATGATTGCCCCATTATACCTAGAACCGAGCCAATCTGATCAACTCTCAATGCTTGAGATTCAGGTTTACAATTTGAAATGAAGAAAGAATGATTCGTATTAAATGGTTTTTAAACTAACCACCAAAAATAGTTTCATTTGTAACTTCTAAAACATGTATTTACGGATCTATAAAAAACATATTTTCGAAATGTGATAAACATATGTCTATCTACGTGTAACAAATTATTCGATTGTGAAAATTTATAATTACAGATGTAATTAAGAAGACGAGATGATTAAATAATGAATAATTATATTAAATTAAAATTTTACAAATTATCATATATGTAATTATGTATAAATAAAATAAATAAATATTAAGACACGATATTATTAGGTTGAAATAATCTAAGTCACTATAACAACTTAGGAGGAAAATTATCACTATACCGTACTACCTAACTATCTATTATGAAAATAATGTTTAATTATAATGTTAGGACTCAAACTATTCGTGATAGATAATGCCCCCAAGTAATCTACTTATAAATCATTGCGTTTTTTCACAATCTTTACAAACAAGATATACGGATCTGAATCAACATTATGATTAACTCGAGTCATACGAGTTATCAAACCCGTTCAACTGGTACTTGAAAAGTTAACAAAATAAAGCAAGTGCAAGTCATGTCCTAAAGTAGATTCAATAATGATAAATCATAGCTAGATGATTTAATAAAATATCAATTAAATCAAAATCAACTTAAAAATCCTAAAACAAAAGATGAAGCACATGATCATAAATGAAATAGACTTATTAATCTATCAAACATAACATGTACAAAATGTTTGATACATTAGTTCAAGAAAGAAGCCTAATAAAATATGATTTTTGAGAAAGAAAGCTTAAGATGAAAATATTGATACTCTTGTGGTTGAGTTAATAAGAGGCATTAGACTATTTAAATATAAAAAATTGAAGCCTTAATACTAGGATAAAATATAATTACAAATCTATCCATTAAATAATTCATAGAACAATAAATTATAAAGACAATATGGTAACTTAAATGTTTAGCTAGAGTAAACAATTAGGTTAAAGTTGAATCCTTCGTTGCTCGATCGATCTAGACCAAGCTTAATCAATCAAACCAATAAGATCAATCGATTGAAACGTTTTTCAATCGATCCAAGCAACGATTAATAAAAATTTGAGATCAAGTAGATCGAATACGATTGATTCTCGATCGATCCAGTCCCTCGATTGATCGAACCCAAAACTTTGATTGATCTACCTTAATTTTAAAATCAACCCGCCAAGAGGACTTAGATCGTAATAGATTGATACTCTATCGATCTACCTCCTCAATTGATACAGACATTACCCGATAGATCTAGTAACTTATATACTAAATGTTCATATATGTCTAATATGAAATCTAACGTACATAAGAAACAAAAATATACCTCAAATATGTTCATTTAAAGCTCAGTAGGTTCTTCGAATTAAATATTGATCTTGAAAAAAAGGCTTGATAAATAAGTTGTATTTAAATGTTTCGTTCACCAATATCACCAATAATCATAAACCTTATAGTATCCCATTTGGTATATTCGTGTGACAAAATCTCTCTCACTATATCACACGCATAGGAGAAATAATTTTACATAATGGAACTATCTTATGATCCGGTAAAACCATTTTTGCTTGAATCTTGACAACTCATGTGTACAGTAAAAAACAAAAATATAATGAGGCACATAACTTGTCTCTAAGACTCATTATTTATTAGTTAAGTGTATATAACAAAAGAAAAGCGAAGAAACATGCATAATTAGTGAGTAACAACAAATAGAACGTTTAAGTATTACTCCTCCTATGTGACATATTGAATAGACTTGAAGACTATATGTGTTCTCCCTCTATGTTCAATCTCTCCCATTTAAATATTTCTTCAATTAACTTTCCTCTTTTAAATATTTCTTACAATAACTCTCCCTTTTTTTGTCATACAAATAAGTAACACAACTAAGAAGTAAAGAAATTTCTTTGTAATCGAGGGTACTAGACTTAATTAAATATGACTAGAACAGTACATACAAATGATGAAGTTAATTTTCTTTGTGACTATCTGTTGACAACATAAATATATGTAGAAAAGACACACAAATGGTGACATATCACAATCACCAAAAGTAAAATGTGTTGAAACTACAATAGTATGTCAATTTGTTCATTTATGATCAGTTATGAAAGATTCATAGAAAATAGTATCACCTATTAAGGAAAAATACAGTTGAATTCTTACATACACTAAATAAAATTTACTTACCAAGAGAGAATTTGATTAACTTTTTTTTTTTGTATTCCCTCTTATTATTTATTATTTTTGTGAAGGAATGATTATTTATTTTCTTTTTGTCCACACAATTACTTTTGTATTTTTCATTTTCCTTTATTATAATTTTTTTAAGGAAATGTGCACGAGCCAATAACCTAGTATGATGATTTTTACATTAGTTATGAGGTAGCCCTCTCTGTTAATTGATATCACAATGGGTAACCCTCTCAAAACTAAGTGTATCTCTATAGTAGCATTTTATACAGTGAAAGATAGAGCTCAAACACAATTTTTCAGTCAAGGCTATCTCAAGTCCTAAAATCTCACAATATCAATTATAAACTTCAAGCATGACATACATATATATTCAGTGAGTGTATGAGTAGGTTCATGTCAACATCGATCACCAGAAATAAGAAATATGTAAATACATAAGTCAAAATATTCATTTGCACAATATAAAGTCAATCAAGAGAATTAGAATAACATGAGAATAGTATGTAAAGTACATATCAATGTTAAAGTAAGTCTAGTCCCTTTTTATTTTATTTTATTTTTATGAGAAACAAGTGAACAATAAATTAACATAAAGCAACAAAAAAAAATTTACCAAAGAAAATTAATCAATAGTACAGATTTTTAAGACAATTCTAAGAGATTCAAAGTTTTAGATATCAAGTCCCTTAGTGAATAAGTCAATTAATTGCTTTTCAGTAGGCATAAACTCAAGGGATAAAATTTTGTCTTCTACTAGTTCCCTAATAAAATTATGTCGAATGTCTATATGTTTTGTTCAAGAATGCAAAACAAGATTTTTTGATATGCATATAGCCCTAGTGTTATCATAGTAAAAGGAAATAGTACCTTGTTCAAAGTCATACTCCTTAATCATATTTTTCATCCACAGAAGTTGTGTGCAAAAGTTTCCATCGCAATGTATTCTACCTCTACAGTAAATAATGAAATAGAGTTTTGTTTCTTATTATCCCAACATACAAGATTGTTAGCAATATAAAAACATCCTCCTGAGATGCATTTTCTTACATCTTGATTTCTTATCCAACCTACATCTATGTATCCATTAATTTCATAGGTAGTATCATTAATGAACCAAATGCCAAAGTTTTTAGTTCTAGAGATATACTTGATAATCCTTTTGACATGTTCAATATATGATTACTTAGGACCTAATTGATAAAGGGCATAGATACCAACACTAAATCAAATATCAAGTCTACTATTTGTGAGGTATAACAAGCTTCTATTATGCTTCTATATAGAATTTGATTAATGCTCTTACCTAACTCATCCATAGAAATTTAAGCACTTGTACTTATGAGAGTTCTTAAATGCTTACTTGTCTCAAGTCCAAAGTTCTTAATTATATTACATGCATACTTGATTTGAGAAATAAAGATACCATTATTTAGTTATTTAATTTACAAACCAATAAAGTATGTAAGTTCACCTATCATAGACTTTTCGAATTCACTAAGTAAACCATTTAGGAAATCAGACTTTGCATCCATTTGAAAGAGTTTAAATTTCATAAATCATGCAATAGCAAATAAGATCCTAATTGATTATAGCCTAGTTAAAAGAGCAAATGTTTCATTAATATCAATTCCTTCAACTTGTTTATATCTTTAGACAATAAGTCTAGCCTTGTTTCTAATTATAATATCATGTTCATGAGATTTATTTTTGAACACCTATGTAGTCCCTATGATATTTTTGTCATTAGGTCTAGGTACTAATGTCCAAACATCATTCCTTGTGAATTGAGCTGACTCATCCTACATGGAATTTATTGATAATTCATCTTTTAAGGCATCATTAATATTCTTCAATTCTTTTTGATAAATATAGCAAAGATAAGTTACCTCACTTACCTATCTCCTTCTAGTTACTATGTTTGCATTTGGATCACCAATGATGTTCTCAGTTGGATAGTTTTTGGCAACACGTGCTGGCTTTTAAATTTGAGTGTTGGGAACTATGTCCTCATCATCCAAGACTAACTCTTCATCTACCTTAGATTATACCTTTTCAATGCCAGGTGTTTCAACATTTTTTGCCTCAGTTGGAAAACTTGTGCTTAAAGATTCATCTTTATCATCAGTGATTGGAGTACTAGTACATGTATCATCTATAACAAAATTGATAGACTCTATCATATTGTTAGTTCTCAAGAGCACGACTTGTTAATAAGTAACCTAGGAAGATACCTTTATCACTTCTAAAGTCAAATTTGTGTATATTTTCATTATCTATAAGAATGTAACATTTACTTCCAAATACAAGTAGCTACTTAAGATTAGGTTTCTTACCTTTACAATAGATAAACATGATTCACTATGTAGCATGAAGTATTTATCACTTTAGCTCAAAACTCTTTAGAATGTCCTTGGCATATAACAAGACTCTTGCCATCTCTTGTAACACTTGATTATTTCTTTCAATTATGTCATTTTGTTATGGAATGATTAGTTCAAAGAACTTATGAGCTACTCTATGCTACTTGCAAAATTCATCATATCATGAGTTCTCAATTATCTTACCATGATCAGTCATTAGTCTTATTATTTTAGTTATTCTATTACATACTTCAATCTAGACTTTAAGACAAAAAGAAATAAATGAACCATATGCATCAAACTTTTCTTTCAAAAAGCCTACCCACGTGAAACGAGAAAAATCATCAACATCAACAATGATATATTCCTTACCACCCAAACTCTCAATTTTATAGGACTCGTGAGGTCGATGTGAATTAACTCAAGTATTCTACTTGTGTTAACTTTTTTAATTTTCTTATGAGAAGAGAGAATTTGTTTTTCAAGTTGGCACGGTCCACAAAAAGTTATATCAGTTTCAAAAAGTGTAGGTAAACCACACATAATTTCCTTTTTTCTCAAATTAATAAGATCTTTAAAATTAATATGTCTCATCTTTTGATGTCACAAGGAAGTAGAATGATTACTGACTAAATTGCACATAATATTAGGACCTATATTAATGCAGTAATAGTTATACCAAGTTCCTCTAAGCAAACTCTTTTCTTTTGGATTAGTTATGATGTAATGATTATTGGAAAATTATACATTATAGTTTTTATCACAAATTTAACTAATGCTTACTAGATTGGCTTTAAATCTATCGACATAAAATACATCATCCAACCTAAGTATACCTTCAACCTAAATTGTATCTTTATCAATAATCCTAGATTTATTTCCATTACTAAAAATAATTGTTCCTTCATTATATTCATCAGTCATGTATCTAGAACACCCATTATAAAAATACCATACAATAGCATATTTAGCTTTAAATGCAATATGACCTAAAAAATAATATAAATTAGACTTCTTAACCCAACATTTCCTAGTTTTTTGACTCATGTGATTATTTTTGGAAACATGATTAATGATTCTTGAATAGGATGCATACATGCTATCACACAGTTATAAGACATCAAGAATGTACACCTAGGTCTAATATATCCCTTTCTACCCTAGTTATGACATATAGGAATAAATTTAAAAGTAGGTGCATGAGATGTATGCGAAGTATATAAAGAGTAGGGATTAAAAGGTTTTACAAATAGTGATATTTTTGAAGATTATGGCATAGTGTGCTCATCTATATAGCTTAGCATTCTCTTGTCTCCAAAAGGATTTCCATAGTCAAGAACCTTGCTTATCCTATCAACTATAATGGTTAACCTTTTGATAGATTCCTTAGGTTTTTCAAACTCTTGCACCATATTTTAGTTTTCTTGTTTCAGACTTGTAAGACTTGAATTCAAATCATCAATATGTTTAGACAGCTCAAGTTTTTTCTTTTCTAACATGGAAGAATTTGTTTCAAATGATCCCAATTTATCATTCAATTTGGTTACTTCTATAAGTAATATATCATTTTCATTGTTACATCTTACTAAATTTATAAACAATTCATTGAGACTATTAGCATTAAATTTATGTAAGGTAACTATTAGGTCCTATACTTATTTTTTGTGACAATTTAATCATATTGTTAGGAAAAAATAAATGCAAGGATAAATGATCATTTTTTATGTTATTTATTTAATTTTTTCTTTTATTCTTTCAGTTACAGTTTATTCAAGTTAAGACAATTTTTATCTAATGCAGCTAAAAAAATCAAAAAAATAAATTTACTTTATTCTTATGTAGTGACTTTTTTAATAACAATAGGATTAAACTATTGTAAAAAATAAGAATAAAACTTAAATGTTATTTTTGTAATAAGTATAGGATCACGACGGTATTTATCTCTAAATTTATTTAGTAGGAATTCAGAATCATTTTTCTCATTATCTGAATCAATATTAGACTTACTATAATGTCTACTAGTGTAACATTGAAGGCTCTTCCAGATTTTATTTTTTTTTTTGGTAAATTTAGCTACATAATGACCATAACTCATACATTCAAAACATTGAGGTCCAGTGGGTTTAGATTTCTTACCTTTGGAACTCATATATTTGAGTTATCTTAGATTATGATCCTTTGGGCGACTTGATTTTCCTTTACTTTATGGATTCTTTTTGTTGAAAATTTTCTTTTGTCTTCTCACTGTGAGTACCAGTTCTTCATTATCATTGTCACCATCTTCAATCATAGCGGTTTTGAAGGCAACACTTTTTTTCTTGTAGAAGTTTGAAAGCTTATCTCAAATGTGAGAAATGAGCCAACTAGTTTCTCAATTTTGATGATGTTCACATCCTTACTTTCATCTATAACAATAACCTTTATGTGGAAGCAATTTGGTAATGAATAAAGAATCTTTCGAACCAATCTAAATTCCTCAATTTTCTCTCCAAGATTAGCAGAGAAGTTAGCAATATCACATAATTTAATATAAAATTCAGAAAAGATTTTAGACTCTTCTATTATAAGGTTTTCAAATCTAGTGCTTAACATGTGAGGTTTAGTTCTTTTAACTTGTGTCATGCCTTCAATGGCAACCTATAAAGTATACCAAACATGCTTAACAATGTCAACATGAGAGATTATAGGGAACTCATCAGTAGATATATCACTAAAGATATCATTATTTCCTTTTTGATTTCATTTATTACCAATTTATCTTCAGTTGTCCATTCATTCCTAGGCTTTAGAGTAATAATATTATTTTTGGTAACCATAGGTGGTTCCCAACCATAAATAACATAATTCTAGATGCTCTTATCTATGGAACGTAGTAAGGCTCTCATATGAGCTTTCCAATATGGATAGGTAGACCCATCAAAGAAAGGAGCACGGGTTGTAGACGATTCCTTTCTCAAATGATCCATAACAAAATGCTAGGCACACACTAAGTATATCTAGTGATCCTATTTGATACTAATTAAAAGTTTATAGTTTCAATTCTAATTAACTAGACGGAGTGAATAGATAATTAATCAAATTATGCCAAATTAAAATTTTATAAATAGCCAGACATGTAATCATGTGTAAATAAAATAAAGCGAAAATAAATAAATATTGACACACTATTTTTAGGTGGAAACAATTTAGGCTCAAATAATGACCTAAGAGAAAAACTATCAATCCATCACACCACCTAATTATCCACTATAAAAATAATGTTTGATTATAATGCTAGAACTAAAACTACCCATCACAGATAATGCCCCCAAGTAATTTACTTACAAGTCATTGCTTTCTTTCACAGCGTCCACAAGCACGGTGCATGGATCTAGACCAACGTTTCGATAAACTTAAATCACATAAGTTATTAAACCCATTTAGCTGGCACCTGAAAAGTTAATACAATAAAACAAGTGCAAAGTTTGCTCTAGAATAGATTCAATAATGAAAAATTCTAGCTAGATAATTTAATAAAATATCAATTAAATCAAAATCAACTAGCAGATCTTAGAATAAAAGATGAAACATATGATCATAAATAAAATAGACTTATTAATCAATCAAACACAACTACAAAATACTTGATAGATTTTGATTGATTAATTCAAGAAAGAAGCCTAACAAAATATGATTTAGTTTTTGTAAAATAGTTTTAGAGAGAAAGCTTAAGATGAAAAGATTGATAATCTTGTGGTAGAGAGAATAATAGGCATTAGGTTGTTTAAATAGAAAATATTGAAGCCCTAATACTATGTTAAAATCCAATTATAAGTATATCCATTAAACAGTTCAGGGAGCAATAAATTATAGGAATAATGTGCTAATTAGAATGTTTGGCTTGAGTAAACAATTAGTTTAAATTTGAAGTCCTCCTTGCTCGATCGATCTAGACCAAGCTCAATTAATCGAATCAATAAGGTCGATCGATCAAAACCCTTTTTGACCTATCCATGCAATGATTAATAAAAACCCAAGACTAGTTAGATCGAATTGATCGATTCTCGATCGATCGAATCCCTCAATCAATAAAACCCAAAACTTCAATTGATTTACCCCAATTTTAAAATCAATTCAAGGGAACTTATATAGTAGTAGATCGATACTCGATCGGTCCACCTCTTCAACCGATCGAGTAACCTATACACCAAATGTTCCTATGTGTCTATATGAAATCTAACATGCATAAGGATAGAAATATACCTAAAATATGTTCATTTGAAGCTCAGTAGCTTCTTCAACTTGAATAGTAATATTGAAAAACGTGTTTAGAAACTAAGTTACATTTAAATATTTTGTTCATGAATATCGCCAATACTCATAAATCTTATAAATTAATCTGCATATATTTAGAAATTTGATCTAATTATCGAATTCAAATTGGATTTGATGTACATATTTTATAGTAGTATCATTTTGGATTCAGATTTAGATTGAAGAGTAAAATTCATTTGATTCAGATCAATTTCAAATTGAGAGATTTTATAATCTATTATAATCTAATCTAGACCGAATTACTATTAAAATTATAAACAAATACACACTTTACTTTATAATGTGTTATATTTAAATATTTTATGTAAAACTATTACATTAAAATACTACTTTAGTTTAAAGATAAACAAAAAATTCAAATCACTATAATAATTTAAAAATTGTCTCAATATACTTTTTTATTTTTATTTTTGTTGTAACTATAAATAATAAATTTTGTTTATATATATATATATATATATATGTGTGTGTGTGTGTGTATGGAATGTAAAAATGATTTAGAATCGTCCTATTAGGATTGATCTAAACCAACTCATTATGTATATAATTTAACATGTCAACGATTAAACAACTTAGAAACATAAGACATTCAATAAAAAATGAACTATACAAGTTAACAACAACATTGTTAACATAAGAAATAAGTGCTCGGTATAGAGAGGAACACACCATTTAAGAAATAACCATAGAATAAAGATCCAATAACTTCATAGCTAAGGCAATTTATATATATATATATATATGAGAAAAAATTATCATCGGGTTAACAATACCGATCTTGTAGATACTTTGGTTTTATATTTATAAAACTCTCACAAATGCGCGAATCATTTTATAAAAATGACAAGTATATTCTCAAGGTCAATCTAAAGAAAGAATATATGTGGTTTTTAAATTATTATTCAATTTTTTAAAAAACAAAATTAAATCATAAACACTCTGTCACAGTATTTTGATTTTTGTGTTTCCTAATCTAATAACATAAAAAATAAACATAGATATGAATTCAATAAACAATTATGAAAATTTTTTATCATTAATAACAGTGAAGTATTTATGGATATAATAATTGAGTTAATTATGCTTACTCATATTATTTAGATTATTAAATATATAAATTGATATTTATTGATTCTCTCTTTTTATATAAGTATCATTTTTGGTGAGGTTAGATATTATTTGATAATTAAATAAATCAATTAATACCTATGGGTGGGATTGATAATTAATTTAATTAATTTCTTTTTTTTAGGAGAATGAAAATGAACCATTTAAATGCCACTTTTGGGGAGGTTAGACATTTTAAACTTTATTCAAAGTGTCCAAATTAAACCTAAGAATTTAATTATCCGAGTACTAACTTTCAAGTTTTAAAATCATCATTGAAAATATGTTGTCAATACATTTTCGAATAATAGTTCTTATAAAAACTTTTGAAATAGAGCTTCACTCTAACTACCGGGTAATTGTACCAACAAATAAAAGAACACTACTCTAAATCAAATTGGATAATTAAACCTTAAAATCTAATGTTTAGATTTAAGTTTATAACGAAAAAATAATATATTTTTCTCTAACATTCTTAATATATATAAATTCTTGAATAAAAACAAAATCAATTTATTTTATAGAAATGTTTTACATATTTAATATTTTACAAACATAACAACGTTATTATTATATCATATTTACAAACTGTCTTCCATGTTAAATTTAATCACACATAAATTAAATATAACATATAAGAATAAAACATAAAAATAAATGTAAAGAAATGGAGAAAAACTCACATGTTAGGGAAACCACCATGAAGAAGTTTGCACGGCTAGTAATTGGCACGACAATTGCATCTATCTAGCTGGGTGAGGTTGCTCGGAATTATGAATTGCAAAACATTCATTTCTCAATGCTTCCTTTATTCTATCAGCTACCTAATGAAGATTTTATTTCCTTCATTAGGTACTTCTATGTTATAGTCCAAACCTTCTCCATCGGTATTCTAAATGAAGATCACCTTAGAATGAAGTTTTTCCCCTACACCTTGAATGAGAAGTCCAAAGCTTGGTTGTGTCACTCCCTCCAGGTTCTTTGATGACCTGGGAAGATGTTTACAACAAATTCATGGGAAAATTCTATTCCTACCAAAAAAATCAAAGTTGAGAGCAAAGATTTCTACTTTATCTTAGATGAAAGTAGAACCATTCCGTGAAACTTGGGATAGGTTCAAGCTATTCCTTATTCAATGCCCTTATCACAGCTTTTCTTTATAGTTGTAGAATCAATTCTTTTACGATGGATTTACGCAGCAATTCCAATTCATTGTTGACGACGCTACCGAATGAGCTATGGGAGAGAATAAAGCCTCAAAGATGTGTAACCTCTTTGAGATGTTGGGTATAAATTCCTAACAAAAAATCTCATGAGTGAGAAGAGTTAGAGTTCATGAAATCGATTCCAACAATGAAATTCAATGATAAATTGTTCAATTTACCAAGCAAGTTTCCCTTCTCACTACGTAAACCAACACCAACAATGAACATTGTAGTTTGTGTAGTAACATAGGACATGGTATTGAAGCCTGTCCATATCTAGGAGAAGCACCAACTGGACCTAAATAGGTTAATTTTTTTGGGATCATATCAACAGAGAACAAGATAAGACCCCAATTCAAATACCTATAATCTTGGGGTGGAGAAATCATCCCAACTTCTCCTGGAGGCAAAACAACTCTTATTTCTCCCAAAGCTCAAATCAACCAGGCCACCAGTTCCACCAGCCCATTTCAAGAAGCCTTCCTAATAAACCAACCCGGGAGGAAAACTTGAATTCTTTTATTCAAGTCTACAAAGATAACCAGTCTAAAACTAATCAATGGTTAGACTTTATGGAAGCATCTATAAAAAAAGTGGAAGCCCAAGTGAAACAGTTAGCTGAGCATTTACAAAAACAAAACAAAGACAAAATAAATGGTCAAATTGGATTAAATAAATTCAACGAAAAAGAGACATTGAGTTTGTTATTCTAAAATCTCCAAGCAACATCTTACCAGAAGATGATAAATTTTAATCCTAAGTAGGAGGTCACCTATTATTGTATTTTCCTTTTTTTAGTTTTTTTTTGTTTTGTTTTTATTTTAAGAATGTAATAAAATTCAAATGAAATAATAAAAATTCATTTGTTTAAAAAATTGTGTCTATTCTTTAAATTTAGTTAAAAAAAAATTAAGTTTCCTACATCTTTCGTCTTCTTTAAGCCTATACATTTTGTCCAAGTAAGAAATCTTTCTTAGATAGTTCTACTATTTTTCAATATATGAGCTAGATGTTGATACGCAAGAGGAGAAAGATCAATTTCAACTACAAGTAGCCATGGGAGATGCCGGAGATTGGCAAAAAATGATGAAGGACTATGCAACCCTAATCATTGGCAAGGTAACTTCCAGCATACAATTGCAAGAGGCTACAATGAACTATGAATTGAAAAGGATTCATTACTCTTTGTTGCCTTATGGTATGAATATTCTTCATTTTTTATTGATACACATACTGAACTAATGAACAACGAGTTTTTTGGGATAAGTTGTTTGGTTGTTATGTTTTTATCTTTCAGTGTAATCATGCGTTGTCGAGATTCGAGCTAAGATAGTTTCACCGGATTATATGATAGTTTTACTATGTAAAATTTATTTTCTCCAATGAAAAAGATGTTTTGTCACACAAATATGTCAAAGAGAAAAATTGTAAGGTTTGTGAGTGTTGACTATATTCATGAACAAAACATCCAAATATAATTTTAGTTTTTAAATGAGTCTTTCAAGAATATTTTTCAAGCCAAAGAAACTATCAAGCTCCAAGGAATACATTTCATGTATATATATGTTCTTATGCACATTATATTTCATATTAGATACATACAAACATTTTACATATAAGTCACTCGATCAATCGAGATATGACTAGATCGATTGAGGTGAGTAGATTGATCAAGAATTGATCCATCCTCTTTAAGAAGTCCCTAAATTAATTTTCAATTGAGGTAAATCGATCAAATATTGAGTAGATCGATCTACCTGTTTTAGAATTTATTTTTTTATTATCCTAGATCGATTGGTTAGATCGATCGACCTTTTTTTCTCGATCAATCGAGCTTGACTTAGATCTATCAAGCAATCAGGTTTTAAACTTTAACCTAATTTTTACTCAAATCAAATGATTTAATTACTATTTTATCCCTATTATTAACTATTTTATGAATTGTTTAAGGGATAGAATAATAATTGCACTTTAACGTAACGTTAGGGCCTCAATCTCTTCACTATAAAGAACCTAATGCTCCATATTTTATTCAACTATACTTTAATCAACTTTTCTATTATAAATTTTCTCTTTAAATCTATTTTGCAAAAACTATTATGGAAGGTTTTTTTCATTAGTTAGTTTATCAAACACTTTGTGGATTAACAAGTCTATAATATCTGTGATATTGTGCTTTAACATATGTTCTAATGTTGTTTGTGATTTTGATTTATCTGTTATTCTATTAAATTATCTAACTAAGATTTTTCATTGTTTAATCCAATCTAGGACACATTATACTTGTGTTATTATACTAATTTTTCATGTACCAATTGAACGAATTCGATAACTTGTGTAACTAGAGTTTTTCAAAACATTGGTCCCGATCATAACACCTTGCTTGTGAAGGCTATGAATGAAAGTACAAACTTGTAAGTAAGTTATTTGGGTGCATTATCTTGATGGGTAGTTTATGTTTTAGTCTTATAATGGAACATTATTTTTACAATGGATAATTAGGTGGTCACGTGCACTAATTTTCTTCCTCTTAGATCATTGTTAAAGCCTAGATTGTTTTCACTTAATATCTCATATATTATTTTTTTTGTATTATTTTATTTATAAATGATTATATGTCTTATCATCTAAAAAAATTTAATTTATCACATTTTCGTTAATTATGTATCATTTTTCTCAAACTAATTAGATTTCTCAAACTAATTAGATCTATTACTAAATAAACTTTCGAGCACAGAAAACTATAATAAATTAATTGTTAAGGTCATTGGAATTTCATATTGTGATCTATTTATCGACTAATGTGTGTGTGAGATTTGGTGAAATTCACATTCTGGTCTGAGCTGTGAATTTTGGGATATAATTTTAGCTATGAGACGTGGGCATAATAATAGCTGGTAAAAAAGGGATACATAACATGACATAAATATTTCATGTACATATGGAGAAATCTCATAATAAGTGCTAGTGTTATAAATATGTGGGAAATACTAAATAGGTTATCAAGTACATAAAATGTTTATGATATATATTTATGAGAATATAATACTGGTAAAGATATTTCAATTCTACATTAATAATATCATTCAATATATTTTAAAATAAAGTTAGCCGATAATACCTTTTAAATTTAAAATTTAGGCTGAACAGTATCTTATATATTGAGCTTTTCCTTATATTAATTGCCCAGAATTAATCTAGATGAAACTCTCCGTCTCCCTCACTAACTTATATAATATTTCATTTATTTAATTAAAAAAACTTTAGTGTATTTAAAAATAAAATTTACCCTGGTTTATTTTAACACGTACATATATTTAGTTACTTCATTTGTTATCAAATTGAAAAATGAATTACAATTTTAAATCTATTATATTTTTAAACCCCATATATCCTACAATTTTTCATAATTAACACGTACATATATCACTTTTCAATCTATTATATTTTTATTATTATAAATTAAAATTTAAAACCTAAACTATCCTTCATCACATATGGGGTGGACAAATAATAAATACTACAAAATTTGATACTTCATAATTAAACCAAATTTCTTTTTCAAACTGAAATTGTATTATCATTACTTACCATTCACTTCACATTTTAATTATTTTAATAATCATAAAACTAGCGTTATTTTAATTATTTTAATAATCATAACATTTGCAATGAAATAAATTGATTTTCTACTATAATAATTATTATAAAAACACCATCAAATCTAATTTATTACTTGATTCAATTCAACATTTTGTTAATTCAGAATTGACATTTTTAAACCTTATAAAATATTACAAAAATACTAAATCAATTAACAAATTACACATCATAATATTTTTGTTACATTTCCGAAATTTAATAATATAAAAATAAAGAAAAATTAGTAACATTTTTTTAATATTTGTAAAACTTATCTGAAAAATAACAAATAAAAATTCAATTGTGTTTTTTGTAAAACCTTGATAAATTTGCAATGTTGTTCCACCGTTATGAAATTACCTTAATCTTCCAAATTAAACAGCATAATATAAGTTTACACAGGTCTTCAACTAGTGCCTACTAATTAGAGAGAAACAAAATAACTCGGCAACCCAATTTAACCCGTGAATGAACACACTTGTTAGACGGTAAAAATTGGAGTAAATGTCTTGCATTGATGAATTAACTACGTATATTTAAAGCTTCTTAAAACGGAATAAAAAATGCGAAACATTGACACAAATATGAATGAATATTAAAGTCACCACTAGTGAAAATGACAAGCCAAATGCCCCTAAATGAGACATGAAATCCTTACAAGGACGAATCGTATTAAAACCCTAGAGGTTATCGAATGTATTTATGGTAGAGGAAAAATTGAAGCATGAAAATCTAATAACCAATTTTGCTCGATGTTTTTGTTTGGCCCATGATTAAATCTGAATCATTGTAAGCAATATCTAATACCAGTTATAAAAATAATAAATCACACTACGACATAAAGGGCATATGAAGGCATAGAATACGAATATCAATGATAAAGACTTACAAAGGCATACAAGATATAAAACTCAAGAAGATACCAAGACAATACAATGGCATACAACGCAGCCCTATCCCTCTCTTTTATCACAAAACGGACAGATACACAATTAAGAGACAACTGATTTGCTACTAGGCTAATTCATCAAGTACACGATACACGTCTAATGTCCATCTAATGTCCATCTAATGTCCATCTAATGTCCATCGCTAGCTGATGCCAAACTGTTAGATTGTTATTATGTTATGTTATTCACTTGGGATTTCTAAGAACGATGATGACAGAATCACCACGCAGAAACATCTTACTGATGAACCTGTCTTTGTTAACTGGCAGTGCCTTTTTCTTGCCTTTGCCAGTTTTAGGTACCTGTTGAGAAATCAATGTATTGTTCTGAAAAGAACTACCAAAAAGAACATTGGGCTGTAGGAAAGCATCAAAAATTTACCTCAGTCCACATCTCCCTAACATTTTCAAGAACCATGTTGCAGTGTCGATCGAAAGCTCTAACCCGACCTAGAAGCTTTCTGTTATTACGGCAATTGATGAGTACCTGTTTTGAACAAAACAACCACAATAATATCACATCCAAAAAAGCCTGCAATTGTAGATAACAAAAATATTTGAGAGCAAACCTGAGTATTATTTTTTACACTCATCATCAGAACAGAAAGTGGTCCTGTATTGAACTCTTCCTCCTCGTTCTTGACAACCTAAAGCAACCATCCATTCATACAAGCAATAGACTAAAGTGAGTCATGGAAAAAAGGCAGATTTAAAAGAAAATAAAGTTTCAAATACTGTCAGCACCTTTTTCCCAGACTTGAAAATAAATTAAACATATCATACTCTAGTATAACCAGATATCTATCCAGCACCAGTCACAAGATCATCGAATTATAATAGCTTATAAAAAATAATAGAGATAACATCTTTAATTGACAAATTCTTAAGCTTTACTCATGCAACCCAGTATTCAATTTTTCCCATCATCAACATTTCAAAAGATAAAAGAGTGGAAAGATTTCATTAGAAGATCTTAAGAGAAACAAGAGCATCCAAGTGAATTAATGAAAAGAAAATTGATAGAATATAAGTTTTCAAAACAAGACCATAAATGAATAGAAGCAAACAATAACTTACATCTTCCTCCATTGGTCGGCTGGAGGTGAAAAAGACAAAAGACAAAAAACAAAAGACAGAAAATAGCAAGGTCAGTACTACAGAATATAATAATAATGGCATAATAACAATGTAAAAATTAAAAGGCCCGAAGGTAAACAAAATTAAGCATTACCTCATTATGAAGCCTAAGATCCTTGTTAGATAATACCTGTATTGAGCAGGAAACAAACATAAATAAAACATTTTATCATAGAAAATTATTCAAAAATAGAACCAGATAATAAAAGAGCAAAACAAATTGTCCACAGATTATTACCAAACAAATTAATGAGTTGCTCAGCTTCCATAAATAAAACCCAGGAAAGAGAATATATTAAATTAAAATAATGGAAATTGTCTAAAAAATCAGTTAGAAGGCATAAAAATAATAGCATTCTGCAAACATATGCTTGAGGCTAAAAATATCCAAACATAAGATGTTTGACGATAGCTTCCAAGGATGACAAAGAATACAGAGACGGCCAACATACATTTATTCATTGACATCCATACATAAACATGCATAGAAATAACAAACATTAATGTGTGAGCATGTGTACTATTTAAGTGACCCTATGCAAATACAAGGTTCATTAAAAACATACAACATATTATTGAATTCTATTTTTTGTGTGTAGACATACAATATAAGTAATGCTTTTCAGTTCAGGTCTCCAAATGATTACCGCATGAGATATCTTGGATTATATTTTAATCATCCTTAGTTTTTACTGTTCATTCAAGTGCAGGAATCACAAAGAGCACAGAGAATACCAACATACATCATTCATTGACATCTATATACAAGCATTCATAGACAATAAAATACAAGAATGTTTGAGCATGTAGTGCCATGTGCAAGTACAAGGTTCATCAAGTACATATAACATATTATTGAATTCTGTGTGCCCTTATATCATACGAGGCAGCCTCTTCAGTTCAGGTCTCCAAATAATTTCCGCATGAGACATCTTGGAAG
This sequence comes from Hippophae gyantsensis, assembly GCA_030763125.1. Taxonomy (NCBI): domain Eukaryota; kingdom Viridiplantae; phylum Streptophyta; class Magnoliopsida; order Rosales; family Elaeagnaceae; genus Hippophae; species Hippophae gyantsensis. The sequence continues at coordinate 15,751,565 of CM061030.1, forward strand.
AACGAAAGTTCAAGTTTTGGTCATCATCAGAGGCAATATAAAAGTTTTTACCATTGATTTAAGTGCAGTATAAACACGTCCAAAATACAACAGACTAGGGCAACACTAGTCCACCTACACACTCTTTTAAACCCACAATATATTTAGTTGACTATATTGAAGACACAAGAATCATGCATACAGGAAAAAAAATATTCATAAGATCAAGGATGGCCTATGGAAGAATATGTTCAACAAAAAGAAATGAAAACATAAAATTATTTATCATTTCTTACTGAACATTTGATTTAAAGAAAGCTTCTTCAGTTCAGTACTCCAAATTATTTCGCATGAGACATCTCAGAAGAAAATTAAATTTTGATCATCCTCAGAGGCAATACAAAGACTATCATCACCTAATTTCAAAACACATTAAAAATTAGGAACTTAGCACTGAAAAATGAGATTTGAATCACTTAAAATTAATGAAAATACAATTCATGAGACTGAGGAAGTCCTATGAACGAAAATGTTACAAAAAAAATTATCTATCGGTCCTTACTGACCATTTAATTTAAAGAAAGCCTCTTCAGTTCAGGTCTCCAAAATTCTTCCGCACGAGACATCTCAGAAGAACGAAAGTTAAATTTTGATCATCCTCAGAGGAACACATTGAAAAATTGGGTACATAGCACTGAAAAATGAGATTTGAATCACTTAAAATGAATGAATATACAATTCATAAGATCCAGGATGGGCTACAGATGAAAATGTTCAATAAAAAAACCTCTTCAGTTCAGGTCTCCAAAATTCTTCCGCATAAAACATCTCAGAAGAACGAAAGTTAAATTTTGATCATCCTCAGAGGAACACATTGAAAAATTGGGTACATAGCACTGAAAAATGAGATTTGAATATCACTTAAAATGAATGAATATACAATTCATAAGATCCAGGATGGGCTACGGATGAAAATGTTCAATAAAAAAACCTCTTCAGTTCAGGTCTCCAAAATTCTTCCGCATAAAACATCTCAGAAGAACGAAAGTTAAATTTTGATCATCCTCAGAGGCAATACAAATGCTATCTTCAACAAATTTCAGAACACGTTTAAAAATTGGGTACTTAGCACTGAAAAAATCAGATCTGAAACTCAGCACAATCCCTCATATCACCTTGCACAGTTAATATGATAGTAGACTGAAATTTAAACTACGTGAATCCTTAGAACCAACAGAAACAAAATAATAATAATAACTTCGTATGGCATTCGGATGCAAAAAAATTCAAAAGAATGAAACACACAGAAGATACAGAAAATAACCCATGGCTACCAACTACTCCCACTAAAGTAAAAGTTTCAAATGAGCAAGAGAGAGATGGCATAAGTTCAACTAATAAGTAAATCATGAACACAAAACACTCAGATAAAAAGAGTACCGATGGTAAATCTTTGATAACAAAGAACAATGCGAACAGCAACAAAATAACAACGGAGATGTAAAGCGAAATCGAACTGACAAATCTTGGAATGATAAAAATCGAACTAACAATGACATGAAATTAGAGAAACTTACTCAAATACGATGAAGGCTAAATCCAAGAGATCTAACAAATTTGGGCAGTGAAGCCTGAGGTTTGCATGGTGAAGCCCTTCGTACTTTATAGTGCAGAAAAACCCTAGAGCCTAGACAGTTTTAGGGTTTCGAACCGACTAATTTCCCATCACAAGTGGGCTTGTAAATTTATAATTCTTTTGTTTAATTAGTTAGGCAAGTCTAAGCCCAAGATATGCCCGCACCGCGCAATAAAAAACTCAATTTTTAATAATAAAAATAATATATTTAATAATTAAAATATACATTATTTAAAAAATTAAAATATATATATTAAAAAAATTAAAATAACCTTAAATTTAATTATTAAAATCATCGTTAAACTTTCAACTACTAATAAGAGATATTATTAATAAGTCAATATTTTTCTTTTGGTTTAAAATATGTCTTGTAACAATTGACTCTTATTTTGTTTATTTTACTCTTAATTATAAATAATACTTATAACAATCTCGAATTCATGCAGTACATATCTTCTTGTTTGTCAAAAAGAATCAAAATCACTTTCAAGTTTCTAACCTTTTTAAAAAACAAAAAATAACATCATTAACACAACTATAAAAATAATACTATTTATGATCAGTTCATATATGCATTACAAAAAAATATTCAATACATTATTTCACGTTGAACGTCGTTTAAATTTAACTATAGGTATTTATACGTTTTTAATATTGAATCTCGTCTAATTTGACTAATTCAATTTTGTTGGATGCTATTTTTATTATTAAAAGCTTTAGTTGTATTAATTTTTGTAGTTTCTTTTTCTTATTCCTTAACCTTTTTCATTCATCGGTTTTACACTTAAAAACAAACGATTAAGTAATTTTAATAAAAATAAATGTTAATGGTTTACTCAATGATACAACCATTAATAAGTATTATTATTATTATATATATATTTAAGTATTAATTCTATAAGTGTGTAATGCATATAGAAGAAATGGCTCGAATAGTAAAAAGGTGCTTAGGTGGATTTGTTAATGGAGGAGTGGATGCATATAGTTAACGTGTCGATGAATTAGTTAATTCAACATGTATTAGTTTGTTCATTCGTTTTTCACCTGTTCAATGTAACTTAGAACCAATTTTATGTATTTTAGACCAGTTTTTAAAATATCTAGACACATGTTATGGTATAAGTTCTTCCATTTTTCAATATCCAATGGTCTAGATTGCTCTAATGCATTATTGCACTTATTTAATAGATTTTAACCTTTGTATATCAATTTTGGCCAAAAATTGAGATAAAAAGCTCACCTTACATATCTTCTTGAAGGAATTCTTGGAGAAAATTAAAGAAATAGTTAAAAATGAGCGAATAAGGTAATTTGCCAACAAATTAGTGATCAATATTAGAGATGTTTTCAATCATAAATGGGTAATGATAATTACTTCCATTATATTATTATCAACAAATTTTTAGAAAAATAAGGTTAATATTTAATAGCTTATTTTGTACTTGTCAAAATTTTGACATCATATTACCAAAGATTGAATTATCAATTTTTTTATTTACTAGTTTACTTTTAATTCTTAATTTTTTTTGTTTTACTCGATTGGTATTTGATTCTATGATTATTTACTAGTTTATTTTTAATTCTTAATTTTTTTGTTTTACTCAATTGGTATTTGATTCTATGAAAGTAATTGAATGTAATAAGAATTGGACATAATTATAAGTTTAGATTAAGAAGATTGATTGAATCGCCTCCACTATAAAAAAATACAATTGAGTCACCTAAATTAAGTGATTGAGAATCTACAAAAGAAGAGATGGTAGTGGAACTGAATTTTATTTTGGAATTGATATATGATTCAGGTGGTATGACTCTACACCCTCATCACCTTAAACCTATGTTGAAATCTCACCCATGTATTGTTTTCTTTATTTAATAAAAAAATGGATCGTAGTACCCCTTTAAGAAAAATAAAGTGGTGGTGGTTGAGCAAACACTAAAGCAACAAGTTGCATCTAACTTGGAACATCAGTCTCTTTGCATGCAGTACCCTATACTTAAGGTAGCATTCGAACTTACATCTGACATGATTAATTTACTACCTAATTTCAGGGGCTTGGTTAGAGAAGACCCAAATAAACATCTTAAGGAATTTCATTTGGTATACTGAAGCATAAAACCATTGGAGATTACTGAAAAGAAAATTAAGTTAAGAAGCTTTCCATTCTCCTTGGAAAACAACAAATGAATGGCTCCACTATCTCCCATTAGGTATCATTACTACTTGAATTGACATTAACAAAAATTAGAAATATATTTTCCAACTTCCATGGCCACCCTCACCAGGAAAGAAATATGTGACATCAAGCAATACAATATAAAGGCATTGTATGATCATTAGGAATGGTTCAAAAGATTGTGTGGTAGATGCCTATAATATTAAATTAGTAATCAACTTACATAGAGAGAAGTATGATTGATACTACTAATGGTAAGGCCCTAATAAACAAAACATCCAGAGATATATGGAACTTGATTGCAATCATAGCTACAAACTCTTAATAGTTCAACATTATACCTGATCCACTAGGAAAGGTAAATAAGGAAAGCAATTCTTCTCATCTTGAACAACAATTGAGTACTCCAACTACTTTGGTACAACAATTAAATATAGGATAGGTTAAAACATATGGTATATGTTCTACGGTGGGACACCTTACTAGTTAATGCAATTGGTGGTTTTCCAAAACAAAGGCGCGTGTATAATCCTTATGTTAATAATAACACTGGATGGAGGGATCATCCAAATTTCAATTATGCATGTAATAACTAAACAGTTATACCTAACCATCCATCTAGTTTTTCTCACCCGTGGGCCTAAGTGGTAATACCAGTTTAGACCACAACTTTCTCAACAACTTAAGGTAAGTCTCTACTTAAGCTATTAATAATGTCAAGTTTTAGCATGACACTCATATTATTTAAGAAACCTATAAGCTCAAATGGGCCAATTGGCCATAACTGTTGGAAGATTGAAGACATATGCATCTAGCAAACTCTCATTCCAAACTACAGTGAATCCAAAGGATAATGTCAAGTCTATAATTTTAAAAAATAAAATGCAATAGGAGAAGCTCTCTAAGGGTCCTAAAAATTCCAAATCATAATAAGGATCCAAGAAAGAAGAGTTAGAAAGAGATGGAGCAACTTCTCCATGTGAGAATACTGTAACCACTAAAGTAGCTCATAAGTCTTATATTTATACTGATGCTTCTATGTCACCATTTCCTAGTAGATTTTCTAAAACAAAGAAGTAGGCACATGAACAAGACATTATGGAGACCTTCATATGGTGTAAGTTAACATCTCACTACTGGATGTAATCAAACTAGTACCACAATATGCTATTTTTTAAGGAACTTTACATTACCAAATGTAAACTGAATTAGGAGAAATTGTTTATGCTGAGTTACAAAGAAAATTGCTTTTAAGGATAAGGGACCTATATAGTTTCACTATTCAATGCACTATAAGGACCATAAGATTTGAGAAAGACATGTAAGACTTAGAAACGTCTATTAGGTTATGTCTTACTCTATCTATGCTTCACTTAACATTGGTCTTCTCAAAAACACTGATGTAATTGTACAATTGGCTGATAAGTCTAACGCATTTTCAAAGGGTGTTTTGGAGGATTTATTAGTATAGGTTAATAAGATGGTTTTTCTTGTAAATTTATATATGATTGATATGAAAAATAAGATAAACATTATATCTACCAACCATTTTTGAAAACTAATAGAACTAGGATTAATGTTTACAATAGGACACTAACTATGGAATTTGATGGAGATTCTCTACTTTTCAATATCTTTAAGCAATGTGAGACCCCAATGATGTTAATTCTTGTTACCATATTGATGTTGCAGACTCTTGTGTGGAACAAGTGTTTATGTTTGAATAGGAGGACACTTCAAAGGTAGCCTAAAACATAGATTGGAAATATAGAATCCTAAAATGCCCAATAATGAAATACAACTGAGTGAACAAGTGGAAGCTACGGTGGCATCCTTGGAATATCTTTCCAATATACCACCTAGGTACAACTTAGCTTTTATTTCATTATCGATTAATACTTAGAATTTATCACTTTCTGTTGTGCATGCACTCACATTAGAGTTAAAGCCCTTGCCATCACACCTGAAACATGCTTATTTGGGGGACAATGACTAAATATTGGTTACAATAGCTAATAACTTGTCTCATGAACAAAAGGATAAGCTCTTGAGAGTTTTAAAAGATCACAAGACTAATATAGGTTGAATCATTATTGATATAAAAGGTATAAGTTCATTTATATATGTGCATAGTGTATTACTCGAAGGTTGAGCCACACCCACAAGAGAGACACGATGATGGCTAAATCTGGTAATAATGGAAGTGGGAAAGAAAGAGGTGCTAAAATGGCAAGATGTAAGAATTGTTTACCCCATCTCAATTAGTAAATTATTAAGCCGAGTTTAAGTGGTTCCAAAGAAATCTAGTACCACAATGGCTAAAAACAATGAGAATGCATTAGTACATATGAAACCAAGTCGAGGATTTGCATAGACTATAGGAAAGTAAAAACTAATACCATGAAGAATCATTTTCCTTTGACATTCATTCAAATAGTATAAAGGTTAGTAATAACTTTCACTCTTGTTTTTTTAATGGTTATTCATATTATAATCGAATTGCTATAGTACATAAAAACCAACATAATACAACTTTTAACTATACCTTTCGAACTTTAGCCTTTCACAACTCTTAGGTACTTTTTGAGGAAGAATGACACAAAAATAAGGCTTATCATGTGGATTCTCCTACATCAAGAATTTGACTTGGATATAAAGGATAAAAAGGGAGTGAAAATTTAGTTTCAAGCACTTGAGTTGAATTAGACAGGAAGATGACTCCTTACCCTTACAAAAACAATTTTTAGATGAAAAACTATTTTCGATGAAGGATTAACCACCTTGGTATGTTGACCTCATCAACTACTTAGCCACTAAGAAAATTTGAGATGAGTTGTCTAATACGATTGAAACATGAAACTATATGTGATCATATATAAACAATAAGTAATATTAATATTTTTATCATATATTCTTACATTTTCTTTTTTATTTTCATTCTTGAATTGTTTGATCAAATAATTATGTATGTTATATCATAATTATTTAGATTTATTATTAATCATTAAATAAGCTACATTTATTGAACTTGTGCTTTAACTTATTGTTCTAAGGTTACTAGTTGATTTTGATTTATTTTATATATTTATTAAATCATCTAGTTACGATTATTTATTATTGAATATGCTCCATGACACACATTTACCCTTGTGTTATTATGCTAACATATCAAGTATTGGTTAAATGGGTTAAATTACTTGGATGATTCAAATTGTGAGAACGCTTGTCTAGATCCGAAAACCTTTTTTATAGAGGCTATGATGAAAGTAATAACTTGTAAGTATATTACTTGGGGGGGGAGGGGGGTTATATTGGTGAGTAGTAAAAGGCCTAGCCTTGTAATTGGACATTATGTTTCATAGTGGATAGTTAAGTTATTCGATAAACCAATGATTTTTCTCTTAGATTATTAGTCTGACTTAGGTTGTTTCCACTTAAAAATATTGTATCTCAATCTTTATATTTTCTCATTATTTTATTTACATGTGATAGGAAAGAATAGATCATTGAAGATAAAAAATGGTAGCAACTAGAATAAAAAAGATAGTAATGCTATTTTAGTACTGTGTTTGTGATGAGCAAAATCGGCATCGTTGATCCTCCCAATATTTTGGTTTTATATTTATAAAACTCTTGCAAGTGAACAAATCATTTCATAGAAAATGATAAGTATACTCTCAAGGTCGATCTAAGGAAGAAATATATGTGGTTTTTAATTTATTATTCAAACTTTTAAAAACGAAATTAAATTCCAAACATCTTATCATGATATTTTGGGTTTTTTATGTTTTTAATCTAATAACATAAAAATAAACATAGACACAAATTCAATGAACATTTATCCAAATTTTATCATTTATAATAGTAAAGTATTTATGAATATAATAGCTAAGTTAATTATGTTTGCTCATATTATTTAGATTATTAAAGATATAAATTGATATTTATTGATTCTTTTTTTTTATATAAATATCACATTTTGTAGGGTTAGATATTCTTTGTTAATTAAATAAATCAATTTATACCTATGGGTGGGGTTGATAACTAATTTGGTTAATTAAATTAATTCTTTTTTTTCTAAGAGATTGAAAATAAACCATTCAAAATAAACCTAAGAATTTAATTATCTAAGTACTAACTTTCAAATTTTAAAATCATTACTGAAAATATGTTGTCAATACATTTTTAAATAATAACTCTTATAAAAACTTTTGAAATAGAGCTTCACTCCAATTACCGGGCGATTGTACTAACAAATAAAATAACACTATTCTAAATCAGACCAAATAATTAAACCTTAAAATCTAATTTTCACATTTAAGTTTCTAATGAAAAATAATATACTTCTCTATAACATTATTAATATAAAACCTTGAATAAAAACAAAATAAATTCATTTTATACATATTTTTACCTATTTAATATTTCATAAGCATAACAACGTTATTATTATATCATATTTATAAACAACCAGTCAAGTTAAATTTAATCACAGATAAATTAAATATAACATATAAAACATAAAACATATAAATAACTGTAAAAACTTAAAGTACTTTGATGCTAATTCTGTTACTAGAAAACTTACAAATGAATTTGCATTTTCATTTATTGAATCAAAAAGCTAATAATTTACAAAAACATAACTAATTTTAATAAAAGAACATTAAAACTAAAAAAAACTAAAAAACTAAGAAATAGAGAAAAAGAAAGAGATAAAAAGATCTTTTTGAGATGTTTTTGGTTATGAAGGAGATGAGGGTATTTATAGGTGAAGAGAGGGTTAAAACGTAGGGAAAAATGATTAAAAAAATGGGAAAAATGCGCAATAAAATGGATGATGATGTCATCGTTGACGTAGAAGGGACATGCTGAAGTCATTGGCATGTGGGGTGCGGCTGGGCGCAACGGCGCACGTGGATTGTGGTAGATGGATGCAGCGGCACGCGTGTATTGGGGCAGATGGGCATTTGGGTTTCGAGCGGTGCACGTAGACTTCAACGTGCTGTGGAGCGTTGTAGGCGTTGCTCGGCACGGTTGAGCACCTGCGTTCACGATTTCATCTTTTTTGACATTTTTGACATTTTTGATTCATTTTGTCCAATTTTCCATCTTTTTTTTACTTTTCCTTGTTTATTTTCTCCATATATTTGTGATGTATTGCTTCCAGTATTTTTTCTTCGAGTCTTTAAGTTATTTTTTAAGCAAAAATACCTGTAAAATAATAAAAATACTCGTGATTCTGAAAAGATAAATTTATATAAAAATATGATAAAATCATATAAATATAAATCTTTTTAATCAATTAAAGTACATAAATTATGGTAATTTTAGTGTTTTTTAATTACTCATCAATGTCGTGGTACAAAATTGTTCCCTATATAGAAACATTCACCTAAAGTGCTCTTTTTTACATCTTGATTTCTTGCCCAATCTACATCTGTATATCTACTAATTTCACATGTAATATCATTAGTAAACCAAATACCAAAGTTTTTTGTTCCAAAGAAATACTTGATGATCCTTTTGACATATTCAATATATTATTCCTTAGGATGTAATTGACAACGCATGTAGACACCACCCTCAAGTAAATATAAGGTCTACTTCCTGTGAGGTACAACAAGCTTCCTATCTTGCTTCTATATAGTGTTTGATCAATGCTCTTACCTGGCTTATCCATTGAAATCTTGGCACTAGTAGTTATAGTACTTATGGTTGTTCTCAAATGCTCACTTGTTTCAGGTCCAAATTTCGTAATTAAATTACATGTATACTTGGTTTTAGAAATAAAGAATCAATTTTTTAATTGTTTAATTTGCAAACCAAGAATATATGTGAGCTCACCAGTCATAGCCATTTCAAATTCACTGATTATTATGTTCACAAAATCATCAACAGTTGACTTTAAGACTATTTTATTAACATAATTTGAGCTACGAATATATATTCTTTGGTCATTTTAATAAAAAGAGTAGTATCAATTCCCCTTCGAACAAAATCCTTGTCCAAAAGATAAGTTGTAAGTCTCTAATATCAATCTCTACGGGCTTGTTTCAAACCATATATGGCCTTATTGAGTTTATAAACATATTCTAAAATTTGTGAGTCAATAAAACATGTTGGTTGTTCAACATAAACTTTTTTTAATAAGTAATCAATTTAAGTAGGCAAACTTTACATCCATTTGAAAGAGTTTGAATTTCATTAAGTATGCAATGACAAGTAAAATCCTAATTGATTCTAACCTAGCTACTGGAGTAAATATTTCATCAAAATCAATTCCTTTAACTTGTTTATATCTGTGTGCAACTTATCACGCCTTGTTTCTAATCACAACATCATGTTCATTATATTTATTTTGAAACACCTATTTAGTTTCTATGATGTTTTTATCTTTGGGTTTAGGTATAAAAGAACAAACATCATTCTTATTGAATTGAGCTAGCTTATCCTGCATGATATTTATCCAAAATTCATCTTTTAAAGCTTCATTAATATATTTTGGTTATATTTAAGAAACATAACAGAGATGAGTTATCTCACTTACCTGCTACACTTGCATTTGGATCACCAATGGTGTTTTCAATTGGGTGGTTTTTGGCAGTACATGTTGGCCTCTGAGCTTGAGTGTTGGGTATGGTGACCTCATCGTCCAATGCTAACTCTTCATTTACCTCATTATCTACCTTTTTAGTGTTATAAATTTCTTCAATCTTTTCTACAATTGGCAAGCTTGTGCTTAAAGTTTAAATTTTGTTATCAATCACTAGAGTACTATACCTACATCATCTATAACAACATTGATGGACCCTACCACAGTATTAGTTCTCAAGTTGAACATTTTAAAGACATGACTTGTTAATGAGTAACTTAAAAAGATACATTCATCACTTCTAGAGTCAAATTTTTCTAGATTCTCACAATCTCTAAAGATGTACCATTTACTTCCATGAACATGTAGGCGTTTAAGATTAGATTTCTTACCTTTCCATAACTCATATAGAGTTTGGTTTGTATTTGGACGTAGATAGATAGATTCATTATGTAGCACGAAGTACTTATTGTCTTAACCCAAAACTTCTTGGGAATTGTTTTACATGTAGTAGGATTCTTGCCATCTCTTGCAACACCAAATTCTTCCTTCCTACTATCCCCTTTTGTTGTGGGGTAATTGGTGCTGAGAATTCATGAGTTATACCATGTTATTTGTAGAATTCAACATATCTTGAGTTTTTAAATTTTTTTTCATACACACACACACATATCACCTGTGTGAGATGAAGCCAAGCTAGTGGATGAAGATTCTCTATTAATAGACTTGCTCTCTCTCAGATGTAATTGTTTAGCTTCCCATTTTTCCTTAAGAGATATTATGCTACAAATTAAAAGGAAACAAGGCAATAAGTTAAGAATAAGATAATACAAAAAGGAAAACTACGAGGTTCAAAGGAAAATAAGTGCGAGGTAAACAATAAATGACCTGAAATCAATAAATCGAAGAAAACTGATTAGAGACGTCGAAGAGAAAGGAAAACAAAGGCTCATGAACTAAGCAAGAATACCAAGGATGTATGAAACAAGTAAAGAAAAAATAAACTTAGGCAAATATCTAAAATGTTGTAGTAAAATGAACAAATACTAAAATGTTGGAGCTATATATATAGGGTAGTAAAACCCTCATCCTTTTTTTTTCAAAAAATTAACCGCTAGTGACTAGTCCTTCCAAAAATTGAGTTAAAAATAACATAATTGGGAAAGCGAAGGGTCGCGCCGATCACCTCGGTATCACATTAATAACTCTCAAATTCATTATCATTGCTTTCAAATTACTTTTATGGCTTAACATGTTTTTTAGATCAAATTGGATTATCTTATACAAATTTAAATTATAGTACTTGAAATGGTTAGACAACTTGATAGTCGAGATGCAAGATAATTTTACTCTCACTTTAATGGTGGAATTAAACTAAAAGAGTAAGGGGAGTTATTATTTACATTAGCTAAGTACCTACATTATAGGTTAGTGTGTTTACCCAACTTGTTTGGACATTAGTCCAGTACCTACTATCATAAATTGGTGTGTACCTACTTCTTCAGTGAAAAGAAATCATGAATGTTAGTATAGAGAGTCAAAGGTGTACATTCTACTTAAATTTAGTCATACCCATAACACAATAATGTAAAGACACATGTAGTGTAATAGTCTTATATATACAATAAAGATGGTACTGTTCATAAGATAAATATTATCCATCTCACACATGTTGCATCATTTTATCATAATTATCTAAACAAGCATATGTGTATAGTTTCACATAAATGTTATTTATAATGGAATGCGAGGATCGTTAAATGATACAAAGAGAACAAAGAAATTGATTGAAAATAAGTTTAGTCATAATCCCTTATTTTTTAGAGCTATTTCAATAGTTTAATTGTTAGAAAGAAAAGTGTAAATCACATGTTATTATCTATTAAAATTTAACAGAGAATACAATAGATAGTAAATTTTTCATATTAATTATATTATATTATTATTTTTATCTTTAAATAAAATACTTAATTATTAGATAATATATTTGTTTGTTTAAGAGTAACAATAATTCACTGATTATAACAAAATATATAGAAATTTATTAATTTTTAAATAGAATATTATAAGTTGGATAAATATTGAAAAAGTATATAGTATATTTGAATTCCAAAACTTTTAACATTTTTATACTATAAATAACTATTTAATGTTTTTTTAATAATTAATAAATTTTTAATATGCATGTAAAAATTAATAAATTTTTTTATATTTTAATTATAATTAGTGTGGGAAGCATACTTTTTTCGTTTGTCATATATCCTTTTTTGTACCAAAATGTAAAATACAACACATAACACGACACCGGAAAGTGATTTTACTCTAACGGGGTCATTAAATCACAGCGGCGTATTCGATCTATAGACGTCAGTTCAGTCCTCAAATCACTCTTCGTCTCCGAACCAACACCCCATTTTGTTTCCAATCCCTAAATCAGGTAATTCCCTAACTCTTTTTTTTGTGTTCTTTTTTTTGTCATCAGTTTTACTTCTCTACTTCAACTTCTCATTTCTTCGTTCTGTTTTGGCTTTCTCTTCCTTTTTGATGTATGGTTTGGTTCATTTGGGAAGTTCAATATCTACTGCCTCTAACGATTACCCAAATATTTCTTTGAAACTTATGATGAAAGATTTGTGTGGGTGTGCTTTTAGAAAACTAAACTATGGATATATTTTCTGCTTTTGTTTTTTATTTATTTATCCAATTTTAATATTCATTAAGACTTAGGACACACTTTATTAATTGATTAATTTCTATACCTGTTGTGGTTCCGGTTATTGAGCATGTTGAATACAGTGTGCCTATGTGGTTTATAATCGCCGAGAGCCTTCCCGTGTAGTTTATTGAGCATTCTTTTGTGGGTTGTGGGTGGTGGTGGTGAGTTTTAGGATATATTCATTTGTGGATTTCATAAGGAAAAATTTAGCATTAAGTTTGTGATTGTCTTGTAAACTGAACTTATATGGGGGTGAAAAGTTTCAGTTGTCTGTATCTTGGATTATCTTATTTCCTGATTAAAGCTATCGTTTGTATGAAATAAGTATATATTCTGAAATTTTGGCTCCCTAATTTTGGTAAACCACCCATAAATTGTCTCCATGAATATTTAAAAATGTGTTTTAATGTGTCATATTGAGGTTACAAGGGTGTTCTATCATGTAGAGCCTCTGGGTTTTACTTCTCCATGAGTTCTGCTGTTCTGCACCATTTAGTCTAGTAAATAAGCCATGAGCCTGCGGTTACTTTGATTTGTTATCAATCTACTACATATATTGGACTCGCTCCTGTCCTTTCTTTGTATAGTGCTTGATGTCCGAATCAAGATAATATATGGTTGGCAATTTTTCATATTTCTTTTTGTTCTTTTTCTCCCTTATGCTATATCTTTTTTTTCTTGTAGGCAACTTATATGATCAATGCACTTAATTACTATTGATTGGCTTCAGCATTTATGGAATAAAATGCTTAATTTGGATTATTATAACATCTAAATTGAATCAGTTTTCTTGCAACATAGATATCTTTTCAAAATTTAGAAGAATTGTTTTTGGGAAGTCCCTTGTAGAAATGGAACCTCTTTCTTATAGGCTTCACATATATACTGATGCAAATATGGAAACAATCAACAATAGAGAAAGCTCGCTGTAGAGAGAAGACTGAATAATACTGTGATGAATATCATTAATGAAGGCAATGCCTTATATATACAATTAGATAGGCTGAGCTAATGAAGCTATTGAATAACAAATGATTAACAAACTAGCAACCACTTGTACACGTGTACTAAGCTGACAGAACTACATAACTAACTCTAACAGCTAGCACATTCAATTATAGCCAACATATACTACCATCTCTCCTCAAACTCTGGTCTTGGCAAGTCCAGCAGTTTGTTTTTAAGCACCAGAAAACGAGAAGTAGGCAATGGTTTTGTTTGCATCGGCAAGTTGGTCCTCAGAAGGGACATACCTCACATCCAATTCCTTGCAAGCAACCTGCCCCCTCACAAATGAAAATCCATTTCAATATACTTAGTACGAGCATGCATTACTGGATTCTTAGCCAAATGTTGAATGCTAACATTATCACAAAATATATCAGGCACATGATCACATTTGCAACCGAACTCATGAAGTAAAGACTTAAGCCATAAATCTCTGTTGTCACAAGCACCAAAGCTCTATATTCGGACTCTTTGAAGATCTAGAAACAACCTTTTACTAGAGACGCATGAAACTATACTATTTTCAAAGAAAACATAGTATGCACATGTGCTTCTTCTATCTTCAAGGGAACTAGCCCAACCAACATTACAAAAACCAACAATGTCCACAATATCATACTTATGAAGTAGAATACCATGATGTGCAGTACCACTCAAGTACCTTAACATCTTTTGGCTGTAAGCCAATGGACATCCATGGGAGCTTGGAAAAATTGGCACAATTTATTGACTATGTAAGCAATATTTGGCTTATTAATAGTACAGTATTGCAAAGCTCCTACCACATTTCTGTAGAGAGTAGGATTTGATAAAGTCTTGCCATCAAATTTGGACATCTTACTAGATGATGTTGAAGGATCCAAAGGCTTAAAGTGTTGCAAACCAGTTCTGTCAAGCAAAAATTTTACATATTTATATTGAGACATGAAAATATTCAGAAGACCTAGAAACCTCAATGACAGGAAAGAAAGACAGATTTCCTAAGTCTTGGAGTGCAAATTTGCTTTTGAATCAATAAAATGTCGCACAATCTCCTCGTTATCTCCTTTAACGATAATATCATCTACATACACAAGAACTATAGTAACAGAAGTAGATGATCTCTGAAAAAATAATGAGACATTAGACTTAGAATTTGCAAAGCCAAGCTGGAAAAGAAGGCACTAAGTTTTTGAAACCATTCCCTAGGTGCTTGTTTTAAACCATAAATGGCCTTCTTGAGCTTGCATACCATAGGAACCTCTAAGGTAACTTCAAAACCTCTAGGTTAAGTCATATAGACCACCTCCTCCAAATCACCATTGAGGAAGACATTATTTACATCTAAATGCCTCACCACCCAATCTTTTGATAAAACCAAACCCTTACAGTAGTATGCTTCACCACAAGACTATCAATTTCAAAATAATCCACCCCTTTAACTTGATGAAACCCCAGAGAAACTACCCTTGATTTATTTCTTTCTATTGTTCTATTTGGGAACCTCTTTATCTTATTTATCTTATACACCCAACGATTTCTTATGACTTTCGTAGTTGATTCTAAAGGCACAAGCTCCTAAAGTGGTGTTTGATTTATTGGAATGGAATGGAATCAGAATTGATTTCTTTCAATTTTATGTTTGGTTGGGCTGAAAAGTGGAGATAGAATGAAATCGATTCTTAAAATAGAAGGAATGAGAATTCCTTCTCCCCCATTAAGAAATCATGATTCCATTCCAAGCCTAATTTTTTTTTCCAATTTTACCCTAACCTCAAATATAACCCTAAACCCTAAGCCCTAAACCTTGAGCCCTATACCCTAAACTCTAAATCTTATTTAGAAAAATAATAATTTTAACCTTAAACCTTAACCCTTAAATATAACCCTAAACCCTAAACATTATACTCTATACTCTAAACCCTAAATCTTAAATCCTAAACCTTAAACCTTATTTAGAAAAATAATAATTTTAACTTTAAACCTTAATCTACAAATATAACCATAAATCTTAAGCCCTATATCCTAACCCTATATCCTATACCCCAAAACCCTAAATTATATTTAGAAAAAGAATAATTTTAACCCCCAAATCTAAACCCTAAATCCTAAATCTTAAACCCCTAAATCCCAAACCTTAAATCTCAAAACCTTAAACCCTATTTAGAAAAATAATAATTTTAATAATATATTTTATTTTTAAGTAATAATTATTTAGAAAAATAATGATTTCAATAATGTATTTTATCTGATTAAAAAATTATAATTAAATGATATCATTTAAACTTTACTGAATATAAGATAGGGGTATTAAGGTAATATACAGTGTTTTTCATTCCATTATAGTTGTAAACAAAATACCGTGATACTGATTCTTACTTTGATTCTAGTGGTCAAACCAAACAATACTGTTTCATTTCCATTGCATTCCCATTCCAATTCCATTCCGTAAACCAAACGCCACGTAAGTGTTATTTTGAATTGATGCATCATCCCCAAGCTTCATTGAATCAAGCTAGACTTGATACTTTTTGGCTTCTGTATAGGTTAATGGTTTAGTATTTGGTTGCTCTAGTAAAGCTCTAAAAGCATGCTTTGGCTAGAAGACACCAAGTTTAGAGCGTGTCACCATGGAATGTGTATTTAGAGTAGAAGGCAAAGAAGGAAAACAAGTCTCAGGAATAAGAGAAAAAGTGTTTTGAATTTTAGAAATAACAGCTGAGGAATGAGGACAAAAAAATGACAAAGGTATTGCATACTCTAAAGGACCCGTGACTGGAATAGATGGTCCAGTGGGCAAAACTGAACATGATGGTACAGATAAAGGTGAAATAGACATCAGAATTGCCAGCCTGTGAAACATTGGCAGCAATGACTAGGGACTCAGAATAAGTTTTCGAACTAGTAGTAGGACTAGGACAATGCACAGGATCAAGGGTCAAAGGCTGAGCAAGAGGAACTGGTATAGGCAGCAAATGGAACATCTCATTTTGAAAAGAAGAAAATTCAATATTAGATGATTTTTCTAAGAAAGGAAATCAATTTTCATGGAATTCAACATGCGTGTTAACCACAACTTTACTAGAATTGGGTTCTAGACACAAGCAGCCCTTTTATTGGGAAGCATAACCTAAAAATACACAAAGTGTAGACTTAGGTTCTAATTTATGTTTAGCTGAAGATCTGAGGCATGGGAAAACCAGACAACCAAAAATCTTAAGAAAGCCATAATTTGGCTTCCTAGAATAAAAAACTTCATAAGGTGGCACGAGATTCAATACAGATGAAGGCATTTTATTTCGCAGAGAAACAGCTGTCCTACAAGCATATGACCAATATTTAGTGGGAGCAGCAGCACGAAGTAACATGGTTAAACCCCTTCCACAACTTTTCTCAACCTGCTCTCAACTGAACTATTTTGTTTAGATATTTAAGGACATGTGATCCTATGTTGAACTCGTAATTTATCCCACTCGGTAGATGGAGAACCAAATTCTTCACCACCGTCACTCTGAACAACTTTCAAAGAACACTCAAATTGCCTTTCAACCGTTGCTTTAAAGAGTTCAAGTGCTAGTTTAGTCTGACTTTTAGAAGATAGAAAATAAATCCATATAATCTTGGAATAATCATCAACTAATACCAAGAAATACTTAGCACTAGTAACAGACACAATGGGAGAGATCCACGGATCAGTAAAATAAGTGCAAAAGGTTTATGAGATCTAGAAGTACTTGCAGAAAATGGCAATTTATGTGCCTTATCCAAAGGACAAACAATACACTTTTGATCAGGTACAGAAATTGAAAAACTATTATCAGAATGCTTAGCAAGTCTTTGTAAAACAACATCAGAGGGGTGCCCTAGCCATGCATGCCAATTTATTTCTTTACATGACACACTAGTGAAAGGAGCTTTAGGAGAAAAAGGCAAAACCCGCATATCACTTGGTTCTTTAGCTTTATGCAGTCAATACAGCCCATGGTCAGACCTGCCTTGGAAGATGATCTTCCCTGTGTAAATTTCCTTTATGCAGAAAAAGTCAGGATAGAATTCACCTACCACATCATTGTATACACAGTTTATGCACTGAAAGTAAATTGGCTGAAGACTGAGGAGCATGTAAAATGTTTTTGAGAATTAAATCATAATTAGAGGTTGAAATAGCACTTGTTCCTATATGAGATATAGGAAGTTTAGAGCCATTACCAATTGTGACACCTTCCTGACCATGAAAGGGTGTAGTATTCTCAAGCTGAGTAGCATCTCCTGTGAGATGATGTGAAGCCCTATTGTCTAGCACCCAACTCTTACTCTCAGAGCCTTGCAAATCTTGTACTTCTTCACTCATTGCACTAGATGAAACATGCTGTCCAAACTAACCTAAAAGAAGATCTCTCAATTGCAAAAAATTGGAGGCAAGATGTCTCATCTGTCCACAAATCTGATATTGTGGCTTGTCATCCTTGTCATATTGTTTTTAGACTTGTTATTGTTTCTGTAATTATTCTTATTGACTGAATTGCTTAAACTAACATTGTCTCCAGTATGATTCTTAAGAAAATCTTGAAGATTGCAGGGTTTAACACCTCGTGACTCACTCGTGCTATTAGAAGAAAATCCTCCCTGAGCATTAATAGCACTAAACTTTGTCAAATTTGCATGTAGTGCTTGTTCATCACTATGAGTTTGTTCAAGAATCATCTGCTCTTCTGCTAAAAGAAGACTCTAAAGTTTGAATAGTGTAGGTTCAATAACCCTTGTATTCATGGAAGTCACAAAACCCTTGTAATCAGAACCAAGCCCTCAAAGTATATGCATGATAACCTCTCTTTTTAAAATTCTATCACCAACTATTGTCAGATGATTAACATTTTTTTTCACTCATAAAGTATTGTTGAATAGAAAGATTATCACGCCTAACTTGTAGCTGAGATCGCAGTTCCATGGTTCTTGCTCGTGAGGTAGAATTGAAGGATAATTCCAGTTCATGCCACATCTGTGCTGCAAGTGATCCACATACTTGATATAGCATATCTTGTGTTACAGAGTTATAGATCCAACTCTTCAAGAGGCTATTTTTTTTATTCCTAATCAAGAACTCAGAACTTATAAACTGAAGTCCAGAACCATCAAATGCAAGAACATGCATCGGTGAAATTGAATTCTTCAAATCAAGAAAAGAATCCAATCCATGCGCTATTGCTGAACTAAGAAACTGTTCACGTCAAAGAAGAAAGAAAGTCCTGTCTAGCTTGAAAGAAACTGAAGGATTATTAGGCAATGTAAACACCACTGAAGATCCTGTTGACAACGTCATAGGAATCACTCGAGTTTCTTGAGTAGTGGTCTCTATCTCGACTGACATGAAAGCAAAAAGAACTACATTCAAGATCGATACCAAATCAACAATAGAGCTCGCTCGCTCTAGGGAGTAGAATGAATAATACTGTGATAAATATCATTAATGAAGACAATGCCTTATATATACAGTTACATAGGCTGAGCTAATGGAGCTAATGAATAACAAATGAGTAACAAACTAACAACCACTTGTACATGTTTACTAAGCTAACAGAATTGAATAACTAACTCTAACAGCTAGCACATTCAGGTATAACCAACGTATACGACTAGAAATGCGACTGCATTACCTGAGAATTATGTTGTAGAATTGATCAGTATGATGTCTTTCAACTGGGACGTTCCAAACTTTCAGCTTCGTATAAAAATATAATGTTAGAAAGGCATATTGGTTTATGTTTTGGTAGTAAAGGAATGGTTCCAAAGCTCTGTGAGATTTGGGCAGTTTTTTGAGTATTTTCGTTTGAAAGGAATTTTTAGGATAATACATGCAGGAGATGGTTGTATTAATTTGTGAGAGAAGCTGATGGTACTAGCTTCATAGGTGGCTTTTTCACCAAGGAATTCGAGGACCATTGGCAATTTCAGATTCAGAGGCCTTTTTTTTTTTAGTTGTTCATTGTCACTTTACACTCTCTTTTGTATAAGAGTCTTGGTATGCTTGTTTCTTTGATTTGTCTATGATTCTCTCTCTTTTTTTATTGTTATCTTTTATGTACAACTTTTTTCAATTTTTTTGTCCAAATATTTTTTTCATTAATAACAAATTGTGCAATAGCCCCCTAACTTTGACGTTGTGCCCTATAAGACACCTAGGCTTTTTAGAAAAGTAGAGTTTAGTCCTTTCAATTATGTAAAAGGTGCTGTCTAGTCCCACCTAAGTCTAACAATCTTTGATAAACTCAAAACTAAAGATAAATAAGAGAAAAGAAGGAATAAGAGAAATGAGAACAATGACTTTGATCTTTATTGAGAGAGATGAGTTGTACAATCTGTTTTCATTGACTAGATGAATTAAAAGTACTGCTGCTCTATATACATGCAACAACTGTACTATAACAGATTTAAATAACTGTTAGCGACATTCTAGAGCTAGACAACTATCCACGTAATTTGATAAGTAAGCAATTCTATTCAAGTTCTTGGTGACCAATAGAAAGCTAGATGTTATACAACAGTCTGCTCTCAATCTTCAATCATTAGCCTTCCAACTCCACTTCTTGCATAAAATGTTATGTTGTATGTGACCTGCCATATTATTGATCTATCTATTTGAAGAATTATATTTGATGCAATTATGATTTTTTTCGTTGACTGAGGATGTCCACTCTATAATTTTCTTTAGTTCATAAGTAGCTGTTTGATTTTTCTCTTTTAGAGTAAGCTTTCTTTCATAATTGATGCTTCAAATTGAATTATTTTGTTGTTCCTTTTCTTAATTCTGCTATTACTTTGTTATAATGTTTGATTTATTTAACTTAATTTGGAACATCATGGGGAAACGGTTAGAGAGGTCGCGAAGGATGGCTTGGAGAGGACAACTATCTCGTAATTTGAAGGAGCTTAGGATCCTTTTTTGCCACTCATCCCCTGCAAGCTCATCTGCCAGGTATTTGGTTTTTTACTTGACATGCTTGTGCATTCTTCCATTAAGTGGGGCACTAGCATGAGAAAGTTGTTAATGTTTATTAATATTTAGTAGCTCAAGTCTTTTATAGAAATTATTGGTCGGTCCTATGACATAACATTTCTAATATGGTGTTCCAAGGTAATTGGGTGGACCATTGGTGCTGGAATTTATTATTATTTTATTTTTGCAAATACAACTTTCTTTGCACTTCCAAAATAAAAATTCTATACTATATAAATAACCTAAATGGCCTAGCAAACAACACCACCATAGTTTTATTTTGACCATCATTATCTAATACTTATTTAACCATTCTCAGGGTAATGCCATCTCATGTTTAAAAAAAAAGGATAATGTCATCTGCATCACCCTTGTCAATTGAACTTGGGATGTAGAGTGTATTACAGGGCACCAATGAATGTGCCTTTTTCTTACACAATGCAGTAAAAGATGGAATTTTATTGGATAGTGTTTGCTTTTTAGTTTTGCTACATAGAAGGATCTTTGACTCTTTGTTTTGTTGCTCCACAGAGCGTTTGTGGAGAGAAATTACAAGGATCTGAAAACGCACAACCCCAAATTTCCAATCCTTATCCGTGAATGCCATGGGATTGAGCCTCAATTATGGGCTAGATATGGTATTCAGTTTCTTCCCGAATCCTGCTGTTCATGATCTGATAATTTTCTTGCACATCAAGGATTGAACTTTAAACAAATCTTCATGTTTTGAATTTATCTAAATGTAATTGCAATAATTATGCCTGAAATAGACCATTGAAATCATCTTCAGCGGAAAAATTCAATTCAATAGATGGGGTGATACCTTTATTTTCTGTTTTGACCAAAACAAAGATGGACCAATACTTTTGATTTTAAGATGACTGATAACTATTTAAGTGATCTTATCAGCCACATTTTAGTATAGTTGGTAAAGGGTTGTCATTTCTTTACGGAATTCCTAGTCAAATCCCCCTTGTCAAATATATATATATTTTTTAAAAAGTGTTCTCTAACAAATACTTTTTGGAAGGTACTACCTGTACCATATCAACACTGGTTTTATGCTCAACATAGTGCTCTTTACGAATTGTTGATGTCCTTTCTACTGTGAATTGAAGCCTTACAAAAGTCAAACCATTTATCTGTATACAACCCTTCCATGACTAAATCCATTTAATTTGTAACCTTGTGTGGGTTGGATGTGTTGATCTCTGTCTCTAGGAGTTGGAAATGCTAGGAAGTAAGGAAATTTAATATTTACGTGTTATGTATTTAACCAACCTTGTGTTTTTCTCATTTGATAGTCCTTATAAATGTACTTTTAAAATGGAGAATTCCTGTGAAAAGTAAAGGTAAACATGAAAACGAAATAATTCAGTGACATTTGGCTTTTTTTTTTCTTTTTTCAATACTTTCTTGGACCGCAGTGTGATTTTAGGTTGTTAAATCAAAGCGGTATAAACCTATTTCTTTTACATATTCACTTGGAATAGCATATTTTTGCTGAAAATGTTTCGGAGTGAAGTGAATTTCAAGTTTATGATGGTGGAAACTCTGTTCAATGGCAATATTATGCCTTCTCTGGGTAATATCAAGTCGCTTAATGTAGTGTTGTGTTTGATCTAGCTTTTATGCTCACGGAACTTTCTTGTACCTTTGTGGGAGTTGTAGAAGTGCTATAGAAAGCATTTTTTCAGTCAATTGAAATTGAAAATTAATCCTTTTTTTTTTTACTTCTATGAACCAGGAGAATGATGCAGTTGACCATTTATTTCTTTTGGTCATGTTTAGTTCTGGACTGTTCACGTTTTCTTTTGAAATTTGGGTATGAAAATTAGATGTGTGGGTAATTTGATTATTTTTAGAGTGATATATGTCCGTGATGTGCCTTAATTCATGTTTTTGCTGATTCCGTTTATTCTCTAGTTCTCTGCTCTTTGTTTGAAAGTTGCTGTCATTTCATGCATTTGACATTATATATTATTGTTTGAACAGATATGGGCGTTGAGAGGGGGATTCGTTTGGAAGGTCTGAGTGAAGAACAGATATGGAAGGCACTTGAAGACCTTGCAAAAGCTGGAGCTAACAAAGCATGAAATGCAGTTAGAATTCTTATAAGTGCAATAAAGTGATTTCTGTGGGGAAACAATTTATGTGAATGATATCTTTCTATTTTTGTTTAGTAACTTCTGCTTTTCAGTTGAGATGATTATCTGAGCCCTATGTGCTTTATTGTGGGCGCTTTGAGCATGAGATGGATTTTTGAATAAGAAAACTTATAAATGCCTCTGTACTTGTGTGGAAAATTGTAGCCTCTGTGTCTTGGGGCTTAGAGCTGGAAATGGAACCTAAAGCTCTTTTATTAACTCCTTCAATTTATTGATTTTATAGTTAAAATATTTTACTCATGATTCTTTTTTCAAATCCAAGGAGACTTATGGAGAATATTTTTGTAGTTTCTTTTGTTCAAATTTTACCCAAAAGATTATTATAAAGTATAAAAATGTCAATGAATTACTTTGTTACTTTGTATAAGTATCAACGTGGTTTTAGTAATAATATATTTGTTTAACGAATTTAATTTTTATTAAGTAACATCATTTTAAATAAATATACAGCTTTTAATTAAATTGGGTTCACATTAAGCCATTTTCAATTATATATATATAATATTGTATTTTCATTTGAAAAAGAAAAAGAAGTTAAACAGGTCATCAAGTTGGGTGCTCTCGCTTGCGAATGTTACCGAAACCGAATCGAATTTGAATGACATGAAATGGTGAAGTTCAAATTGCCTGATGAGTCAAGATGAGATCTCGAAATGAACTATTGCCTTCTCTACAAAATCTCCCTCCCTATTCTTTCTCTCATTTGGCCAATAACAATTTTTTTAACCAGAATAAAAGCATTTTATTAATGTTCAAAAAAGTGTATTTAGGAAGTAAGGAGAGAAATCAATCCTAAGCAACCATCCAAGATATTAGTAATTTAAATCGATAACATAATAAATCTCATATCTTTAAGAGAATAAAATACAATACTAGATACAATATTTAATAACTTTGCAAAACAATATAAGAAAAACTTTTTTATCATAATAAAATACACCAAACAATCAAAAAAGATATATGTTAACAATACTCGAACTAAACACTAAGCTATGAGGTATAAGAAAAAGTAATATTTCGTAAATGTTTGAGTGTTGTTGTAGATCATTGGCATCAATATGAAATATTTAATGTACTTCATAATGTCAAGTGACTCGTATACAATCACCGTATGACGATGTCACATAAGGCATAACATTCGAATAATACGAGACATAATATACTCTCTTTAAACTTCCATCAAACACATTGAAGACTTAATCAAAGACTTAAAAGTGCTACACAAATTACTCCCAGAATTGACTATTCTAGCTAACGTGGTAACACAAAGACGTAATCAAATTATCAATATAAATAATAAAGAGAAATAAATGGAAGAAGAAGAGATGAAAAACTACCATAATAATAGAAGTGTAAATTGAGATGAGATATTAATGAGATTTATGATAATTCATTAATTTTTAAATTTCATTGTATCTTATCTCAATTAATTTGTAATAAAATAAGATGATAATGAGACTGTACTAATTAAGATATCTCATTTGTCTCTAATGGATCTAAATAAGACAAGCAAAAAAAATAAAAATAAAAAATATGATAAAAGATTATTTATAATACAAGTTTGATAAGAAAAATGATATAATATATTTTCAAAATTATGTCAATTAGGATTACAATATAAAATAAATAAAATAATATTATATCATGAGTTTTACGAACACTAAATAAGATATAAGATAAGATGAAACATTAGATTAATTATAAAAGATCTCAATCATTAAATATATTTAGGGGATATTGGTTACCGGTTTTACAAGTTATGTATAAAGAAAATTGAAGATTTTATCCCTCCATCTCAAATTCATATCTTGTATATTGTTATGTATGTAAATCAAGCCACTACTCAATGAGAAAATCTTACATATAATGAATGTATAGATACGTAATAAAACGAAGTTATTTTAATTTTTTATTTTTATAAAAATAAAAAAGATATAAAAATTAAAGATGAGATTAAAAAATGATATTAATATTATAAATATAATATATTTTACCTAAGATTTTTTATTCTTAGTACCAAAAGCTTCACTATCTCTCTCCCTCCTCTAAAATCAAAAGCTACTTTATAAAAGAGAAGGAAAAAAACAGATATCCTTAAAAGTTTTTGTTATTTGCTAGGAAGAATCAGAGAAAAAAATCAACTTTATTGAGAAAGTGATGGAAAAGTATAGGTGTAGAATTGAAATGTTGCTAAGAAAAAAGAATAATTAAGGATTCAGAATATGATATATTTATCGATCAAATAGAGATTCAACAATTAAAATAAATATCTATTCACACGGATATATTTTTCACCTCATACAAAACGCACTTAGAAAAACAAATTAGTGGGCTACTGGTTGTTAACTTGAGATACCATACAACTTGATGTAAAGTAGAATTTTCCATGGATGAATTATACAAATAGTCATGTGTCAACATTCAAACACTTTCATCCTGATTTGATTTATTTATTTGTTCTTACAATTTAATTTATTTATTTTTATCTTTGCATAAATTAACGTAATTTAAACCATGTTTCTATTTTCTTTTGTTGATTTTTTCAATTCTCTAACCATATAAAATACTATTAAAATAATTTTTAAAATAATTCCTATAGTATTTGGTCAGAACACGAGATAAAATAAATTTTATCGTCATTTATGAGAACAAAAGAGTCGAAACAATTTGATTAATAATTTATTCAATAATATTTTGTACAATTTAAGTAATAAAAACAATAAAGAAATAAAATAAAATTAGTAACATAATTTAATTTGAATAGAAAAAGATTATTTAACCATCCATTTTCAGCTTTGAAGGTTGAAGTTCAACTTTAAATTGATTAAAATTAAAAAAATAAATGAATTAAGGTTGAAAAAAATCATTAACATGAACGTCCATAAATAATATCATTTCTTGTTTTAAAAAAATATCAAAAATATCATGATATTATAGACAAAATATCGTTATCGAGAAAATATTAATTTTTATTAAAATATAAAAAATATAATAGATATTGTTATAAAATCATCAATAAAATATAAAATATAATATATTTTAATATTAAGTAAAAAATATTTCACTAAATTTGGGACAATGTTTGTATCTTTTCACTTTTTTTTTTATTTCTACCTTATTATCATATTACGTCTCTTAGTGTTAAAAGCAGTCCGTGTTAAAAGCATTATATTATCATAATATATTTTGTTATTGTTATAAATATAATTATTTAACGATAATTTTATTTAATAATTAATATTTTACATAATTTTATTTAATAATTAATATTTTACATAATTTTATTATTATAATAAATAATTATTACGTGAAAAATATTATATAATATTGAAGCAAATTCAATAAAGTGATAATGACGACCAAGATTCATCGAATTCAGAAGGGGATATATAAGAATAAGCAAAAGTGTGAGATTTTTGAAAACGACTTTCATACACCAAATTGAAACAAGTCTTATAACCTTTTGAAACATTAACAGCTAATTTTGTCCGTTGTATTGCAAAAAAAGCAAATGTGAATCATTTTCACTACTCTATATATCCAATCAGGATCTTCTATTTCACCCGTAAACATGAGTGTCATTAGACTTTCAATCTTTGCACCTATTCATCAATTATAGTGCTTGGAATTATACTATCTTGTCATACAATAACATTTCTTTACAGATGAGACAAGAAACTAATTTATCAATTAAGAGAACATAAGGAATCGTTTGTTGTTCATGAGTAGGAATGGGCATGGACGGGCGGGGATGGTTTTTGATATAACCGTCCCCGAACCGAATTTTAAAACCTATAACCGAAATTACTCGAAAACCGTTACGGTTTGGAGATGATTTTTTATCCGCGGGTAACGGTTTGAGACGGTTATGAAAAAAACCCCGAAAAAAAACCGAAATATATATATAATTTAATTTATTAAATATATATAATTAATTTTTTATTTATAATTTAATTAATTAAATATAATTAATTTCGGGTACGGGCGGATACGGTTTTTAGTATAACCGTAACCGTTGTTTCATATTTTGTTTTTACCCGAAACCGCTCCTGTTCCCAAAATTTACCAGTTAAAAACCAAACTGCCGGTTCGGATAACCGCAAATAACCGAACCCGTGGTTTTTTTACCCATCCCTATTCATGAGTAACATGCATGATACTCTCAATTCAATCAAATATATAGATCATACATTTTAAGAAAATGTTTGCACGAAATTGGCTTTTGTATCGGTAGTACCACTTTATTTTTTAGGAGATGTTTTATTGATATCCACGTTTAATAAAATATATTAATTTGATGTAATTTTTATTTTATTAAAGTTTTTAAATGTATATATAATATATGTGTATTTAATGACAAGTATTAATGATATTTTTTTTACTATTCTTTCTATTAAATCATTAACAACTCATTTTTTGGTCATTTTTGAATCCTTAAAATATATGTTTTAATAGTTTTTTTTACTCATTTTACACTCTTTTCAAACTCTCTTCTTTCTCTATTATTTAAGAACTCAATAAATTCACTTATAACTATATATTATCTATTAATGTTTATTTAAATTTTATGCAAGTTCTATTTTAATGAAAAAAATATTCAGTTTTTGAGTTCTGTATATTGAAAAATTAAAAAACAATATGCAGTATGAAATTTTTACAATAAGTATAAAAAAGTTAGATTAAATTAGTAAAAAAAATATTTATATACACAACTCAATATATAGTCATACATATCAAACATGTAATTACACTAAATTTCTTATTGTTCAACGAAAAATAGAGGAATCAACATAAATATAAGTATATGGATGAGAAGTACAACGTGAAGATTTGTTTCATATTAGATGAATTGTCAATGATAAGATGTGTAGCATCATTATTGATGGGTACACTTATACTAATTATGCTAGGAGTATCATGATGGAGAAATTGAATTTGACAATTTTACAGCATCTAAGACTATATAAGCAACCATGGATGAATGATTCTATTGAAATAGAAGTAAATAAACAAGTGTCAGTGTCTTTTTCAATTGGGATGCAAAGATGATGTGCTTTGTAATGTAATTGATCATATGCATTATTGTCATATTCATTGGACGGGTTATGTCAATTTGATAGAAGAGCTATCCATGATAGGTTCAAGAATAGGTATACATTTATGAAAGACAATAAATGAATTACTCTTATTCTTTTATCTAACACTACAATAAAAACAACAAAATAGGATGGTCAGGGGTTTGTTACCTTAGTAGTATCACAATTCTACTTTTGGTATCTTTTTTTATTCATATCTTTGAGGTGATAGGGTGATAAATTGTATCAATCATGTCAACCCATTTGATAAACAAGTCATGTTAGGTCAACCTATTAATATTTTTTTTATCGTGTCGAGTTATTTCGAGTTCAAGTCATCTTGGGTTAGGTTATCGTGTCATCAACTCAAAAAATTCAATAAAAAATATGTTATTATAGCCAAATATGACTTAATAAACTCTTTTTGGCCCAATCGATTTGTGTTGAGTTTAATGAATAAAATAATATTAAAATATTATTTAATGGGTTAATTTTAGGTTATCGTGTTGTATCATGTTTGACCCATTTAACAAATGGGTTAAAATGGGTCGTGTCAAATCATGTCGAGTTATTTCGTGTTCGAGTTATCCTTATGTCAGGTTATCGGGTAGTGTTAGAAATTTCCACCTCTACTTAGTGGTATCCTATTTAAAAAAAATGTATCAATTTAATGTAATTTGTAATTTAATTAGAAATTTTTCACATATATAGTAATACATGTGTAATATTCAGAGGACATTTTTAAATAATTAATTAATTATATGATATTTAAAGAGTATTTTTAGTCAAAAGTGTTATTTAAATATCGCACATGTATTATTACACACGTGAAAAGTTCTCAATTAAATGATAAATTAATACATTTTTTTAAGTAGGGGTACCATTAAGGTATCACCTCAAAAATAAGGATAAAAAATATTAAAAATCATGATACTACTAAAGTAGAAAACTTGACGGACAACTACTGTCCTATAAGTCTTATAGAACAACTATTGATCGTCCGTCCTATAAGAGTGACAATCCTATATTCTTTCTTATAGAATGGTTACTAACCATCCTATAATCTTTCTTATAAGATAGTTTGTGACCATCCTATATACATTTAATAAGACAATTTATGACGATCTTATATATATAAAAAATAATCAATGTCCTATATATGTTTTTTTAATTTTGATATTTATTATTTTTTGCTTTTATACCTATATAAATAAAATCTTGTACCACAATTTTAGAATATATATAAGCATCATAATTAATTCTCATTTCCTCACAACAAGTATTCATCATTTTACTCAATTTAAGAAATCCATCATTCATTTTTAATTTATCATAACAAATTCATCTTTTAAATAAACACATACATACATACATATGCTTGAAAAACTTATATGTATATATATGTCCAAAGATAATTAATATATGCACAATTCAAATCAAGTTAATTAAAGATCACTACATATATAACTTATAATAATTATACTACAAGCTCTAAATTTTACACACATCTATAAGTACATACACAAATATATAACTTGTCTCGCTCAAATCCATCTTATCAATTGTTTTAAAGATAATCAAGCACGTACATGCATTACTCTTGCCTTAATTGCTGCAACTCTATTGGTATTTATAAATCCTTACTCGAGAACTACAAAAGAGAATTAATATTTTAAAGCTAGAAAATTGAGAAATATTATACATATATGTAAATATATGTACATGAATGTATAATTTAGGCTTACGAGTATATCACTTATGATCGCATTTTCAATGCATTTGTTAACGTATATATCCATGAATTTTATAATATAGTACCTATATTTATAAGATTTATGTTGTTTTGGACACTACAATTAAATAAAAATAATTGATAATCATGAAATAATCCAATTATAAATAGAATAAATAATTATAAAAATTATAAAACTAGTTAATACTATTAATTTAACATGAATCCAATTAGGAATAATATTTGGATTTCCATGGTAACCATGCCATGTTTATAATGCCTTTTTAGTTACCACAATTATTTCATTTCAATTAATATAGATTAAATACATACTAAAAAATAACGACTATTGTATATTATAAGTACATGCATATTACGCCAAAAATATTCTCATGTATTTTTCATCGTGTGTGATCCTTTAAAAAAATGTTAACCCTTAACAAAATTGAACTATTGAAGTTCACACTTGAATGAGTCAACAATAGTTAATGTTCAATGACTCCTATACGATAATAAATTGTACTATAATACTAATAATATTAGCTTATATTTTCACAAAATCAAAATTAATGTAAGATTGTAAGACTTATAATCTCCAATATGAAATTATGAAACACATTGAAGCCATCATTCTACAAAACTTATTCACAAGCATGTTTACTTTATAATCTCCATTGTGATATATGTATAGATACTCAGGATCTATAGATATAAAAAATCTCTTTAATTGGACATTTTATCTTCTCTATTTATCAAATAATAGCTCAACATTTTGTCTTTTGAAAAGTGGTGACAAAGAGGTTATATGATATGATTACAAGCAAAACTTTTACCTTGTGAACTTAGAAATAAGAGTTTGGGTAAAAAAGTTGGTTGGTACAATGCAGAAAAAGAACAAGTAAAAACTTTGAATAATAAACATGCACTATTATAATAAAGAATATTTAAATAGGGATTTAAAGTTGATTTTAAGAAAAAATTGACTTATAATTCATTATAACAATGACTACCAATACTTATTAGCTTCTTAGTAAATTAACAAAGGGGGCTTTGAAAATTGTTTTTTAAAAAATAAAACTCAATACAATAAGCACACAGATTATAAGAAATATGTGATAATGGAAATATCCTCCCTATTAGCCTATAATTTAACCAATTATGTCATAAGACAATATTAGAACTATGCTTGGATTCTTAACTTTAGCTTTACAAATCTATGTATACCTAAGACTTATCATATTTTTTTATTATTTATTGATTAATAATACAATCTATTAACCAATCTAAATTCTGAATAACCTAGAGATATATTTACTAGTTTTAATCTATTTATTGCTTTAAGTTTTAAAAAGGAGATGACTAAACTATGCAATATTATAACCATTGATAACCTTTAACGAAGGTTTCTAATCCTACTTGTCATGCACAGCCACAAGATATCACTTCAAATAAGAATACTAGTAATTACAGACTAACATCTTCAACTAGATTTTTTTTCTTTTCAGAGGTGTTACTCTCTTTTGAATTGTTAGGTTTTTCTTATTTTTAATTCCTTCTTTATAAGTTTTACCATCCTTAGAATGAATCTATAAGGTGAATTCCTCTTTAGAGTTTTTGGACTCTAATATTGGATTGAACTGTTAAGTTCTAACTGATTAATTTATATCTTCAAAAGAGACTTATCTAGGTATAAAACCTCAAGTTGTTCTTAGAGGATTCTTATATACTTCTCCTTTATCTTGATCTTGTTATCAAGATATTCCATTCTTACAAGAACAAAAATAGTTAAATATGTTGATTTTATTTTAAGAACATCTACTAAACTATTATTGTTTCTTGAAAGATATTTGACATCAAAATTGTAGTGGTTAAATCACTTTTGATATCTAACTAATTTTTTTTCTTTATAATCACCTATAATATTCGTCTTTAAAAAAATAACAAAAATTCTTGTTATCGATTCTGACAATGAATCTAGAACTTGTTACATATATTATAATTTTTTATTACTATAATAATTTAACTCTAGACTATGAAAAGATCCTGATGTATATCTACAAAGATATTTGAAAGACTTATAGTCCTTTGTGTCTTTACTAGCTTTCTGTGTGCAAAACACTTAATCTATTTATTTTACTTAGTGTATATGTATCCCTCTGTGTAAGATTGGTTACTGATAATCAATAATACACATAAGTATATAGTTAGGTACACTTTGTATATAAGCATGTTTACACATACTATAGGGTTGGTTTTCGTAGTGTGTATGTTAGGTGAGCTCGCTCACAAATTTTGTTATTGTTGAGTTACATATGCAAGTATTTATGAAAATTACTCGACAATTTTAAATATGAAATATGAAATTTTTGTGTGCCTCACCTAACCTTGTCGGACCCCATACCAAGGGGTCAGCCAAGATGCTTGGCAAGACCCTTGGCATGGTACCTCATGAGCATGAATGAATTCTATAAATACTCCCTCTATTCTTGATTTTGTAATGAGAAAAATGTACCAAAGCTCCATCAATTTGATATATCTTTTTTTCTTATTCCAGGTCACTATTACCTTCAATATTAGTGATTCGTGACTGAGTGAGAAAAATCATGCTCTTGAGTGGTGAGTGCTTAAGGTGGTGTTTTCTAGTAGGTTTTCGGTTAGACAAATTTATATTTCTGTTTCACAAATTACCTTGAGTGTATTTTGGTATTTATGTTACATTCTTGTGAGGGTAAATAATGTTCTTAAGTTGTGAGAACTTAAGACTTTTTTACTAGTAGGGTGGTGAGCTGTGTGTCGGTTGATAATTGCTAGGATGTAACATTTTCATAGATGAGGATCCTACATGGTGGTGAGTCACGTGTTCAACTAAGTGTTGTAGGTTCGTGGTTGAGTATTGTTCCCACGATTGGTTGTTAGTGTTTCATGGTTGAATGTGTCTCTTTCAAGCACTAAATATTAGATGATTTATATGTACTTTAAGGTCAAAATAGATTTATATTTCAATAATTTTATTATTATTTTAGCAAATATATATTTTTGAAATTATGGGTATGTTTTGTTATTTTTCAAGTATTTTTTACTTCAAAAATGATTTAATTGATAAATACTTGAAGAATTATACCTAAAAGCACTTGAAGAATTATACCTAAAAGCACTTAGTTGCAACCAAGAAGAGTAAAATAATAACATATGTAAAGTCTTACAAATGTTCCAACCAAATGTAAAGGGGTGAAATACAAACAAATTTAAAAACACGTAATTTAACATGTGTCACGATGGTGATTAATGCGTACCGAGGTGAGATACAATAAGATTGTAATTTAAATGCATATTGAATCAACGCATGCTACAATAGGGATAAAAGTGTGCCACGGCACCCAATAATTTCACTTATGATCCATAATATTTTTTGGTTTCAACGTGTCCCCTCACCTATAAATAGGTGTCTTCAATTCCTTTACAATTCATCCCTTTTAGTTGATCATGTAGCACCTTCTCTTTTTAGTTTTCTAGTTTTTTTAGTTTTCTTTCAAAGTTTCTCTCAATTTTGAAATATAAAAATTTTAATTTATGTTTAGTTTATAAACATTTTAGATTAGATTATCACAAATAAGTGACAGTATTGAGGAGATTTTTCCATATAACAAATCGTTGCTAAAGTTATGTATAAAAATATAATTGAGGTATTAATTTTAGTTGTATTCTATTTACAGGTTTAATTTTATGTATTAATCTAAATGTTATATTTAATATATTAGTTATTTATTAAATTGAGCATGTTTAACTGATTATGATAATAGAATTTTAGTTATTTTGATATGCTTGTATAAATTATTTAGGTTTAATATTTTTAATAATTATTAAACACATAATATTTTCTATTTAAGAATTTTACAAAATTTATTATTGAAAAATATATTGACAACATATTTTTCGTAATAAATTTAAAATATGAAAATTGGATTTTAGAAAAATGAATCTAGATCTAATTTAGAATTATATTTCATTTCAAATTTTTTATAAAAATATTGAAAAGTATCTTAAGAATATATTTTTTCGTAATAAATTTAAAACACAAAAGTTAGATTTTAGATACATAGATCTAAAAACTAATTTAGGAAACTTGAATAAGTTTAACTTGTTAGACTCGACCGAAGGCTACAAGTTAAATAATTTGTTAATGTTTTAGGAAATAAAGCTTAATTTAATTAAATTAATTGATAAACTAGACTGAAGTCATTAAATGATTTAATTAATAACAAATTGTAGATCCGACCGAGATGTTATTTATACATATAAGAAAGAATCAAAAAATTAGTGTTTAAATTTTATTAGACTATTTAATTTTACCAAACATAATCAACTAGCTAAATATCTCATTAATTCTCCATTGAGTAATAAATTGCATACCTACCTATAATATGTATAAATCAATCTATTCTATATCTATTATTTTATACTATTAGTTTAGATATTTCAAACCAAAATTATTGGGACATAATGTTTAAATTTATTTTTTCGTTTTTAAGAATATTGTTGAAGTGTTTAAAAATCACGTAGTTTCTCTTTAGATCGACCTTGAAAGCATACTTATTATTTTTTACAAGGTGATTCGTACACTTACGAGTTATTTGTAAATTTTATAAAATTTGACTATCAAGTTTTTGTACATTATCTCTCATTTGGTAGTTCACTCACATTATTGATCTTTGTTCACTGATCACACTACATTGAGTAGTGTTGGATTTGGAAGAAATCTAGGTTCGTGTATCAAACTAAGTCATTACGGAGGCAACAAACGAGGGTAACAATATGCAATTAGGGCAGAAGTTCCTACTTTGCTATGAATACAATATGAGTCTTAATATTGTATGTTACCACATATAGACTTAGGATTATAATTGGAAAATTACTTACTCTCTATTTAGCATGCTTTATTTCCCATTTGTACATCCTGTGATAAATTTATCTTACTGTTAAAATAAACTACCTATCTAAGATTATTGTACTACTATAGTAGCTTTTTGTTATCCCATTGCTTGTAGGGTGAGTCTTTTAGAAGTTTGTATCTCCTAATCCTAATTACATATCAGGTCTCAAACCCTTCTGTTGTATTAAATTAACATGTCGGTATCTTCTTACCCTTGTTGTATATTAGGTATTGAAATCTTTTGTTATGCTGTGTTATTTATGATTGCATGTAGTGAGAGTACAATTATCACTTATCTCATATGTTCTCACATATGATGTCTTGAGGTGATTAGAAATCTTTTAGAGCTTTTTATGTATGTATGTATGTCTGATTCACATGCTATATTATGTTTTCCATGCTTATGTATGTTGCTAGTCTAGACATGAGCTTGTGTGGAAAATTGTGACTTTTATGTTTACCATGGATTGTTGTTTTCTTATCTGCTAGTTGTTTTAGCTGTGTTGGATTAAGTATGTTGTTTTCTTTAACTGTGTTATCTGTTTGGAATTTTTTTCCCTCATCTGGGATCCGATTTTCTATTTGGGTCGGAAGAACTATTTACCTTTGTGCAATTATTCCTATATGTGGAATTTTTCAACATTCATATTTATCATCTACTTTTGCTTTTAAATTACTCCTTGATATTCACGTAAAGTATCTGTTTCAATTGTCATTTTATCATTTAGACCTAGATGTTATAAAGTTAATAATTTTTTTATATATGTGTTTACCTTATCCATGTACAAATTATCTTATTATGTCCATTTCCAAACATGATATTTTTTCAATTATATTTGTAAAGGTTTTTTGCATTTTTTCAAGTTTCTATATGTATGTTTCAACATATGTAAATATCCTAAGAATCTTTATAATTGATTTTTATCTTTTAATTCACTAGGAAATCCTTGAATCTTTATATTTTGGTTTTAATTTATAACCCTAAATATTTAATTTTTCAGATGAGCAATTACTATTTTTTCTTAAAAAGTACAATGTCTTATTTTCTCACTTTTGTATAATATTAATAATATCTAAATAATTTTTTTTAATTCATTACTAAAAACCAAAATATCTTCTATGTAAACATTACAAATATTTTGTAATGACGTTGTCTATATACCTTTGAAAGATACCTGGAGCTTGTTTTAATCTGAATGGTACAATAGTCCATTGGAATTATTCTTTAGGGTAACTAAATGCTATTAGTTTTTAAGATTCCTCATCTAGTTTTATTTGTCAAAATCTATTTTTGTACTCAAAACTCAAGAAGTATTTTTTTCCTTTTATTAATGATAATATTTTTTCTTTCTTTGGAATAAAATATTCATCATCAATAATTTCTTTATTCAATGCTTTGAAGTTTATTATTGTTCTCTTTTTTCCTCTTCTTTTTCCAATTTTTTTTTGACTAAGAATGATGGACTAGAGTTAAGTGAATTACTTATTATTATATCCTTTAGTTTCAAAAGTTCTTAAATTTGTTTTTCAAATTCGATATTGTCTTTTGGAGTATAAATCATAGGCTTTCCTCTTATGACTTTTTTAGGACCTCTTAATATTATGTTAGTAATTATTTTAGATTTATTTACTTTTGGATCTAAGGAATTTTATGAACTTACTGTTCTTGATAATTTTTTAATGCTTATTAAATCTAATGAAATGTTTTCTAAATAAGGTTTTTGTTGCTATTTTGTATCTATCTCATCACGTTTTTGTTTTTATGTTGTTGTATAAAAGTTGGATTTTATATAGTCAAAGTTTTTCTTATTTTTGACACATAAATGGTTTCATCATCTAATGTTATTAAATTTATTATGTAAACTATTGATATAAGTTTAGAAAATTATTTCCTATTAATAAATCGACTCCTATTTCTTGTTAATATATGATAGAAATATGAAATTTCCTTCCTCCTATCATTATATCTATATCTTTTAAAACTTTATTAAGATTTATTGTAGTATTGCTAACAATTTTATAATTAAATCTTTTGGTGTTTGTTTCCAAAGTTCCACTGAAAATACATATTTGTTAGCTATACACTACTAGCTCATGTATCTACATATGCATGTAAATAATAACTTATGTTTAAATTTCAATCCTACATTAATCTATAACTATTTAGATTTGTAATAATATATAAATCATTCATCTTCTAATGAAGAGTATTCATATTTTGAGTAAGTTATTTCTTACTCAATTTCTTCTATTTGATAAGTTCTATAAGTATAATCTATATATGATTTCTTTATTGGTTTTAATTTCATCTAAAAAGTTTCTTCTAAATTTTTCTTTTTGTAAAAATTCCTTTTAAATTCTTTTTATATTGAAGCCTATTAGAGCATTCATTAATGTAATATTCTTCCTCATTACAGATCCAGTATCTACATTTCTTTTTCCCTATGTGAGTCAAATGTTCCTTCTTGATGAGAAATTGATAATGAAATTGTTTTCATACAATTTTTTTTGGATTATATTTTCTATTTCAGAATCAGTTTCACTAATTACTATCATATCATTTTACTATTTGGTTGTACAAATTTTTTCATCATAATATCTTCCTAGTTCTTTATTCATTATGGTTAATAGACTAAATAATTTTTCTACGTCCATATTCTCAGCATCTATAAATTTTTCTTCTAATTCTTATATATATTCTATTATATAAGGTTTATGTTAGTGTTGATAATATTCGTGAACAAAATATATAAAGTATATGTTTTTTTTTGTTTTTGAGTGTGTTTTACAATAATATTTTCAAGCCAAAGAAACTATCGAACCTCAACGATCACATCTAAGGTATATCTCTTTTTCCGTACATGTTAGATTGCATATTAGACACGTAGAAATAATATGAAAATAGGCTACTCAGTCGATCGAGTAGTGATTAGATAAATCGAGCTATATTACCTATTGAACTAATTATTTATATGACTAGATCGATCCTCTTTTTTTAGAATTAACTAATTGATACATTAGATCGATAAAGAAGATATTTGATTGATCAAACTATGTACTCGACCAATCAAGCACTTGATTAGATCGATTGAATGGTCAAGGCTTTGATTTTAAAATATATTTTTAACCACACAAAAGCTTAATTGTGCTTATTATCTTTCTTATTTTGCAAATATAATATCATAATTCTTTAGGCTTCTTTATTTAGTTAATTTATAAAACATTGGTGGTTGTGTTTGATTGATTAATAAGCCTTATTAGTTTATGATATTTTGATCATATGTTCTTATAGCTTTTTCTTTATTTTTGTTCTTAAATTGTTGGATCAAATAATTGTATATGTCATTTCATAATTATTTAGTTTGATTATTAATCTTTAAAAAATCCATCTTTATTGAACTTGTGCTTAAACATCTGTTCTAAAGTTGCTAGTTGTTTTTAACTTATTTTATATATTATTTAAATCAACTAGTTAAGGCTATTAATTATTGAATCTGGTTTAGGACACAAATTTTTACTTGTATTTATGTGCTAACTTTTCATGTGATAGTAGTACGAGTTCGATTAACTCGTGTGACTCAAGTTTGTTAACGTGTTGGTTCGTATCTAAACATTTTTCTTGTGGAGACTATGATGAAAGCAACAACTTTTAAGTAGATTACTTAGGGACATTACCTTAGTGGATGGTCTGTGTCATAGTCTTGCAATTGGATACTTATCTTCTTAATGGATAGTTAGATAGTTTTGTGAACCGATAGTTTTTCTCTTAGGTCATTGGTGTGACTTAGGTTGTTTTTACCTAAAAATCTCGTGTATTGATCTTTATTTTTGGCATTACTTTATTTACACGAGATTATATGTTTGACCGTTTACGAATTTTAATTTGTTATACTTTCGTTAATATTCTGCTAATTAGATAATTAGATACATAATTAAATATATGAACTCACGTTAAATTTGGATTGTGGCTTCTTCTTTATCTTTATGCTTTTCCTCATTTTTTTTCATTTTTATGTACTAATACATCGTATCTCTTAGGTGATCATTCAAATGGATCAAACTTATAATTTATAATTTCATCGTCTCTAAGTATGTTATTTACATATATTTTTAATTCTGTAAATTTTTTATGTATGTCTTATTGTAATTTATTATAACCTTATTCTCTTATTTTGTTTAGGAGTACTTTTTGTATTTCATTTATGTCTTATAAGGACTTGGTGTTTAATTCCTATGCTACATTCATTTCTTCTGTTAAAATAATTAAAGTTTTCATTATTATTATTTGATTTTTTGATATGCTTGTTAAGTAGTTTGTTTTTGAACATTATTGGAGTAATAATGATATCATTTTCTCTCTAATATTACATCATTGACTAATACTTTCATGATTTTAACTACGTATTTAAGATTTTTCACATTTCTTCTTGATTAGAGGTTTCTCCTTCAGAATCAATAAACGTAAACTTTAATACATTATTTTTTTACTATATTACTTTTTTCTTTCTGGTAATAAAGTTTTTTTTAACATCTAAGTTACATTCTTTTGGTATTTCAAAGTATATTAATATTTATAGTTTTATTATTTTATCTAATTTCTTAAAAAATTATATCTATTTCTTTGAATTTACTTTGTTCATGTATTATATAGTTATGTCTTTTTGTT
Organism: Hippophae gyantsensis; assembly: GCA_030763125.1. NCBI lineage: Eukaryota > Viridiplantae > Streptophyta > Magnoliopsida > Rosales > Elaeagnaceae > Hippophae > Hippophae gyantsensis. The sequence continues at coordinate 15,791,220 of CM061030.1, forward strand.
AATGAATATACTACTATATAATGTACTGAAAATTGATGATTTTTTTTTCTTTTATTAAATCTATTTTTTTAAATTCATATATTAAACTTAATATTTAATTTAAATTATTATTATTAATATTAATAATAAATTTAAAATACATTGGAAATTTTAATTTTAATGTATTACAAAATCATTTTTATTAATAACAAACTTAATTTTTAAAATTCAACATCCAAAGTATAAAAAACAATAAAAATGAAGCACCACATTCCGCAAACTGACAGGATAATAAATCAGAAGGATAGATGGTTAATTCGTGACCGGCTTCAACGGTCTTTTTCATTAGGAAAAAAAAATTCGTGACTAGCCCAAAAGAAACTATATTATACATAACATACTATTTACATGACAACTGTAGGCACGTGCACCGAATTTGATGGTTAAAAACAACTGTTTGGATGCTTCACATATAAAAATAGTCGATATTATTAAAAAGCTGTCATCGGAGTTTTTTTAATTATTGAATTTTATTGATTTTGGAATCTTAATTTGGGACAGTACTGAAATGTGGTTCCTCTATTTATCAGTCACATGTGTTGTATAAGGTTAACGACAAGTTAATTTGGTGGGGTGACTCTCACATGTGATCTAAAAGTGATTTTGTTGGGAAATCTCTATTTGTCAACTCTCTCAATATTCGATGGAGAAAAATAAAGCTACATTATATGATTACTCTCAAATTTTGACCACTTTACGTATAAATTTTTAAATGAATGATTTAATTTAATAAAATTTCACACAAATATCACGAAATTTTTAAATATTATAATTTAATTCTTAAATTTTTAAATTTTTTTTATATAAATCATTATTTAATTATTAAAATATATAAAAATTTAAAAGATATTTACGAAATAAAATCTTAAAATTTTTGAAAATAAATTATATGTTTTAAAAATTTATGATATTATGCGTGAATGTTTAAAAATTTGAGAAATTAATCATATATTTTTAAAAATTTAAAATTTATGTATAAATTTAATCAAAATTAAAACAACAATAAAATAATTTAGAAAAAAAACTTTTTAATAACTTCAAAAAATCTTTATGTATAAATTATATGTTTTAATAAATTCAAATAGTAATTATCACAAATATGATCTTGAAATCGTATAATTGAACTCTACTAAAAACGTATTTGTGTAATAAAAAATAAAAAAATGAAAACCCTGTGTAATAAAAAATGAAAAGTAAAACGTCATATAGCTTAACGAGATTTTTTTGCTACATCATAACGAGATCTCTTCAAATAATTAAAATATATTATTTGTAAAAAGTTAATAAAAAATGTTATAGACGTTGATAGACAAAAATACATCTTTATAATAGTGAATTGACATAAATTTTAAAAATATTATAATTTAAATAAAAAATATTATTTAATTTAAGTTAAAAGTATAAAATATTAAAATTGGATATCTAGAAGATTATAATGGTAAATTAAGGTAATTAAGGGTATTAAAAATGGGATATATTTTAAAGGTATCAAATCCTACCTATTGTATATATACTCGTATAAATGTGTGCATACGCAATAGGTATAATTTATATAATAACTCATGCATATGGCATTTTATTAATAATCATAATAAATTTTGATATTTATTATTGTTCAAGTTTTTAAATAATATTTTAAAAATATCTAAATTATTTTAAAAGTTTCTATTTAATCAAAAATTATGTGCACAAAAAATTTAAGAGTTTTAATCATTTAGTTAATAACATTTTTACTTTTTTTCTCACTTTCTCAACTCTTGAATTTAATCTTAAGCTTTAAATTTAGAATTTAAGGTTTTATATTTAATATTTTAAATTAAGGTGGTTTAATGTATAAGATTTATGATTTATTTTTTATATTTTAAGGTTTAGAGTTTAAAGTTTAAAATATTAGTAAAAAAATAAATAAGAAAAAAATAAAAAATAAAATATATATCAAAGAAAATAATAATAAAATTTAAATGATTAAATTTTCCTTCAATATTTTATGTATAAAAATTATTTTTAATTAAATAAATACTTCAAAAATATGGATATTTTAAAAATATTATTAAAATATTTAAAATTTAATGAATAAAAAAATATTGTCTCCATTGTTCTTTCTACGAAGAGATTCCAATTATCATTCTAATTCAAAATCAGTATTATCAGTTCTGTAAAACTTAAAAGTTACGTGAAGAAAAAAACATTATTTTAATATTTAAAGAACAAGTAGATATAACATGTTATATATATAGGTACATGTGGATATAATGATAGTCCTCTAACTCCTTTGAGTCTTTGTTAGCATTTTTGTGTGCAAAACACGAAGCCTGCTTATTTTACTTTGTATATTTATCTTACTTTATGTAATATTGATTACTTATTATCAATAATGCACATATATTTAGTTAGATACACTTTGTATGTGAGGATGTTTACATACACACGTGTTGATTTTCGTAGCGTGCACGCTAGGTTGAGTATTATAGTTTGTTTCATTATGTTTATTGGTATTTGTGAAAAATTAATCGATAAATTTTAAAACGAAAAAATCACATTTTGTTGCCTCGATAACCCCCCAGTAAGGCCTTGATGAGGGCTCGACAAGATACCCTAAATGTTGAATTTTTTTTCTATAAATATCTCTCTCTTTGTGTTATTTAATGAGAAAAATTGTAACAAAATTCTATCATATTGACATCTCATTTTTTTTATTATTTCAGATCACTATTATCTTGAGTGTTTGTTCGATATCAATGATTTATAACTATTTGAGCAAAACTATGCTCTTGAGTGGTGAGTACTCTATGTGATATTTGCTTGTGAGTGTAAAATATTGTTATTAAGTTGTGAGTACATAAGACTATTTTACTAGTAGATTATGAGTAATATTTTTTTCTTAAGACAACGATTTCCAATGGCTATAGTTAAGGTGGCTCTCATATTGTTGTACACATTATTGATTGTTTGTTACTAATTATGTATGTTGTATAGGCTCTAGAAGAGAGTCAAATTCGTGTGTTGGATCCAGTTATTGTGGAGGTAGCAAGCGAAAGCAACGATAGGCAATTAGGGCAAAATGGTCCCGATTGGTAAAAGTATTTGCATTTATATTTTTATTGAGTTGTATTTGTTTATATTTTTTTAGTCAAATGTTTGATGTTAAGTGGTTACTGAAAGTTCATAAAATATGGACATAATTAACCTAGAGGTGGGTGAATATGTTATTTTTAATTTTTATCAATTTATAATTTAATAACCTAAACAAAGCGACTAGGCATGCAATCATATGTAAGAATAAATTGTAGAAATAAAAGAATAACACACGATATTTTTAGGTGAAAACAACCTAGGTCACAATTATGATCTAAGAAGAAAATCACCGGTCTACCGGACCACCTAACATTTCACTATAAAAAACAAATGTTCAAGTACAAACTCGATCTTATGCTAAATTCTCCCTAAAGATATAGCAATGTAAAAATAGATTAATGCATAAGTACAATGTGCTTTAAACTCCTCCTAAGTTCCATGACTCTCTAACTTAGAAATCAATTAAAAATGTAATAAACAAAAAGATGTAAATGAATAAAAATCTGATTTTTTTTAATTTTCATAAATAATCACATAAGGTATTAAAATCATTTAATCACAAACGAGCACACAACCAATTGAGAACTCATCATTCTTTATCTCAGATTTTGATTATTTATTATATAAATAAACAAGTAGAGTAAAAGAGTCACGCCATCACACTTGGCATATATAGTGACATATTGACATTTACTTAAAAGTAGTGTATATGTTGAAACTCGACAAATATACCAATTAATTCATTTATGACCAATCAAGAAAGACTCAAAAGAAAAACTTCACTTATTATCTAAAATTATAATCGAGTCTTGAATCTCACAAAATAAAATATATCTACTAAAAGATGACTTAAATTTTTTTCTTTATTTTATATACGAGGTAAATTATATAATTTTTTTTAAACCTCTATTGGCTCTTTCTTTTTGTACATTCAAAGTACAAGATTTATAAGTAGTCATTTTTTTGCACAAGCCATAAACCTAGCATGATGACTTTCACACTAGTTATGAGATAGTCCTATCTACTCACTATGGTAGATTCACATATCACAATAGGTAACCCTCTCAATTCTAGGTAATGTGGTCTTTGATCTTGAAGGTGTGAAACTCTTATCCTTAAAACTAAAACCATATGTATCACTATGTAACTTACCAATGCTCAAGATTTAATCTAAGTGTTGAGCTCCAATGGTAAGTCTCTTCACTTCTTCACATGATTATTAGAGCTCTTGCATTTATTTTTTATTATTTTCAACAAGCTTATTATTTTCTTATTTCAAACCTACAAGACTCGGATTTAAAGCATTATTTTGTTCTTGCAAAATAATATATTTTTTAATTTATTAGAAAAATTTACATTTAAACTATTATTCTCTTATATGGCTTTAAGACATTTAGAAAATAATTCTTTGGAATTTTTAACATTATATTTTCACTAATTTTCACTAAAAAGTTTATATTTTAATATTTTTACCCTAAAAATATTATTTATTGAATAAAACAAGTAAATATTAAGTAAAAAAGTGCACTAATAACTCTACTTTCATAGTCATCACAAACAAAAATAAAAAAAACTATAAGAACATATGATCAATATATCATAAACTAATTAGACTTATTAATCAATCAAACATAACCACAAATATTTGATAGATTAACTAAATAAATAAGTCTAAAGAATTATGACATTATATTTGTAAAACAAGATAGAGAAATTAAGAAGAGAATTATACTTTTGTGTGGTTTATTAAAACAACGAGCAATGTGTTTTATTTATAGGAAAAATTAAAACTTTTAATCTTATATAACTGATAAATATCTTTTCTATTACAAATAGGATTAGTAATACTCGCTAATTAAGAAGACTCATATGTAATTAATAAATATCTTTTTATTACACATAAAAGTAACAATACTCATTAATTAAGAAGACTTATATTTAAATAATGGTTATTTTAAAATAAACTCATTAATCATAGACTTCTATTTAAATAAGAGTTCTTTTAAATTATACTCATTAATCATAAATAATCCTATTTAAAAAAAGAATTATTTTAAAGTATATTTTATGTTATATTTAAGCTATAATTTAGAGTATATTTTATCTAATATTTTAGCAACAAAGATAATTCCAGATTTATGAATATATACTATTAAATGCATGAGAACAATTCTATGTATTATAGTTATAACAGATATATCTGAAGTATGACTATCTGAAATTCTGACGTTTCTTCGACTTTACTTGATAGACTTGATAACAAGTTTAAAAATAAATTTACATGTAAATATTTTATTCATAAAAATAACCAATATTTATAATCTTTATGATTATTATAAACAATTCGAAGATATTACCATATAACGAGAATATTAAGTGAATTTATTATATTATTATTTTTTGTTGTATATGATCAATTGTTACGTTAATATAATACGGTTTTTATAGTGGACATATAAATATACTATATTTATATTATAATTAAAAAGCTTTCTTGATTTATACCTTACATACTTTTTTTATCATGTTTATAACTCTTTGATTATTGTTTTTGTTTATTATTTTATATATATATATGTACGGTTATTGTATTATATATATATGGATTGTAGGAGATATTTTCTCTTTAAATTGACCAAATTACCCTAATTCTGTTTTTTTTTGGCTAAATTAATTAGTGGGTTGGTCAGTAATCACCTTTTGACCCTCATTCATTTGAAATAGTTGACAATATAATGGGGCTTTTAGAGGGGGGCCAACAACTTTTGGATTAGTAATTAGCAATTACAGCCGAAAGATACTTAAGAATATTAAACAATTGGGTTCCAATGTGACCCGATTTAAATTAAAGTATTATTTATTATTTTTAAAATTTCATCAATCATATTAATTATCATTTTTATCAAATATTAAAATACAATTTTTATACTTAATATAATAAATAATTATTAATTAAAATAATATCATTATTTTTAATATATAATTAATTGTAATATTGATTTTTATAATATAACAACTTAAAATAAATAATTTTCTTAAATATTAAATATTTATTTTAAAAAAATATAATTATAATATTTTTAAATTTTATCAATAAAGAGTATCAAATTAGGAACTTTAAATGATATTTGTTATTATTTTTAAAATATATTTTTTATTATTTAGATTATTTTATCTCTCTTATTAAATATTTATTTAAAAAAAAATTATATCAATTTTAAATTTTATTGATTTAAAATATTTAATTATATATTTTTAAAATAATGCATAATTTCATCTTCAAAACAAATGAAAATTTTCTTCTTCTAAATTACACTGCCAAATTTCATCATAATGACAACTCAGTAGATCTAATAATTACCAGTTTCTAACTAAGATTATAAAAGATTTGGTTGTTTTGCAAAATCCAAAAGCTATTCAAATTTTCATAAAAATAAATAAATCTATTCAATTAAATAAGACATATTTTAAAATAAAAATAATAATACTAAATAAGAAAAACTAAGGTTCCCTGCAAATATATAAATAAGAAATAACAGAAAAGGTGACACACTCCGATGTTACAAGATGGAAAAATCCAAATACTAAAACCATGGGAAACATGAAATAAAATTTTGGGGCCGAACTAATAACCAAAGTTCTAAATTAATGTAAATATATCAAATGGCAATGAAGGATAAGAGAAAAAATTATTGTAGTTGAAATAAAAAAAAAAGAAAAAATTCACTTACTATTTATACTTTTATTGACTTATCTATAATAATAATTAATAAAAAATATTGTAATTTAGTGATTAATGAAGCATATATAATTTCCCACTATAGAAAGGCAATTAGGGGTGTCCATAAACCGGACCAGACTGGATCAAACCGTAAAACCGAATCGGATTGGACCAAACCGAACGGTTTTACTAATCAAACGGTTCGGTCGATTTGTACTAAATTTAAACGTTCGAACCGGACCGGACCGGTTTAATAATATATTAAAAATTTCACATTATTCTTCATTAAATTATAAAAAAATCGGACCAAACCGTTTTATAAATCAAACGGTCTGGTCCGGTTTTTTTTATTAAAACTGTTTTAAACAGTCTTGTCCGATCTGATCTGAGTAATATGAACGATCCGATTTAATTAAATGTTTTTTAGGAAAAACCGGACTGGATCGGACCATGAACACCCCTAAAGGCAACTCACTCTTTATGGAAAAAAGTTAGAAAATTAAGTATAATAATATATCTTAAAATTTATAACAATAAAAAAATATTATAATAATATTAAACAGTGTTAAATTTAACAGATTTAAATAACTGTAGTTCAACTTAAATAACGTTTAATTCAACATATTCAAGATAAAATAATAAGAATTTTTTCGTTAATAGTAAAAATATATGATCAAGTTATCTAAAAAATATTATTTTATGATTATAAATTTAAATTATGTTGTTTTTGTTGTTTTTTCTAAAAAGATTTTGTTTTCTCTATCACTTCTTTGATTGCTTTTCTCTTTGTCGAATAGTCTTTTTCACTTTCGATCCTCTTTATTGGGTATCATGACTTTTAACTTTGTTTATAAATAATCTAGTATCAATGAATCTAACGGTTTGTTCTATCATATTTGATTTATGAATATTAGATCTAATTTGTTTTTGTATTTTGTGCTTAACGTAAGATTATTCTCTATTCAAAATCCACAAAATATCGATTAAAAAAATCATATTTAAAATTAAAATTGAAAAAAATAGTTAGAATAGGTAATGGAAAAAACTTCATAAACAATAATTTACCTTCAAATCTTTGTCTTTCTTAAAGTATATCTATCTTTAGATTTTTTTACATGTGTATCTTTGGTTATGATATTCAAAGATCTATGTTCTCACTTAAATATTGTTTTATTTTAATGAAATTAATTATTTTATTAAAAAATACTTTCTAAGCATTTGTATTTATCTCTAATACTAGCTTTGGTTATGCGTTTGAGAATACTATTATATTTAATATTAATAATTTTTTGATAGTATGATAAAAAAAATAAGACAATAGTAAGTACTCAAATTTACATATTTTACCTTTCATTTTTTTTAAAAGAATGCATTTATTTAATTAATTTTAAATTCTAAATATGAAAAGAAATAATATTTAGGAATAGTATAAAAAGAGAAAATTAGGGATGCCATTTATAAATTAAGATTTATAATGGAAGATTTTGTATTTAGGGTGAAAGAATATAAGGGTTTGTTTAGTCATGTAACTGAAAAACTTTTTTCTATGTTTAAAAACAAAAAAATTAATTTTAAAAATAATTAACATGTTTGACCATAATTTTTAAGTTATAATTTTTAAAATTTTGTGAATTTAAAAACAAAAAATTGAAAATATTTAATACATGTTTTCATATTTTTTCCCAAAGCCCGTAACATTAACACCAAGCATTTTCTATATTCATGTCAAATTATGTTTTATAGTAATGTGATATTATTCATATTAATTTATTTTTATTTTATTAAATAGTAATAATATTAAAATATAAATTATTATTATTATTATTATAAAAATAATTTATTAATATAATTTTATCTAATATTAATGATATTAAAATATAATTAATACTATAAATAAAATATATATTTTATGTATTTTTATTATAACAATAATAAAAATTATTGAGATATTATTAATCATTTTAAAGTTCTTTATTTTTTTCTTAAATTTTATTATTTTATTAATTTTTAACAATTACACATATAATGATAAAGTTTTAACTAAGTTTTATAATTGAAATATTAATTTAACTATTTTAATTACTATATTATATCATATTTTGATCATTTAACAGAATGATTAAATAAATCTTATCAAATTTTATAACTTATTTTGAATTCGAATAAATCTTATATCTTATTTTCAAGTTATATAGAAAATTATCATATTATTAATTATTTTAATACGTAATAGTATCAAGATTTGTGATGAAAATCAAATTTACTTAGCAACAAAATCAACCAAACATTACAATTATAATAAACTAAATAATTTAAAATTTATACAATTATATCCCATTTTAAATAAAATGTAATAAACGCTAGATTCATACATAAAATATTCTTAAATTAATTTGGAAAATAAAATGCATGACAAAAATAAAGATGAGTGTTAAAATAAAATAGCTTAATTATTACACTAAAAAGTTCCTAAGAAAAAAAAATTATATATATATATATATATATATATTATATTAATTTATATCATTTTTACGGCTTAATAATTTTGAACCTATTTAATATTTTTATTTTTTTCTAATTTATTGATAAATACTTAAAATTATGGTAAAAAATTATTAAAAAAAAAACTATAATATAAATTTTAAATATAATTGTTTCACACTTAAAAACAATTCCTAAGAATAATTTTGTCAAACATATTGAAAAATATGTTTTCTTGTTTTTTATTATTTATAACGGTTTTTTAAACAATGACCAAGTAACTTATTATTTTTTAAAATTATAGAAAATTGTTTTGTTGGTAATAATTTAAAAACAATTTTTAAGAACTGTTTCAAATTAAATAGTAAAAAAAGCCTTAAATAGTTAAGAAAACAAGAAATTCAAGGTTATTAACAACAATAAATAAGTAATGTAACTATTATTTATTTTATTTGAATTTATTGATATTTGTTTCGAGATATTTTAACATTTCTTACTATACCTCTTTCTTTTTCTTTTGACTAAATTATATTAATATTAAAATTAAAATTAAATATATTTACGAGCCTCTTCGTTAATCATATTATAGATATGAATTGAAAGATTAATAATTTGAAAGGATACTTCTTTATTATTATGAATTTTGAAGTTTCCTTTTGTTGTTATCCATAGAACTCAAAAATCTATGAAAATTGATAACAAATAAAAGCTTCATCTAAATAAGAGATTGCAATCTAAGAAGTTTGATTATTAAAATTATTAATATATTGAATCATGTTAAAGCAATCACCATTAATTATAATATTAGTAATTTTAATTGTCAGATGCTAGACCTATTATCAAAAGGTAGAGCTATAGCTTTTCCTTGTTTTGGCTTTTTGGTGTTTAGTAATTTGTATCAAATTACTAACAAATTATCAAAATTATCTCTTGCTATAACGGCTAGAGGGCAATTATTATTTTATAATATTGAATCAAAATTAAACTTAATTCAACCATATAGAAGTTTCTGCCATTTGTTAGTTTTTTTTTTATTTTATGATTTGAGGTTCTTCAATGACATTTTTTTATTTTTTACATAAGATTACTGTCATTTTTTTGTTTTCTATATAATTTCCTTGTTACTTATGAATATTTGGTTGGATGTTATTGTTCCTTATGTTCCAAATTGCTATAGAATTACTTTTAATGTGAATTCTTCTTTATCATTCTTATGTCTTACATTTCTTGCTATATTTCAAATAGAAGTAACATAGTGATTAATAAATATTAAAAGTATTAAATTTAACTTAATAATATATTTATTCTTTTAAAAATTGAAGAATGCACGTTTATAAATAAAAATAATAATGATAATAAAAAGATTTATATTGGTGTATAAGATTTGATTCATTTATATAAAAAAAATTTGCATATTAGATAATAGATGAGATAACTCAAATTTTTGTTTCACATAATTAATAATTTACCTATGCAATTTGGATTAATATTATGCTTGTCACCGTTATTCAACTCGTAATGTATATTAGTTTATTATAATTTTAGTTGATATAACATGAACTTGAAAGAAAATTATAAATTCTCTACAAATATTAGAATATTTTTAGTAGTTATTAACATAAAAATGATGATCAAATACAATAAAAATATGATATGTTCATATATGAATTAATCATACTTGACTTATTTGTCAAATGTATAAGCATCAATTGCATTAATTATAACTTGATTACAAGTGTAACAACTTTTACATGAATAATACAAATTACTTAAAGATAATACAAAATAAAACTACCAATATAAACTATTCATTAAAAAAAAAGTACATTTTAGTCATTTACCTCAAGTAGTCAACTACAAGTATGTCACTCTTATAAAAAATGTTACAAAAGTTTATTTTGTAAAGTAATTAATTTATGCTGTAATATTTCAAACTGTACAAGTGAGACATCACAAGCTCATTACTTTATAAAATAGGTTTCTTTGATCTTTTTGGTAAATGTAGTAAACTTATGTTGTCTCATCTAGTTGGTACGAATCTAAAGTGTATTTTCGTTAAAAGAAATTAATTTTTACAACTCTTAGTCATTTATCATATAATATTTTTCGGGTTTATTTGTTTTTGTGAAAGAAAAAAAATTAAAAATCTAAAAGCTAAAAAAGTTATTTAAATATATGATAAATTCATAATAAGTTTTAAGGAATTCAACTTGTGCATTAAATGTGTAACTAAGATCCATTGTGTTACTTATAATGTGTAACTAAGAACCCATGATATTACTTATACAAGTCTAACAAATTTAACATGATTAAAATAATTATACAAAGATAACAATATAAAGATAATATATAATAAAACAACAAAAAATATTAATATTATATTTAGAATATTTTCTCACGAAGATGGATTAATATCTTTCTTAAGAAAAAGAGAAAGATGATGTAAGCTTTATAACAGGAATGAATAAAAAAACAACGGATTTAGTTATCCGTAATTATCCGAATTAATTGTTTGGTTTTTACTTGGTAAGTTTTGAGAATAGGTATAATTTTGGGTATAAATCAAATATAAAACAACGGATACGATTTAATTATGATTATATTGAAAATCGTACCAATATGTACTCGAAATTAATTTATATATTAAATTATAAACGAACATTAATTATATACATTTAATAAATTAAATTATATATTTTTTGCAGATATTTTTTAATAATCACCTCGAACCGTTACACGCGGGTAAAAAATCGTCCTCGAATAATAATAATTTTGAATACAAATTTTATAATTCGATTTAAGAATAATTATATCAAAAATCGTCTCAACCCATATCCGTATCTATCTCTATTATTACTCTATAATATAGTGACTTGTACTTTAAGCTAGCATTAATAACATGTGTGCTCCAATTATATATTTATAATCTATTATTATTATTATTATTATTATTATTATTATTATTATTATTATTATTATTATTGAGAGGGAAGTTATTTGAAAATTATTTACTCATATTTAATAAATTATTTTTATTTTTATAGAATAAAATAAATTAGATTAGAAATAACCCCCACGTTTGGTTGGACGGAATGAAGGGCGAAATGGAATCCGATTACTAAAAGAGAAGGAATCACAATTCTTTCTCTCACCTTTGGTAATCATTATTCCATTTCCATCTAAATTTTTTTTTCCAATTTTACCCTCACTTAAAAATATAACCTTAAATTCAAATCTCAAATTCTCAAACCCAAAATTCCAAAACCCTAAATCCTAAACCCAAAATTTCAAAACCCTAAACCCTAAACCCTAAATCCAAATCCTAAAATCCTAAAACCTTAAACCCTAAACCTCAAATCCCTAAACCCTAAACCTTAAAACATAAATCCTAAAACCCTAAAACATAAATCCCAAATCCCTAAACCCTAAACCCTAAATCCCAAATTCAAAATCCTAAAACCCTAAATCCTAAACCCCAAATCCCTAAATCCCTAAACCATAAACCCTAAATCCCAAATCCCTAAACCCTAAACCCTAAAACCCTAAACCTTAAAACATAAATCCCAAAACCCAAAACCCTAAAACATAAATCCCAAAACCCTAAACCCTAAACCCTAAATCCCAAATTCCAAATCCTAAAACCCTAAACCCCAAATCCCTAAACCCTAAACCTTAAACCCTAAAACCCTAAACCCCAAATTCCCAAATCTCTAAACCCTAAACCTTAAAAAATAAATCCCAAAACCCAAAACCCTAAAACATAAATCCCAAAACCCTAAACCCCAAATTCCAAATCCTAAAACCATAAACCCTAAACCTTAAAACCCTAAAACCCTAAACCCCAAATCCAAATTTCTAAAACCCTAAACCATTTTTAGAAAAATAATAATTTTAACCCTAAACCTTAACCTACAAATATAACCCCAAATCCTAAATCCCTAAACCCTAAATCACACATCCCAAACCTCAAAACCCTAAACCCTATTTAGAAAAATAATAATTTTAATAATATATTTCTTTTTAATTAAGTAATACTTATTTAAAAAAATAATGATTTCAATAATGTATTTTGTATGACGAAAAAATAGTAATTAAATGACATTATTTGAACTTTACAGCATGTAGGGGTATTAAGGTCATTTACAACTTTTTTGATTTCATTCCAGTGACAAACCAAACACTATAATCCTGATTCTGAGCTTGATTCCAGTGGTCAAACCAAACAAAATTGTTTCCTTTCCATTCCATTCCATTCCGATTTCGATTCCGATTTCGATTCCATTCCACGAACCAAACGCCACCTAAAAGAATGGAAAAAAATTAATAATGAAAAATAATATCAATTCATTAAATTTCTAACATAAATCCTATCCAAAATAAGGTGAAAAATACTTAAAAAAATGAATAAAAATACTTAAATAAAGATAATAATATTTATATAATTATTTTTGTTATTGGTATAATAATATTGTATAAATTATTTATTATAATTATATAATTAATTAAATTTAATGTCATTATTGTTGAACAAGGTTGACATTAATAAATTTTTATTGTAATAATAATAATATAAGTTATATCCATATGTTCACTCTAAAATAAAGAGTAATGTTATATACATCTTATAATGTATCAATATTTAATCGGATATTAATTGTGAATATAAGATATAAAATAATTTACCCAAAAAAAACAATTATGATATAATATGTAGATATGTATATATCAAATTGATATCTTTTTTTAAATAAAAGATAACATAAAACAAAAATAAGTAAAGATAATGTTTGTTCTTTAAAAAGAATTTACTTGTAAAAAAGATTATAAGTTTACATATATAATTTTAATATTTCATAGTTATTTTTCTTTACATAAAATTTATATGTATTATTTTATTTTGATATTAATAAGACTTATCTTATAATTAAAATAAGAAGAGTTTTGATTATTTTTACAACCTTACATTTAAGTTTGATGTGATTGAGATTTATGATATATTTGTTAATTTATTTTTACCTCAAGATTAAAGTAATCATTTTGAAAAAAAATTATATACTAAACAAATTTTTTATTTTTTATATTAATCATGAGTAATTGAACTTCATTTTGTGTATTTTAATAAAAATTACACTGATTATATAGTAATTCTATTTTAAAAAATAAGATAAGAAATCACAAAAATAACAAGAGTTAAATTTATATATTTAATTTTCACTTTATCTTTGACTTTTTTTCGATTAAAAGATATAATTTTTTAATTAAATAATTAATTTCATATAAAATATTAATCTTTTATCTGTATATTTATAACCAAATAAATTACACTGAATAAGTGTCAGTACTTCAAGGTCTATATTTTTTTAATAAACTAATTGTGAAAAATATGATATCCATTTGTTATTATTTATTACGTAAACGTATGAAATACTCCACACCATCTTTTTTTAAATAACCAATCATAATATCTTTTTGTTAGTCTTATTTTAATATCATGTTATTTATATTTTTTACACAGAGAAGTAATCTTAAAATAAAAAGATTAAATTAACTTATTTTCCTTTTCTTTTACCACCTCGAAGTAAACGTTTCATTTATTTACCATCCCTTCAAAACATTTTGGGTGCTTCTAAGTTCTCCTTACCACCATTATTATTGATATTTTCTCAATGAAAAAATTTAATAAAGATTTTAATTGTGAATTAAAATAATATCTTAAAATTTATAATAAAAATATCACATTAAATCATGTTTAATTAAAATTGAATGTTTTAAATAAACTTAATTCAACGTAAAATAATAAAT
This sequence comes from Hippophae gyantsensis, assembly GCA_030763125.1. NCBI lineage: Eukaryota > Viridiplantae > Streptophyta > Magnoliopsida > Rosales > Elaeagnaceae > Hippophae > Hippophae gyantsensis. The sequence goes on from CM061030.1 coordinate 15,806,338, forward strand.
TAAACTTTTATAATATTAACTATATGAATTATATGTAAAGTATTAAATTTTTGTGATTATAAATTTTAAATGTGTAACTTTTATTATTTTCTTAATTATTTTTAAAATTAAGTGTAAATATTTTTTTAAAAAATTATTTTTGGGTTGTTTTACTTATTATAAATTAGGCATATTTGTTACTTTACTTTGAATCAGTATAATTTAGTCATTGTTACATTATGAACACTTTCATTATATTAAGTAAATTTTGATAATTTTAATCACTTTATTTTTCATTTTTATTAATTTTTTGAGAATTTTTTTTTTCAAAAATCTTCTAGTATCTTATTAGTAAGTTCAATAATTTCTAACTTAATCTTTTCCTTAAAAAATAGCTAAAAAAGTAAAAATTGACAAAATAACAATTAAAATATTTAAATTTGTAATAATTAACTGAGTAAATCACATAATATTTTTTTTAAAATGATTATAATATATAACTATTGGTATTTTCATACATATATAACGTACTGTCCAAAACACTGCTATATAATCTGAGTGTTTTTCTTCTTAGGAAGATAAAATTTATTAAAAATCAAAATTAACATCTAGATAAGAAGTTATCGATATAAATATATCAATAATTAAAATTATTAAACTAATTCTTAAAAATTTCTGAAACACATAGAGAAAACATTGAAGTTTTTATCTTTCGTTCTATTATAAGTTTCTTAAATCGACAGTTTAGTTGTTTTAATTGATATATTGATAATTTTTTAAAAATAAAAAAATAAAATTGTGTTACCATCTTATAATATTCATGATTTTTAATACTACAGATTTAGATAAAAGTTTAAATTAATAAGAAAATATAAACTTTACAAGCATAAACATGACATAGATTATCATAAATAAATATTTAGATGAGAAAAAAATCACTATAAATTATATTTAACTAAAAAATAACATAAATATATATTTTTATTCAAAATAATCAATAATAAAAAGAGAAATATAAGCAAACTGGGTTACTACAGAAGAAGATTCCTATCTCATGACTAGAAGGTTTTAGGAAAAAAAAAAAGAAAAAATAAAAATGGATATAGTACTTTTATTTACGGCTTAGAATAATGTGAACAAAAACAAGGTATTAGTAATTAGAAAAATTTTTAAATCTTAAACTTTAAAATTTGATAATTTTTTATTGGCCATTCAATCTTAAACAGCAATCTAATTGAATTTAAGATCATTTTATTTATTAAACATATTATTTTTACTTTTTTATTTATTTAATATAAACGCTTATTATATTTAATCTTTTATTCAATTGTTTTAATATCACCGGTTATACGGTTAGTTTTGATTTTTATTAAAATATTAATTATTATTAAAATAATAAAAAATAAAAATATTAAAAGAGTAATGATTGGTTAAAAGACATTTCCTTGCGTTGTCGGTTCATACTTCATACTAACCGTCCGGCGAAACTTGCGCGCGAACGTTTTATCAGCCGGCAAAGGACCAAAATGAAATTGCTTGACAATTTTTTTTTTTTATAAATAAAAGATGCTAAAATGAAAATAAATACAAAATATCCTCAGAGAAAAGGACAAAAATAAAAAGTGAAAATCAAATTATTAAAGCTCCTTCTAGATTTTCATTTCCTCACTTATTATTTATTAATTTCTATTTTCTCTGCAGATCAATAATTACAATAATAAATTCTTACAGAGCCGGTGGCCCTCTTTCAAAAACTGAAAAACAATAATTCATTTTTATTACCATCGGTCCAATTTTAATATTTTTATTGAATAGTTTTATTTTTCAAATAATTTTTATTAATATTAAAATAAATAAATTTTTTTATCACTTAATTTTAAAAATTATTACAAAAATATATTCTGAACTTTAATTTATTATTTTTATATCATTAATATTTTATAATTATTAGAAAAATATTATCAAATTTTTTGATACCTTATATCATTTAAATTTTATAAGATGTTATAAAATATCATGGATATTGATAAGTTAATAATTAATTATAATGATATTTTTATTATATTTATAAAATTTAAATATATAAAAATAATAAAAAAAATTGATTATATTTTTATAATATATATAAATTTTAATAATATAAAAATAATAAATTTAAATTTAATTTAATAATTTTTTCTAAAAAATATCTATTATTTTTAACGTGAAAATAATATTTTTATTTTTAAAAAATACAAAAATATTAACGTAAAATTTTGAATTGCTTTTTTTTTCTTTCCGAAAATAGCAACTCCCCTTTTTATTTTTACAATTATTAATATTATAGCTGAGTCCCTCCGATCTCCATCATCATCGGCTCGATGTTTGTATCTCACTCAAACACTATCCAAAAAAGTTAAAAAAATAAAACTAAGAACCCTAACTACCTCTCTCTTTTTCCCAGTAGTCTTAGTTTTACTCTCACGCAGTCTCGCACTCTTTAGAGAAAACCATCAGCATCTATTGTTTTTTCGCTACATTTTTCTCTGCTCCATTGTTCATGTGACCCGTTAGATCTTCGATCAAGGCAATGCACACCACTGTTTGATCGAATCTTGCTCGTTAGTTTCCTCATTATCTTTCTATTTCGATTCCGCCTTTTCTATTTGGTTTGCAATTTGCTTTGAATGTAGCTTGTCTTCTACGTTTGGTTTTACTCTCTTTTTCATTTTAGCATTTCTTAGTTTTTAATTAATTTTTCAGTTGGTTTTGGACTTATGATTTACTACAGTAGCTGATAATTCTTTGTTTGGATCGCTGATAAAAGTAGCGAATTTATTTGATTTTTTTTTCCGGTTTAGGATAAAGACTATGTTTTTTTTTTAATTTTGATTTTCTTAAAAGAAAAAAGAAAAAAAGATTTCACGTGTTTTGGTGGTAAATAAATGTTTTTTTTGGGCCAAGATGCGAGTTATTGTAGTTACAGTAATAGGGTGGGTTTGTCAAGTTATTGAATCAACTTTTTGTTTTTTATGAGTGACTGCCTGCTTTTTAATGATTCTCTGTGTTTTTCAAGCTCTTTTACTTATCAAAACTGCTTTCTCTCATTCTCTATTCTCTCCTCACTTGGTATTCTCTTATAGAGCTTCATTCCTCAAATGCAATTCATTTACTCTGTTTAATTTGTGAAAGTACTTCAGAGAGCTGATATTCTTTGCAGTAAGCAAGTTTTTTTCCTTTCTTTTTTAATGCAATTTTTCTATTGGAAGATTGCCATATTAATACTTTCATATGAAAATATTTTTATATTTATCTAGTGTATATGGTCTGTGATACTTGTACTTTTTTTTTCTTTTTTTTCTGGGTTTTATTTTGGTCTCTTGAGAAATCTGGAAATAAGGAAGAGAAATTTCAGAAGGTTTTATTTTTTCTTTTGTCCATTTGGTTTAAATTTTCTTTTAGTCTTGAAATGTTGAATAATAAGCTCAGCTCATTTTCTTCTTTTTTGTTCGGTTCATATTCACTTCTTTCTCAATATAGCATATTTACTGTTGAAACTGTTAGTGATTTTTAATGAAATAGATATTGTGGACTATTGAAGTTAAAGAGCATTGGATATAGATAAGTGAAGATGAGGATGGTGGAGGTCAGGTTTGCAGTTTCTGTTTTAGTCACCTTCTTAATAATGGCAAAAGCAGAGGTTTACATTGTAACGATGGAAGGAGAGCCGATAATAAGTTATACAGGTGGGATTGAAGGTCTTGAAGCCACTGCTATGGAATCTGACGAAAAGATTGACACAACCAGGTATTTTTGATGACCTAATTTTCTAAAAACATGCGCCTATACAGTATATTGTAGCAGTCTGGATATGAAGTCAAACATATCTCTGCCAAACAATGGTACCCTGCCTGAAGTTCCTTGGGCGTTCTAATTTAGTATAGATTAGATTCTGATAGCTCCATGTCTCGTTAATGCTATTTTTTTAATCTGATTTTCCTGATAATTTAGTTTTTCTACTCCTTTTTTGGTCTAATATGACGTATTTTTTCCTTAAAAAATGTAATTTTAATGTTTTTAGTTCTACTGAATAAGTTGATTGAGAAACGCTTAATTATTAAATCCAACATGAAATTGACAATTTGACACTAAGCTCAGTTTTCTACTTGACAGTGACCTGAAACCAATGAAACTATTTGTGCCTTTTGGATTGTTTAAAAGAATTTGATGATTTACTTGAAGAAAACTCATTCTGAAAGGGTCTTTTAGGTCATTCCATGATAACTGGTGTGCGCCAAATTTTAGTGTACCCTTTTTCTTGTAGTTAAAAAGGAAACCACACTTCAATAGAAAAAAAGTCAGAAGCATCAGGTTAGACTATATGATTTACTTCAATGATTTGTTTTTCCAATTCTGTCTGCATAATTTACTGCCTTCTAACTTCAATTCATTTTTGAACCGAGTCATCTTGAGGAAGCCCCTCTCTTTACTAAATAACAGTTTTGTCAATTCAAGATATGATTTTCTCTTACAATAAGATACTTAATGTCACATTTATTTGATTACTATTTAAGTTGGAACTGAATGAGGCAAAGATTTTTTATATCACTACTTACGCGTTGAGAATAATACAAAGTTTTCCTGCCGGATTTGCTGTGATATTTGTTACCCATATTATGTGCCTCTGTGGTTGTTCTTTATCTTTGATAGAGGAAAGGAAATAGCAGTCTACTATTTTGTTTTTCTCACTCTTTCTTCTTTGATTCGGGTTTCGTTCAGTGATTTGGTAAACTCCTATTCTCGTCACCTTCAAAACAAGCATGATATGCTTCTTGGGATGCTCTTTGAGCGAGGAAGCTATAATAAATTGTACAGCTATCGGCATCTTATAAATGGCTTTTCAATTCATATTTCTCCTGAACAGGTGAGTGAAACCTGTTATACTTCACAACAGTTTTCTGAGTTGTTATGGGCCTTACGGCTATTCAATCTCATCTTGCATTCTTATTCCCTTACTATCCCTTTATTTTAGTAGGCAGAAACATTAAGACGTGCCCCAGGTGTCAAATCTGTGGTGAGAGACTGGAAGGTGAGAAGACTTACAACACATACCCCACAGTTTTTGGGGCTTCCAACTGGAGTATGGCCAACCGGAGGTGGCTTTGATAGGGCTGGGGAAGACATAGTGATAGGTTTTGTGGACTCTGGGATATATCCGCATCATCCTAGTTTTGCATCCCATCATAACGAACCATATGGACCAGTTCCAAAGTACAGAGGAAAGTGTGAAGTTGATCCAGACTCAAAGAGGGAATTCTGTAATGGGAAAATAATTGGAGCTCAACATTTTGCTAAAGCTGCAATAGCTGCTGGAGCATTTAACCCTTCCATTGATTTTGCATCCCCCTTGGATGGTGATGGACATGGAAGGTGAGACCTACATTTTGTAAATTATATATATATATATATATATATATATATATTGCCCAGTTTCTGCAAGATGTAAATATAAAATTTCTGGACCTGCAAAGAAATGACCATTTTTTCCTGAACATCAACAATGTTATTATTGGCATTGATGTTTTATTCCTTTTTGTATGATCAAGATCATTTCAAATGATTTACAAGATCATTGTTGGCTTCTTCCTTACTACTTGATAAAAGACCTTACAAGCAATCTTCATTTACAAGATCATTGAGCTTAAGGGGCATCCTTATAGCGAAAGTATCCGATTTCTTCCTTAGTTGACGGCCTTAATTTGGCTGACGTCTTTATTTTACAGAATTAATTTTGCATTATTTTCATTCACCACTTGGAAGCAACAAACTAATATTATTAAAAAATATTTTTCCTCTCTACCTGAATAATTATTATTGTCATATCTGAGTGCATCATCCATCTTTCTTTTGGCCTTTTGCCTGCCAGTCACACGGCCGCTATTGCAGCTGGAAATAATGGAATTCCTGTTAGAATTCACGGACATGAATTTGGAAGAGCAAGTGGGATGGCTCCACGTGCCAGGTGAATAGTATCCTAACTTTGTGGGCGTGATTCAAAATATGTTAAGCACTTTTATCTGAAACACTTTTCTTGCTACTCATGCAGAATTGCTGTGTATAAAGCTATCTACAGGCTTTTTGGAGGATTTGTTTCAGATGTTGTGGCTGCAATTGATCAGGTGGTCTATAATTACATATCTTGGAAAATGCAACAAATTAGTACTGTTAGTGTTCTGTCCATTTGGATTTTGTGTTTGTATGTATCCATCCATATGCAGAGCTCTTTGTTTGTTTTATGATTTCAGATCTAAATAGTAGTTTGAAAAGAAATGTTGTTTGCCCATCAATATGCTCACATGTATATTTTATCCAAAAAAAGTATGGATTCTGTGATCTCTGAGAATACAATTTCAAATATACTCAACAGATTTTAGATTGCTATTCAGTTGCAGTTTTTTTAACCCTGTCAGTGTCTGCTTATGCATTGTATAACATTTTTAAATTTTATGAACAGGCTGTATTTGATGGAGTGGATATACTTAGCCTCTCTGTGGGGCCAAACAGTCCTCCAGCTACCACCAAGACGACATTTTTGAATCCTTTTGATGTAACGCTTCTTGCAGCTGTGAAAGCTGGTGTCTTTGTTGTACAGGCTGCTGGAAATGGTGGCCCTTCTCAGAAAACTTTGGTTTCTTATAGCCCTTGGATAGCTTCTGTGGCTGCTGCTGTTGACGACCGCAGATACAAAAACCATCTATATCTTGGAAATGGAAAAATCTTAGCTGGAATTGGGTTGTCACGTAAGTCTTATTCGGCTTGGCCTTTTCCCTTTTCTGAGTTTTTTTAATAAGCTTTTCTGAGATATTGAGTTGATTGTTCGTTAGTTCTAATTTGTTGATGGTTCAAGAAAACCAACTTTGTATTAGATAGTGAATGAAATTAAATTTATCCTGTCTTTTAAATAGCAGTTTATGCATTTATGCCTTTGTCTATAGTTCTGTAATGTTTTGTTATTATATTTGCTCTATTTCAAATCTTTGACACCTTTGCCTTGACCAATTTAGAACACACAATCTAGCTGGGGATTATTGGTCATCTGAATGACATGAGTTCTCTCGGTAGTTTCCATCCTCCATTTTGAAATGACATTAAATGGCCATGATAGGGTTCTGTGCCATTCCTTTGGTGCTGAATTTTAAGGCATAACCTAGAAATATCTTGTTAGTCTTAGTCTTTATCTCTTACTCCAACTATTTGTTTGGCCTTCCACTTTCGTCAATGAAGTTCTCAATCAGTTTTGCAATCCTGCTAATTTTTTCTGGACACAGTGGCTGTTGTATTGGACTTAGGTCTATACAGCTGTGCTTATTTTCTCCCTGTTATTATATTAAATTTGATGCTTAGGGATGAATTGATAGGACCTTCAAGCTTCTAATTGTTACCGATTGTTTGTTATAGAGAGTAGTATATAACATGTCAATTCTATTTCCTAGTTTGTTATGAGTAAGAGATTGAACTGGTGTAGTGTGATCGTTCAATTGATTCTAAGATGGTCCTAATTAAAGAATAAAATGAAACGAGCAAATAAGATGAGTTTTTAGAACAATTTGTTCCTTTTTTGTACTCTAATATTTTTGTATGGATTTTAGGTTCTATTTATAATACAATTAAGAGCCTAGAAAAGGAAGGTAATTATGTTAATAATCTATACTAATTAATTCCTTATTATAAGAATAATTTACATAATTACAAAATGATGAAAATCAGGGATTAACTAAATACAGTAAAATCAAGGATTTCAACACTAATGAATGACTCATGAATGAATTCATATATGAATTGTTATGTACCTTGGTTAGATCAAAATAATTGAGCGTATGAGCCTTCATGCAAACCTTTGACATGTCTGTGATGATTTATATATGCTTTTAGAGAAATAAAAATATTATTTGACAAATATTTTTACACCAAATAATAAGCTGCTTTTGAAAAATAGATACGATGTTACAACAAGGATCTGGCTTGCATGGGTTAAAAAAGAGCTTCAAAGGGACACTGCACGACTTATACTTGTACTTGAAATTATGAGCAAACTTGAGAATGGATTTCTGCAGAATTAGATTTACTGTACTGAGTCAAAGACATAGTGATATATGTATATATTTGGGAAACAATAATGTATTGCGTAAGAACTTTTTAAGAATGTGATAGTTTCCTCGTGGGACATAATTGAAGTTGGTTTTAGTCATTTACAATTCTATTCTAATGTTCATGGATTTCTTTTCATTATCATCACAAATGGCAACATTTCTTACTTGTACAGTTTCACTAGGAAAATGACCTTTATCCCTTGACATTCCATATAATGTGCATTTTAGTTCCTTATCTTTTAAAATGTATGCTTTACTTCTGTAACTTATACAGAAAATACACTCTACTCCTTTTTTCTATACCAGGTTCAAACCTTAATAGAAATTCAGCACATGCAAGTCACATACGTGTCCTTGTTATGATAAAATTTCATTTTTGGTTTTTGAAGCAACTTTTAGTAATCCAAAGTTGCAATTTTCTTCTCTTTTCTCCACCAAATAAGAAAATTGTGATTTGAGGTTATTGGAAGTTGCTTCAAGTGTCAAAAGTGGGAAATTACTGGAAAAGACATGCAGGTGACTTGTACCTATGAATTCCCATTAAGTTTATCAATGGTTATGAAAAATGACTAAAGTGCTCCTTTTTTGTAAAAGTTACTATTACTAAAGTTTACAATTTTTTTTTTGAAAAAATTACGGGATTAAAGTGTACGTTTTAAAAAATAGGGGCTAAAGTGTGCATTTTCCTAGTCTCTTCAGCGCTTACCTTTTTTATTATGGTACGTTTATACTTTTAAAACCAATTTACTTTTTTATCTTGTAGCCTCCACACCTCCAAACAGAACATATACTTTGGTAGCTGCAAATGATGTGCTGCTTGATTCCTCAGTTATGAAGTATAGCCCATCTGACTGCCAGAGAGCAGATGTTCTAAACAAGAATTTAGTGGAGGGTAACATTCTTCTTTGTGGCTATTCTTTCAATTTTGTTGTTGGTACTGCATCAATCAAGAAAGTTGCAGAAACAGCTAAGAGTCTTGGAGCAGCAGGCTTTGTTCTTGCTGTTGAAAGCGTTTCTCCTGGAACAAAGTTTGATCCAGTTCCGCTTGGTATGCCTGGGATTCTCATAACTGATGTCAGCAAATCCATGGTATTTATGTTTCTTCTTTAATGAAATGGTTTCTCATAGTTCAGTGCTAATAATGAGGTTTCTCAAAGATTTTTGCATGTCTAGTAGATGAGAGATCAAGCATTGAAGCTTTGCAATGTCTCAATTGTTTATTGGCATCCTTCTGTAGTGTCTAATAACTAGTTGCTTCTTGGCCATATAGGATCTCATTGATTATTATAACATCTCCACTTCGAGAGATTGGACCAGACGAGTGAGAAGCTTCAAAGCTGTAGGTAGCATTGGGAATGGTTTGATGCCTATACTCCATAAGTCAGCCCCACAGGTAGCACTGTTCTCTGCTAGAGGGCCCAATGTTAAAGATTTTCGCTTCGAAGATGCAGATCTTCTTAAACCTGATATTTTAGCTCCTGGTAATCTGATTTGGGCTGCATGGTCTCCGAATGGAACAGATGAGCCTAATTATGTTGGTAAGCATTCAGTTGAAACAAAAAAATGATTTACCCTAAGATTTCAGTATCTTGTTGATTTTTGGCAGTGACCCCCTAGATATGATGATTTAGTTGTCCAGAATGTTCGCTATTACTTATCCTGCCTAAAACATAGTATGGACTTAAGAATCTGCTATTAGGGAAAATTTTGTCCACTTTGAACATTAGTGTTATCCTTTAAAGGTTGACTTGATTGTCAGCTTAAACTGATGCAACTTGGGAAAGATTTTTACCGGATTTCCTTAGTGCTTTGTGTTTTATAATTTGACCATGAAAAAAACTAGTATTAATTTTTTTTTGTAGAATGGAGGGAAATATTTTCAAATAAAAGTCTAGCTAAGTTTTTTCCCCATAACCCTAGTCATCAAGAAGTGAACCAACACTTACCTTGAGTACTCCACGTACGTGTGGGCTACATGTATTTTAGTCGGTGTTATATTAAATGTATACCTTCTAACACTCTTATATGTCGTGTGTGTATATATTTTTCAAATGAAAATTCAAATTCACTCTTTTATGTGTATATATATATAATTGATTATATATGAATAAATTTAAAATTTATAAATTCTCTCATAGTGGAAATTTAAAAAGAGAAAATCAAGACTTGTAATCATTATAATAATTGTCAGATGCATTATTATTGTAATAATAGTCTATTATTATAGAATTAAAAGAGAATATCAAAAGTGTTCAAACTGTGTTAAATATTAATTAAATTTAAAATTATTTAGTGTAAAATTAATTAAGTACATGTATTAATAATTATCTTTTAGTAGAAAAAAAGGAAAAATCAAAAGAATCTTGAAGTATATGGTGTTTTATGAAATGCTTGATTATATGTGAAAGAGTTAATGAAATTGACAATTAAAAAGAAAGGCAAAAGCCCAGGGAACATTATAACAAGAGAGTTGATATTTCTAGAGCAAATAAGACTAATGCCAAGCAATTTAAAATTTATGTTTACAATTTAGTGATTAGGTATTTCTAGAAAAAGAAACTTTGCTTTTGCATTAGGGTTACCTTATAATATGTATTAAATTAGTATACTTAAAAAAGGTCTACTTTAAGTATAATATATTTTTTCATATAATATAATCTATTTATAATTAAATTTTAGTTCATTTATTTTCTAAAATATATTTAGTTTAAAAAATAATTTATTATGTGTATTAGTTGTCTTTTAGTAGAGGAATTAAGATTTTTAAAATAATTGATTCTATGTTAATGAATTTAAAATGTATAAATTATCTCTTAGTGAAAATTTAAAAATGAAAAATTAAGAAACTCATAATCATTTTAATAATTGTTTATTATTACGGTATTAAAAGAAAATTAAAAGTTTCATAAATATATGTTGAATTTTAATTTATTTTCTAAATTATATGTAGTGTTAAAACAATTGATTATATGTATTAATATCTTTTACTAGAAGAATAAAAGGAAAAACAAAGTCTACTCTAAGTATCAATGTATTTCCTCATATAACATAATTCAACTATAAATTAATTTTAGTTAATTTACTTTAAATTATATTATATTTATTAAAAAATAAATTATTATATGTATTAAATCTTTTAGTGGAAAAATTAAAAGAAAAATCGAAAGACATCTAAAATAATTGATTCTATATGAATAAATTTAAAAATACGAAATTAAAAGACTTATTATCATTATAATATTCGTTTATTATTACAAAATTAAAAGAGAGATAAAAGTTTCCTCAATATGTGCTAAAATTTTATTGATTATAAACTTATATTTAGTGAACAATTAATTGATTATATGTATTATTAATTATCTTTTACCCGTATAATTAAGAAGGAAAACCAAAAACATAATTAAGAAGGAAAACCAAAAAGTTTTTAAAATATCTGAATTTTTTTGTGACAAAATTTAACATTTATGAATTATCTCTTAATGAAAATTTAAAAAAGAAAAGTCAAAAGACTGACTATTATTATAATAATTATCTATTATTACATTATCAAAATAGAAAACCGTTGGGATAAGTCAGTGCAAAAAATTAGGGTCACGTTTGAGATATTATAGGGAAGTAGAGAGAAAATTAATCATTTATATTTCAAAACCGTTGGGGTTGGGATCATTGATATTATCCCAATATATATATATTAAGTCTCAATCACACTTTATATTTTTGTGCCTAAATTATGCTGACAACTTTGTGCCCTTATTAGATAGATATTAAAAACTTTAAGAAGAAAATATATTTGTGGTTTTTCTTATCTAGAGCTCTTGTTAGATGGTTTAATTTTAATATTATAGACTTCTTCTTGAAATAATTTATTTATTTATTTTGACCTTGTTCTAATATTTTAAATTGTTCAGTTATTTTTATAATACCTATAGCAAATTCTTTTTTTTCCTAAACAAGAATTAAAATATCTTATTTTGATATTTTGTTAAAAAATGTAACTAAAGTATCAATAAATTTTATTAGCACACAACAAATAAATTTTTATTATAAAAATCATTAAATTTTGTTCTTTACTATTCTTAAGTGCATAAAAACACTTTTTTGTAAATTGCATGAAATTATAAAAAGTTTAAAAATAGAACGGAACATATAAGTATAACATTGATCACGTGCAATGCATGTGTCCGTGACTAGTAATAGAAAAGGATCATATGCTAGATACTTTTATTAAATAGAGGAGATATTGCAGGAATCTGAACTTTACTCACATGTTACCAACTTACTATAACATATTGAGGATTGTTGATTACTAAATCCCCACAAGTTTGAGCATTTAGAAAAATGAAGGCATGATATCTTGTTAGTTGCTAACATGCAAGGGAATGTGCTTGCGGTAAAGTGCAGCTATGAAGAAAACATGAACATGTCCAGAAATTTATTGATAGTTTATTAATTGTTGCTCTGAGCAGGGGAGGCATTTGCCATGATATCTGGAACTAGCATGGCAGCACCACATATAGCAGGGATTGCTGCTCTTATTAAGCAGAAGCACCGCCACTGGAGCCCAGCTGCCATTAAATCAGCCTTGATGACAACATCTACCATAGAAGACAGGGGAGGAAAACCTATTCAAGCCCAACAATCTTCCGAAACTGAACTCATGAAGCTAGTCACTGCAACACCTTTTGATTATGGAAGTGGACATGTTAATCCTAGGGCTGCTCTAGATCCTGGACTCATTTTTGATGCAGGTCTGTTTTCTTTATGTTCTTTATTTAAGTTTTTTGCTCTTTTCTCTGCGTTAGATGCACCTCTAGCTTGAAAGGTCCTCCAAGTCATGGTGAGGGTTTAGATAAATATGTTTTTTTACGTAATCATCCTCCATTGGATCAGTTCAGCTGCTTTATATAACCATGAAAGATTAATGCAATGTTGGGAGCCAGGAGAGTAGCATCATTGCTATCATTAGGGTTCTCATAGACTGAAGCCTAGTCTCAATTTTTTGTTCTTTTTATTCTTAATAATTTTGTCTTAGCCCGTGCTTGTTAGTTAGCCCAGTCCAAAACCCTTTTAAAATACAGCCTATTGTAGGAAATGGTTTAGAAACACGTGTTAATTGTTACTCCTAACTGTAAAAACAAAACAAGATTAAAAGAAAATAAGGAAAAGGGCACCAGCAATCCCAAACAAGAAAGCTACAAACAATTAGATTGTTGTTTTGAAAATAACTATTCAAGAGAAAATAGAGAAATTAAAAGGAAGAAGATATTCAGGCAAGAAGAATTTGGGAAGTAAAAAAAGATAACGCATTCAAACTACATATTTTTTTTTAAAGAAAACTATTAAATTAACAACCAACACGGAAAAAAAGAAGAAGAAAAAAAGGAGGAAGGAAATCAAAGGGCACATTACGGTAAGTGATAAGTTTGGCTTCTGAGTTCTATCCTTGAGGATTGAATGAAAAAAGAATATTCATATTTGAGTGGTGTTTCAAGCATTCCAAAGGAATATTCTCCTGTTTTTATTGGAGTGAAAACACTATTCAACTACCAAGCAAACGGCTTGCAAATTTTATCTTACGTGCATATCATCCATAGTTTTTATATGAATATGATATTTGACCATAAGATTTATAATGTCCCCAAACTATTTAAATATATAAAATTTATATTTCTTTTGAAAAATAAGGGATTTGTTATATTTAAAATAGCTGCATGTTGTACATTAACTTAGATTTTTTTCCCTGGCTCTCCTGCTGCTGGGAGTAGTTATTATTATTCACTTTCTTCATTAAATGTTATTGTGCGGGCAATGGTGAAGGATAACGATAACACTTCATCCAAGCCTCTTGCATAGCATAAAATTAATGATATGAACCAGTTCAACTGATTGACAAATGACTGAATAAATTATTCCAAGCCTAGAGTACATAACTATGAATTCTAAATGGAAATCTAGTCCAAAATTTATGTTGAGAGTAGCACAATGAAAGAAAGTTTTACCTGAATTTTTCTGGACAATGATGACTAAGTTTTTTCATTTCCAACAATAACAGTACACACTCATACATTCACAAGCACATATATACAATGGGGCTTTTAGAGAGCATACATATTCCATTTCATCACAAGGCAATTGGTGACTGTTTGTAGGTTTGTAGGTTGTTTGAGCATTTTAATGATTTCTGTTCTAGCAGGATAGTTGATTCAATTGATTATAAGTACATTATTTAATTGCTTTTGTGATATTATTAGGTTATGAAGATTACTTGGGATTCCTGTGTACAACACCTGGTATTAATGTTCATGAGATACGGAATTACACAAACTCACCATGCAACACTTCCGTAGACCATCCTTCAAATCTAAACTATCCTTCAATTACCATCTCTCATCTCGTGGGGACACAAACCATAACTCGAACGGTCACGAATGTTGCGGAGGAAGAAACCTATGTGATCACAGCAAGAATGGCTCCATCAATTGCAATTGAAACTAGCCCTCCGGCAATGACTTTGAAACCAGGTGCAACTAGGAAAATGTCAGTGACTTTAACAGTCCGTTCAGTAACTGCAAGATACAGTTTTGGACAGATTTTAATGAAAGGTAGCAGAGGTCACAAGGTGAGAATCACAGTAGTAGCCAAGGGATGCAAACGATAGATAATATGCATGGGTTGGTTATTTGAAAATATTATGGCTTTGGGTTGTAATATTCTTTGTAAGCTTTAGGAATAAGATTTTAGTGTAGATGTATGGGCCTGAGATACGTATAAGATGTAAAGATAACTGGTATGAGGGGGAGACTTCTACTTTCTTCCCATTATAAGTTATCCTAATTTGTTGTTCATTTATAATTTAGGTTTTCAGCTTTTTATTGTTTCCCTGCTCTTCCCCCCATCCCATCTTTCAAAAAGAGGAAGGGAAGAAAATGCGAGTCACAAATTGCATTGCGGTTTTGCTGCATCGTGGGTGTGAATTAGAACTGTCAATATATGAGTGTGCATGTGTGTGAGTATGTAGCATTACAACATTTTAGTTTTACTCTTCCTTGTCATTGGTAACTGATGAGCAACGACTAAAATATTGGTACTTGGAAAAATGAGATTTTATTTTTACGAAAATATCTAAGATGATATGGAAGATATTAATATTGATGATGGAAATCTTTATAAATTTATGGAAGTTAAACAAAATTATTGACAAAATAGAATATTCTTATGTCAATATTGGTTCATGAGTGGATATGTCATAAACATAAATAATTTTATACGTATTATGATGTAAATGACATTGCCAATTAGCCACAAGGGCGTCCAGTACGCATTAAAGATGTAAAATCTCATAATTTTAGTATAATAATTATAGTACACAAAAAGAAATTATAATGAATGTTTTACATTATAGGAATGTAATGGGAAAATTTCGTGTAAAAAGTTGAATCGAACAAAAAAAAATTGGGTACAATTTTCACCACCTTGCTACCGTAGCTGAGCTCCCTAGCAAGCTCTTCGGTTTGTTATAAAAAGGGACCTAATCATCCATTTTTCACATATTTTTCTAGTCTCTTTTCTTCCTCTCTAAAACTTTATCTCATTAAGTTGTTTGCATTTTTGGGCACATTTTGGATGGCGTTTTGGAGTTAAATATTGTAGTTTTTTAGTTAAGGATTCAAGGTATGAGTTTTTATTTTAATTTTTTTAAATACATCTATTATTTTGATAAATGAATTGTCATGTATCATATATTATGAAAAAAGTAAAAAATCAGATATCATTATTTAATAATTAATGTTATAATGTTATTTAAAATGAGATACTCATAATAAGTGTTTTATTATGCATATATTGAAAAAGTTATGTCTTTAAGATTAATATTAAATGTTGATATGAAATGAACATTAAACATGTGATATGACATCTGAGAATTTTATACATGCATCATGAGAACGATTTTTCATGTAGAGAGTACACATGTACGTTATCTTACGAAATATGGTACCTATAGGCTATTTGTTGCAACAAATTATTTTCGACGGACTATAAGTACGTATTACACACATGTATCTTTGGAGATTTATCCATCTATGGTGTCTATGTGACCGAATTATTATGGTCGATATATGTGACCGTAGACTTGGACCCCTTTTATGTTTGCTATCTATTGTGGATTCGTTGATTACACATGGTCCTTGGAGTTGGACCTTCAATGTGTTTGGAGTCGACTTACCTGTAGACAAGGGCCAATATGACATGATTTAAAGGATACATGTGCCCAATGTATTGTGATTGTACATGGGGTCTGAGGTGGACCCATATGCATCTCGGAGTTAGACTACGCATGTGCCATGTATTTGGATGACCAATACATGTGGGGTTGTATTTCATGCATTAGCTTTATATCATGACAATATTTTATATTGTATATGCATGCAATATGATACTTGTATTGTACTTTCCCTCGGTTTTCTTTAAAACGAGAAGGTATAGGTATACCTATGAGTTTGCGATAAAAATCTCCCCACTCTGTATATTGATTGATAATGATTACCATTCATGAAATTTTATTAATAAACAACATGCATCACGAATAATTATTTATTGGAAACATATAATAGAATAGACTTTTATTGAGTAATGTCACCCCATTTTTTCCCTTACATCTAGGTTGATAAAGTGGTGCACGACTCAAAGACGAGGAAAAGGAAGAGAATTTCAAGTTGTAAATTTGTATTTGATTTTATAACTTTTATTTGGAGTAAATGATGAGACATGATGTAAAATGAATCCTATTTGTCGTATATGTATTTTATTATTTATAATTTAAATAGTTTTGTTAAATTATGTTTTTAAATAGGAATATCTCGAATTAAATTGAAGTTTTATTAAATAAATATTTTGAATTTCATTTAATTATACTTTAAAAATTTATCCCATTTTTATTTCATTACCCATTTTTTGAGGAGTGCCGTTTTGATATCAAAGTATGGTTCTAATATCTCGAGAATAATATTCATCCATAATCTTTAAGATATTTTTGAACTATTTTTATTAGCATGCCTCCAAAAAGAAAGGTGACTAAAAACCTATCTGTAAGGGAAGCTAAAGAGCAACCCATACAGAATGTAGATGAAAATCAAAGTTCATTGCATACACTATGAAGATTGATTACTTGGGGTGGAGAATTTGAGGAAAAAGCTAGAGATTATTACCTTAAAGAATTCGAGAAAATGATGCCATCGCTTTATGATGGTATTTCCATGGACACTCTAAATGTTTTGACGCATTTTAGAGCTGGTTTAACTGTATACAAACTAACTAGAGAAGTTGACTACTAATGGGACTCTATCAGTAGAGGAAGAGATGTAGAGATAGTCACATGGGAAGAAGTTAAGGAGTTATTTTATGAAAGATTCTTCAATGAAATTGCAAAAGTTAACAAGGTGGTCGAATTTATAAATCTTAAGCAAGACAACATGATCGTCCCACAATCTGATAATCTTTTCAATCAACTGTCAAGATTTGCGAGAAATATAGGGCAAGAGATTCTGACAAGGTTGCAAAGTTTTTGATAGGTCTACGAGATGACATATGTGTACAACAAATCTATCAAGGCGTACAAACTTATACTGAAACGGTTTCCATCACTACTACAAAAAGGGGCATTAAAGTCAGTTCGTTGAACCGACTTTAAATTAAATGACTTAAAATGTAAAGTCGGTTCATGCGATGAACCGACTTTAATTTTTTTTTTATAAAAAATTTACTAATTTTTTATTATACTAAAATAAAAACCTGTATTCGAGCAGAAAATAAAACCAAAATCAGTTTAACAAATAGTTCAAATAATACAAATATTTGAAAAATAAAATATTAATTAATAGCAAAAAAATTATCATGGTTTTGTTCTATTTTATTCAAGATCATCATATTATTCTCCTGATGTTATAATACAAACCTACATATATAATACAAAAATTTATACACATAAATAATAACACATAATAACAGAAAAAAAAATGAATAATAAGTTCGTAAAATTAATAGAAATACTTACAAAAATAAATGAAGTAACAAAATGAAGGAAAGGAAGAAAAAATGGTGTTTTGTAAGTGAGAAATGGGTATAAATTTTTTGAGTATTTTGCTCAAAAAAATAGGAGATTTAAAAGATTAGTTAGAGAGGAAGAAAACCCACTAATCGACGCTGAAATTGGTAGTCGTAGGTGACCGAAAAATGAGAAAGAGTGGAAGAGAAGTGGATGAGGTTTTAGGTTTTTGAGAGTTATGCAATGCTTGGAATAGTTTATAACTGAATGATTAGTTAGATGAATTTTTGGCAAAAGGATTCATTCAACTGAATTCATCTTGGGGAGCACTTGTTCTTTTTATCAAGAAAAGAATGGAAGTTTCATACTTTATATTGATTACCATCAATCGAAGAGGGTAACCATAAAGAACAAGTATCTGTTACCTTGGATTGATGAATTATTCAACCTATTAGAAGGAGAAAGTTTCTTCATAAAGATTGATCTCAGATTGAGATATCACCAACTAAGAGTCAGAGAGTCGGATATACCCAAAATTTCTTTTCATATGTGGTATGGATATTTTGAATTTCTTGTCATATTGTTTAGACTAACAAATGATCTTGGTATTTTTATGGATTTAATGAACATGTTATATCAACCTTACTTAGATCAATTTATCGTTGTGTTTATTGATGATATATTAATTTATTCAAGGATCCGTGAAGAGCATGAACAAAATCTCAAGATCGCCTTACAAACTCTAAACGAACACCAATTATATGCGAAGTTTGAGAAGTGTGACTTATGGCCTACCAAAATTAAATTCCTTGTACATTTTATATTAGAAAAAGGAATTGCTATGTATTCTTCCAAGATTGAAGCCATATTAAATTAGAATCAACCGAGGAATGTGATTTCATACGAAGTTTCCTTGGACTATCCATATATTATCAATGTTTTATGCAAGACTTCTTAAAGATTGATAAACCATTGTTAGAATTTACCCAAAAAGGAGTCAAATTCTTGTCGGATGAAGCTTATGAAAAGGTACTCCAAGAATTGAAAACAAAACTTACTATTGTACCAATCCTCAACATACTAGATAGTATAGAACCTTACGTGGTCTTCACAGATACTTTATTACAAGTCCTTGGGTGTGTCTTAATGCAAAATGATCGAGTAGTTACCTACGAATCATGACAACTCAAGGTTCACAAGAGAAACTACCCAAATCATGACTTAGAGCTTGCATTAGTGATCTTCACCCTGAAGATGTGGAGATACTATCTTTATGGTGCCAAATTCCAAATCTTCTTGGACCATAAGAGTTTGAAATATCTTTTCACTTAAAAGGATCTCAATTTGAGACAAAGAAAATGGGTATAGTATCTTAAGGATTATGACTTCACCTTGCAATATCATCCTGGCAAGGCTAATATTATGGCGGATGCTTTAAGTTGTAAGTGAGGCTTTATTGTAAAAATGATGTTGGATGAAACACTCAAACTGTGGAAGGTTATGAGCTCAATTTGTATGATAACAAAAGACAAACATTTCTATACAACCTCGTAACTAGTCTTACCTTACTAAAGAACGTTAAGATAGCCTAATCAAATGATTATGAAATTTGTGAAGTATGGTGTAGGATGAATGAAGAAGGGATGATGGAAGGATGGACTTACAATAAAGGAGCATTTTGTTTCTATAGAAAGGTTACGGTACCTATTGATGATTGTTTGAGACAAGAAATTTTGGGAAAAGCACATAGTTCAAAATTTACGGTACATCCTATGAGCACAAATATGTACTGTGATTTGAAAAGGACCTATTAGTGGAAAGAAATAAGGATATTGCTTAGTTTGTGGCAAATTACACGATATGTCAACAAGTGAAGGTAGAACACAAGAAACTTGCGAGGCTACTTCAACCCTTTTCGATACTGGAATGGAAATGGTATGACATAACCATGGATTTTGTATAAGGTTTACCACAAACTTCTCAAGCTCATGATTCCATGTAGGTAATTGTCGATCGTCTGACAAAGTCTACCTACTTCATTCCAGTTATAACTCAGTACTCTATGAAAGGTTTAAGTAAGTTGTATATCTAAGAGATAATATGATTGTATGGCCTTCCAAAGTCAATTGTGTTAGATCAAGATCAAAAGTTTACCGCACGGTTATAAAGATGCTACAATAGGCTTAGGGTACAAAGTTACTACATATCAAGGGTTATCATCCCAAAATGGATGGATAATCCGAAAGGGTTATTCAAATTTTAGAAGACATGTTACGAGCCCGTGTTATGAAATTCAAGGAAACTAGAGTAAGCACCTACCATTGGTTAAGTTCTCCTACAATAATAGTTATTACGCCAGTATTGGAATGACTTCTTATGAAACCTTTTATGGAATACTGTGTAGATCTCCGTTGTGTTGGGTAGAATGCAAAGATTTTAGTACAATAAGAATTGATCTTATTGAAGAGACAACTGAAAAGGAAAGGAAAGTTAGCACCCCGTTGATAACTTGCATAATTTGATATAATTTATCACTTCTCAACTTTAACTTTAGTCTAATTTTATTTATTTTTTATTCAATTTAGACTTCATTGTTATTATTTAAATTTTATTATAGATTTGAAGATAATGAAGATCGAAATTTTTTAGAAGCATATCATGTAAAAACTCTTAAATTTAAATGAAGATTTATTTAAATCTAATTTAAATTTAAATTTCTATATATATAAGAAACAAAACAGAAGGAGGAGAAACGTGTATATATATATAAAAGAAGACAAAAAAATCAGGGAGAACGCAAGAACATCGGCTAGAAGAGAAAAGAAAAAAAGAATAGTTGACTACCACCAGAAAAGAAGAAAAACAAAAACAAAAACAAACGAAAAGGGAGAACATATGAGCGTAGAGAAGAAACGAAAAAAAAGAAAACGTTGAAGGCGGAATAAAAATAAAAAGAAAAAAGGTTGTGTAGATGAGAGATAGAAAGAAGAAGAAACGCGAGAAAATTAAAGCGAAATGAGATTCTATTGCGAGTCAATTTTCTTTCAATTCATCTCAGAAAAGTATAGTGAATTCGTTTATGTTAAATTTAATTTTTAGCAAAAATTAATTTTGCTTTATTCTAGGAAAATGATGTAATTTAATTCTGAATTATGCTTGATTTTCTATATTAATTTGAATTATTTTTCTTCATATTTGTCTGATTTATTCTAAGTTTAGTGCTTCTAATTAATTGACCATTAATTAGATGATTTTAGTTTTGTGATTTACTATCGAAAGAGGGAATTATAGGATAGATCTGAAATATTTTAGCATAGATAAATATAGAGATTTATTCTTAATGTTTTCTTTCTTTATTAAATTGCATACTCTTATGTAAATTAATTAACAAGAATGTTTCCAATTGACTGTCGAAAGAGGCTTTTAGATATTTTTGGAGATTGCTAACAAACAGAGATAATTAAATTCAATTAGCTAGATGAATAAAACATAGTGAAGGATTATGTGAAATCGATTTCCTAGAAGTTTTCTTACTATTAATTTGATCTTTAGCTAGATGAGTAAATTGATTTTATTTTAAATTTCAATTATAACAACCTTAGTGATTTTTCTAGGTAAAGTTGAGATTAATATAATTTTGATATTTGTCAAAAATAAGTTACCAATCCCCAATGATGATATTTTTCTTATTATTTTATCATAAAACTACGATATTGTGCATTTACAAGCCAGACATTGAATGAAGCCCAATTCAATTATACAACAACTAAGAAGGAGGTGCTTGCTGTGGTGTTTTCTTGTGACAAATTTAGGTCTTACCTCATTGGTACAAAGGTGATGGTGTTCACTAATCATGCAAAATTTTGTTATTTGTTTAGCAAGAAGAATTCTAAGCCTAGACTGATTCGTTGGATTCTTCTTCTTCAAAAATTTGATTTAGAAGTTCGAGAAATTTTAGTTGTTAACCATCTCTCTGGGTTGGAGGAAGAGGAAATAAACTAGATTTAGTGATCTAAGAAGCATTCCTTGATGAGCAGTTGTTTGCATGTGAAATAAAGCTTCCTTGGTATGCCTATATTGTAAACTACCTAGCTTGTAAGGTATTGTCGTCAGATCTTACTTACCACTAATGTAAGAATTTTTTGCATGAGGTGAAATATTATATTTGGGATTAGCCTTTGCTTTTCAAAAGATGCCCTTATCAAATCATCCGAAGTTGTGTACCTGAAGAGGAGATGCAAACCATTCTTCATCATTACCATTCCTTATCATATCGAGGACATTTTGGAATAACATGAACAACAACTAAGGTACTTCAAAGTGGTTTCTTTTGGCCCTCTATTTTTCGTGATAGTTATACTTTGGTGAAGACATGTGATCAATGCCAACTTATGGGAAATATTTCAAGGCATCATAAGCTACCAAAAAAAAATATCTTAGTGGTTGAGATATTTGATGTTTAGGGAAATGATTTTATGGGTCATTTTCCTTCATCTTTTGGTTTTGTTTATATCTTGTTAGTAGTTGATTATGTGTCAAAGTGGGTGGAGGAAATTGCTACAACAACAAATGATGCAAAGGTAGTGCTCAAATTTCTACATAAGAACATATTCACAAAATTTGGCACTCCACGAGCTATTGTTAGCGAAGAAAAAACCCATTTTTGCAACAATTTGTTCGACAAACTTCTCTCTAAATATGGTGTGAAGCACAAGATAACACTTTCCTATCATCCTTAAACTAATGGCCAAGCTGAAATTTCAAATCGAGAAATTAAGAATATCCTTGAGAAGATGGTCAATACCAATAGAAATGATTGGGCAAAGAAGCTTAATGATGCTTTGTGAGCATATCATACAACTTTTAAAACAACTATTGGGATGTCTCCTTATCATTTAGTGTTTGGAAAAACATGTTATCTCTCTGTTGAGTTAGAGCATAAAGCTTATTGAGTTGTAAAGAAATTTAATTTTGATTTGAAGGTATTAGGGGAAAAATGACTTCTTCAATTGAATGAGATGGATGAGTTTAGAACGATGTGTATGAAAATGCAAAAATCTACAAAGAACGGACAAAGAAGTGGCATGACAAACATATTCTTAGGATTGAGTTTACTCCAAGACAACATGTTTGCTTTTCAATTCACGACTAAAACTCTTCCTAGGTAAGTTAAGATCAAGATGAATATGTCCTTATACAATTGATAAAATTTCCACTTTTAGAGCAATAGACTTGAAGGAAAAGGCAGGGAATATATTCAGAGTTAACGATAAGAGATTGAAACATTATTATAGAGAACAAGTGGAGAGGAATTTTGCATTTATTCCTCTTCAAAATCCTAATTGATGAAGATTGAAAAGTCTGGATGTAGACTATAAAACAAGCACTCATGGGAAGTAGCCCATAAAAATTTCTATTATTTTTTATTACTATTTGAATAATTTGGATTTTGATGATAGTTTATTTTGAAGGAATAAAAAGCTAAAAATTAAAAACTAATACGGATCCACCATAAAACCAAGGAAGTTCCTTTCATTTATTCTATTTGTCTCACTTTTAAATTACAATGAGGACATTGTTTAGTTTGAGTTTGGGGGTGTTAACTCTTATAGTCTTGATTTATTAGATTCTCTTATCAAGCATGTATATTTGAGTAAGATTAAATTCGTTATGACTATGAAATTTGTGATTGAGGATGGGTTTGAGATTTTTTTTTTCAAAATCTGCTATTATGTTAGGCAGAGTTTTATGGGTGCTTTGATATAAATCTTTTTCCTTGAAAATAATTGATCATATTGTAAATTTTTCTCTACTACATTTTGCCTATAAAGAGAAAAAGTTGAATTAACTGTGTTAGGAAAGTTTAATATTGCTTTGCTCTAGAATCTGTTGATGGATCCTTATGGCAAAATCCTAATTGATACCAAATATTAGAAAAATTATCTAGGAAATATTTTTGCAAAAATCAAAAATCTTTTCCAGCCATCCTAATTATCACGTCATCATTGCATGGTGTATTCCCATAGTCAACCATTTTTAGCCTTATTTTACATAAACCTTTATTTGCTCTTTTAACTACATAAACCATTCCTATTCTAAGCTTGAAAACCTATGAACTTACCTTAAATTTTGAGATAATACTTTGGTGAAAATTTGCATTTAAAAAGAAAGTTCAAATCAAATAATCCATATTATGTTTGCTCTATTTGATCAAAGTGTGAAAAAAATAAAGAAAGTGAAAGGAAAGAATCGAAAAAAGGTTAAAATGGTTGAAATTAGTGAAGACTATGAGTATCAAGGCAACCACATCTTTAAAAAAAGGGAAAAAAGAGTACTCCACTTATTGAGTATGACAACAATATTGTCATCAATATGAGCATATTGTCGAGAAAAAGTTATAGTGTGAATCATGTGGATATTCTTATTTTTTTTTTCTTTCTATCAAGTATTTTCCCAATTTGTTTTGATTTTCCATATCCATTTCTTTCATAGCCCTCACCTTGTGGCTTGTCATTACAACCTTGATTAAAGACCTTTTGATCTCAGATTTTGGTACTTGATTACATTAGTGGAGAGGATTTATGAAAATTGGACTTATGAAGTTAAGTTTTGTGAGAATTCTTCTGATATCAGTTGTTCTACTTTTATCTACATTTGCTAGTGGTTTGGAGTTAAATTGACTATTTCATACACACACACGCAAGGACCTAGATTTAGGTTGAAGTAAATGCTTAACTCTTGCTTGACAAATTGTTGAATTTGGATTGATTTTCTTGCTATCTTCGATGTAAAAAGAGTAAGTTATTAGTGATAAAATCTAAATTCAGATCATGGCTTGGTGAGTGATGGTAGTTCTCTATGGGATTTTGTTGACACTATCAATAATTGTCTTTTCTTTTATTTTTTTTTTGTTTGAGGACAAACAAAGTTTTAAGTTTGAGAGTGTTTGATGACTTGCATAATTTGACATAAATTATCATTTCTCAACTTTAACTTTAGTATAATTTTATTTATTTTTTATTGAATTTAGATTTCATTATTATTATTTAAATTTTATTATAGATTTGAAGATAATGAAGATCCAAATTTTTTAGAAATATATCATCTAAGAACTCTTAAATTTAAATGAAGATTTATTTAAATCTAATTTTAATTAATATATATATATATATAAGAAAACAAAAATCAGGGAGAGCACGAGAACATCGACCAAGAGAGATAAGAAAAAATGAATAGTTGATAGTTGCCAAAAAAAAGAAGAAAATAAAAAAAATGAAAAAGGAGAACACATGAGTGCAAAGAAGAGACGGAAAACAAAAAAAAACATTGAAGGAGGCAGAAAAAGAAAAAGAAAAAAAGGTTATGCTTATCAAAGATAGGAAGATGAGGAAACGCGAGAAAATTAAAGTAAAAGTAGATTCTTTTTTGAATCAATTTTCTTTTAATTCCTCTTAGAAAATTACGATGAATTCGTTTATGTTAAATTTAATTTTTAGTATAATTATTTTTCTTTATTTTAGGAAAAATATGTAATTTAATTTTGAACTATGTTTGACTTTTTATGTTAATTTGAATTATTTCTCTTCATGTTTATCTGATTTATTCTGAGTTTAATGCTTCTAATTAACTGGGCATTAATTAAATGATTTTAGTCTTGTGATTTACTATCAAAAGAGGGAATAATAGGATATATCTAAAATATTTTGGAATAGATAAATATAGAGATCGAAAGACTTGTATGTATGTAGTATTAAAATAATTGGTCTTAATGCATTCTTGTTAATTAATTTACATACATAGATAAATATAGAGATCGAAATATCTGTATGAACGTGTATAGTATTAAAATCATTGGTTTTAATGCTTTCTTGCTTTATTAAATTGCATACTCTTATGTAAATTAATTAACAAGAATGTTTTCAATTGACTGTCGAAAGAGGCTTGTGGATATTTTTGAAAATTGTTAACAAACAGAGATAACTAAATTCAATTAGCTAGATGAGTAAAACATAGTGAGAGATTCGGTAAAATCGATTTCCTAGAAGTTTTTTTCCTATTAATTTGATATTTGAACAACATTTTTATTTTCTTTTGCATATTTTCTTTAAATTGATTTATTTTAAATTTTAATTATAACAACCTTAGTGGTTTTTTTTAGATAAAATTGAGATTAATATAATTTTAGTATTTGTCAAAAATAAGTTACCTCTCCCTATAGATGATACTTTTTTTATCACTTTATTATAAAACTATGATATTATGTACTGTCAACTTTACACCGATCACCCACTATATTGGAACATTTAGAATTATTAAAAGAGTTGGTGATGTAGCATATCAGTAGGAGTTACCCTAATAATTGTCACAAGTTCACGATGTTTTTCAAGTGTTTATCTTATGAAAATGTCAACGGAATCAAAATGCTATCCTAGATTGGATAGAACTAACATTACAATAAGATGCATTGTATGAAGAAGAATAGGTGCAATAATCGATTTTCAAATTAAGAACTTGAAGAGAAGAGCAATACCGTTAATAAAATTTCAATGGTGATATCAAGAAGATGCAACTTGGGAGTTAGAGTCGAAAGTTCATTCGAAGTATCTTTACTTGTTTGAAAAATTATAAATTTTTAGGGCAATTTTTTTTTAAAGGGGTAAGAAAGCAAAATCTTGTAATTTCAGTATAAATAATTATTGCACCCGAAAAAAAATTATAAATAATGTTTTACAATGTAGGGATGTAATTGAAAATTTTGGTGTGAAAAATCATCCCACCTCGCCATTATCACCTTGCTACCATCTCGCTGCCACCTCGTCACCATAGATGGTGAGCTCCCTAGCAAGGTCCTTGATTGGTTAAAAAAGAGGGCCGAACCACCCATTTTCCATACACATTTTTCTTCTCTCTTTTCTCCATCTCTCAAAAACTTTATCTCACTATTTTTTTGGGCTTTTTGGCACATTTTTAGGGTATTTTGGGGATAAATATCAATATTTCGAATCGAAGATTTGAGGTAGGAATTCTTACTCTAACCTTTTAAATACATGCAATATTTTTATAAATGAATTGCCATGCATCATATATTATGGATAAAACTGAAAAATTGGATGCCATTATTTTAGAATTAATATTATAATGTTATAAATGTTGTTTAAAATGAGATATTCATCATAATTATTTTATTATTCATATATTGAAAAAGTTTTGTATATATGATAGGTATCAAATGTTGATATGAAATTAACATTAAAAAATTGATATGGCATTTAAGAATTTTACACATGCATCATGAGAATGATTTTATATGTGGGGAGTACACCTGTACATTGTCTTGCAAAGTATGATACCCATGGGATACTGGTTGCAACATATTATTTTGGTATATGTTGTCTATATGTGATACATCACATATATATGTATCTTTAGAGATTTATCTGTCTATGTTGTCTATATGTGATCAAATTATTTGGTCAATATGTGTGACCGTGGATTATTTTGGTCACACATGGACCTCGAAGTTGGACCCCCTATAGTATTTGTCATCTATTATGAATTTTTTTTACTACACATGGGTCTCAAAGTTAGACCTCCTATTGTGTTTGGAGTCAACCTACCTATAGACGAGGGCCCATATGACATGATTTGATGGATATATGTGCCTGTATTGTGATCGTACATAGGTTTGGAGATGGATCTACATGCATCTCGAAGTTGGATCGCGTATGTGCCAATGTATTTGCATGACCAATACATATGGGATTGCATTTCATGCATTGGATTTATATCGTAACCTATTTTATATTATATGAACATGCATTGAGATACTTATATTGTACTTTTCTTTGGGTTTTCCTGATGCAAGGAGGTACAGATATACTCAAGAGTTTGTAATAAAAATCTCCCGAGTACGTATATTGATTGATAATGATTGTCATTCATGAAATTTTATTAATAAATAACATACATCACGAATGATTATTTGTTGAAAACATATAATAGAATAGACTCCTACTGAGCAATGCCTAACTCACCCCATTTTTCTCTTACCTCTATATTAGGATTTGAACAAAGTCGTGACTCATAGATGGGGAAAATGACGAGAACTTGAGGTTATAAATTTATATTTCATTTTGTAACCTTTATTTGAAGTAAATGTGGAGACATGGTGTAAAATAAAATCTTATTTCTAGTATATGTATTTTATGATTTGTAATTTAGATAGTTTTATTAAATTATATCTTTAAATAGAGATATTTTAAATTAAATTGAAGTTTTATTAAATAAATTTTTAAAATTTTATTTTTAAAAATTACTCCCATTTATCTCACGTGCCCACTTTTTGGGACGTGACAAAAGAACCAAGAGATGTCTTCTTATACTAAATTAACTATTTTTTTTTGCTACGTTGTAACCCACACTATGATCTATCTAAAATTATTGTATTAACATATTTAATCTTAAGTAAGGTTTAAATTAAATGGTGATACATAATTGAAATTGTTATTACAAAAATAAATTTTTAGTAATGATAATTTTATCTAATAATAATGATATTAAAATATAATTAATTTTAAAAATAAAATAGATATTTTATAACTTTTATTATAATAATAAAAAAGTGATTGTGATTATATCATGGTTTTCAAATATTGACGTCGATGAAAACATCAAGACTTATTGTCATTTCTGATAGATATATTGATAAAAATTATGCAAAACTTATAAAATTATGAAAATTTAATAGTTTTGCAAAATATAGAAACAATCGCTTATTTTTTAAAATAATTTTCTTATTTGTACATAATAACTTTTATAAATCAAGCAGTATTTGATGTGATTTGAATTTGTGACTTAAAATAAATGAGAGTAAGTTTTATTCTAGACCACTAGGTGAATAACATTTGTACTAAAATTTAAATGCATGTAATATTTATTTTGACAATTAAATAAAAGTTATAAAATAGGTAGTAAAAATGTTTGAAATAATTATTTAAATTAATAATTAAAATATACAATTGTTTACATATTTATAGTGCACAAATTTTATTGGCAAAATAAAAAGTTCTAAAAGTAAATACAAAACATTGTTATATTTAAAAAAAAAATCTAAAAGATATAACTAAATAAATATATTTAATGTGAATTTTTTTTTGTTAACAATGTAACTAAAATATTTATATAATAAACCAATAGTATATCAATATTTTTTCCACATGAATATTTTGCAGACATTGTTATAGAAAATGCGTATAGATGTACAAAGCTTTAAAACCTTGACATTTCTAAGATGTAGTAGATATTTTTATCACCTTAGACGTACAAAAAGAAAAAGACTAACCTAATCTAACAACAAGTAATTTTAAGTGCCAGTGCAAAAGAATTACAACTAATAATTATTTGAAAAAGAAAAAAGAGAAAAAAGAATTACGATTAATATAACCTAAATGCTAAACTGTAAAAAGGGGACTGTGACGAGAGTCATAATAGATAATTTGAAGGGTTTTTCTCTTGAATGACTTGCATGCGACTACAATAATAGTAGGAAAACGTACCAATTTCATATTTATTGGGTGTAAATTAATAAACATCATGTGTGATGAGAGATAATTGATCCTAATTAATAAAATGATTCAATAGATGAGAATATCTACGTGATGATATTTAAGAGAGAAAAATAATAGGTAATTATTCTAAATTATTTACATGATATAATTAAAAATAAATAATTACGTTGCTTTGAAGAATCTATTTAAATAGATAAATTAAAGAATATGCTTAAGGTAGATTTTAACCATTATATTTATTGATATTAATTATACACTTCATACAATAGAACGAAAATACAATCACAATACTTCTTTTCATTATTCTCATGGAGTATAATCACAACCTTGAGCTCCTCTATTATTTATAAGCTTTTTATAATTAAGCATTATAATCTATTTAAAAAGACAATATATTAGTGTCCCGTTAATCTCCTTGTGTAGGTTCCAAGAGATTCATCTTATCCGGTGTTCACAAAAGTTACACCAAAATATATGCCTTATGTGGAAATAAACTGGGTTATGTAGTTGATAATTAGATCCCAAATTTTTGAAAGGAACATACATTTGCCTTTGGTAATTATTTATGTCATTAGAAAAAAGATAAGTTTTCCAACTAAGTGATACAAAATCGTTTTAAGTATAATATAGATCTTGTGGAGGGTTTAATTGCTTTATAATTAAGTATAAATTCAAATATTATTAATACTATTTGAACAATAAAAATATAAGTTATAAAAAATTATTAAATTAACGAGTAAATAAATATCAGAGAAAAATATATGAATCTTAATCCTCCAATTTTCTACACATATAAATCACTAAAAATCTCCCATATAATTACTATAATAATAATAATAATCATAATATTAATTGCATCTAAACTAGAACACAATTCTTGTTTTGAGCAAACTACGTTTCATATAGTAAATAATCAAATTACACTCATATGCTAATCAAATTACAAACTATTTTTACGTTCATAATTATCGATCTCATACATATGAATCATATATCTTTACCTAAAAACACCATGCATATTATTTAATCGTAACAAGGAATAAAAAATCTCTTGAATCTATCTAATTAACACTATAGTTTAATTGTTAGCCAAATAATTCTAGAATGAAAATCAGATTAAATAATATGAAATCATAATGTTTTCAAAATAATTAATCACATCAAAGAAAATTGGGTTCATAATACCACTAGATAATAAAACCAAGTATCTATATATTTTGATCAAAGTCATAAGTTCAATGCAAAAGATCATGAAAATTAATAAAAGATGAAAAAAGAATAAAATACAACCAATCTCTTGACTTGTATTGACTCAGTCTTCAATCTCTTCCAATTTCGTTGATCTATTTGCTTTTGATGTTGAGCTCTTCTCTTTGCTACGAGGACTATGTTTCTCTTCGAATTTTGTCTTGCTCTTGTTAGTTGTGTCAATATTTTTTTCCCTATGTAGTCTCTAGCATTGTTTAAATAAATTGGAATAAGTCCTAATTAGTTTAGGAATTGTGTTATCTTTGATCCAACGGTTGTGATTGAAAATTGGACTTAAAAACAATGATGATTTATCAAATTTTGCTTTTCTCATTCGATTAAGACCATGTTCGATTGATTTAGGTATTATCATTCAACCCAAGAACGCTCGATCAAAGCTTGATTGATTGAGATCCTGCTTGATCGATCGAGCTCTACTTACTCGATCGATCTTTGATAGACCGAGTCTTATCTCAATCTATCAAGTTGTGGCTCTATATATTGAATATGTTTTGTCCCAGTTTTCCCCTTTTAGCTCTGTTCGACACCGTTTTACCTATATAAACATAAGATAAGTATTTTTAACAATATTTATCTCAAAAGAAGGCAAGTAGCTAGCATGAAGTGGCTAAATAAAGCTGTTTTCATAGAGTTATCACATCCTAAAATTGAATATTTGCTTGACCTCGAGCAAAACTAAGGTTAAACTAAATAACTAAAACTAGCAAAACATAGGTATAAATTTTCATAAAAAAAATTTCTTCAATACATGCATTTTTTACAAAAATCATTTCCCACAAAGATTGTATAATCCTTTTATGAAGAATTTAATATGGTTGTCAATGAACATTAAATTACTACAAGGATATGTATGGTTTTTAGTAGAATAATTCATGTGTGTGTTCTGCAGATGAAGCTATTCATGCAGATGAAGCTATTCAATTCACTCAAGAGATAAACATACAAGAGCACACTCTTAGATTATAATCTTGACATAAGTATATTTTTTACATACATCACCACTAATTTAGACTATGCATGCAGTTTGGGATCAAAAGGAAAAAAAACTTGTATACTTATGCATAGATAAGGATAGATCAATATGTATTATTAGGTTTAAATAGACACCATAGCATACTTTTCATCATTATGAAATTGAGTTTTTTTCAATAACCTGGTACGTTTTTTTGACATATTTTTTTTTCTTTTTCTTTTAACTTAGAAACCCTAAACTTATTTTTAAGTTTATTTATTTTTTCTTATGGGGAAAATGGTGTTGAAAGTTTACTTTATTTTTTTATTTTTGGACGTATTGCATTCCATCTAACACTTTAACATTTCACATGATTTTACACACTTCCAAGCTAAAGATGTTAAGATAAAGACAATACATTCAAGATAGGCTCAAATGTGATTCAAAGACATAAATGGTATCAAATTAAACTGATATGGGTGACTAAGGTTATATATATTAAATGACTTACTTGAAAGATTTAATTAATCTAATTAAAGCCTAAATCATTTCTCAAACTAAATACTATCTAGAATTTTGTCTCAAATGTTGATCAAATATATTCTAAAACATGAAAAATTCATATCATATAATATTACTCACACCACGTGTTCTCCCGTTAAGCAAATCATACAATCAATCAGAGGTACATGTATAATGAATTATTTCAAATTAAAACAAGTAAGCATACCATATGTTTAATGTAATCATTTCAATAATTACATATTAGATTTTTTATTATAGTTATGATAACTAATTCTATTTAGTTCCATGTATTTCTTATATATATATATATATATATATAAACATATGTTCAAAATATACACATTAAAATCATTGAATTAGTATAAATTAAAAAAATAAGTATTCAATAATATTTGTTAAGAAAATATATTTTCACGTCATATACACACATTTAACAAAATAAATGAATATATGTTTATATTTTTTTAATATAAGAATACATATTCATATCACTTAGATAATTAAGGATGAAATTTAAAGCTAAAAGAATTTGAATAACTATTAATAAAAATATATATAGAAAAATAAGTTATAATAAATAGCAAAATAATATAAGATAAAAGAATAAACTAGTAAAATAAAAATTTGTAAAAAGAAATTAAAAAAAATCGTAAAAAGTTGCAAAAGTAGAAAAAAGGAAATATTGGTGAAAACTGAAAAAAAAAAGAGTAAAAAAAATAAAATGAAAAACAAAACCGGGGAAGCCATAGTGGCCTAGTGTATATGTTGGATTCCCCGTACCCTAATTCCCTAATTTTGCTCTCCTTTTTTCACTCCAACGCTACCCGTCAAGAATCCTCCAACTCTATTCCTTTGAAGTATTCTGCTTGGTTGTCTTTTAGTTTGTATTAGCCAATCTCTCTGCCTTTTCTTGATTTCTTGGTTTCAGTTTTATTCTTTATGCATAGAATTGCCGACCTGTTATACATGGTACTGTGATATTAGTTTAGTGATCTGATATAATGATTTATGACCTTTTTTCAATCACTCAAACGTGTTATTCTCAATTTTTTAATACATTTCAAGGGCCTCTGTTTTAATTGTGACCTAGCTCCTCAAACTCTTGAGCCACCCCTGTAGGAAAATCAATGAAATTATGAAAATGGAATTGAAAAGTTGTCTTTGTATCAGTTTTATCTTTTAGTTTAATGAGACAGTGGATTCTTCTGCGGGTACTGAAATTTAAAAATAAATTTGACTATGATGTTGAAAGAGTCTACTTTTTGTGCTATTTCAATATAAATTTTTGTGGAGGGTTTCTTATTCTCATGTTCAATCTTGTATTGCTTTGGTTTTTGTTTTAATTTTCCCCCATCTTTCTATTTACTAAGTTCTTTCAGCTGTAAGTTTGAGAATTTTATAACCATGGTTATCAAGGCTGTTCCATGTGGTTGTGATTTTCTTTCTCATGCATCAGCAATTTCTTTTTATTGGTATAGTATTGAATTTATTATTTACCATTAATTCAACTGCAGGGTCCTGAAACTCTAGTCCGGTGCATTACTATTTGGATGGGGGAATCATCGTTTTTTAATAATATGATCAGTTATCTACGTTCGACATGCAAGTATGGGCAGAAGTTTTTTACTATGTACAAATGTCAATTCTATGACTCAGTTTTTTTTTTCCTCGGGGAAAAACTATTCATGTATGTCAATGCTATGACTGAGTTTAGTCTAGCTTTACTTGGTATAGGAGAAATATAATTTACTAGTTCCTACTTACAGTTTATATAAGATTCAAGGTAGAAAAATAGACGGCCAAAAATCAACTTTTGTTAGGCCTCAAAACTGTGATTTCGTTTAAGATTTAATTTTATGTCATTTACCCATCTATTTAGCTAATTAGGTTTTGCCTATTACTTGTTTATACAAATGCACACAGAATAATGTAGGAAGTAGGAACTATGGATTAATTGATTGGCTTACTATTGAGGAACTTCTCTCTTCTTTGACCCAAAAAAAGGAGTTATTTTTATGGAATTAATTCATAATTTTATCAAAGTTTTTCAAAGCATACAGTAAAACAACTATTTATACCCTAATTAACAGTACTAATGGGGCTTACTTAAAACTAACATTAAAATTAAAAAAAATGGAAATATATTACTTGTAAACCAACTAATTAATATGTACTTCCCACATTATTCTCCCCCATAATGAAAGAACTTGACCTGTCGAGTTTCATAAAGCAAAGGTGGAAATAGTTGGTACATATGTTACATAGACTCTTTTAGGCTATTGAGTGTCTTAAATTTTTGGATTAGTATCCGAGTGTCAGACATGCTTATTTTTTTCATTTTTCTTTAAATTTTCGTTGGAGTGTCAAGTATTCACACCAATGTCCATGTCTTGTCTGTTTGGTTGGTACTACTGTAGCATCTTTTGAAGGTGCTTAAGGATGCACATGCTATGAGTAAGCTTGTTTCACAAGTCACAATCAATGTCAGCTAATTGAACCTTGGTTAAGTAATGTATCATGAATGTAAAGTCATAAAAAATTCAAGTAATCTTTGGCAATGAATGACTAAGAGTAACGAAAATATCAAGGCACCATGCCCATAGGTGACACGTGAGAGTTAGCATGAAAAATTGTTTTGGCTAGACTCTCAAGGGTATCACAAATGATTTTTTATCAGGTAGTTTTGGTTCTAATGGGATTTGGGTGGGTTAGGTTTGTGACTATATACTATCAAATTTGGCACCCAATTTTCCTCCAACTCTTCAAAACTTTTACAATCTTAGGTTGATTTAGAAATAGAATTTCGGGTGTCATGTTTCTTTGAAGAGGTTAACAAGTAGCTTTTATACAAGTGCAAAAACTTTTTATTTTCTGTTCTGTTGGAATTATCTTATCATAACCTGTGTCATATATTTTTCTAGAGTAGTCTCATTTTGGTATGTGTAAGTCAATGGCACAGCTCTAATTTCTCAATGATACTTTTGAAGTTCAAATTTGAAATGTGGAAATTAAGTTGATGTCCTGTGTATATTTTTAATATCGAAAACAAAATGTTAGACATATTATGAGCTTTTGATATAATGAAATCCTTGAAATATGTTATACATATTTTCTTGGCAATTTTTTATACTTGTTACTTTTAATTGACCTAATCAATTTATTAAACAAGCACCCTTCAGCTTTCTTAACAAGATTGTCTCCAATGCAAGGTATCATACTGGCTACCTAAAGGATCTTGGGCCATCGAGGGTTATTGATTTTACGTCAGAACGTGAATTTGTCCATCTTCTTCACGAGGGTTATCCTGTGGTTGTTGCCTTTACCATAAGGTCTTTTATAGTTGGTCCTGCTCTTTTATTCCCCCTTTACGATGGTATTTAATCTGGAGGTCTAAATCCTCTCTTTAAATAGAGCAGGTGTAATCACACTAAACATCTCGATAAAGTAATGATGGAAGCTGCAGCTGAGTTTTATCCACATGTGAAATTTATGCACGTGAGTTATTTTATTGTGTTTTATAAAGCCAAAGTTTTGTGTCACCACTCTATTATCTCATGTAGTGTCTTTATATATTTCAAATTTTCTTTCTTAAATTTTAATTAAATATTTTGTATTAAAATTAATATCTTTTACCAAGATGTCGTGTTCTTGACTTGAATACTGATGAATGTTAACTATTGGAGGAACATAGGAGACTTTGGGGATGGGGATGGTGATTATCAATGACAGTTTGACAGGGAGTTGCTGCCCATCCCATTTGCCCATTCCCTCAGCTCCCTCCCTACTTATGTGGGTTCAGAGTTCCTGCCTTTCTCAAAGATCTAGCAGTTAATGACAGTTAGACATTTTCTTTCACATTACACAATTTGGATTCTTTTATTTGTGTTTTCCAGGTTGAATGTCCAAAATACCCTGGTTTTTGTATTTCACGCCAGAAGAAAGAGTACCCATTCATTGAAATCTTTTATAGTCCAGAAAAAGTAAGAATGAGTTTGTATCTTGAATATCTGTTTTACCCGTATGTCTTTTTTGCTGGCGGCTTTATTCTTCCTTTTTTTATTTTCTGGTCAGTGTAACATTTTGTGATTTGGTAAATAGTAATTTAGATTGGCTATAGAAGTTGACAAAATATGTGTTTAGTATTGAAAGAATGATGGGAAATTATATCATGATGCGGAGTTGCAGACGTTTTGCACAAGAAGAAAGAAGACAATACTTACAAAGTAGTTTGATTGTCCTTTTGGATAAAACATATACTCTTTGGCTTAAGATCATTGTTTTCATTTATAAGAGCTGGAGATGGAGCTCTATAACAGTCAAGAAAAAAGAGAGAGGGGGGAGAAAGAGAGAGAGTTCTTGTATGTGTTTCTGTGAATGATTCATCATGATTGAGCACTATAATAGTGCTGTATATATACACATGTTAGCAAATCTGTTACAACAGAATTAGTTACTCCTCATTCTTTTACTTAATACACTTGGACCAATATTAACACGACACATGTCAATATCATCGGCTGTTAGAACATTATAGAAGTGGTACTTTTTAGCTGCTTGTCTGCTCTGGTTGGTTGATTGTTCAATATAAGTAGAACTAGAAGGAAGTGTGCTACTGAGAGTTAGACATAATTGTTTACTTTTTAAATTTTTGGAAGCAACAACTCCCCCCTCCCCTTCCCTTCTCTTCTTATCTCTCTTTCATATTGTCTTCTAGGTGTTCAAATAAATAATAATCCAAAGTAAGAATCTTTTATTTGGGGAAGCAAATGATTAAAAGCCAACATATATATATATATATATATATATATATATATATATATATATATATAGAAGTTCTGAGGTCAACATAGGGATATTCGTCTGCAGTTATGTAATGGGGTTTCTTGCCATGCCCTGTGATTGTTTGTGATGGTGATGGATTTTAGAACATTGGTTCCTCAGCTGGTACTTTAATTCTTTTCTTGTTGGGTTTTACTGACTTGTCTCTTCCTGATGTAGACATCTGCCGATCCAAGTGTTACAAAGTACTCGGTGAAGGTTCTACCTGTAAGTTCTCCTGGCTTTTTTACTAATCATTTTCACACCAATGCCGCGTATCTTCACACACTTCTTTAAACATAGGCCTTTGGTCCCACATGTACAGAATCTTATTAGTGATAGATGTTGGCTTTTTAATATTTTTCTTCACGATGAAAAGGAAAAATAGGGTGCTGAAACTGATTTATTTTCTGTTTCTTTTCCAGTTTAATTACGACCTTAGTGCTTATGGATTTAGAGAGTTTTTCAAGCGCCA
The DNA here is from genome assembly GCA_030763125.1 of Hippophae gyantsensis. Taxonomy (NCBI): domain Eukaryota; kingdom Viridiplantae; phylum Streptophyta; class Magnoliopsida; order Rosales; family Elaeagnaceae; genus Hippophae; species Hippophae gyantsensis. The sequence goes on from CM061030.1 coordinate 15,844,094, forward strand.
TGGAATACAGTTATCATCTCCAAAATGAAAAAGTTCGGTAAGAATGTGTTCCATTTGTATTTAGTTCTTTCACAGCTTGTGTATTTTTTTGACTTACATCTAGTAACTCAGTACTTAAGAACTAATTGACGAGTTATTTGAATTTGTTAGCACCTTTGTAGTTTCAGTTCTACATCAATTATATTATCATGGGCACTTTAGTAACATCTCCATAGATTCTTGCTACGTGCTTTGTCGATCAACATCAGTAGTGTGCAATGCTCTGGGGAAGAGAGTAAAAATTTGAGAGGATGGAAATATAGAGTAAAAATTTGAGAGGATGGAAATATAAGGTTAGAGTTTGAGAATTTAGAAAACATGGAGACTACAAAAAAGGAAAATTGAAGAAGCCAAATATTGTATTCAATAGTAATCAAGTCTAAGAATTACAGTGATAAAGGGCCTTTTTTAGTTACACCAAAATCCTAATAATTATAAGATGTACATAACAAATGAGTTTTAAAACATGAAAACTAATAGATAATATTTACTCCATAATTTTCCTAAATAAAATTCCTAGATAATAGTTTTTTTTCCCGCAATAATTACCTGATTTCTATATTACAACAGTTGGGAAGTCTCAGGCCTCAGCTCAATTAATATCTCGTTATCTCATGTTTAATAGATAGATTAGAGATTCCCTCCTGATACTTGGTTGAAAACTAAAGTAGAAATTTTTTGTGGAAATTTCTCATAGGTGAAGTTGCAAATTGAACTTTCTTAAGTGGAGATTTATCACTCTGATAATGGGATTAATGTTGGACAACTTGTGCTCCAAGTTTAGTAACCAACTAATGTGTTGGTTTTCCTTAGTTGAAGGAAAAGCCTTCCTCCAGTACTTGCTCAAGTTTATTAATTGTGTCCAAGCAATATGACATAGGTGCAAGTATTTAATACTCTAATTTATTGAAAATTTATAGGAAATTGATAAGAATGGATGTGTTCAACACTCTTGTACGCTTTGAATGTATTTATGATAATACTCAATGTCATCTTAAAAGAATCCGTGTACTTTGGACTGATACCAGTATGGTTTTTCTGAGCTTGATGGTAAATAAGGATTGGCTTTTAGAACTACTCAAGCTTAAATCCAACGATCGTTAGGCAGTAATTGCTTTTTTTGTGTTTTTTTTTGGGGTAATGATTTCTGATGATAGGAATAGTAAGAAGAGGTTGCTTGTGGTCAATGACTCAATGACGTGGTTTGGGAACCTTAGTTTTCATGTATGAATATCACCTGTATTCAATGTTCCAATAGTTGTAATGGTATCCTGATTGAAAAAAAAAAGATGTCATATTTTTGCACAGATTACATCTTGAAAGCTTCATACCCTGTTCGAAGAATGTGGTGGTGTCTTAAATCATGTCAGATTCAAATATAAATTTCGAATCAAAAGCAGTATTAAAACACTTGAATTTAAAACATAAGAACATCCTTAGCTTATTAGATTTAGCTGAAGACAACTTTTGAGTATTGGATTTAATTATGGAAAAAAGAGTAATAACGGTATACTAACTACGTTCAAAATGTATAAAAGTTTATTAAGTTTTGGGTTAGGCACTATAAATTCATTAATTATTAAGTATATTAGAATTCCAAGATTTCAAGAAATATATGAAATATTACACGTGAACATTGTGTATTTTTTTGGGTCGTGTTTTTTTAAAATCAATTGTAATTCAAAAAATATTAACTTAAATTTGAACACGTAATAATTGATTTGTTAATACATATTAACTTAAAAAATATATAAATGGTAGGAAAATTTAAGCAAAAAAGTTAATCCTATTACCTTAATAATTTTTTGAAAAACACATTTAGTATTCGTCTTGATAAATTTAAAGAAAAGTTTAAGTAATTTATTCTTATTCATAAAAAGTATAACAAAATTTCAAGGGATTCACAATATTTTTTACAAGTTTATGTATATAAATTATTCTATTACCAATTTAACTATTGTATGTAAGTTTTGAATAAAATTATCAAGAAGTTACCTTCACTTAGAAACAAGGTCTAGATTCTATCAACATGTATTATCTTTTTTGATATAACATTGTTTAGCTAATTTTATCACAATTGAGAATATGTGATATAAGTCTTTCTATTAATCCTAAGAAATGCAACAAATTAATACTAAAAACGAAAAAAATTATGCTACTTAGAGCACACTAATTCTAAAACATGCATCCTAAATCATTCTAAACTAATATAGCATAAAAAAAGATAGTGATGTATTAATACTCCACCATACATAATTCTTACATTATTCTTAATGTAAGAACATGTTTATATGTAATGTAAAATTAAGTAAAAAGGGAGTAGAAAATAAATTTGGTAGGTTGCTTCCCACAAAGTGTTTAGTTTCACGCTGCTAGCTCGATATTGCCTCGTGTGTTTCTTAATCATCCAAATCTATTGGTTTGTATAGAATCACCTCCTTTATATTAATTGGTGCAAAAGGTTTGTAGTATGATTTCAATCTCTGTCTATTAAATTTGAATTCTTTGTCGATACTCAAGTTTCGTATTTTCACTACATCATGAGAGAAAACATTAGTAATAATAAATGGACTGACTCAATAAGAACATAACTTACCTAGACACAGTTTAAGGCATAAATAGAATAAGAGGATTATATCGCCAATGGTGAATAAAAGGTCAAATAGCACTATCACGTGTCGCCACGCGATTGTTCCCTACTTTCTACCCATGCACCATGCCAACCGTTATCGTGAATCACATTGTGCTGCGTGGCGTTGACTCGAACCGATCTCCTTTGCCACGCGTCGCACTTTGATTCGCCCAGTGAATTCTGTGTGCTACGTGTCGCGCTATGATTGGATGAAACTATCAGTTGTGTTTGTTTTGATCTCAATCTTTGATCTAAAGCTTATTTGATGGTCTAGATTCCACTCGAGTTATATTTAACCCCCTAATTACCCCATAAATCCTAAGGAGTAGAAATTAACATAATTTTTATCAATTTTTGGTGTCAAGAAGAGTAAAATACAAAAAAAAATCAAAAGAAGATACAATTTTGGTGAAAATTCAAGAGGAGATTAGCACTACAATTCAAGAGATTGATTGTATTTCTTCTTCTAATATTTTCTTTATCAAATTTTATGTTTTTCTTTATGAAAAAAATATGAGCTTTATGAACACAATTATGTGTAGTTAATTTATTAATCTTGGGATCTTATGAGTTCAATTTTCACCATGTGATGATCTAATATTTTACTCCAATTATAATTTTAATTTTAATATATTAATTAATCTAATTTTTTATGTTATTAATTTTTTGATCACCAATTTATCTATAGAGACAATAAAATAGATTTGGGATAATTATTTAATTTTTTATCTTGATTAAATAACATGCATATTTTCTAGGCAGAGATATATAATTCTTATGTATGTGATCTATAATTGATAAATATAATGAGTAATATGCAATTTAATTGACATGAGTGTGATTAAATTAATTACTATATGGTGGATAATTTACTTGAGAGAGAGAAATACATGCTATGTTATATTTAATTGATTATGTAATTAATTAATAATTATATTGGAAAAATTTTAGCGATTCACATGTTTAGAAAATTAGAGGATTAATTATTCTTAGATATTTTCTCATATATTTTCTTAGTTATCAAATCTGATTTAATTAATTATTACTATTTACTTTTAGTTATTTTAATTTTGTTTTCTTAAAATATAAAAACAAAAAAACAAATTAATTTTTTATTTTTTAGTTTTAAAAATTAGTTTTTAATAAAATAATTTCCATGAGAATAATTTTTTTTATCATTATATTATTTGTTACGATACGTATACTTGCATGTTCATTGCACACATAATTTGTATGGTGATCACTTACTATTTTTCTGGTTCTAATTACCATACAATATTTTTTTCATAGATCCATTGGCTTAATAGGTCAACCTCTCTCACAATCACATATTATTCATTCATATATTAATAGAAACAACTATAGATTAGACATACAATAAATAAGAGCTAGTTTTTTGGTAGTTTTTTCAGATCCAAGAAGAAAAAAAAAAGATTTTTAAAGATTAAAGAACCCTTTGAAGATCAAGATTACACAATTTTAGAGCAGAAAACATCATCCATCTATTGTTAGTATTTATATTTGATTAGAATTTTTTTTATTTCTAGATTAATATTCTTCTTATTTTCTTGAATGAATGTTTATTTTTATTTGATCATGGATTTTAATCTTCGAAAATATGGCTAATTTTAATATGAGAATTTAACTTTGTTGTCATGATTTTTTAGATTATTCAGTTAAATATTTTTATAATTAATTAAATAAAGATGATTTTTTATTCAAATTTGTTACAAGATTCATTTATGAATAATTTATTGACCATTTATTCTTCATAATAAATTAAAAATTTGAGAATTAGGTTTCAGACACATAATCTAAATCTTAAGAGTTTTTGTATTTTAAAGGAAAGACTAATGATTCGAATTTATATTTTTAACATAAATCTTTCTAAAATAGCATAGTTAACTAGACAAATTTTTCCTAAATCCTTTATTGATTTTATTGATTATCTTGGTTTTGTTTTTAATTGAGTCTATATTTAATTACTTGTTATTAGTTTAGAATTTTCAAACCAAATTATTGCGTAAAGTATTTAGGTTTTGTTTTTTGTTCATTATTCATTTAACTTTTTAAGAAGAGTGAAAATGATCTAAAATCATTACACTTTCTTGAGAAATTGACATTGTGAGTATACTTTTCATTTATTATAATTGACTTATGCAATTGTGAACTTTTAAAACAAAATTTGTTCATCAGTGAGTCAAAAGAGTCATCATACTAACATTTGGCTTAATAAGAGTAAAAGGAAGCCTTAACTTCCTCAAATAGAAGAAGAAAAATACCTTAAACTCATTTTTATAAGAACTAAAGAATCATGACTCAAGTAAAACCACTCGTATAGAAATATCGCATATTACTTCGTATGGTGCATTATCTCAAAGAGTTTTTTTTAAACAATCTTCATATTTATTAGTAAAATAGTCTAAGACCCAAAACACAATCGTGACAAGGAGATATCGACTCTTAGGACTCACCTTGATCTCGTAAACACTAAAACTAGGTAAATAATTAACCAATACAGCCAGGAGAAAGAAACAACTAGATATATTAATCATCAGAATAAAGATACAGAAAGAAGGCATGGTACATGAAGATAACATGCAATAGATAGAAATGGAAGACAGATAGCATGCAATCAACAAAAAACAATAAAGAAAGAAAGACTCTCTAATCACAATTATCTTCCCTTATAATGTGGTAAACCAACATAGGATCCACACATATGTAGTAACATTCATGGATTTTTTAAGACAACCACTTGATAATAAGCAATTCACTATGTAAAGTAAACCAGCAGTTCACAACTAAAGAGAATATTAGCTAATATCTCTCATAGTTGGAGCATCATACTTAACTACGTCTATGATACAACATCTACTGTCTGCATTGTAATTGTAGTCCTATCACAAAATTTGACTTTCCTCCAGAGTCTCATCACCACATAATGTGACACAATCACCAATAATTAGTATAAGTAAAATCCTAAGGTAAGGGAAATCACATGTGCATGTATCTATATGCAAATTATATCTTAGTGTTAATTCTAATTTTAATTAATGTAACCCAAAAACGATTTTGCAAACACTTAATAAATCACCAATACCAAAAACCACTCAAGATATTGATCATATAAGATTTAGAAAACAATATCAAACTAAAAAATCCTGAGTTTAAAAACTAAAGAGTTTTCCCACGTTTTTCAACTAATTTCCATTTTCCAAATGGGGTATTTTTAGAAAATCCTTTGAATGTCAAGTACCTTGTCGATCACGTCACCAACCACATGGGTGAGTCCTCGTTGACCACATAAGCAAGGTAATAGTTGTTACAGTGAGAATAATAACCACATACCTCACTAGACTCTCACCAACTTTTTTGCCGACCACCTTGCCATCGACATCGACGAGTCCTTGTTGTCCAAATCGATGAGCACTTGGACGAGCACTAAAAGGATTATTTTTGTTTTGAAAAATTTGCAAGTATTTTTTTTTACAAATAATTGCAAATCAACACAAAACAACCCAATGTATAAACACAACATAACATGTTAAATACATGCTCTCAACCCTTGGTGTGTGTAACATGCAAAAATACAAAATGTTTCAACTATACGATGTATAATACCAAATTGTCAATAATTTACCTTACATAAAAAAAGACAAATACTAAATAAAATAATACAAATTTTATGTTTTGTACAAAGGAATGCAAACAAATACATAACATGAATTACAAGATTTATAATTAATACGATGGATCCCCTTGTCTAAAAGAGCTTCCATTTTGTAGAAGGGCTCCCTATGCTTGATGAAGGTAGCACAATCCCTCTTATAATGAAGTTTGATTTCTAGGAAAGATCGAGCATTTTCAACCCTAATCTCCCCAATTTCTTGGTGTAAGGCCATATCTATTAGGCATCTCTAAGAAAATATGAGATCAAACGTGTAAAAAATGCAAAGCATTAAGTCAAAATTTATAGGCTAGCTAGGCCTGGTGTCACGTGGAATACAGAAATGGATGCACATTTGGTTGATTGAGAATATCTCAAAAATACGTGTGAAATGATCTTATTTTAAATCATTCTGCTATGAATAATAGTAAAGGCACACCAACCTATAGATGTGTCATACAAAAGGCTCAACATGGATCGAGAGTCATCCCTCCCATAAACAAAGTTACAAAGCAAACATTAAACAAAACTAATCCTCCTCCTCGGACTCGCTTCCATCTTCTTGAGGCTCAAAATCTCGAGGTTCTAGAATGTATTTTAATACAATAATGTTTTTCAGTTCTTCATCCAACCCGAGGTATATCGCTCTATTCCTAGAAGATTCTATGGCGCTATGGCATGACTCTTTTCTTGGCTATATCTATCAAGCCATCCACATAGAATCTTCAGATTCTTGGAACTCCTTTTACAGCCTTAACATCCGGTTTTTCAATTCTCGCACCCTGTCGTCCAAGGATTTTGCCATACATACAAGTGAGATCCAAGTTAGAATTTTCTAAAGCTCTCATTCGAGCCTCTGCAGTTTTAGCAAGCCCCTTTTACTCTGCATAATCATTAGTAGTCATGCAAACAAACCGCACAACCTGCAAGTATGAACACGGGTTAAAGATAATGCTCGTGAGAACATAAAGAGTTTCATGACCAAGATGATACTTTGAAGAAGAAGGATGAGGATTAGAAGTAGTAAGAGAGGTGGCAAACCCCTCTACAGTTTGACCCTCCGTGATTTCCTTCCATTTTAAGAGACGTAGTTTTCCTCTTTCTCGGCTTAGCACCTTCATGTGCCTTAGCATTCCTCCTCTTTTTTCCTTGGTGAGCCTCGGCCTCTGTTACAAGCTCTCCAAAAATTCTTTTGCGGTGACAATAGGAGTAGGAACCACGATCTTCATATTTTTGACAAAATAAAATAATACGTGAGTTTGTAAGAAGGGTAAAAGTGTCAGAAAAGACTACACAAGCTAACTAATGGAAAACTTTCAAAGGGAAAAACCTTTTTCTTCAAGCATTTCGAGATGGAGCCAGGTCGCCTCTGAGACAGAGTCATCCTTTTTACAACCCATTTTTGTTAGACAACAACCCTTTTGTCCTTCTTCAGGGCTGTATTCTCTAAGCTGATTGGAAATTTAGCTGCCCTAGTCATTCCGGCTTTTCATAACCCGAATCCTACCAACCTCTTAAGGCTAAGGAACAACTTCTAGTGGGTAGGTTTAGGAACTTAGTGTTGGATCTTATCAAACATTTATTAATATGCTTTACCACAAGATGCCAGATGATTTAGCAATAAACCAAACCCACAACCCCGACAAGGCTAAGTTGGCTGACATTGCTGAGGAAGAGGAATGACAATAGGTAATAAGAAAAATGAGAAATATAAAACGACAAGCTACCTAGGTCCCATGTAACAATTAGTCTAGTTGTGTTTTATTCTCAAGCTTTTCTTTTAACCTTATGTAATTTTCTTCATTTTATTTAATAAGTATGGTGGGTGATGTGATTATTTCTCTTGCCAACAACCTTTATTTAATATATGGCAACAGGTAATAAGAAAAATGAGAAATATAAACCCACGAGCTACCTAGGTCCCATGTAAAAACATGCCTATTTATTAGTCTTTTGTTTTATTCTCTGATATTTTCTTTGAACCTTGTGTAATTTTCTTCATTTTATTTAATAAGTTTGGTGGGTGATGTGATTATTTCTCTTGCCAACAACCTTTATTAATATATGATAGTTTTACTCATAATGTAACTCTCTATAAGCTGAGCTACGCAACTCACCATGTCATAAAAAGGTATAAAATCAATCTTAGACTGAATTTAAATTTTGTGTCTATTTGGATTTGGTGAATTAGTTTTTTGAACTTTTTATTTTATTTTTTCTTTGGATGAAATATAAATCTTCTACTTTAAAAATAAAATTTGATTCTATAAAACTTGTAATATATCGTAGTTAATAATGTTTAAGTACTAGAATTGAAATAAAAGATTGTCCGTAACAAACTTCAAATAGATGCACGGAAACATTCTAATTAAGTTGATAACTTTGTAATAATCTATTCAACTAATTCTTAAATTATGAATATTATTAAATAAAAAATAAATAAATACATAAATCATTCCTTAACAAAACCTAATATTCGTTTGTTATTAACATCCGAATAAACAAAAAAAATATTAAATAATAGGACATCTCATTACTAACCAAGTCACCATAAAAATACTAAAAACTCTAAAGGTTATAATATTAACTAGAACATTGTTCTCTCTATAAATATATGAATATTGAACTCCATTAGAGCAATTTTTTCTAAAAAGTTAGTCCAAACATAATATCATCTTCACGGCACCGTGATAAATATAGTTTAACTCTAATCAAAGCTTTTACCATCCATAAGTACTAGTATGAATGGTTGACGTAAGTTATGTCTTAAAAACATGTGAGACTCTAAGTAAGATATTAAATATCCTTTAGCAAAAAATCTTGAGATCCGAAAAACACTCACACAATCTAAAGATATTTTGTATTCGAATACGTTAAAACACTTGATTATTATCCAATGTATTTTGCATAGGTCTTAGAATATACCATCAAAATTACAATTAAAAAAAATGTGAAAGATAATTTTCTCTACTAAGTCGCACTTCAGATTCAAATCTTAAAAAAAGCCCGAGAAAGACTACGACTACCGGAAAGCAAAAAAGACTTTCTACAATGAGACCAAGAATACTAGCACCCGTAACTGAACTAGCGACAAGATGGATTCCCCTAAGACACTTGAGCTGAACATGTTTCCGACTTTAAGTAGCTCTATAGACTGACTCGCCTACTCCCTACGCCCTACAACCCGAAAGACGGAACAAAGAGTTTAAACTCAAGTTCTTTCTTTACGATCCAAGAGAATGTTTCTGTTCTCTTATCCGCGATTCTGGTTCTCGATCGAAAGCCGGGCTTTGAATCGTTTTAGTACACAAGACTCGCAACAAAAGGCTTATAGCCGAACTGAAACAGCAAGCGAATTAGAAAAGAATGGGAAAAATGGGATTCAATTGTCAACTGTTCCTATCGGAAATAGGATTGACTACGGATTCGAGCCATACAAGGAGTATCTGAAAGGAAAGGAAAATAATATCTCCTCTTCTTTAACCGGCAATTAATGGAGAGTTTATTCTGTATAGTACAACAGAGTAAACAAAAATGTGAAAACGATATGAAATAGACTTAGATAGCCTTAAGTACTGTAGTCGTAAGTATTTAAAGTAACATAGAGGACATATTCCACATACTAATCATTTAATTTGAATATTTTTTTTTTGTATCTTTTATATATTTTACAATTGTATATAACTACGCTGATATATTAGTACTTTTAATTTGAAAAAAATTATAATAAATAATGAAAAACCAAAATTGATTGGATTAGGTTGATACTTTTTATTGACCGCTTAGTTTAAGTAACAAATCTTTTGACTCATTATCCTATCCTACTGCTTGATAAAGGTAGTACTTTATATTATCTTCAACATGTGCTTCTTTGTAGTTTATAATATTAAAGAGTTTTTCCAAACATAAATGGTGTCATTTGAAAAGTAATCTTTGATTTAAAAAATAATTCTAGCTATTCTTTAAAAATCTAGTTTTAATTAACTTGTCCAATACACGTGTTAGATGATCAAATGTAATGAAAAAAATCATATAATTAAAGTGTAAATCTAAGTTAGAGACATAAGTGTTGTTTAACCATAGTGTATGATTATGATGATAATTTTATAATAAATATTTATAATTAATAACATAAATTGGTGTCTAATTTTTAATTAGATTGAAAAAAAATATAAGTTTTAGAATAATTGTAAAAGAAAGTAACACATGTAAAAAAATAATTCAAACAAAATCAATTCTCATTTTTCTATAAAAATATCGAAACATAAAATAGTTTTCTTTTAAAAACATTATTATCGAATTATGTTAAAAGAGAAGAAGTAAACTTTAATAGGTAAAAAACTGTAGGTTTTAAAATAATAATCAAAGAAAATAAAAATAAAAATTAAATCTTTCAAAAAAATATGAATTCCCATTTTTGTATAATAATATAAATATATAAAACAGTTTTTTTTAAATATAAGTTTCGAATCCTGTTTAAAAATTAGACTTTAATATGTATGAAAAATGTAAGTTTTAAATTGATGGTAAAAGGAAAAAAATTCAAAAAAGTAATTACCACTTTTATAAAAAATATTGAATTATCAAATAGGTTTTTCTAAAATAATTTTCAAATATTGGAAAGGAAAATTAATTTTAATAAATATAGGTACAGAGAAAAACAAATAACATAAAATAAAAATTTTATGAATGATTTGGTCCGAACATATTAAAATTTAGTGTTTAACATTTTAATTCATATTTTTTAATTCCTAAATTTAATATAATTTTTTTATAAATTATATATTTTAAAATAAATTGAGATCAAATGAATTGAAATTCAAGTTACGTTATAATTAACTATAACAATATCAAATCAATTTGATGGAAATTAAAATTTTAAACAAAAATTTATCAAACAATAAAATTATATAAATTAAAATATTATGAACTAAAATGTAATATATAGGTTAATAACAAATACATACTCAAATAAAATTATTAAATAATTGTGATGGAAGTAATTAAATCTTTTTATATAAATTGTATATAGATATAAAAATAATAATTAACTTTTAAAAATATACAAATTACTTCATAAATTAAAATATTAAATAAATACAACATCATCAACTACTCTTTATACATATTAATAAAAAATAATAGAAAAATAATTTAAAATTGGACAAAAGTCTTAACATATATCTAACTTTTTTGTGAAGGTATAAATTAGTAATAAAATTATACAAAAATTAAGGTTGTTCACGGTCCGGTCTGGTCTGATTCAGTTTTGAGTAAAAAAAAATTAACTGGATGAGACCGTTTAATTATTAAAAATATTGTAACCGAACGGTTTGATCCAGTTAATAATACATAAATATGATACAATCTAATGTCATGTTCATCGAAGAATGAAATCGATTCACTAGCGAGATGTAGATAGGAACGACTGTTTTGTTATATATATAATACGCCAGTTAAATTAAGTTTTCAATATATTATTAAAACTGTTCCGATCGGTTTAAAAATTAGTATAATTAGACCAGACTGTTTGATTTATAAATCTGTTCAGATCGATCTAATCCAACCCGATTTTCTAGTTTAATTCAATTTGGTCTAATTTTTAGACATCCTTAATAGAAAATATATTATTAATATCTTACTTTATATAATAATAAACTAATAATCTTTTTTCAGTTGAAAAAAAAAGTGACAAATGATAAATTTTGAAAATATCATAATGGTAATTTCATCATTAAAAAATCAAAACCAAAATTATTTATCAATCTATTTTTTTTCTTAAATTTTCCTTAATCCAAACAATATCTTTCTTGTTTTTTTAAGATATTTTACTACATTGTTATTATTATTATTTCTTCATATATATATATATATATAAGATTTTTCTTTTTTATAAACATCTTATTTTATCAATTAAAATATAAAATAATATTTATAACACCTTAATCACATAAATAAGATTTATTATATTAAGCTAGTATACATTCATCCAAAAAGTTCACATTAAATATAATTAAGTTTGATGCGAGTTAAATTAAACTTCAATTAAATAGATATGTTTAAGGTTTTACTTCTCATAAATTGAACATTGTTTAATAATATTATGTAATATACTAAGTTTTATAAATATTATTTTATATAATTTTATTTAAAAATTCATATGCTATTATATAAAGAGTTTAAAAATACATATTTGATCAATTGATTTATTATGTTACCATTGTAAGTATAATTTTAAAAAAAATTGTATTAATACAAGTAAAATTAATAATCTGTTTCATATAAATTTTATGAAAAAATGTAGGTATAAATTGTGCTAAATTATTTAGAAAATTTATATAAATAAATTGTGTTTAAAATATGTTAAAACAAGCTATGTTTATACTACATAAATAGTTTTAGTGACAAACAGTATGTACTAAAGCTACTGTTTTAAAATTATTTCATTTGTTTTACATTTTAAATAGAACAAAAATCAATTTTAATAATAAAACATACAAAAAAATCAATTTTTACAAAATATTTGATCATATTGATTAAATTTTATCAATCTTTTTTATTTATGATTATTTCAAACTAATTTTACTTATTTAAAAGAATTAAATTTTTGATATATCCTTAAAATTAAATATAATAATTTGTTGATTTTAAAATTAAAATATTTGTTTTGAGAATAGTAAAAGTAACTCTAACATCAACACTATTTGATGTGACCTCAATGTCTCAACGTACGAGGGTAGATGGCTATTAAAAGGCGTGATGTAGGGTTGAAAACATAAGAGCATCATCCCATTTTGTGTGTTCTGTGTCATTTGGGCTGGCTCTAGAGTACTCTAGACTCACTTCTTCCTATGGTCAGCAGCTACTCATCTCTTCAAATGGTATGTCTACTTCTCTCTGCCATTCGAAAGAGCTACAAGTATAAAGTACAAACCTAGAAATATCATTTTACTCTTTTATCCTCCTTTATTTCTCAGTTTACCGGATGATATTTCTCAGTTGGGATAGATTTTGTATTTAATAAAATTGTTTTTGAAGTAAGAATTATCATTGATTTTATAAAGTATTGTCGTGGTATATCAATAGTAAAATCTTGTAAATCAATATTTTTTATATATAAATTAATGTTTTATTATAAATTTTATTTTTTATCAAAAGCAGCGTATTATATATAAATGTATTTTAATTTTTTAATTTTTAAAATAAATACTATTAATCATATTATTAATAACAAGTGAATACATCTATTTTCATTATTATTCAAAAAACACAATTTTAATTAATTAGGAGAATAATTTTTATACTAAATTGGGTAATTCTTATAAATAATAAAATTAAAAATATTTTAACTCATAAAAGAATTAAATTAAAACTGTATAAATATTACTTTAAAATATGTTCAATTTCTAAAAAAAATTCTCAAAACATGAGATACAAAAGTACCACTCTCTTTTATTTTCCGAGCTGTTTTGATCTTTTATTCTGGTACCGGCACATGCTTTTATGGGTCTGAGTCATATAATTTTCGGAAACTAATTGTCTATTTTATTTTTGGGTGGGATTATTATCATAATTTTTTTTATTTTTATATTATATTTAATATTAATATTTTAAATTATTAATTTTTTTTATCTTTATCACGTTTTTTTATGACAATTCAATTAATTTTAAGGATGTTTTTATAAACTTTTTTGAACTTATATTAAATATGGTGTATAACTAATAAAAAAATGAGTTATAAGAATAACTTCATTTTTATTTTTTAAAATATTAATATATATATATATATATATATATATATATATTAATATCAATGAAATAAAAATTTATGTTTAAAGTGTTAGTAAATTTTTTTATTATTTCATGAAGAGTGTTTAATTAATAAATTATATTTGATTTAAAGTTATTTAAATATTGATATAGTAAGAACAAAAGTATTTATTAATTAATTGAATCTTTTTTACATAAATTATTATAACTATACATAAAAATGCAACTAATATTAAATATAATAACGAAGAAGATAATTTTACACGAAATAACATATTAAATAATTTAATATTTTATAATAATAATATATGTATAATAAAAATGTATCACAATATGTTTATAAAAGAAATATATTGGTTAATTTTTTTTTAAATTAATTCATTTTAATTAACTTATTGTTATATCTTGTGAATACTTTAATCAATTTATGATAATTTTTGAATATTTTAATCATTTTAATTTTAATTTTTATTCAATTTTTGATATATTTTTTTCTTTATACATCTCTCAAACTCATTCTACTTTCACCCAACTAGTATATATGTTACATTTATAAGATTATGTATGTTAATATCATAGGTAATTCTTAAATTTGTAATAACTTAATTAAATGGTATATTTGGAATAATAATTTATTCCATTCCAAATATACCACTTAATTAATTTGTTACAAATCTATCACTTAACTATCTCACATGTAAAGTTGTTAAAATAAAACTAACAGAATGATATAAATAGAACAAATGTAATAATTAAGTGGTATAAACAAGATGAAAAATAATTCGGTGATATAAATAAAACAAATACAATAGTTTGATATTATTTTTGTACCTTTACTCTACTCATAATTTATGAACAATTTATCATTTACAAAAATGCTTTAAATGTTTATTTATTTGGCATGAATCTTCAATTTTTAATTGAACTATATAGCTAATTTGAGTATGTAGAAGATCTAGAGTTCAACACATGTTGTTCTAAATATTTCACTTAAATATTTGAGTTATTTTAAATCTATTATTTAACTATATGACCTATCATTTACAAAAATGCTTTAAATGCTTATTTATTTGACATGAATCTTCAATTTTTAATTGAACCATATAGCTAATTTTGGTACGTAGAAGATCTAGAGTTCAACGCATATTATTCTAAATATTTCACTTAAATATTTGAGTTATTTCAAATCTACTATTTAACTATATGATCTATGAAATCGTTAAAAAGAGACTAACTGAATGGTATAAATGGAACAAATGTAATAGTTAAGTTGTATAAATGAGATAAAAAAATAGTTCGATGGTATGAACGAAATAAATGTAATAATTTAATAATATTTTTGTAGATTTACTCTACTTATCATTTATAAAAAAATATTATTTAATGAAATGCTTTAAATGCTTATTTATTTAGCATAAAACTTCAATTTTCATATAATAACATTTTAATAAAAAAAATGCTAAAATTTCTAAAACAACTATTTTTTTTACAATAATATTGCTACATATCATAATATATATATTTTTTTAAAAATTTATAGGTAACAATTTCTTTTATGAAAATGTGATATTTTAAAGAAATTTTGACAAAACTATGTTTTATCCACAATTTTTTAGGCTGGTTTCAAAATTTTCCACAATGTATTATTTGTTAAAAAATATCCCAAGTCAATCTTTTTTTTTTAACAAATTTGCTCGTAAACTTTTCCACTGCTTTTTCATGCTACTACTCTTTAAAAAAAAAAAATCCCAAATATTATATATTTCGATCATCGCATGTTACATTGTCTATTACTAGTACTATTTAATGTTTTACTTGAATAAACACAACGAGAGTCCCATAGCAAAACTTAAAATATATATGAATTAAAGTATCAATTTATCTTCGTTATTTTCTATTTGTCTTTTTCACAATTTCTATCGGTCAAATTACTTTACCTAAAAATTCTTCCTTTTTGTCTATATAACTCTTATATATCATTCCTACCCACAGTAGTATCCTTCGTTACCATAAAAATATTAGAAAAATTAAATAAATTTAACATTAAATAAATTTCAATTATTTACTTGATTTTTTCTTATAAAAAATATATAAACTAGATATAAGTGTTACTTATAATTATAAATTTTAAAGATTTTTTAAATATTATATTTTCTAAATATTATATAGGATAATGTTCAATTTTAGGACCTCAGTACCGTAATTTTGGTTTTTATAGCAAATAATCACTTTCCTATTAAGGGTAGAAATTTGTGATCGGAAATAAATACATACTTGTTTGGCATTTTCAAGAATTTATATTGCAATATTAATAATCAATATTAATTAATAGTAAGAGTTTTATTTTTATAGAAAAAATATTAATAGTAAGAGTTTTATTTTTATAGAAAAAATATTAATAGTAAGAGTTGAGTGAATATGTCAATATGATATCCTTTCATCTTCGTTGTTTCATTTTATCTTTCCCTTACACTTCTTGATAAGAGCCAACATAATAATAATAACAACTAATTAAGTGAGATCACATCAATTTTATTTACGGATTGTTTGATAACTATTTTAGTTTTAGATTTTAGATTTTTTTTCAATTAATTTTTCAATGAGATATGTTTGATAAAAATTTTAATTTTTGATTTTCACTTTTTAAGTAACTACTATCAAAATATGAGATGATTCATAAATATTTAAAAATTAAATTTTCACTTTCTAATTCATAAATCATTTTTCTCGAATTTTTTTTAGATAATAAATAAAGTCTTAAGGTATTTATATTTATAAATATTTTAAGGAAATAATTAAAAACATAAAATTTGTAAATAATAACTAAAACTTTCATTTATTTTTGAAGTTTTCAAAATAGTTAAAAAAAATAAAATAAAGTATTAACAAATAACTTATAAGTAGTTTTTGATTTTTTTTCTTGAAAATCACCAAGTAAATATTATTACTAAATATATTGGTGATTATTTTTACAAAAAATCATAAATCAAAAAATTAATTATTTAATCATAAATTATAAATCATAAAATCAAAAAAATTAATTTATTGATTCAAATATATTGATTTTAATTTTAAAAATTTAAAAATTGATTTGTATCTAATTAGTTAAGTTTTTGAAGTTTGTAAAAAGATAATTAATCAAAACGATATATATATATATATATATTTGTGTTTTAATTTTATATATTTATAGTACATATGTCGTAATATATGTTTATGATCATCTAAATTTAATTAAATTTTTATGTCATCAATTGAAAAGATGAAACAATTGATATTGTTATTCTCTAATGTTAATTTTTATAAATATTTATTATAACTAACAAATTATTTAAATAACTTTTTGTTCTTATATTCTCAATATTTTACTCATTTTATTGAATTATTATTTACTTGGAAATTAGTGTACAATTCTAATTAAAATATTAATATATAATTTTTTGAGTAAAATTGAGGAATAAACGTTAAATTTTATTTATTTATTTAATATAAATATAAAATTAAAATAATTTTATTTTATTTTAAAATAAATAAATAATTAGTTCTAAACCTTAAACCGAATACATAAAAAAACATAAATATGTTCTTATCTAAAATTTTAAGATCGATATTTTATAAGTAAGTTTCGATAATTAATTTAATAAATTAATATATATCAATTTGATTAATATTTTAGATAAAAATTAAGCATGATCAAACTTGATGATATTTAACACTGTCCACCATCATCTCAATCCATGCATGTGTTCAAAATAAGGCTATATCAAAAGTTCAAGCATCGTTAGTATCACAAACAACAACAAAAACATGTGTTCAAGATAAGATTGTTCAAAATTTGAAAATACATGATCATATGTTTAAAACTAGAGAGCTCATAAATACTTATCCAAAATAGTTTGTTCAAAATTATAGAGTATTTCACTATATATTTAATATACATTGTTTAAAACTAAAAAAAATTTAGAAAAAAAATATATACTCAATAATACGTAACTTATTTAAGTACGTAGAAGATTCTCGATTTGAGTTTTAATTATCGATATATGAATTGTAATAATTAAAAAAAAAACTTACTTATAATAATTTTGAAACTGAGTCATAATAAAATAAAGGAACATATTTTTACTATAACTATATAATATATTATAATTGATATTTTATTTACAAATAATTTAATAATTACTTTAATATTTTATTTTTTTAATTTAACACAGATGTAAATAATGCGCTCTATAGAGTTCTAGCAAACACCTATTATTATTATGTATTCATGTGGACTTGTATTATTATGTACAGGTGACCGAAGGGGATAAGGAAAGAAAGATTGTCTTGACAAAACCATTGTCATCAGATGAAGAATCCGACGTTGACTATAAAGCCCCAAATCTTATCCAATGTATTTTAAGCCTCTTCAAAAACATACGACCTGGATCAGATCTCACCCGATTGCAAGCAAGTAACTTATATTTTACACGTTTGTCACGATATAATTTATTATTATAACAATAATAATTTATTTATTAGTTTTTTATTCTATATTAATAACACTTAAATATAATTAATTATTTAAATATAATAAATAATTTAAAAATAATACTCTTTAAATTTGTAATTATAAAATATCACCCTTGTGATAAATACATATATTTTTCCCCATTAAAAAAATTCCAACACATCATTCATTTGAATGTCATTTAAACTACGATAATTTAGACCGGTTAAAAATTAAATTCTTTTCAATGTTATTAAAATTTTATTTTTATTGTTATAAATGATAAATGTGTTATTTTTTATTTTTTTTATTTTTCTAAGTAATTATTGCAAAATTTTAACATTTTTATTCATAAACAAGTAACTACTATTCAAACGTAATAGTGAAAGATGTTTATTTGCATCCTAGTAACACATAAATTTGCACCTACATATATTATATCTTATTATTTATCAACATTATTTTAAAAATTAAAAAAATAATTTAATTTTTTAGATAATATTGATACATAATATAATATAATAAAAGGTGTGATTATAAAATATATATATATATATATATATATACAAATTTGTTTCTAGTTATCATTCCTTTCTTCTTCTTTTTTTCTTAAATAAATAATTGCACACTTGGCTACACAACACTGATACTAACAATGAGGCATGCACAGCCCAATTTTGATCGATTTTTGCTTAAATAAATAACACAAACTATTTAAATCATGAATAGAAGACATAAAAGAAATGCCAAATCGAACATTAGATCGACATTTTAAAGTTGGTTGGATTTACTATTTAAACATACTAATTTGTGAAGTAAATTTATGTTATTTTGAATATATGTTAATACTAAATGAAGGCTTGCACTAATTTTTAATTACATAATAAATTCATCAAATGAATAAAACATTAAAAATTTCAAGATAAAAATGATTTAGATGTTTTATTAATTATAGTAAATATTTATTAAAAATAAAAATAAACATTAAAACATAATAATATAAATTGTTTCATATTTTCTTTTAACATAGAAGTTGATTTAAAATTATATAATCATAAATATGTAAAATTTAAATTTTATATATTAATTAACAATATATAGATCGATCAATTAACACATGCAAGTTTTTTATTTATTTACTATTAATATTTTCCAAACGAAAATCACCCAATTTGAAATTATAAAGCTGAATTTGGTCTGACTAGATTTGATCGAGTGAGTAGATTTATTTGTTATATATGATGTCCACTTCTCGCTAATACAGACATGGAGCTGAAACTTGTACCAATCAAATACCCTAAAAAATGATTTTATTCAATTTGGGCCACCAACTTTAATCAATTAACATTTTATTCATCTAATTATTAGTTAGGTGGTTAATTAACCGAGTAATTTTAAGTTTGGGTTATTAAAATCATTTTTTTAAATATTTTAATTAAATAAACGTATATATGTATATTTGTTTTTGGATATTTTTGAATTTTTATTATAATATGAACTAAATTTATCGAATTGTTTAAAATTTTTAAGTGTATAATGATGGATGAAATTGGTAAAAAAAGTTATTTGGTCTTAAATTGGACAACATTAGAATGATTATGTACCAATTGAATCGAACTAAAATATAAAGGATTAAATCTGTACAAAGTGAAAAGATATACAACTAAAATGCAATTATTTCTTAATATTTATAAGTTTTTAATTAACTTCTTGTTAGCATTAATGAAAAATTGTATCCCATGCAAGTTTTAGGAAATCATAATTTCAAGTTTTTATTACTTTGATGTTTATTGGTCAATAAAATGTGCATAATAAGTGAAAAAAAATTAATTTAAAATATTATAATTAATTATAATACAATACAATAAATTTAAATAACATATAAAAATTTATCTAAAATACATAGAATAGATAGTTATTTATCTTTTTGCTGTCATAAATATATAAGATTTTATTTCTCCTGATTTTGTAACATTATGAGCTTAAAAATTTTAAAATGTATAAAGTAAAAAATCAAAATGAAAATTGGGAGTTAAAAATAAGTTAAAGAAAAAATATATACAATGTTTAATACCATACTACAAAACCACAAATAATAACAATGACATTCAATAATTTCTATAACAAAAAAATTTATTAATTAAGTGAAGCTTTATTTATTACTCAAAATATTTAAATTTTACGTTTATCAAAATAACTATATACTTGGATGCATAACTATAAAATACATTTTAAATAAAAATATAAAAAAGATAATTAGGTATTACTTTGTTTGTGCAAGGTATTACATTCAAAATTAGGAGAAAAATGTGAAAATTTTAAAATCAAGAAAATATTAAACATATTATAAATTATAGAAGCATGTTAAAAGAGTAACTTTTTATAAATTTTTTAATAGTATTTTATGGATTGATTTTTTTTAACTATACTAACTAGCACATAATTATGAGAGTTTTTATTTTCTATATTAATTCTATAATAATAGAAAATTTAATTAACTCTTTCATTATTAATCAAATTTTCATTAAAAAATTAAAAAATTTAGGAATCTTTTGTTTTTTTTTCTTTTTATTCTTCTAGTAAAAGATAATTATTAATACATATATAATTAATATTTTTACACTAAATATAATTAAAAATAAATTAAAATTTAATACACATATAGGAGATTTTTGGTTTTCTCTTCTAGTTCCCTAATAATAGATAATTATTATATTAATAATCTTTTTATTTTCTTTTTTTAATTTTTTACTCAGATATACTTCATAAATTATAAATTTATTCACATAGAATCATTTAATTTACAAGTCTTTTGGTTTTTCGTTTTAGTTTCCCTTCTAAAAGATAGTTAATATATATAATCAATTATTTTTTACATTAGGTATAATTAAAAAATAAATTATAATTAAATTATATTTTATGAGAAATTATATTGACACTACAGTAGAGCTTTCGTAAGTATACTAAATTAGAATATATTTATGAGATTTTTGATTCTCTTCTAATTTCATAACAATAAAAATTATTATAATATTCATGAGTTTTTTGGTTTGTAATTTTTAATTTTTTTTAACTTTTTCACATTTGGTCAAATATTCTAAAAACAAATAAAAAAATTTATGAGTCTTTTAATTTTCCAATT
Organism: Hippophae gyantsensis; assembly: GCA_030763125.1. Lineage (NCBI taxonomy): Eukaryota > Viridiplantae > Streptophyta > Magnoliopsida > Rosales > Elaeagnaceae > Hippophae > Hippophae gyantsensis. Next base: position 15,865,839 of record CM061030.1, read on the forward strand.
TTAAATTTATTCACATAAAATTAATTATTTTAGTAGTCTTTTGATTTTTCAATTTTAAATTTATTTAGATAAAATCAATTATTTTAGGAGTCTTTTGATTTTTTCTTTTAGTTTCTCCCAAAAAACAATTAATACATGTAATCAATTATTTTTACATTAAATATGATTTAGAAATTAAATTATAATTGAATTATGTTATATGATGAGATACACTTATACTTAATCAAAATATGACATATTACTTATAAGATTAAGATAGTCATTTCTATATGAAGTTGTAAACTCACTCCTTTATAATAGTTATAAGATTATTAGATAAGATTAACAATCAATTTTCATAAAAATTTACTGTGGTGTTGATATTTGAAATTCAGCTACCACCAATATTCAACATTCCCAAGTCACAGCTCCAATGTTATGGTGAATCAATGTATTGTGTTGGTAATGATATGTTGGGTAGATGCAATAGTAAGGACAATCCTCTTGAAAGGTTTTTAGCAGTAATATCATGGAATATTTCTACATTGCGTTCTTTCTCTTTTGGGTTTGCTCCTTATAATCCTATTCTTGGAGAGACCCATCATGTTTCAAGGGGCAACCTCAATGTACTACTTGAGCAGGTAAGTTACTTGTTCTAATTTTGTCTTAATAAGTTATAACCACCATCTTTATTCTATTCAATCAACTCTGGTATACCAAACTTAATTGCAGGTTTCACATCATCCTCCAGTTACTGCCCTTCATGCAACTGATGACAAACAAAATATTGAATTACTTTGGTGTCAGTATCCGGTTCCCAAATTCTATGGTATATATGTTATTTTTCTACTTGTTCACAATGTTTGCATACCACACAAATTTCATTAAAGTATAAGTTCTTGTTAGAAGTATTAAATGAGCTGATTTGATTCAACTTACTTAAGTTTAGTTAACTCATCTTATTTAAATTTTGTGAGTCGAATTTGGTTCATATTACTTTTAAATGAGTTAGTATGATAAACAATATAGAAGAGATGTAGTCAAATTACTACAAACATTCAAGAGAATATATATATATGTGTGTGTGTGTGGTGACAGTTCTTTTCATTTCAAAAATAATTTCTATGACAACCACCACTCTTTCATTTACAAGGAAAAGGAAGAAAGAAAAACATAAACTTAGTAAGCATCAATTTAGTCTATGATTCTTGGATCATAGAAACAAGTGTTGGATTATTCAATGTAAGCATATTCATCATATAGAACTAATGTTGATGTTGTTATTGCAGGCACTTGTGTGGAAACTGAGGTCAGGGGGAAAAGGCAACTGAGGCTGATGGATCATGGAGAAACTTATACAATGAACACTCCAAAACTTGTAATAAAATTGATTCCAGTACCCGGAGTAGATTGGGTTGGTAAGGATAGAATTCAGTGTTATGAAACTGGCCTTGAAGCTGAATTTTGGTATGGAGGCAAATCCTTTTTTGGGCTCAGAGGAAATCATAGATCAATAAAGGGAAAGATCTTTGAGTCATCATCATCATCATCTTTGAGGCCTCTTTATGAGATTGATGGCCATTGGGATAAGTATTATTACACCATCCTATTTCTCTCTCCGTTTTTTTATACAACTCAAACACACATCCATAATTAGAATTTAGACTCTAGATCTTTAATATGTTCAAGTAGACTTCATGTGATTGAGCCACAACTCATTGGAAATCTTGTTTCTTGTTAATTTTAATATACATACATACATACATATATATACACATATATATAGTGTTTTCTTAAGCACTGAATCTGTATGTTTATTATGTTGAGCAATGTAGTAAAAAGAAAAAAACTTACAACTTGTTGGGTAATATTTACTTTTAATTTTGAATGCAGAACTGTTACAGCAAGGCACATCAGTAGTGGGAAAGTAGTGGTTCTATACAATGCAAATGATGCCATTGCAGGACTTAAAACTCCAACTGTTAGGGATCCAAAGGTATCTATGTAATATGTGATGCTCAGCTAGCTTACATTGAATAACTCAAGTTCTAATGCGAGTTTATTGCTAAAGACCAACTATGATTTTACCACCCATGCAAACTACAAAATTGATTTTTATCTCAATTTGTAATTTGGAAAAACATGAGATTTGCAAAACTTTATCATCTATATTGAGTTTCGTAAATTTCGCAATTATCTTTTCGAATTTCATCTATGCTCATGTGTAACCACGATACACACACATGTAATATATTTATACAGGTTTTTAACTGAAGTTCGAAAATATATATATAATGAAATTCGGGAAACTTAACATATAAGTTGAATTATCATAAAACCCATGTGTATATTTCTATTGTTATCTTTCTCATTTTACTTGGAAAAGTCTTAATATTTCATTGTTAATAAGTGGGTTCCACAATGATATCATAGATCCCATAAACAAAAAAATATGACATAAGATCTCAACTTGCATTTCTCAGTAAACAATTGCTACATGATTCCTTAGTAGTTAACTTCATTTGCAAACTTAGTGGATATATGTGCAACCAAACTTGTTTTCTGTACATATTTTTGTTCTTCATGAATCTGAAATTAGAATTTGTTTTGACTGAGTAGGCAATATGGACAAGTGAATCAGTTGCTGTTTGGGGTGAAGTCAGCCAAGGCATAATGAGCAAAGACTGGGAAAAGGCAAGAGAAGCAAAGAAAGTTGTTGAGGAAAAGCAAAGAGAGCTATTAAGAGAAAGAGAATCAAAAGGAGAAAATTGGGTTCCTAAGCATTTTAATGTGTCTTATTGCAAGGAAGTTGGATGGGTCTGCTCACCTATTCAAAACAATGTTTCCTCAGCACCTATCTTTGTCCCTCTTTAATTAGGGTAAATATATATTTTTACCGATCAACTTTAGGATAGTTGTAAAATTACCATCGAATTTTAATTAGTTATTTCCATACCATTATATTTCACAAATGTTACAAAAATACTTTTGAAATTTTTTATGTGTTTTTCATACTATTAAACTTTACAAATATAACAAAAATATTATTTACGTATGTGTAACTTGTTGTTAATTCCCGTAAACTGATTGACGTCGATAATATTTTGTAACAATTTATAAAGTTTAATGATATAGAAGTAAAAAAAAAATCTAATGATATTTTTGTAACAATTATAATGTTTAATGATATGAAAGTAACAAATTAAATTATGATAATATTTTTGTCACAACCTCAAAATGTTAGTGGTAGAAAGTTCTAATTTTCTCATTTAAGTAATACTTCCAATGAAAACTATATTTTTGAGTTTGCAAACTTCAATTCAAAAAATGACCTAACTTTATTGGTTTGGAGCTCATATTCTTAATGGCTATATTATATTACTCGAAATTTTTGAGGATATTAGGTATTGTAAAATAAGTTAGATATGTATCAATACATTAGATATGTCCATTTTCCTATATTCTTTATAAATTTTTATTGAATTGAAGTACTATTTTCCCTTATGTTTATGTAGTTTCGTTTAATATGAATACTTCACAAAACATGGTTTAACGGAAAATAAGTGTCCTAATTTAAAAAAAATGGACTTCTACAAATATCTGTATCTATAGCAATCCTAGAATGGATGAAACCAACTAAGACTAAAAATGTCTAATCTAAACTTGAAAGAAAATCAAATGTAAATTTGGAAAAATCATTGTTCTAAGATTTTCCATAAATTAGAATATATCTAATCATCTATTTAACTTATCTCATTGTTTTACATAACTAGTTTGGATAAATTAGTGAATTGCTTCGGCTTTAATGTAGAGAATTTATGTTATTGTTGAAATCATCAATAAATTCACCACCAACAAGAAACAAATTTATCCAAGGATTTCTTCACTCATAAAGAAAAATATAATAATATTTAATATCAAATGTTATTTATTATGATTTAAACTTGTAATTGATACTAACAAATTAAGATAGCTAGAGAGAAAGAAATACTTGAAAGTGATTGAATTGATTGAATGATTGATAATGACATACATAAGTATATATAGCATTAATGCTATCAACAAGCTTGTAATGCATTGTTAATTAGCTAACAAACTCTATAACTAACTAAACAAAACGACATGTATATATGATATAATATTCTAATAGTCCTTCTTAAATCGATGGGTATGGAGCATCATTAATTTGGATCATAAACTTTGAAACTGTATAATACCAAGAGGTTTAGTAAGTAAATCATTCAATTAATCATTAGTAGACACATATTGGACTTTGATGGCATGATATCTTAAAAAATAATGATCAAATTTAATGTGCTTTGTGCGTGCTTGAAGAACTAGATTTTGAAAAAGATGCTTGGCTTTGAGATTGTCACATAAGATAAGAGGAATAGATGATAAAGAAATGTGAAATTCAAACAGCAAAGATTGCATCAAAAGCAATTTGATTGTAGCAAAATCTAAGGAACTATACTCAAATTCAATGGAAGACGTGGAAACAACAACCTTTTGTTTCAAGAATTTCTAAGAAATTAAATTGTTACCAAGAAATACAATGTGTGCAATGGTGCTCTTGTTGTTATTAAAGCAATCAGCCCAATCAATATCACTAAAAGCTACCAAATTAAGAGAAGAACCTTTAGAGAACTAAATAACAAAGTTAAGGGTGCCATTGATGTACTTGAGAAGATGTTTCACTACAAGCTAGTGGGTATCAGTTGGAGATGCTATGAATTGACACAATTTGTTAAATACACATGTGATTTCTATAAGAGTGAGAGTAAGGTATTATAAAGCTCCGACCACACTTCTATATTTAGTGGTATTCTCAAAAGAAGTGATGCATACTTGCTAAGTTACTTGCTTGAATTCATAAGAGTGTCAGTATGTTTACTATCTTATAAATTACAACGTTGCATAAGATCCCTTGCATATTTTTGTTGGCTCAAATGTAAACCCTTAGGGTTGTAATGAACTTTCATACCAAGAAAGTTGTTAAGTCTTCCAAAATCTTTAAGTGAAAATGTAGCATCTAATTTGTTAATAAGCAAAGGAATGTGTGAAGGTTTATTGTCTGTGATGATAATATCATTAACACATACAAAAACTAATAAGATCATAGATGATTCATATAAAATGAATAGGCTAGCATCAAATTGGGAAGAAATAAAACCATATTGTAGTAAAAAAAAATCCCAATTTGTGCATCCAAGCACATGGTGCTTGTTTCAAATCATGTAATGCCTTACGTAGCTTGCAGACCAAACCAAAACCTTTCTCAAATCTTATGGGATGCTTCATATCAAAAATTTCATCAAAATCACCATCGAGGAACACATTATTTTACATCAACATGATGAAGTTCCCAATTCAATAGCAAGGTAGAATATAACACAATATGAATTATAGTTGGTTTTACCACAAGGCTAAAAGTGTCATAAAAACTAACTCCTTATTACAAATAATCGAGTGTAACTAGCCTATTTTTGTATTTCTTCAAAAATCCCAAGCTAAACAATTTAACTAAAAACATCCATTTACAACTAATGGATTTTTGATGATCAGGTAATGGAACTAACTCTCAAGTTTCATTTTTAAGTAAAACTTCATATTCTTTTTGTATTGAATCTTACCATTCAAGAATTTTTATAGCTATTTTCCAAGACTTAAGAATAAGAATAATAGTGAATTGAGCATTGAATCTTACCATTGCACTTAGTTTAATTGAACTTTCAACCCAAATAGGCATCCAAGACCTAGATAAGGGTTGGAAACAACAACCTATGAAATCTTTTCGTGAGCTTTATTTTAATTTAGAAAAATAGGCATCATAATGTGAATTAATAAGATATCATAGCATAAATACAATAAAAATAACATGTTTAATTTAACACATGACAAAAACAACGAATAGATAATAAAGAACAATTTACAGTAAACAGATTAGTGACAAAGTGCATCATGATGAGTGCTCAAAAAGCACTAAAATTACCATGATTTTATACACATTAATTGATTAAAAATATATATATTTATATGATTTTATCATATATTTATATAAATTTATCTTTTTCGGAATCACGGGTATTTTTATTGTTTTTCAGGTATTTTGGCTTAAAAACGTAACTTAAAGACTCAAAGAGAGAATCTTGCGGAAGCAATACATCACAAATATATTAATAAATAAATGGGGAAAGGTCAACAAATATGGAAAAATTGGACAAAATGGGTCAAAAGGGTCAAAAATGTCAAAAAGGAGAAAATCATAGCGCCCAGCCAGTAGCGCCGATTGCAGCTGTATATGTGCCAACCGCCTTGTAACGTCCGCGCTGGCCATCGCGCCAGCCATCCATTTTCGCCTCATTTTTCACGTCACTCCGTGGCGTCGCCATGATAGCGTCATTAATGACATCGACAATTCAATGCAGCGTTTTTACATTTTTAAATATTTTTTTAACATTTTTTACTCATTTTTCTCTCCATCCTCACTATAAATACCACTTCCTTCACTTCTAAACACACCTTAAAACACACTTTTCTCTTCTTTCTTTCTCTCTTTTCTTAGATTTTTAGGTTTTTATAGTTTTTCTTAGTTTTTAGTTAATTTCTCTTAGTTTTAGAGTTCTTCCCTTTTTGGGAAGAACTAGTTATGTTTTTGTAATTTTTTTTTAGCTTTTCGATTCAATAAATGGGAGTGCAAATTCCTCTTGGAGGTTTTCCGGCAACGGGAATAGCGTCGAAGTTCTGTAAGGATTTTATTTTCTTTCTGATTATTTTTATGCTTTATTCTTACATGTTATATTTAATTTGTACGTGATTAAATTTAACTGTGTTGGCTGTTTAGTAAACATGATGTAATAATAACGTTGTTATGCTTGCGAAATATTAAATAGGTAAAAATCTCTAAAATGAACTGATTTTGTTTTTATTCAAGATTTTATATTAATAATGTTAGAGAGAAATATATTATTTTTTCATTACAAACTTAAATGCGAAAATTAAATTTTAAGGTTTAGTTATCGTCGATTTAGAGTAGTGCTCTTTTGTTGTTGGTACAATCGCCGGTAGTTAGAGTGAAGCTCTATTTCAAAAGTTTTTATAAAATTATTATCTCAAATGTATTGACAACATGTTTTCGGTAGTGGTTTTAAAACTTGAAAGTTAGTACTCGGATAACTAAATTCTTAGGTTTAATTTGGACACCTTGAATAAAGTTTAAATCTGTCTAACCCACCAAAGGTGGCATTTAAATGGTTCATTTTCAATCTCTTAGAAAAAGAAATTAATTTAATTAACCAAATTAGTTATCAACCCCACCCATAGGTGTTAATTGATTTGTTTAGTTAACAAAGAATATCTAACCCGCCCCAAAGGTGGTATTCATACAAAAGAGAATCAATAAATATCAATTCATATCTTTAATAACCTAAATAATATGAGCAAGCATAATTAACTTAATTATTATATCCCATAAATACTCCACTGCTTTTAACAGAGATAAAATTTGCATAAATGTTTATTGAATCTATGTTTATTTTTATGTAATTAGATTAAAAACACAAAACCCAAAATATCGTGACGGGATGTTTAGGATTTAATTTCGTTTTTAAAAGTTTGAATAATAAATTAAAAACGTACATTCCTTCCTTAGATCGACTTTGGGAGTATACTTATCATTTTCTATGAAATGATTGTAATTTCTGCGAGTTTTATAAATAGATAAAACCAAATGAAGCAGCGAGATCTACGATGTCTTACTTGCCGTCAAGTTTAGCGTGTAGATTCTTAGGGAAGGAATAAGCGTTTTTAAATTATTTATCAAAATTTTAAAAAACTTTTTGTGTTGTAAATAATTGTGATTTTTTTATTAAAAAATTAAAAAAAAATAAAAATTTTGTTGTTTGTGAAAAGTAAAAAAAATTCAAATTTCAATTTAAGTAATAAATAAAAAAAATATAGCATGAATAATAAAATAATTTTGCATTTTGAAATTTGAAGTAAAAAAAAAACTAAATAAATTTTAAAATTAAATAAGAATAAAAAAAATAAAAAAATCAAAAAATCAAAAAAAATCAAAAAAAATCAAAAAAAAAAAATAAAAAAAAATAAAAAAAAATCAAAAACTTTATTTTCAATTTTTTTTTTTATTTTTTTATTTTTTGTTTTTCTTTTTCTTTTTTTTTTCTTTTACCTTTTCAATTATTTTTTTTTTCAATTTTTTTTTTGGCTTAATTTTTATTTTATTTTTAATTTTCTTTTACTTTTTCAATTTATTTTATTTTTGGTTTAAATTTTTTTTTTTTCAAATTTTTTTTAACTACTTTTTTTTTTAATTTTCGTTTATGTTAATTAACTTAGGTTTTTTGTAACTTAATTTACTAACTTATATTAATTTAATTTACTAGCTTAATTAATTTAGATTTTCATTAACTTAATTAACCTACCTTTTTATTAACTTAATTAACTTAAATTTTAACTTAACTTAATTAACTTAATTTTAATAGCATGAAAAGTAAAGATCTAAGGGAGTTACTCTAGGAGACTAGTTCACCGAGCCTTTGTACCACTAGTCTTTCTTGGGAGCGTTGCTCTGTCTAGGAGGATGGTTTTTTTAAGGAGCCTTTGCCCCACCATTCTTTCCTGAGCACTCTTGGTTATCTGATTATGGTATTTTAACTTAAAAAAATTAAAAAAAAAAAAATTCTGAAACTATCTCCAAAATTTTAAAGCTTTAATTACAATCTAAGGAGTTAGTTGTTTTGTTTGATCTAGGTACAATTGTGTTTTGATGCCTTTAATTATTTGATTTGTACCTAGACATGGATTATCTAAGACTTCATGGCATGTCCCTAGTTTTAAGTACGTGCAGAAAAATTTAAAAATCCATAGACACTGAAAAAGTATAGGTAGACAACCTTGTCTTACTTGTAGGTTTGATTGACTCATTGATGAGGGACATTGAGTTTACTTAAAATGAAATCCTGATTACGTCTTGCTAAGACGTTAAACTATTTGGATGGGAGGCAACCCATCATTTTTAGGTAATTTTTTGTTATTTGTTTTATATACTTAATTTTATTGTTTATTTTAGTTTAATTATATGTGAATAATTTTTAAATTGTTAAAACTAAAAATATTTGTTGAGTTGTTAGAAGTTCACAATGATAATACGTATACACTTTAATGATTAATATGATGAATGTCACCGCATTTTCTCCATTACTGCTTACATTCTCGAGAAATAGGTAATTTTTTCTTCTCTTTTCTCTTTATCTTTAATTTACAGTTGTTACATTGAGGACAATGTAAGTTCTAGGTTGGGGGTGGTGAAAAGTTACCATGCTTAATTAGAAAAGAAAAAAAAAGATTTAACAATTTAAAAATTAAAAAAAAATTATTAATTTTTTTCTTTTTTATGTTCACATCTTCATTTTTTGTGTTTGGTTTATTTTTGTTTTGTGTGATTTAGTAATTTTGGAATTAAAAAAAAAAGTTCTCCCAAAAATTTATCATTTCTTTAAATCAAATTTAAGTAAATAGTTAAGTCTTTTGTCTTGTTAGATTAATTTTTTGAAAACATATCATGAAATATTATGTAATTATTTTTGATAATTAGTTAATTTTTGTCATAACTAGTATTTCTTGATAAGATGTAGAAATTATATTAAGCGAAAATCAGATTATGAATTTGTTTTAGTGGAGACTACCTTTGTGAGATATAATTTGAGCCTAATTTCCCTTATTCGAGTGAAATATATATTTTTTCTACTCCAAACACATTTCTTATTTCTTCAAATTCTTAGATGATCTACTATAGGCATTAATATTGAATGTATGAATTTTTTCTCATCTTAATAGAGTATCATATATTTTTTATTATTATTTTTGCTTAGATTAAATGATTTGAGTAGAAATTGATAGTATATGCTTTTATCTCATTCGTGATGTGATGCTACAAAAAAAGACATATACGGGGTTACCTAAACCAAGATCAAACAAAAAAAGCCACAAAATTAACCAACTCACCAAAATCCTAAAAAAATGTGTACAATCATACATGGGTTGACTCTCTAAAAATGATATATATTAAAAAATATCTTGAAAAAATATAGAGAGAAAGAATATATAGTATAATCTACATCTTATGACCCAGCATTGCCTACAAAGTTGTGAGTAAAGGCTAATTACAAAAAGAAAGATATAGGAAGTAATTCCCTAAAAAGTCATTGCACTTTCTTCATTTGTAAAAGGCATATATCTTGAAATTTTTTCTTAATGAGTTTGATTTATGCATGAAAATAATTTTTATATATGATATCTTTATAATTTATACATTTGATTCCTTCCATGAGATCAACGTTAAAATAACACTTTGAGCCTTTCTTTTTTTATACATATGCGAGCATATTAGTTCATTTCTATACATCAACTCTTTCGCATATAAATTAGTATGAGTGTTTGAACCCATAGGATTCAGTGTTTTGAGAGTATTGACTTGTGAGGAATAGAGTCGAAGCTAATTCGGATTCATGACACTGAAATTGGGTGAAATTAAATTGATACATTTTTGATATGAAATATGAAAATGATTTCCGACTAATTATTATAATAAATCATGATTGTTTAAAAAGATTAAAATAACTTATGCTTGAGATTTTAATTATGATCTTAAAAGAGATTAAAAAGTATGAGACATTTTTGTGATATGTTGTTTTCTTTTATTCTTAAACGTTAATTTTTGATTTTGTTGTAATTTTAGTTTTTAAGTTGATTGTTGTTATTATTTCTTTTAATTTTTACATTTAGTTCAATGTTTGGGGGTATCATTCTGAAAACCCTCCACGAGACTAAAGCTTCGTCACTAGGGCAACCTAGGGGTTTAAAGGCTTGTTGCATAGGCTAAATGCAACCGTGTTAATCTACGGAAGTGATTTAGGATAGTTTAATTTTTAGTTTTTATCGCTTCTCTTGCTAAGGGACTAGCAAGAAGTTGAGGTTGTGATGAGTGCTTTCAGCACTAAAATTACCATGATTTTATGCACATTAATTGATTAAAAATATATATATTTATATGATTTTATCATATATTTATATAAATTTATCTTTTTCGGAATCCATGGTATTTTTATTGTTTTTCGTGTATTTTTGGCTTAAAAACGTAACTTAAAGACTCAAAGAGGAATCTGGAAGCAATACATCACAAATATATTAATAAATAAATGGGGGAAAGGTCAACAAATATGGAAAAATTGGACAAAATGGGTCAAGGGTCAAAAATGTCAAAAAGGAGAAAATCGCCGCCCATGTCATACGCGCCGAGCCATGCTTAGAACACCGCTGCCGTATGACAGCCGATCGCGTCACGCGTAGCGGCCTTATTTTCATTATTTTCACGTGCGGCCGCCGTGACGTCATGATGACGTCATTAATGACATCAATTCCAATACAGCGTTTTTACATTTTTAAATATTTTTTTTTAACATTTTTTACTCATTTTTTTCTCTCCATCCTCACCTATAAATACCCCTTCCTTCACTTCTAAAACACACCTTCAAAACACACTTTTCTCTTCTTTCTTTCTCTCTTTTCTTAGATTTTTAGGTTTTTATAGTTTTTCTTGGAGTTTTTAGTTAATTTCTCTTAGTTTTTAGAGTTCTTCCCTTTTTGGGAAGAACTAGTTATGTTTTGTAATTTTTTTTTAGCTTTTCGATTCAATAAATGGGAGTGCAAATTCGCTTGGAGGTTTTCCAGACGGGAATAAGCGTCGAAGTTACGTAAGGATTTTATTTTCTTTACAGTTATTTTTTATGCTTTATTCTTACATGTTATATTTAATTTATGCGTGATTAAATTTAAGCGTATTTGGGTATTTAGTAAACATGATGTAATAATAACGTTGTTATGCTTGCGAAATATTAAATAGGTAAAAATCTCTAAAATGAGCTGATTTTGTTTTTATTCAAGATTTTATATTAATAATGTTAGAGAGAATATATTATTTTTTCATTACAAACTTAAATCGAAAATTAAATTTTAAGGTTTAGTTATCCAGTCGATTTAGAGTAGTGCTCTTTTATTTGTTGGTACAATCGCCCTAGTTAGAGTGAAGCTCTATTTCAAAAGTTTTTATAAGAATTATTATACGAAAATGTATTGACAACATGTTTTCGGTAGTGGTTTTAAAACTTGAAAGTTAGTACTTTCGGATAACTAAATTCTTAGGTTTAATTTGGACACCTTGAATAAAGTTTAAAGCGTCTAACCCACCAAGGTGGCATTTTAAATGGTTCATTTTCAATCTCTTAGAAAAAGAAATTAATTTAATTAACCAAATTAGTTATCAACCCCACCCTAGGTGTTAATTGATTTGTTTAGTTAACAAAGAATATCTAACCCGCCCAAAGGTGGTATTCATACAAAAAAGAGAGAATCAATAAATATCAATTCATATCTTTAATAACCTAAATAATATGAGCAAGCATAATTAACTTAATTATTATATCCATAAATACTCCTTTGTTTTAACGAGATAAAATTTGCATAAATGTTTATTGAATCTATGTTTATTTTTATGTAATTAGATTAAAAACACAAAACCCAAAATATCGTGACAGGATGTTTAGGATTTAATTTCGTTTTTAAAAGTTTGAATAATAAATTAAAAACCACATACATTCCTTCCTTAGATCGACCTTGGGAGTATACTTATCATTTTCTATGAAATGATTCGTGCACTTGCGAGAGTTTTATAAATAGATAAAACCAAATGAACGGGCAGGATCGGCGATGTCGGTTCTACCCCGATCACATCACAAGCTCCTATCTAGGTTAGTAACAGGCATATACATGGAAAACATCAATCAGCATGTAAATTAAGAAAAAATATTGGAAAAGCTACAAAGTATTTTCAATCACTTCAAGATCTCATATGTGAAAACATATTCGATATATGATGATTTTACTCTCATAACATGCGATTATACATAACACAACATGTAATGAGATAAACCCACATTGAACCCTTATCAATGTGGTAACATTATTGTATTGCTTATGAAAATCACTCAGCAAAAAAAAAATTCATTAAACATAATAAATGTACATAACTCAATAGATAATATGAACATAAATATCTCCATCAGTCGAGACACCTTCCTAACTACCTATGCCACCCTAGTTGTTGTCAATACCACATCTGATCCATGTAGATCCAAGCTAAAACCTAGAGTTCCATCATCACATGATGTGGTCGACTATTAATGATACAAATCCTTAACATGTATGCATATTACGAACCTACAACATGTAGCCGACACATAGCACACAAACATATTGGCTCTTTTCCTATAAGAACCATTGCATTCTTGTAACTATCAGCCAACACATAAAAACTTAACACTGAGAGTAACTTTTCAAAATGATGTGGCTCTCCACTAGCCAATCATACATTTTAGCTCTTATCCAAACTTCATGCAATCTCGTATTTTTTTTACACTCAACTCGATGTTTGAGAAATTAGAGAGAATTCTCTCGATGTCCTACATCACATAGATGTTACACTATTTCTCGAACTTGACATTCCAAAAGAAAAATGAACCAAAAATGGACAAAGCAAGTTTAAAGCCAAATATCTTTTCCCCATTTCTGGCCAAGAAAACAAGGAGGAGAGGGGAACTTAAAGAAAACTTCCAAGTCTCTCGAGCCTTCCCCAGCCTTCTCATCGGTCCCTTCCCAACCACTCTTTGCCCAAGGTTGGCAAGGAAACTAGCTATAAACTATACAGTACACATTTATCAACCAAGGTTGGCGAGGGAGTGGTGAGTACCCCGACATTTTCAACAAGGATAAATACCAAATCCCTAATGAGATAATCCAAAACAAACAAAGTCCCCAACAAGACACCATAACAACAAACAAAGTCTCCAATAGGACATCATGACAATAAACAAAATTCCCCAACTAAATACCATTTCAACTAACACCCAATAATGCAAAGTATATATAAACTAAGAAAGTGAGTGTGTGAATCAAAACTGTGTCATACTTGATACTGAGACACCAGTATCAATCTTACAAAAGATAGATAGAAACATCAAATAAAATATAAATACCTTATTTTGTAGATAAATTTCTAACATCATGACAATAATGGCAACTTTAATGGAACAAAACAATCCAAGTCAATGTCCAAAGACAAAAAAATCTTTAAGGTGCTTTATTTGTCATAATGAAGGTCACTTCTAAAGATTCTACCCCTATGGAATGATCAAAGAATTCTAAAAAAGAATTTCTATAGATGCTAGTGTTGCTTCTAAAGGAATATGATTGCTCTGATGTGTTAACTATAAGTATGAGAAAATGAAAAAGAGAATGGTTATTGGACTTTAGGTGCTTTTTCCATATGTGCCAAAACAAGCATTGGTTTCACAATTTGAATGAGTTTGAAGAAGGAAAAGTTTTAGATGGAAACAAATTTGAGTGCAAGGTCAATGGAATTAGGACAATATGGTTAATTTAACTAGATGACACAACAAAGATGTTAAGTGAAGTTAGGTATGTCCCTTAACTTAAAAGGAACTTAATCTCCTTAGGTGTTATTGACTCTGAAGATTGCTCTATAAAAATTTCCCAAGGTGTTATAAAGGTGGTAAAATGATATATGGTTATGCTCAAAGGTACCAAAGAGAATGGATGATACATTATTCATGGGAAGACTCTGACCAACCTACCATGGTCTATAACTATTTCATTAGGTAATAACACTAATCTTTGCCATAAGATATTAGATCATATTAGTGAGAAATGTCTTAGAGAATTAAGTAAACAAAGGGTGTTAAATGGTGAAAACACAATGTCCTTAGTTGTTTATGAACATTGTATCTTAAGGAAGAAAATTAGGGTCAAGTTTGGAAGAGAAAAACATATTACAAAGGAGAAACTTGAATATATACATGATGATCTTTGGGGACTAACACCTGTACACTCCCTGGGAGGTAGCATGTACTATTTATGTAGTATGGATGATTTCATTAGGAAATTGTGGACTTTCATACTAAGGAATATGGATTACATCTTTGGGAAATTCAAAGCATGGAAAATTCTTGTTGAAAATCAAAATTATATTAAAGTAAATGTAATAAGGATAGATAATGAACTAGAGTTTTGTAACTTCAAATTTGACACCCTATGTGAAGAGAGTGGTATAAGGAGGCAAAAACAGTCCTATGAATAACTTAGCAAGATGGATTAGTGGAAATGATGAATAAAACAATACTTGATAAAGTAAGATGCATGTTATCCAATTTTGAGTAGCCTAAGAGTTTCTAGGCTCTGGCAGTAGCAGTCCAAACTGTAACTTACTTGATAAATGAGTTACCCTCTTCTACTACAAACTTTAAAACACCATAAGAAATTTGGTTTGAAAATCCAACTAATTATGAAAATTCGAAAATATTTGGGCACTTTGCATATGTGTTGATTGAAACTGACAGTGAGAAGTAATATTTTTAATAGGATCAAAAAAACTTGATTGGGTTGAACATTGGAAGATTTTTATTAAGGAATTCTTAGTGGGTATTGGATACTATTGATGCTTGGTCTCCAATAGGTCCAAAAGGGAAAATCAAAGACAAATTTGGGAACACTTTGACTAGAGAGATCAAAGATCAACATGTTTTTGAAGTTGATGATCAACCTACTATGGTTTATTTGTTGGCTATAGAAAGGGAAAAATTGGGTGACAAAGTTTATTTGAAAAGTGGTTATTATTTAGTGTTACCAAGAAAATGGATAGAATTTTAAATGTTAGAGATAATAAAATTTTGCAAATGTATGCATTTACTCATCAAACACTTGGTAGTAGAAGAGTTACTAGAAGACTTAAGAGAGAAATGAAACTAGCAGTCCACTTGATGTGAAATATGAACTCAATTTTCTTCATACATGATGGGAATTACGGATCATTGCACATTCCAAGTGGACCCATCATAAGATCAAAGACAAAGCAACTTAATGAAGCATTAAACAGGTTTATTGAAGAGTTAAATCATGATCAAAGGGTGCCACAAAAGGAGAACAATTCATGGCATGAATGAGGCAATGATATAAGATTACTGCTTCAAGAAAGTGAAAGCGCATTGCAACATAGATAAAGCATGCCATAACATAAAGCTCTTGGATTGTTTTCAGGGAAAAGAAGTCGTGTCACGACATGAACAAATAAGCATTATAGTTGGATAAGCTCATGTTTCCTTGGCATGAATGTGCATCATGGCACAAAACAAAGCACACTGTGGAATACCCCTCTCAGATATGCTTTATGGTTCTAGTAATTAAAACCATGTTGCGGCATGGATTAATGTGCAACATGGCCCACACATATAATTTTGTTTTCTCATTTTTTTGGACTTATTTCGTCTCTGATTATTTTTCCTTGGGTTTATGATGTATATATATTATCGCTAATGAGGGTAGCCAAACATATATTTAGAATATTGATAATTAATCAAAGTTGAGAGTTTTTATCCTCTTTTATTCCTATTTAAACCACTTATCAAGGATTTGCAACCCTCGTGGTGTAATTATCATTATTGGTTCTTGATGCATTATATCCACTGAGCCAAGGTGCTACTATCAATCTACATAATAAATTTTCTAAGATCGTTTTCAATTTGTCATTGGCCATTTCTCTTGGAGTTCTTAAACACCTCATGTTTATGGGTTTCAAGGTTTGAGTTCACGGGTTCGTGCCATTTTGTATGAGAGCCTAGGTTCTAATTTCATATTGCTATGCTTATTTATTTTTGTTCTTTTATTTCATGTTTTTTTTTAATTTCTTATTTTGTTGAAAATACGCCATAACTTAACATGCTTGTGTTGCAATTTTTTATATGTCATTGTTTCAAACTTGTGTGCAATCAAAATTTCTTCCTTACTATCCAACTCATACCTTACTATCCACTCTTATGTAAAAACAATTCTTTACAATTCTAGTTTGTTGTAGTCTAATCTCTTTCAACCAATTTCATAGAAAATCGTCTCTTGATGCCTTGACTTACTTGGTTGTTTTGGACTACCATTGGTGATAGTTGAATTATATATTGCTTGGAATTCCTTGGCTAAGGTTTTGTTTTACTTAGGAGCTAAAGACACTTGAGTAATCAACTTGAGTGCTAAACACGAGAGGGGAAAGTGAGAGGAATTATTCTTATTACTAATATCTTATTTGTGTGCTAGTTGTTTCAAAATGTCTAATAGAGACAGATTACCCAATCCATAAGGAAGGAAGGATGCAAAAATCATATTGTGTGCTATGCAACAATCATTTGAGAGAATAAGTGCAGTGATGACTAATATGAATGAGATGGTGGAAAGAATAGAGGCCAATATAGAAATCTTACAAAAGGGGAGCACAACAAGGAGTTCCTAATGCTAGGGGCCAGAGAGATAAGCTTATGTTTAGGAAGATTATGATGATGACAATTGGAAAGATATTGGAGACTTTGAGGATAGGACATCCATTGGATGGAGATATACACATAGAAAAGGTAGAAATGGAAGGGGAAATTTTTAGAGACCACCACCTAGGCCATATAATGGGATTGATCAAAACGTGGAAAGCATCATGATGAAAATACCACCCTTCCAAGGGAAGAATGAACCTAAGTTATACTTAGGTTGAGAGAAGAATGTGGAACACATTTTCGAATTCCATAACTATGCATAAGATAAAAAGATAAAACTCATCATCATTGAACTTATTGATTATGCACTAAATTGGTGGGATCAACTAATGCTTAGTAGAAAGAGGAACCATGAGAGGTAAATTGACAATTGGCAAGACATAAAGGCTTTCATGAGGAAGAGGTTCATTGCTAGCTATTACTATAAGGAGTTGCACTATAATTATAAAGGATTAATCAAGGATTTAAGGCAATCGATGATTACTATAAAGAAATGGAAATGGAAATGATAAAAGCTAATGTAGCGGAGGATAATAAAATTACCATGGATGGGTTTCTAAGTGGGTTGAACCAAGAGTTTTTCAAAAAAGTGGAGCTTCATCATTATGCAGAGTTAGAGGACATGGTTCATATGGCAATCAAAATGGAGAGACAACTTAAAAAGAGGGGTAACCAGTCACTATTACAAAGGAAAATCCTACTACACCTTAGGCGCATAACTATAAGAAAGAAGAGGGAACAAGCTCCAAGCCTAAATCCAAACTATTCAAAGCCAAAAAGGTGAAGATAAGCAACGATAAAGGTAAAATTGAAACCAAAACTCGTAATCATGATATTAAGTATTTTCGTTGTCTTGGTATGGGCCACGTAGCATCTCAATGTCCAAATAAGAGAATCATGAAAATACAAGTTAAAAGGGAGGTAGAGACTAAAGGTGAAAGTAAAGATGAAAAGATGCCACCACTAAAGAAAGCTAGCGATGATGATTTTGAAACGAATGCTATGGAAGGTGAAGTGTTTGTAGAAAGAAGATGACTTGGAGAAATAATGAGAAAACATATTTCATATAAGGTGTCATGGGAATAATAGGTTGTAATGTCATTATTGATGGAGAGAGTTATACTAACGTAACTAGTACTACCCTAGTTGAGAAGTTAAGGTTATCTATATTTAAACACCCTAGGTATTATAAGCTTGTAGTGATTGAATGATAGTGGGGAGATAAGGTAAATAAGCAAGTATTATTGACTTTCTCTATAGGAAAGTTTAAAGATGAAGTATTGTGTTATGTGGTACCGATGCAAGCTAGGCATATCTTGTTGGGTAGGCCATGACAATATGATAGAAATGTGACACATGATGGGTTTAGAAACAAGTGCACATTTGTAAAGTTGACAAAAACCATCACTCTTGTATCCTTTACCCCAAAGCAAAGTTTTGAAGATAGAATGAGAATGGAAAAAAAGAAAAGAAATAGAAACAAAAAGGGAAAATAAAAATAAAAATAAAAGAATGAGAAAAAAATAAGAGTGGAAAAACAGCCTGTATTTATAATTTTTTACAAAGAGGCTTATTTTTTCACTAACAACCTTAACAATTTTTTGCCTAGTGTCTCTATTTCTTTGTTGCATGAATATGATGATGTGTTTCTTGAATATATTTCCAATGGTGTGCCATTGATTAGGGGAGTTGAGCATCAAATCAACTTCATACTTGAGGCATCCCATCCAAACCAACCAACCTATAGGACCAATCTAGAGAAAACAAAGAAGATTCAAAAGCAAGTAGAATTGTACTTGTTCCTTGACATGTGAGGGAGAGTTTAAGCCCATATGTTATACTAATGCTACTTGTGCCTAAGAATGATGGATCAAGTCAGATGTGTGTTGATTGTCGAACAATCAATAGAAGTATGGTAAAGTATATACATTTTATCCCTATGTTAGATGACATGTTAGATGAATTGCATTTTTCTTGCAAATTTACAAAAAAATGAATAAAAAGTGGATACCACCAAATTAGGATGAAAGAGAGTGATGAGTGAAAAAATGCATTTGAGACTAAACATAGTTTATATGAATGCACTAAATTAGGATGAAAGAGGGTGATGAGTAAAAAAATGCATTTAAGACTAAACATAGTTTGTATGAATGGTTAGTCATGATATTTGGATTAACAAATGCACCTAGTACTTTTACAAGGCTAATGAATCATGTTTTTTATGTATTTATTTGAAAATTTGTAGTTTTTTTGTTTACTTTGATGACATTCTTGTCTATATAAAAATTTTAGATGAACATGTTAAACACTTACATGTTGTACTTGAGGTCTTAAGAAAAGAAAAGTTGTATGCAAACTTGAAAAAAATTTGTTTTTGTATGAAAAGATTGGTTTTTCTTTGGTATATTGTTAGTTCTAATTGTATAGAGGTGGATGAAGAAAATGTGAAGGCTATTGGGGGGTAGCCCACACCTAAGTCCATTACCGAGGTAAAGATATTTCATGGTTTGAATAGTTTTTACAATCATGTTAAAGGTTTTAGTACACTAGTTGCAACATTAATTGAGGTTGTTAAGAAAACTATGGGATTTAAGTGGGGTGAGGATTAAGAAAAAGCTTTTAAATTAATCAAGGAAAATTTGTGTGCTACACATGTTTTAGCTTTACCTAATTTCACTAAATTTTTTGAGATTAACTTGATGCTTTATGTATCAGTATAATAGTTATTTTGATGCAAAAAAAAGTGGTTTATTGCCTATTTTAGTGAGAAACTCAATGGAGTAGCCATTAACTACCCGACATATGACAAGGATCTCTATGCTTTGGTGAAGGCACTAGGAACTTGGCAATGCTATCTTTGGCCTAAGGATTTTTTCATCCACACGGACCATGAGTCCTTTAAACACTTGAAAATTCAAGGTAACTTGAATATGATAGATGCAAAGTGGATGGAGTTTATTAAGACCTTTCCCTATGTGATTTAATATAAAAAGGGTAAGGAAAATGTTGTAGCTAATGCATTATCCATGAGGTATGTTTTACTTTTCATTTTAAATGCTAGGTTGCTAAGATTTGAATACATTTAGGAATTGTATGTTAATGAGGATGACTTTGCTAGTGTTTACAATGCATGTGACAAAACTACCTTTGGTAAGTTTTATAAATTAGATGGGTACTTATTTAAAGAAAATCAATTGTGTGTATCTAATTGTTTTATGCATGAATTGGTAGTAAATGAGGCACATAGAAGAGGTTTAATAAGATATTTTGACATCAAAAAGACCTTAGAAACTCTACACGAATGTTTCTCCTGACCTAAAATGAAGCATGATGTAGAAACAATACATTCAAGATACATGACATGTAGACAAACCAAGTCTAAAGTCTTACCGTATATGCTTTATACATACCTAGTGAACCGTGAGTGGATATCTCTATGGACTTTGTTTAGGGTTACCTAAGTCAAAGAAAGGTAGAGAACCTTTTTTTTTGTTATAGATAGGTTTTCCAAAATGGCACATTTTATAGCATGTCATAAAATCGATGATATAACTAACATAGTGAAGTTGTTCTTTAGGGAGAATTTTAAGCTACATAAGGTACCAAAGAGTATTGTGTCTTAAAACCTTATCACTACTACAAAATGTGGCATTTAAGTTGATATGTAAAGTCGGTTTTTTGAAAAAACCGATTTATAATAAATTTAAAGTCAGTTCAATATAGAACCGACGTTATACATAGGACGTAGTGTCGGTTGACGTGGTGAACCAACACTATCCATATGTGTAGTGTTGGCTGACATGTTGAACCGACGCTACGTCCACGTGTAGCGTCGATTCGACACGTCAATCGATGCTACGAACTACGTGGATAGTTTTAGTTGACATGTAGAACTGATCCTACACAAGTGGATATTTCCTTTTCTCTTCTTTCTTCCCCAGACAGAAACTATTCCAAGCACTGCATAACTCTCAAAAACCCAAAACCTCTTCCACTTCTCCTCTTCTCTTTCTCATTTTTTGGCCACCTACAACAACTAATTCCAACACCAGTTAGTGGGTTTTGTTCCTCTCTAACTTATCTTTTAGATCTCCTATTTTTTTTAGCAAAATATTTAAATTTTTTATACCCATTTCTCACTTACAAAACATTATTTTTTCTTCATTTCCTTCATTTTTTCACTTCATTTACTCTTGTAAGTATTTCTATTAATTCTACGCACTTATTATTCATATTATTTTTTGTATATTATGTGTTATTATTTATGTGTACAAATTTTTGTATTATATACGTAGGTTTTGTATTATACCATTAGGAGAAGGATATGATGATCTTGAATAATATAGGACAACATCATAGTAATTTTTCTACTATTAATTAATATTTATTTTTTTAATTATTTGTATTATTTAAACTATTTGTTAAAAAGATTTTAGTTTTTTCTACTATTATGTAGTGATCGAATACATGTTTTAATTTAAGTATAATAGAAAATGAGTAAATTTTGTAAACAAAATTAAAAATTTATAGTCGGTTCACGCCTTGAACCGACTTTAAATTGGTTTAAAGTCGGTTTTTAACCGATTTTAATAGTCCATTTTGTAGTAGTGTATAGGGTAAACTAGGGACTAAATACTTTTTCTTACTACTTGTTATCCCCAAACTGATGGACAAACTGAGGTAGTCACTAGAACTTTATCTACCTTATTAAGAACAATGATACAAAAGAACTTGACAAACTAAGAGTGTTTGATTTTTGTTGAATTTTCTTATTATATGAGTGTACATTATACTCCTATAGATTTATTATCTTTACCTATTTCAAAAGAAACTATTTTAGATGGCAAGTGAAAAGCAAAAATGTTGAAAAAACTACATGAAAGCATCCACGAACAAATTGAAAAAAAGAAGAAAGAATATGGATTAAGCTTTCAAAGCCAACAGAGAGAAGCAAAGAATTATCTTTGAACTTGGTCATTAGGTTTGGGTACATATGAGAAAATAAATGTTCTTGGAAACACAACGATCCAAGTTGTAACTTAGAAGATATGGACCATTTCAAGTGCTTGCAAAGATTAATGACAGTTCCTACAAGTTGGATCTTTTGGGTGAGTATAACCTTAACATTTCTTTCAATATTTATGATCCTTTCTTGACTATACAAGTAACGATTTGAGGTCAAATCCTTTTGAGGATAGGGGGAATGATAGGAATCAAAGACCATTGCACATTCCAAGTGGACTTATCACGAGATCAAATATAAAGTAACTTAAGAAAGAATTGAATGGGCTTATTCAAGACTTAAATCATGATTAAAGTGTGCCACAAAAGGTGATACTATCAATCTAAATATTAGGTTTTTATGGGATCATTTTCAATTTGTTGTTGAATTTTTGACCTTTTCTCTTGAAGTTCTCAAACATTTCATGTTTGTGGATTTCAAGTTTTCATTTCAAAGCAATCAAGGATTCAAGGAATCATCATCATAATGTTCTTAATGAGGATCTAATTTGGGAGATTGGGGTAAATGTGATTATGTTTCATTATTCGTATATGGATTTTAGAGTCACATGTAAGTCGTACGTGTGACTTGCGTTTAATCCTATTAATGACATCAACGATATTTATATAACAATTACAAAATTTAATGTAATAAAAGTAACAAAATAAAGTTAATTGGTGTATTTGTAACAACCTCTAAAATTCGGTGGTATAAAGTCTATTTACTCAATTTTATTTTAAGATATAGAAAGGGTTAAAAATAAAAGTAAAATGTTCCAAATTTTTCTTTGTAAAATTAGGACAAAAATATTCTTTTACAATGTTATTGTATAAATTCACACCTCGACATTTGCCATAAATTAGTAGTTATAACTTCATTTAGTAGTACGATGATAAGATTCAAGTATTTTTTATTTTAAATCACATGTTTGATTCGTATTATTTTAAAAAAAAATTATTTCGTTAATTTAAAGAATTGTATAAGAATTATATAAGATTATTTCTTCTACCGTCGTAAACACACTAAACACCTAATTAGGTAAAAATTAGCAACATTTTTTTCCACGAGGCATATATTTATATGTTTATTAAGTAGAGATGTCATTTGGGTTAGATTCGAACCTATTTGGATTGCCCACACGGTATTTTGAGATGACGAATTTCAAGTCATTAAGATACAATTTGGGTTCCACTAATATTTGTGTCAAAAACCTGGCCCTTTGACTTGTTTGAGTTTGTTTTACATTTTTTAAATGAATATGTATTACTATATTTTTATTTGAA
Organism: Hippophae gyantsensis; assembly: GCA_030763125.1. NCBI lineage: Eukaryota > Viridiplantae > Streptophyta > Magnoliopsida > Rosales > Elaeagnaceae > Hippophae > Hippophae gyantsensis. Next base: position 15,889,565 of record CM061030.1, read on the forward strand.
AATGACTTTAAAAAGTAAGAGATGAGTTTTACCATAAGCTGATAAGCTCACTCTATGAAATACATGTAATTAAAAATATTAATTGTATAATTATTTATAATATTACTTGTTAACAAAAAATTAATATTTATTGTATAATTATTTGAAATATTGCTTGTTAACAAAAATTTAATTAACTAAGTAGAGATGTTATTACTAAAATCACAATAATACTTTCAGAACAATTCATTTGATTCTTATTTGTATAAAAAATATTCTTCACGTATTAATAAAAATATTTATTAAAGAATATTTATAATCAATAATATATTATAAATACGAATCATATAATTAAATTTTTTTATAAAAAATTTAAAATCAAGAAGAATATCAACTAAATGATTTATAAAGAGCGATTTTATTTAATAAATAATTTTAAAAACAAATGTTAACATATGTGTGAATTGTGGATTACATTTAACAATAAAAGAGAAAATTGCTAACTAATTGAATGATTAACTTAAAAAAAGTGAGTACCCGAATAATGACCCGAGCTGTCCCATTTTGCTCGAATTATTTTACCTCTTACAATTTATAATGAAATGAATAATACTCTAATTTATCCTACCCGATTCAACCTAAACAACCTAAGTACTTGTGAGACCCGACCCATCGAGTTAAATTTCCATTTTTAATACCAAATCTAGCCTTATAGTTATTAAAAATATTTGTAATTGTAATAGGGTTGGGTTACAAGATTCATTGCTACTGGTTTAGCATGACAAACATGACCATCAAAATTTTATAAGCACTTCTATTTATAATAACTTTTATAATATCACAACTTATGGACCAATTATTTATTGATTTAAGACGGTTAAATCCTTTTTTACTTAACCATGGAATGACTTACATTAATCATGACATTATAATAAATTACAAATAAAGTTTTTGAAACTCTATACAGTCTCTTCATTAACAAAAATAAAAAGCCAAGTTACGCAAGATTCAAAGCAGTTTTTTTTTTTTTGTTCAAATGAGAAATGACATTGGTTAATATCCAAAATACAAAATTAAAAGCTTGTCAACTATATGTATGGTTAATATTTCAATCCATTTGTATAAACCAAACCTATTACTCATAGGCCATGAGATACTTAAATTATGAATTTGGAAGCACACTTAGAGTTTTCTTTCTTCTGCTGATGATTCGATATTTTACTCTTTCAAATACCTTGCTTTGTATGTCATCGAACAAAAAAGAGCACAACGTGTTTACATGCAGACTGCAATCGCCAACTCCGTCAACTCCTGCTACTTACTTATTAATGAGATCCTCAAATTCAAACGTTAAGTGTCCAAACCAGCAAACACTACCTCCACAGCAGTAATCAACAATCTGTCACAAGAAGCTGGAACAATTTTGCCAATACTAGAAGAACAATATCTAAGGAGCAACAATCCTTCTGATTAGATGCACCAAAACAAACCTAATAACTCCAACAATTACCTCTTAAAAGCAGCAGGGATACCAACTCAATAACATGCATATCATAATACTCAGAAGCTGCTTGAAAAGTACGAAGTGAATAAGATCGACGAAACTAGCAACAGATCAATACAGAGATCGACGATGTCTAAGATCGATTCTCGCTATTCTCTTCAACTAGTTCAAAATGAAATGCTTTTCGTTCTAATTTCTCTGATTAATTCTCTATGAACTGATCTTGAATGTAACTAAAGCAAGTAATCAATTGCAATGAAAGAATTCAATCAAAAAAATTCATTCGCTGAACAAAGGAGCACAATCGATAATATCCGTGTGTTTTTTTTTAGAAAACCGAAATTGTAGAGAAAATTTCACAAGCAAACCTTTTGAAATGATGAACAGAGCAACAGCGAATAGAGAAGTTCTGAATGTGCTGTCGTGCGAAGTGGTGGTGGCCTCCCTTCCCGGTGAGTGCGAATTAATGGAATGGAAGTAGCTGTCGGTGCTGTCTTCTCTCCCGTGTGAAATAAAGATTCTCGTTTAGGTCGAAATTTGGAGGTGCACAAGGACTGATAATGCCGGGCGAAGATAGTAGCTTCTGGATCCATATTTGAATATCGATTCCCTAACAAAGAGATCTCATAGGGGAGAGAATCGCGATCTGAAGCATCAGAATCGAACGAACAGGTTTGTTCGTTTTGATGAACTTATAAAAAGAGAAATGTTGATAGGTAAAAATGAGAGATAAAATTTATAAACACAGCTTGATACAGAGCAGAGTTGAGCAATGTTCATTGTTCTAATTTTTACAAGAATGGCTAACTTACACCACATATCAAATTCTTCAAATTTGCATTACTTGAGAGCTCAATATAACACCTTTTAAAAACTACCCTGAGCTCATTTGAAGATGATTTCAGGTAACTCAACACTTCTTAGGAAAAAAAAAACTCAGATATTCCTATCAATAAAGTATCTAATAAATATCATCAAATAATTGCTCCAGAGTAGTATTATATATTGATAATGTTGTATTCAGAAATATAATACAAGTACAAATATTTTCTTGAAAGTCCAACTTCGTTCCTATTTTATCAAATATTTTGGGAATTCGATTCACTTGCTTGCACCTTTCCAGAAGTTAATTCTCTTGTAAATCAGATTCACTCCTTCTGTTAAATGATTTCTCCTTAATGGGGTCCATAGTAGGCTTCCAAGATCTTGCTCTAGCAGAACCTTGTGAACCATAACCCATCAAACCCATCTCTGGTTGCACAAACCTGTTAGGACTTTGAACTTGTGAACTGTGTGAAGGACTTGTCATTGGAGACTTAGGCTCACACTTACTAGTTTTGGCTAAAGCAGTGAGTTTTCTCACAATAAAGGCCATTTCTAAAGGAGAAACATCAGCTTGTAATGCTGAGTATGACATTAAGAAATAGATTTGACCTGGTTGAAGCAGAGTGTCCTGCTCTAATGGCTTGGACCCAACACAGAGTAACTGAGATGGCGTGTACACAAAATACTTTGAAGACTTGCCAGTGATTTGGCCAACCAAAATTGGATCTTCAAATTGTTCCACATACCCATTTAGATGTACCACTCTCACATTTTTGAATTTAGATGATGCTGTGCAAGAGAAGCAAGAACCCATTTTTATGTGTCAATTACAAAGATTGAGAGATGTATCTATAAATACATAGAAGTAGACGTAATTACTTGTCCTGTATTTCTGCGTTGGTTACTTGAAAGCCCTTTAAGTTTCTGTCTAACCCCAACTATAACGTTTTATAGAAGAAAGAAAGGTTTTTGTACTATTTTTATTCACATCGTTATCAATGGTAAGAAATTTCTAAAAATAATGCATAAAATTGTTAATGTGTCTGTTTGTTATTAATTTATATAATTTAATATATATATTTTCATAATTTATAATAAATTTTTACATTTGTTTCACAACAATTAGCAAAAGGATTTTTTTTATATGATTGATATATTTTTTATAAATAAAAAAAAAACCATTTTAAAGATGATTTCAACTTAAAAAAGTATAGAACAGGTCAATAAAAAATTTATCAAAAATCAACAGGCCGTGACAAATGGGCAATTAGTCACTTCCATTGATTTAATATCTCATAAAAAAAAATTTCTTTTCTTTTTTTCCTGTGAATTAGTTTTGTAGTTAGAAAGTGAGACGTTGAACTAGTCAATCCAAAGTCAATAATTGAGAAAATCTAAACCATTTTAAGGGGTATTGAGCTCCTGTTCTGTATGGAAATCATTATAATTTAGTAAAAGCTTGTCGTTTGACTGCTATTTCAATCCGAACAGTGGGGTATTTGGCATTTTGGAAGAATAACTCTGACTATATTTGTGATTTGTAATTTATAAAAATATTTTAAATATTTATTTTATTATAATTATATATTATGATATATTTAATTAGTATATTTTTAAAGTTATAATTATATTTAAAATTAGATATATTTTTATTATTATTTATACATTATAATTATATTAAAATAAATATTTTATATATTTTTATAAATTATATATTATAGGTATAAAATGTATTTAAGCAACGAAAAGAGAGACATCTGAAAGTATGAGAATAATCCAAATTTCAAAATGTTGCTTCAGCCAATATTATAATAAATAAGAAGTATTTATAATAAAAATTAAATATTTATGAATAAGAATATTTTAAAATAAAATTATTAAATATAATATTTTAATTTTAATTTTATTTTATTTTTTAAAATAATATTAATGACTAAATCTTATTTGGATTTGAAATCACCATTTGTGTATTTGGACTAGTTGTTGACAAAAGAAGTACCAACTTTGTTTACTAATAAGACAAGTACCATTCAAAGTCTATCAAGTACTGTTGGGGAAACCAAAGATGGTTTTATGTCTAATAGGCTTCAAATCTGATCCCATAATTAAGTTTGAAAAGTACTAAATGTAACTAATATTTTTATACTATTATTATTTACAGCTATCAATTCTGCAAGCGGGTAAAATTAAAATTTATTGAAAAATTGAAAAAATAATATATCTAACAGGGAGCTCGATCTTTTTCTCTCTAGTTCTCCTATTCCAACTTGGTGTTGGTCTTTATAAACAAACCCTAGCTCTGCTGGCACTTATTATGCTCAACTTCCATAGTAATTCTCTCCTTTTTCATTTCAATTGCTTGTGGCTTTCGTTATATTTGCTCTTCGTTTTAGTTGATATGTTGTTTTCTTCTGTACATTTGTTTGAAACCCTAAGTGATGGAGGAGCTATGAAGTCGTGTTGATCAACAGGATCTTACGTCTGTCATCTACTTTGAAGATACTGATGAGTTAGAACTGGTGCTTAAGAAAGTTCCTTGGAACTTGAAAGGGCCGGAGTTCTCCCCAACGTCTTTAGCTTCTCCATATCAGCAGCAGCCTCATGAAGTGCAAGAAGGTTCAAGTGTGAATGCTCAATGTGAACTTGAGAGCAATGATCAATGCAAACGTGAAAGCTAGGAGCTGAGTTTGGTACAAGGTTGTTAGTGCTTGCATATGACTAGCTGTAAAATTATAATTTTGGAAGGAAAATTAGTTATAATTCAGTTTTAGATATTTTCCAATTATCTTTGTAATTTCAGTTTTTAGTGCATAAAACATTGTATAAATACCCTTGCTTAGAGTTACAATTCTATTCACTTGATCATTTAGTAAAATAAAAATACATATTATTCTCTCCATTTTTCTTGATCATTCCTTTATTTTTTTCCCATTTTCTTATATTTCTTGCTTAACAAGCGCTTTCTTGTCGAAATTTAACATGGTATCAGAATTTAGGCTCTTCGATTCTCTCTCAAAAATAAAAGGCCTTAGTATAATAGGTGAAAAACTTGCAATTGTGAAATTAAATAGATCTAAGGAGTATATTTATTGCTTATTACAAATGATTTATGCACTTACGAGTTTTTCATAATACAAAATTTAACTATTAAATTTTTATATATTATTCAAAAAAATGCTTGATAAATATTCAAAAGTATATAAGAGTATGCATGTAGCTAATCAATTAGGTATAGAAATCAACCAATGATATTTGATACTGTGGTTAGGGGATAAATAGATCCTAAGTCTCCAAATATTATTTAATTTATATTTATTTATTTCTTTCAATAATTTTAGATTTAATCATTAGTTTAAAGAATTTCCTATTTTTACTCGTTTAAATAGTATTATAAATACTACATATTTTTACTTAGTTATAAAACAAATTACTCTCTATGAGAAGATATTTGTATTTAATATACTTTATTATTTCAACCCTTATACTTATAAAATTGCTACCATCATCTAGAACAAAGTACTTTAACATTCTTAGGTTTTTTAACTAGAATCCAAGTTTTATTTTTATTTAAAGAATAGAATTCATCAAACAACATTCATCTAATTTGAAACATTAAAAGAATTCATAAAATTATAAAAGGACTTGGGTTCAAGGTAATCAATATCAAAGATAACAGATAAGGCAAAAGGTGCTCAAATTCTTTTATTGCTTTCCTGTATAATATCAATCTGTAAATTTTAAATTCAAAATATTAGCAATATAAATTTTTTTTTCTAGAAATTTATATTAAAAGATTTAGATTTATCATTTAGTTCAATTATTTTTTTTTTCATCTTACATAATTTATTAACACTTCATAAATATTAATGACATTAAATTTAATGCATTATCTACCAATAATTATAATAAATGTTAAGTACATTGAGATGTCTCGATGCACCTAATATCCTCACATTTCATATAAAAAGACAATACTTTCATTTTTCAATAATACTAATTCAAATACAATTATTTTTATATATAAACACGCGCACTACTCACAGTCTTAATTATCTCACTAAGAACGGTGGCTTTAGAAATCCCCTTCAATATATTAGGAGTAACTCTTGTGATTGAAAATAAAGTCGGGTATATTTTTAATATTCAAAAATATTAACACTATATGTTAAACTTCATAAAAGTACCGTATGTTTTAAAAAGTACATGTAATATTACAAGTGGGACAAATCGTCCAGTGCCCTTTTAATCTAATAATATTACTGTCTAAACATTGAAATAAATATTTATTATCCAACAAAAAGAAACTTTTTTATTATAATATATATATTCTTTATAAATAATTTTCATTCACTATGTGTTTATGTTTTCACTCTACAGTAGTAGGTAGTAGTAGTAGAGTTTAAATGAGTTATAATAATTATTCTAAAGTGGTGGTGGTGTCGTTGTCTTGTTTTCTAATCAATGGGCCATACTATTGCTGAAGTAGTCATAAGACTCATACCAATCAATTTTTTTAAAAGGTAACATCTTAAAAGGTTGTCAATAAAAAAAAAAAGTTGGTCCTATGATCTTATCACCTCTTTGATATTTTTTTTCATTATTTTAATTAGTCTCTGATTTTTTATTATTTTTAAAAAATTTGGTCTTATGATCTTATCACCTCTTTGATTTTTTATCATTTTAATTAATTATTATTTAAAAAAATAAGTAAAATTGGTCTTTTTGTCGTGCTCATGTGAAAATATTTTGGCGTTCAGAGACGGTAGGTACTTGTACCGGTAAGAGAGGATTTTCTTCAGATTTTATTTCTATGATTAGAATTAAGGAACCATATTTCTTAGATGAAAATCAATTTCCTTGTTAAAAATATTTTATTCGATTTTATTTAAACTTTAATTATTAAAAATGATAAATTTATTTATATTTAAAAAGTAAATTTACCTGATTGAATTTTTTTAATCCTAACAATAATGGGTTGAAATACAAATACACGTTTATTCAGTCATTAATGGTTACAAATTGCAAACCATGCACCTATATCCACTTCAATATAAAGTTAAGAGTAAATTAGTTTATCTAGGTATGAAATTTTATCATTTGAAAAGAAAATGAAATTAAAATATCAGTGACAAATATTAACTTCTTTTTTTATCTTTTCTTTTACTTATTCCTAAAATGATATTTAAATTTAATATAAAAATCATCATTTTTCCTTTACCCTGCAACAAATAATGTTTTCTAACACATCCACGTTCATATACTTGCGTCAGCCAACACCTGTTACTTTACCTAATGATGTAATGATAAAACTTATTCCTTTCATTTCAAATGATAAGTTTGAATCTATCAAATCCTTTAGCTGAATATAATATTTCTTAAAAATATTATTATTTCTACGTTAAAGTTATATAGTTAATATTTTAAACGTGAAGTAAATTCACCTATAATCCTAAAAAATATTTAAAACTTACAAATTTATTCTTAAAAATTTTAAAACTTTACACATAAATCACTATACTTTCAATTTATACGATTTAATCCCGGTGAACATGAGACCTATTTTGCATCTAAGAATCAAAACTAGATGTCACAATAAAAATGATCTTTAATAATTTCATTAGTAAAACTTTCGATGTTTTTTTCAATAATTTCTAACTTTGAACTATGAATCTGAAGGCAATATTGCTGTGTTGTATTTGCAAGTTGCAACTCCAAGTTTAATCTAATAAAAACACCACGCACAAAAAATGTAAGGATGCTGTAAAATGTAAATTGAGAGTTCCCCAATAATTTAATTTTCGCAAAAACAAAGAATGCACAAAATGGTGGGGCTAGAGCCTACAAAGACAGCAAATAACTCATCCTCAATGGAAATATTGTAAGCCTCCTGCTCGACTCACCTCAACCCAGCTAACTACTACACCTGTCGGCTGTTGCCCTTTGCTCCAGAGAATTGTGTCTGGGAACAACTAAGCCTCATTAATTTGGCAATGTACATCTCTGTAAGCTATATATGGTACGGCAAGAAGATGCAGTAGGCCGGAAGCAACTGCCAATCTGATCAAAGAATAGAGTCAAAATATCATGGCCTATACTGTTGTATAGTTGGCAAAATGGTGCAACAAGTTATCTAGAGTTTCTGGTAAGAACTTTCTTGCAAACAAGTAACAGGGCCTTTGTATGCCATTCCATAAGCAAGGCCATCTCTGAACTACCCTCTACAAAATTTCAATGGAAGAGTATTAACTATTAAGATAGTGCACACTGCTACTATTTAATTGTGTGAGATTAGTAAATCTATTTTAGAATCCATACCTTCTGGTCACTGGTTACATGAACACTCTCGTCAATTGACTGCCATGGAGCATCATCAAATTGTTGATAAGAAAAAATATGAGATATTATAGAAATGGCAAAACCCGAGACATAAAAACAAACAAATGAATGGATTGCCACGAAGGAAGCCTCGTAGGTAAAGCCAAGTAATGGCACCAAAGATTCCAGATCATTATGGCAAGAAAGGAACCCCATTACCACTAGAATTGAAATACAGATGTTCTTCACTACTATATTTATCTTTTTTCCTTCAATGCAACAGAAGAAAATACTCCTCGTGACTAGGCTAATGCCAAAAAAAAAAAAAAAAAGGGTTATTTATACTTTGTTATCCAATTTGAGCCAAATCTCAGGAGGTTGAAATGGTTCTACGTGAGTAATTCCCAAAAGCAGGCTCCTACTCATTTTTACTGTGAGATATGAGACATGATGTGGAATGGTAGCAAAGCGATAGATCTTTACCGTAATATTCCTCAAAAGCTCATAAGTTACATCCTCAGCCTTGTAGGACTTAGGGTGCCACTTTCTCTCAGACCAATCGACATGTGTTACCGACCAGTTTGAGATTCCACCGGAATCAACCAACTGGTAGAGATGCATGCCAAATTTCAATCAGCAAGACAAGTAAAATAGGGAACAAAATTAAGGAGGCAGCTGGACTTACATGTAAAAACGTTGGCAAGTAATGTTCATCTGCAATACAATTGCGTCCCTCCAAACCTGGCTGTAACATCAAAGGATATCCAAATGAATACAGTGGTACTAGTGCCTGGAGACTTTCGTAACCAGATTTTATAGCTGTAATATAATATGATATTTCCCTCAAAACAAAGTGTAGTTTAAAGACAAACTGACAAGGGAAGAATACTATTAGGCGTTTTGGCTGAACAAACCATGATAGCATAAGGAATACATTAAATCTTAAAAAATGCAAATTATTCAATTAATCATTCAGAATATTAAAGGATTTGAAATGCATTGAGGCCAGCACAATTAGAGTATCAACTTTTGAGCACGATGGAGGTATTTTAAAATGAAAACATTCTGCAATATAGACAGAAACTTGCTACCAATCAAGTATCATGTGTTTTGAATGCATAGTAGTTTGCAGGAACCTGAGAGGTAGCCCAATTATTGGCACCTCGGCTCCAAGGAAAGTAGAGGCTTAAATCCCCTCCTGATTAATGGGAAAAGGTAGTAACTATGCATTACTAATGTCATTAGTCCTTCAAATCTGGTTAACTTAAACCACTTGAACCTACAAAAGGTTTGTTCAGCTCATTAAGATTTTCTTCCCCTCGGTTCATAAGAGATCCAACTTCACATCCTCTTATTTCTCTTTAGTGGTTCTCAAAATCAGCTACTTGTAGATCCAGCTGATGTGTCAAATATGAAAGGTAAGATGTTACATTTTTCCATTTTTTCAAATAAAATCCCTCATATAGTGTCATGTTCGTTGTTGTAACATAGTATCCACCCTCAGAACCTTGGTTTATGCATCAGGAAACTCAGAAGACTGGTTCTTGACTCTAATCACTCTATTATTCTAGCCCAAGGAATCTATTATCCCTCATTCAATGTAAAGCCATTGCCAAAAAGCTATTGCCAAATATTTGAATATGAAGCTGTTTTTATTTTACAGAAAAATTACTTCCTTTATTTCTTAATATCAAATCCATTTATATATACATTTGTTATGCCTAATCCACTGCTGGAAGTTATTAGTATACAGCTGTAAATCATCCTGAAAATCAGGAAACTAACATCGAAATCAGGAAACTGTCATCCTAAAATCAGGGGTTGGTTCTACCCTGGAAATCAGGAAACTAACCATACTCCTAGGTTGATTTCCTACACTCCCCCTCAAGCTAGGCAATATATGTTTTCCAAACCAAGTGCTACATTTAACTCTGTGAAATTAGGTCGAAACAAAGCTTTGGTTAAGATATCTGCTACTTGTTGCCTAGATGGAACATAGTTGAGGGAGATCATCTTGTCTTCAATTTTTCTCAACGATGAAGTGTCTATCAATTTCCACATGTTTAGTTCGATCATGGTAGATCTGGATTTTTGGCACTGTAATTTGATCAAGTTGTCACACATGATTCTAATAGATTCTGAATGTTCAACCTTGAGTTCGTATAGCGCCGTTTTAGCCAAATTCCTTCACGATGCCCAAAGCCAATGCACGAAACTCACCTCGGCACTACTACGTGCTACCACCGGCTTGCTTTTTGCTCGCCATGTCACCAAATTTCCCCCAAATAAATGAGCAATATCCAGGATGTGGATTTTCGGTTACCAGAGATCCCGCCCAATCACGTCAAGTATAAATTTCCAATTTCCTATTAATTGTTTTCGAATACGAGCCCCTTTCCGTGATCCTTCTTCAAGTATCTTAGAATACGATGCTCGCTTCCAAGTGATCTTACCGATGGGTTGCCAAGAACCGACTAACAACACCGACCAAAAACTTATATCCGGACGTGCCGGGTCAAATAAATTAACTTACCTACCAAACGTTGATATTGCCCCTGTCGCCTGCCAATTCATCGCCTCGAGGCATTAGTTCGTGTTAGGATCCATGGGTGTTTCAACAGCTTACACCACTCACGCCAGCCCACGCAAGAGATCTAGAACATATTTGCGTTGAGAACTGAGATTCCTTTAGTACTACGTGCCACCTCCATCCCTAAGAAATATTTCAAATATCCCAAGTCTTTAATCTCGAATTCCTTGGATAATAGCATCTTAAGTCTCTTCATTTCTCCTACATGATTTCCTGTAAGAACTATATCATCAACATATATAATCAAAGTTGTAATTCTCCCATCTGCGAAGTGTTTGACAAATAAAGTGTGGTCTGCATGTGTCTGAGAGTATCCATCCTGTTTGAGGACCTTGGTGAATTTTTCGAACCATGCTCTAGGTGATTGTTTAAGTCCATATAGTGCCTTTCTCAACTTGCATACCTTCCCTTGTGTATCATTAGTCTCAAAGCCAGGAGGCACATCCATGTAAACTTCTTCGATCAAATCTCCATTTAAGAATGCGTTCTTGACATCAAGTTGAAGCAATGGCCAATCCTCATTAACTGCAATAGATAGCAAGACACGAACTGTGTTAAGTTTTGCTACAGGAGCAAAAGTCTCTTGATAATCAATTCCATATGATTGGGTGAACCCTTGTACCACTAGTCGAGCTTTTATATTTGTCGATATTTCCATCTCGCCTTCGTTTAACCGAGAATATCCATTTACAACCCATTGTCCTCTTTCCACGTGGTAGCTTTGTTAACATCCATGTACTATTCTTTTTTCAAGTGCGTGTATTCTTCTAAGGTTGCCTTGCGCCATTCGGGAACTTTGTGAGCCTCGTCGATGCAAATTAGGAATCTTGGTATTGTCTAGGATGTCACAAATGCTCGAAATTTTGGGAACATTTACAGTAAGAAATGTAACTTTGAAGAGGATGTTGGGTGCGATCGAACGCCTTTTCTTTGTGCACAGGGAAGATCTAACTCAGGGTTAGAACCAAGTTTTGACTAGATTCTCGTTTCATCTTGTAATCTTTCGTATTCACTGCCTCAGAGAAGTTTCTTGCTTATCTTGATTTCGTGGGCAAGTCGATTTCTTTCTTTCATAAACTTTTATGGCATCATTAGGAAGGAGAAGATGTTTAGGATAGACAATGGGAGATTGATCGTGTTTGGTTTTAAGGAGAATCTGGAATGGGTATCGCGTTGGAAGAGGACAAGATCGTGGAAGGTAAACGAGATGATAAATTCTACCAACGAGTGATGACCAATCCCACCCGCACCATTCATTAGCGTGATTCTCCCCCCGAATTGCGTAATTAGAATAGAAATGGAGTTTCTTCAAGAAAGTAACGTCCATGGAATGGTAAAACTTACGAAAGTGGAGAGAAACATTTGTAGCTTTTTTGATTGGCCGAGTAACCAACGAAGATGCATTTAATGGCACTAGCATCAAGTTTGCCACGATATTGTGAATGAATACGACAAAAGCGGCAACCAAAAACCTTGAAAGGAATTGGTGACACAAGTCAGGAGGTAGAATATTGACTCGAAGCACTTGTAAAGGTGAAAAGTCGAGAACTCAGAAGGCATTCCTATTGATCGTTGTGTTGCAAGAAGAATGGCTTCACCCCAAAATTTTTTAGGAACATTGGTTTGAAAAAGTAAAGTTCGGGCAACCTCAAGTATATGACGGTTTTGCTCGGCCACACCTGCTTTTGTCATGTGAGTGTCAACGTTATGAGCTTTGTTGAACAATACCACGTGATTTGAGATATCCACTAAGATCGAATTAAAGAAATCCCTAGCATTATCGGTTTAGGATTTGAATATTGGTATTGAACCGAGTTTGGATCACGCATGAAAAAGTTGAAATATGCTTGGTTTTGATTTGTCTTTCATAAGAAATGTCCAACATAATCGAGTATGATCATCAACTAACAAGAAGAACCATCGAGCACCGCATGTCACTGGAACGCGACATGGTCCCCAAATGTCACCGTGAATGCAGGGAAAAACGGGTGACTTGGTTTCAAGGTCAGTGCGTGGTGAAAAAAGTGTTTCGAGTATGTTTTTGCCAATCGACAAACTTCACAATGAAATAAATTGGGATTTTTATTTGATGAATAAGGATGGAAACAAACGTTTCAAATACGAAAAATTTGGATGACCTAGAACGAAAATGCCACATCATGATTTCACTTTCCTTACGGTATGCTTATGAGAGTTAAGATTATGACTCAATTGACATTGATGACTAATGTAATGATTTGAAGGAGTGTTGATATCAAGAACACGTAGAGGCCGACGTAAATCGAAGACCGCTAATCATTTTTCCCAGCTTAGGTCCCGAAAAACACAAGATTTAGCCAAGAATTTAGTTTCACGCTAAGGTCATGATTTAATCTACTAACTGGATATGAGATTGCAAAGAAAATCCAGGCACAAATAACCACAATTTGAGAATGAGATTGTTTGAGAGGCAAATGGTCCCTGCTCCACTACCGTGGTCAAGTACCATTGGCGACACACACCGCTCAAGTCTGCAAGGTGAATAGGTTGTGAAAAGTGATTGATCACTTGTCATGTGATCGAGGCACCTGACTCTAATATCCAAGATGAGGAGGGAAATTTTCCAACATACTTTGTTGAATTACTCGAAATATGTCTGGAGGTATTCCTGCTACTACTAAATGTGGTGTTGATACTTGCCTTTCGTATAAGTTGTTGGAGAAGTTCTAACCATTCCTTAGTGAAACGGGATAGGATTACCGAAAATGCACTTCGAGTTTCAAGCGTCGAGTTTCAGACCGATGGTTGGAGAGACCGAACCCGAAAAGATGCAGCCAAAATAGCTCTCTCGAGGACTGCAAAATTTAAAAGGAGGAGAAACATAATAATAGTTGTTAAATAGACTCACCAAAAGGATTATGTTTAGAGCAGGATCAAGAATGGATCCAAGCCCAAAGTTCGCCCGAATTTCCCATATTGAATTCGGTTCATATTTGTCTCTCGAACCTCTTCCGGTGTACTAAGAACATTTAAATTTTCGCTTTTTCATAACTCTCACGACCAAAAGCCGAAACTTGAGTTGGAAATTGAAAAGGTGCATTCCTTGCCTCGAGTATTTGACATCATACTAGGTGAACTTACGTAGCTAGTCAACAAGAGGCTAAGCAAGTGTTAGCTTTACGAGCCTAAGGCTCGATACTCATTTAAGTCAAGTTTTTATTTTACGTAAAAATTACTTCCTTTATTTCTTAATATCAAATCTATTTATATATACATTTGTTATGCCTAATCCATCTTGGAAGTTATTAGTATACAACAGAATCATCCCCGAAAATCAGGAAACTAACATCCTAAAAACAGGGGTTGGTTCCACCCTGGAAATCAGGAAACTGTCATCCTAAAATCAGGGGTTGGTTCTACCCTGGAAATCAGGAAACTAACCATACTCCTAGGTTGATTTCCTACAGAATATAATTCAGGGAGAGGGGCCGTGCAAGTCCCTCAGATTTCGAAATTGTTGTTTAGTCTCAAATTGTAAAAAGTGTATTTTAATTCTAGGAAATGAACTAGCTAAGAACAAATAATATTATTTTATGATTTTTCTATAAAAATTTAAAACGTGATTAAAACATGAGTCATTAACAAGGGTGTATAAGAATTTATATAAAATTGTGATTTGGATCGAGAAAAAATAGAATTAGAGACAAAGAAAAAGAGAAGAAATTAAGGTTAGAATGGAAGGAGAGAGTGATAATTGAGAGAAAATATTTAATTCATATTAAGTCTACAAATAAACTTAAAAACTGTCCTATTTATAGGACTATTCTGATAATAAAATAATCATAAATCTAATTCCAAATCCAAATATGACAATTAAATACATAATTTTAAATAAATATATATCTAAACTTTTAAATTCTAAATTATTTCTATTCATATATAATATTTAAATAATCATAATATTCTAATTTATTTATTCATTATTCTCATCAAATATCATAAATTATATATTTATTATTCCCATCATTTCTCCCCTTTTAGGAAAAACTCACCCTTAATGAGTGGTCATAAAACAACAAGCGAAATTTTTGAAACTTCACTATCCATGGTTGCAGCATGAAGAGCAACAAATAATATGATATCTATAATGCTTAGTGCAAAGTTCTCAGCAACACTAAAAAGGCACTTGCATGTCCCACTTAAGAATCAAATAATCCCATTTAAAATTTGCATGTACAATCATATTAGTAGAAAATTTTAATACATATGCATTAGAATTAACAAATGGGTTGGCAAAATGCTCAACAATATGAGCTTGGAGTTTAGGTAAAGATTGGATAAAACCTCTAACAAGATTTTCAAGAGTGATAACAAGTAGAGGCTTACCAGATAGTTTTAGATCAAGTAAGACACATGATTGTTTGAATGGGACGAGGGGATGGGTGGGTGTGTTTCTCTGGATAGGTTGACATGAGGAAGGGCCAAGAACACTTGGTATAATAAGAGATTGAACAATTGATCTAAAAGGTTATTTGATAACTCCAAAAATAGTCATCAATATATTTTTCTACTTAATACTTACTCATTTTATTCAATAAGTACTATTTGTAGGTTTAAAAATATTAAAATATGATTTTTTTAGTAAAAATAGGTGAAAATATATTTTTAGAATTTTTAAATCAAAACCAATCAAAAGACGCCACGTGGACGCCATGTAACCAGAGGAGTTGATCAGACAAATCACGTGGTTGCCATGTAAGCAGAGAGAACTAATCGCACGATGTTGCGTGTACCGTGTGACGTAGCATCATACCAAGTGTTAGCACGACATTCATTTCGAGTTTGCCACTTGGTCAATGGGCGCATCACGCGTCGTCGCCTGATTCATCCAATCTTACCACTGAGTTACCACGCAAGCCGTAACAGTGAATCACAAATCACTACGCAACGCTAACTTAGCACGCGTTGATCGAGACCAATCCGTTCGTCACGCATCGCGTGTTGATTCGCCCAGTAAATCCGCGATGCCACTTGTTGAGTTTCTATTGGCTTGTGCTATTAATTTTTCCTTTTTTCATCTCAGCCTTTAATCTGAAGGTCTAGATTCCACTTGAGCTTATTTTAACCCGTAATTGTCCCATAATGAGTCGCTATTATCAATTTTTTATCAGATTTTGGATCCAAGAATATAGAAAAATACAAAAATATTCAAAAGGAATATAATTTTGGTGGATATTCAAGAAAAGATTGATGCTACAATTCAAGAGATTAATTATATTTCTTTTTTTTTTCTTTTATCAATTTTTATCTTTTTTTATGAAAAATATGAGTTTTATGAACAAAATTATGTCTAGTTACTTTATTAATATAGGGGTCTTATGAACCCAATTTTATACATATGATGATCTAATATTTTACCCCAAATTATAATTTCAATTTAATTGTATTATTTAATCTGATTTTTATGTTATTAATTGTTTGACCAACAATTGATCTATAGAAGCAATTAAATAGATTTTAAAGAATTATTTAATTATTTATCGTGATTAAATAACATGCATAGTTTCTAGGCAAAGATATATGATTCTTATGTATGTGATCCATAATTCATAAACTTAATGAATAGTATGCAATTTAAATGACACGAGAGTGTGATTAAATTAATTAATATATAGTGTGTAGTTTACTTGAGAGAAAAATACATACTACGTTAGATTCAATTAATCATGTAATTGGATGACAATTTATTGGGAGAATTTTAGTAATTCACATGCTTAGAAAATTGGAAGATTAAATATTTCTAGATATTTTCTCATTTATCTTCTTAGATGTCAAATCTGATTTAATTAATTATTACAATTTATTTTTAGTTCTTTTAATTTTACTTTTTTAAAACATAACACAAAAAATTTAATTTTTATTTATTTGTTTTAAAAATTAGTTTCTAATAACATAATTATTGTGGAAAAGATCTTATCATTATATTACTTATTGCGATACATATACTTGCATATTCATTATACACAATTTATGTTCGATTATTGTTGAAGAATTTGTGCAAAGAAAAAGCTCCCAAAATACCCTTTGAAGCATAAACATTAATGATCTCAGAGATGGTTATTGGTTCTAGTTGTAGAAACTACTTGATTTTTATATCTAACTTATCAAGTTTTTCATCTAGTTTTGTTCATTTGTTTATCTAAACAATTTTTCAAGTTATGTGCAAATGATTTAACTATTATACTTGGTCCAAAGTATGTTGGTCGCATTTATTCAACTCTTCACAAATATAAGTTCTAATAACTATATAAGGTGACATATTCATGTTGAATTGGTCTAGGCTTGGACTTGGGTGGATAACCACAATAAGACAAAATATAATGATATCAGGGTTAGCTACGATAATTATGGTCATTAAGGGTATGTGATGGCTCTCATAGGTAATGATTTTTTTATATGACCTATAGAAAGATAATACTAATTAAAAAAAATTAAAAGATTAATGCAAATATATTAAAATTTCTACCAAAATATAACTTAACAAACACAAATTTACATGGAAAGTAAAAACCAAACCAAGTAGATGTACAGAAGCTCCGAGTAAAAGAAATGAGTTGAACCACATAAGAATTGAATGAACCAGACCAGTGTGTATGTCGTCAAATGGACCAAATCGATTAAGCACCTGTTTGAACCAAATCTAAGAGTAATGACACACGGCAATTACTGATGGTTTCAGACAAAACCGACGACAAAACACAATGGACTTGTTTAGGGGTGAAGGCCTAATCCGAGGCAAGCGAAACAACACCACCCTTTGGCATCGTCGGTGAAGGACTTATGGTAGCACAAGAGGTTAACAGTCTCGCTTTTGCAATGGTGGCTTTGCAGCCCAAACATCGACAATGCATATGGGGGGCTTTGACTAGCGACAACGATTTGAAGAGGCTTGACGACAGTTGGTAGGGTGTGGACTAGTGGCAGCCGTGGTGGGATGGACTCAAGGGTGGTTGTTCAATGCAATCTTGGGTATTCTGTGGTTTTTCTTTTTTTCAAAATTGATTTAAAATAATAATTTACAAGATAATTTTCCTAGGAAAGATAATTGAACCTATTCTGATACCAAACTGATGATGATCGGAAAAGAAATAGAATTGGGGAGATAGAGAAAGACAAGAAATAAGGGTTAAGAATTGAAGAATGTAGAAATTAAGGAGAGATAATTTGGAGAGAGACAAAATAGAGAGAAAATATTTAATTCATATTCATAGTCTGAAAATAAACGTACAAACTTGTGTCCTATTTATAGGCTATATTGACAATAAAATAATCGTAAATCTAATTCAAAATATAAATATGAAAATTAAATACATAATATTAGAAAAATATATCTAAACTTTTAAATTCTAACTTATTTCTATTCATATATAATATTTAAATAATCATAAATATCCTAATTTATTAATTTATTATTCTTCATTCATCATATATCCTAAGTTATCTATTCATTATCCCCATTGTTTAAGAAAAAAAATCAACAATAATAAAATTTTAACATAAAATTATTTAAATATATATTTTTGTTTTCAATAAATATAAAAAATTAATAAAATATTAAAATAAAACATTGACAATCAACAAATATTAAAACAAATATTTTGTTAAAAAAAGATTTCATACTACCTATAACTTTACCATTGTTAAATGATTGAATTTTAATAACGTTTTCTCACTTGACAAAAAAAATAATAATTTAATAAAAAAATTATTAAAACATTATAATGTCCTTAGTTGGACTCTTTTCTCAAAGATAAGGACTAAAAAAACATATTTTACCATCTGGTGCACTGAAAGTACACCGAGGCTTAATCTTTCAAGAATTTATTGTTATAAAACTAAAGAAGCAAAGAAAAATCATGTAGCAATAAAAAGAGGAAAATATTCACCTTGCAGTAGTGGCGGAATTTTGAGTAGTAAAGACTGTCTGCCGTTACAACCAAAGCATGCTGACGCTTGATTGAAAACCACTACATAAATTCCAAAAAATTAAAAAAGAAGTCAGACTAAGCTTAATATATATATATATATATATATATATAAATATATGTTATTGTCCGTTGTAACAAAGAACTTCTCTATCACTTCTGCCCTTGGACTTAAAAAGCAGTAGTAAAAGAACAAAGTTCTAGCATCAGGAAGTAAAAGCTCGGTTCCTACCTCTGTTGGGCTAGAAACAATGAAATGAATGAACTAAAATAATAATATCTTAAACGAACCAAAATAAATACTATTGTAAAACAGAAATAAGAAGATTTATGGTGGCAAATCATTGACATATTTCTTCCATTAAAGTGATTAGGGGATCCAAAAATGATTTTTTCCCCGGATTTTGCAACAATTTGTGGACTGTGACAGGATTACAAGAAAAGTCATAACAATAGTATATGTTGGGCTTCTTGTTGGTGTCAACACTGATCATAAATATATACAAACTTGATATTTCTGAGCTGAAGCAGTTCTTAGTATTGCTATGGAGTATCAACTATGGACTACAGATTGGTTCCATATTATCAACATTCCTCAATTAGTAAACATGTTTTACGGAATGAATAATGAAAAAGCTCATTGAGGAAAGACCACTAGCTGTTGACTACTGCAGAATTAAATTTTCAAGAAACTTTGTTTATCAGGAGATAGTACCTGTGCACCCTTCCGAAAGTCGTTCTTCTCAATTTCAGGTAACATGTGCTCGGAATACCGACCACTACCATGTGGCCCAGGATCCTCAAAGCTGAACATAAAGAGAGGAAAGTAGCAGCTAAATAATTATTTACCACCAGGAACCGCAAGAAACTGTATGCAAATAAAATATGCAGTTCCATGAACAAAAGTTTCAATATAAGTAAAATATTTTTCATAGTTGAAGGTCATTTATATACAAAAATGCAATATAACCAGATATTGCTATAACATTAAAGAGGGGGATGAATCATATTGGAAAAAATATTGTGCTTACCAGTCAACAAAGCTGATATTCGTGTACATCAGATAATTGTAGATATAATCAAAATTATACAGAGGCACACAACTGCAACGGTATAGATGTATCAGATTGATGGAGGCAATTACAAATTAGAAAGTAGAGTTTAATGCAATTCAATAAAATACCTATCAGAAAGTAAAACAAAATGCTGGTTATCAAGATCTTGGAGTGCATTTGCTAGTAAACGCCTTTCGGCATCAATCATGGAAATTTTACCCCACACAACCTGCAACATATATAATCCGGGAGATCGATGTTATATTTGTAAATTAAATAAGCCACAAGGTAATCTTAATGATATCTATCCATCTTTCTAATTTTATATGATATATTTTCTAATGGGTTCTCTTATAATTGTGTAATTGACTTATAACTAATTTTTTAAAAATAACTGTACTTGCATCTGTTTTACTGCATCATAATACAGTAATAGTTAACAATTTTATGCATGAAGAAGCAAGACATAAATTTAAATAATAATTATTAATGTAATATAATGAGCATACAGGACTATTACAAATATATTTGTAGTTCCCTAACTGCATTTTGCAGCTGAGGCAGTCCTATAAAACAAGCAAACATGTCGGGAAACACAATACATATAAAATGAATAGAATTCAGAATACAATGAAGCTTCCAATATAGTTCCAGTGTACGCTTACAAATTTAGAAGCTTGCAGTATTAAATTTAAAGGCTAAAAGGGCATATGACAAAAGACCGAAAAATTATTAAATGAACCTGATCACTGCGTATATTGTGATTGTAAAAGTACTGGCTCACATGGATTGGCTTTTCCTTGGATGCGTGAACATAAACAGAGAATCTTCCTTCATGGCCCTGCCATCAGAAAAGAAAAAAATCCAATAAAGTAAATGGGATTTTAGAATGGGTCACTGTGATAATAATGAAAATAGCATCTAAAGAAACTATATAGTGGCTAGTGCTACATCAAGAAGCTATTGAAGCATAACTCAGTCTACAGTTGAATGACTTTTAAATATGAAACTACATTTTACCAGGATTGAACTACACTAATACTGGAAGTAACATCTGATGCTACGAGTTCAATGTTATTGAATTGTGCAAATACTGAAAGTAATCAAATGGTACAATTCGTTATGGCTATTTTTACTTCACACACATCATTACAATTGCCAAACTCTATAGCAGGCAGCAGCCACCATAAAACCAACACATTTTAACATAGAACTTTGCACAATGTACGCAACAAATGCATCAAGCATATTTAGAAGATGGAATTCCTGTTCCCAAGCAAAGAGAAGGTGAACAAAGCACTATTTGAGTTATTTAAGATATTTAAGTGAGAACAAAGAAAACCGTATCTTTGTAAAATACTGAATACGGCATTTCTATCTAACAACAAGTCATGTATACATTTTCAACAAGTTTTTCGTCACTCCATCCAATTAGTTGAGTTTCAGCATATTACTCTATGTATTTTCTGTCCTTGCTATAAATATCTATCTAATTCTAAGCTTTTTCTAACTCTCTCCTAAAGTCACCCGCTAATCGCTCTCATTTCTTCTTTATCTTCTAAAGTTCTCCTCCAACTACATTTTCTTGTAATTTCTCTAGTCTTTCTACTTTGGAGTCATAATAATAGATTGATTCTGAAAACAAAAAGAATTTTCAAATGTATCATTTATATCATAGATAAATAATCTACGTGAAAGATAGGATAAAATTAGAGCAGAAACTTCAAAAATTCTAGTGAAATTATACAGCATCATAATAAAAAGGCAAGAAGCAGTGTGCAACTGTATTAGTTTACTTACACCACCAATTCTTGACCAAGACTACTACTAATAATAATAATAATAATGAAACATCGTTACATGAAAGGATGGATTCATTTTAGACCAGAGTACCAGAAGGAAATAAACAATTAAATACAAAGAATTCTCTTTCTCAAAAAATATATAAAAGTTAACTACACATGTAGTCCTTAAGCTTTATCAAGTTCTAATGTTCTATACTTGATCCCTCAACTATTTTTGGTAATTTTATGTTCACTAACTTTTTAAATAATTTAGGATATTTAGTTCAAATTTAAAAATTAAAATAAAATTGCACTATAACAATTAGAAATAACATATTAAAATTTAAAAATACTTTTTTTTTGCATTATCTAATCCTATAACTTTTAAAATTTAACACATTAAATCCATTATCTTTAAATTTGGGCTAAATGTGCAAAATTTGAAAAGATATTAGGAAAAAAAGTTTAGGAACAAAATGTATAATTAAGTCATATATAAATATATATAAATACATAGGTAAATATAGGGTGGTGATATTGTCACAACCCAAATTGCTATTGCCACAATAATAATTCATTAATGACAATTTCAATAACAGTGGCATCAAAATGTAATTAATAATAGGGGCAAAATAAACATGTCATATACTTGTTGTGGCAAAAACAAAAGTAATTGTGACAATAACATTACCATTTAGCCTTACTTGTAAAAATTTATCCCACAGCTTCTCCAAAGGCAATGAATTAGGCGTCAAAAACATAAATGCAACTTTGGGATTTTTGGATGGAATAGATGTATTCAGAATCTCTCTAATTACAATACGAGAAGCTGTTTCTTCATCGGTATATTCTTTGGCAGGAGCAGGTGGATGCCAAACAGAAATTTTACATCCTTCAGAAGAAAACATATAACAAGCAGCACTACTTTGTGGAGGGTAGATATATGCAAAAATTAGAAAGACAATGACCATAGAAACCAAGACAATAATCCATAGTGGCCTCCTCATATGTGGGCACTGGCGAGGCCCACGCACAACCTGCACGTCACCCACGCCTAGACGCCACGCCTTACTCATCTTCATCCAAAATCAATACATTATAACTTTTTCCTTGAAATGATACTGTACTACATCCTTGCAACTATCAATGGTTTGTTTTGATATATAATTTACAGTAAACACAGGCGACTTGATTGACGGGACAATTCTGCAGTCATGAAACAAGAAGAGATCGATGGTCAGATAAGCAAACCCATACATGTCATTATTCTAGATAATGCCTTATTTCAAAACAAATAAGTGGTTCCAGATAATGAATGCCATAGTTCTAGTGTTCATGCATGCAAACCCATGCATGAACGTTTAGCAGGTACAAGAAGATGGTGACCGCAATATACTTGTCAACATAAGTCCCCCATCTAAAGAGTCATGCTAACAGCTCTACAACCCAAAACTTCCGACATAATACCACTAAGAACACTATTCTAAAAGCAAGCAGCACAAGAAAAAAAAATCACAGTCCACAGAGTAATAGAATCCACGACGTATCAGTTTTTTATACCCTGATTTACCCCGACTTTATTAGTGAGCATTTATCAATGCACTAATAGATGGAGAAACGTAGAAAGAAAGAAACTTGAATTAGCCTAACAACTAAAACAAACCCCCAAAATCCAATATTCGAACAATAAAAGTCAGAAGGCACGTTTCGAAATCTCAATCTAAATTAGAATAGAAAAATATAAAATCTAAACAGCAAACTTTTGACGACAATAGTCGAACAAAATCTCAAAAACCCAACATTCCAACTTCATTTCCCAACTAATTTTCAATCTTTCCCCGATTAATCATCTAGAAATTATCACTACAATAAACTTCAGCAATAGGCAAACGAG
The DNA here is from genome assembly GCA_030763125.1 of Hippophae gyantsensis. Classification (NCBI taxonomy): domain Eukaryota; kingdom Viridiplantae; phylum Streptophyta; class Magnoliopsida; order Rosales; family Elaeagnaceae; genus Hippophae; species Hippophae gyantsensis. Next base: position 15,913,475 of record CM061030.1, read on the forward strand.
CATACAAAAAATGCGCTCATAGGACGAGCTCAAACCGATCTCTGAATCACGCAAAACCTCAAGGGCAATAGTAAAAGTAAAAAATCTGAAACCTGAGGCTTTTCAGCGAATAATGATAAATGAAGATCTAGGGCAGCACAGGAAATAGAAGAAGACCAAAGACTCTCTTTGACCAATAGACATGGAGGGAAGGATATTAAAATATAGAATATTCGAGGGATTCGATTTTGAACAGACGATTTGTTACTCTTGTCTTCTCTCTCCGTCTCTTTTTCATTAAAATTTTGATTTTCTTTTTTAGTATGGAATTGAAAACTGTCTTCGGCCTTTGCCTTCGCTCCAACCGCACACAATGGCAGTAAGGAGTGTAAGGACACTACCACTTTCCATTTCCAGACGGCTATTTGTTTATTTATTATATATGTTTTGTTTTATATTTCAATTTCTTATGTTTTTGTTGATCACATTTCTAATATATATATATATATTGACTTTTTTAAAATTAGGCAAAAGAACTACAAATTAATAATAATATTATTACATTGAAAAAAAAATTGTTTGATGTTGTAATTACATTCTTAATGTCAGCTTCTTTGTATCCCAAATATATTCTAATTATAAAATTGTAATGTTTAAATTGTGATTTAATTATTATCCAAGTAATATAATTGCCTATCCAACCCTATATATCCAAATTAGAATCCCATCTTAATAATATTTTATTTATTTAATAAAAAAATAAATTTAAGTAACTTTTTAAAAAATAAATTTTAAATTAAATTATATGAGTAGTATAATTATTTAAAAAATAATGATTTCTTTATTATTATAATTTATTAACAAATTACACTACCAAAAAAATTGCCTCCAATAAATTCTCCTGTATTTAACCTCGTTCTCAATTTTATTATTTATATATGAGTATAATGAGTGTTTAGAATTTGCTTCAATTAAAATGTGAATGTTTGAGATTGAATTGTATATATAAAAACAAAGTTTATTATTTAGCATAACATAATTCGTTGAGGTATGTAAAAATATAAATTGTTATTTTTCGTATTATTTTTTATTAATGATCTAATAATAATTTCATTAAAATATAATTAATTAATTATTAAATTAAAAAAATCATTTCATAAATTTTTAAAGTTGTATTAATAAAAATATTTATAACAATATTATTATTCATTTTTTATTTCTTACTTTTTGGCTTTTTCGAAAGTAAAACATATCTTAAGTCCATCATTTACAAGGGAAGATAGTGAAATTCAAAACATAATGTTTTTAGGGTAAAAAGCGCCAAAAATGAACAACGTTTAGGTCAAGTGGTGTTTTATTAGTTGAATAATGCAACGATGTTTACATTACAGTATAAATGTGAAAACAATCGTAACATGATAAATCATGATCTCACCATATGCTTATCAATGTTAACCAAAGCCGAGAGGCCATCATATGAAGTATGAAGTGGGAATAAGGAATTATATCTTAAAGCAAGATAAATCATTTTCATTGGAGGAGAAAGTTATTCTTAATTTCAAATAAAATGTAGTCCCATGTCTGTATGATATACAGGTTATATATTAATGATTAGCTCACCTTACGACTAATGTATTTCACACAACTAATGTGAATGACTAAAATAACATATAATGACCTAGGATTGTATACTATTAATATAAATTTTTTACATAAATATAAATATTATTAAAGATGATTTCTATTTTCAATCCTTAAAATGGATCAACAAATACTCAAAAGAAATGACATTGGGATGTCAAATCCACTTTCATATCAAAGTTAGTACTCTAAGAGAATTTTAAATGAAATTATTGTAGGAATTAGAAAAAACTTATCTCATAACTATATTATAAGGATATTTATATAAGTTGAAGTGATACATATAAACTCCAAAAAGTTATATTTAAATCTCATAATATATTATAATAAATAATTTGTTTATTATATAATTTTCTTATAGATAGAATATATTCTAGATATATTTTATATTTAAATTCAAATATATCTACTAACTATACAATTTGATCGAGCGTCGACCGTCCCCCTTTTGATTAATTAAAGATGACATAAACCAATTAAAAGGTGTTATGATTACCTAATAAAAAAGTTCCAACATCAACCTCTAGGCTTCATAGGCCATTTCTAGTGAGCTAGGTGGTCTAATTACTTTACTTAGGTACAATATCATAGTTACATCGTGATAATGACATCTTAATTATCTAGGCAATTAGTATCTCTAGTCTCTCGAGGGTGTTGTAATATTTAGATCTTAAGCTTTCTAATGTCTATTTTTATACATCAAACAGAATCTCAGATGAAAAGTTATGGTTCGTTTCCAATAGAAAAGTCAACAAGAGCTTTAAACATTTCAATTTAAGCCCTTAGATCATGGGTCAAATGGATGATTAATATTGAGCTTACAAACCTATATATAGGTTAAGTTTTTATCAATCTTATTCACCCCAAGTCCAATCAATCAATTGTTGGAGATTCTACAGAGAGAATAAATTGCAAACAATCTTTTCTTCAGCAACCAAGTGGTAAGTGGATCAAAACTATTTTCTTTATGTTTTTATCTTCAACTTTCCTTGAATTATGCATGAATCCCAAGAAAAAGTTTTTTTACTTCCATAACACACTTGTGGGATGTTAGTTGGTAAGCCAAGAAATTGTCTGAAGGTGTGCTTATCACAAGTGCAATGTCTCATTGTAATAAGTTTAATGATTTTTCTCGTAGGCAATCCATGCTTAGTAGCAAAAAAACATATTCACAAAAGACATATATAGACAGATCTTCTAAAAGGCTTTTGATAGAGAGTAGAAGTTTAGAAGAATCCAACCATAAAGATGGACAAAGAGATTGAGACCCAGTAAAAGGAGGGTGAAATTTTATATGTGGACTCAATAAAAATATTGTTTGTTTATGCTAGACTGATATTTCTAAACATTCTAAAACTCTTGTTTCAATAAGAAAATTTTCACCCCTTTTCATTGATCATCATCATCCGAACGACTCTAGCATATGATCCTCGTGGAGCTAGAAAACTGTAACAAAAATTGTTCGCATTATTCTCGAAATATATACTTGATCCATCTGAAAAATGAAATATATGAAATCATATCTAGATCGAAGATTTCCCAACTAAAATCAGCCATGAGAGGAACCAACTTATTTGAAACAAAATGATATAATAACCAAATAAGCAATAATGTCAAGACTAAACAAGTATGTTGAAGGATTGCCAACATTATTGTAGACGAAAATTTCCAGCTGATTTTGTTGTCTCCACATGATATTGTATGAAATGACAATTTAAACCTCACAACAGATGAATTTTTTGTGTTATCAATGTTGAGTAAATTGTCATTAACTAAGAATTTAATTAGATTTAGAATGGGAAAGAAAAGCGTCATTATTTCACTAACCCTAATAGGATAAATATATAAATATGTTAATCCTATTTAAGGAAGGATAATAAATACAATCATAAATACAAATATTTACAAAATAATAATAATAAATAAATAAATATCCTTAGAATTAGTTCTAAAAATAAATACAATAAATGTACATTTCAACACTCTCCTTCAAGTTGAAGAATAGATATCACATTTGCTTAACTTGGATACTGATGTATAGAAGAAAGTTCTTATAACAGTATGAGTAATAATGTCAACTAATCAATCAACGTTCTTCATGTATGGAATCTTAATGACGCCAGCATCCAAATTTTTTTTGATATAATTTCTATCAAGTTCAATTAGCATAGTTCGGTCATGTTGCGCCAAATTATTCGCAATCTTAATTGTTACAGTATTATTACATAATAAAATCAAAAATTTTAGTAGCAAAATTAAGCTCACTTAATAAAATCTTTAACTAAGAAACCTCTATAACACCATGATGAAGAGTGCGGAACTCAGCCTCTACACTGGACAACGATACCACATTATGGTTTTCTCTTCCAAGCCACCAAATTTCTTCCGATAAATAAAAGGTACACTGAAGTATACCTTTTATCCATCTTAAAACCTACGAATTCAAAATAGGTGTAACATGTAATGTCTAGATGTACATGTTTTGAGAACAAATAACCTTGCTTAAGGAGAATTTCAAATAGGTCAAAATCCAATTCATAACTTCCATGTATCGATCACTCGGATTATGCATGAATTGACTTACCACACTCACGGTATAAGATAAATATGGTCGAGTATGAGTTAAGTAAATCAATTTTCATACAAATCTTAGATATTTTTCTTTATTAGTTGGAATCTAATCAAAATAAATAGTTAAGCCATCATTCATCTCAATAGATATGTCTACAAGAGTACAAGTAGAATTACCAATTTCAATCAAGAGATCTAGTGTATATTTTCGTTAAGAGAAATAATCCTCGCTTAGATTTAGAAACTTCAACACTTAATATTTTAGATTTTTTAGATCCTTCATTTCAAATTATTTAGCCAAGTGAATTCTTTAGCCAAGTGACTGTGTAATCTATCTATCTCACAAGCATTATTACCTGTAACGATCATATCATCAACATAAACCATAAGTAAGCTAATATTATCACCATTTCTTTTATATAAAAAGTATCATCTGACTGAGATGGTAGGCATTGAGGAAGTTGAGATTAATCTTGAACCATTTGGATTGATTTTCTTTTGAATTCTAAAAGGATCATAGTTGTGTAGCTGCAATTTAAGGCACAAACATATAAGTGTTTGTTTATTTAGATGGATCATAACCAACTCCCCAACCCCAACTCTTTTTGCCTTCTATGTTTATCTACATGCTCTTTATACTAAGTATTCATTTTTCTAAGTGCATTTTGATTTCATCATCCTTGTCCAAGAACGAACAAGTTTTCTTTTAGGGGTAGGGATGCTTAATAAGTCTATAACAATATTAGGTACCTTGGTATAGGCCATTGAGAATGGGGATTGACCTGTTGTCCTGTTTGGTAGACTATTTAAAGCAAACTCTACTTGTGATAATATAGTATCCCATTGCTTAGGTTTTTCATTTTCCAAGCACCTAAGCATGCTTACCACAATTCTATTAATGACTTATGTATGGCCATCTGACTGGGATGGTAGGCATTGGAGAAGTTGAGATTAATCTTGAACCTTTTCCAAAGTTTTATAAAAAAATGCCCCAACTTAACATCTTTAACTAAGATGATTGTTTTAGGTACTCCAAGTAACTGTACTACCTCTTTGAAAAAAAGAGTAGTAATGTGGCTTATATCATGAATTTTTTTGCAAGAAATGAGGTGTGACATTTTTAAAAAACTATCATCAACAACAAAGATGGAGGCCAATTGGCTTTATGTCTTACGTAGTCCCAATATAAAATCCATGCTCAGTTCTTCCCAAATTGTTTGAGGTACTAGTAAAGGAATATAGAGTCCTATATTCTCCTTCCTTCCGTTGGCCATTTGACAAACTGGATATTTTTTAATGTTTCTTGTAATTTCTTTTCTCGTGTGAGGCTAATAGTACCTTTCTTCTATGAGAGAAATGGTCTTGGCCATGCCTACAGGTGCTATTAAACCTTCTGCATGTAGTTTATGAAATAAATAATCCCATAGAATAGTTTTTGGAATACACAGTTTATCTCCATAAAAGAGTACCATCTACGATGTGAAACTGTGGAATTGATCGGTAGTTTCCTTGTTTAAATAAACACCTTAATTAAACAACAAAGTCTTCATCATTAGTGTACAAGGTAGGTGGATTGTCAAAAATAACTACCTCATATGAGAGGGTGACTAGTAGTGCATGCCTCCTGCTTAGAGAATCTACAACCCTAGTTTGTTATACAGTCTTGTGTTTAAAGATATTGTTGAACATTTGCAAATAGGTAATCCACCTTGTATGCATTTTGGAAATGTTTCTCTGGGAATTAAGCCAATGGAGGGCTTTATGGTCACTATGCAAATAAGTAATGACACCCTAACGATCTTAGGTTTTGTGTACGTCTACATTAATAGAGAAAGACATGAAAAGTATATCTTCATATTTTATTTTTAAGATCCTATTTGCATTACATGTTTGCATGAACTTTTTAACTTTCATGCTAAGTAAATAATAAAAGACATAGCATGCATACGCAGAATGATCAATTGAAAATTGAGCATACATATGAATAAATGTTAAACTTTAGTTAATGTGCATGTTTTTTTAAGAGTTTTTAGTTTTGATTTCGTGCACACAAGTAAAATATTGAGTTTGTAGGTGTAATAACACTAAAAATATAGATATTTTATCATTTTCATGTTTAATTTTGACTTCTTTAATTAATTAAATAACTTTTGAAGTTAAAATGTTAAAATATGACATGTTTAAGTCCATTAGAGAGAAAGGAGAGAATAATATAAATTTTTTAATACAGGTAAATGTACTTGACAACTGTCCAAGGTGTACTTAGAAAATTGCATAAAACTCAATCGTCCCTCACTTGTTGCATGCAAATTCCAATATGCCTACTGTTTGCCACATAAGCTATCCACACCAAATTGCTACATGTCTGACACGTGTCACATGCGTGTTTCTTTAGTATTTGCCAGCTCTAACATCACGTGTTAGCACAACGTTTCCTCTCCTATTTGTACCAGCCATGTATCATGTGCACATATGTTCCTCATTCCAACACTACCACGTGTCATGAATCCATAGCTCTAGCATCACTTTTGACTTATTTTATCTAATTTTAATCTCAACCTTTGATCCAATAATGATTCAATGGTCCAGAATTGTCCCTTCATTCTTCAAAGTTATTTATCGTTTTCAATCCCCATTTTTTGGGGTATTGTAGACTATATACAGAGAGAAATTTTCACACTCAATAGAGAAAGGTTCTAGAGAAAGGGAGCATAAATGATTGGCACGAGATCTTGAGGATTCTTATTGGGTTTCTTCTTTTCCTTGTTCTTTTGTATTTTATTTATGTATTTTTCTAGATTTTTCAATTACATGGATATGGAGTAGTTTCTATTTCTAAGGATCCAATGGAACTCAAGCATGTAATTTGAATTTGAATCTTTGATTTAATTATATATATTTTTTATTTAATTATTATTGATTAATTTATTTTAATATTAATGCTCCTAATTAATTGATCATTAATTAAGTTGATTTGGTGAAGTGTGCATATAAAACAATGATATGTGTCATGCCATGAATAAATTGATATGCACTTTTTAAAGCTAGAAATACCATTTATGCATAGCCACAAATGAATTATTGATCCTTAATAACTAATACAATATTAGATGGTCATAGACATGTGTGCTAAGATTGTATGATTAGGACTTCCATGATCACAAATAGATGGGTGGCTATTAATTGTGATATAATTAGACTAACAATTTAATTAGATTAATTATAAGTAGATTAATCAAGAGATTAAATAAAACGGTCAAGGAAAATAGTTATCTTAAAAACTTATTATCTTAGTTTTCCCATCATATTAATTGTGATTACTAATTTAGATTTATTTTATATTATTTGGCACAACTTTTTGTTACTTTTGATGGGATTAGAGTGATCTAATTTCAGTACAACATCCCGTTTCTAAATATTTATCACTTGTATGCGATCTGTATACTTGAAAATAGCAAATTACTATAAATGATTATGAAATTAGCTGTTTGTTTCATCAATAAATTGATCAGATGAATTTGTTTCATCAATAAGAATACGTGAAAAGGGATTAACTAAAGATCACAAAATTAGTTGCTCTTTGAAAGAAATTGTCTCAACAGTAAAGTTGACAGGTTGCATTTTTACACTAAAGGATATGAAGAATAATACGGCAGAAAAAGCATGCATACATTTCTTCTATTCATTTAGCAGTAGAGAAGAAAAAGTGTCAAGTGTACCATACAAGTCAGAATGAACTAGTTTAGCCTGCGAGGCATGTGGTTTCTATGGGTACTACGCATCCGCTTCTTAACCTTTTTCCTGCACAAATTTAAATGAGACTCAAGTTTGTAATGTAACAGCAATAATTATTAGAAAGAATAACAAAAAAAATAAATTAGTAGTCACCGTTGCATGACTAACCTAAAAATGGCTGTATGTAATTTAAATAGGAAAACCACAGGGAGGGCTAGTAAAGCTGTGGCCTATATTGATAGAAAGAAATAGCACATAAGTGACATTTTTATCCGATTAGAATATATGAAAATAGTTGATTCACATATTACTCGGAAGGGAATAGTACATACCACAAACCATGCCAACTCCATAGTAGCATATGGTCGTGTTACATCATTATTTTTGAGCATTTCTTGGACCTTACCATGGTAAATAAATATATCAGAAACTTGTTTGAAATAAATACAAGTACGGCAATACATATAATGTTATATATCTAATAATAAAAACAATTATCTTGAAATCTTTGTACGGATAATGGTTTTATTTTAAGTTTTTTCTTGCTTTTATGTAATTTTATATATTGAAATGATCAAGCTGATGCCTATCTGATCCGACCAATTCAAAATGCTCAGATTTCAATTGATTCGTATTGATGTTTAATGCAGATCAGATTCAAATTGGCTTGAAACTTGCAGTTTCATCCAATACTCAGTCCAAGGTGTGATAAGTATTGATAGAGAGATATGTAACATGATAGCTACAACCTACTTGTTTTATTCCATCATTGATATGGTCATAAGTAAATAACTAATAGAAGCAGCAGGAATAAATCACAGTAGTCTAGATTAATAGAACTATAACTTTTTGTCATCTTGATTCAGAGTTTTTATGTCTGAAACATACTTGTAATTCTAATAATCCACCAGGTCATAATACCCTCTAATTGCTGCAGCAGTCCTAAATGGACAGCAAAAGCTGAATACCACAGCAAAGCTTTTGTAATGGTTAAAGAAACCCAAATGCATCCCATGGTTGCTGCTGCCACCAACAACCCAAAAGTGCATCAACACGCGACTTTTTAGATTATTTAAAGATTTTCTCTAACAAAGAACTGACATCCTCCATAATATGCCACTGACATATACCAGCAACAATTGCAAATTTTTTAATTAACTTATTTCCACACATTAGAAGAGACATTATAAAATGTTCTTCACATGTAAATCTCCAGAAAATATAAGTTGTACCTGACCATGACACGATGTTGAAGTTGTTATTAACTTTTTGTACACATGTAGTACCTCTTCAAAATATGGCTTCAAAGCAGCATGCACTTTATCTATATGAGGTCTTGCCAAAATTGTAAGCTGGTGTATTTGTAACTCACCAAGTCTTTTAGCTTCCTATTACATCAAATCACCAATTATGTCATGAGAAAGGCAATCTATCCAGCACTTAATCTATTGTCGATTAAATAAAAATAAAGATATAAAGTTCATTGTTAGCACACCTGAATGTATGGATGTGCCACTTTTAGAGCCTTTTGAATATTTGGTACAATAGAACTCTTTGATACGTGATAAACATGAATAACTATTTCTGCTAGTAATTGACAACATGATTCAAGATATGCATTAAATGTGTACCACCATTTCCTTAAATTTGGAATCCATTCCTTGAAATCAAAGAGAGAGAAAGAAAAAACTTAGCATATCAACCACTGAAGATTTAATTTGGCTTAAAAAATAGTGAAACAACTATAAAGGATTTCAACTCAAGCTACCAAGGATCTTGAGACATAAATAAAGATAACAAAAACACACATTTAGATTTTTAGTCATCTATCTATATAACTGTTGTGATTGATTAAAAATAATATTATGTTTGTTAGTTAAAATAGGAGGTGTCTAATTTAGAAGAAAATTCATGGAAGGTGACTTACCATATTGTCAAAGATGGAGGTGTCTAACCTTGTTTGAATAAAGAATAGGAAAATTAGGTAACCTAATTTTGTTGAATGAAGAAATGTTTGGCATATGAAATGAGAACTTGAAGGCTATAAATATGGCTTTATTTCTTCATTGTTAATCATCCAAAAAATAGAGAAAAACTTGTATGAGAAGTTCTTGAGTGAGAGAATTTTGTGGGAAAATTCTCTTGGGCTTGTAATTGCTCTTGTCTTTTGGGTGTGTGAGAAAATTCTTGAAATTAATGGTTGTAACAATTTTTCACATAGTGAATTTTTCTTTGGTTGTCTTTTGACAACGAAAGTGATTTTTCTCTAATTTGGAGTTTCTACTATAATTCTTGTGTTGTGTATTATCTATTTCTCTGTTATTTGATATTCTGCTAAGGAAGATCTTGGGAGGGAGAATTTGTGATTATACCATTTTATCCAAATTTCCTAACAACTGGTATCAGAACCAATTTCAAAGAAAGAAGAAGAAATGTCAGGAGTCAAGATTGACATTGAGAAATTTGATGGGAGAATCAATTTTGACTTATGGCAAGTACAAGTCAAAGATTTGTTGATCCAATACAGGTTACACAAGGCGTTAAAGGGAAACCCATTTTTATTCTTGGTATTGAGTCGATTAAAACCAATATAAGTGATGAAGATTGGGAAGATCTTGATCTAAGAGGATTTAATAGTACAATTGACTTTGTTTGGCCAAAAATATTCTTGCAAATATGCATGGAATATCTATGGCCAAAGAACTTTAAGGAAAAAGCTTGAAGAATTGTATGTCGGGCAAAGCGTTTCAAATCGGGTGTATTTGAAAGAAGCGATTTCATACTTTGCGTATGAATGAAGGTGTGTTATGTCGACCATCTCGGTGTTCTCAATGGTATTGTCTCTGAAGCCCGGAAACCATTAGAGTTAAACTTGATGATGAAGATATAGCTTTAAGGCTCATCGTCTCTTCCATCTTAACTTATGATCACATGAAACCTATCTTGATTCATGGAAAGGAGAAAATAAATTTTCGAAGTTACTAGCAAGTTGTTTGAAGAAAAAAGTAGTGGTGGAAGAAATGTTTCGCACGAAAACTCGGCATTGGTGTGACAATAGGAAAGAAAAACAATTTCATGAAAAAAAAGATAGTGTGTTGAGGGTGTGGACAATGCGGGCACCTCAAGAAATTGTCCAAAGGGTGGAGGCGGATTCGACAGAAGCTCAAATCTACGGTGACGCTAATAGTATGTCTATTTTCAAAGACTATAGTGATGCTTTCTTTGAAAGAGCGTGTACATCTCGTGGCATGGCTAGTCTCTAAATATTGCCATGAAAGAGGGTGTGTTACTGGTAGCGGGTCCATAAGTTTTCAAACGGGCATTGGCTTGGTATAGATGCAAGGTGTGTGGTGGAAAGGATGTCGATGGCTGATGAACTCTCGAGAAAACCAAGTGTAAGAGTTGCACCATAAATTTCAGCAAGTTTTTTTTTTCGACATGAGTCGATGTGAAATTCTTAGAATTGGTGATTAATTCTAAGTGGGTGTACTCTTTATGGTGGAGTATGATAATTCTCGGTGTAGAGAATTATGACTATTGGAATAGACAGTGTTGTAGAGGTAACTATGTTTATTTTTAATCAAGGTGGAGATTGTTGTGATTGATTAAAAATAATATTATGTTTGTTAGTCAAAATAGGAGGTGCCTAATTTAGAAGAAAATTCATGGAAGGTAGCTTACCATATTGTCAAAGACGAAGATGCCTAACCTTGTTTGAATAAAGAATAGGAAAATTAGGTAGCCTAATTTTGTTGAATGAAGAAATGTTTGGCATATGAAATGAGAACTTGAAGGCTATAAATATGTGTAGGAAATCAACCTAGGAGTATGGTTAGTTTCCTGATATCCAGGGTAGAACCAACCCCTGATTTTAGGATGTGATTTCACGATTTCGAGTGGAACCAACCACATTTTTTTAGGATGTTAGTTTTCGATTTTAAGGATGATTTCTGATTTGTATACTAATAACTTCAATGATGGATTAGGCGTAACAAATGTATATATAAATGGATTTGATATTAAGAAATAAAAGGAAGTAATTTTGTAAAATAAAAACACCTTTGCATATCAAAGCCTTAGGCTCATAAGCTAGCACTCTTAGCCTCTTGTTGACTAGCTCGTAAGTTCACCTAGTATGATGTCAAATACTCGGGCAAAGGAATGCACCTTTTCAATTTCCAACTCAGTTTGACTTTTGGGCATGAGAGCTATGAAAAAGCGAAAATTTAAATGTTCTTAGTACAACTGGAAAAGGTTCGAGAGACAAATGTGACTGAATTCAATATGGGAAATTGACGAACTTTGGGCTTGGATCCATTCTTGATCTGCTCACAACATAATCCTTTGGTGGTCTATTTAACAATGCAACTATTAATGTTTACATTTCTCCTTTCTCCTTAGCAGATTCGCGAGAGAGCTATTTTAGCTGCATCTTTTGATTCGATCTCTGACCATCAATTCTCTACCTTGAGAACTTCAGTGTATTTTACGGTAATCCTATCCCGTTCACTAAGAGCAGTTAAGAACTTCTCTGACAACTTATACAAAAGGCAAGTATCAACACTACATTTAGTAGCGGTAGGAATAACTCATGCGTATTTCCGATAATTCAACAAAGTATCTTTGGAAAATTTCCCTCCTCATCTTGGATAGTAGACTCGAGTGCCTCGATCACGTGACAAGTGATCAATCACTTTTCTGACCTATTCACCTTACCAGACTTGAAAGCGAGTGTGTAAGCCAATGGTACGCACCACAGAGTGGTGAACGAGGACCCGTTTGCCTACTGCGAACAATCTCATTCTCAAATCTGTGTTATTTGTGCCTGGATTTTTCTTTGCAATCTCATATGGAACAGTTAGTAGATTAAATCATGACCTTAAGCGTGAAACTAAATTCTTGGCTAAATCTTGTGTTTTTAGGGACCTAAGCTCGGGAAAAATGATTAGCGGTCTTGATTTGCGTGCGGGCCTCATGTTCTTTGATATCAACTCCGAATCATTCTGTTGGTCATCGATGTCAATTGAGTCATAATCTTAACTCTCGTAAGCGTACTTTCATAAGGAAAGTGAAATCATGATGTGGCATTTTTAAGTAGGGTCATCCAAATTTTTCGTATTTGAAACGTTTGTTTCCATCCTTATTCATCGATAAAAATCCCAATTTATTTCATTGTGAAGTTTGTCAGATTGGCAAAACATACCGAAACACTTTTTCTGCCTTGTACGCCTGAAACCAAGTCACCCATTTTCCACTCGTTCACGGTGACATTTGGGGACCGTATGCGTTCCCGATATTCTTGGTGCTTTCGATGGTTCTTCTTGTTAGTTGATGATCATACTTTCGATTATGTTGGACATTTCTTATGAAAGACAAATCTGAAAACCAAGCATATTTCAACTTTTTTCATGCCGTGATCGAAACTCGATTCAATACCAATATTCAAATCCTAAAGCGATAATGCTAGGATTTCTTTAATTCCGATCTTGAGTGGATATCTCAAATCACGTGGTATTGTTCAACAAAGCTCTGGCGTTGACACCGCGCATAACAAAAGCGGTGTGGCAGCAAAAACGTCATATACTTGAGGTTGCCCGAACTTTACTTTTTCAAACCAATGTTCCTAAAAAATTTTGGGATGAAGCCATTCTTCTTGCAACACACTTGATCAAGAATGCCTTCTCGAGTTCTCGGCTTTCATTCACCTTTGCAAGTGCTTGAGTCAATATTCTGCACATGACTTGTGTCACCAATTCCTTTCAAGGTTTTGGTTGCCTTGCTTTTATCGTATTCATTCCGCGATATCGTGGCAAACTTGATGCCGTGCCATTAAATGCATCTTCGTTGGTTACTGTCGGCCAATCAAAAAAAGCTACAAATGTTTCTCTCCCATCACTTTCGTAAGTTTTACCATTCCATGGGCGTTACTTTCTTGAAGAAACTCCATTCTATTCTAGTCTGCAATTGAAGGGAGAATCACACTAATGAATTGCGAGGTGGGATTGGTCATCACTCGTTGAGCGAATTTATCATCTCATTTACCTCCGATCTTGTCCTCTTCCAACTTTGATACCCATTCCAGTTCTCCTTGAAAAACCAAACACGATCAAATCTCCCATTATGTCTATCCTAAACATCTTCTCCTTCCTAATGATGCCATAAAAGTTTATGAAAGAAGAGAAATCGACTTGCCCACGAAATCGGCAAGCCAAGAAACTCTCCCAGAGCAGGCAGATCGAAAGATTACAAGATGAAGCGAGAATCTAGTCAAAACTTGGTTCTAACCACAGGTTAGATCTTATATTACACAAAGAAAAGTTCGATCGTACATGACATCCTCTTCAAAGTTACATTTCTTACCATGAAATCTGTCCCCCGAAATTTCAGACATTTGTGACATCCAGAGCAATACCAAGATTCCTAATTCTGACGAGGCTCTAAAAGTTCCACGAATGGCGCAAGGCAACCTTAGAAGAATACTGTGCACTTGAAAAAGAATGGCATACGGATGTTAACAAAGCTACCACGTGGAAAGAGGGACAGTGGGTTGTAAATGGATATTCTCAGTTAAACAGAAGGCAGATGGAAATATCGACAGATATAAAGCTCGACTAGTGGCTAAAGGGTTCACCCAATCATATGGAATTGATTATCAAGAGACTTTTGCTCCTGTAGCAAAACTTAACATAGTTCGTGTCTTGCTATCTATTGCAGTTAATGAGGATTGGCCATTGCTTCAACTTGATGTCAAGAACGCATTCTTAAATGGAGATTTGATCGAAGAAGTTTACATGGATGTGCCTCCTGGCTTTGAGACTAATGATACACAAGGGAAGGTATGCAAGTTGAGAAAGGCCTTATATGGACTTAAACAATCACTGAGCATGGTTCGAAAAATTCACCAAGGTCCTCGAAAGCGGGATGGATACTCTCGGACACGTACGAGACCAGCTGTTGTCAAACACTTAGCGGATGGGAGAATTACAACTTTGATTATATATGTTGATGATATAGTTCTTACAATCATGTAGGAGAAATGAAGAGACTTAAGATGCTATTATCCAAGGAATTCGAGATTAAAGACTTGGGATATTTGAAATATTTCTTAGGGATGGAGGTAGCATTACGTGGTACTAAAGGAATCTCGGTTCTCAGCGCAAATATGTTCTAGATCTCTTGCGTGGTGGCGTAGTGGGTGTAAGCTTTGTTGAAACACCCATGGATCCTAACAAACTAATGCCTCGAGCTGATGAATTGGCAATGACGAGAGCGATATCAACGTTTGGTAGGTAAGTTAATTTATTTGACCCATACACGTCGGATATAAGTTTTCGATCGGTGTTGTTAGTCGATCAATCGTATTCTAAGATACTTGAAGAAGGATCACGGAAAGGAGCTCGTGTTCAGAAAACAATTAATAGGAAATTGGAAATTTATCTTGTGGCCGATTGGGCAGGATCTCCTAGTGGCCATGAAAATCCACATCTGGATATTGCTCATTTATTTGGGGAAATTTGGTGACATGGCGTAGCAAAAAGCAAGCGATGGTAGCACGTAGTAGTCTTGGTGAGTTTCGTGCATTGGCTTTGGGCATCTGTGAAGGAATTTGGCTAAAACTTATTCTTCTGAACTCGAGTTGAACATTGAGAATCTATTAGAATCATGTGTGACAACCGTCGACAATGCAATTGCCAAAAATCAGATCCATAATGATCGAACTAAACATGTGGAAATTGATAGACACTTCATCGGTGAGAAAATTGAAGACAAGATGATCTCACTTGACTATGTTCCATCTGAAGCGGCAAGTAGCGGATATCTTAACCAAAGCTTTGTTTAGACCTAATTTCACAGAGTTAAATGTAGCACTTGGTTTGGAAAACATATATTGCCTAGCTTGAAGGAGTGTAGAAATCAACCTAGGAGTATGGTTAGTTTCGATTTCCGGGGTAGAACAACCCACGATTTTTAAGATGACGATTTCACGATTTCCAGGTGGAACTTGACCCTTGTTTTAGGATGTTAGTTTCTGATTTTCGGGATGATTCTGATTGTATACTAATAACTTCCAGCAGTGGATTAGGCATAACAAATGTATATATAAATGGATTTGATATTAAGAAATAAAGGAAGTAATTTTTCTGTAAAATAAAAACAGCTTCAATATGGCTTCATTTCTTCATTGTTAATCATCCCAAAAATAGAGAAAAGCTTGTATGAGAAGTTCTTGAGTGAGAGAATTTTGTGGGAAAATTCTCTTGGGCTTGTAATTGCTCTTGTCTTTTGGGTGTGAGAAAATTACTGAGAGTGTGGTTGTAACAATTTTCTACATAGTGAATTTTTCTCTGGTTGTCTTTTGACAACGAAAGTGGTTTTTCTCTAATTTGGAGCTTCCACTATAATTCTTGTGTTGTGTATTATCTATTTCTCTGTTATTTGATATTCTGCTAAGGAAAATCTTAGGAGGAAGAATTTGTGATTATACCATTTTATCCAAATTTCTTAACAATAACTAAAGCCAAGACAAGAGAAATAGAAATTAAAATAAACAACGGTAATAAAGTACAGTTTTAATTGTTTCAGTGGTGAGGTCAATCCATTCACCAGCTTCATCTATTATTTTGAGTGCCTGAGGACAAAAAAAATAAAATTAAGATTAAAAGCAGAAAAACGATGGGGTGAAAATACAGTAATAAAAAGTAGTATAAGCCTTAAAGAGAATGTACAAGTTGTACATAATAGAATTGATATGTACAATTGTCCATAAGCTAGATATGTATACATGTACACATTATGTACGAATTAACATGTTATTTTGAAGCCAATTGAGTTGTACAATAAATATGTGCTATTTTGATGCTTCAAATCAATAGTAGAAAGTGTCTTATTATCACTGTGATATATGGTAAACTCTTTTAATTTTTTTTATTTAGGCTAAGAGAGCTAATTACAAGGCCCCTAGGGCCACAGTACCTCTAATTTGTTGAAAGATATTTTAGAAAATAAATTAATGAGAGCAACAAATATACCTTATCAATTGCATCTTTTGTGACGGGTCTTCCATACTCTTTCCATTGAGTCACTATGCACAACTGCTTGTAAAAGTTGAAGGTCAAGAAAATATGTTTTCAATTGTATTACAAATAATATATGAGTGCATTAAGTGAAAATGGTCTAGAACTGAAATCCAATGTGATAGCCACTCCATGGACCTGATTATATATCATAACATGCATAATTTATTAGTAGGCAATGATTTAAATTTCCATGTTCAACCTATTCCAGATATTGGGCTTTTCTATGAGATCCTTTTCTTGATTTATGAGCAAAATCAAGACTACTAGTAATAACCCTCGTTCTTGGACAAAAAGACAAAATTTGCAAATGGAAATGCAAAAGTGATTGGTTATTTGATAAATAGTTCATCACAGCATCTGCCTATGGCTTTTTGTGTGCTCGTTTCTCCTCAATCTCTCTTACTGATTATAAACACCGTTCAGACTCAGAAATCTGAACCACAGCATTTATGTTTTTCCTCAACTTCTTTAGCTTCAAACCATTTGTCTTCCTAGTCGACTACACTAGCCAAGGATGCTAGGTCATGTTTTAGACTTCAAATAGCACCAACAGAAACAATCAAATTCTCGAAATCAGAGGCTGTTCAATGAGTTATAGAAGCTTCTATTTATACTCTGACAAAAGGGTCCTCCATCAAAAGTTACATTGCAAACATGATTGGTAGCTTCATTGTTGATGCAAGGTACAATCCTGAGATTAATCTAAACCTTGCACAACATTTTATTTAGGCTAAAGATTATTACTAACCAAACTTTCATTTTTAATTCAATGCACTACTACTGTTTATATTCAAATTGGCACCTAAATTTCACGATTTGATTCAATATACTACTTTAAATGCCTTTTTTTTATTCAATTTGGTACCCAAAGTTCACAATTTGATTCAATTTGGTAATGAAAGTTGACAATTTGATTCAATTTGGTACTCAAAGTTCACAATTTGATTCAATTTGGTATTCAAAGTTCACAATTTGATAAAATTTATTACCTTAGGCAAGTTATGTTATTTTTTAACTTTTGTTTGCAAAAGTAGTAAATCGAATCACATCATGAAATTTGAGCACCAAAATGAATAAAAGAAGTTAGAGTAACAAAATTGAATAAAAAATGAAATCTCAATAGTAAACAAAATCTTTAGCCTTTTATTTAATAATGACAAACATCATTTTTTTACTTAACCATATTGAAAGCTTACATAATCCGGTGGACAACAAAAATCACATGTTTCTTTAGTATGATTGGTAGTTTTTCTCAAGTTTTAGGGATAAACAAAGACCAAATATACAAATTGGTTATATGCCTAAACTGTTTTAGACTGCATGAAACGACCTCATTGTTAACCTTTTGAGGTACCTACCATACATGAATGGTGGTTTAACAAACACAAAAACCATATTCTAAGCATATTAGAATTATTATAGAAGTTTAGCTGCTGAAATAGTCTAGATATTCCAAAGTAGGGGGTAGAGTGATAAAAACCTTGGCTTCTTGGAGAGCATGTTCATTTTTGCGTATTATGGTTGTCCGTCCATCACTAACCTTTTGAAGCTGGAGGTAGAAAGACAGAATGAATAAGGTTAGAGCAACAAACCCAATTTTCATAATTTATGATTGATTAAACTAGAGATGAAAGAATATGAGGGAATTCATCATAAAATAATATGTTACTTCTTTTGTTTTTTGTTTTTTTATAAAACTCCAAAGATTTCCATCCATAATTGGATAAGGAAGAGAAACTGTGTTAGGAGCTCAGATCATTCAAGTTCTATAAGCAAAAAAAAAAAATTGATGACAATATTTAGAAGATTTTCTAGTTTTGAGTACAGCTTGTGGATTCTGTTCTCAGCTATATTTTCTTGGGCATCCAATCTTTTTTCATGTTCTGCATTTCTACATCCTTTCTTAGTCTTTGTGCACAAAAGCATTAAACCCCAATTATGCAATAACAAGAGTAGGATGACAAAAAAAAACAGCTTATAAAATAAAGAAAGAAAGAAAAGTACTTATGGGCACGAAAAAATGAACTAAAACACACTTTGATCACAAAGATAAGGCTTTAGATTTTGACAAAGAATGTTTCTAAAACTTACTTTTCCCTCAATGTTTTTAATGAACAGCATAAAACTTTCAATTATTTTTAAACTGAGTGATAGCAACATTCACTATTTTAGACTCAAAGCTGCAAGAGCTTCTAGGAAAAAAAAATCACCTGAAGAGACTCTATCTCACTCTGAAGTGATGCAATGCTCTCTGATTTCTCTTGAATTATCTTCTCCATTTGTCGGATGCTTTCCTCCTTCTGTCTCAATTCACTGCTTCTCTCATTGATGCTTATTTCTTCAACAATGAAATAAAGAAATAAATGATGATGAAAAAAAAACCATAAACTCCTCGCATTGAATTCACTCTTGCATTACTTATCAGTCCATGCGAATTCAGAATCCAGACTAATTGAATAAGGACTTCGAAATTCATAAGTACACAGCCAAACATACTATAGGATCAAGAAAATCATTTGATTCAAATTGAACCACGAAAATCACAAGATCAAACCCTGCCAAAAGCATGCGTATATACCTTTCTCAAGTCAACCCAAAAAAAAAAGGGAAATAAAACCAACAAGGGTTAATTATTTGGAAGTAGTCAGGAGTGGCACTTTGTATCATGCCAACTAAAATAATAAGTGGGTTGTGTCGGTGTCAACCTACTTTAAGAAGTCATCTTTCATGTTCATGTTGGACTCATCCTGTCAAAAATTGCCACCAAAACTTGGAGCAATATTTTCCCCTTACCTTCTCTTTGATCCATGAAATCAATCTAAATCAGTATTTTAGTTATTTGGACCCAAAAATTTGTGCACAAATTTTATTCCACTAAAGATCATTTGAAATCTCACAGTTTATGGCTCGAACAAAATAAAATAGGCTCTGTACTTAGATATCTTTTTCATCTTCCATTGATATTGCGACGAAAGGTGCGTGACACCAAAGGTCCCATTTTTTTTAAAAGGAAAATATAGTCCCGTTGTTTTCTACTTGGGCATGTCTAGTCCCATACTTATACAACATGAGCATTAAAGTCTATAAATTGGTCCTTTTTATGGGACTAAAGTGCTCAATTTTAATAGTTGAGGGCCAAAAGTGCTACTTCTTAATATTTAAGGGACTAGAAGTGCTCATTCTAGCTTGAAAATAACACAAAAAGTGCTCATTTTACAAATAACTGGACTAATAAGACATTTTCTCTTCCGGTGACCAAACAATCTAGAAGAATTAATTGATAATTTACCTTCATCAACTTTCTTAAGGTTTTTCTTTTCTTTTCTTTTTTTTTCAAAAATTCAAAGACTATTAGGTCATCATCATTAAAAAGAAATCAACAAAATCACAAATTTACAATTTTCTTATGTCAACATGTACGTCAAGTGTATTAAAAAGCATCAAATTCCAAACTTTAGGCTCCTTTATTTTCCCGCTCTTTCTCAGCAATCAAACGATACCTTAATATAATCAGAAAACATACAAGAACCTAGCAATGAAAACTTTAAAAAGAAATAAACAAAAATATTACCTAGAAGCGAAATTCTGGATTTGAGTAGCTCAAGCTCGATTCTTAGAGACGAATCCGAAACTTTTGTCACCGAAGAAATGTCGTGTCGGAGGAGTGACTGGGACGTGACTATAGTGATCACAAGAGCAAAAAGCACAGAGAAAACCAAAAGCTTAAAGGTCGCCATTAGAAAAAAAGCTCACCGAGTTTATGGGATAGAAGAAAACAATCGTTTTATTCGAACGCTTTTGGAAGCTTGAACAAAAAAAAAACGTTTTTGAAAGGAGAATAAGCAAAAAAAAATCTTTTTGTTGCATGCATGTAATTATGTGCCTTAAATGATATATTATTTGTATCTTCTTTTATATAACAATGATATAATTGAAAATATTGCAAGCTACGATATTGTTTTTCTTATAAATCATTATATCAAAATATTATATATATATATATATATTGGTAAAATTATCGCTAAAATCGTTAAAATATCAATAAAATATTAAAAAAACATCAAAAATATTAATTTTTAATTTATTTTTATCTTTTTTTATTCACTTTTATGTAATTATTTCAATTCATTTTTTTATTTTTGTAATATATAATATATTATCTCTTCTTCTTGTTTTATCACATTTGATATATATAAATACTTTTAAAAATAAATAATAAATCAAATTTATTTTAATACTATCTAGAAATTTCAAACATTTCAACTACTTATTCTACTATATTTAGCAAAAAAATATTTTTTATTATATAATATTTTAATTAATTAATCAACTTATTGATTAATATATATATTCTATGTATTTAAAAATAAATATTAAATAAAAAATTAGTTTAAAATATAAGTAATTAGTTATTTTGATGTTTTATAAAGTTCTATAAAAAATTCATATTTTTGATAGAATTTTCATATTTTTTTGATTTTTTGAATTTTTTTTGCAAATAACGACAATATCTTTGACATTTTTATAAAAATTATATCTCGATACCTTCACCGATGATATTTCAAACCTTGGATATATTATTTAATGATAGTATGTAAAATATGTTAAGTCCCACATCGACCAGAGATGCCAACCTAGTGTTGGTTATTAGTCTGGGTGGCCCCTTTCCTGATAAGCGCGTTTTGAGGGAAAACTTTGGTTGCCTAGCTTTCAACTTGGTATCAAAGCAAGTCTCTGGGTCTGATGAGTCCCCTCATGCACACTGGCACTCGGCGGTGAGCTGTGTACCCGTCCGATGTGAGGTGGGTGTTGAGTCCCACATCGACCAGGGATGTCAACCTAGTGCTGGTTATTAGTCTAGGTGACTCCTTTCCTGATAAACGTGTTTTGAGGGAAAACTTTTGTTACCCAGCTTTGAACTAAATTTGTAAAATTTGAGATGTGTGAAGATGAAAATCACGTTGTTATAATTAAAGAATTTTTGTTGTGAAATTTCTCCAAGTGTGTTTTTTTCCTCCAATACATAATGACTCAGTTATTTAATATGATTTTATTTTTAACTCTTTTAGAAAGAAAAAAATATGTTGATTTTCATATAACATTAAAAAACATATGTTCATTTACGTTATAAAAAAATAAATATATGTTTTTTTCTAAGATGATTAAAAATGAAACTCTATATATAAGAGATTATGATAAGAAATTAAACCTTTTTTCTTCTAAAATTTGAAACCATCCACTTGTTTATGTTAATTCTCAAAATTATAAAAAGTTGTAATTTTGTGTTAAATATGTTAAAAATGTAATTATCGTTAACGTAAGCTTCTTATAGGATAAATTAAATTCATAAAAATGTGATATTTATATGAATAACTTATCCGAAGTGGAAAGCTAAGTGTAATATTTTAAAAAATTGGGGATGGAATTGTAATTTTTATAAATTTAGAGCTATAAGAACCAAGTAGTAACTTTGGAGAAGTTGGATAGAATTTAGTCTCATTTTTGTCTACTTTTTTTCACACTAATTTCCTTAATTCTTTTATTTGTTTGTATATAATATAGTATTTATTTTATAAAAATGTAAAATTGTATAATTGAATATAGAATGAATTTATAAAATTATTTTAAATAATATCCTTAAAATTCATAAAAACAAAAATAACATATTCTCTTATAATTAAAAAAAATATGGTTTAATATCGTGTTAGTATTATGATGTTATTTTTATAATTTTTTAAAAGTGTCATATTGTTATTATTTTGAAGAACTTATATGAAAACTCACCGCATAATTAATGAAAGATAGTAAAAGATAGGTATCAATAGATATACCAAGACATCTTAATTAGATTGATAATCCCCAACTGCGTATATTTAATAATATACAAAAAAAAATATTCAAACCAATTATCAACAAAACATATAATTAAATATGTCGTTAGGATTTAAATAAATAAAAGACTTAACAAATAGTGGGGCATCCCATCACCAAATTGCATTATAAATATTAATAGCCTTAAAGATTATATTATCAACTACAACACAACACTTTCTACGTAATTATATGATGTATATTTATTAATCCTTATTTTTGTATAAAAAATCACTAATTATTATTTTTAAACGAAAAAAGGAGAAATAACAGGAAGGGTCATAAACATGGACATTTTCATAAATACTTTACTCAACCGATCATGCTAACAAATCTCGTTCATCAATTCACTTTCATCACAAACACTTAACAAATAAATTAAATCAACTCTTTCATAAAATTTAAAAAACATATAAAATAAATTTATATAAAAGATTAATTATCGATGGTCCTGTAGTTTGTCAAAATATTAATTTATTTACCAATATTTTAAAAATAATTCATTTAATTCTCAAAAAATTATAATAGGGTCGTCTCTTTTTTTCCTCTCTTTAAAAAATCATAGTCATCTATTATTTTCGTTCTTAAGGGATAGTCTCCTATTATAAGAAATATATTTCCAATAGATAATCTATTTCATTTAGTTTGTTTTAATAAATACAAATAATAATACGTGAATTACATAGATTTTGATCTAGTGTGGCTTTTATTTTACTTTGATTTGCATCTAATGTTGATTTTAGCTATGTATTGACTTGTTTTGATTATAGATCTTATTGTAGCTCTTATATTTCGTTTAGATATTTCTACAATTCAAAACATAAAGATATCATATAAATGGTCAAATTGGATCGAAGATCTTTCATCTTATCAATGAGAAAGGTTATACCATTTGGAGAACTAAAAGATCAAAAAAAAAAGTTCAAACCTTGCTACAATTAATTTTTATTAACTCTTATGATAACTTTAGCTCATATTTTTGTGACACACATTCCTGCATCCACACTTTAACCTAATGTTACAACCTTGATAAAGATCTATTGATATTAGGTAGTGTATCCATTCAACATTAGTGTATAGTAATTCAAAAATTAAGCCTATGAAGTTTGTGATTATAATATTTATACATATCATATTTGAATAGTCTTGAAATCAAAGATTTTGTTAGGTGAATGTTGTATAAGAAATCATTTAATGTTGAGATTAACGTTTTAAAATTAGATGGTTAAGTTAAGTGATATTTGTAGTTATTTTAGAATTTAAAATAGTGGTGTTTGAATTTAATTAAATTTTCTTATTTTTATAACACATCTTTCCACACTTTTATAACCCACACCTCAACCTAATGTTACAACTATGATAAATATCTATTGATCCGAGGTAGTGTATCCATTCAACATTAGTAAATAATGATTTGAAAATTAAGCCTATAGAGTTTGTGATTATAATGTTTATATATATCATATTTGAATAGTCTTGAGATCAAAGATTTTGTTATGTGAATGTTATATATGAAGTCATTCAGTGTTGAGATTAACATTTTTAATTAGATGAATGTTAAAGAGTCAATTACAAAAGTGAAATTAATATTTGAATTATCTTTGAGCTCAAGTGATAATTAACTATTATGTTGTCATATGTTAGACAATTTGTTGAGACAATTATAGGATTTGATTCGAGGCCTAATGATTTTTTTCTTTTTTAGTTTTGTTTATTTGTTGAATTTATTTTGGTTTAGTTAGGATGTTTGTGATTGTCATTATTGGAAGTACTTCGTGACTTTAACTCATCCACTAGAGTTGTTAGATGTTTAAAGGCTTGTTGCATATGTTAAATTCAATCGTGGCAGTCTACGAAAGTGATTTAGTTTAGCTTTGATTAATTTATTTTCTTTCTTTTTGAGAAAATCTTTAAATAACTTAGCTTGTTAGGGATTAGCAAAAAAAATAGTTTAGGATTGTGATAATGCTTGAAAAATATACTTATCTTTTGATTTGTCAAAATTAATTGAGAGAATTAAGTTTTAATATTATATATTTAATTAATTATTTTTAAAAATGTGTTTTAGAATTACAAAGTATTGTTTTATGTATTTTTGTTATTTTCATCATTAAATTACATAAATAAAAGAATTAATGTTGAAGGGAAGGATCCAAAGTGACAAGAATTAAGATTCAGCACATGGGACGCTAAATGTCAAACATTGAAGGATTTATATGTCATTTTTATTCACAAAATACATCAATTTTTTATCAATGGAGTGGTTAAAGAAAACAACCATTCGTCAAAAGACATCAAACTTTCAATGCTGCAATATTGAGGCCATGAGTTTAAAAATGGTTTTTGGAAAAAAAAAATCATCTTAAGGCATTATTTATTTGATGCCACGGTACTTTGGCCATGGGCTCAAAAAATTGTATCATGTCGCGATCTTTACTTTGAAAATTCATGTGTACACCCTAATACAAATTTCATTACCATGTCTTCCCCTTAAAACCTAGCTGTATAAATAAATTAATTAGGATTGTCAGTGGGATCATTGTGTGGTTGAAAGTAAGAAAAAGAATTCAAGAGGAAATTGGGAGAGTTGGAGACAAAATTCATTGAGAAAAAATCCTAAGATTTATACTCTTTCTTTTATTGTTCTCAAAATATTTTTATGTTTTTATTTTTCTCTATGGATAACTAATTTTCCATTGATCGAATGATTTTAAAATCCAAGATATAGATTGCATTAAGTAATAAAATATGTTAAATTCTAATTTTCTATTCTTTTTAAGTATGTGTTGAATACACTATTTTAATATCAATAGAGATTTTTTTGATTATTTAAGTGTATAATTAAATAATTAGGTTAATTTTTCAATAATCAATTTAGTTAATGAGGTACGTAATTACTTAATCAATTTAAATAAATAATGATAAATTGCTTTGCAATATGAATTGATACTCACGATAATTGAATTGAGCTTATGAGTTTAACCTTTATCAATTATGCTTTTTAAACTTAAATGTTTCTAATAGATTAAATTTAAAGAGATTATTCTATATGGTCTATTATAAAGAGAATGAATTGAAAACTTATTTAATTTAACGATTAAGTAAGAAGAAGTGGAGACTTTCAAACCTGTAAATTTCTCTAAGTTTATATTATCAAAAGAATAGGAAGTTAGGATATATTTTTATTAAATTGAATTTCATGCTAGTGGTGGATAATGATCATTCATTCATGTTTTAATCATATTATTTAAATCTGATTTTACTTTACTTATTTTTATTTGATTAATTAATTTTTATTTTTACAATCAACTCTCCCTAAGTTCGTAAATAGAAGTTCTTTTTCAAAAATTATTTGCCGGAAAAGACCTCTTGCTTGCTTTCTACTGAAACATTAAAACATTTTAATGAGAATTATAGTAAGAGAAAAATTATTATAGAACCCCTTGAAGTTTTCTAAAATTATAAAACCATCTCTAAATTTGAAAAATGGGCAATTATATCCATTCTATTATTGTTTTATTATAATATCCTCCCTTGAGTTTCATAGATTTTGTTAATTTTATTGCAAATAACTCCCTTAAAAGTTAAGAAATAATAAGTATAAGGGATATAGTTGTTATTTTCAAACCTATGAGATCTTTTTACTATTTCAAAAAAATAAAGGGAGTTATTTTTAATTAACCCTTATAATAAGGATTAAATGGAAATCATTGAAGAGTTTATGACATGTAACTCATCCTTAACAAGTAAATTGAGAATATGAGTAGAATAAAGCATATGAAATATCTCTCCTATCGATATCAATTTTTCATTTGGAATTTTGCCTATCAAGCTTCTAATAACACTATCATTCACAGAGAAATTATCCAAATTGATGATTGATAGATTGCTATCAATATTCCAATCCATCAAGAAAATGGTCAAAGCCTTTACAATATTTGCAATTGTATAGGGTGGTGGCGAATGCATAAACCTTATAGGAGAAAAGAGAAATCAATTTTATTATGTCTATCATCAAATAAATAAATAATCAAATAGCAAAAAAAAATGTGTATTTAAGTTATAATAAATATACCTAAGTGCATTTTTGCAACCGCCATGAATTATCAATAAAATGCACAATAATAGCTATATGACCTTTCTTTTTATTATAAGTTATCAACATATACTTTCAAAGGTCAACTTTGACCGGTGGGATCACACCGTGTTATGGGATGAAAGAGAGTCCATAAAATCCTACTAAAGGGGTAATTACTAACTTAAGAGGATAGAGAAAGTTCATTTGTTTCCAGGCCTCATAAAATAGAACATCGATTGAGTTGTTGGTATCGATAAATATGCTATGCATATTTATGTTGGCCACCATTAGGGTGACTACTAGGACATCAACATGAGGATGGATCAATCTATATGCTTCTCTCTCTTAAAATGTTATATTTAAACCAATGAATTTAGTATCTTTTCCTAAGTTTCATGTAACAGTAACATGTAGAACTTTTGGGGAAGATGTGGCCTCTCACATCTCCCATGATGAATCTGACCTCTCAAACTTCATATCCTTGAGTTTGTTCACTCTCTCTAGGTAGGGGGGTTTATCGCAGTAGCCTTTGCTATTATGGCCTTTGGTTGATCACAAATTCTTCTAAGTACTATTTTCTGAGTAGATACCTAATTTCATCCTTCAACTCTTGGCACTTCTCAGTGGAATAATGGTCAATATCCTTATGGTACTCTCAATATTAAGACTTATCCCAACTAAGATTTCTTTACTTCTTGTCCAACGCACCATGTGATGGAGCTCAACTTGTATCAGAATGACCTATCTTATTGTATTAAAAGGGGTGACAGTTTGGAAACCATCCCCAATATGAGTAAGATTTATATTCCAATTCTTTTTATTTTCCTTTGGTTTAACTTAGACCTCTTATTATCACGGTGTAGGGGATCATTTTTTCTTCCAAGCTTATGCTCCCCAACCTTGTTTTTTTGGAAGGCTCTTTATTCTTTCTATAGGAAATAATCTCCTCCACATTAATGTTAGTATTGACCAATTGAGTGGCCTCATAATATGTTGTGGGGAAGTCTTTGGTCATGTCCTTCCATAAAGATCCTTAGCGTAAGGCTTGATACAAGGTTAGGTTGGCCACTAAGTATGGGAAATCAACCATTTATATTTTCTTTAAATTGAATCAATCAAAGAAATCCTTTAAGGATTCATCTCCTCCTTATTGAAGAGTTAGTAAATGTTCTAAGGTCTTTGGCCTTCTTCTCTTTGCCTAGAAATGAGACATAAACTACATTCAAAATTTAGGCAAGGATTTTATTTTATTAGGCTTCAATTTGTGGTACCAGGCTCTAGCCTTGTGTGATAGTGTGAGCTAGAATGCTCAACACATGATTGCGTTGGTGTAAGTATAGAGGTCCATCCAACCTTAAAAGTTTTCTAGATGCTCCATAAGGTCTTTTATGCTATCATATGTGCCCGTATAGGGAAGCATAAATGTAACCAGAAAGTACGATGGTCATGATTTCTATGGTGAATAGGGACTTAATGGTGGTTGCTAGGTATGAGGGTATATCTTGAGTTAGACTCTGTTGAATCTCTTGTAGTTGTTCAACGAGTAAGTAAATGGTTTGATGAAGGACAATATATGCTTCATCTGGATGATGATTCCTGGGGTGTCTATTAGCTATTGAGGCTACTTGGTTAGTATGGCTAGCTTGGATAGAGTTTCCTCGTCTATGGGTCTCGAGATAGTTGCGCAAATTGTGATGGACAAAAGCCTCTTGTTGGCTATAACCAGTCCAAGATTGATGGTTTAAAGGACTGTGTTTTAGCATCTATGGTTGGATGACTTTGAATTGTGTGAGCAAACTTTGTATGGTTGGTTTTGGGACTTTGGTCCCACTATAGTTGGTGAACTCATCAGTGAGATTGTAGATGGCTTTGGGTATGATCATGTGCATTCTAGGCATTTGAGCATGCGATAAAGACATTTTTTGGTCCAAGATAGCTCTAGTAGGCACTCCAAGATGGCTTGGATGTGTTTTCCATCAAGTCTAGGCAGACTTAATTTAACTTGGTTCTCCTCCCCTAGATCCACAAGGCAAATTTGTAGGGTAAGTATAAGTGCAAGATCTAATGAATAGATGGCTTATTGGCTAATAGGCTAGACCTCATGACTTTAGTCGAAGCCTAAGTAGTGGAGCTAATTGACGGGTCCATAGCCCTTTTTAAAAGTTCATAACGAAGGTGAGGTCGATAGTTATGATAGACTAAATAAATGTGATGCCTTCCCTTGGAAAATCGTGTTGGTCCTCGGTCTCTTTTCAAATACATATATGTGTTTATTTACATATGAGGTACTAAAGAATGTTTAGAAAGTCTTACAATTTATGGTTTTTTTAGCCTAATAAAACACTTTTTTTCTCACAAATGACATCAAATGTTGATATTGATTTTTGTTAACATCAAATAAGTCTGTCTTCCATGGATCTAAAAAATGAAATAAATCATTAAGATCTCAGAACACCGTATAAGTGGTGGCTTTTAGTTCTTCGATGTTTAAGTCAATAATAAAATGATAAAATTAAAGAAGATATAGATCTTAATTTATGATTAAGAGGAAAAATATTATTTTAGTATAATTATATGTTATATGAGAGAACTAATATTTCAAATTATATATGATCGTGTACATACCTGAAAATATATTAGAATAATAATTAACCGTATATATATAAATATTTATATATATATATATTATTAATGTAGATATATTTGATATAATATTGTAAACATATATTTGTAATTATTTTTTTAAAATAATAAAAAATAATAAATACAATATATAATATTTATACGATGATTTGAAACTTAGTGAATCTAGATATACGAATGTAATAAATTACATTCAATCTTTATTAATACGTAATCCCAAATTTATTTTAAGATCTCATGTTAACCATAACACTAAGTTAAGGTATGAATTTTTAGTGAAAACAGCTTTGCAATAATTTTAAATAGAAATTGCGCACTATTTGGCACTGTTTCTATAAACGTTAGATAGCAAAATAAATAAATCTCGCACATATCCCAGGTCGTTTCACGTGGTTTCTACGAGTAATCTTACGTAGACGATGAGGTTGTATTTTAATTAATATGTTTATTTTTTTATTAATTATAATAAATAAGATAATAATGTGAATATTTAGAATTTGGATGGTGTTATTTTCATATTCTATTTTATTGTAAAATTTAAAAATTATTAAAGATTTTATTTTATCTTTAATATATTTATTTTATGTAAATTAAAATTTATAAAAAGTATTTTAAATAATTTAATAATAAATATTTTATGAAAATAACTATATTAAATGTGATAATAACCATACTCTAATTTCTACTATAAAAACTAAAAGAAGCTATTACTTATAAATAATGCTAATTTTCTCAATATTAAATGCTTATTATCATCATCAAATTAATAATTGTAAGAAAAAATATCATAGAATTTTTTTATTGAAATTTTTATTTAACCTTTTAATTTTAAAAAATATTTATAAGTCATTTTATTTTTTAAAAATATTAATTAATTCTTTTATTTATAAAAAAAAGACACATTAAGAAAATTTTAAATAAATTATAAAAAATACTTTTATCATTTATTTAATGGTTTATCGAATAAAAAAAATCATAAACATAATATTCCCGTCGTTTATCCTACCTTTGATTGAAATGTTAGTAATAATTTTTTCAAAAAAAAATTAAAAATTATTAATAAATGTCTTTTACAAATAATAAAAATTATATATTATATTTTTAAAATTAAAGAATTAAATAATATTTTTTATATAAATAAAAAGATAAATGATTATATTGTTGAAGATTGATGGATGTTGAAAGATTTGTAGTCGAATTATATGTAGCGGCGAATTACATTTATATTTAAATCGATTAACGAAGAAGTTGAAATTTAAAATCCAAAGAACCAATTAAGTTCCTTCCACCTTAAGACTGATGTACGCTGCAGCTGTACCCTAACCTTTTTGACCTAATCAACTCGGTCTTAGTTTGAATTGATGTCACGTTCCAATACTCTCACTGGTTCTCATAGTCAACTCCAACATCAATAGCTGTAGTAGGTCCCAATCACGCCGGCTTAATCTATCTTCATCTCACAAAACAAAAACCTAACTCATAGTGGGACCCTCTCAACCCTGACCTAGCACCTGCTCTTTTGACCTTTTGCTCCTTGAGATGGTCAACAGTCACTCCAAGAAAAAAAAGGAATCCAATCTCCACACACTTTTCAACAATTTTCTATTATAAATTATAAAATATACAAATTTAAATAAAAGAATAAATAAAAAAAAATCAATTCAAAATTTCATATTCAATGTGATGAACGCGTCAGCTCCCCTCCATTTTCAATTTAAGATTGATTTACATCCTTCACTAATGTATAGTTGACTTTCTTTCCTTCTTTTATTTATTATTCTCTCGCTGACGTTAGCTACGTGTAGGCAAATTCTAACTCCACAGGGACACTAGCTTTCACTTCAACACAGAAACACTTTTTATCCGTCCGATTAAGCTCAGATCATTTGCTTTTTCTCACGAGATATAGCTTTCCTCACTCGAAGACAAGACGCACAGATTCCGTGGTTAAAGAATCTAATAAAGGCACCTGCGGGTGACAGTGCTCTCCTTCGTAGGTGACAATCAATGTGCTAGGATCGTCTTGTGCTCTCTCTACGTGTTTTCTAGCTGGACAACCTCTTGCGCTACTACATCTATAGTATCCTCTGCAAAATCCCCCCAAAGATGAAAATAATAATAAAAATAATTAGATATAAAATCGTAAGGACTTGTTTGTTTCCAAGGAAAATGAATACGGTTGGTTTTTGTGTTTTATTTATAGAAATTGTAAATTACCTTCGGTAAGGTGAGCCTTTGATCTCTTTTTGACCATACTTTCTCCATGTGAATTCGTCCCAAGGAATCTCAGCAAATTTGGGGCTAGCTGCGGGAACTCTTACAACCTTCTTAACCATATCTTTCCTGCAAATTTTTAACACAAAGAAATGGAAAATTTAAGTCAAATTCAATCAAACCGTGATGTTTAACGAGTCAGATCTCGGATTTTATTTTAGAAAAAAAGCTGAAGGATTTTGGTTTTTTTTTTTTTACCTTCTTTTGGATTTTGAGCAGTGACACTGTCCACAACATGAAGATTTTCCAGCGATTTTTTCACCAGGCAAGGTTAACTCGTGGCATCTTTTCCGACTAGATGGTGCTAAAGGCGGTTTCCCGGCAGAGAATACACGTGCCGGAGCCACAACGGGCTTTAAAGCTTGATTTCCATTGGAAACACTGTCGTCGCCGTTTATCGAGGACGTAAACGACGACGTATTTGAGGAAACGGGAGAAGGCAAGGTGAAAACTTCTTTCGATTTATGAATCCCTGGTTTCTTGGTGTTTAAGGAGGCGGTGGAGTTCTGTTTATTTTCTATTGAATCAAGTTTGGTCAAATCCAGAGTTGTCGTCGTTTTCAGTTTGGGTTGGATCGGTGTAGATGGACTGCGGCGGAACCGAGCGTGACCGGTCCTGTTTAAGATGGATATGACTCGCTTGAACTTGGAGACGGTGAAATCAGCGAGTTCACGGTAATCGATTTGGCTGAGTTCGGAATGAGTTTGACTCGGGATGTGACTGTTGGAGAGGGCGAAGATAAGGTGCTCCATGCTTTTTAAGCCGGCAGATGCAGCCTCTTGAATGGCCGTGTGATCTTCCATCTTGGCGAAAGCAACTACATCAATTGCCATTGAAATGGAACAATGAAGGTAAGAGAAAGTGAGAGAGAAGAAGGAAGAAGATTAGAGAACGTGAGAGAGAAGAAGGGTCATTTTATAAGAAAAAGAAATGTAAAGTCAAAGAGTTAGGGGATTAATCTAATGGTGGAGATTTGGTTGGACTTTTTTAATTGTCAGTTGGGAAATGTTGACAAAATAGAGGTAATGACGAAAAAAATAAAATTGAAAAGAAATGCTATTTGGTTGTGGTTGTGGATCCTTGGCGGAAACATCGAAGAATGGCGAGAGAGAACGAGTTTACTGACCTGTAACTGTAAGTTAGATATGAAATTAAATGTAAAAATATCATTATTTTTTAAGTCTGCCATATATCTTCGTGAATATAGATGGCTCAAAAATTAGATATATTAATTTTATTTTATTTTATTTTTTAAAAATAGTGTGATTATAAATATAATATTAAAGAAATTAAATTATTAATTATTAGTTTGAAAATTAAATTTTAAAATATCACGTGAAAGGCTTTTTAAATATTTTTTGTAAAAAAATAAAAACATAACAAACCATACAAACTTTTTGATTAATAACAAAAATATATGATTATATAATTATCCATCTTAAATTTATTATAATTTTAAGATTATTTATTATTTTTTTTAATTTTAGTTTTAAAAATTTAATTCGCTTAATTTTTTTTACATTTTTCTTACTTTGTAATGGATTAATAACTCGATTATTAATGAACTTAACAATTTAGAATTATGACTATTAAATTTAACTCATTTATTACATTATGATTTTAAAAGCTAATAATTAAATTATATGAAATTGTTATTATTAACAATTTATAATCTAAGTATTTAAATTCAATGTAATAAGAGTTATAATTTACACTTTAGTTATAAAAATTAGCAATATTATACTAACTTCATAATAAAATAAATAAAATTAAATTTTGAACTAATTATATACCTTATTTAAGAATTTGTATATTTTAATATTCAAGCATGAAATTAAATACATTAAAAAATTAATAATTGAAATTTTATTTACATAATAATATCATTCATATCAAATCATAATTTATTGTTTGAAGTTAATTATAATCACAGTAAATTAATTATAATGATTTTAAATTCTAATAAATGGTAGATAATGTCTCTAGTCATCCATTCACGTTAGTTATTATATAATAATCATGCTTAAAGTATTTATGTGATCAATATCCATTAGTAATAATCAAACCATGTAATTTAAACAAGTTGAAACATTATTCTTCTTATAAAACATCACTATTCTCTTAAGATTTGAATTGAATATCATATGTTTTTCATTAAAGTTGTATATTTACTCATCAAAAGATCTTTCATTTGATTGTATTGTGATTAGACATATTGGTTAAATGAAATCAAATGAAATGAAAAAAAAGGAAAAACAAAAAATTCATGAGTCTATAGAATAAGAGAAAGATATCTTTAAATAATACTATCCTAAGATCAAATTTTTCAATAAAATAGAATCAGATTTTGTTATTTTGGACTCAAATATCATTATAAGTTTTTTTATTATATTTTTGTCAACCCTTTTTTCTATACAAAATCTATTTTTATTTTTCTTTATAGCTTGTCCTCTTATGATCTTTTTTTTTATATGAGATAAATATTAACATAGATATTGTTTTGCATGTATTGGACACTTAATTAATTAAGCACATTTGGTATTTTTAAATCTCATTTTAATATTTTCATAGAATTCATTATCTTTTTGTACAAATTTACTTTTTCTTAAACTATAGGGCATAGCCAATGTGTTTGGTTCAAAGAATAATAAGTCGATACAAAAAAATAGCTCATGTAAGTTCAAATTGATTCACTAAAAAGGATTATCCTTATAGGAAAATAGTATTATGGGTAGGACAATTTAGCCAAAGGTTAATCCTATTACCTTAATGTTTTTTTAAGAAATATATTTAGCATTCACATGTATAAACTTAAGAAAAAAAATTCTAGCATCTTAATCATATTTATTAAAATGATAACAAAGTTTCAAGAAATTCATAATATTTTTCACAAATTCAAGCATATAGTTTTTCTTATCATCAAGTTAGATATTTTACATGCACATTTTGAGCAAAGTTATCATAAAATTGTATTCACTTAGGACCAATATCAAGACCGTATCAACATTATTATCATTTAAAACCTAATATTATTTAACTAATTTCATTGCATATATCAAAAAAAAAAATATCATATTAATCATTCCAAGACTAGTTATTTATTCTAATTAACTAAAATATATAATAAACAATCAACGAATTAAAAATAAAATAAAAAATTATGTTTTAAAAACATATTAAACTAATGAAGCAAACAAAAAATTACTATTGATAAAGATAAAACATATGTTTACTCTCTCCTATACTTGATTCTTACATTATCATCAATATAAGCACATGTATATATGTAATGTAAAAATAAGTAAAAATAAAGTAGAAAACAAATCTGTTGAGATGTCTACGACAACGTTCTTGGTTTTACATCTACAGCCTGACACTACCACTTTTATCATCCTCCATCATCAAAGATCTTGAGGTGTTTAATGTTGAACTATTGAGTTAGCATTACATCATTTGCATCCTTACATCTTGATGGTAATCTTCTTTAAAGCATACTAGACATATTTTCTCTCATATATATCTCTGTGTTATCATTGGGGAATGTCTCCAAATTTTTCTTTTCATGATTATACTTTGTTGAATTATCAAATCTGTTGAAAAAAGATAGAACATGGTCATCAGGAAATAAGGAAGGTTCTGATACTACCTTCGGTGCCACATATGATTCTTAGAGGGTGATGTTTTTTTTCTCTTCACTAGTCACTTCTTCAAATGTATCATTTGTATGAACTTTTTGGGATTCCTATAGTTCCTTACCACTATCCACAGTAACGATATTGGCGGTCTCTCTAGGTTTAGTATTTGTTTGGGAGGAGAGTTACACAACTATCCATGCTTTCATTCTTTCCGTAGTTACTAATATTTGATTAATCAATATCTCAAGATTTCTCCTTTCAATTTCCCGTTCTTGTTGAAATTTCAAAGTGTGCGCAACTAAGGAATTTACTATGTCCTCAAGAGACTTATCTTGAGTAGCTAGAGTAGATTGTTGTATTGGGAATGTAAAATTAGGTGTGATGTTGAAATCGAATGCTATATTTTCATATAAATAGCTTGGATATAAATGATCCAACATCATGCATTATACATATTAAAATATGGTTCATACCTATGCATTTAATTTTCAAATCCATCCAAAGTATTAATTTGCTCTCAATTGACTTCTTATGGTTCAAAATAAAAAGCATTGAATTCATTAAATATATTGTAATATGCAAATATGTAATCTAACTATAGTTTTATTAGACATTTCAACAACAAAAAGTTAGTAGGAAATGATAATAAAACTACATAGATAAAAAAATTCAAAACTAAAACTAATAAAAACGAAAACCCAATAAATGAAAAGCAAATTCATAACTAAAATAAAAAATAAAAACTAAAACAAAACTAACAAATAATAAGAAAATTTTAAATCAATCCATCGTCTAAAATTTGATGCATAAAAAATTAGACTATAAAATATTAACCTTATGTTTTTTACTTTTTTTTTTAAATTGTGTTGTTAAATATAATTACAAATAAAGGTTTACCTGTAAATGATCGAGAAAATTAATTTATTAATTATTATTCTAAAAATTAAATTCAAATAAAATGAAGGGGTTTTTTTTAAAATATTTTTGTAAAAAAATAAAATAAAATAAAAGAACAATAACATAACAAACAACATAAATTTCTAGATTAATAAAAGAGATATGTGATTATGTGATTATCCTCTACACTAAATTATAATTAAATTTATCATGTTATGATACATTTATTAGTTTTCAAATCCTAAATTTATTATATAATTTTAAGAATATGTTTTTATTTTTCTCAATTTTTGTTTTAGGAATTTAATTCACCTTAAATTTCTTACTTTTTTACTTTATAATTGACTAAAAACTAAGTTATTAATCAACCTAACTCATGAATAACCTAAAATTATTACTATTAGATTTAATTTTTTTATTGTATTATAACCCAAAAACATAATAATTAAATTAGATAAAATTGATATCGTTAAAAAATTATAACTTAAGCATTTAAATACAATTGTAATAAAAGTTACAATTTACTACTTCAATTACAAAAATTAATAATTTTATACTAACTTCATAATCTTGCAATAAACAAAACTAAATATCAAACTAGTTGTACACCTAATTCAAGAATTAACATGTTTTGAAATTCAAACATGAAAGTTCATTTAATTATAAATCTAATTATCTAGTCATTAAAAGTATGATAAATTAAAATTTCTTAAGCGGTCAAACAACCAATCACGTGTATGCAAAATAATGTAAAAATAAAAATATCAACACACAAGATTTTTAGGTGGAAACAACTTATGGCATACCAATTATCTAAAAAGAAAACCACTGATATATGGGAGAACAACCCACCCATGTAATGCACCTAAGTAACCTACTTACAACCCACTACTTTGATCATAGTCTCTACAAGATAGATGTTTAGATTCGGACTAACGTTCTGGAAAACTCGAGTTCCATGAGTTAATTGAACCTGCATCATTCTCACCTGAAAAGTTAGCACATAAACATAAGTAAAAATGCATTTCCTAGAGCATATTCAATAATAAAAAATCTTAACTAGTTGATTTAAACAATATATTAGATAAAAAGAAAACAATTAACAACTCTAAAACAATCAGTTAACAGCACAATAATACAATTGTTGTTGTAGTCTTGTTAATCCATCAAACACATCCAAAAATGTTTGATAAATTAAGTTAATGAAAAAGCCTACTTGAATACGTTTAATAAAGCGAGAGAGAGAATAAAAAGATAAGGAGAATAAGCACAATTAAGCTCTTGTATGATTAGTTTCAAATGTGTGCATAAGGTTTGTATTTATAGAATGTTTTGAAGCACATTAAGTTAAAGTAAAATTATCATATTGTCCATGATATCAGTTAAAATAATTTTAAAAAATAAGGACAATACTATAAAAAAACCAATCCAATTTGTAATAGAAATATATTTCAAAATTAGATAACTGGATGCTCGATCAATCTAACCAAGTGTTCGATCGATCGAGTACATTGATCTATTGATCAAATGTACTCTCGACTAATCCAGTCTACATTTAATTAATTATTCAAGTAGTGAATCGACCTATTGATTTAACTCGATCGATCGATCGAGGAAATCTCTCAATCGATCTAGTCATGTGTTAAAATTAATTTAATCAGGTTATATTGCTCGATCGATATAGTCACTACTCGATTGATCGAGTAACCTATTTTTACATTGTTCATATTGTGTCTAATATGCAATCTAACATATATGGGAATAGAAATATACTTGATATGTGATTGTTGAGATTCGATAGTTTTTCGGCTTGAAAATATTTTTCTAAGACACACTTAGAAACATAAATTACAATTATATGTTTTGTTTCACAAATATTATCAATACTCACATAAACACAATATCCCCTTTGACATATTTGTGTGATAAAACTTTCCTTTCACTACATAACGCTCATAGGAAAATTAAATTTTTATATAATGACACTATCTAATGATCCAGTGAACTATCTTCACTTATATCTTGAAAACTCTTATTTACATTGAAAAACAAAAACAACAACAAGCAAACAACTTATCTTAAAATACTCATTTCAATAGTTAAATGTATATAACAATAGAAAAGCAAAATATGTTTAAAGAAAATTAAATAAATAATAATAATTAAAAAACTCTCATATGTCAAATAACCCAAAAAATTTCAAAAGTATTCAAAAGTAAATAACTCCCCTTAAATTAACTATCTCTAAAGTCAATTTTCAAAATACAAATAAATTTATTTATATTATTTAATTAGTACATGTGACACACATATTATTGTTAAAATAAGGGTTTTTTATTTAACAAAAAAGCCTGTTTTTTACCTCAATTGTGTAAAAAAATAATGAAATGACATCATATTATAAACTAAAAAAAGATTAATTATCTCAATTAGGGTGAATAAATAATCTGATCAATTCGTTTAAATTGAAAAGTTCGATCTGATTTGTAGGATTCGAATCAGATTAGATTAATAAATTTTATTATCAGATTAAAAATTATACAATCCGTTCTGATTCAGATCGGATTCAAATTAACAGATTTTATAATCCATTGTATCTCATCCGGGTCGAATTATAATTAAATTATAAATAAATAAATATATTATATTTAAATATTATGTATGTAATAATTATATTATATTATAATTTTAATTTAAAATAAATATAAATATTTATAATAATTAAATAATTGTACCAACATAATTTTTATTTTTTAGTTGTGATTATAAATAATAATATTTATTATAAAAATATCAATTAAAAATTTAAATTTATATATCTTGTATTTTATAGATAATAATAATTTATAAATAAATTGAAATATTAAGCAGTTTTATTAAAAAAATCTAATTTATTTGGATTGTGTTTAGATTTGATAGAATATATTATCGAATTAAATTTAGGTTTAAAATATTTAAATTTATTTAAATTTTTAATCTAATTTAAATTGATTTAATCGTTTGATTAGTCATTATATCAATGATAAAGCGTGCTCTATTTAATTGACACCGTTGACCGTGTTTCAATTCATTGCTGCTAATTATCGTTTATTTAATATTAGTCGACAATTTTGTTTTAAAGGGAGCTCATCCTAACCATTCAATGTATCTTTATCGGATCCAATGACTAAAAGAGTTTCTTAAGGTTGACATCAATTGCAACGTTCGAAAAGACTGGAAATAGCACTAGGAGAATGGTTAGGAATAGGATGAGCTCCCTTTAAAACAAATAAATTATAACATACTTTTATACCAATAGTTATTATATTATATTATATTATTTATTAAAATTTAAAAAATTATTTTTTGAATAATAATATTTTATAAGCAAATATAGATGTAAAATATTTTTCATAATAAAAATCAATTGATTATAAATTTATAAAAATCAATAGATATAATATTTTTTAATTATAATCATTAATTCATTATATAGGAAGAGTCATCATACCTTGTTGAAAAAAGAAACTTTGGTTTTGGTCTTCTTCTTTCAATCATCGTATTTTGTGTCATCTCACCATATAGTTTTTTGAACGATTTTAATTTGAACGTGCTACTGTTTATTGCAGTACTTGGGATTTTGATGTATATAATAAAATTATTTATTGGTGTGAGAGAAGAAAAGTGCTGAATATACAT
Organism: Hippophae gyantsensis; assembly: GCA_030763125.1. Classification (NCBI taxonomy): domain Eukaryota; kingdom Viridiplantae; phylum Streptophyta; class Magnoliopsida; order Rosales; family Elaeagnaceae; genus Hippophae; species Hippophae gyantsensis. Next base: position 15,953,554 of record CM061030.1, read on the forward strand.
GTTCTTATAAGAAAACAAAAATAAAGAATACACAGAGTAATGAGAGTATTTTCTATGAGAGTCAAAATTAATTTTTTTTTTAAAATTTCATTTTTTACTAGACAAATTGATATCCTTAAATATTCAAATATATATCTAAAATGCTCCGTAGATTTAACATATCTTTACTTATATTTTTGAGATTTGTAAAAAAATTTAAAATGTTCATAGACTTTATAGTTAATATTAAAATTAATAGTGTTAACTTGTTAATATTTTTAGGACTCTATACCAATTTAGAGCTAGTTATTTTAATATTATTTGCTAATTTTTGAATTTTTAAAGATAATTTAATTTTTATTTTTTTAATTTTTATAATTATTAAAATGGAGTATGTAAATCCATACAATCATATGTCTCTCCACATATAGTGTATTTATGATTTTCAAAGAGATAATAACTAAACATAAGGTTACTAAATTTTTTTTTCCTTCTTAATTTTTTTCTAAAAAGATGTTTCTATCTTAGTTTTTTGTTTATCAGTATTATCACTTGGTATAAGCAAATATATAAACATTCAAGATCTTTGATTAGCTTAAATTTATAATTATTATATATAGATTTAATGGGTCCACCACTATCTTTTATTTTGTTCATCTCTTTTTGTTACATCACTTATGCCTTAACTTTACTCAAATCTCAACTCCTTCTTGGTAATGATGAGCCTTCTGTATCTGTACCTAGATGATGTCTAATTTTTGACTTGCTAGGAAAGAGTAACTAAACTATATTTTATTTATAAAATAATTATTACAAACTTAAGGCCAACTAAGAACCTTGAAGGAATTCTTATCCGTCATAATTAATGAGTATATCATTATTGGTTTTGGATTTTTTAGATAGAGGAGATTTCTATGCTAAAGTTTGTATATTTTTTTAGAATAGTGTGTTATGGTTTTCCCTGTTTTCATAAGATATTTCTCAAGGTATAAAAGCTCGAGTTATTCCTATATAACTTTTATCTCCTTTTCTTTTATTTTGATCTTGATATCAAGATGTTCCATTCCTGAAAGCATAAAAATAATAAGAGGTGCTAATTCTCTAGTTAGAGTATTTGTTAAACTATTCTTATTTCTTGGAAAATAGTCAACATCAAAATTACAGTGGTTGAACCATTATTGTCATCTGACTAATATTCCTTGTTTGTAATCACCTACAATATTAATTCTTAATAAATAAACAAAATTCTTGTTATCTGTTTTAAAAATGAATCTGAAACTTATAACCTATATTGTAAATTCCTTAATAGTTTTTTTAATTATTAAATATTATTTTTTCATTACTGTGATAATTTAACTCTAGACCTTGGATCTTGAAAAGATCCTGATGTATATCTATAAAGATATTCATCTTTGTCATTTTCTTTTGTTTTTAGAACTACTCTTCAATATTCTTGTGACACATCTATTTCAATTATTATTTTATCATCTCACCCTAGATGGTATAAAGTTGATTTTTTTTACCTTTACCTTTACTTTATCTATATATAAAGTATCTTGTTCTATCCATTTCTACATATAGTCTTTTTTTTTCAATTTTGCTTGTAAAAGTTTTAACATTTTTGCAAGTTTCTTGATATATGCTTGTACATATGTTAAACATTCTAAAAATCTTTGTAATTGGTTTTTATCCTTTAATTCACTAGGAAAACCCTTAATGTTATTTAGTAAATAAGATTGCACATTATGTTTTCCATTTTCAATTTCCTATCTTAAATACTAAATTTTCTATTGAGTAAGTACTTTTTTCTTTTTAGAAAGTACAATGTCTTATTTCTTGCATTCTTATAGAGAAAGTACAATGTCTTATTTCTTGCATTCTTATAGAGTATTAATAATATCCAAATAATGTTTATTTAATTCATTATTGAAAACTAAAATATCATCTATATAAACACAACAAATATTTTGTAATTTTTTGAATATGTTATCCATATATCTTTTAATGATACCTAGAGTTTGTTTTAATCCAAATTATACAACAGTTTATTAGAATCGTCCTTGAGGACAACTAAATGTTTTTAATTTTTGAGATTTTTCATCCAATCTTATTTTCCAAAATCAATTTTTGCAATCAAAACTTGAGAAATATTTATTTCCTTTTATTAATGATAACAATTCTTCTTTCTTTGGAATAAAATATCCATCATCAATGATTTCTTTATTCAATGTTTTAAATTTTATTACCATTCTCTTTTTTTCTCTTCTTTTTTAGCTTCTTTATCAATTAGGAATGCTACACTAGCGTGGGGTGAATTACTTGGTATTATGACTTTTAATTCCAAAAGTTCTTCAATTTGTTTTTCAAATTACATCGTATCTTTTGGAGTATATATAAATTATTGGTTTTACTCTTATAATCTTGATAGGGTCTTTTAATTTTATGTTGACAATCGTTTTATATTTATTTATTTTTGGATCCAAAGGATTATCTAAGCTTACTGTTGTTAATAGTTTCCTGATGCTTGTTAGAGCTTTATCTTCCTATATTTTATTAAGAAAAAAGTTTTATTTCTCTTCTATATCTAATAAAATATTTTGTAAATAAGGTTTTTGCTGCTCCATCTCATCACATTTTCGTTTTTATGTTGTTGTAAAAACGTTGAGTTTGATACGGTCAAAATTTTCCTTATTTTTGATACATAAATGGTATTACCATATAATGTTATTAGACTTATTTTGTCTAAATATTGTGTGAAATGTTGATATAAGTTTAGAAAATTATTTTCTATTAATAAATCAAATCTTATTTTCTGTTGATATATGGTAGGGATATGAAACTTCTCTTCTCCTATCATTATATCTATATCTTTTAAAATTTTATTAAGATTTATTTTAGCATTATTAACAATTCTTACAATTAAATCTTTTGGTGCATGTTTCCAATGTGCTTATGGAAATACATGTTTACTTATTACATACATACTAGCTCATGTATCTATAAATGCTTGTAAATGATAACTAGCATAACCTTTAAATTTAATTCTTACTTTTATGTATGTGCTATTTAGATTTGTAATACTATACAAATCATTCATCTTTTGATGAAGAGTAATTGATCACCACACAAGAAATGTGTGCAATTTAGACGTAAATATATGCATCGCAACAAGTAATATAATGATAAGAAAAGATCGTTCCCACATAGATTATTTTATTAAAAACTAATTTTTAAAACTAAAAAAATAAAAATAATTTATTTTATGTGTTTTTATATTTTAAGAAAACAAAATTAAAATAATTAAAAGTAAATAACAATAATTAATTAAATCAGATATGGTAACTAAAAAGATATATGAAAAAATATCTAGGAATACTTAATTTCCCAATTTTCTAAACATGTGAATTGCTAAAATCCCCCAAAAATAATTATCAATTAATTACATGATCAATTGAATCTAACTTAGCATGTATTCCTCTTTCAATTAAACTACACACCATATAATAATTAATTTAATCACATTCTCATGCTAATTAAATTGTATACTACTCATTAAGTTCATCAATTATGGATCACATACATAAGAATCATACATATCTGGCTAGAAACTATGTATGTTATTTAATTAAGACAAACAATTAAATAATTTTATCAAATCTATTTAATTGTCTCTATAGATAAATTATTGGCCAAACAATTAATATTATAAAAATAAGATTAAATGATATAATTAAACTAAAATTATAATTGTGATAAAATATTAGATCATCATATGGTAAAAATTAGGTTTATAAAATCCCTATATTAATAAATTAATTACACATAATTGTGTTCATAAAACTCATATTTTTCATAAAAAAATACATAACAACCAATAAAGAAAGGAGTAGAAAAAGAAATACTATCAATCTCTTGAATTGTAGAATTAATCTCCTCTTGAATCTCCACCAAAATTGTGTCTTCTCTTGAATTTTTTTCTAATTTTAGCACCAAAATTTGACCAAAATTATGCTAATGGAGGCCACTTAGGGTTTATGGAGTGATTAGGGGATTAAATATTTCTCAGGTGTGATATGGATCATCAGATCAGCTTCAGATCACAACGTGCCATGTGGCATTAGAAATTCATTGGACGAATTAAGGAACGACGTGTGGCAAAGGAAACCGATCAGAGTCAATGCTTGTTGAGTCAACAACACGTGACACAACGTGATTCACAGATAAGAATGGCATGGTGCACAGGTGGAATGCGTGGAGCAATGACATAGCGACACGTGGCATATCGCGTTGACTAGTTTCTAAACTCAAATTGAACGTTGTGCTGACACATGGCTTGCATTTCTCCCTCCTCTCATAAGGCGTAATGTGATTCCCTTTCCATGCTTGCGTGGCATTTGTGTGGCTTTCCCAGTCAAATCCTATGCTTAAGTGGCATGACACGTGGTAGCTCTTGATTAGTCATGCGTTAAAAATTCATAAAAAATCCAAAATATTTGAAAAAAATTAAAAAAATCCCAAAAAATTTCAAGAATTATATTTTCACCCCTTTTTTCACTAAAAAGTTCAATAAATACTATTTTTGACCCCAAAAATAATATTTATTGAAGAAAACAAGTAAATATTAAGTAAAAAAGTGCACTAATAACTCTACTTTCATAGAGCCATATGTAATCATATTCTGAGTCGATTATTTTTTCCTCAATTTTCTCTAATAGATAAATACTGTAAGTATCATCTATATCAGATTTCTCAATTGGTTTCAATTCCATCTTAAAAGCTGCTTCTAAAATGTTTCCTTTCTGTGGAAATTCATTTTTAAATTCTTTCTTATGTTTAAACCTATTAGGGCATTCATTGGCCTAATATCATTCCTTATTGTACATTTAACATATACATTTATTTTTTTCTTAATGGGAAATAATTTTGTTTTTAGAAGGATTATATCTTTTTCTTCTAAAATATTTTTTCCTATAATTTTTACTATTAAATATTCTTTTATATTTTTGAAAAGTTTATAATTTTTAACTCTTATATTTTTATATATTTGTTTATATGGTTTTATGTTACATCCATATTCTTTTGGTATTTAAAATCTCTTATATCACAACAGATTTTATCATTTTTTTTATATTCCTTTTTTTTATATTCCTTTCTTTTATAGCATTTAATAATTATCCAGCTTTTAATGCTTTTTATTCTTCCTCTTAGGAGGTTTGATATAATTTTTCTATTTTTTTGATTCCAACTTTCTATCAAGGTCTTGTGTAATGTTTTAGGTAATTTTTGAAAAAAAAACATTTCCTTATAAGTTGTTTGAATAGAGGGTGATAATTAATGGTTATACATTTCATAATCACAAATAAAAAAATCTATGTAACACATGTTACATATTTTCATATTTGTTAGATGCCATTTGATTTTATTGATTTCATTTTCACTGGATTTAGTGATAGTTCTTCCTTTATCTTCTCCAATAAATTCATCGTATATTTCATTTATTACTATATTTAAGTATTCTCTTCTTGTGGAGCATTCCCTTGCATTAATAAATGTTGTTGGTTTGTTAAGTTTGAAAACTAAACTTTAATATTTCTTATCATTTTAGGAGCTACTAATATCCTTCAGATTAAAGGGTTTGTTTGTGTAGTTTGAGAGGTTTGTATGAGTACACTTATACTACTATCCCATTCAACTAATGTTTTTTTCCTATCTCTTATACAATATAGATCTAAACGATCAGATTTATAATGATCATAGAGTTTGAATTCTAGTAGGATACTACCTATTCCTTTCTTTCCTATGAGGGTCATATGTTCCTTCTTGGTAAGAAACTGGTAATGAAATTGACTTCATATGATATTTTAAGGTCATGTTTTTCATTGATTATTGTCATATCATCTTCTTCTTTGTTTGTATAAAGTTTTTCATTATAATATTCTACTAATTATTTATTAGTTAGTGTTAACAAACTAACTAATTTTTATATATCCCTATTTTTGGGGTTTATGAATTGTTCCTCTAATGTTTTTTTCTATATTTCATTAAATTGAAATGATGTCTTTTTAATTAGATTTTTTTCTTCTCTCATTTTTAGAAATTAGGGCATCTGATTTGGTGATTATATTTTTAGTCCTTCTAGGAGATCATATTTATGATCTACAATATAATTGTTTCTATGCATGTTATATACATCTTTTTTTTACTTTTGTAAATTTCATATGTATATCTTATTGAAGTTTATTATAATGGCATTCCTTTATTCTTTTTAATATTTTTTTGTGTGTTTCTATTATACCTTGTAGCTATTTCATATTTACTTCTTGTACTAAATTCATTTTCTTGCTTCCAAACTTTCATTAATGTAGTTTGATTTTTTGCTATGCCTACTAGTCTTCCATCTATTTTTAACTGGATATTTTTTATTTATCCTTAAACATTATTATTTTCCTAATATGACATCATAAACTAATACCTTCATTACTTTGACTTAATCTTTTAGTTTTTTAACTTTTTCTTGGTTAGAGGTTTCTCTTTCATGGTCTATAAAAGTAAATTTTGGTATATTATTGTTTTTAATGACATTATTTTTTTCTTCCTGTTATCACGGTTTTTTCTTGATATCTAAGTGTTATTCTTCTAGTATTTCAAAGTCTGTTAGTATTTATGGTTTTATTATTTGTCCAAGTTCCTGAAAGGTTTGGTCTATTTTTATAAATTCATTTTGTCCATATATTAAACTATTATGACTATTTGTTAAAGAATACCCTACTAGGTAGTGTATTGAAAATGGATAAATTTCTTCTTTCATTAAATCTCCTCTTTTAAATTCATAAACTAGACTTAATAATTGGTTTAAGTTTTTATCATGAATATTAATAGTAAACTTGGGGTATGTTATAAATTTTAGCTTTTGGTATCCTAAGTTACCATGAATCATTCCTATTAAAACATATTTCCTATTTATTATTATGTTATCTAGTAATGTTATGTTTATTGGTGTATCTATTTTTTCTCTAAAATGATCTTGTATTAATATTTGACTTCCTCTTAAATGAATGTATCTGTTTTTTTTATCCTTTGGATAATTTTGGATAGTTTATTCAATATAGTTTACTTATCAATTAATGGTATATTATACATTATTTTTGCATCTGTGATATTAATGTTCATTTTTTTATTACTTAATACATAATAAATTATATATTTTATTGAGAATAATTTTTTTAAAAATAAAAATGATGGGTCTTTAAATCCATCAATTTATTTAAAATTTAATTTTACTTTTTGAATTTCTTCAAATTTCTTTTTACTTATTACTATTTCTTGTAAAAAACATCATAAGATATCTTCAATTTCTAATTCTATTATTTCTTATTTTTTATTATTTATTAGTTTTCAATTATTTCTTTCATTTTATTTATAAAATATTACATTTCATTTTCATTAAATTTAACTTCTATTATATTGGGGTATTTTTGAATTTTTTAAAACCTTAGAGGTATTTTTAAAAATACCTCAAAGTTTGAAGATATTTTTGATGTATATCCTAAATATTCATAGGTGTAACAAGCAAAATGGTTCTTTTTGTTTATATGATAAGTTATTCAAGTGCATTTAATTTTTTCTTAAAAGTTCATCAAAAAAATAACTTAAAATCTAAATTAAAAAAAAAGAAAAACTTAAAATCTAATGCAATGCAACCTGCTATAGCAAGTTTCTTAGGTAGCTAAGAGATATAATAAATATTTAGATAAAAATTTATAATTTTCATTTATCGAAAATAAAAAAAGCTTAAATATATGAAAATGATCTTATAATTTAATTGATGTTATTAACGAATTTGTGCGTAAATAATATGTGATTTATTTGAATATATTATGATTTATTTGAATATATAAAAAATTTAGGGTGTAAATCTAAGTTATGAATAGGTGAAAGTGGAGTTAAAAAAAATTAAATGATCTTGTATTAACATGATTATAAAAATTTGGAATTCTTATTTTGTAATCGATTTTGAAAAAAAAATTCTATTTTAAAGTACTAATCTATCAAATAAATGGATGTATTTAACATATTTAAATGAAACACTCTCTATCTAAATTTAAGGAATGTACGTTGGAGGTATTAAAGATTTTTTGAGATTTTAAAAATTTAGGAATGATTTAAGAACTATATATTTCAACATAAAGGTGGCATACATATCCTCATCTCTGTCATTTTGAGTCTTGGGTTGTGTGTGATTTTATTCGGACATTTCATTTTAAAAAAATTGGTAAATTAAAGATATATTATATTATTTAATATTATTATTATATTATTTTAATAAAAAATTATTAAAATAATATATTCTCCACCAATTTTTCAAGCAATGATACTTGCTAACATTACTTTTATTTTAAGAGATTAAACAATACTAAAAATCATATATGACTTGACTTTCTTATTTTAATTAACATAAAGTTATGTAAAAGTAGTTTTTGTTTTCAAATTCATATATAGTTGTGCATATATGTAATTCATTTGAGAATATTTAAGGTGATATGTAATTCATTTGAGTATATTTAAAATCTATGATTCGAGTCCTGATCATAAGTTTTTGAGTATCGTAGATTTAAGGTTATATAGCTTTCCATGTAATAAGTATAAAATTATATATATCATTAATTTTAGTTTAACAAATTTTTTATTTACAATTTGTTGTAATGTCATTATTGATATAACAATTATATATTGATTAAAAAAAATATAAATATCTTAATTAATAGATATATGTGACATGATTTATGATATTACAACAAAATTTTGTAAATAAAAGTGCTCTTAGTACGAAAACTTTAAAATTTTGAATTTAAGGAGTAATTGCGAGGAACTGTAATATTTTATTTTTTTAAGTAGGGGAATTAGTTTATGTACCCAAATTTTTATCAATTTTATATATTAGTACATTAACTATTTTTTTTCTATACAAAGATGTCTAGACTCTTATTTCATTTACACATAAGTATATTTTTGTGATTAATTTTTAACTAGTCAGCTAATTAACATTAAGTAGTTTTGTAAGCATTATGTATGATTAGTTGACGTGATAACTAATTAGATGATGTAAAATAACTTAATCACACAAAATATTTATGTGTAAATGAAATAAAAGTCTAGGTATTTTTAGGTAAAGAAAAAAAATTCAAACATATTTGTATAAAATTTATCATAATTTGGATACCTCAAAGGCTATTTTTACACATAAAAAATAAAACATTACACATACTTGCAAATATCCCCTTAAGTGCAAAATTTTAAAGTCTAAAATAAAAGCGCTTCTATTTACCAAATTAAATGTTGTAATATCATAAATGATATGATTAATATCTATTGTCTAAGATAATTAGGTCTCATTTTTTTTAACCAATAGATAATTATTATATGAATTGTGACGTTATAAAATAATTTATTTACTAAACTAAAATTAATGATATATATAATTTTGTCTTTTTAACTAAAGTTGTTTTATTCATAAACAATGGTGGGTGTATTGAGTTGAAGCAGAATGACATAGGCTTTCCATTTCATAAATTTATTCATTCCGATTTTTTCAAAGGTATGTAATTATCTATTGATATTATTTGATATAACAATCAACAGGAAATATAATTCTCCTAATAATTATGAGGTGCTTGCTTAATAAATATGAATATCGTGCAAGACAGAAATTATAAATATATATTTTTATTTTTTCTTTGATGAAGGAAATATAATGATACATAATATATCTATCCTTGAACCCTATTATTAGAAACATGCTTGCATTTATTTAATTAAGATTTCTGCAGTACATTCAGATTCACAACATCAATAAAACTGCATTAATTCCTTCCATATTCCTTGTAATCAATACTAAAAGAGGACTTTGGTTTTAGGATTGAGGGACATGTTAATTATGATCATGAAGGACAGTGTCCAAGATTATTGTGATGACCATGACAAGTATCACCACCATAATCACCATCACCACTGGGTGGAGGTTTTGAACAGGTTGATTTAGGTGGTTTGGGCTCTGGTGCAGGAGGTTTAGGACTTGGCCCAGGTGCAGGGGGTTTAGGACTTGGCCCAGGTGCAGGAGGTTTAGGACTTGGACCAGGTCCAGGACTAGGCCCAGGACTAGGCCCTTTCCCACAATTACAGTCACACTTCAACTTATTGCCACAATCAAAGGCACACTTCAAGAAAGCTGTTGGGTCTGGAGTTGGTATGGCCTTGACTATACATTGAAAGAGACATGTACCAGTATCAATTAAACATGAAAAAATGTCATTGAGAGGTTGATGAGGGTCAACAAGTTCATCAACAACGGCACGAACCGGAGTTGTTCCTATTTGAAGTAGTAATAAAGCCAAAATTGCTAGGCCATTCAGCTTCATTGTTGATGATCTACGACGTCTCTCATTACCAATATTTTTAGCCATTATCATCATGTGTTGTAACATTTGATTCTAGGAATTGTTGGTTTTAGTTAAGTATATATACCAATTGGGAAATGGGGTAAAATTATTTATATAGAACAAAACTACTTAGTGGTTGTTATTTTCAAGCAAGAAAGTGTTTCTCATGCACAAGGAATGACTGAAGCTTCTTTTTTTTGTCCTACCTTTTAAGCTTTGGCCAACACGACTTCTATTGCAGTTAGTTAGAAGAGCGCTGTGTGTACAATTTTTTTATTCATTATATTTTTGTGCTTTCTATTTTTCACTCCTGCTGACATATTTTTTTTTTTCAACACATATATACGTATATTTATTTATTTATTAATTTAAAATATAAAATGTATCTTTACGTGAAAACTCAAGAGCTTTGTTGTTCTCATGATTTTCAAAGATGTATCCATTGAGCTTATATATACAACTATTTACCCACTTGATCGAGTGCCTAAGTTCGCATCACCAATTAAAGGAGTATGCGTAAACACACATGTTTTTTTTATTTTTTATCGACGTATTTTCTTTGTAAGAATTACAATCACTTAACACCATTTGCTTAAAAAAAAACTATTATTCATCTCCCTAACTTTATTTACAACAAAATCTTGTGTTTTTTATAATAATTTTAATAATATTAACTCAATAAGTACATTTGAATATTTTAGATAAGATTTTATTAGATGCGAAGATGATTGAAATATTTTTTTTGACACTATAGACGTAAATATATTTTTCTTACTTTTAAAAACTAAGTAGAAGAGTTTAACTTGATCAACTAATAAATTACTTTTCCTCTTTAACTCATTTACTTCAATTGAAGAAAAACTTTAGCTATATCACTCATATATTTCAAATTTAACTGTTATTTATGTTTGAACTTTTAATAAAACTTAATCAATTACGCCAAATAATGTGTATGATATTGATTTTTTTTTGGGATCAAAAGAGAGATAATAGTATTACCTTGATGTAAAAATATGAACCAAGCATCACCTTCTTGAACCAATTAAAAAACTAAAACAAACACGTAGTAATCAAAGAAAAATGATTGTCATCCCAAGTCCATACCTAATTTACACACCAAAACAACATCTAATGAGCACGCAAGAACCACCAAGCAAACGACAACACTCTTGTGATAAACTCAAATATCTATCTAGATAAGAAAGATTGTAATCTTAACTCTTAATGAAAAAGCACGATCTACCACTATAACAAACCAAAAAAGAAAATAGAACATCACTGATCAAGCAAACCAATTACAATATAGAGGCTAATAGAAAACAATACAAAAAAAAAAAATTCAAATAGAATCAGATAATATCAATAAAAGATGGGTGATGCAATCTCAATTTCCAGGATCAAAATTCATTGTCTTCATCATCCTCGTTGGTCTCCTTCATCGTTGATACAGATAAAACTTAAACTAAGAGAAATAAATTGAAGTCCACTAACAAGTACTAGGGATGAGTTTTACCTCTAGAGATACTTAGAGAAAATATGACAAACACAACAAGTGATGGTTTGAAAGACAGGTGAGGAATCAAAATGGATTGAAGAAAAATAGAAATGGAATGGAGGTGGAAGCTGATGAAGATGAACAAAGATGCAACAAGGTAGTCAAATTGGAAATGAAACTCGTACCTAGGCTGATGAAGAAGAATAGAGATGTACCTAGGCTAATCGATTTTTTTATAAATTATATTCTCTCTATTTGAGAAGAGTAATAATAATTGGTTGTTGATCATCCCTTTTTTTGTCACTAATACTGTGCTAACTGCCTTCTCGATAGCAGATAGGTAAAGATCAAAAAATTCACCAGGTGTAAAACTTATCAATATTAGAGCTCATCCTAAGTAGCTCTCAATGGACAAGAATGTGTCCCCACACTCATCAATCTATTTGTACTCCTTATTCTTTCTTAATAAATGGAGAAACATTATGCATTTATCTATGCATTTTGATATAAACTTCCCCAATGTTGCTATGCATGCATTTAGCTAGTGTTGAGACAAATATTTTACACAACATTGCATCATTCACGTCAATGTTTAACTGTACTAGACTCATTAAGTGCTTAAAGGATAGAACATCAACCATTGGGTCTTTTGTTCCACAATATGATATGCAATAAGGTGTGACAAATTTCTTGGGTGGTATTGGCATTTTGATCTTATCGTTGAGAGGTGATATGACAAGTTGACTACACATTTTTTCAATGCCATATTGGGCCTTTCTTACCTTCTGTTCTTTGATCTTATATTATACTTACTTCGTTTAGACTTCCCACTCAAGTATAGCCTCAATGGGCTTTATCCCTTGAACCTCTAGGTTAGTAGCATTCCAAACCAATACTACCTCTAGTACATTGTTCCTAGATGGAGGGATGACTTCTTCTGAACTTCTACCTCCTTTATTAGTCGATCTTTCGACTCTTGTCTGAGGTATCGAGCTCTTTTATGGAGTACTTAGTATGCCAAAAGCTAAGTCATATTTTGGTTTTCCTGTTGGATTTGAAGCATGGTCTATTGTAGGATTTTCAGTTGTAATTGAACTATTTTTGGTATGGTAGGGTCGTGAGGGGCCGTTAGGGAAGGATGGGGTTCTATGTTAAAATGGTTTCTTGATGTAGCCCATTGTTCTATAAGAACCTATAATATTGCATTATGTTATGGAAGATTAGATTTTGTCCTTAAGAAATATCTTGATTCAGATTTCGTAGGTGATATGTATAAAAGTAAATCCACTAAAGACTATACATTCACACTTGCATGATGAGTTATAAGTTGGGTTTCAAAATTGTAAATAGTCATAGTGTTATCTACAATAGAAGCATAATGTATGTTGGAAACACAAGCTTGCAGAGGAAGCAATTTGGATACAAAGAATAATGGAAGGGCTAGGAATTATGCAACAAAATATCATTTTTTTGGTGATAGTTAGAGTACTTTGTATATTGCTAAGAATCTAACCTTTTGTCCAAGAACAAAGTACATAAGAGTTTAATATCATTTTGATCGAAGAATAGTGAAGGAAGATAGTATAGATATGCAAAAGATTCACACAAAGGACAACCTAGCTGATACTTTGACCAAATCAATAAGCACTAAAAAAGTTTGAATGGTGTTGATCTTATTTCGGCCTAGCAAAAAGATTAACGGCAGGAGTTATATGATCATCAAAATTTGACTTTAAGTGGGAGAGTGTTGAATGATTATAAAGTCAATTTTTGCTTCATCATATTAGATAAAGAGCTAGCTAGGAATAATATTATAATATTAGGTATTTGTCATAAAAGGGGTCAAAAGTAGTGAAAAACATCATTTAAGATTTTATTGGTGGTTTTTTTAATTAAAAAAAATGACCTCTAGCATATTCATAACTTATAATAACAAATTATTAAACTATTGATTATATTTTGATTTTTTTGACTTTATATCTAATATTAATTTTTTTTATCTATTTTTAACATTTTGATCATATCTATTGTTATAGACCTTATATCAATTATAAGAGATAACATGTTATAATATGTCATGAAATTCTATGAGTCACTTTTTAATTAAAAAGAAAGAAAAACCACCTATAGTGACTCAATTGATGTTTTACATCATTTTTGGTCCATCAAAGACCTGAAAAGAAAAGAGAGAGAAAGAGTATAAGTAGATTCAGGCTAATTATATTTTGTTCTCTATATACAAATATCATAGCATAGCAATATATACATATATTGTAAGAAAGAAAATCCATAGATCATAGTTTTAGAATTTACTAAAGGAAGAGTTATTTCATTTTTCTTCTTCAATTTATCATTTATACTTTCATCAATTAAGAGAGAGTGATATTCTTGTTCTATCTTTTTTTTTTAATATATTGAATTCCTCTTCAGTCAAATTAAGTGTTTTTTGAACATTGGCTGCTATATTAACTATCTCAGTAGAAATTTAAGTTAGAAGATCGTCTTATATTATTAGAGAGTTCGGATTGAAACAATATACCAACACCCACATGAATATCCACTCCTACTTAACTATTGTTTGATAAAACAAAAAAAAAAAATTTAATTAACTATATTTAGTTTCTGGCTCCTGCAATTCCTCTATTTATCTTACTTTTGAATTTAGAAGAACGTTAAAAGAAAAAATAATAATTAAAAAATAAAGCAAAAAAAAATTAGATAATAAGAAAAGGGCCAAGTACACTGATCTAGGATTTTAGATAATAAAAATTCACATAATTTTTATTAGATAAATTATGTGAATTTTATTATTCTTTAAAATGGTATTGTACCACATCATCATTTGAAATGTAAATTATATAGAATTTTCGGTTATTATATGGAGACAGTTCATTATATTGCTGTTATCGCGAATCACTGAGAATTGCTTAATTATGTGTTTCTACGATTACAATGACGACCAGTCTGGTTTCTGTTCTTCAACGTATATATCCTTATGAATTATTATTATTTTTTGAAATTAAAATGTTTATAATTCAATTCTTCCAGGCAGTTAATATAAAATTTTCATTTCTACAATCAAAATTCTCTAATCTCAAAAAAACGTTTAGAGTTGGTCTAATTGCGAAAACGATTGCGGTGAAAATGAGATTAAAATGTTAATTGTGTTATTATTGTTTTGCATGTACGGTGTATAAGTTTTTTTTGGTAATAAATGTGTCTCGCTCATAATTTAATTGACACGTAAAAAGGTCATTTAATTTTTAATCATGTTTTTATATCCTAATCTTTGAGGATAATATACACCGATTGTTTGATTAAAATAAATAATTAGTGTTATAGGTTTTCATGTTATGGTCAGGTACACTTCGATATTTATATTAGTTCAGTTCATAACATTAGTGGAGAAAATTAGAGTTTGGGGAACATCAAAGACATAACAATTCTTCTAACTTTTGACCCTTAGATATTTATGTTAGTTCAGGTAATAACGTTAGCGGAGGAAATTAGAGTCTTGTGCGATTTA
Organism: Hippophae gyantsensis; assembly: GCA_030763125.1. NCBI lineage: Eukaryota > Viridiplantae > Streptophyta > Magnoliopsida > Rosales > Elaeagnaceae > Hippophae > Hippophae gyantsensis. The sequence goes on from CM061030.1 coordinate 15,968,990, forward strand.
GGGAAAAAAAGTAGAGATGGAAAGATATTAAAGATTTAGTTGTTTATATGTATAGTTTTGATTTATGAACTTATGAACTTATTTTTTGAATTACATTGTGAGCATATATTAGAGAGAAGATAGGCTTGATGTCCATCACTTACCTATAAAGAGACTTTTATCTAGGATTAGAATTATTTTTTTCAGATAGTCAAGGGATATTTATTTGTATGGACCTTTACCTAATAATTTTTCTCATTTTCTAACTCATCGCTCATTGGATCGTTCCGTGATTAATACTACTAAGTATGCCTATTTATATTATGCTATGTGATATAGGTTTATTTTACACCCAACATCAACCTCACAGTCTTCTTGTGGTTAGATACATGGGCTAAGAGGTATGTCTTGCGATTTAGTGGATATCGAGGAATCTTACCCTTTTAGTCAACCAGATGGCTCTTATCTAGCTTTTACGTGCTGACTCGCTCATGTGATTTTAGAGATTTGAACTTTCCCAGGCGTTAAAATGTGAATGATGGTTTTCTATCATTAAGGAGATTTTCAGATTTCCAATCGTTCGTCAGGTGATGGAGTTATGTTACAGTCAAAGTTTCTTATAAACGTCAACTTTGGAGCCCTAAGATGTTTTTCACCTTCTAGGGCATGCGTGCTAGATTCTTGAAGTTTATGGAGAGAAATCTGTGTGGTAGGACCCTTTCTGAGCCTTTGCACTTCCTTTCTTTTAATTTATTTTCCATTGATCCCTATCACATATTTGTGTTGGGAGTATAATATTATTATTTTCTTGCCATCGAAACATAATGCACTTTACTACACTTACACCTACACTTTTATGTTCAGGGAATGGATTCATGGATACTAGTGTCATAGAAATTTACATTGGGTTTCATCATTGTGGGTATGCACGGGTCTAAACGAGATGACATACGAGTAGCTATCATCGAGTAGGGGAGCAGAAGTTTGTCCGATCGAGGTGTATTCGACATATTACCATCCGAAATGGCTATGTCTGGTGGTTGGCCATCCAACAAGGATCTATACCATCTAGAAAGGCTTTGTCTTATGGCTACCTCTCCAGTGACTCCTTATCTGATAGCTTTCTATTCAATGACACCTTGTTTAGTAGTGGTCTGTGTGGTGAGGTGCTATCTAGCAAGTTTTTCTGGCGGGACTATATAGTGCACCTCTAGTTGGAAAGTTTTAGATGGGGTTCCTGGCCCTAATGATGGGGTTGGTTTGTTAAGCAATGTGGTCTTTTTAGTTGTCCTCAATGGTAATTCTACAATCCTGACGGGATATGTTGATTTCTTTTTTCTTCATTAGAATTTTGTAAGTAAGAGGAGTTCGGGTACCGTTCTTGCAGGTATCCCACTCTTTAATACTTCAAATTTTCTTTGTTATAATTCCTTTTTTGGATTTGTACTTTTCTTTCTTGTTAGAGCGAAGTGTATTGGATGACAAGATGGACTTCTATAGGGTGAGTCTATCATTAGGCAATGGTTCGTGTGTAGCATAAAACCTTAGTTGTCGCCTCCCTACATGTGAGGTAAGTTCAGTCCTAGAGATATGATAAGTACTTGAAAAGTACTCATATTTTATAATTTTATTACTTAAATGAAATAAAATAGGTTTGAGTATAGCATGTTTATGTGATAATTTATTCAAATCTATATGGTTAAAATCATAGGTATGTTCTTTTGTTTTAACTTCAAAATGTATAAATTTGTCAATAAATGAAGAACAACATTTGAAGTACTTAATTTGCACTTAGAAGCTTAAAATATTAAGGTATGTAAGCCTTACATGAAGAAACAAACAATTTGTATGGTGTACAAGGAAAATTTTAAGAAAAGTAAAGCTTGTCACAGTGAAGAAAATAGTGTGTTATGGCACACACTATTCAGTTTGAATTTACTGGGTACGATGAATAACATGTGCCATGGTTGGAATAAATGATGCATCAACATGACCCTCTTGGGTTGGAATTGACAAAGCTAAACATACCATATACCATGGCACGTCTTTGTAAATTTTGTCCAAAGTCCTTTGTACCCTATTTACCTATTAATAAAACCTTTTAGGTTTTATAGAAAACTCATTAAAATAACATAGTTTTTAGAATTTCTTTGTAACCGTCTTTTCTTATTTAGTCTAGGTTTAGTTTTTATTTATACACAGTCTAGATTCCAACCTATGATGCTATTCCCTTTCAAGCCAGTCAAACTACTAACTTTCAACCAGTGAATGTTAGTCCTTTTATCTCCAACATGGTACCAACTACTCCTCAGTCCACCGAACCTCCATTTGACATTTTCAATATTTGGATAAGTTAATTTATAATATTCAAACTGTATATTATATTTGAATTATAATTAATAACTAATTAATCTTATTCATAATATTTGGGTAAGAGGTGTCTAATGAATTATATAATAAATGAGAGATATGTCATTATTGGGTCCATAGCACCAATTCAAGGAGGTTTCTTACATACCTATTGATAATAATAATAGGATCTCAATAAAGAAGACTTATGAACCTGAATGCATATTGCGAGTTTCAAATAGTTATCATGAAGCATTAAGAGAGCTAGAAGGTTCATTTATAGCTTGGTCTCCACATTTGGTTCATCGAAATCTTAATCCAGTAAGATTTGTATTTAATTTATTGAAATATTGATAAAAGTTATTTAATAAATTATTTTTAAAGTTTTTATCATTTTATATGTTAGCCTTTGTTGAGGAAATAAGCTATCAAATGAATATTAAAATGGCTTGTGGTAAACAACTATTGACCTCCCAAAGTAGTATAGGAACGATAGGGTCAAGAAAAAAGAAACCCTGAAAAAAGTGCAATGTTATATATTTCCAAAATTATAGTCAAAACATATCATCTTTAAAGGTCATGATATGTTGTTCTTGTAAATTTACTGATAGTTGGAAGGTGCCATTCGAGTCACACATTTCAAGATTTGATTTTTAATCCATAAGTATTGCGGTTGAATACTTGATACCTTCCTTAAAAATGGATTGTATTGGCCAAGATATAATCCAAGTATTAATAAGGTAATATTCAAAATATGCATCTATATATGATTTTAATTAATAATTATGTTTTATTATAATTAAATTTTGCTTATATTCAATGTAGAAAGTTGTATGCAATAGATCTTTAGAGCTACGAGACAAAAAAAGGTTACTTATTTTATATCTTGCAAGATAATTAATTTATATTTTGACTTAATTAAACAGAGTTATAGTAGTCATCATCGGATTTTGGTTATCTATGGTATTCATACATGTTATTATTTGAATTCTTTGAGAGACTCTCGTATAGAAGATGTTCACAGTTTACTTAATAAGTGAGTTTAGTTGATTAAATGTACCAAAGTTTGAATTGTAAAAAAACAACCACTAGTATAATTATACAAAAATGTAAGTTTATAAATTTGGCATTTAATTATTTTTGTTAATAATTTGTATTAAATACTTAATATTTAGGTAACATAATTTCATTTTAATAGCGTGCAAAGCAAGTTGGAGTCAAATTATGTGAGTTTTATGTCATAGAGTTCATGAATGAAATCATACACAATTTATCAACACTTATTATTGATTTACATGTAAGTTTTTAATTTACATATCTTTATTTTAATTATATTTTACAAATTACATCAATTATATATTGATATTAATTCTTTCTCATTTGTAATAGAATAAAGTAGATGCTTCGTACAAGTGTACATCTGTGGATAAACTATAAGAGACATGGTCAAAACATATGTTATCGTTCATGATTGACAATGAAGGTGAAGATGATGAAGATAAAGTGTATATACATTTTCTTGAGTTATTTAATTATGTATATATGTATTTATGTATGTATATATTGTGAATTATTTTTTCATTTAAAACATTTTGTAACTTGATTTTTAATTTAGTAATAAAATGTAACCCAGTTTTTCAAATTTCTATGTACTATATAAATCTATATGAGATGGTGAATTATTCTATGAATGCATGTATGATATATAATATAAATAGTAGTATTAGAAATAAGAATTTTGCATCAGTTTTTACAAAATCGACATAAATTAGCATTGGTTTTTATGAACCGATGTAAATTTTACTATGCCATGTTTTGTGTCAAATTTTTCAAACAGATGCAAATGATGAATTTTAGTGTAAAAAATCCAATTTTGGTGCAGTGTACAAGTAAATAATCTTATCACGCATATCGATTTTGTAATTGTAGATGCGTAAGAAACCCTGAAATTGGACAAGAACACAATGTATTTCTTGTAGGGACATACATGGCCTCTACCAAAACAGTTGTAAATATCCATAAAGAAAGTTTATCAATGATAATGTTGGGACAGATTGTATATTTTAAAGTACATATCGACACAAACTCAATGACAAGAGATGTATCGATTGACTTAAATTCTACAAATTGTAATCCCCTAAGAAGCATCTTGCAAAAACATTAAACTAAACTAAGCTCTGAATGAGAGATAAACCATTAAACTTTTTTCTTTCATTTTCATTTATTATTATTATTATTATTATTATTATTATTATTATTACTACTACTACTACTACTATTACATTTCCTTTTCTTTTAACTCAATGTACTTTATTTTCTGTTAATGTGAACAATATTTATTTTATTTTGAAATGACAATTCTATAACTGTTTGATAATATATAATTTATGAGATGTACACAATGTTTCTATCTGTGTGATATAACTGAGTTAAATGATGGATACAATATGAATAACCACATCATTTGCTTAATCACATTGAACTAATACAAAGGAGTAACTTTTCTTTTCTTGTTCTTCTTTATCTTTATTTTACATTTGAAGCATTAAGGATAATATAGATTGTAGGTTAAAGGTGGAAGAAAAGTTACTTATAAAATTATGCATTTTAATTTTTTTATTAAACATGTTTCTACTATTGTTTAGTTTAGTTAGGGATTAGGGACATTTAGGTCTATATATATATATATTTAATTAGCATGCTTTCAGTTAATTTAAAGTGAATGATTGCATTGTTTTGTTCGATGTTTTAAACATTTTCATGGATTATTGTAAGAAATAGTTTTTTTAGTTCATAACTTGTGTTTTATGCTCAGATGTTGAGATTGAGATAAGTCCAAAATTTGAATTTGGGAATCAAATACTAAGGACTACCTTGTGAGATTTTGAGCCATAAGCATTTTATTCAGTGTGATGAATTTTCTTCTACTTATTTAAACATTTTTCTTATTATTTTAAATTGATAGATGATCTCTATATGTTTTGCATTGATTACTAGATAGTGAGTGTTTAAAAATCATTAAAATTATCATGATTTAATGTACTTGTATGATTTTATCATATTTTTATATAAATTTGTCTTTTCGGAATCACATGTATTTTTATTATTTTTTTAGGTATTTTCATTCAAAAATAACTTAAAGATTTGAATAAAAATACTGGAGGTAATATATCATAAATATGTTGAGAAAAAATGAAGAAAAGTAAAAAAAAATGGACAAAAATGAGTCAAAATGATCAAAAATGTCAAAAATGTCAAAAATACTGAGTTCCATGCACATATAGCTAGCACACGCCTAACACAAGTCTGCATGCTCGTAGTCAGCACATGCTCGCACCTGTTCCATGTGCACCAACTTCCGTTTGCTGCAAATCTCGCCTTCTACACACGACACATCCATAATAAATTTTTGAGATATTTTCCCACTTTTTTTTTGGTCTTTTTCTCATCTATAAAAGAAACCTCTCCTCCATTGTAAAAATCATCCCAAAAGTCACAAACTTCTTTCTTTCTAGTTCTTAGTTTTTTTAGTTTTAAAATTCTTCTCTTTTTGAGAAAAACTAGTTATGATTTTATAGATCTCTAGTTTTTGATTCAATAAAGAGAAATACAAATCCATTTGGAGGTTTTCCAGCAACAAAATTAACATCAAAGTTCTATAAGGATTCGTTTGAGGTATAATTTTAAAATGAATTCTTTACAGTTATTTTTTATGTTTTATTCTTATATGTTATGCTTAATTTTTCTATGATTAAATTTAATATAACTGGCTGTTTGTAAATATGATATAATAATAATGTTGTTATGTTTGCGAAATATTAAATAGGTAAAATATTTTTATAAAATATATTGATTTTTTTATTCAATATTTTATATTAAGGATGTTAAAGAGAAATATATTATTTTTCATTACAAACTTAAATATGAAAATTAGATTTTAAGGTTTAATTATACAGTTTGATTTAGAGTAGTGTTCTTTTATTTGTTGTCACAATTGCTCGGTAGTTAGAGTGAAGCTCTATGCCGTGGCTCGAGACTCATAATGGTTATCCAATTGTTACCCAAAACAAGTTATGTTATGGCCTAACATTTCCAAGATGAGGCATAGAAAAAATGTCGTGCTCAGTGATTTCCTATAGTGAAGAGTGCACTGTGGCCCACTATTTCTTCGTTGCAGCACGCAATACTTCATTTGCATTCTTATTTTCACCCCTTACAAATTGGTTGGTATTATATGTAAGTTTTACATGCATTGTTCCTTTTTAAGGTATAGATGAGTGCTTCAGGAATGATTCATCATATATTAATCAATTTATTAATTTGTAGCTAAAAATATCTAGAATACAACATAAAATACTTGTGATTTTGAACATATAAATTTACATAAATATGCTATAATCAAACATATTTGTTATATTTAAGCTCAATAAAATAATGAAATATTAGTGTTTTTCAAGTATTCATCACTCTATTTGGCAGAGGAATTGCAAGACAGCATCCAAACAATTTCAGTCATATAAAGATATGAAAAAGAGCAAAAGAAAGATAAACATTAATAGAGCATCCTACTAGCTTCACAATAAATGTGAGGCCAAAGGCCAATAGCCTTCAACTCAGGATCTTGAATCAAGAAAGGAAAATAACTGTGAGAAAAATAACAAAAATCTTAGACAACCTCTTCACTAAGATCGCCAACCTTGTTTACGAATAATAAACCAGAATTTGGTATAAGAAAAAAGAAGAAATTAAAGAGAATTTTATTCTAAGAAAATTGAAAGAAAAATATCAAAAGTAACTCCCCACATTGTGAGACTTGAGAGTCGTTATCAGTAATCTCTATGAGCCTTTCCTAAGTACCTGGAATGAAGAAGAACCTCGTCTTCCAATTCTTGTCCTTCTTGGGAAAATCTTTCATGACCTTCAAACCAGGAACAATGGGTAGGTAATATCTCCAACTCTCTTGAGTAGCTTTGATTTGGGCTAACAACTCCAAACCATGTCAATTTTGGGTATGCCTAGACATTCCAAAAATTATGGTTAAACTAATACGAATGTGCCACCCGTTGGGCATGAACTATGCAAGAGCGATTCTAAACTAGTATAGATCACTCTTAATAGTGTAGGGAAGAGGGAAATGATGCTCTTATTCCAAGAATACTTCATAAAAACAACATAAATCTCTCTTATCAGGTCTCATAACCCTAAGAATGACAGAGTCAAGAACTAAGTATTTTTTTTCTAACCATGGAAAGATCATATTCCTTAATGGAAGAAGGGATTTGAGAAGCCTCAGAGTAAAGGAAAGTACCCTTACCTGAGTCGATAAAACTTTCATGAGAAGGAGAAGAAGTATGATCACTCGACATAATTAAGAAAAAGAGGTTTTAAATTATTAAATGAGCATTGAATAATGAACATTATTTTGACCAATAAATTGCTATGTTTTATTTTAATATTATGTTGTTTTGGAAGATATTTTTGTGTTTTGTAAGTTAATGTGATTTTAGAAGAATCTTGGACTCAAACGAGCAAAAAGAGTGAAAATAGGGCTAAAAATGAAAATTTGAACAAGTTAGAATGAACAAAATGTCAAGCCACCAAGAAATTGTTACGCGTTGTGGCCCAAAAAAATTCCATGCCACGGTGAGGATCTTTCATATGGCATTTGATGATTCTGGAATTTTAACGTGCATCATGGTATAGAAATAAACATGCCATGATAGGATAATCTCAGGTTGCAAATGAAGATCTGAGTTTTGCATTACCCCGTGAAGCGGGTAAAAGCATGTCGTGACCTGTATGTGTTTACTAGATAGAAATCCTAATATGCATATGAAACATGTTTTGTCCAAAATCTAACTTATAAATACACTGTAAACTCCTCTTAAACAATATCCATCCATAAATGGCCACATATAGCAAAATTTTACCTTCCATAACACAAAAATATGAGAGAAAGCTCACAATTAGGAAGTATTTTCAATGATTTGAAGAAAGTGGTCAACCAATTCAATGATTTGAATATCACAGATCAAAAGGGGTATTTTTATTGTTATATCTTTTTTCTCTCTATAATCCAAATATTAATTAAATTAATTTTGATTAATTTAATTATGTTAGGTTAACTTTTGTGTATGTGATTTTAGTTTTGTTTATATGATTGAAAGAACAATTTTGTGATTTTATTTAAATAAAATTTGATTTATTTCTTTTCATGTTTTCATATTCTTAATTATAAATTAATAATGGATCAAATATTGATTTATAATTAAAGATAATATTTTAGAACTAAATATTAGATACATCATATGTGTTTGGTTTGCACTTATGATCAGTAGATTAATTTAATTTCATTCATTTGTACTAAATTAGATGGTTTATTTATTTTCCTTGGATTTATTAATTAATCAATTTCAAGCCCGATCAAAAAAATTATTGGTTAATTTAGAACTTTTCGAGCTCACAATAATCATTGAGGGTTCGTTTGTTTGAAAAAATAATCAATAATTCTAATTTTTTTTGTGAAATCGTTTAATTCATTCTTTCCATGAATGAATAACTAATTTTTCATATTCATTCATCTATTTTTATTCAGTTAAAATTTACTTGTTTAATTTAGTTGTTAAATAATTGTAAAAGTTGTAATCTCTCTTTTAATTGATACTTGTTGGAATATTTAGGATTGTTTCTTTTGGCTAATAAAAAAATAATTTGACTTTTTAAAACACCTTAGGTTAATCTTTTTATTAGTATGCAAGTTTATAGTAAATTTATAAAAAAATAGGGTATTTTAGTATCCATATCTATATCTAGGATTGTTAATTTTTGACACGACATGATAACATGACATAAAGTTGATTTGAATACGACATAACCTAACATGATATGACATGACCCATTTTAACATATTTGTTAATTGGATCAAACAAGATACGACACACTAATAAGAAGTTAACCTGTTAAATTAATGTTTTAATATTATTTTATCCATTAAACTTAACACGAATACGAATCGATCCAATCCGAATGAATTTAATAAGTTAAATTTAGCTAAATTAACATATTTTTATTAAAAATAAATGACACGATAATCTGACACGAGACGGCCAGACTCAAAATAATCCAATCCGATAAAAATATTTTTATTAATATATTGACCCGACTTGATCGATATATCAAATATGTCACATGATTGATACAATTTACTCCTTATCTATGTCTATGTCATGTTGCTCAAACAAAGTTACTTCACAAAAAGTGAAGTGTACAAGTAACATACAAATAAAGTATAAATAAAAAAAGAGAGAGCAGGGAAAAAAAAGATAACAGCTTTTTAATTTCTCTATTTCATCATTCGACAGGTTCTGATTTAAAATAAGGTTTCATATTGTATGCTGTCGACTATACACCTGCTGCAACCTCCCAACTAGCCACTGATCAGAGCCATCTTGTTAAACACAAGTAATTGTTTTCAACCTATAAAAAATAAAAAAATAAATCTGTCTATATTAAAAGACAAACCAACCATTTAACTCTTCCTAATAATCTCCCTCACTCACCTTGTCATATAGAAGTAAACACATACATAGAGAACTCTCTTCTTCACTATTCTTCCCATCAATAAATTCCCATTTCAAAATCATAAAGTCAACAATCACTTTCTTCACATATCTCTCTCCCTATTATTTGCGTCCTCTGCCTTTTCTTTTGTTAATTAACAATGATAACAGGTAAGGACATATATGATGTTCTTGCAGCCATAGTACCATTATATGTTGCTATGATCTTAGCCTATGGTTCAGTCAAATGGTGGAAGATCTTCACCCCAGATCAATGTTCCGGTATTAATCGTTTCGTCGCAGTTTTCGCGGTTCCCTTACTCTCATTCCATTTCATATCAACAAACAACCCTTATGCAATGAACTATCATTTCATTGCAGCTGACTCACTTCAAAAACTTGTCATTCTAGTATCTTTATTTCTATGGCAAGCCTTTAGCAAAAATGGAAACCTAGAATGGATGATAACACTTTTTTCACTTTCAACTCTCCCAAACACACTTGTTATGGGAATCCCTTTATTAAAAGCTATGTATGGAGAATTTTCAGGTAGTCTCATGGTTCAAATTGTGGTTTTACAAAGTGTGATTTGGTACACTCTTATGCTATTCTTGTTTGAATACAGAGGAGCTAAGCTTTTAATTGGTGAGCAATTTCCTGAAACTGCAGGGTCTATAACATCATTTAAAGTTGATTCTGACGTTGTTTCTTTAAATGGTAGAGAACAATTACAAGCTGATGCTGAAATTGGTGAAGATGGTAAACTACATGTAGTTGTGAGAAGATCGGGAACATCCTCTATTGTTTCTTCATTCAATAAATCACATGGTTTGAATTCAATAACTTCAATGACACCAAGAGCATCAAATTTAACAGGTGTTGAAATTTATTCAGTTCAATCATCAAGAGAACCAACACCAAGAGCTTCAAGTTTTAATCAGACTGATTTTTATGCTATGTTTAATAATGCTAGTAAAGCACCAAGTCCTAAACATGGTTATACAAATAGTTTTGGACAAAGTGGTGTTGGTGGTGATGTTTATTCATTGCAATCTTCAAAAGGAGTAACACCAAGAACTTCAAATTTTGATGAGGAGATGTTGAAGATTGGGAATAAGAAAAGGGGTGGAAGGAGTATGAGTGGTGAGATTTTTAATAATGGAGGCTCTGTTTCTTCATATCCTCCACCAAATCCAATGTTTTCAGGATCTACTAGTGGTGGTACAAAGAAGAAAGATATTGTAAGTAGTGATGTTGGTCCTAATAAAGAACTTCATATGTTTGTTTGGAGTTCAAGTGCTTCTCCTGTTTCTGAAGGCAATCTTAGACATGCTGTTAATGGAGCTGTTTCTACTGACTTTGTTGCTACTCATCATCCTTCTAAAACCATTGATCATCAAATTTCTGCATCAAAAGGTGAGAATATCATATTAATTAGGCTAACCAACAACTACATTCTCCTAACTTTTATCAACTTTACATTTTTATCTGCTAACTATTTTTTCGTTAGATTTGGTCCCTAATTTTTTTATTTTTATTTTTTGATTTTCACAAATATGATCCAAAAACACTATATGTGTTAAATTTGAAAAGTTAAGGCCGTAAATCTTAAAAAAAATAAGTAATTTTAACATATTAAATTCGAATTCTATCGTAAAATTTCAACACAATTTTTACTATTGGTCTAAATTTATTAAATTTGAAAAGCTATGTACCAAAACTCAGGGGAAAAAAATAAAGTAATATAGGTGGCCAAAATGTAAAACTAGTAAAAGTTAGGGGACGACAAATATTGTTTAGCTTAATATTTACATTGGATTGATCTTCCCATTAACCATAATATATGTCTCGAACTATATTATATGAGGTTTAATTAAAAAAAAAGTTCAATGCTAAATGAATATTATTGTGTTAATTACTCAATCCCCTTAATTAATGTATATTATTTGAGCAGGGAGGAATGATACGATTGAAAATATTAGTCCTGCAAGGAAGACGAATGATGAGAAAGAGCAGCTTGAATTAGCAGAAGAAGGGTCAAAATTTCCGTCAAGTGCTTCTCCATATACTTGTCAGACAAAAATAGAAATGGAAGGAGATTCAACAAATAATAATAAGAAGCAGCAAATGCCTCCGGCAAGTGTTATGACAAGACTCATACTCATTATGGTTTGGAGAAAACTCATTAGAAATCCCAACACTTATTCGAGTCTTTTTGGCCTTGCTTGGTCTCTCATTTCATTCAAGTTAGTAAATTCTACTTTGATAAAATCTTACCCTAAATCTTCTCTATTAATGTTACATATAAGAAAATTTATGTAGAAAATCTCTCATATATATATATTTGTATTTATAATTTCAATGTATATTTGACAGGTATGACATCAAAATGCCAACAATTGTTCATGGATCTATAGCAATATTATCAGATGCTGGTCTGGGCATGGCCATGTTTAGTCTTGGTATGTCTTCACTATCTTATATTTAACATTAATTCTTATAATATTAACTTTGGGAAAAACTTACAATATTCGTGTGTAACTTAAGTTCAAAGTATTTGTATGTAAACTCGAAATTATATATGTAAAAAGAGATGTATATTAATTTAATGCAAAATATATAATTATCTTTTGATATTGATAATTAAGCAAGAGAAATAATTTGTTATTTTCGATGCCATATATATGGTACCAGGCAACGAATCAGATATCATTTAGCCAATGGTATATGAAGCTCATGTTTACTAATTAATGAAAGATGCAGGTTTGTTCATGGCTTTACAACCAAAGCTAATAGCTTGTGGGAAATCTGTGGCAATATTTACAATGGCAGTGAGGTTCCTGACAGGACCAGCTGTGATTGCGGCGACTTCTATTGCAATTGGTCTCCGTGGTGTTCTTTTGCATGTTGCCATTGTTCAGGTTAATTATTAATTAATTAACCTTTACTCAAAATTATTTATGCAAATATATATTTCTATATTACTGATCAATTTAAACCATTTAACACCGATGCATGAACTTCTCAGAACTGTTTTCACATGCAACCTGCTTAAAAAAATATAGAATACCTCCAAAAAAAAAGCGAAAATCTATGTTAGATATTACCACTACACCTCTGTGTATGTGTGGGAGAGTTATTAAATTAAATTAAATTTTTTCTAAAATATAAGTTTACCGTTGTGATTAATTTAAGATAATCTAAAATTTCTTTTAAGATTATAGTATATGTTTTGATAAATATATAAAAATAATGTTAGTCCTTCTGTCAGGAACCTAATATCAAAGTTAAAAATCTTGTGTTAAAAACCTAGTAATTTTAATTATCGAATTGTAAGTATTTAATTTGTACAGTACATGAAATGAACACTTGTGCGAGAAAAATATATGGATAAAATCAATATTAATCCTTCTTTTGATAGTTTAAACTTTTGTGAGAATTAGTATCTCAAGAACTCCTAACACAACTTACATCTCAAGTTTGTACATATTATTACATTATTTAGTCTTTTTCTTGTGATATATATAATTAGTAAATATATAATATTTTTTCAGTGAAAAAATTTCTTAATTAATTAGCACTAAAATGTTTTATTACTTGTCTATACTTACAGGCTGCTCTTCCTCAAGGGATAGTTCCCTTTGTGTTTGCCAAGGAGTACAATGTCCATCCAGACATACTTAGCACTGGGTAAGTGATTTTTGAATTTATTATTATTATTATTATTATTATTATTATTATTATGATAATCACTGACTAAAAATTGTAATGAAAATTTAGAAAAGAGTTAAAAATCATAGAATTTTTACCTTATTTGTCAAATTGATAATTATTAATCTATATTAAATTGAGCATGTGTTGAATATTTATGGCATGCAGGGTCATTTTTGGGATGCTGATCGCTTTGCCCATAACAATACTATATTATGTGCTTCTTGGGCTCTAGTTTTTATGTGAGAAAAGGAAATTGAAGGCAAAAGAAAATATAAAAGTACAAATCCAAGTGAGGGCTTAGGTGGATTTGGAAGACAAATTTCTAAAAAATTTAGAAATATGCCATTCGATTCAGTACCAGTTAGCTTTATATATATATATGATCATGTGATGGAACTAGCTTTTGGTCTAAATATATAACGTACGTCTTGATCAAACTTTCAGTGTGTTTAACTGTTGAGATTGAAAGTATATAACCAATGAGGTTATAATATCTAGCTAGAGATACAGAGAATATAGAGATCTAGGCTTTTTAATTAATTTAATATTTAATATTTTTTAGTTTTAATTAATTTAGTTGTTACACAAATATCAATGTAGTTAGCTAGCTCTTTATTTATTTAGTTTTGACTTTATTTAATATTTATTATTTCAAGTTTACTTAATCCGTTCACCTTGCTTCTTTCTGAATTTGATAATATTTTTGTCGAAATTTGAACATAAATTTTAGTTTCTTTAGGAAATAATAATTGGTGACATTTTAGCATGTCATATTAATATATGTCATAATAAAATGATAAATATATCACAAGTAGAATAAAATTATATATAATAATAATTTCTTACATGTTTTAACCCATAAAATTCATGTATTCTTAAATCAAAATTAATATTTTCAATGTAAATAGTCCAATCTGTTAGAAAATTTCCTCTATTTTATTTAAAAGTAATGTTTTAATAAGTAAAGCACTCAAGATCTAATTGCAGTAGTAACTGGTAAAATAAACACTAAATGAATCCACCTAAGCTAAAAACTAAATTAAATATTTTTCAAAATGTGTTATATGAAATTATAATGTTTGGTTGTTAATTTATTGGGTTAATTATATCCTTTGTATCTAATTTTTTTTATTATTTTTAATGGTTTGATCATTTAATAAAAGTTTTGTAATTTTTCATCCATTAACTTTTTATATTTGTTAATTTTAATCTAAATTTAAAGATAATAAATTAAATATGTTAAATTTAAAAGTTAAAATATTAAATAATGTAAAAATAAGTTTTTTAATATGTTAATTGTGATTCTTGGAATACAATTTCATTTAATTTTTAAATTTAAATAAAATATGTTTAATATAAAAAGTTATGAAAATTTTATTGAATGACCAAAACCGATAAATTAATTTACAAAAATTGTAATTAAGCCTAATTTATTAATTAAAATTACATCAATCTATTTAGGTACTTATTACGTTGTTATTATTATCTACTATTAACACACAATGCAGCACTGCTGCATTGTTATTATCGCAAATGACCAATTAATTATTATTACTATTGAATGGATACCGACATTCAAGTTTGACCATAATACAAGATATGTTCACATATTATTTATTTTTTCAAAATAAAAAAAAAATCAAATCATTAGCAAATCAATATTTTTAATTGTATTTAATCAAATCATATGCATAATCATCTAATTGTTTTTATGATGAGGTTGACGGTGATTAATATAATTCAATATGAATATCCTTATTTTATTTAATAATTTTATATTCTTAAGCTAAGATTTGTAAAAATATAAAAAAGATAATATTATTTATTTAAAGTTCAATCATTAACATACATAAATGTAAAAAATTGTATAATAAATTACATGGACTATTATTTTCTTATTCATGGACAATAATCCTCATAAAATATTTTCTCTTTTGCAAAACAATAATTCTTTACATTCATAAAACATGATATAGAAGACTAAGTACGTTAAATACCAAAGGAAAAGAATTCAATCGACAAATCTTAATTCCTCTACAAGAAAATTAATATCATCTTCCAAACACTGTGGTGCAACCCAGTGAGGGTTGCCTAGTCCAATTTTTTGCAAAAAATGAGATTAATAGGTGTGTTAGAATACTTAATTTTAAATAACTTGTATATATAATCAATAATAATTAGTATTTTAAAATGGATAATTTTCTCTCAATCTAATCATTTTATATGTTGCTAGTAACTTGCTAATACATGATTGCAAATGGTTTTCTTCAATTGTTCCCTTGTAAGTTGCAAATGATTACATGTATTGACTATTAAGAATTAGTATACACTATTATTAAATTATTTTGTTTCGTCACTTGTATTTTGCTGGTTATGAAAACTGGTCCAAAATATTTTGCTGATTTTTTTATAAAATCAACCTCTTTTTTAAAAAAAAAATTCATCGTTTCTTGTAAACTTCCTTTTTTATAAATCCATTGGTTAGACAAAATTGACCCATAAAAAATCCTCATTTGTGATTTCTAATAGACATAATTCACCTAATTGAAAAATAAAAGTCTATTTATATTACCTCTTTCTCTTGACTCAATGCATCTAAGAGTAAATGTATTTGAACAAACAAGTTAACAAAATCAACACAAAAGAGTGCATGAGGTCTTATCCTAATTGAAAAGGTTGATGGCCTGGAATACGATTAAAGTAAGGAGATATAAACTCTTAAAAGACTCTGTCCAAACTCGCAAAAATATGAACAATTAAACACTCGTACAATTCACATAATTAAAGCACAAAGCATATAATATCAAAAACATATAACTTTAATAATATATATTATATATAACAAACAAAAAGCAAGCAAGCAAGAATGTAAAAGCTTTTTAACCTAAGTATAAGCTTTTACAATATTGCATACAATGCATATAACATGTCATACTAATATTCTTATTTATATATGGTTCATATAGTGTGACACTAAAGAGACTAAAGCATTATATGAACATACATCATAACAAAAACTCATAAATAGGACAAACAACATGAAGTAAAACAAACACATAACTCTCCTCCTAAAAATATGCATGTGATACAATAATCATATTATACATTTTACTCATAAATACCCTAACAAAAAAACATCTACACACAATAGATAACAAGAAACACATAATGAGGGAACCAAACAAAGCATGTTCAAAAAATAAGAGGGTTCATAAATAATAAACAATACATTCAACACAAATATCCATATGCCCATTAATCTATGATGTATTCATATAAGGGTATGACTAAATTTTTGATGACATGCACTATATGTGGTATGCAAAATTTAGTCACTTTGTATGCCATCATGATATGCTTATACGAAGAAAGCAAATAGAAATATAAACTCAAGTTGAATCAACCTTCATATGTACACATATTGACTTTCTCTCCACCAATGCCAACCAAGAAGAAATCAACAAATCTTTCAAAGATTGTAATGAAAGGATAAGGAATAGGGAGGAGAAGATATTTAAGCTTAGACACATCTTTGTTGATCCAAATGAACGTAAAGTTCATATCCATGGCCCTTATACCCTCAAACATGGATTTCTTCTCTTATTACTTCTCAAACTTCAACCAATGAAGTTGACAGAGCAGTACATAAAATTCATTGACTCATGCACTTCTTCCTTTTTCATGCTTCTTTCTTTTCTCCCTCCTTCTCATTTTTATATCATTCTATTTTTACCCTTTTTTATTATTCTCCCTTTTTCATAATTCCATTTTCAACCCTTTTCCTCATTTTTTTCAGTGAAACCAAGAAGGTAAATTGGACAAACTCAACACCAATAAGCTCAACAAAGTGTATAGAAGGTAAGCGGGAATAAAAATTTGGGCTAAGCTAGTATTTAGGGTTAAGAAATGAAGGAATAACATAGTATCACAAAGAAGGGAGACAAAGGATATATGAACAATGGTGGTAAGAAAGGATTAAACGAATCAAGGATGACCTAAATCCTTTTTCTATCCAAGATGCACCTAGAATTTTGCCTTGAGAGACATTATAAGTGGATTTTAGAGATTCTCAAAGAAATACACAACATTAAAGTAGGAGATTCACACAAGCTTTTCAAAACAACCATGCAAATTCACAAAGATATAACATGTGCAAAGGAAAAATGTATTCTTATAAAACAAACAAGAAAAATTTAGCTATATAGCTCCCAAGGAATACTTATAACAAAACATTCACACTTCAATTTAGGTCAAATGCATGCTACGCATATAACAACATGATCCATCTAAAATTCATTTTACATGGAATAGGATGGAAAAGAGAAGACTCGATAATCTCAAGATATACAAAAATGATAACTACCAAGATAGAAGACAAGGAAGGTCTTAAGTTAGAACACTCCTCAAGAAGAGGGAAAAAGTTCCTCAAAAGAGACAAACCACAAAACTTACATCATTGTTAGTAAGAAGAAATGAATGAGCTAACTAACTAGTAAACAATACAAGCAACATTTCTAAGAGAAGGAAGAAGTATGAGATACTACTAAACTACACAATGAGTAAGAAAGGTATAGGTTCCAATATAGAAAAATGAAACATGCTTAGATAAGGACAACAATACAAACAATAGGAGTGTGAAAAAAACACACAAGATAAACATGACATTGCAAGTATGTCAAAAGTCATAAAGATAGGTATAAAATCTAAATAAGATACATATCCACATGGAAAGCAAGAATAAGCACTAAAAAGTGAAAAACTCATGAATACATGCTTGTAAAGTTATCATAGTTAACTTTAAAGAAAATAGCTACATCACAACAGAAGGAAAAAAGGTAAAAATGGGAAAAAAAACTAACAAAAGACAAATAGGGAAACACCACATAACATGCTAGGTGTATGAATGAAAAACCTAGTAAAACAGATTAGAAATGTACTGTATGATATGGCAAATGCAAAGCATAATCCTAATACTTTGACTACACGAAGAACATGTGACATGATGCGTATACAAGAGGCTATAGAAGAATATGCAGGTAGTATGTTAGGCAAATGCATATAAGGGACATGTCAAAGCAACTAGCATGTGAGAAAACTGATAAAGTATCAATCAGACAAATAAAATAACAAATATGATAATTAATATACTATGCATGCCAAGGAAATAGTAAGCGAGATTCAATAAGAAGTGTCAAACAAATGAACACCAACAAAAGACATGTATTCACATACAGAAAAATGACAAACAAAGAGAGAAAGGAAATAAATGACTTAACCTCAACAGATCACCCAAAAATAGTGATTAAATAGTATCCTTCCATTTAAAGAATTTATGAGGAGCAACTGAACTTGGAGATAGTCGTTAACTCATATGATCATGAGATGTGTACGAAACTCAAGATCTATTTAGTTTATAGCCTTTGAAAATTCAATCAAGTCATCCATATAAACTAAGCAAGGTAGACTTCTTACGGTAGATTTATTTCTTTTTGATTTATACCTTAAGTGCATAATGAAACCTATAAGAGCATGCTCAGATGAGCCATAATAGCTACATCCTAACAGAGACATAGGGAAGAATGAGGTGGAAGACTTTGAGCTATACTCCTTATAAATCTAGGACACTTGCAACTCCACAATGATAACAAGTACAAACAATAGAGTTAGGAAAATGGGATCCCTGACTCTGAGGAGTAGTAGAGGAAGAGAAGAAGCGGAAGTTCACATATTGACTTTCACACGAGTATGAGAACTCAATTTCTCATAGAGTGGTCTCAAAAGCCCAAGCTCACCATAGTGGTGACAAGTGGGAGTGAAAGTAAGTAAAGGCAGTGGACCATCATTAGAGCGACGAGAGCCAATGCCAGATTGTTAACCCTAGGATCGATCTTCCTTATGGTTGTCTCATCACTCAATTTATTCTAGCTACGTATGTGCCACCAATACGAGATTTTGATTTTGTATACTTGATGAGGGACATTGGAAAGTCAAACATCTCAACATCATTTACTAGACATCAAAGAGACACAGATCCACTAATGTTGGTACCAGTGGGAAAAAAGCTGCTGATATTGGAACTAGTGAAGGAGTTGTAGATGATATTTTTGGGGATGAAGATGTGGAAAATATGCCTACTTTTGAACCTTTTCATCAGGACTTTTTTGAAAATGAAGTACAAACAAGAATGGAAGCACTATCAAAGAAAGTGAATGGAATGGAACAAATGATGATTTCCATGGATGAGAGGCAATGTATTCCACGATTAAGGATATCCACTCACTGTATGGATTTCAACCTCTAGAATAGTGATATATCTTTTTTCTTATTTTGTAGTTTTGTGCTCTTCTATTGGTTGTTTCAAAGTCATTTTTTTTACTTTTCATGTTATGAAGTTTATTTTGATATTTTTTGCTACTATACATGGATCATATCAATCAATACACTACACTTGCTTTACCTGTTAGTTTGTACTTTATCTGTATGCTGCTTATTTTCTTGGATTTGCTTTAAGATTTCACATTCATTTTAAATGAAAATGCAACATTCATGCCTGCATTTTTTTGAGTTGTGTATTCATATGACAAAAATGGGAAGAAAAATTGAAACTTTAATTGAAAAATCTACAAAAAGTGGAGAACTATTTTAGGGGGAGAATTACATTGAAAATATTTTTTTGAGATATTACACATAGGGGGAGTTATGGTTTTAACTTCTATCTATTGATTACTCACTCTTATAAATATCCTTCACTTTTCTATTGCTATACATTGAAATAATTACCAATAAGTCTTTCAAACAAGTTGTTTGGTTTATGGTTTTGTCTTTCGATGTAAACATGAGCTATCAAGATTCAAGTGAAGATAGTTTTACTAGATCATAAGATAGTTCCCCTATGTAAAATTTATTTTTCCTATTAGTGTTGTGTAGTAAGAGAGAGATTTTGTCACATGATTATGCCAAATGGAGAGATTGTAAGGTTTATGAGTATTGGTGATATTTGGCAATATTTGTGAACAAAACATCCAAATGCAATTTTAGTTTCTAGGTGAGTCGTTCAAGAATATTTTTCAAGCCAAAGAAACTATAAAATTCTAACGAATATATCTCAAGTATATGTCTGTTCGTATGCACCTTAAATTTCATATTAGTTATATAGGAACATTTTACATATAAGTCACTCGATCAATCAATACATGTCTAGATCGATCGAGGTGAGTAGATTGATCGAGAATTGATCTACTCTAATTAAAAAGTCCCTGAATTAATTTTCAATTGAGGTAGATCAATTGAGATATAAATGTTTGATCGATTGAGCATTAGATCTATCAAAAATTGAGTTGATCAATCTATATGTTTTAAAATTTATTTTTTTATTACTCTAAATCAATTGAGGATTGGTTAGATCGATCAATTTTCTTAGATCGATCGAGTGATCTGGTTTCAAACTTTAACCTAATTTTTACTTGAGGCAAATATTTTAATTATTATATTATCCCTATTATTTACTACTCTATGAATTGTTTAGTAGACATGATTGTAATTGGACTTTAACCTAGCATTAGGGCTTCAATCTTTCCTATATAAAGAACCCAATGCTCCATGTTTTATTCAACCATACTTGAATCAACTTTTGCATTTTAAGCTTTCTCTCTAAATCTGTTTTACAAAATTATTCTGGTAGGTATTTTTCATTAGTTAATTAGTCAAACATTTTTGTGGTTATGTTTGATTTGTTAGCAAGCCTACGATATTTGCGTTATTGTTCTTAAAATTTTTTTATAGTAATTCTAATGCTTTTGATTTATCTTTTATTCTATTAATTCATCTAGTTAGAGTTTTTTGTTGTTTAATCCACTCTAGGACATACTTTACACTCATGTTATTGTGCTAACTTTTCATGTGCTAACATGTGACTTGAGTTTATCAAAACGTTGGTCAGGATCCGAACACCTTGCTTGTGGAGAATATGAAAGAAATCAAAGGCTTGTAAGTTAGTTGCTTGGAGGCATTACCTTGATGGGTAGTTTGAGTCCTAGTCTTATAATTGAATATATTTTCATGGTGGATAGTTAGGTAATTTGGTTCCTCTTAAGTCATTGTTGTGATATACATTGTTTCCACCTAAAAATCTCATATGTTATTTTATTTACACGTGATTGCATGTCTAGTCATCTACAAAAATTTTAACTTGTCATATTTCTGCTTATTCTTTATTCACCCCTCTAGCTAATTAGATCCATAAATAAATAAACTTTCAACCACTACCTTAATGTAATAATTATAAATTAAAGATAAGAGTAAAGAATATGAATGTTACCCATTTGCTGAGCGTGCTCAAGTATGGGTATGGAATTGTATGTGCATCCATCAATCCAAACATTTAAATTTACACTGAAAAACTATGTACTTCTCACAAATTTTAACAAACATTTATAAATTAACAATTCTAAACAATGTTCACATGACAAGTAAAAAAATAAAACAAAATAATTAGCATAAAAGAAAAACAAATACAATAAAATAAAGAAAATTATGTTATCTATAATGATAGTTTCCTCTTATCCAGTTCTATTTTAATGTCTTAGCAAGATTCATCATCATCATGATGCTAAAGATTAAAAATCCATATGTAGTCAATTTCTTCTATTCTATGTTGTGTAAAGGCTTCACATGGTGCCCATTTATTTGAAGATTTGTTTAGTCTTAGGATTCATCAATTCTACTACTCTATATAGAAACACTTGGTAATTGTAAACGGTTTATTCCACCTTGATTGTAATTTTTTAGGAAATAATCTCAAATGAGAGTTAAATAAAAGAACTTTCCTTCTAGAAAGAAAAGTCTTACGAACTAGCCTCTTGCCATGATAGTGCTTTGTACTCTCTTTGTATACCTTTGTATTTTCATAAGCTTTGTCCCTAATCTCTTCAAGTTTACTGAGTTGGAGCAACCATTTCTCCTTGTCTTTATCCATATCCATATTTGATTCTTTAATTTTCCAATAAGCTTTGTGTTCAAGTTCAACAGGTAGATGACACACTTTCTCGAAGATTAACCGATAGCAATGGGTGTTTTATATGCTATGTGGTAGGCCCACAAAGCATCATTCATCTTGATCCTTAAAAGGTGCACAATACATTCCAGAGCCCTATTGATTTTCCTATTACTTACTTTTACTTGATTGGAAGTTTGTGGATGATATGGAGTAGCCACTCTCTTTGTGATGTTATACTTCTTCAAATACTCCATCAAAAAATTTGTTACAAAAATAGCTCCTTCTATCACTTATTATTGCTCTAGACATCTCAAACCTACTAAAAATTGAATCCTTCAAGAATTTTGAAATAATATTAGCATCATTAGTTTTAGTAGGTATAACTTTTTCCCACTTGGACACATAATCAACCAAGACCAAAATATATTCAAATCCAAAATATAGGGGAAAATGACCCATAAAGTCAATCTCCCATACATCAAATAGTTCAACAACTAAATTATATGTTAAAGGCATTTCATATCGTTTGCCTATATTACATGTCCTTTGATATCTATCACATTGTGAGCAAAACATATAAGCATGTTTAAAAAAGAGTTGGTCGATGAAAACTAGATTGTAATACTTTAAGGGTCATTTTATTACCTCTAAAATGGCCCTCACAATGAAAATAATGACAAAAAGTCAAGATGCTCTTTTTTTCTTCTTCAAGCATACTTCTATTTATGATTTGATCTTGACCAATCTTTAATAGATAAGGATAATCCCAGAAGTAAAGCCTTCAAGAGTTTAATAGCTTTCTTTTCCTCAAAAGAAATGTCAGGTCTCAAAATAATAATAGAAAGTTATTTAACTATATTTGTATACCATGGATTTGGACCTACTGAAATAATTATTCATCAAGAAAAGTTTCAACAATTTATTCATTACTCTCACCTTCGAGAGAATTGAATTTAGAAATTAACCTAGATAGATGAGATCAACTATTAAGTTTTCTTACCTCGTTTATCTTTGATTTCAAGGTCAAATTCTTGTAAGAGTAAAACCCACCTGATTAATATTGGCCTAGCATTAGGTTTACTTAGTAGATATCTTAAAGTCGCATTATTAGAATGCACAATTACTTTAGAACCTACGAAATAATACCTAAATTTATCTAAAGAGAACATAACGGCCAATAATTCTTTCTCAATGGTGGAATAATTTATTTGGGCATCATTGATGGTTTTTCTAGCGCAAAAATATAACATGTAAATGCTTATCCACTTCCTATCCCAAAACTGCTACGATTGCATAATCAGAAGCATTACATATAGTTTCAAATGGGAGAGACCAATTAGGCACCAAAATTATAGGGACAAATGTTAATTTATTCTTCAAAGATTAAAAGAGACAAGGCATGCATCTTAAAAATAAAATAAAAACATCTTTTGACTCTAAATTTCATAAAGGAAGACTTATTTTAGAAATATCTTTAATAAATCGCCTATAGAAAACTTCACGTCCTAAGAAGCTTTTAATCCTCTTAATAGATATAGGCGGTGGTAATTTTGCAATCAATTATGCTTTTGTTTTGTCAACTTCAATTCTTTTGTTAGAAATAATGTGTCTTAACACAATCCCCTATTGTACCATTAAATGATTTTTTCCCAATTGTCACATTACATTCAATACATCATTTTAAAACTAAAGTCAACTTTTTCAAGCAATTATCAAATGTGGTTCCAAAAATAGAAAAATAATTCCTAAATAGCTAAATAAATATTTCCACCATGTTTGAGAAGATTGATATCATACACCCCTGAAATGTGGTAGTAGCATTGCATAACCCAAATGGAATCCATCTAAAAGCAAATGTCCTAAAAGGACATGTAAAACTGGTCTTTTGGTGCAAATGGGTACCTGATAACAACCTCAAAGACCATCTAGAAAATAATAAAATTCATGTCCAACTAGTCTTTCTATCATCTAATTAATGAATGGAATAGGAAAGTGATCTTTTTTAGTGTACAAATTCAATTTCTTGAAATCTATACACATCTTCTATCCATTGATTATTCTAGTGGCCACCAATTCATTCCTATCATTTTTCTCAACTGTTATACCATATTTCTTTGGTACCATATGCATTAGACTAACCCGCCTACTACCAAAAATTGGGTAAATTGCTCCTACTTGTAGGAGTTTAAGGATTTCCTCTTTAACCACCTCTTGCATAATTGGGTTAAATATTATTTGGGCCTCTTTAACCACCTCTTGCATAATTCGGTTAAATATTCTTTGGGCCTCTTAAACAGGTTTAGCATCATCCTTAAGATTCATCTTATACATACAAATAGATGGAATAATGCCTCTAATATCCCCGATCCTCCATCTTAATGCCTTTCAAAATTTCCTAAGCACTTTAACACATTCATTTTCCTAGATTTCAATCAAAAAAGATGAAATAATAGCTAGATAAACTTTCTTTTATCCCAAAAACACATACTTAAGGTGCTTATGTAAGTATTAAAGTTTTATGTTGGGTGGAGTGGCTTCTTCCCCAAGTGGAATACTAGGTAGATCTAAGGGTTTACTAAGATTTCTTATTGGTTCAACATTATCAAGTAATTCAAGGTACCCCTCAGTCTTCTCATTTAAATCCTCTTTTTCAATAGTTAGAGAAATTTATAATTTGTCATCCATCATATCTCGTAGAAAAGTGTTATGTACAATGTTTTCTATAGAATCAATATCAAAGCATTCATCAATGGAAGATATAGAAGGAAAAGATGAAGAGTCAAAAACTTTATAATGGATAGTCTTTCTTAAGACTGTCATTGTTAAATTCCCATTTTAGACATCAATAATAGTCTTGGTAATGACCATAAGTGGTTTACCAAGAAGCATTGTATGTTTTTTGTCCAAGGCATTGGTTTTCTCCATACCCAAAATCACAAAATAAATAGGTATTATATGTTTGTCTACCTGTACTAGCATAACCTCAACCATTCCCTTGGATATTTCATAGATCTATCCACAAGCTGAATAGACATGGTTGTAGTTTTTAATTCTCTCAAACCTAGCTATAAGAAAATATAGTATATCATCAAATTTATATCAGTGCCTAAATCTAGCATGGCTTTAGCTACCTTTATATCCCCATAGTGATGTTTATTATAAAACTTCCAAAATCTTTTAACTTTAGGAGTAATTGGTGCTGAAGCAGAGCACTAGAGATTTCTGATATCACTAATTTTTTATTAAGCTCATACCACCTTTTTCTTAATGCTTAGTTCCTTGAAGAACTTAGAATAAGAGAGTATATTCTTAATCACTTCTAATAAAGGTAAATTAATATTAATTTAAAAAGCATATTAAAAAGAGCATAGAATTTCTTATCTTGTATGGATTCCTTTATTCGGTGAGGAAATTGTATTGATTGCTAGTGTGGTTATGATACTTTATGATTTTTGAAAATGATAATTGACTCCCTAATTCTTTCCTCATAAAGCTTATCATTATTAACATTTTTCCTCCACTATGAGGAACTATAATTTCACCTTCTTCATTGCTTACACTAAATGGTAAATCATTAGTAATTTTAGGTAATAATTTATTGACTACTTTATCACTTCAAAGGTGTAACATCCTTTGGTTTTTTTGCTTGGCTAAGGAACTCTCTTTTTTCTTGCTTTTGCACATATTCTACTAGTTACCCAACTCTAACTTCAACCCTTTTTACCGAAGCCTCTATGGAGTTTAACCTTTGATTATTCATTAATTGGTTGTCTTTACTAATTTGAATAAATGAATTCAAATTATCTTATAGGTTTGGTTTATTGGATTGATTTAATTGGTATGGTCAATTTTTATATGGTTATTGTGTTTGATTTTGGGCATATGCTTCGTAATTGTTTGGTTTTCAAGTAGGGTCAGGTCAATTATAAGTATTGGAATGATACCTTTACACATAATTGGCTTCTAGCAAGGTTAGCATGATTTTATGAGATGTATTAGTTAATTAATTATGCTTGTACAATATTAATTAATTTAGCATGATTTATTATGTTATTTAATATATGAATTAATATTATTGATTATTTCTTAAAGATACAAATAGGAGATTAATTAGGTTTATTATCTGTTATAAATTAAAACCATTTAACGCATTCAGTCGAATCTATCAATTAATTTTAATTAAATTATATTTTTTTAAGAGATTAATAAACCATTCAATTGTCCCCTTTAGTCGAGTCTAACAATTTAAACTCTTATCAAAATATTTAAGTTAGGTTAATTATTTAAGTGTTTAGAAACAAACTTTCATATTTTAAAACTATTACTAAAAATGTGTCGTTAATATATTTTTATATAGTAATTATTTTAAAAATATTTGAAATATAATTTTCACTCTAACTATACAATTGATATAGATCAAAAATTTAAGAGCACTACTCTAAATCAGATCTAGATAATTAAATCCTAAATCTAACTCTCTTGTTTATTATGAAAATTACTGAATCAATATACTTTTCTTTAACAAACGTTTCTTTAAATCTTGATGAAGAATTAAAACATAATTCATTTTATAAAAATGTTTTACCTACTTTAATATTTCAAAAGCATAACAGAATTACTAATATCCGATAATATTTTTAACCTGACATGCTTAATTTAATAAATGATCAATATATTAAACATATCATGTAACACCTAAAGATAATCTAAAAAGGATGCATTCAAATTATACATTAATTGTATACTTACAGAATCTTAATATCATTTTTATTTTGGAAAAACCTCTAAACATAATTATCAATATTTTTTATTAAATTGAAACTAAAGCTACTACCTAAACTATGTTTGTTCAACTCTCCATTTGAGAGAAAAACTTTAAAACTATTAAAAAGAATAGAAACAATAAGAGAAACTAAGAAATCAAGAAGGAATTGGGATTGCTTGGAATAAAGAATTGGCGTCCAATTTATAGTTGAAGAAAAGGAAAAAAATAGTGGATTAGATAGGCGGGTGCCATGGCACAATTTTTTTCCACATCACGACATACACAAGTTGTAAATGGTTGGAACTTGATCCATTTCATACGTGTCGTGGCATACAATATTTCCATGTCACTACATTCACCACTTTTGGAATGTGTGAATTTCATTCTGTTATCCTTGCACCACAAAATATACAAATTCCACGCCATGGCCCGTGTTACTCGAAACAACTGGAAGACCGAATTTCTTATACATCCTTTTTTATGGTTTGGAACTGTAAGTCCCGTTGTACTCGTGTCTATTTGTTGACTTCTCATATACAAAATATGATATCTATTTTATTTTACTTACTATTCTGTCATCCTCTATGTAAGGTTAGTTACTACAGATGAGTAATACACAAAGACACATAGTTAGAAACACTTTGTATGTAAGCATGTTTACACACACCATAAGGTTTATTTTTATAATGTGCATGCTAAGTGGAGTTTTGGTTTTCGGTGAACGATTTTGTGAGTGACCGACATTATCACTTGTGTCTATAGTTTGTTTCAGATGTTGGCGAAGTATTGATGAGGTGGCTGGCCAGGTGGTAATTTTGTGTTCTATAAATATCCCATATTTCTTCTTTTTTGGCATCCAAAAATTGTAGTAGAGTTTTGTCAAATTGACATCTCATTTTTCTATTTTCGGATCATTAATACCTCGATTTTTGTTTGGTATTAATGATTCCTAATTGTGTGAGCAAAAGTGTGCTCATAAGTGGTGAGTACTCAATATATATGGTGTTTATGAGTGGGTTGTATGTGATCCGTATGTCGGTTGGTAGTTTCCCTCGTGTAAATTTTTTTTGTGAAGAGCCTGTATTATTATGAGCTATGTGTTGGTTGGTAGTTTCATTCATGAAGTCTTTCCTTATTCACTTTACACATTACTAATCTTTGGTTACTAATCACACCACTTTGGTGGTGTGTGCTTTGAAGAAGAGTCGGGTTCATGTGTCAAACCAGGTTATTATAGAAGTAACAAACGAAAGAAGTAATAGGTAGTTAGAGTAGGTGTCCTAACTGATAAAGGTATTTGGGTTTATACTTTTCTACCATGTTGTATCTAGTTATCGTTTTTAGTGGATTGTTTGTTACTGAGTAATTTTCTTAAGTAACTCGAGGATGTTACCATATAGATAGAGTTTCTATGTGAGTTTACCTCATTATATTTGTTGTTATGCATGCTTGAATATGTGGCTAGTACAATCAGAGCTTAAATATGTATGTTTTAACATACTGAATTTTATAGTTTGATTAGAAAGCTTTTATTATTTATTGCATGCTTTATGTTTACTAACTATATGTACTACTATTATATTATCAATTATGTGTTATCTGTTACATGTTATGCATGATCAAATTACATGTTAGTTTAATATGTGTGTCTATTTTGTATGAACCAATATACTAAGTGTATACTCTGATGAGAAAGTGTATTTGTTATATGTTGTAGCATACTTACTTTCCTTTCTATATAGTATGTATATAGTTTTCTAATCATTGATTATGATATAGTAAATTAATCTATCTGTTTCTTGATTAATTTATATAACCTACATATGTTATGTTCATATGAGCTTGATGTGAGTCTCTAAGAAGTTTGTATCTCTTTACCCTAATTGTATCCCAAGTGTTAGATTCTTTAATTGGTTTTCTATGTTTTGATTGATGGCATATTGTGAGAGTACAATCATCAATCGAATATGTTCCCACATATGAAGTCTTAAAGTGATTGTAAATCCTTTGTTGTTTAGTATGCATTCTTATATCACTTTAAGTTAGTTATTTTCCATACATATTTTATTGTTAGTATGTACAAGAGCTTTTAAACTATTTTATATTAAATTTCACTTTTATCCGTATTAAATACTCATATTTTAATCACGTTTTAGTTACTTGATTAAAAATAATAATATTCTAAAAGAAAAATTATTATATTAATATAATTTGTCCATGTTATAAAACTAAATAATTTATAATCTAAGAGATTAAATGATACAAATAACCTAATATAATGTACTATTATGACAACTTATCCTAACTAATATATATATATGTGGTTCTTTTATTATCGTTTTTAAGGTAAACTTATATCAACTAATTATTTTGTTTTGTTTTTATCACTAAATTATTACATTTATTCCTTTTATATAATTATGTTAATCTCATTTAAGGACATCATACGTCAGTAATAAATTTTGAATAATTTTTTCTAAATATAACACTTAATTAACTGAATTGTTCCAAATCTATTACTTAATTATATGACGTATAATATAATAATTTGATGGTATAATCGAAACAAAAAATAATTTGATAATATGAGAAAAAAATATAATAATTTAATAATATTTTTATAGGTTTACTCTTGTTTTTATGATTTAACTCATTTATTTTTTAGTTTTTACATTTTAATACCTTTTTTTATTCTTTAATCCACTTTTCTTATACATTTGAAGTTTAATTTCAATATAGTCTTAAATTTTGAACTAAATATAAGAAATTAAAAAAATAAAGGATTAAATTATAAAAGATAAAAATAAGACTTCTGATATTCTTAAAATAAATATACCAGATGAAAGATGAAAAGAAAAAATAATGAGAAAATCAAACTCTAGAATATAATATATATATATATAAAAGGATAATTTATATAACTCAATTAAAGATAAATAAATAAAAAAGTACTCTCCTTAAAATTGAATAGCTAAATTATATAAAATAATATCTAATTTTCCAAAAATAACTTGAAAAACGTACAATTGACTTGTTTCAATCAATATGCAACATTTGGGATAGGCTTTTTATTTATAACTAAAATATATAAGTTGGAGAGAGTAAATTCTACTTATGATTATAGGGTTTACCAAGTGATAAATGTTGTTTTCCCATTACTGACACGCTTGCCTTTTGACCTTAGCAGAAACTATGCCTGCTTAGTTATGGAGATGTCCTAAGAAAGATTACCAAGGCACAAATACAACAATACTAGTTCTCAAAAATTAAAACTTTAAAGGCTCCAAAAAATTCAGAAAAGAAAGACACTAAAAGGGACAATAGTTATTTAATTCCACTCCCGTGAAGAGTCGTCATCCATATCCTTCATGTATATACAACAATCTGTTCATGATCAGAATTCAGAAAGTAACAAGCACCAAAACAATCTATAAATGGTGCTCTTAATGGAGAACTAGCCCAAAACTCCTAGTCCTAACTCCTAATTCATGGTATCACTCGTGAAGACAAAATTGGTCAAACCAAATGGTAATAAAATTGAAATAAAATCAAATGAAAAATATTGCGAGCTAGGATTAGCTTCATCATCAAACTAGACGAGTTGATAATTTGTTAGACCGATTCTCTACCATAGCTATCGTCATGGATGCTTCCGTTTTCCTTACCCATTTTTTTTATTTTGGCAAAGAAGCTGTGGTGCCTTAGTTGATTGTTGCTTCAAATTTAGGTAAGTATAACAAGACATACCACCGATAGCTGTAAATGCACCACAGATACTGGTTGAACCCGGATTGGAACCGAAGATGTAGTAGTTTCCGAGAAGAATAACACATGTTTTAAACTGCCCCAGAACTACATGTGTTACAGCAGATGTAGCCCTGTAAAGTTCACATTAAGAGTCAAAGAAAACAGCAGGATTAAGAACTATCCAACAGACAGTAGGTTAGATAGGACATAGAAAGAACATGATTATACGAAATGTCAAGTATCAAGAGAAATGATATCACTCGCTTTTGCATCCATCCTCTTTATATATCATATATCGGAATTATTTTAAAAATTAGAAAGATGATTCATATTTTTAAATAATATTTACGCGTGATAAAATCTAAAATCTAAATAGTATGAATGTAAATTTGTGTCCTTAACAGTCACCTTAGTATCAATTATTTCATGCCATCACTAGCTACCATTATATCAACTTGTGATAAGACTAAGCATGTCGTGCCAACGGAATAGTTCATCTGGGTTCAATTGTACCTTACAATAAGTTGACGAGAAAAGAGTCACTATGTCTCTTTCCGTAGTTAATTCCAAAAACAATTGATGATTGTGAAAAGTATAAAGAGATAAGAAGAAAGAATGATTTAATGTTGTATTGGTGTGTTTAGAATGTATATAGAGAACCCTATTTATAGGGTTGTAACAAGTGTAGTACAAATGTAGTACAAGTGTAGTACAAGTGAAATAGTAAGTGTAGTACAAGTGAAATAGTAGAAGTGTAGTACAAGTGAAATAGTGAAAGTGTAGAACAAGTGAAATAATACAAGTGAAGTATAAGTGAATTACAATATCAAATATAACTTAACATCCCCCCTCAAACTCAAGGAGGAAGAGAAACAATCAACTTGAGTTTGGAAACTAATTCTTGAAATCTGCCTGGTAGATGAGATTTGGTGAAGATGTCAGCTGTTTGATCTGTGGAGGATATTGATTTGAGACAAACAGTATCTTGAAGAACATGTTGACGAACAAAATGACAATCAATCTCGATATG
The DNA here is from genome assembly GCA_030763125.1 of Hippophae gyantsensis. Lineage (NCBI taxonomy): Eukaryota > Viridiplantae > Streptophyta > Magnoliopsida > Rosales > Elaeagnaceae > Hippophae > Hippophae gyantsensis. Next base: position 16,001,128 of record CM061030.1, read on the forward strand.
TTTTGTTCGTTCATGAAATACATTATTGTGAGCAATCTGAATAGCATTCTGATTGTCACAATATAAGATAGTTGCAGTTGATTGGAGAACACCCATATCAGCAAGTAACCAACGGAGCAAAAGAAGTTCTTGAGTGGTGTCAACAAGAGCACGATATTCAGCTTCAGTGCTGGATCGAGAAGTGAGGGATTGTTTCTTGCTTCGCCAAGATATGAGAGAGTTTCCAAGAAAGAAACAATATCCAGTGGTAGAGCGACGATCAGTTGGGTCACCTGCCTAATCAACATCGTAAGAGGCGTAAAAGAAGATTAGACTTGTTGAAGAAGTGGAGACCATGAAACATGGTGCCTTTGATGTAGCGGAGAATGCGAAGAACCGCAGTATAATGGGTAAACCGTGGAGCAGACATGAATTGACTAACAAGATGAACAACATAGGTAATGTCAGGACGAGTGACTGTGAGATAAACAAGACTGCCTACTAGTTGTCTGTATAGTGTGGCATCTGAGAGAATAGTACCATCTAATGGAGTAAGTTTGACATTGGTTTCTAGAGGTGTTGATGCAGTTTTGCAATCAGTAAGGCCAGCCCGATTAAGAATATCAGAAGAGTACTTTGCTTGAGAGAGATAATATCCTTGAGAATTAGATGAGATTTCTAGGCCCAAGAAGTAGTGAAGACGACCAAGGTCTTTCATTTCAAATTGATGGCTTAGAAACTGCTTGAGATTAATAATTCCATTAGAGTCATTCCCTGTTATGATCATATCATCTACATAAAGGAGTAGAAGTGTTACACCAGTGGGAGTCTTCCGAATAAAGAGACTGTGAGTCATAAGAACTGGAAGTGAAGCCAAAGTCAGTAAGTGTAGAGCTGAATTTGGCAAACCAAGCCCGAGAAGCTTGTTTGAGGCCATAGAGAGCACGACGAAGTCTGCATACTTGATGAGGTGAATGAGTGTATCCAGGAGGAGGTTTCATATAAACTTCCTCAGTTATGTCTCTATTGAGAAAAACATTTTTGACATCCATTTGAAACATGTTCCAATTTCGGGCAGCAACAACAGCAATGATACTTCAAACAGAGGTGAGGCGAGCTACAGGTGCAAAAGTTTCTTCATAGTCGATTCCATATTCCTGTGTAAAACCCTTTGCAACTAGACGAGCTTTATATCGTTCCATAGACCCATCTGAATGAGTTTTGATTTTGAAAATCCACTTGCAACCAATCAGAGATTTATTAGATGGAAGATCAACAAGATCCCATGTATGTGCTTTTGTTAATGCCTGTAATTCATCTGTCATAGCTTGTTGCCAATGAGGATTAGAACTAGCTTCTCTATAGTTTTGGGGTTCATGATGAGACAAAATAGTAAAGAAACATTGGTAATCACGAAGATGAAAAGGAAGACTACTTACACGACTAGAACGACGAAGTGATGACTCTGGACAATCAGGTAGTTGGTCTTCAGAAGATGTTGTTATGGTAGGATCAGCAGAAGGAGCAGACACATCAGGAGAAGCCGTAGTAGACGATGGTGAGGGTAATGGAGCAATGTCAGGAGGAAATAAATCAATAGTTGGGTCATTAAAAAATGAGAGTGAGGTAGGAGATGAGACATGAAATGAGAAAATAGAAGAAAACATTTTATGTTCCCAAAAGATGACATGACGAGAGATGCGCAATCGTTTAGAGATAGGGTCCCAACAACGATAGCCTTTGTGTTCTATTCCATACCCTAAGAAACAACAAAGACGAGCACGAGGTTCTAATTTATTGCGTTCATGAGGGTGAAGAAGAACAAAACAGGCACAACCAAACACTTTGAGTAGTTCATAAGATGGAGAAGTACTATAGAGACGCTCATAAGGGGATTGATTGTGAATAATAGGCATGGGAACACGATAGATGGTATAAACAGCCGTAAGAACTACTTCACCCCAAAAGCGTTCAGGACAAGAACTAGAAATGAGGAGAGTACGGACAGTATTAAGAATATGTCTGTGTTTTCGCTCAACTCTTCCATTTTGTTGAGATATGCCAGGACAAGAATATTGAGAAAGAGTCCCATTTTGTCGAAGAAAATTTAAAAAATTTGTTTCTTTATATTCCATAGCGTTATCAGCTCTAAGTACTTTGATATTTTGAGAAAATTGGGTTTTAACCATTTGGACAAAATCATAATAAATTTTAGGTAATTCAGATCTATATTTCATGAGAAAAATCCATGTGAATCTTGAATAATCATCAATAAAAATGACAAAGTAAACACATTCCTCCATAGTAGGATGTGGGGATGGACCCCAAACATCAGAATGAATTAAGTCAAAAGGGGAGACAGAAATAGATTTACTTTTATTAAAACATAAAGCAGGTTGTTTTCCCAATTGACAAGGCAAACAATTTACATTATCAGAAATAGAAACAGATCCTAATTTATCAGAGGATGCTAAGGGACGAAGACGTCCTATAGACGTATGGCCTAGACGAGCATGCCATAGGTTGATAGGAGTAGTAGAAGCAAAGAACTAAGTATGAGGAGAATTGGGTAGATGAAGGTTGATAAGTTCAAATAATCGTCCAACCTTACGGCCTATCCCAAAGATCTGTCCTGTCTGTGGATCCTGCACATGACAACCAAAAGAAGAAAAAGTAATAGTAAGACCAAGTTCACATAATTGACCAACAGAGATAAGATTTAGAGTAAGGTTGGGAATATGAAAGGTGTCAGAAAGTGATATAGAAGATGTGGAAACTTGACCTATAGCATTAACATGCATATGTGAACCATTGGTTGTTTGAATTAAAGGTTTGGAGATGGAAGATTGTGTGGGAGAGAAGATATGAGTATCATGAGTCATATGATTACAACAAGCAGAATCAAAATACCATAAAGATTTACCTGATGTGAGAGACAAGGCAGTAGGAGGAGGATTACTAGATTGTGAGAGAACATGTTTAAGAAGACCTTCAAGTTCTTGAGTAGAGAAGGTAAATTTGTCATGGTTATCCTCAGAAACAGTAGCAGTGATAGATGAGTTACTATTTTTACCTGAAGCATGTTGAGAGGGATTCCGTGAGGAATGCTGAGAGGGATTCCGTGAGGAATGTTGAGAGGGATTCCGAAAGAAATCTCTGTTAAAGTGTCCTGGACCCTTCTTGTGACAATATATACATACCCGAATGGGACATGTAAGAAGCTCATGATTGGGGTTGTGACAGTAGGTGCAGCCTTGATGTTTGAAGTCTTATTTAGAACCTCCTTTAGGGCGATAAGAAGGGGTGGCAAGAACAGAATCTGTATGATGAACTTTGAAAACCCCCATCCGAGTTTCTTCAGAGTGAAGCTCGGTCACAGCAGTATCTAAGGATGGAAAAGGACTCCGATGGAATAAGGAAGCTCGAACAGGTTCAAATTGATCATGGAGAGCCATGAGAAAAATAACAAGACGCTGGTGATTACGGTAAGTTGTAAACATCTCAGCATCAATCTTGTTCGTCCAAGTTGGTTCAGAGAGAGTGAGTTGATCCCAAATAGTATGCATTTCAGAGAGAAATTGGTTAATGGTTTGATCAGCCCTTTGGCGTTTGGTATGAAGAGTTGTTAGAAGTTGATATTGGTTGGCCAAATCTGTTGTAGTGAAGCGAGCTTCAAGAAATTCCCAAACTTTTTTGACAGTGTCAAAATGCCCAAATTCACCATGGATGGAGGGTAAGGTGGTGTTACGGAACCAGGTAATAATTTGATGATGTTTACTCTCCCAGTCTTCAAGGCAAATTCACCATGGATGGAAGGTAAGGTGGTGTTACGGAACCAGGTAATAATTTGATAATGTTTACTCTCCCAGTCTTCAAGGCGGTCAGCAAATAAGGAGTTGTTTTCAGTGGTTTCTTGGATGGGTATAGAGATATCATCAGTTATGAAACGCCATAGCTTGCGTCCTTTCAAGAAATTTTTCATTGCTTGTGCCCAAGCTAGGTAGTTAGTATCATCAAGGGTGGTAGAGCTTGGTTTTGGGACATCATTTCGATCCATTTTAACGAAATATAAAGCAAATATATAGAAACAGTATAAAGGAGATATCCTTAAAAAATGAAAAGAGAAGTTGAAAACAAGCCTGGAACTGGGTTGAGGTGAGCCGGGTTGGAGTGAGCCGAGTTGAGGTGAGCCGGGTTTGGAGTGAGCTGGGTTGGAGTGAACCGGGTTGAGAGTGAACCGGATTGGTTGTGATGGAGAGAGGCGAAATTTTGATAGAAATTTTAGAGGTATATGAGAGGCTCTGATACCATGTGAAGAGTATAGAGAGATAAGAAGAAAGAATGATTTAATGTTGTATTGGTGTGTTTAGAATGTACATAGAGAACCCTATTTATAGGGTTGTAATAAGTGTAGTACAAATGTAATACAAGTGAAATAGTAAGTATAGTACAAGTGAAATAGTAGAAGTGTAGTACAAGTGAAATAGTAGAAGTGTAGTACAAGTGAAATAGTGGAAGTGTAGTACAAGTGAAATAGTGGAAGTGTAGTACAAGTGAAATAATACAAGTGAAGTATAAGTGAATTATAATATCAAATATAACTTAACAATGATAATGCATAAAAATAGTTAAATATGTGCAATAACTTCCAATCACTAGTAGTTACTGATTGCTCGGGTATGTGCCAGAGTGGAAATCTATTGCTTGAGTTGTGAAAGTGATAATAGTATGCAGACTTGCCTAACTTATGATGGTACATATTATAATGAACTCATATGATTCCATGAGTATGATCAGTCAGGTCTTGTTAGTTTAGTGCCACTAAGTTAAAGTGGGTATTGGAGTATGCAAGGATATTTTAGTAATGTGTTTAAGAAGGATAAAATAGTAATCTCACTTGCACCATTGTCATGTTGGGCTCCAATATGTTTCTGATCTATTGGTCCATTTTAAATGTGACAGCCCACTAGGCTGGACTTTCGGCCCATGACTCAGATATATTTTGCTGGTTTAACGAGAGGTAATATGGTAAATGAATGGATACTGTTAGGATATACTTGTAGGCCTCGTACTCTACCGTGGGAGGATCTGTAGACTCCATCTCCAATCCAAGGTATGTTAACGAGTTCTTTTCGCCTTCTCCAAGCCTCGAATCAGGGACCTAGTCTTTACGTACCTGATTCGAGGCTTGGGGAAGACGAAAGGAACTCGTTAACGTACCTCGGATTGGAGATGGAGTCTAAGGACACTCTCACGGTAGAATACAGGGTCCACGAGTATATCCTAACAAATACCATTTAAACGCTACTCTTAGCCCTTTTAGGGCATGCCTTCTCACTCGAATCTCCTCCTCTTCTCATGCCTCTCATTCCTCTCTGTAATTTCTTAGGGTTTCTTTGATAAACTCTTAGTTTCCTTAGAGATGGTGTGTGCACATGAGTTAATGCAACAAGTAGTGTTGCATCTTTGGATCCTTGTATACTGTTTTTCTAAGTTGTGTACTGTAACTTGTAACTTTGATTTATTATAGTAGATAGTTCTTCTCCCCATCCCATAGATTAGGGTGTTAGTACTCAAACCACATAAATCTCTGTATAATATTCTTTATCTGTTTTACTTTCATTTGTGTTATTGTTGCTGTGTATGAATTGCGGGTTTCATTCGTTTGAGTTCTTAGTGTTTTCTTGAGACGAAGAGCATATATTCTCAATAGGTCAATTAAACTACTAAGGGTTGAATATAGAGCTCTCTCATTAAGCTTTATATATCTTCACTCAAATGCAGACCCTCTTAACTAGGTTTTAAGCTATGTTACTTGATCTTTTTATTTTTCATGAAATATTCGTGTCCATATTACAAGACATTAGGTACTTAGACACTCCAATTCGGTATAAATTTACAAAAAATTTAGAAAATGCATATGTCCAGAATATGTATTCAAAAATTTCTTACACTCGGTATTGAGTCATTGTAAGATAGGCTTTATTCATCACTTATATACAGTACCAGTCCCTACCACATAAATCTGAATGCTTGGATTTCTTTATCTTATCCTGTAGATGGATGACAACATTATATATAATCAAGCCGATTCCAAGTGATGATCTAGCAAGTAATAATACCTTCTATAGCTAGGTGCAGAAGAGATCATGAGAACTGCAAAATCTATAGGGCTCTATTTAAGTTATCAATAACTGCTTATGATAAAATGAGCAGTACAAGGTACTATAAAGGAACATACCCCAGAGCTAAAGCGCCTGACCACTGCAGCAAGAAACCAAGAATGGCTGACATAAGGATTGTAAAAGTGTCATCGAAGTTCCAATTAAAGGAAAGAACACCAGGTGGATCTAACCAAGGTATCATAATGACCAAGAAAAACACGGTGATCGGTGCTGTTTTCCACATTAACCTGTTCAATGATTAAATCGTCGTTTAATTAGAGACAATTCATTTATAGTAAACCAATAGAAATTAACTAGAATTTTGAAATTAACCACATACGCCAATGCCGGCCAATTCGCCTGCTGTTGCAGACTGGACCAGAGGATCTTGTTGACTGCACTTGGTATTATCCATGCCAAGGCTACACATGCACCAAAAAGGTGGAATTGAAGATCTGTTACTGTAGCTACGGCAACACCTACAGATACCACAGTAAGTGCTACTACCTGAAGCATTCGCTCAAATGATTACTATACAAAAGGAGAGACTGCAACATTTTGCTACCAGTAGAATAACACCTCTTAGATAAATTTACAAGGAAGTGCACTCAATTATGAGGATTAGAACAATAAATTAATAACTAAAAGATATCAAAAGAGCAACTCAAACCAACAGGGAAGTGTATTAAAAGTTTAAAATCCGTTAGTAGGATAAATTTCTAGTAGGTGATACACATGAAGTGTGTGTTCTATGCAGTTTTGTTATAATAGATGTTGTAAATCAGTGTTGAAAATATTAAAGTCAAAAGCCAAGGCTTAAAGGCCTTCTTAGAGAAAACAAACCCTTTTTATTCATTTTTTTCCATAAATTATATATATATATTATTATTATGACTAATATTCAGCTGTAATACACATCAAAACAAATAAAGGAAAATAAAAACACTGCAATAAAGGAGGTGCAGAAAAAAAGAAAAAAAAAAGGAGAGAAAACCCAGACGGGAAAAGAAATTAAAGAAATAAACAGTTACAAAAGTGGGTTAGGCCTCTGGCCTTTGGCTTTGACGTTTTCAACACCAATTTTCAACATGGTATCAGAGCAAGTCGATCTTCTTGAAAAACAATTGTTATTCTTATACTCAAAGTGCGTTTGGCATTCTATCAGAGCGATTTCTTATTCTATTTGTTTTTTCAAACCAAATTTCTTGGCGATGATGGATTAAATCTCTCTTATAGCTTCTACCGACTTGATGTGGAGGAGGAGTATTGTGGTAAAAGGAAAGATTCCACATTGAAACCAAGCTCTTGGCAATGATGGATTAAATTTCTCCTGCAGTTTCTACCTACCTGATGTGGAGGAGGAGTATTGTGGTAAAAGGAAAGGTCCCACATTGAAACCAAGCTCTTGGCGATGATGGATTAAATCTCTCCTACAGCTCCTACCTGTCCAATGTGGAGGGAAAGTATTGTGGTAAAAGGAAAGGTCACATATCGACAACAATATATATATTTTTTTGCTATCGTAATCAACATTTTTTGTTAGTTTTACATTTGCTGTCTTGGCTTTTCATCAGTTTTAACGAATTCTGTGCAAGCTTAGATCCATAAACCTTATGGATCCAGCTTGAGGGGGAGTATTAGAGATAAAATTAAGGAGTAATTTAAGGAGTAAATTAAGGAATGTTAACTTCTTAATTTAAGGAGTAAATCAAGAACCTTAATTCAAGGAGTAAATTAAGGAGTAAATCAAAGAGTTATCATCCTTAATTTAAGGATTAATTCAAGGAAAAAAACAAAAAATCCTTAATTCAAGGAGTAAAACAAGGGATCCTTAATTCAAGGAGTAAAACAAGGAATCCTTAATTTAATGAGTAAATCAAGGAATGTTTAATTCAAAGAGTAATTGAAGGAATAAATCTCCTTATATATAACTATAGAATTGTAATGAAAATATGAAAAAAATAATACAACTTTGAAAGAGCTTGTTTTATTTGATAAGGCCTTTGGCCTTAGCGTTTTCAACACATTCCAAATTTTTCATTTAATTTTCCAGCAACAAGAGGACATAGAATCATTATATTTACTAGCATAAAGCGGTGTAAGAAAAAGAGAGGAATCAATAAACCACTAAATTATTTCAAATATCAATCACCAGTACCATCTTTGAGACCCACCCACATTAATAAAATGAAGAAGGGCTTTATGAAAATAGTCATTCAGAGAATAATCTTCAGGAAAAATATACGAAGTACTACAAAATATAACCACATTGCGACAGTAAGCTTTTAAAAACAATTGCCCAGAAACCCAAATGGGAAAAAGGGAGGGGATTTTCCTCAAAACGAACAAAATCGTAAGAAATTGAAGTAAAAATCACAAATCAAGTAATATCACTTGTAGCAGCAGTATCATGAAGAAGAAAAATTACCCTTTTCACCGGCATCGATATCCTTGCGCTTGAGGATCTTCCTCACATCTTTCCTTAAAAGGAAATTGATCATTTTTATTCAGCTACACAGGCATTCCCCTCAAGCTTCCTCATCAAAAAATTGAAACTGGGCAAGTTTTTGACCTTTCTGAGTCTCTAAAAAAACCCAGAAAGCAAAAACTTCGGATGAGAGAGACTGAGTGATCAGAGTTTATGAGTGAATGAATATCAGACGAGTATAGCCTGTACCAGTAAAAGGAGAATACAAACTAGGCAAGTTTTTAGCTCAAAAAGGTTAGAACAACCACCATTCAGAAATTGAGCAAAAGACAAGATTTTTAACAAACAAATAACATCAAATGGAACCCAAAAAAAAATATCATTTTTGATGGGGGAAAAAAGGGCAATTTTAGCTGTCCAACTGATGGCCACAGCTTTCACAAAGAAGGCATAAACCAAACCCCAAATACATGTGTACTTAGTGGGATGAGTGGCAATGAAGTGAGGGACAGTGGAGTGTCATGTTTTATCTGTTATTTATGTATTTTTTTTTTCATGTTTTCGGCAGTTCAGCGTGAGTTATTTGGAGTAGTTCATGTATGCATATATAGTGATATGTGAGTGGTGTGAGGGTGAAAATTATATTCAGTTTATATGCAAAGCCTTTGACTATTTAAGGTAATTATTAGTATCAATGAAAGAAAAGTAAAAAAATATTAAATTCAGATTAGATATCTTTTTCATCCGAAGAGAAGCACAAGTTGCATTTGAGACTTATTATTGGTACCAGAACATAAGTTTAGTATGGGAACCAATAAAGAACAAATTGAATAATTGGAGGTTGGGTTCAGCGAAGTGAAGGATGGGTTACACCAGTTGGGACTTGGCATGACAGAGAGATTGTGTAATATGGAAGAGACTCTTCACCGTTTCTCTGATGTATTCCTTGCAGACCAAGAGCCTCTAAACCAGGGCATCCCAAACTGTGAAGGCCACCAAGGGGCGACTAGTTGTATCCTCCAAAACGGCGAAATTGGAATTTCTTAGATTCTCAGGAGGCGATCCAACAGAGTGGTTCAATCGTGTGAATGAATTCTTTTAATTTCAGAACATTCCTGAAAAGCAGAAGATTACTTTAGCTTCTTAACACTTAGAGGGAGAAACCAACCAATGGTGGCAATAAATCCGCAGGACATTCCAAGAGGAAGGACAAGGTTTCTTATAGGCAGCATTTGAAAATGAACTTGGGTCACGCTTTAGGCCTTCAGATTGTGAAGATTTTGATGAAGCATTTTCACAGATCAGGCAAATTGGCTCCCTATGTGAATATCAACGAGAATTTGAACAATTAGGCAATTGGGTCAGAGGATGGACGCAAAAGGCTCTTGTTGGTACATTCATGGGTGGATTAAGGACATAAATTTTAGATGGGATCCGTATGTTTCAACCCCATACATTAAAAGATGTTATTTACTTCGCGCAAATGAGAGTTGACCAGTTACAGAAACAAATGAGGCTTACACGTCCGACATTACCTGTGCGAGCCCCCTAGCTCTTCCACCAGCCAATCGAGCAGCTTTTGTAGCACCAATCTGGCGTTTGAGTTGGGAGGAAGAACCCAAAACTTATGTTTCAATTGCAATGACCGATATAATGCAAGACACAAATGTCAAGGACCACGGATACTCCTGTTAAAAGGTTACGAAGATAACAGTGACCCAGTAGGCGTAGAGGTCTTAGAGGAACAACCAACCGGAGAACATTATGAAGGAACTCTTGAACCAAAAATTACATTACATACGCTGGCAGGGTGGACCATGCCTAAAACCATGCGGATCGCCACCAAAATTGGTGCCCACAATGTCATTATGTTAATTGATAATGGATCGACTCATAACTTTATTGGTGAACGAATGGCCAATTTGATGCGTTAACCAGTGGTGCTCACGGAAAGCTTCTTGGTCCAAGTTGGTAATGGGGAAAATTTGAGGTGCCAAGGAAGGTTTGAAAAAGTACCAATCAGTTTGTAGTGCACCCTATTTTCTTTAACCATTTTATTTCTTACTAATCACAGGGCTTGATTTAGTCTTGGGAAATCAATGGTTAGAGCTACATGGTTCGATAGTATGTGATTGGAAAAAGTTAACCATGGAATTCATATGGGGAAATCAGACTAAGAGGTTGGTAGGCATTGACGAACAACACATCCAATCAGCATCAATGGAAGAGATAACTAAAGAAACTCGTCCTAGCTATGCTCTGTTTGCATTATGTCTACAGGCTAACCATAGGGAGCCACAACAGTGTATTCACCCAAGCATGAGGGAGATATTGCAAGAGTTCACAGATTTGTTCATAGAACCTACCAGTTTACCACCATTAAGGAGGTTGACCACGGCATTACCTTAAGGAAGGAACTGAACCAATTAATGTCCAACCTTATAGGTATGCACATTATAAAAAAAATGAAATTGAAAAGCAAGTTTAAGATATGCTGCAATATGGACTTGTGCAACCCAGCACTAGCCCCTTTTCTTCACGTGTTTTACTAGTAAAGAAGAAAGATGGGAATTGGCGCTTTTTCACATATTATCGCGCGCTTAACGTTGTAATCATCCAAGATCGGTTTCTAATACCTACACTATATGATATGTTGGATGAGTTTTATGGTGCATCTTATTTTACCAAGCTTGATCATAGGGGAGGTTATCACCATGTACGAGTCAAATCAAGTGATATTCATAAAACTAATTTTTGCATACATAATGGACATTACAAATACTTAGTTATGTCATTCGGTTTATGTAACGCACCATCTACATTCCAAGTTGTCATGAACTCCATTTTTCGACAATACCTTCACAAATTCATATTGGTCTACTTTGATGACATTTTAGTCTATAGTCTGAATTGTGATCAACATGTAGTGTACATAAGATATACCTTAGCAATATTGAGACAACACATCTTCTTTGTTAAGGTTAGCAAATGTGCATTTGGGCAGTAAGAATTAGAATACTTGCGGCACATAATCACTAGTCAAGGTGTGAAAGTGGACCAAAGTAAAATTACTGCTATGACAGTCTGGCCTCGCCTTACTACAATTTCAACATTGCGTGGGTTTTTAGGCTTGACTGGATATTACATGAAGTTTGTCAAGGATTACGACATTATCGCTCGACCTCTCACCAATCTTCTCAAAAAGGGCCAATTCAGGTGGCACAAAAAAGTAGAAAACTGCATTTCTTTCTCTTAAACAAGCCATGACAACTACTCCTATATTAGCCATGCCAAACTTTAATGAAGAATTCACTATTGAAACAGACACATTCGATGAAGGAATTGACAACTACTCCTATATTAGCCATGCCAAACTTTAATGAAGAATTCACTATTGAAACAGACACATTCGATGAAGGAATTAAGACAGTCCTTTATCAACAAGGCAAACCAGTGGCCTATATAAGTCACGCTCTCGGGGTAACTAAGCAATCTTGGTCAATGTATGCCAAAGAAATGTTGGCTATCATTGAAGCCATACCTACCTGACGGCCTTACCTTTTAGGTAAAAAGTTTCATAATCAGACCAATCAACATAACCTCAAGTATTTCCTAGAGTAATGCATAGTTATGCCAAAACAACGAAAATGGGTGGCTAAGCTATTGGATTATGAGTACAAAATACAAACTAGACCATGAAAGCTCTATAAGTAATGCTCTTTCCCGAAAATAAGGTAGTCCTCTTGTTAATCATATTTTCTTTCCATAAGTTAGCATATGGGAACATATCAAGAAAGTTGCTAAAGAAGATCAATACATCTAGTCTAAAGCCGTGAAATCTCAACCCAACCTAAAGAATTATATGCATGGCGCCAAGGGCTCTTACTATACAAAGGAAGAGTCGTTGTCCCAAATAATGTCACCTTAACAGGTCAACTATTACACGAAATGCATGACACTAAAATATGGGGCATTCTAGCATCTTATGAACGTTCAAGAAGTTAGGACAACAATTTTATTAGCATAGGATGCATAAATCAGTACAAGACTACATAAAAGGATGCAAGATCTACCAAAAAGTGAAAATTGAGACATTAGCTCTAGTTGGGATTCTTCAACCCCTGTCAATGCCATAAGATCAAGGGAAATACTATAACTTTATCGCAGTTGAAGAATTAAAGAATTTCTCTTAAATAGATTGGAATAATTTGAGAAATTTTGATTGAATCATGATCTAAATATTAAAAAGATTAGAAAAATCATTCTATAATGGATGAAAATAGAATGAATAAATGTCCATTTTTGTGTTATGTATAATAAATATACATAATCAAATATAAAAAGCTTAGACACGTTTCACGAATTTGGAATAAACTTACACTTGCGGAATGACATAAAAGTTTATTGTTGAAATATATAAAACAAAAAAGAAATTTTTAATTTTTTTTGAAAATAGAATCATAATCAAAAGGTATCCATTAAGTAAAGCCTAAAAGAAAAGATCAACCTGAATATTTGTTAGTGATTTAATCTAGTAAGAAATAAAGGGTCGCAAATAATATTTTTGTAATCATGAATAGATATATCTTTATTTATTGCTTTTAACATATTTTTACCATCAATTACATAAAAAAATTATTCTTTATCATCCAACCTTGAGGAAAGGTTTATATTTGTTGATTTTTTTTTTGAAAATAGGTTCATATGATCTCTTATTACTATTTTTATTCTAGATTAGAGCCTTACTTGCATAATATTTATAACTCCATTTTTATCTTTTTACCTACACTATTTATTTATCTCAATTTATGTTCTTTTTTTTTCTATCACCGAAAAAGGTAAACCAACACATTGTTAGGCACCATTACTAGAGTTTGACTCATTACCAAAAATAGGATGACATTACTGAAAAAACCCTAACACACTGTGTTCATAGGAGCCATAAAGACTTCATCCTAGGTAAGACATGTGAGCTTGATCACTATCTCATTAACTCCTTTCCACTTTTAAAGTTTTGTCCCTTTGATCAGCTCCATTTCTTTCCCACCTTGTCTTCTGCTTTTTTCTACTCCTCATCATCGTTGTTGTTTAGAATCGATGTAGTTGAGAGAGTGTATCGACCTTATTCATAAATTTGGTGTCTCTTAATGTGCACAAATTGTATTCTCCAATCTATATATTTATATTTTATTGGTATGGATATTGATATCTATATTTTTTTGGTTAGTTTAATTCATGTTCTTACAAGTTTGTAATGTATTCTTTTTTGAGGAAAATGAAATTTTGGGTGTTATGAGCAATTAGAGTTTTCTTCTAGCTTAAAAACCACTAGAAAAATGTTAGGAGATGAATTGATATTAGGTTACTTAGATTACTATTTCTTTGAATAAAATCTTATCCATATAAAATGAATATAGTTTTTTTGAACTGAAGACCATGCATATAACTAAGGAATCTGTCATCTTGCAAATATATGATGCTAATTCCATGATTGTTTACTTTTTAAAAAATCCAGACTTAAGCATAGTGATGCCACTTTAGCTTTTAGATAGAATTGAACACAACAAAGTTAGACATATATCCTACTAAAAAATCAAGAACTTTATTTTAGAGAAATGTGTCCATTTTTATATAACAGAGTTGGATAATTGTCCAACCAATTTAGTAAGATAACTCGCCAATCAAAATTTAAATAGTTAGATAATTGTTGAGTTTAGTTGAACATATATCCAACTCTGTTTTGGCGAGTAGGTTTACTGGTCAATCAAACTTTAATCAATTGGACAACTATCCATTTAGTTAGACATGTATCTAATTCAATTTGGATGATTGTGGTCATTATCTGATCAAAATCTAGCCAGTTAGACATGTGTCCAAATACTGGTTAGTTGGACAACTACCCAATTTAGTTGGACATATATCCAACTTGATTCTAGTGAGTGGATTCATTGGCCAACCAAGCTCAGACCAGTTGGACAATCGTCTAATTTTGGTTGCTCAAATTTGATAAATGTTTACTCAAAATTAAAGCATAATCGGTTAATGAAAATTAAGAATTTTTTTATCACTTTGTATAACAAGTCAAGTGGGAAGAGGTCATATCTAATTTTTGATTAATATGGGATCATCACAGTATATAACCCAAAGTTTTCTTTTTTTAGTTAAAAAAGAATGTATATACCTATTAAAAAATCTAATATAAATTATTCACTATTCCCTTGATGTCTAGACTATAATCATTATATAAGAAAGATGGTTGAGTAGTTAAAGGTGTAGGGATGAACCTATTATGTAGGTTTTTGTTTACCAAGGGTTTAAATCCCTTTCTTTTCGTACACTTCATCTAATTCACCAATGTTACTGATCACAATATATCAAATAGCAATTGATACCATTAGTTTAATGGTTCAACATTTTTTTGATATTGATTTTTTATTTCTAATCCAAATATTCTATTGTATGAAAAATAATGGATAAAGAATGAAAATTCTCCACCAATCTATGATATTATTCGAACCTTTGTTATTTCCTTTAGGCTTATGTCTAACGAGAATAATATTCTACAACTAAGAATTTATTGATTTTCAACCAATTCCATTAACTATTTATTATTTAATTAACTAATCTTTTATATTGAAATGGGTGAAGAGTTAAATGCTTTGGAAATTCCTCATGAGAAGCTAGATCAATATATAATTTTGATTAGAGCCTTGGATTTTTGTTGATCTTTTAATGTAATAGTATCTTGAGATTTTAAATGATAACTTGATATATCTACTATATGACGTCCATCAAGGGAAATACATCTATTGTTAACCAATTGGCGACTTGAGGTATGATCGAAGCGATATCCAATCGAAAAATGATATTATCCATACGCATTTTAAATAATTGTAGCAAAATATGACCTATTAACCCTTTGGCTTTTGCAACTATATATACCTACATATTTATGTAATTGTTATTCTATAAGACCATAATGAGATCACAATCTTTGTTTTTTTAAACGAATATGATATTGAGATTTTTTATTAGGACGTGATGAGTATCTAAGATCATTTTTGACTCCAAGCTTTTTACTAACCAATCTCGATAAAGGCCTCAAACGACGCACTTTTTTTGAAATGGGGCCCTTTATAACATAACATAAAACTCTTTATTTCATTAAAATTTCATATACTTAAATTCAAACTAATAAACTAAAACTAAACTAAATAAGAAAGTAAAGAAATTACAATTTGTTGAAGAATTATACTACAAAAATAATTAGATAAATTCTATCAATATTTAGATCTTATTATTTATACATATATATCCATTATAGTATGTATATTTATTGATATAAGTATCTATAAATATTTGATTTTTTTTATATATATACATATTATTAAATATTATCTAATTTATTTATATTAGTATATTAAACAATTTTATTTAAATATATACTATGTATGGTTGGATGGAATATAATAGAATCAGAATTGATTCTTTTCATTTTTTTGTTCATTTGAATCGAGAAATAGTAATATAATGGAATCGATTCCTAAAGAAGAAGGAATCAAAATTCTCTCTCTCCCTTAAGGAATCATGATTTCATTCTCATTTTAATTTTTTTTTTTCAATTTTACCTCAATTTCAAATATAATCCAAATCCTAAACCCTAAACCTTAAATCTCAAAACCCTAACTTCTAAATCCTAAATCCTTAAACCCTAAATCTCAAATCCCTAAATCCTAAATCCCAAATTCCTAAACCCTATTAATAAAAATAATAATTTTAACTCTAAACCTTAACCCATAAATATAACCCAAAACCCAAAACCATATTTGAAAAAATAATAATTTTAATCATAAACCTTAACCCACAAATATAACCTTAAATCTCTAAATCATAAATTCTAAAACCCTAAATAATATTTAGAAAAATAATAATTTTAATTATAAACCTTAACCCACAAATATAACACTAAACCATAAACCATAAATCCCAAATCCCAAATCCCAAAACCATAAACCTCAAATCCTAAATCCTAAAACCCTAAATCTTATTTAGAAAAATAATAATTTTAACACTAAACCTTAACCCACAAATATAACCTTAAACCCTAAATGTTAAATTCTAAATCTCAAATCCTGAAACACTAAACCCTATTTAGAAAAATAATAATTTTAACCTTAAACCTTAACCTACAAATATAACCTTAAACCTTAGATCTAAATCTCTAAACCCTAAATCTCAAGCTTTTAAACCCTATTTAGAAAAATAATAATTTTAATAATATATTTTATTTTTAAATAATAATTATTTAGAAAAATAATGATTTCAATAATGTATTTTATTCGACGAAAAATAATAATTAAATAATATTATTTAAACTTTATTGAATATAAAGATATTAAAATAATATATAATATTTTTCATTCCATTTCAATTTAAAAACCAAATAATATAATATTAATACTTTCTTTTATTTTAGTCGATTCAAACTAAGACTTTTCATTTCATTTTCTCCTTATTCTTATTCTTATTTTATTTTTATAATAGTTATATAAGTTAGGATAGAATATAATAAAATATATTATTTTTATTAAAAAAATATTATTATATATCATAGTAATTAATATAATATTTTTTATTGTATATGATTACTTATATATTTATCACAGAGGTAACAAAATTCACAAACTCGTCGCACCTAATTTCAGGCCATCAAAGTTGGTTTCTTTTCAAAAATAAATAAGAAGTGAGAGTGATTGAGCAAATAGGTCAAGTTTCTTTAATCCATGGCTACTAGAATTACAATGGTGTCAGCAATTGCAACAATTGCAATCGCAATTACAGCTTCATTTTTTTGGGTTTCAGCTTCTGCTGCTTCGCGTGAGACCAAATTTGTCAAAAAGACCATCTCTTCCCATAAGATAGTTATTTTCTCCAAGTCCTATTGCCCGTAATCTCTTTCTCTCTATCTCAACTGTTTTTCCTTTTCTCATTACTTGAATCGCCTTCTTGTTGTTTCTTTGCTTGATTGGAATTTGTAATGAGAATAGGTTATGTTTGTCGTAGCTTGTGCTATTTGTTTTATAATAAAAAACCCCTTCGCTGTTTTAGAATCCTATGTTATTCTTCACTTTTCATTTTCGCCTTTGATCTGATATAAGTCTTCTGTTAAGCTAGCATTGTGAAAGAAAAATAAGTAAGTTTCTGAGGATTAAACTAATTGAATTATATGTTTGTTAATTTTCTAAATGTGCTATTGTCTCCTCATACCATTTGAGATTTGTTGCGCAATTTCTGTGAAATATTGGAATTTTTTTTCTTCCTAAAAATGGATCCAATTAGATGTTTGGGTTGTAGGTTCTTGAAAGACTGTGTTTGAAAATTTTAATCGACTTCTTTTCTTCTTTCATTTGTAGGTACTGTAGAAGGGCAAAAGGTGTTTTCCAAGAGTTGAAGCAAGCACCTCATGTAGTTGAGCTTGATGAAAGAGGTATATTCTTTACTCTTTATTTTCTATCAACTACTGGGGACGACAGACCCAGAAAATCGATAGATTAGGGGCACCACGTAGGTGTATATATATTACACCCAGTCAGGGGAGGACATACATCAAATATTAAAGCCCCTTAAAAAGGTATAGAATAAAAGAAATAAAATGAACTGAAGAAACCAAAAATATTATTTTTTATGCAGTAAAAACAACTAAAATTACTTAAATTTACTAATTGATTTTCCAAACTTCAATTTAATAAACCTGAGAAAAAGTGTGTTTTGTAACTTTTAAGCATACTTTATGGAGATTAGAATAACATTTTTAGGTTTAGATAGGTATCAATTTTTGTTTTGTTAGGACTTCTATTGCTTTTAAAAGTTTTCATCAATGTAAACTATTAATGAAGATTTTTTTTTGTTTTTAAAAAGATGTAAATTTACTATTATGTCATTGTCAATTCTCACATGTATTTTATTTCATATTTTTTTAATATTTTTTATGGCATCAGCAAAAAAAGATTAATGGTATATCCCTTTATGAAGTAAGATATTAATTATATACCTCTGTATAATTTTGATACTAATATATACTTTTACAAATAGTTATAGTACCTGGTAAACATTTTACCCTATACTATAACCCGTAACAAATCAGCTTTAACAGAGTACAGAAGTATCTTATGAACATTATGTTAAGCAAATGCTTTATGTGCCTGATATTGCAATTTTGGTCATAGCATTTTGTGTTTACTGTGATTAAGAAATCAATTACGTGTCTTGGACATACAATTGTGGCATTTAGCTGAAAGATTGGGATGCCTTTGTTTACTAATTACTACTATGGGAGGTGTCATAAAGGTCCCTTCAATTAGGTTATTTATGTTGTGTAGTTTTTTAGATTAGTTGTCATTTAGTGGGCTAATTAAGGACAAATAATATTATTTTAATAATTTTTTATTAAAATATTATTATTTTTTATAAAACGATTAAAACATGGTTAAATAAAGAGTTTTTTAGCAAAGATAAAAATAAAATTTAATATAAAATTATTAAAAAATATATTTTGTGAATTTTTTTATATTAATTTAATTATCATTTTACTATTGATAAAAACTTGTATTATAATTGCGTTTAATTACTTAATAGAAAAATAATAATATTTTAATAGAAATCATTAAAACAATATATTGTCTTTATTTGGCTCATTTTTCATAGGGACTAAATGACACCATTTATAATATTAGTTTTCTTCTAAAAGAGTTTTATTTTGAAATGTGTGGGATGTTTGTGTGTGACACTTATTAGTTAATCGGCAGATTTATTGAACGCTTTGCTATGATTCTTTCAGATGATGGAGCAGATATTCAGGATGCCTTGAGTAAGATTGTTGGGAGGCGAACAGTTCCCCAAGTGTTCATAAACGGAAAGCATATGGGAGGGTCCGATGGTCAGTATTTTTTTTATCACAGCTTTCACATTTTACACTTCTTTTCCCTCCTGAAATCTGACTATACTCAGAAATGACTTTCAGATACTGTTGAAGCATATGAAAGTGGGGAACTAGCTAAGCTTCTGGGCATTTTAGTTGAGGGTAAAGATGATCTCTGAGTTGAATCATCAACAATGAGAGTTACTTCTCTTCTGTTGCTTTAGAACAACTCTTTCCTGACATGGAGGGTATGTAATGAAATTAGCTCTATAACTTGTACTTTATTTCTATCCTCATGTACTATCAATTTAAGTAAGATCAGATTTTCTTTAATTTCATGATATTAAAGGAACTTTTTTAGTCGCTGGATTGTTGAGGTAAGTTGGTTAAAAGGGTAAGGCATTACAGGATTTGGCAATTCAATGAACATTGCTAGTTGTTTAGCCTAGCCCCAGCACCCTCTGTTTTTGTTGGAACTGCTCTCTTTTTAGTGGAATAAGAGTAGTTGTGGAACCTCTTATATTTAAATTAACCAGTTAAATTGAAAGCCCCTTTTTGACTCTTTGTTGCCGAACATGAAAACTCTACTTTCTTCAACAACTCTTAAATTCCTCTGTCTGTCTTGGTATACTACTTGAGATTGCTGATGTTCAAAGTTTATTGTTTTATCATCGTTCAATATTGCAACGTAATAAAGAGAGGCAGGGTGACGTGGTAGCTGCAAATGAGCCATCTCTGGTCTCAAAAGCACGTTCACTGAAATTAGTAACATAATTGATGCACTATGTTTTGTTTTTCTCTAAGTGATTGATGCCCTAGGTTATTTCTTATTTAATGACTCATCTAGATAAACAAGTACCTGTTCATTTTTTGAAGGACATTTTCCTTTCTCCAATTTGTCTTCCTCACCTCTCTATCCTGTAAATCCCTAACAAACAATTTTACATGTTCTGTGCAAGTCTAAATCTTCCTCTACAATTCATGTCTTTGCTATTCCTATATCATCTCCTCTCATTGCTGAATCTATTTCTCATGCTCAGTCTCTTGCTACTAATTCCCATCTAAACCCAATTTTATTCCCAGTCTCTTCACCAATTGAATAACGTCCTTGAATTACAAGTAACTTCACCTATTTCATCACCAGTAGCTCCACCTGATCAATTATAGGTCTCCTTACTATTCACCTTTGATTCCATCCATTTTTTTAGCACTTACCAGCTTCAATTCATATCAGCTACCAACCTCTACCTCAGTTGCTTATGCTACATCTATTTTACGAGCAGATCCTACCTTTTATTGTGTTGTTCCTAATTCATCTTCTTAAACCCTCAATACTCATTCTATGAAAACCAGATCCAATTCTGGTATATACAAGCCTAAAGCTTTTGTCTCAGCTGCTATTGACTGGACCATCTAAGAACCCATTATTGTCAAGCATGCCCTTATTGACCCACTCAATGCAAGAAGACTTTGATGCCCTTATTTTTTTTTTGGTTAAAAATGTAGGCAGTGGTACTACCATTAATTTCTTGAAAAATAGTTTACAAAGGTTCTGCATTTTGATGGCAAAATAGACAAGGATTTTTCCATCATAATGATTATGCAAAACTCAATTAATAACATTATGAGCTAAACTATTATTTTCCTTAGGAATCCATAGCGCATAAAACATTGAAAAACTATTAAGTTCCTGAGTCAATGACCGTAGTAATTATGTTGAAGTTGGATGAAAAGTTCAATTGTTGCTTATTTGCATGAAGGCATCAATGACTACTTTCTCATCTCCTTCTATATAAGCTGGTTTCTCTTTCCAATTTAGAGCTTTTGTGGAAAGCATAGAACAAAGCATAGGTCTCAGCTACCTTCGGTGATTGCGTTTTCAAAATTTTGGACCAATCATAACAGAAAGTGCCATTATGTTCTGTCACAACAAAACCCATTACAGCAATCTGCATCAAAGTTTGGTTTATAAGTACCATTTTTTTGTGGGGGGGGGGGGGGGGGGGGGTTGCTAATTGGGAGGGATATATAGCTGACCCTTTTGCTCACTAGTTGTATTACTAGCAATCAGGAGATGGTGGAATTCGTTGAATCTGGTAGAAGTCTTATGTATAATTCTTTCTGCTTGTATTACTCTATTTTGGAAAATAATACTATTCCTAAGCCACCATACAGTCTCTAACATTACCATTGCCGTTAGTGTAAATTCAGTAATCCTTTGGCACTAAAGTTCGTGGTGAAGATAAGATAAAATGGATGTAGGTTTTGATATCCAACTTGTGTATAAACCTCTAAAGTAAATTCTATTTCCATTGAAACCAAAAAGATTGTAAGATTTCACAGCATATGAATAGGTGTTCTATATTTTTAGTTTCTTGATGATATAGAGGACAACTATAATCATTGAGAGTTTTATACCGGCCAATGATTGTTCTTACTAGTAAAGCTCTATGAAAAAATTTCCACAAAAAAATCCTTTTCCTTTCATAAAACTTAGATTTCCACAAAAAAATCCTTTTCCTTTCATAAAACTTAGATTTCCACAATCTATTCCAGAAGCTTGAATGATTGAACTGGCTTCGATCATTAACGAGGGAAAGATAAATCTCTTTGACAGAGAAGATGCTTTTTCCAGTTCCTAGCCAGACAACGTGATCCTTGAGTAGATGAACTTTGCAGTATTTGGACCCCAAATTGATTCTAATTTGGAAACATCCCACATCCAACCATTATTCCATTTGCACAGTCAAATTTGAGAGGGTGTTAGAGTGCTTGGGGTGAGGTACTAGTTGATTTCTTGACAATGTTCCAGAAACGAAAAATAGTTGAAATACTATATGGATTAGGTGCTTTCAAGGCATGCATGTCATTTAGAGCTTGTTTGATTTCTTCTGGTGAAGGGATGCAGATGAGATTATTGTTTTCCAGCTTGGTGATAACTTTTGAAAAAAGTTTTAAAATTGCATCCAGATGAGGAGAATTGGATGTCTTGAAGTTCTGTTCAAATGAATAGACTAGATCAGCACCAATTTGATTGTAATCCTATGTCCATTGCCCATTTTGCAGTTTTAGAGCTGCAATGTGGTTATTCCTCGGCGATTTATAGTGGAAGTGTGGAAACATTTTGTGTTTTTGTATCCATCTACAACCCAATGTCTCCTTGATTTTTGTTTCCAAAGAGATTTAGCTCTGGCTAATTATTCATCAAGTTGGTCTTGGAGAAATTTTTTTAGCTGAAATTTGGATAGATCGGAGGAGTTGGATTAGATTGAAAGTAATTTATTAGAAAGTTCTTTGATCTTGTTGTTAATGAACCCAAATGTTTTTTTTATTTCAGGTAGTTAATTGCTTTGCAAATGTAGAAAGTCTAACATTCAATTGCTGGGATTGTATCTCAAAGTCAACATTTCTTAACAAAGCAGCTATAAAACGAAAAGGTCTGGTACGAAAGCGTTTTCTTAGACCCAAACAATGTAAAAATGATAGTGTTATGGTCAGAGAAATAGTTGAGAAATTAATTATCATAGCTTTAGGAAAGAGAGATAGCCAGTTTGAACTCGCCAAGTCTCTATCTATCCTTTGCATGGTTCTATTGTAACCCTTTCGATTGTGGACCCAGGTGAATTGAGTTCCAGTACTACCTAAATCCGTGGCTTGAGTGTTATGCAGGAATTGGATAAGATGGTTTTGTTCATTTTAAATGAATAAAGAGCCACCTATTTTCTCGTTGCTGCAATTATGTCATTTATTTCACCCATTAAATAACAAGATTTGTTTTAATAATATAGTAAATTTACAATTTCATTCCAACATTAAGCTTTGGTTTTATAGTACGGTGGCACATAGCACAAACATAAGATTCAGTTTTCATTAGTATCATTAGCGGATGTGGTTTCAACAAACGAGACAAAAACATGAGTAAAAATATGACTCATTTGTTGAAAGCCATCACGCTTAACCTAACTTGCACGAAAATCAATCTTATAATATGTGTAAAATATAAAATATACTTAACTATATACATGTATAAACTTATACACAATACAAAATATTAATTAAGATAACAAACTTTATTATTCACGAGCATACAAACATAATCACAAGTAAAAACATACTTATAGTGAGTAGGTAAGATTTTATTTTGCTGAGATACTTCTGTGAGAGAGGCCCACGTTTTGAGAAAAAAAATGCTTGATTCGAGGTGTATCCGAGCATTAAAGACAATAGTACTGTTTTCAAAAACGAATATAAAACCTTCTTAGAAGAAAATAGAAAAGAAACACAAAGAAAAAAAAAATTAAAGAAAAGAAAGTGAATATGAATAAACAGAGAAAAATGCATAAAGTAACAAAAAGAGTTGGAAGCTTTAGGGTTAGAATTTTATGCAACAATGGTGCCCCCTCTGTTCAACTTCATTAGTGCAGTATCAGAAGCATTGCATTTAATCCTATCAGACTAATCAATTTATTTTAAAAAGAGCAATTATAAAATACGATTCAACTCCATCAGAGGCGTAAAATCTATTCATCCTTCTCTCCCATGGGGCGCAGACCTATCCCTTTTGCTTTCAAAATACTAATATATAGTGTTTTTCTAAATACCACCAACACTGTATAATTTCAGACTATATTTTAATATGTTATTGTCAGTATAATAATATGCATATATATATATATATATATTATATTACAGAGCAATTTGTATATTGATTAAACCCAAAAATCTGGTATTTTTAAAACACCATTACAAGTTAAAGGCCTGAGTTGAGAGTTGTATAAATAGAAAATAAATGCATCAATTTGATGTAATTGTGAATTGAGATATAGATGAAATGTTGAGTCATTTGCTAAGTGTTTTTTTTCTCTCTCCACACTCCAGCCAAAAAGCCAAAAAGTTCCTTTTCTTTCCTTGAAAGAGCCAAAGCCAAAGAGTAAGATTAAACGTTATATATTTATATATATATATATATTTGAAATCAGAGGCAATTAATGTACGTAGTGTTAATTAATAGTGTCTAAATAAACAAGGCAACAACCATTATGTGGTTTTTTCAATGCAAGTTTTTTTTTAAAAAATATTAACTAAATTCGATATTAAGGCTAGCACCACCTTAAATTAATTAAGGCCTATTAAGGAATCTTCCAGCAACTAAAGCGGCTTCCATAGCAGTGGAAATAACATGAATAACTTCATCAGCTTGGCAAGTGTTCCCTTTAAAACTATGCATTTTTGACCTTTTGAAGTTATCCATGCAACTCAACAAGTCCTGGCTGCATTCTTGGCTTAGATATTCATCTGCATCCATTTTTTTTTTTAAATTTAACAAATTACCAATACTTTATTCGTTATTCACAAACATGGACAAACACCAATTAGGCGCTTCTTTTATAAAAATGAGTGCAAAAAATGACGCAATAGGTTGTTAGTTAGTATTGTAGTAATTAATGATTAGTGCAATTCAAACACATTTCATGTTCACATGAAGATTGCACTATTCAAATGCTCTCTCACTCACACACACACACACTAATCATGCAACTTTGCTTCTTTCTTTCTTTTTTTCCCCCAATTAAAATAAAACAAATAGGAAGGAGAAAGAACACAAGACACAGGACAATATTGGTTTTGTTTCTATACGTTATACCCACATGAGATGTTTTACCTTACAAGTATAATTTAGAGAAAAAATTATTCTAATCATTAATGAATATATATATTATAAGCCCTTACTGATGTAGGAGCGCCATATTATCTTTCTTTATTAGATAGATCCTACCCATATGAGATGTTTTATCCAATAAATTTATATATATCAGAATTGCTCTAGCAACATCACATTTTAAATTAGTATTACAATTCTATTGATGTAGTTAATTAAATACCCGTTAACATTTCATATTTTAACTTCACATTTAACTAAATACTAATATATGTGACTTGTTACATATAACATTATTATATATACGAACGATAATTTAAAATTTTTGTTATTTTTGTTTCAAAATGATTGATTCACGATAGAAAAGTAAACGAGAAAAGAACAATTAGTTAGATAAAATAATTTTTATTATAAGATAATCTTAATTTACATATCATATATTATCAAGTATAAACAAACTATCACCAAACTAAGATTTTAGATAATCTTAATTTGAAAATAGACTAAAATTTCTTTAGTTCAAACGGTGCAGTAGATTAATTAACCAACATAAATTTGCCAATTTTACACTAAGAATTTGTCTCACTTTTCTCACAAAATACAAAGTTTTTGAAAGGATGAAGTTACTTTGACATAAATTAGGTACATACTGAATTTCCAAAAAATGGCTAGTTAAATTATGAAAAAGAATTAAAATAATTAAAGGAATTAACCATTAAATATTCCAGTAAAAAATAAAAATACTTACTATCTTTATATTGAATACAGGCATCATGATCCATACAACAAGCATCAAGACCATCACAAGGTATCTCTCCTGGGCATCCACTGTATAAAAGACCACAGTATTTCCCATACTTCAACAATGGAGGCACTGAAAAGAAGAAGGAGATTTTTTTTTTTAAATAAAAAATTAACTAGATAAAACAGATAATAATATCAAATTCAATAAGAAGCATTAGTACCTGAACAGAAATCTGATTCACAAGTCCTACTGCATTCTTTTTTACTCTGTCAATTGTTAAAGAATTAAGAAAGTAAGTTAGAAGTTAATATTGAGATTAATTAATTAATAAGTTAATTAAAGAAACCATGTAGATAAAAGTAAAGAAGAGAGATTGTGAGAAACTAACCAAAGTGACAGAAGAATCAAAAGCTTGAACGCCAATGTTAAGGGCATGAAGAACTGGAATGTTATTGAAAGAAAAAAAGACAAAAATGATGGGAAATGAGAGGAAAAGAACTAAATTCAAGGACTGTTGAAAAACCATTATTGTACTTGTTTGTTTGAATTATACCAACTTATTTTCTCTGTAATTTAGAAATTTATTAACTCTGACATATAGGCAAAAGGGTTACGAGAGGTTTTATTTATATGGAATATTATAGTTCACAATAGCGTGACTAGAGACACAGAGGAGGCTTTTTTTTGTCTTGTATTGACTCGTGAATAGTTTTTTTTGTTTTTTTGTTTTGAGGTGGTGCTATACACACTTGTTTCTCAAATTCACTCTTTAATCCATGCAAGTATCGGTAAATTTTATTTTGGTTGTTCTGTGGGAATCTATCGTGTATGACTGATATATAGGTAGGTAGGGATGTAAATTGAGTTATATAATTTTATTTTATTTTTTTTAATAGATTCGTGATATAATATTTTCTGATTTTATTTAAATTTTATCTTATCTTATTTAAATTATAATTTCAAGTTAATTTTAAATATATATTGTATTATTTTTCATATTAAATTTATATTATAAATAATAATAGATAATATTTTTTATTATTTTTATAGATAAATAAGATAACTTAATTATCAATGTTTTATATTTATCTCATTAAAAATTAAGTGATAGGATATGAAATAACTTTAAAAATAAATATATTATATTAAGAATCTTATTATCATGCAATCTCAATTTATATCCGATGATTAACTTTAGTAATCAATGTTATTTTAATCAGTGAAATAGTTTGATAATAAATTTAATGTATTAATCTTCTTAAATGTTGATTTAAATAACCTCCTCATAATAATATTTATTGTATATCTTATATATTGAAAAAAATATTAATTTTTGTTATATGTTAGTAAAACATAAAAACCCATATAACTTTTTGTCGACTTCACATATTAATTTGTTTCTCTCTCGATCCATTTCTGTACTAAATAATTTAAATATTCCATATATAATTAATTTTTATATATATTATTTAAGATAACCTTTATTTATAAGTAATAATCTAACTAATAATGATTAAAATTAAAATAAGGTAAATAAAGGTTATTTGTTTAGATTTAAATTATGAACTAAAATATCAATCTCTTTTCTATTGTCTCCTTATCTTCTCTTAATTTCTATATATTCTCTAAATCTTTAAAGTTAATTTTTCTAATATTTCTTCTATTTCATTTATATTTTCATCCATTTTGTATATTTCTCTATATATTCTACGTCAAATTGGTAACAGAATGATCAGATTTTATTTTCTTAAATAAAATAATATCCTGTTTTTTTTTTAAAAAACATTTTAAATTAAAAAAAAACATAAAAGGTTGTCGTGGTCCAATAATTGTATTGTTGAAATTTTTTAGATATGATTGTTTAAATCTAATTCGATCATATTAATATTTGATTTGATTTATTATAATCTAACAAATATAAATTAAACATGGTTTGTTAATTATTCATTCTAGTTTTGACAATTATGCATCTTTTTACCTCATTTTTTTCCTGTACAAGAATATTTTAAGACGATTACAAAGAATCTTTTAATATTATAATGATTATATGTAATAAAAAAAAAACTCATAGCATTCAAGATTTAAAGGATAACATAAATGAGATTAGAGATATTTTTTTGTCAAAGTGGTGAGGCGTATCAATCATCTCATGTTAAAAAAATGCTTGAGCAAAGATATTATCCATACACCCCTTATCAAGGTTTGTCCAACAATCGTACAAACTTTGAGATATCAATATATTGCCGTAACAATATTATTATCAAAAGTTTCTTGTCTAGATATCATAATATTTTCAAACAATGACTTAATTTATGCTTCAATTTTCAACAGAATATTGAATCATTGAAGTTGCCTTTGTTGCTTGTGTTCTTATGCCTAGGTTTTATTAAGAATCCCAAGGATGCATGTTTTCCAATGAAACTTAAATTTTCTTTTGTTGGTTTAATATTAACCGTGGGAGTTGAGCTATTTCTAGATGGGAAGAATTGATGTAAATAGAGATAATAATATTTAAATTATTAGTATTTATTTATTTAAGATTTGGATTTTATTATTATTATTAGGTAAGATTGTATTTTATCTTATTTTTAGTTTTAATTGTTATTAGTTAGGTTTACCTTATCTAAAATAGTATCATATTTGTTGAAATATTAATTATGAATTAAAATATTAATTTTTTTTATTGTGTCTGTTATATCTTTACCCTTGTTAAATCCCTAAATCTAATTTATTTGAAAATTTTCTCATTTTATCTATATTTTTATCCTTTTTGTCAATTATCTATCAATTAAGACTTATAATCTATTTGTTTCAAGTTATATATTTAGACTACATATTTATAGAAAAAAAGTTCATATATCTAATTTGTGATGATTATATGTACTTTCATTAGAATTATAACCCACAAATATTTAACTTTTATTATATTTATATATGTATAATTTAATTTATATATTTATTTAACTTATAATCATTTAAGGGTTAGGCGGTGTCACAAATTGCATGCAGTAAAAGTATTCTTAAAATAATGTTAATATAATTAATTCATTTATATCGGCTTAATATGTATGTATTCTGTGTTACGTAATATTAGTTATTTTAAAATTTGTAATTATAAAAATAACTCTCTTATTTTTATCTCATATATTTTTATTATTTAAAAAAATTAATATATTATTTTACAATAAAATTCATCCAATTATACGTAGTTTAAATTAAATTATTATTATTTAAATTTATTTAATATTAAATTTTATTTAATTAGATATTTTAATTAAGATGTTATTTTTATTATAATTATATTTTTAAAGCTAAATATATATATATATATATATATATATATAGCTTTACCGGTTAATAAGTCATTGTCCACCCAATTTCAACAAAGTTAAATGTGACAAGTTACCACAAACAGGTAACGTCCAAATTTAATCGACTTACGTTTGAAAGCCTTTTTAGGTCAATATGAAAAAAAAAATTTATTGTAATTTTTTTTTATAAACAAATCATGAAGAGATCAACCCTGATCGTTTAAAACCAAATTAAAAATAATAATTCATTGCTAATTTCCTACCGTGCACGAGTTTGTATACTTCTTTGTTTTTGTTTTGTTTTAATATTACAGGAAAATTTCAATAGGCACGTCACTCTCTGATACACATAATTATTAAATAGTTAAAAGAGATGTAACTCTCTAATTGATCAAAGTAATTATTGAATAATTAAAAAAGATATAATCACTGTACAATTAATTTATACAATCAACATATAGATTTAAATTTAAACGAAAACATATTCAAAAATCATTTAACGTAATATAATTATCTAAATTATTAATAAAATAATATTATATATTATAAGATTTAAATATATCTCTTGAATATTTATTGTATCATTTAAATATTATAGTATAGTTATAAGGCAAGTCTCTTCAATTCTTATTTCTATTTCAATTAAATTTTTTTTAAAGAACTAATTTAAACATCAAAGTAGATTTGACACTTTTGTGTCATTCTTTTAGAGTGTGTGTTCATCTTTTTTAAGATCGAGATGGAAAAAAATATGGAGAGCACAATGAATGCAAAAATAAATTTAAACATCTAGCGTCTTTATCTATGAGAAAGAAATTTGACATTTTAACTGATCTAAGCTGACAAACAACCCAAGAACATTCATAGCATTCTTCATATTCTTCGTTTTCTCATCGTCTTCTTCCCCCATTCCTAGAGATTATGCTTGATTTATCAAGTCTCCCTAGTGAGTTCCCAACCTATATATGACGATTTCCCACTGTCATTACGTAAGAGAGAGCTACTAAACTCTTAGGAACCATATTATTTCCTGGCGCACTTCAAGAAGATGAAGTCACCTAGGTAAAGCAAGAACTCCCTAGCTTTGGGTTGCCAACTTTGGCCATCCAGATTGCGATAGATTAGGAGACTCCCAACAAGACAACTTAAGAGGTTCCCAGGTCAGAGCTTGACCCTAGGATGAGGCACGTTTAGATCATTAAGCCTGTAAAGAAAACTAGATTTCTTATCTTGTCAAAATAAGAACATAAAAAAACTATGTTGGTTGGCACCTCTTTACCTCAAGAAGTTTGAAATATATTAAATAGGTTACAACGATAGAGTTAAGATGTGTTTTCTTGGTCGCATGAGGACATACCAAGGATAGATCTTAAAGTTATAGTTCATCACTTGAATGCAAATCTAAGTGTCAAACCAATGAGGTAGATGAGGAGGTCGTACAACCAGAATAAATATGAAAGGATAAAGTAGAAAGTGGAAAAACTCATGAAAGTTGAATACATCACAGAGGTTTACTATCCAGACTAGCTCACCAATGTAGTAATGGTGAAGAACGCAACTGATAGAGATGAATATATGTAAGCTTCATAGACCTCAACAAAACTTGCCTAAAATTAACCTGCTAGTAGATGAAACAATATGACATTCTACATTATCTTTCGTGGATGCATACTCAAGATACAACTAGATTAAAATGTATGAGTAAGACAACGAGATGACCAAGTTCATGACAAATCAAAGAATTTTCTTCCATAAAGTAATTCCCTTTGATTTGAAGAATCTTGGGACTATCTTCTAATGCTTGATCAAAAAATGTTTGCTCAATTTATTAGGCATAGTATGAAGGTATATATGGATGATATGATTACCAAGTGTAAAAGTCTACATGACCATGTCGAGAAACTAGGAGTCACCTTCAATATTTTAAGGAAGCATATAAAGTTGAATCCCAACAAGTTTCATGGTATGCCAGTGGGGCCTGGAAGCCAACCAAGAAAAGATCAAGGCACTTCTAGAGATGCATTCCAACGGGAATATCAAAGAAGTATATAAGCTAACTGGTAGGCTAATAGTTAACAATCACTTCATCCCCAAAGCCACTAACAAGTGCCTCCCATTTTTTTATAATATTATAGGAGAGCTGATACGTGCCTAAAATGCACACGCATCTTGTGATTTATCAAATAAAAGAATGAATTAGGTTTTAATATTGCATTTTAACTTAAGTATTTTATAAATTGTGTTTTTGAAATTATGTGATATATTTTGATATATTTCAGGTATTTTGGAATTAAAAGATGCAAATAACAAAAAACCAATCAAATCCTTACGATCAGGGGCATAATTGTCATACAATAAAAGGCATAAATGCAAACATTTATGCAAAATACATCAAGGAGGGTCGATACATTAATTTAAAAAAATTAAGGGTGCATTACAACATGATTATATGTGCACCGTGACCTAACACTCTTGGGATGAATTTCACAGAATTGGATACAATCTCACATTACGACATAATTCAACGTGCATCGTAACCTGCGATCTTAATATGTACTTAAGTGTCAGATTTTTAAGCTTATCTCTATCTAAAGCATTCTAGATTTGTTAGGTTAAATTGTTTTAAACCTCTACAACTATAATCATAACTACATTATAATTATTATAAATATATAGCTAGAGTTAATAACAAGAATAATCATAGATTGTAGATGCAGATTTCACAAAAAAATATACTTAAGTTTATAAGGAAATTGAAGGCTAGAGGTATGATAGAATTGAAGAGTTAATTAGATAGTATTTCTTATTTTTCTTTTTAGTCTTCCATTATTTTAATCATGATTATTTCAAAATCTATGCCTAGCTAATTTACTTATATGATTCTTTACAATTTTTAGTATAATACTGAAAATTATATTAGCCTTCAATGTACAATACTATAAAGAATTATATAGCTTCTTGTCAAGAATGCCAACGAGTCAAAACATAAACTTTATCACCTACAAGACTTCTTTAACCATTGCCTATTCCCTGTCAGATTTGGGATGATATAACAATGGATTTTATTAACAGCCTCCCTTTTTCCAATGGCAAAAATGCTATTTTAGTTGTCGTGGATAAACTTAGTAAATCTACTCATTTTATAACATTGTCTCACCCATACATTGCCAAGACGATTGTTGAAAGTTTTGATGAAGGAGTGGTGAAACTTCACGACATGTCACAATCTATTATCAACGATTGTGATGCAATTTTTGTCAACCACTTTTGTCGGGAGTTCTTCAAGCTTTTTGGAATTAAATTAAAAATGAGCTCAGTATATCACCCTCAAACAGATGGCCAATCAAAAGTTGTGAATAGATGTGTGGAATAAAACCTTCGTTGCTTTGTCCATCAATAACCTCGTAAATGGTCCCACTTTCTTCCATGGGTTGAATTATGGTATAACACTACTTACCATGCTTTCATTAAAATAACACTTTTTGAGGCTCTCTATGGACGACTTCTTACTACGATTCCACACTATAACAACGGTACCTATTTTATTAATGAGGTAGATCAATAATTGGTTTCTAGAGATGCATCACTTAAATAACTTAAGGAAAATTTGTCTACTGCAAACAACCATATGAATCAATAGGTAGACATAAGACGAAAGGAAATTGAATTCAACATTGGTGATCTTTTCTTTCTGAATTTAAAAATTTACTGTCAACATTCAATTTTTTAAAAGACCTTACCAAATATTTACAAGTTGTTATTATGGACTTTGTGAAATTGAGGAATGGATTGGTCATGTCTCTTACAAACTAAAATTACCCTCTACCTCTCGTATACATTCAGTTTTCCATGTGCCTAGGCTCAACGAATACATCGGGGAAGATCAAGCTTCCAACTCTGACTTGCCACCAATTTTTGACGATGGGGAGCTAATCATCGAGCCAGAGGCAAATTTAAACTCACAATGGGTAAAGATAGGATACAAGTTCGTAGAAAAAAACCTTGTTAAATGGAAAAACTTGCTCGAAGAAGAAACCACATGAGAGCATTCTCAACAAATAAAGGAAAGATTCTTAAACCTTAAGGACAAGGTTTATTTCAAAGGAGAGGGTAATGTTACGCTAAGACATACTTCAAGGATACCTAAAAAGAATCTCAAGTACTTCTATACAACATAAGCATGTATGCAACCACTAGCCATTATGTAGCCACCAACTACAAGCTGCATTCGTCCATTGCCTATGTTTTTTTTCCACCATAACTACTGCTTATGTTTTTGCTGTCCATTGCTTATGTTTTTGCCTACTTATGTGTTTACCAAGTGTAATTGTTGCCTAAATCCACGGCATCCATGTTGTGCCAAGTGCAATAACAACTGTCTTTTGTATCATGTATGTCATGACAAGTGTAAAATTATTGTGTCTATGTATATGCTAAATTGTCAAATTATTTTGTGTACATGTGCTTGCTTGCTTAAGTTGTCTTTTGAATGTATTTAAAACCTGATGAATGGAAAGAAAAGGGAGAGAATTATAACTAAAACAACACCCTTTTTAACTCCATTATTTTTCTCTAATTAAGACCTAACATAAAATAAGATATTCTTAACTTCATTGTTTTTATTTAATATAGAACATTTTTTTTTCTTCCATTATCTTTTAATTAAATCTACTTATATGTAAAATTTATAATTCATGATAATGTCCTAACTTATCTCAAAATATATTTTCATTTAACTAAATTATTTTTCGGATTTGAGACATTTCATTACATTTTTGTATATGCGTTAAAATATATTTTTATATTATAAAAATAAAAGATACAAATAAAACATTTGTTCAGTGTTTAGAGAAGAAAAATCTTATTTACCACTCGTTGTATAACTCTAATTAATATTTAATCGTTTATTCAATCCTCACTGCTTTCACTTTTTTTCTTTTTCTTTTTCTTTTATAAAAATAAGGGGTTATATTACCCGCTTAAACCTTAATTAATTTGACTTAAAAAAATGAATTTTATTAATGTCTCTTTTGGAGGCAAGCTTCTCTCGGATGAGATTAAATGAATTTTATCTATAAAGAAGGTTATATATTACCCGCTTAAACCTTAATTAATTTGACTTAAAAAAATTTGTTTTTAAAATTCGCATGTCAAAATGAAAAAAAGGTACATGTCTGTATTTGAAAAAAAAAAAAAAGAGGAAAAAAGGGAAAAAAAATATATATGTTTAAAAGGCTGTACCAAAACCTAATTTTTAAAATTAATAAACAAAAATGAATGTTGTGAAGTGAATTTGTTAGAGAAAAGAAGTTAGAAGTAATTTGCATTTTTATAAATAAAAACCCAAAGAAAAAGAACACATACGATTAAAACAGTTTGCAGTCGTTTACACAAGGACCATGTGTGAATTGTGACCATAGTGTACCACTCACTAGTCCTTGAGAGAAATTTGGATTTTCTTAGGAAGACATGAACCCATAAACCCATCCACCAAAACACTTTCTTTTCCACCCAAACAAAGCCTTACAACCATCCCAACTTTCCCGCCAAATTTGATTGTTTCCAAACTAGTTTTGAAAACATCATTTAACCACTTTTCAAAAAAGCTGTTAAGAAAATAACCAGACCCAAAACTCACCCCCTCTAATAAACTCTCTTCTACCCTAAAATTATTCACATTTTGTTTCCCATATACCTCACCATAACACTCCTCCATTTTTGACAAGAAAACCTCCATCATCTCTCTTTCTCGAGCCGGGCTTCGATTGAATTCGAAGTTGTTTTCAATCGATTCAAGAAACCCATTTGGGTTTTGATCACCAATTGTGTTTTCCCGTGTCAAATCACTCGAAATGGGACTGAATTCTCCCGGTTTCTCTTCGCTTTTGCCGTCTTCATCATCTGCTGTAATATTGAGATCAAGAGTATTGAAACTCGACTGCCTTGAGAAATCTTTCTTGTTCTTCAGATTCTCATCCTCAATTCTTTGATTCTTGGAAATCTTAGCCATTTCCCACTCAGCTTTTCGCTTGTGATCGAAATCAAAAATCGCAGAATTATTTGTTGTTTCACTGATCTTGAGTGTCATTTGAACTACAAAAGCCTTGTTCTTCATGTTATCTGTAAGGTTCTTAGTGGTGACACCCTTTGTGAGAATGAATAAAGCTTGGCTTTTCCTAACAACTTCCCCAAATTTTCCAATCTCAAATCCATCAGCTAGGAATTTCATAAATTGGGCATCAGCTGAATCGATATCTTCCACTAACACAACAAGTTTTTCTTGATTTTTCAAGGCTTTGGCAAGGATTTCACATGGTGGGTTTGAAAGGCCATTATTCCTTTTGTTCATGTTCAAATGGAATAACAAATCAGCAGTCCCAAGAATTGATTCTGCTATAGCAAGTGCCAATCTTCTTTTTCCAATTGAATCGTTCCCCTGAATCAACAACCAAGTATTATCTTGATTCAATGATTTGGAATCAGATATTGCTTCTACTATTGAAGGAATGGTTTCAGATTGCCAAGGCACATTGTCTTTCAATACCTTACATATCTCAACTCTTTCCATTGTTCTTCTTCCATTTATATGTTCTATCCATTTCTCTGAATCATTTAACACAGAATTGCCCAAACCAAGAGTGATCTTTACTTCTTTGTCTTCACTGCTTTTCAGGGAATCCAAACTTGGTTCCATAATTTTATGTTTTTGAGCTTCACCATCAAAATTGAACTCAGTTGTGCACGATTGTTGTCGCCGGAATCGAGGTACAATGTTGGAGCTTTGTGTAGCCTTTGAAGGTGAATCAGCAAAGGAAATTGAATTTGGCTCAGGTATAGGCCACCATGAATATGTTGATGTGTAAGAGTGGCTCCTCCCATATTGGCTTTGATTATTAGTCTGATGTGTATTCCTTACTTGGTGTAGACTATTACACAATCTACTCCATTTTCTCCTCAATTCAACCAATTCATCCTGAAAATCCAATGTACATAATCAAATTAATAACCACCAAATGACATTAATTTTAGAAAAAAGTATATTAAAGGTTATTTTATTTTCAAAAATTTAACATATAGATTATTTTTTTTTTAAACAGTTGAACTTTAATCTATGTTTATGGATAATTTAATAATTTTAAGTTAATTTTGATTATTTAATCATTTTATTTTTTATTTTTTTTCAACTTCTTGAGATATTTCTCTTCGAATATCTATCATATTTTTACTAATAAGGTTAAATTCGATCTAAATTAAATTTTTCTACCAAAAAGTCGACAAAAAATGATTAAAGTGTTAAAAAAGCAACACTGAAATGTACAAATTTTAAAAATGTTGAATAATGTGTAAAATTTATAAAAATAAAATAAACAAAGTATCATGTTACCCATATTTTTATTTGAGAGTGGGATCATGCATGTCTTTTAGATTAAACCATTCTTGTTATTTGGTTTCTTATATTAAAAATTGTGTCATTTAATTCATTGTTTTAAAAAAATCAAATAATAACAAATTATATTAATTTAATAAATTTTTTATTTAATTTTTTTCTTATTTCAGTGAAATTAAACAAAATTCTAAAACAAATATAAAAAAAAAATTATTATGAATTTTTTTTTTAAAAAATAACAATAATAATATTTTAACATAAATTGTTTAAATATATTTGAAGTTTTCTTAAAATTCAATAAAGTAAAATCTTTGAAATTAAAGTTTATATATACGCTTTGACAAACAGGACTCAAAATTTGACCTTTTGATGTGGTTCTGTGGCATGTGGTTGAAGCCAGGCAGGCAACTTTTGGTGGCATGACATAAGCAACTGAGCTTCTTTTTCATAATTTGAGGCACATTCTGAACAACAATTGAGCTTATTATGATCTTGTTCATCTTTTGTAACAAATCGTTTTGCTTCTAGCACTTCACTTGGGCTTTGGGAGAACATTATTCTCGAGTCCTGAACACTGTCATGTATATATAATTACATTACAACAAACATGATCAAATAATCAAAAAACAAAATTCAAGTAGTTAAAACTTTATAAATATTAAAACATCAGTAATTAAATAAAATTGTGTTAAAAAGGGTAGATATGTTTGATAATTAAATGATTAAAAAACAAAAAGAAAATATTGGTGCTTAAAGTTGTTTTATGATGGTGTTCTGGCTATTCTTTTATCTTTATAATATATTATTTTGCTTATTGTAGACTCCTTCAGTGCTCTATAGAAAAAGATCCATTTCATGAAAGCTCTCTTTCAGATACATACAATAAAATAAAAAAAAACTGCACAAACCATACAAAGGTCTTTCTTTATGTTCTGAACGAACCGTCAGTATTATTCCCCATTTGAATATAAAAAGAGTACGTTTCACTTCTTTTTACATTTTTCCCTTCTTTTGACACTCCAACCATTTAAACCAATTTTTATATAAAACCCAAAATTTTGTTATTTATTTTTTAAATAAAATAATATTTTTTTTTATGTAATTCCAACCTACCTAACAAAGGACTGAGTGTGTTTTCCAGCCACAATTACTTGGTAAACAATTGTTATTTTGAACTTTTAATAATACAGGATTTCTAACGTAGAATGGTTAGATTGTGGTTTTCATTTTATGATTTGATTATTCCTCTAAAAATAAATTTATGATTTTATTAAAAAAAAAATTATTTTTATCAAATTTCTGCAAATCCTCCAAGAGTTGCATGTAGTAGCATTCAGTACTCAGTGAAAACAAAATTAGGACTGGGTTGGTTCATATCTAACACAACAACTATACTTTTTCTGATCACTTCTGGCTTACCCTCAGACTATGTAGGCTTAACAACAGAAAACTACAAAAACATAGCTATCATCAAAACAATTAAAAATGATCATATTATTGCATTACTAGATACACAGTTAGTTACACAATCACGTAAATATGATACAACTAAGTTACATGATTATGTAACTAATCGTTTGGTGACATATCATACTCCACATCACTACTAGATCAATCTTCTACCAACAATACATGGAGAAATTAAAGTTTGATATCTAAAGTCGAGGACATTAAACACCAACTCTAACATATAATAAATATTGAAATAAATAACTTTGTGATAATTAAGTACCTGGAAGCATGAAGGGTTAAACCAAGTCCACTAGATGGAACAGAAACAGCTTGAAGACTCCATTGTATCTCAAGAGGAGGTTGTCTCATTTGACACCTCATGTATGTCTGATAACTTGCTGTAGCTAATAACCAAACCTTTGGCCTTAAACTACTAGAGTCAAAGACTAACTTTGCTATTTCTGAAACTATATGATCAACTGGATTATAACCATAAGAGTATTTAGAAGACTCCTCAATTGTCCAATTCAGGTCTCCTATATATATTATAACTGCCTCTTCTCCTGATACAAGAGTACTATCCACCTTTCTCTTCAAATCTGTAAGTTTGGTTTCAATTTCTTCTCTTTTCATGAACCTCAAAGACAGTTGTGCAATTTGGAATCTAATAAAATGTGTTGATTTAAGTTCCTCAGGAACTTCACCTCTTTGAAAATTTCCAATCAGTTCAGCAACAAGGCTTTCAATTATGGAAACAGAATCACCAACAATCACAGTGTTCCTTTTCTTCTTCCTCAAGAAGACATCATAAACCACTTTTATGTCTTCTTTCACAGATTCAGAAGAAGCTGTGATGGTGGGATTGATGAAAACTTTCTTTTGAGGGGAAACAAGAACTGGGTTTTGCTCACTAGAGTAATTCAAGAAATGGGTTTGCCAAAAATTTGAAGGGTTGTAATTAATATCACTAGGAGAAGGTGAACAAGGTGAAGAGTAGACCCCACCAGAGCTATTATAGAAAACAGAACAAGCTGAAGAGTCTTCTTCAATGTTTTTCTTAACAACAGTACTTGAAAACCCAGCTTCTCTCATAACCCTGCTAACACTAGGATCATCTAAGATAGAAATAACAAGTTGTTCCAGCTCTACCTTGATAGTAAAAAGTGGTTGTGATTGTTGTTGTTGTTGTTGTTCTATGCAACCTCTTCTTTGGTGAGCTTGAGCTCTTTTAAGAGCTGCAATCAGAGCATTGGACAAAGAAGGTTGGGCATGAAACAGAGCACTAGGAGTTGTTGGAAGTCTATTAAGGGCAACATTGAAGTAGAGTTCAAGAGCTCTAGAATGAAGTGGATAAGAAGATTGGTAGCGTGGTTGAGATTTGAGACAAGCTCTTCTTAAAAGACTAGTTTTTGAAGCAAGTAAAATGGAAGCCACATGAAGAGGAGTGACCTGAGCATGGCCTCTCCTTCTGGCTAAGATGAGAGAATGCTTCAAAATTGAAGCAGCCTCTGCTGTGAGGGTCTGCTGAACTGCACAACCTCCTGAGCGCATCACTTGAATAAAACCCACCCCCCACACCCACCCTCTTTGTGTTTACCCTTTTTGCAACCTTCACCTTCTAAAACCTTTCTTTCTTTCTTGTGTTATCTCACTTAAAACCACCTCACCCCTTTTGTTTTGAGTACTAGTACCTCAAATATGATATAGAGAGAATGAGAGTTTTTGAAACAAGGGATATAAGTAGAGCTTTATTTGGTTGTAGAAAGCTTATGATAAGCCAATCTACCTTCTTTATATATACTCCATGTCCCTATTATTGTGTTTTTTTTTTCTTTAGTTATTTATAGCTTTTTATTTTTTCCTTTAAAATTTGCCCTTGTACTCTGTACTATTTTTTATATATATTTTTGTTGTTGTTCTTGTAATATCATCACTCCTGTATGCTATGTCATTAGATTTTTGTTTATCGCAGATTTTTGTTTTCCACAAAGTTTATCGAAGATTAGAAGTAGAAAAAGAGTAGCTCTTTATTAATCATGTTCGCTCGTTGGCACGAACAAAAAAAAATTATTAATAGAAGGGAGGCACTTATTTTGATCTATTTTTTTTTACTTATTTTTCTTTTATTTTAAAAAATAACAGTAAAAGAAAAAATAATCAATTTGTTTATTTTTTGTTTTATATTTTATTACATTTTAATTTTTTATATGGTCTTTTGTAATAAAAAATAATGATTATAAAATTAAAAAAAATTGTTAATTTATCTTTATATTATTACTTTTTATTAATAAAAAAACTAATGTGATATAAAAAAATAAATTAAATAATTTATTTAAAATAACTAATGAGTTTTTTTATCCTTATTATTTTAATAAAAATAATAAAAATTTAGTGGCATCTGCCATCAAGTACCAATCAAATAGTTTATCTAGCATGATCATCAAAAGCTGCAAAAGATGATACAAGTAATTTTAACCTTTCTTTTTTAATATTTTTATTCAACTCTTACTTTTAAAACAATATAAATATTTTTTTTTTATAAATTTACGAATATTTTATCAAATTATTTTATTTATATTATTAAATTAATTTTCGTTCTATTCTTATCAACATATTTTATTATTCGTCTCTCTCATAAATTATCAATCACGTAACGCTCCTCCTACACCAATATATATAACCTATCTCTTACTCACCAATTTTTTACAAAGTAGTTTTGATGCAAAGTTTTTGGATCTACTTCTCATTGTTTTGTATTAAATATTGCTATTGAGATTGTTATCTATACATGTCTTTTTTGCGATTGGATTATGCAAAATTAAAAGTTGTCATAGAAGCTATAACTAATATTATTTCTATGTAAGATTATTTTTGTTCCACAATTTCACATAAATTTCCCTAAAAATAAGAAAAATAAAATTTATTAGAATTTTAATCGAACAAAAGCGAAAAAAGTTATTAAATATATTATGACTGTTTATCATTTACCAAACAAGCTCTGCAAGATGCTGGTGAAGAGTGTAAGGGATGTACAGAGAGAGAGAGAGAGAGAGAATGGAAAGAAAGTGGGTTTGAGACTTGGGCATTTACTTGGTCTCATTGCTCAGTTTTTTCCACTGTTTACGTCTTCATTGTACATGGGATTTTAATTCTCATATGGGTTCCAAGATGGAGTACTTTGGATTTTGTTTTATTCACCATAGATGTAAAATAATGAAAATTTTCTGAGTACCTAAAAGAAGAAGATGTATTTAAAAAATATTTTAAATTTGATGATAGATTATTTATTATAAAAAAATGATCGAAGAGTTATTAATTCTTATTTATTTACGAGAATTAGTAACAAAATTTTATAGATTTTTATTTTTACTAATAAATGAAAAACTAATAGAATAGTAAAAGATGAAATATTTTGATAGTTTAATTATATATTTATCTTATAAATTAGAATCTAATATAATGTTGATTTTATATTTCTATTTTTATTTTTTTGTAAAATAACATTTTGTTCATCTGGATCACATCCTTATAAATAACATCAGGTGCACACCATTACACTTGTGTATGTATGTATACTTGAAAGACAAATTTGAGCATGTCAACATGATTTCAGAAGACAAAGTGACTTCCTAAATTATTTTCACATTTTATTTATTATTTTCTTCCAATTTAGTTCTTTTGTTTTTACTTTTATACTTTCTTTCTATACTATTAAATATTTAATGTTTAATTTAAAGTTGATTTGAAATTATGGATTAAATATATAAAAATTAAAAAATAAAGGACTCAATTTATAAGAAAAAATAAAAATAGATCAAATTTTGAAAATTAAAAAATAATGAAATTAAATCATAAAAAAAATAATTATGAAATTAAAATATAGAATGTGACAACTTAAACAATGAATGTAAACCTTTTTACCCAATCGAAGAAATAAGAAAAAAACAAAAATACATTACAAAAAAGACTTTAAAAAGGGACCCAATAGTTAAATTTTATGCATTCATAAGAGAGAGCTTCCCTCTTTTTTCTTCAGGATCATCCTTTGAATGGACAGACAAAGCCAGCAGATATTCAAAAAAAAGCAAGTAAATAAAGAGAAAAAGGTATAAAGAAAGCCAGAATGTAACGTGAGAGAGAAAAAAAGAAGGGTTAGCGTTTCTTTATACTACAAATTATATAAAACTATAATTAATATTCTATATAATTATAGGTAGAAACAATAAGTTTTATTTTCTAACATATAATTAACTATTAAATTAATCTTTACAATATCATAATTTATAATAAAAATATTTTTTTAAGAGTGAATGTCCACACAATTACTTATTCATTATTAATTTTTTTTATTTTCCAAAATATCTACATTTTAATATTTTATTTTATTATGATTAGTAATATTATTACAATATAAATTAAAGAAAATTTTCATAAAGATTATTTAGATTATATTATTTGTTTTATTTGATCTTTTATATTATAAGTGGTGTTATTTAGTACTTTATTTAAAAAATAAATAAATTATATTATTTTATTGATATTTTATTTAAAATATTATTTTATTAAGATATTGAAATAATATTTTAATCATTATAATAACGTAATTTATCTTTAATTGATTAATTTTTTAAAGTTAAAAAATTAAATAACATCATCTATAATCTAAGAGGTCAAATAATATAAATGATCTAATATAAGATATCTCAAATACCTTATTTCAATTAAATTATTTTTATTATAACATTAATTTATTAATAAATTTTTTAATAATAATATTAGTATAATTAATATTATAAAAATATGAATATTTTATACAAATTCATGTGATATCATTACAATTTATTTTAACAAAGATATTATTATAAAAAAATTAGATATATGTAAATTTTAATTAAATATTCTTATAACAATAACAATAACAAATTAGGGTAAGTTTATTAACACATTTATTTTTTCTTATATTATATCGTAATTAATATAAATTTTGAAAATTGGAAAAAATATATTTAATTGATATAAAAGAAATGTATTAAAAATAAAAGATATTTTTAATAATTTTTTAATCCTATGTTATATAAATTTTTTAAAATTTATATAAAATGTGATGTATGTGATAATAACAACGGTTATAATTTATATTAAGAGAATATTATTATAATTTAATTTTTATCTAATTATTTTATGTATGGGAAATAAGAGGTACAATATTGGCTTTATTATGAAGGGAGAAAGCAAAAGGAGTTTCTCTCTCTACACGCCAATTCTCGGAGAGAGACAGCATTTTATTCCCCAAGTACCCAAAAAGCAACACTCTGTCTGCTATCATACTTTGCATTATTGGACTCTTTTATCAGCCTCAGTCTTCCGCTTTCTCTACAATTTTACCTTTTGTCATTAATTCCCATCCCTTTCCAACAATCCACTTATTAAGAACCTTTTTATGTCTTACCAGATTGATTATAATTTATTAAAAACAAAAAAAACAACTACAGTGTTTAGATTGTACTCAAATTTTGTTTCTATTTTCTTACAAAATACTCATAAATATTTAAAATCGTGTAATAAATAAAACCTCATATTTTCTCAACATATATGTTATAAGTATAAATATATTGGGATGTAAAAGTATTCTTT
This sequence comes from Hippophae gyantsensis, assembly GCA_030763125.1. Taxonomy (NCBI): domain Eukaryota; kingdom Viridiplantae; phylum Streptophyta; class Magnoliopsida; order Rosales; family Elaeagnaceae; genus Hippophae; species Hippophae gyantsensis. The sequence goes on from CM061030.1 coordinate 16,044,805, forward strand.
ATTTCTCTAAAGTAATAAATATATTTATTAATAATTTTACTTATAAAAATTTAATCATTTTATTTATAAAATAACGTGACATAATAACTTTTAAAAATATTAATAAATTTTTTAAAAAAAATAATATTTAGGGTATTTTAATTGTACTCTATAGAATTAAAGAAATTTAAAAACAAATAACCCTCTTGTTATCTCTTCTCTATTTTCTCGTAGACAAAGAAAAAAAAAAGGACCCTTTTGTCTAATCTTTGTTTTATCTACTACAAAACAAAAAACAAACCACAATTCTTTTGAAACTAGAAAATACCATTGAATAGAGAATGGTATTTTTGTTATAAAAAAAAACCATTAAACAAAAACGATTTGGTCATTTAGGGGGATAGATAGAGGTTTGGCTGTGGTGTTGGATAATTTTGCATACTGAATAGTAAAATGATAGAGATAATCTTAATAATTTTTTTATAAAATAATTTAAAAATTATTATATATCTATTTTTCATTATTTTTTAAAAACAAAAAAAAAATTAAATAACATATTTTTTAACTTAAAAAATTAAATGATATATTTTGTATAAATAAAAAAATCAAATCGATATCAATCCTATATTATTATATTACTAAGTACTTATATAGTCTTTCACTAAAAGCAACTTTTTTACTACACTTTTTTTTTAGGTGCAATTTGCCATTTCTTTCACGCCACCACCCTGTTGCTTGTCCACCATGCACCATCAAACGCCATAACTGCATAGTTCGACCATAAGAAAGGTCAAAATATCAACATAGCTATGTATAAATTGTCGTAAGCTCACATGAACTATATATCCACCCTTAATAGGATCATGGAATTTGTTTAGAGGCGACACATGTAAAATATCACTTATTAGGATAATTTTTTTTAATAATACATAGTTATTTAACAAACAAAAAGGAGATTATGATGTATGATACACTCAAAAATTAAAAACTCCAAATATTTTTACCATTGTCTTATTCTTACTCCATCTATATTTACAAATAAATTAAATTTTAATAATAAATTTTATTTATAATAATTAATAAAAACTTAATATCGGGTTGGGATGTGACCACACAATTTACATAAAAAAAACTAATTCTCAAAAATATGTAATAAAAAAAATTAAATTATTACTATATTATATAATTTATGAAATGTTACAAAGTTCAATAAAATAATTAAGTAAGGTAAAAAAGTATAATCCAAGAACAAATATTAAATGCTATAAAGTCATAAAATATCTTAAAGAAAAAATAGAATTCTTTTTCTATACACGATGGAGTCTTGTCATCTCCTTTACACCTTTGATTGACGAGTGTGTAATGGCTATTAATCTTATCACCGTGGGCATCGAGCCTAACCACTCTAGGTGGGGGAGGGTAACGATAGGCCAACAAAGCATATAAATTGCTTTAAATTTTCTATAAATACTAACTCTTTTAATTATATAAGTGATTAGAAAATGTGAGAAAATACTGACGAATTTGAAACTTGTTGTTTTCAAAAATATATTATTTTTTTATTCTGGATTACTAATACCTCGAATATGGTTTCTGTATTAGTGGTTGTTAAGAAAATCACATGATCTATCATCACCTTGACACACATAAATGCACTCAAGAATGCCTTGTCAAGTAGCACAGAATATTGAAAGAAATAAGCATATAAAATCCTAGAAAGACACGAGAATTGTTACGTGGTTCTTCCTCAATATGAGGCTTACATCCACGGGAACCAACGCTTTTTCAATCTACTAGCAACAATGAGTAATCCTTACACCAATTATAACTCCTTACAATCAGATCTTTCTCGCTTTTGATCTAAGAAAGATGAACACTGAACTTTTAAGAAATGGTTTCTGCATAAGCCTTTCGTTCTCTAAAGGTCCATAGCCTATAAAACTCACTTTCTTAATCTATAATCGTATATTACAATCAAACGATGAATACAAGTTATATCCTCATATTTATATCTAAATGGACACCTTCTGGTGTAGCAACTTACATACGATGGTAGCCTTGCAAAGTGACATGCCATGCACTGTGCATTGCCCTTGCCTTTGGTGCATGTTATGCAGATGCATACATGAGAGGTTTTCTTGCTACAATCTATCGAGCATTTGTTGCAACATGTCCACACATTTATTATCACATGTCCACAAATCTCCACCTTGATGACAAATAACCCATTTTCTAGTTGAATTGAATCTACCACTATTTGTTCCACACATAATCTCTAACCTTCACCAATCTTGAGCAAGTTTATACAATGTCTGAGCTTGCTTGTTGTAACCATCTTAGTTAGCATATCTAATGGATTTTCTTCTGTCAAGTCCCTGGTCACTTTAACCAGCTCACTACTAATAATATCTTTGATAAAATGTAGCCTTACATTGATATGTTTTGTAGTAAATCGAACTCTAATTATCACATGTTACTTTAACAACTTCTTGTGATACAAAAATTTGCCTATGAACCATTTTATCCATAGAGCTTCTTTAACTGCCTCAGTGCACATAATATATTATGCCTCAGTAGTGGATAAAGCCACAATTGACTACTAGTTGTTCTTCTAACTCACAGTATTTTCAAATAAGGTGAAAACATAACTAATGAGTGACCTTCTTCAATTAAGGTCTCCTGTAAAGTCTACATATGTGAATCGTTCTACTTTTACCACTTTTGTTTAATTTCTTCTATAAATCAAACCCACCTTTGAAGTCCTCTTTATATACCATAAGATCCACTTCACTCCTACCCAATGTTCCTTCCCAAGTTTTGACGTAAACCTACTTACAACATTAATTGAGTGTTCTAAGTCTGGTCTTGTTGTAGTAATAGCAAACATAAGACTACTAACAACACTTGAGTAAGGCATACTTGTTATTTATTTTTATCTCATGATCAGTTTTGGGAGATTGGTATACATAAAGTTTAAAATGGGATGCTAAATAACTTGATACTGGTTTGGATGTTTTCATTCCATATTTATTAAGTACCTTATTTGGATATTCAGTTTGAGTTACTAATAACTCTCATTTCTCTTTATTTCTTGAAATCTTTATACCAATGATATTCTTACCCTTTTCTAAGTCTTTCATCTCAAACGCAATTTTTAGAAGGTGTTTGAATGAATCAAATCTTTAAAATCTTTGCTTGCCAACAACATATCATCTACATGAAATAATACATAAATTGTGTTTCCACTGATTTCTTTTCTGAAATAAACACAAGCATCATGCTCATATCTTTGAAACTTTAAATCAAATATAAAGTTGTCAAACCTCTTTTACCATTGATATGGGGACTGTTTAAGTCCATACAATTATCTTTTCAAGAGACAAGCATCATCCTATCTACCCTTAACCTCGATGTCCTCTGGTTGCTTCTTATAAATGGTTTCCTCAAGTTCTTTATGTAAGAAAATAGTTTTCACATCCATTTGATCTAAATAAAGATCAAATTGTGTTACTAAGGAAAGAAGAATTTTGATTGAAGTATATTGGGAAACAAGATAAAAAATCTCATTGTAATCTATCCATTCCTTTTGTGAGAAACCTTGAGTAACAACTCTTGCCCTGTATCTTGTTGATCAATCTTTTCTATTCCTTCTTTAATTTTGAACACCCATTTGCTTCCAACCAATTTTTCCTTTTCTAGTTTCTTTATAAGCATCTATGTGCCATTTATTTAGAGTGATTTCATTTCTTCTATCATTGCTTCTTCCCACTACCTTGCCTATCTATCATACATAACTTCTGCATAATTTCGAGGTTCAATTCTATCAATATCTTCACTAATTGTAAGAGCATAGGCAATAAATTTAGCATGATCATATCTTATAACTGGCTTCGTCATTCTCCTTAGCCTAACTCTAGCCACTAGATAATTTTGAAGATCATGATATTTAGCTATAGTAACATCTTCATGTTCATTAGTAGATGACTCTCTAGTGTAAATATTGATTGGATTAAACTCATTTTCATCATATCTCTCTCATATACCTTGATCTGATTTGGATTTTTTAAGATGATTCTCCACTTCAATTGAGACAGGTACCTTTACTTTCTCAGCAACTAGTTCAACATTTTTCTTTATAAGTAGCATTCTTAAAAAAAGTCACATTTTTTCTATTAAAACACTTCTTTGCTTCTAAATTCTGGAACTTATACCCCTTTACTCCATTAGGATAACCTAGAAAACAACCTCTTTGCTCTTGCTTGAAGCTTCCCATCATTTAAGTGAATGAAGGGTAAACATCCAAACACCTTGAGCTTGCTATATTCTGCATGACTTTCTCTCTACTTCTCTTATAGGATTTTAAAGTCAATTGCTGAAGATGGTGATCTATTAATTAAGTAAGTAGTAGTTTTAATTACCTCAACCTAAAATCTCTTAGATAGTTTAGAGTTGGAGAGCATGCACCCTACATTATTCAAGATGGTTCTATTCATGCATTCCATTAAACCATTTTGTTAAGGAATAATTGTAACTATCTTGTGCCTCTAAATACCATAATTCTTATACACTTATCAAACTCGACATTGTGAAATTCTATTCCATTATCAGTTCTAAGCACCTTTATTATCTTTCCTATCTAATTTTCCACTAGAGCTTTCCAGGAATGAAACTTGGCAAATGTCTCATCCTTGCTCTTCAAAATATAGGTCCAGACCTTCTTGAGTAGTCATCAATTAGATAGGTAATACCTACTTCCCACCTAATGATGGTGTCAATGAAGGCCTCCAAAGATTTGCATGCATGTAATCTAAAATGCCTTTTGTTGTATACTTGCTAGTACTAAATTTCACCTTAGTCTTCTTACCATATATGCAGGGTTCACAAATTCAATTTGTTGTAACCTTATCTCCTTTATGTACACCTTGTTTGTAGAGTTTTGTGAAACCTATATCATTGATATACCCTAGCATATTATGCCAGAGAGTAGTAGCAAGTTTTGATGAAGTTTTCAAAGAATTTGCATGATCAAGAATCCTTTTATCTTAAAGGATGTAAAGCCCATATTGCCTTAAGCCCTTCATAAAAACTAAATATCCCTTGAGTACCTTCAATGTACCTTATTCTAATCTAATTGAGTAACTTGAGACATCAAGTGAAATTAGGTTTCTCTTTAAATCTGGACATCAAATAGTATCTTTATTATGTCATAACATATTTTAATCTCAATGAAATCAATGTCTTTCACTTCAGATTCATAATTGTTCCTAAGTAATACCTTTCCATTATAGCTTTCATTTAACTCCTTGAACCACTTTTTGTTATGCCACATATGAAATCTAACACCAATTCATTCACATATTTTTTTTGTTGTAATAACAAAAACATCAGAGCTTTCATATCCTTTGATGAGTGCTTAAAAAATATTAAAATTATCATGATTTAATGTACTTTAATTGATTAAATAGATTCATGTTTATTTTATTTTATCATATTTTTATATAAATTTGTCTTTTCGAAATCACATGTATTTTTTTATATTATTTTTTTAGGTATTTCAGATAAAAAAAATAACTTAAAGACTCAAAGAAAAAAATATTGGAGGCAATACATCACAAATATATCAAGAAAATAAATGAGAAAAAGTCAAAAAAGATAAAAAAAATTAGACAAAATGAGTCAAAAATATCAAAAGGGTCAAAATTGTGCGTGTAGCGCTCCTAGCCACACAATGCTAACCGTCCGTGTACGCCAACACACACATGCGTAGTGCCGCTTAAGCGCTTGCACACTTTTTACCATGATTCGTGCGCACCAACAACCCATCTACCTAGATTTTCGCGCTCCATAAGCGCGCCAAACTATTCAAATGAGTCCAAATTCAAATTTTGGAATATTTTACCCCTTTTTTGGCATTTTTCTCATCTATAAAAGGACCTTCTTCCTCATTCCAAAAAACACACAAAAATTGAGTTTTCTTTCTCTCTCTAACTTTCTCTCTCTAGAAAGTTGTATTTTTTATATTTTTTTTAGTTTTTATTTTTAAAGTTCTTCTCTTTTTGAAAGGAACTAGTTATGTTTTTATAAATATTTATTTTTTTGATTCAATAGGCAGAATGCAAATCTCTTTGGAGGTTTTCTAATAACAAAATTAACATCAAACTGTTGTAAGGATTTTTTTTAAGGTATTATTTTAATGGATTCTTTACAGTTATCATTTTATGTTTTATTCTTATATGTTATATTTAATTTGTCTATTATTAAATTTAACATGGCTGACTATTTATAAATATGATATAATTATAACGTTGTTATGCTTGCAAAATATTAACTAGGTAAAACACTTTTATAAAATAAATTGATTTTGTTTTTATTCAAGATTATATGTTAAGGATGTTAAAGAGAAATACATTATTTTTCATTACAAACTTAAATCTGAAAATTAAATTTTAATGTTTAATCATCCGGTATAATTTAGAGTAGTGATATTTTATTTGTTGGTACAATCGCCCGATAGTTAGAGTGAAACTCTATTTCAAAATTTTTTAAGAATTATTATTCAAAAATATATTGACGACATATTTTTAGTAATAGTTTTAAAACTTAAAAGTTAGTACTTGGATAGTTAAATTCTTAGGTTTAATCTGAACACTTTGAATAAAGTCTAATTATTTAACTCTGTTTAAAGCTGTAATTAGATGGTTTGCTATTTTCTTATAAATAAATCTGAAATTTAATATTTAATTAATTAATAGGTGGGGTAACTAAGGATATTAGTTAGTTAATTTTAAACAAAAGAATTTGGGTCCCATCTAAAGACACTTTCATACCAAGAAGAGAATATCAATAAGTATCAATTTATATATTTAATAACCTAAATAATATGATGAAGCATAATTAACTTAATTATTATATCTTTAAATACTTCACTATTATGAATGATAAAATTTGCATTATTGTTTATTGAACCTAAATCTATGTTTATGTTTATTTTTATGTTATTAGATTAATAAACAAACCAACCAAAATATCGTGACATGATGTTTAGGATTTAATTTTGTTTTAAGATTTTGAATAATAAATTAAAAACCACATATTTCTTCCTTAGATCGATCTTGAGAGTATACTTATCATTTTTTATAAAATGATTCATACACATACTAGAGTTTTATAAATAATAAAACCACAGAAATGGGTATTTCGCAAGATCGGTATTTGTAATGTTGGTCTTGCGATTCATTCTCCATCATCCTTCTTCAACAATACTTTGATCTATAGTGCCCCTATTTCCAGAGTTTTAGTTCTTACCTTTTCTTGATGGACAATTTTTCTTGAAATGGCCTTCGTGTGGCATATGAAGCATCTATAGTTTTTCTTGTTTTTGGATTTTGATATAACCTTCCCTCTCCCTTAAATCCATAAGTTCTCTTCTTTGATCTCCTTCTTATGAATAACCCTTCGTTTACATCTCCTACTTTCTTAAACTTCTTGTGACTAAATTCCCAAGATTTCAAAGATGAAATAACAAAATCGAGCTTCATTTCTTCCTTTTCATACTTGATTTTTATCTTAAGTTCACTAAAAAAAATCAGGCAAACAATAGATAGGATTATTGCTTAATCCTCTTGATCAACCTTCTTGTCTAGATTGGTTAATTGGGCATTAATCATCTTGAATCGATCAAGATTATAATCAAGTGTCTTCAATTGATTAAGCTTGAAACTAATAAGTTTTTCCTTCAAGAATATCTTATTTGACAATGTCTTGTGATTGTATAAGGTCTCACACCTTTCCACATTATTTTAGCAGTCTTCAAATCTTGAATTTTCCAATGGACATTATTGGCTAAACATAGCTCTATGCAGCTACTTGCTTTCTTCAAGATTTTCTTCTTATCTTCCTCTTTAGTTTCAACAAGGAAGACTTCATCAATAGGCCAGTCTACATATTATTATATCAACATATTATTCATCTTCCATTTTTCAAAGTACAAAGTCACCCATTCCATCAAACTTCTCAACATCATACATGGTATCCATTGATACCTTCTTGAGTTTTTATGCCCTCAAAATGATCAATAGTGTCAAGAATTTTTTAGAACTAAATTTTTTTTCTTTCGAGTACCTTGAGTCTTTCTTGATTGCCACTGTTTGCATCTATGTAAATCAATTCCTTAACTTTCTCGAATCAAGCTATAACACCACTAATTTTTAGGACAATCACTAGTTCTACCATTATCTTGACACATACAAATTCACCCAAGAATGCCTTGTCAAGTAGCCTTAATATTGAAAGAATCAAGCACATAAAATCATAAAAAGACGCTAGAATTTCTACGTGGTTCTTCCTTAATGTGAAGCTTATATTCATGACAACCAATGCAGTTCTAATCCACTAGCAATAATAAGTAATCCTTACACCAATTATAGCCACTCATAATAAGATCTTTGTCGCTTTTGATTTGTGAAATATGAACACTAAACTCTCAAGAAATGCTTTATACACAAGCCTTTCTCTCTCTAAAATTCCACAGCCTATATAACTCACTTTCTCAATCTACAATCGTATATTACAATCAAGTGATGAATGCAAGTTGTATCCTCAGCTAAATGGACACCTTTTGATGTAGTAACTTACATAAGATAATAGCCTTGCAAAGTGACATGTCGTGCATTATGCACTACCCTTACCTATGGTGCATGTTGTGTGCATGTGCACGTGAGGCTTTTTTACTGTAGTTTATTGAGTATTTGATATAACATGTTCATACATTTGTTATCACATGTCTATAATGGTTCGTGAGTGTTTTTAGCATAATTTTATTTATCAGGGTTTGGACACTTAATATTTAGATTGCTTGTTTTCTCTCTATGCTTTGGATAAGCCATATCTATAGGATTCACTTATATTGACTATTGGTAATTGATAGTATCACCAGGTGGTGGTAAGGTTCAAGGGGAGAGCCAAATACAACTTGAATCACAACAATTACAAAGGTAGCTAGCAAAGGTAGGTGTTTTGATTGATAGAGGTATTAGAGATATATTTCTATCAAGTTATAAATGTTTTTAATTATATTAGTAGATTGTTTCGTATCGAGTAGTTTTCATAAACAATTGGAGGATTTTATCACATAGCCAACATTTTATTGGATTTATCTCGTTATATCATTATATTTACATGCTCTCATTAGCAAGAACACGCATAATTTTATCAAAGTATGTGCAAACATACGAGGATCCTATTATGATTGGAAAACACTTATTTCCCTATACCGCATGCTATTATATTTATTCTATCTTACAATATCTTACATTTACTTTATCTTTTTAGGTTGCTATCTTGCTTAATCAAATTCATCGGTCTGGTTTCATCTGTCTAGTTACCATTTTATTTATTTCTATTTCTATCTATCTTGTTGCTTTACTGTTGCATTTGCTTTTCTATTTTACTTCCACAGTTTGCAAGTTGGGGGTAAGTCTTTCAGTGTAGTTTACTCCTTATCCTAGTTGTTTACTGAGTAATGGACTTTCTTAACTAATAACTTGACAAAAGTAAAGTTATTTAACTGCCACGTCCAAATAGTTATTTGTTTTGTTTTGAGATATCTTATTAAAAAAAGCCTATTTTATGTTTAAATATATTAATGTAGGTGGACTAACATCAAAAAAAGACAAAATGAGCCATTTAGGATGTTTTCGCACTTACTCGATTGATCTAACTTTGATCTACTTCTATCAAAGAGTCGCAGGTGAAGATATAGGTTATCGTAAGTCGATCGATCTAGACATCTCGATCAATTGAGAGCTCCCAGGTTGGAACAATGACTGACTTAGATTGATCGACCAAAGGTCTCAATCAATTGAATGGTGTTGATATTTTTCACATCAACCATATTTTTACATATAACTATTAGTCTCAATTGCTGGATTAAAGTGAATACGCTTGATGAATAAAATTAGGTTATTTTTAACATATTTAAAATCGATTGAGAGGCCACAATTCAAAAAATGAGAGCTAAGGCAAAACATTTAGAGTAGAGAAAAGAACAACATATTTGAGCTTATAGAGCAAGGAGATTTGAAAAGATTGAAGATGAAGCCAATACAAGTCAAAAGATTGATAGTATATTGTTTCTTTCTTTGTTTGTTGTTATTCATTTCCATGAACTCTTATATGAAAATTATATATTTGATCATGGTGTGTAGATGCCAGATTTTATTTTCTATGTGTTTTATGAACTCAATTTTCTACTATGTGAATTTATTCTTTTGAAACAATTGTGATTGTTATTTAAATCCTATTGTTTAATATGATTTTCATGCAATTAGTTATTTTGTTAACAATTAATCTATAGATCGAGGCAATTAGATATATTTTATTTAATTGATTGTCAGTATTAAATAACATGCATAACTTTTAAACAGAGATGTAAGATTCTTATGTGTAAGATAAATAATTGTGAACTTAATGAGTAGTATCAATCTATTTGATATGAGAGTTTGATCTAATTAATTACTATATGATATGTGGTTTACTTGAAAGAGTAATGATGATATGTAGTTTACTTGAGAAAATAACGTGTGTTATTTAAATGCAATTAGTCTTATAATTGATATGACAATTATGTGAGGTTTTTGAATCATTCACATGTGTAAAAGATTGAAGAATTAAGATTATTAGATCTTTTTAATAATTTTGACTATTAATTTAATAATTTTAAATAATTTATTGAATTTTTCATTGTTTAAATAATTTTAATAATATTTAAATTAATATTAAGTTATAAAGCAATTAAACTCTACTAAGAATTGATATTTGTACTTAAAATATAAGCACGATATTTATACTTAATATACATTATATTATTTGAATAAAATGTTAAGACTTAGAATTAACACGTTATATAGTTTTGAATTTTTTTTTAAACATATTTATTTTTTGATTAAATAAATATATTTTTAAAACACCACCCATCAACCAAAATATTAAAATAGTAACTAATCAAATATCATACCTCACATCTTGTCCTAGAAAAAAGTAATGAACCATACTTACCCCTCTCCACTATGTGAGTTGATGGCATGCAGACATTATTGGACGGTATATACAAAGGCGTTCGTTCCAAGAACAGCATAAATCGAACTTATTTGAAAGGAAGATTCAAAGGTGTAATTTTAGCAGTTTCTTATGCATGCATTAAAAGGACAATAAAAGATTTCTGCAGAACCCAGTGTCATTAAAACCAATGCTTCGGTTCAAAGTATTTCCATGAAGATGTTATCAAAATAATATTTCATAATATTATCAAAGTAATTTTTTTATTACAAATATATTATATTCTTACAATTATTTAATTTTCAATATAATTATTATTTAAAAAATTATTATGAAAATAATAATTATAATTACGTAAATATCCCTACTCTAAAAGGAATATAATATGAAAAAGTTAATATATTTAAATATTAATGTATGTTTTATTGTAAGATTAAAAAATTTGATTTTTAATCCAATAATTTTAAAAATTGGATCAATTAAAAATAAATAATATTATTTTAATAATTTTTTTATAAAAATAATATTATTTTTTTGTTAATTAGAACCCGAATAAAACATATTTTTTAACAATTTAAAAATGATAGTTAATATAAGAAAATTCACCACAAATTCATTTTAATATTTGGTTATCAATATTATTTTTATTTTAATATTTTATTGATTTTAATTTTTTTTTAATAAATACATATATAAATAATTTTTTATTAGAATATTATTATTAATACTTTTTAAATAGTTTCATAAGAAAATTCGATTTTACTCATATTAATAGATTGTGTTTTATTGTATTTAAAAAATAACATTTCAAAAAAATCATTAAAATAATATAATTTTTCTTTAATTAATTATTTTTTTAAAGATGAAAAAAATAATTTTTAAAACAAGAGGGACTAAACAAAACTAATAACTTCATAATATGTGCGACTTTTACGATCTTTTTCTAAATTGTATCATTTATTTCAATATCTATCCACTACTCATGGATTAGGATAGTGGGATTATTTAAAAAATTTCTTATTTCACAATTATATAGTTAGGTTTGAAAAATAATTTATATAATAGTCTTGAGCATTTTACATAAGATAATAACTAATGCAATTCCCTTTATCTTTTATTACGTTCATTATGTTACATAATTATTAGAAGAAAAAAAAAAGAACTAAAAATGAAAATGGAAAGTTACTCCATCATGTTTTCCACGAAATAACTCCACCAAGAGATAAAAGCATTCAACACCTTTTGGGTCAAAAAAGGTATCAGAAATCAAATGCATTCAAACATACGATCTATCAAACGTTAAAAACTTTTAATTTGTGTGCTTTTTATTTTTATTTTAAATTAAAGATACTTGGTGGTTTTTATATGTTTTACCACTTAAATTTTGAAAACTTCATAGATAATTTCAAAGTTGATATTTAATTTAGAAATTAATAATTTTCATTTTGATACGTAAATTAATTAATAGATAAATTAAACTCGTTAATGAGCTAAATAAATTAAGTTAATTTCTAACCTAAATTGACCTTTAAAAATGATACATTTATGTAAAGTTTTAATATGATTTGAGACTAAAACATATATAGATTTAAAAATTTTAAAACATAATTATGAATGAAACTAGAAACCTAAATTCCTTCTTTTAATCCTATAAATTTAAATATTTTTTTTATGGTTCAAATATTATGCAACCACTTTTAAGTGTTCTACGTGGGTTTGAAATTTAAATATTAATCTTTAATTAAGGATACTTATTAATTGGAATTTCAAAATGTGTAAGTAAGTGCTAGAAAACTAAAATGTCACAAGTGAACATGATGATTATATATTTGCAAATATTTTTAATAATATTGTGAGTTTTAATTAATATATTTATGTACTATAAATTAACATTAAATCTATATCTGATTGTTGGCTGTTAGTAGGATAAAAAGTTGAGAGACACTGATCAAGTAAGATGTGTCCTAGGATATGATAAGGTGGGGGCAATTTTGTCTGTTTGATGAGCACTCTGAATTTAATTTCTTTTCTTCTAAAGAAATAGAGCACTTCTACTACACTTATTCTTTGCACTTTATGCTTTAGGTAATAATTAGGATTGTAATCATATACATACGTGTATAGTCATGGGGTTCTCATTGCTAGCTTCTTGGTTGAAGAGACTGGTTAATTTGATTGGAATAGGAGTGCTCGAATCATTGGAAAATTATATATTTTCAAAGTGAAGGACAATTGGGTTTACTCCATTTTGAAGAAAAGTATCCCCCTTGTAGTAATTGTTAGTATATGTGTCAATTCTTTCTTAACATCAATTGCGTCATCTTTTAGAGTTCAATGATTTTAGTTTGCATTTTTCCTAACACATTTTCAACAAAGCAAGAAAGTATATATTACTAGTTACAATAAATGGGACATATAGACCCACGTCTATGTGCCTAAAGCTTGCTAGGCAAGTGTTTATATATATATATAAGAAAATAAGATTCAAATATACTAATATTTATAATATAATTAAAGTTATTATTATTTAACAGTATGATTTGATTGCTATTCATGTTAAGGTAACAATTTTCTCTCTTCTCTTATATTTATTTTCATCTAATTTTTTTTACCAAACAATACGATATTAAATTTTATTTAATAACACTCAAAAATACTTAATAAAAATGAGTTATCAAAGTAAACAAATTTCAAAAAAACCACAAATATAAGTTATTAATATAAAGTCAAATAGACACCAACAATGTTAACTAAAAATTAAGCTAAAAAAATGTTACGCTAAATCATAAAAATCACCTCTTTAAGATGAAACACAAATTGTTAAAAAAATTATTATAACAAGTCAAAGTCTTCCAAAATCCAATGCAGGTTATAGTCAACAATTTAAACTTATCATCCAAAGAACACACCCACAAAATAAAGACGTGAAATAATTTTTGAAAAAAACCGTAAACATATTGATGAAAGGGAAATGAATGACATGAAGTAGTTAAGATAAAGCTAACTCTACCCCTTACACATCAATAACTCGTCCTTATTTACAAACCATTGCACACCTACTTAGAACACAGGATAAACCTCTAGAAAACCTCTCTCAACCCATGAAGGTAAAGATCCAACATTAACATTAAAAAAAGATCCGAACTGAAAATAAATTTTTTAAAAACTTGTGAGAGAATCAAGGTATTTGACCAGGTGCCAACATTGTTTAGTAACCAAAGTTAAATTAAAAACTTTTAAATCTTTTAATCCTAAATCTTTTATATCTTCAAAAACATACATTTATTTCAAGTCAATTAATGAATATTTTTATTATTATCAGTTATATCCCACTAATTTTTTTTATCACTCACTTAAGTAAATTTTTAAGTATTAATTATATCAATTTAATATTAAATCTTTTCAATTCAAATAGATTGAAATAGTTATTTTCTAAATTTGATGAATTTATTATACCCAAATTAATTAGATTAGTCAAATTAAAAATTTCAATCTCAAATTGAAGCTCTACAGCAAATTATTCAAAATGTTACATTAATTTTTATGGAGAACTAACTCAGCCAGATAACAAAAATCGAGTAGTAAATTTGTCATTCAATTTATTAATTATTATATCTTATTTCAATATTTTTACAAGTTTATTTGGATCCTACCTATAAATAAAACATACAATAGACTCATTTTTTTAAAGGAAAAAATTTAAACAATTAGGTTTTATTTTTTTTTTCAAAAAAGAAAAATGAAATCCTATGAAATTTTATTGTTTTTTTTACTTTTCATTTATTATAGAAAAATAAGTAATTTTGTTCTTTTTTTTCTAATGAAATATATAAGTTATACTAAGTAAATTGTTAAACTATTAAAATAATTATAAAAGTTTATTATATTTTTATGTTTAAGAAGGAAGAATAACGATATATAAGTATTAAATAACATAAGTGTTTAAAATCAATTTGGTTGTTTATTCTTGAATTTTTTTAGTTATTTTTATACAAAATTAATAATTATTTTAATGTAAGTTACAAAATTTAATATAGAACTACTAATAAACAATCAATTTGACAACGAAGAATCATTTTACTGTCAAACTATGTCAAAAATGTGATAATTTTGAATAAAATTTATCAATATAATTAAATTTTTATATCAAATTCGTTGAACTAATAGATAAAAAAATAAAACGAGTGATAAAAAATTGACTTAAAATTTGTCAATTATTTTAAGTTAAATATAATAACTACATATAATTAGTCTAATCCCACGTAGAAATATTTATGGGTTTGTCCTTACTTGTATCCATTGTTAATAGTTGTTTAGTTTACATACTATAAGATATTACGAGTGTTGGTAATTTTGTACATGGATAAAATATTTATTTAAAACATATTTTATAGGTTTTTTATCATGCCTTTTAGTTAAAGTTGAATAAATATCACACATAGAATTACATTCATATTCACAAGCACATTACATAACACTTCAAATTATTTATAATTCTCAGATTATTGTTGTTAAAATACAAATTAAAATATAGGTTAAGATATAGTCTAAAATATATTCTAAACTATAGTATAAAATATAGGCTAAATATATAGCATAAAATATCATGTTTTTAAACATATCAAGCCATTTTTAGCATAGAAATTGTTTGAATTGGAAAAATTATATTTCAGTAGAGATTGTATCCCATTGAATTAGATTTGTAATGCAATTTGATTCACTTCAATCCAATACTAGATGAGAAAGATATGATAATAATAATGGTAGTTACTCAATGAGTATTACAAATCTTATTTAGAGTATGATTATCTTTTCACAATATACTTGGGTTAGGGTTTTGATTTTTTCTATAAATAAAATTCATTACTCATTGTTACAAAATTGCACACAACTTATAAGCAAGTAAAAAAACTATATGCTTTTATTTTTCACAAATTTAATAATTTTTTCTCATTATTTTCTATAATCATACAACTTCTTCTTTCTAAGATTCTTTCATGCTTACTAAATTCATCATATGTGTTGTATTGATTTATTAAATTAATTTTCAAGGTTTAAATAATTTATTTTTATCCATTGTGATCTATATTTTTTGTTTTAGGTTTGCTAGAGATTGCCTTTTCTTGATTTATTATTTTGAATCTATTGGCTTAGGATTTATATGTTATTGAAATCCTCTAAGACACCCTAGGAACCTCTGTTTTAGTGTTGACCATTTCGAAGGTTATTCAGTAGATAGTTTAATTGGCGAGGAGCTAGTTGGAACGTTAATTAAGATCTGCTTACTCTAATCTTAAAAAATTGTGAATATAGAGCAATGACTCATACTTAAAGTATATTTAGGTATTATTCGTGTGAAGATAGTATAAGATCGAGTTTGTACTTGAACATTTAATTTTCATAGTAGATAGATTAGGTGGTCTGGTGGACCGATGGTTTTCCTATTGGGTTATCGTTGTGGCCTAAGTCGTTTCTACCTAAATATCTTGTGTCATTTATTTATTTTTACATTTATTCTTGATACATGATTTCGTGTTTGACTGTTGTGTTTAGGTATCAAGTTTAAAATTATTAATTTTTAAAAATCCTGATCATTGTTTAAGTGAAATACTAGAATGACTTGCCTATGGACCCAAATATTCTATTATGAGGCACACTAGGTATGTGATTAATAGATGCATGTACACTGCTGCTGCAAGGGATAACACTTGTATGAGTTAAAGTAGTAGGGTGTTGATGGTTACAACATGAAAATTTGCAAGTCCAAAGGATACAAGACTAATTTTTTTCAAAAATATGACATATTATGGTATAAGAAAAGAGAAATTGGAGTTAGATTATGAGATGTTTATCAAAACAATTTTCTTATGTAATTGGATGAAAGCTACGATAAATGTTGGGGAAAAGATGAATTAGGAGAGCTAACCCTCGTTTACTTGTCAAAGATAGGTCATCATGATGATGCTTTTATAATGACTATCCATGAAAAATAAGTTTTTAAAATTCAAGACCATACAAGAGATGGTTTGTAGTTCTAACCCTACCATCTAGAGAATTTTATGATGATAAAATCAAACTTGATGATGATGCAAGAGTTGATATAGTTAGCAATCATCCTAATCTAAAAACTGAAACATTAATTATGCATATATAAGAACTGATAGTGATAATAAGTGGGGTAAAGAAACCAATACTTTGATGAATATGATATATCATAATCATCAAACACATGGATGTTAAATCTGAATCACTAGAATATGATGATTATACAAGCGCAAGTCATATATTATCTTATGGTTATATATTTTTTATAATTAATATGCTTACTAAAAACTAACTTGTTAATTTTCTCTATTTAGGATAAATATGTTTAGCTACTTGAGCCTATGACAACAACAATTCCATATGGTGACGGATTTATATATAGCAAAGAGTTTGGCAATAATTATAAGGTTGCTTTACATAGGTCATTTTACAAAGAGTGTCATTTATCTTTTTATATAAATAATGAGTTCCTTATGTTGGCCTATGTGGAAGGATAAGTCCCAATTTTTTGGCATTACAACGTTATGTTGTGTCAATGGGATAAGGTAACACACTTAAAAATTTAATATTAAATTATGTAGACATGTTAATTTATATTATACATTAATTTTGTTTTGTGGATGTAGTCTATGATACATTTTGTTAATGTTGATCATAATGCATGTATTGAGGTATCGAATGACCCACCACTAAAGAAAGTGAAAGCTTTCAAAAAGAGAGAAAGAAAATATCTTTCAAACAAAAGAAAAGATGATAAATATGCTATTAAAAATATATTGTATATAATATATTGGCTTAAACTTGTACATTTATAGATCAAAGCCACATTAACAATGTATTGGTAGATGATTGCATGAAAAGAGCTTTCATAATATGTAATGATGTTAAGATGGGCATATAAGATGATTAATGCCATATCCGTTAGGGTTGTCTAAACATTTCAAAATATTTATTTAAGGATATAGGTTTTTATTATCTATATTATATTTTAAGTGTAATGTTGGTTAATTTTTAAATCAAATGAATATCACATTTGTAAGGTTTATGAGATTGTTGGCAATATTCGTGAACAAAACATACAAATATAATTTTAATTTATGGGTGTGTCTTTCAAAAATATTTTCAAGCAAAAGAAAATATCGAGCTCTAACAAACACATATCAAGTATATCTATGTTCTTATGCACGTTAGATTTCATATTAGACATATATGAACATTTTGAATTTAGGCTACTTGATTGATCGAGGCATGTCTAGATCGATTAAGGTGTGTAAAATGATCTAAAATCAATCTACTTAGTTTAGAAAGTCCTGAATTAATTTTTTAATTGACTAGATCAATCGAGTAATTAGTGATTTATCGATCAATTACCTAGATCGACTAACCTGATCAAAATTAATTGTTTATTACATTAGATTGATCGAGAATTGATTGGATCGATCAAGCATATTTTGATCATAGTATTGGATCAATCGATAAGGATTTCAATAACATATGTTAGATTGATTGAGCAGCTAGGGCTTCAATTTTAAAACATATTTCTAACTCAAATCAAATTGGTTTATTACTATATTGTCCTCATTCTTTAAAAATCTTTTAACTGATTTTATGGACATAATAGTAATATTACTTTGACATAATGCTTCAAAATATTTTCTTTAAACAAACTAAAACATACAAACTTATAAACTACGCAAGAGCATTATTCTCTTCATTTTAATCTCTCTATCTTTGCAAAAAATATTCTAGTTGGTTTTTTCATTTAGTTAATTTTTTAAACATTTTGTGATTATGTTTGATTGATTAACAAGCCTACAGTATTTGTGATATTGTGCTTAAATTGATTTTTCTATGGTTGTTAGTTTATTTTGATTTATCTGATATGTTATTAAATCATCTAATTAGGGTTAGTAATTATTAAATCTACTATAGGATATATATTTGTATTTGTGTTATTGTGCTAACATTTCAAGTATTGGTTGAACAAGTTCGATTACTTGTGTGACTCAAATTATCAAAACGTTTATCTAGATCCGAACACCTTGCTTGTAGAGACTATGAAGGAAAACAATGACTTGTAAGTATATTACTTGGTACTTTAATGGATAGTATAATACATGACTTTGTAATTTGATTTTATTTTTCATAATCAATAGTTAAGTGGTCTGGTGGTTTTCTTTTTAGGTAATTGATGTGATTTAGGTTATTTTTACCTAAAAATCTCATGTGTTGATTTATATTTTCTCATTATTTTATTTTAACATAATTGCACACTTAATCATTTGAGACAATTTTAAATTGTTATAATTTCACTTATCTATTCAGTTTTTTTAATTGATTATATACATAATTAAATAAAAAATTTCTACATTGAATGCTGATGATCTATGACCATTTTGATACTAGTACTACTTTTTAGATCATTTAAATCAATCGGTACAACTTGAGGTTTATGAGACTATTCATATATAAGTATTATTTAATTTCAACATTCAATTAATGTATAAACTTATTATTGTAGTTGATTGATGGTGGTTTATGAACCATTTTGGTACCTGTATTACTTTTTATATTCTTTTAATCAATTGGTGCGACTTGAGGTTTACGAGATCATGTTTACGTAAATATTATTTTATTTTAACATTCAATTAATATATAAATTCATTCTTGTAATTCAAGAATTGATTGATTATTTTGACTAAATTTTAATATATTATATTAACAATATCTCAGCCAAAGTTACAACATAAAATGAATTAACATCCATCTAAGATATTTCAGTAAGTATAACTTGAATCAAATTTTATTATTTAATATTAATTATATTCAAGATATATTTGTTAAATGCCTATGGAAAACATCTCATTTGGTTATTACCTTATAAGATTTATAAGAAAAATCTATATGAATAATAATGCATTAATTTTTGATATGGTATGTATATTTAATCATGAGTTTTTATTTCTTTATGTTAAATTTTTAACACATTGTACTGTTTTATTACTGCCTTATAGTTTTGAATTAATATGACATACACTCAAATACAACTCGAAGAAATAAGGGATGAGTGGAGGTCCAAACTAATTACTTATAATGTAACACATTGTATAATGCTAAAATATGCATAAAAACTAGTTAGTTTATTACATTCAATTTAACATTAATTAGTTTAATATTTTAGCTTTATTTAATATTTTAATTTTTATTTGATAGATTAGATTTATGGTAAATATGAAATAAATGTGTTAGTTTGAATGTTATTATGATAAATTTGGTTTTTTTTTTTGTCATTGATTATAAAAGCAAGTTGAGTAACACAGAAATATCCAAAATTTATCCTAAGAAAATGAATTTTTCGGCTAGTTATTTAAAAAAAAAAAAAACTGGCCAAATTAAATTATAAAAAACCAACCTGCGACAATTTTCGTTGGTTTTCAAGTAGTTACGAAAATTGTCCTAGACTAGATTTTTTTAGTCGGTTATTCAAAAAAAAATAGTGAAAATATTTGCCATTTTATTATTATGATTTTCTTTGGTATAAATTAATATATATAAATTTATGTGCATCAACTTACTATATTTTTTAAAATAATTTTTTTTGACAAAATTATCTAGATATATTTTTTTTATTGTCAAGCTCGATCTGCTACTGTGATTGTCAAAAACAATAAACATGTACTTACACTGATACTAAATATGTTATTTAGTACATGTTTAACCATGAAGATAAACCTACCTAATTAAAGACCAAAGTAAAAAGGCTCTTATTTATTAATTAGTGTGATACATACATATAAGCTATAGAGCTGATCTATTATCAAATATCGAGTATGATGTAACACCCAACAATATTATAATTACATGACAATATATAGATGTATCAACTAAATCTTGTAAGCAATTAAGTTAATATATATATATATATATATGTATCAACTAAATCTTGTTAGCAATTAAGTAATTAACTTATGCAGCTAGGGTTAGGTAGTGACACAGGTAGGCCTAGATAAGACAGTACGTACGTACATTTGGGGTAAGAAAATTCTTGAATTCAGAGTTGATAGTATGCAGTAGTACTGAAAATACATAGCTTGTGGACAAAAACACCCCACCACTACCACTACCACTACCTACCAGTCTACTTCCTCCTCTAGTACTGTCTAGTGGCTATTCTTCTTGGTTAGGAATGTGAAGAAAAGCATCAATCAGGTAAAGCGAAAAGAAGGGAATGAAAAAATGTAAGTGGGGTTCACATATGACTCAGATCAGAAAATTTAATTGAAATGCAAAATGCAAAAACCCAAGTATTTTCATGTTAATTTATGCGTTTAATAACATATTAGTTTTTTATTTTATATAATTTAGATATTTTGATTATGTAATTTTTATATAAGATATTAAAATTTTAAAAGTAGAATATGTAAGTCCCTTAACTCTTCAAACTTAAATATATAAATATTAAAATAATATATTTTTAATTTTGTAAAAAAAATAAAATAAAGAGTATAATTAGTATTTTTAGAAAAACTAAGCTGTGAAAATGAAACCATATTAGAGGACGATTTGAAATCAGTTTTAAAAGAATGCCAAATCTCTTTGTTTCTTTTTTACCTTAATAGTTACCCAAAACAGAAAGAATAGAAACCAAAATAAGTGATGATAATATTCAGCAATAATAAGAAAAAAATCTAAGAACATGAAATCAAGAATGGAACAAAAACTAAGTATAGAAAGCAAGAAAAAGAAATTATAGATAAAATGGGTGTTATAATATTCATTAAGAATAGGTAAATAAAAAAAGATATTGATGTTAGATAAATGAATGCCAGAAAATATAATTCTTACATTAAAAATGGAGACGTAAACGTAACTAAACTCAATAAAATTTCGTTAAATTAAAGATTATTTAGATTTATAAACAATATTGTTGTCTTGTTCTTAATCGATGTGAGATAAAGATACTTAATAATCCCCTTCCATACGACGGATAAAGGTAGACATAAACGTCACGGTAAGATTGTGGTAGAACTAAGGATCCAAATAAATAAAGATTAGGAGCAAAATTTTGATAATATGTTAGAAAATCATATCTAACTTAACTTAATAAGATCTTATTAAATTAAAATTTACTCATGTTTATAAATAACATTAATGTCTTACTATTAATCGATATAAGACAATAATACTTAACAATAACAACTCATAATTATAATAAAAGTAAATATATATGTTAAAAAATAATTTTATTCTTGCTTAAATATGTTCATCTAATAGATGATAAATTCTAATAATATAATATTTCTCAATTTTTAGTTAATTTATTTAAGTATATTAATTTTAACTTTATAATAATTTATATATCTTATATAAAAATTACGAGAATAACCTTCAGAATTCATCGAGCTTAATATGCTTAATATTTATCTACCGTATTTTCTCGGTACATCTCCATCTCAGTCATTCGTATTCAGTAGTAACATTCAACTGACTTTAAAAAGTAAAATAGAGTAATAAAGATAGAAGCAGGCAAGATATCCTTATATATCTTTAGGGTGTGATCGATAAAATATAAAGCGTGCAACTTTATACAATAAATGCCCCCATTTACGCATCCTTATATCAACTTTTCTTTTTCTCGTGGAAGTATATATTTTTTTTATATGATAAACTATATTATAATTATAATTAATTTAATAAATTATTATTAATTAAATTATTAAAATTTATATTTTTAATTGATAAATAACTGTTATATTAATTATGATAAGAGTAAATAGATTTTTTTTTTCATTTTTTCCCCCTTTCAATCTTCATTTTCGATCCTTCTTTTCCTTCAATTCCCGTTTCTCTATTTTAAATATTCTTCTTTAACTACATTCTTCTTGTTACAATGTTTCTTTCTCTCTTCCCCTCCATTCTGCCCTCTTTTTAATGAGAAAACAAAGAAAAGGTAAACTTGTACGTTTTTATTTTTATATTTTTTATTCTTTTGATGAAATTACTATATAGTTATATAAGGAAAAAAAACTCTCTAATCTTTATATTATCCAATTATTCATACAATTTCACTTTTAATACCTTTTAAAAACTTATGCCTTTTATTACATTATAAAAAAATATAAATACACCATATTTTTTTAACATATAAAAATATCTATTTTTTATGTTATAAAAAAACTGTAAAATAATGTTAAAAATGAAATGTTATTAATGATTGGGGTTATGCATTACAATTAAACAAAAACAAAACCAAACTTGATACATAATTTTATTTGTGACAGATAAAATCGTTTAATTATTTAAGTTTAATTACATAGCATAACTTCTTTCGTATCTAAAGTTTCATTTTTAATTTTTTAAAGAAAAAATATATGTTTATTTTTCTTACAACGTAAATGAACATGGGATTTTTTTTAATGAATGAGTTAAAAGTGAAATCATAATAAATAATTGAGTGATTTATGTATTGAAAGGAACTATTTATATATAAATTAAGTATTTTTGTGAGCAATTTATTTTATTTAATTTTTTTTAAAAAGTGATGTTAATTATAAGAATAAATGATAATTTTTATGTTTTTATGTTTTTTTATTTAAAAAATAAATATTTCAATGATATTAATATTTAAACTTGCTTTGCCAAACGCATTTAAAAAAAATATTTAAGTAGCTAATGAACGTAAAAACAATATTTTACCCTTATTTTATTAATTTTTCATGACAAGTAACTAAACTTCTTAAAAAATAACTCATTGACCTAATTCTCAATTACAATAGGGAGTAAACGTACTGTATTGTTACATGTACACCCAATTATCTATAGCATTTTGTTCTTGCATGCTTTCACTATATATGCTCTTTGGATTAATACAGTTTTATTTTATTTAATTGGAAATGTAGTATATGTTTAATCTTATTCTATGCTATATACATATATTTTATTGATAATGTAAAAAATAAATGTTTTTCATATATTTAATGAAATATTATATAAAAAAGGAGGGACATGTACATTAGCTTCCTTTCATGCATATATATATATATAACATTCCAAGATTCTAACTGAGAAAAGATTATCAAATATTCAAAATGGAATTTCTTTTGGAAAAAAGAAAGACCTCCTTACCTTAGCTAGCCATTTATTTATAAAAAATTATCTCTATATTAATTTTGTGTATGTTAATTAACCGTCTTTTTAGTAAGATTTAGTAAATCTTCTGAAGAGTAATTATCCTATTATGCCATCAGTGTCTCCTTTAAAACTTCAATTATCCATAATGCGAGAAAATTAATTTCTTGATTAATTAAAGTATTATTAATTATAATTTTATTTATATAATTAATTAATAAATAATCTTAGTAGTAGCTAGTAGTGAACAGATTAATGTATAGGTAGACAGTAAAAAGGGGGGGTGCTAAAGGCGAAAAGGAAGTGTAACCTTTTGTTACTGAAATCTAAGAGAAACTCTGATTAAAGGTGGGTCACCGGAAAAGAAAAAAAAAAGAAACAAAATATGGAAAGAAACAAAAAAGAAGAAACAGAAAAATAAATAAAGAGAATTAAAGGTGTGAAAGCAAGTGTATATATATAATTATATATTAATATATATTCCTTTTATCTTAGCAAAATCCACACACATATATATATATATTATTTGGTTTATCTCATTTTATGTCATATGCTTTAATTAATCTCTTGATTCTTTTCAATTGCATGCAAAACGATGACAAAGTACTTAAGCCATCATTACTGCCAATTCCTTCTTTGTTTTCTAATCTTTATGAAGGCAACTTTTTTATTTTTTATTTTGTTTTCTCTTTTCAGAACCCATTAATTTTTGTTAGATTGATTCCTTGTTTCTATTTATTGATTATTTATTTGTATATAGGTGATATATCACAAAAAAAGAGGTTTAATATTATGTAAGCTTCATGATAGAGGCTTAAAATTAATAAAGGAGAGAAGAACAATGACACGATGAGGAATCTGATGTTATAGCCTGTAAATCGACGAGGCACAGCACATTCAGCAGAAATTAATGCAAGGCACATTCAGCACTTGTCGTCTAAGTTTGATCATATTTCTCTCAATACATGCATATAATAATTAAATACGTAGGTATCTACTTATTGTTTTTGTATCTATGGCTTACAAATTATTACATTATTTAATACAAAACAACTAAACACTCTTGTAACAGAGACTTAAACATATACAAGTTCAACACGTTCAAATTAACTTAATGTTGTTAAGTTATAAACTTATTAGGCTTACAAATTACAATATTATTGATAAGAGTAATTAATGCAAAACTACATACCGGCCAAGTTGAGATCATGCAAGCTAAATTAGATAGGGTGACTAATAAGTTACTGAGAGGGTAAATATACAGTTCTTTTTACTTATTTTAAAAATAAAATTTATATCATGTATTTATTTTTTATGACAGTTTATTTATATTATTATAAGAAAATAACTATTTAAGAATAAATAATTATTTATATATTTTTTATTTTTATTTAATTTTTTCTTCGACTATTTTAATTATAGTTTATTTAAGTTAAAATAATCTTTATCTAATACATCTGAAAAAATAAAAAATAAAAAATTACTTTATCTTTGGACGGTCACTTTTTAATAATAATAAGATTAAATTATTACAAAAATAAGTATAGGAACTAAGTCCATTTTTTGTAATAAATATAGGATTCTTGCGGTATTATTTATCTTTACTTTAAAATGTGATATGTTGAACTCAATTCCTTAATATCAGTGTTTTCTTTAGTGACATAAAATTGGAAGTATACCCAAATCATGTAGTGATATGTATTTAAATAACAAGTGTTTATATGTATTAAAATAATAATTGTTGAACTCATGAGGATTGATTGTTTAATTGTTGCATGAGTATTGATAGTGGGTCTTGTAAGTTCGTTTGTACTTTGTGTGTGTGTTGGCTTTCCTATGCAAAACATGAAGTATGTTTATTTTACTCATTGTTTCGTCTTCTTTTATGTAAGATTTGTTACTGTAGATTAGTAATGCATACACACACTAGGAACACTATGATTGAAAGCATGTTTACACGCATCACGAGACAAGAGGTTGGTTTTCGTAGCGTGCATGTTAGGTGGAGCATTGTGTTTTTTGAGGAGCGAGGTTGCAAGCAAACCGACATTGTCACTCATATTTATGTCTCAGTTTCAATATGGGTATTTATGAAAATTACTCTCCGATTTTTGGAACCCAAAAAATATAATTTTTGGCACCTCGCCACACCCTTCAACAAGGGCCTTTCCATACTCGTTGACAAGGCTGTGGTGAGGTGTTCGATGAGGTGATTTTATTCTATAAATACTCCTCATTCTCTTTATATTTTTCATCTAGAAAAATTGTAGTGGAGTTTTGTTAAATTGACGTATCATTTTTCCGTATTTAGATCACTATTACCTTGAGCATTATTTGATATTAATTATTAGTAACTGAGTGATCAAAACCATGCTTTTAAGTGGTGAGTATTCAATGTGGTGTTTGTGAGTTAATTTTTGGTAAGGAGCCTGTGTGGCAAAGAGCCATGTTTTAGCTAGTAGTTGCCATCATGCAACTTTATCATATTTGAGAAGCTTGTGTGATGGTGACCCATGTGTCGATAGGTTATTACCTTAGTGCAACTTGTTATCTATAAGAACAACTATGTGTGAATGGATTGAGTTGAATTGGTTAAGTTCTCATATATTTGGTTGTATGCAATACATAGATTGATTGTGTTTCCCACATATACGTTTGGTAGTTCATGGATTGGCTGTGTCCCACAAAGATTATTAGATATTTGTGTTTAAGGTTGGTTCTGGTGATTGTACACATTTTACATTATTGATATACAGTTTTTGATCACATCACTTGAGTGGTGTTGGCTTTGGAGAAAAACTAGGTTTGTGTGCCAAACAAAGTTGTTATGATGGTAGCAAGCAAGAGTAGTAATAAGCAGCTCGAATAGTGGTCTCAATTGATAGAGGTAATAAGGGGTTTTATTTATGTAAGGGTTGTAATTATTTTATTGCTTAATGGATTGTTTACTGTCGAGCAGTTGCCATGAGCAACAAAGATGTTACCATATAGATAGGGTATTTATCTAGGTTTACCTCATTACATCATTTGTAATGCATGCTCTAATATTTGGCTAGTGTAATCAGAGTTTAAATTTTGTATGTTTATACATACTGAAGTTTAAAATTTGATTAGAAAGCTATTATTATTTACTATTTACTTTTTGACTACTGTATAATATTTCTGGCTACATGAGATTAATGTATTCATTGCTTATTATTAAATTTATCAGTCACTATTGTTGTGTGTTTGGTTTGAGTCATTAAAGAGTAAGTATCTCCTTATCGGGTCTTGGATTCCTTCCTTGTTATTATGCATGATTAGATTGTTGTGTTTTACTATAATTTGTGTTTTTATCTTGTATATACAAATATTCTAGATCTAGATTCTAATTAGAAAGCCTATTTGATTTTAGTAGCTGCATGCTTTCTTTCATTTTCTTGTAGTATTCCTATAACTTTCTATTTATTGATTTTTCTATATTAAATTAATTTGTTTGCTTCCTAATTAATTTATATTTCTTCTATCTTTTATTATCATGTGAGTTTTGTGTGAATCTATAATGAGTCTATGTCTCTTTACCCTGCTTGTGTACCTAAAGCTTGACTCTTTATTTGATCTGCTATGTTTAGTATGTGTGTTTGTTTCACATGCTATTTGTTGTTTGTCATGTATACATGTTGCTAGCCTAGATAGAAGCATATGTGGCATATTGTCACTAGTGTGTTTATTATAGATTGTTGTTTTCGTATTTGTAGATTTTTTAGTTGTGTGTTGAATTAAGTATGTTTTTTTATACTTTTGTTGTTCTTGCTTAATTCACATTTGTGAGACCTACTTAGCTTATTGGTATAGATCTCGCGAAAAGATTCCATTGGTTGGTTTTCTCACCTCTCAACTAGGTCTTGATTGCCTATTTGACTCGAAAGAACAGTTGACTTTTGTGTAATTGTTTCTACGTATGGAATTCTCATCTAGTATCAAAGTAGGTCACCCCTATTTAGGTTTAATCTCCTGGGTGTTCAATCATAGAGCTTTATCTACACATACATACACCATGTGTGTTTATACTCGATGTCTCTTGTGGAGATGACTGTAGTTGTTTTCTGAGGTTGTTTTTCTTAATGAACCTTTGTTGTTTGCATGTTCCCTATTTTCTTGTTCATGCATTTCTCTTTCTCACTACTTCTTTGTCTTACACGGTATATTAATTTTCATATTTGTTGTCATGCCTAATTATTTGATCCTTTACTAGTATTCATCCTTGCTAGTTGTTTTAAGCTGCTCTTTATGTGCATTTATTTTGCTTACTACTTGCTTCTTCTTATGTGACTGTTTGCATGAGCATCACGTCACATATAGTGTTAAAGTATTAGGATTTTTTGCTCTACAGTCTTGTTATTGTTATGCCATATCATAAAGAATGAATCTAATCTATTTTACTAGGTTCTTCTTCCCTATACATCATATGTTAAATGTAGGCTCTCTAGTTGTCTCCTATTATTTAAAGTTCATCATTCACCTGCTCTTCCTTCTCTTGTACTTTAGATATTGTTTTAGAGAAAACTAAAGGGCGTTACAAGATTCTATATATAAGTGTTTCTTCTCTTTTGTCATTACCGTGCTCATTTGGGTTTGCCTTATGCATCTATATGTCATATAGATTATTTACATGTATTTAGGATTTTCGACTTACATATATACATTGGTGTGACTAGACTTGTGTGTTTAGTTTCATTCTTAGTGTTTAAGACATTGACCCTATATATGCATATCTCTTGCTTTCTGTGTTGGAACATAAGTCTTTCTCAAATGCTTAGATATTTTAGTAGCATCCCTTGTTTCTTCTCTCTATTGGGTGTATTGCTTGCATACTCATTTGTTAGTCAGTTTCTTTCTTTCTCTTGACTAGGGATATTGTGAGTGTTGTCGATGATATTTTTTGAGGCAACTATATACAGTTGGTTGCCTTTTCTCTCTCTCTCTCTCTCAGAAACATTGAATGATTTGTGTTGATAATCTTCTTTGAGATCATCTTTGTCATCTCACTTGTTTGTTATTGTCGCATTTAGTGAGATTGACAAGTTTAATTTCTACTTCCATGTTTCTCTTTTGTGTGTTTTTCTTATCCTAATCATGAGATTGACGGGTTTACTTTCTACATCCATGTTTCTCTTTTGTGAGTTTTTCTTATCCTACTTAGTATGCTTCTCTAGTTATATATTGTTTGGTTTCTACTGTGTGTAGATGCTTATGTTTTGGGAGAATTTTGAGAGTGTAGAATGCATAACATATTTATTGCTTGACATGCTCATATTTAGGGGGAGAGTTATGTGTGTGTTGTATGATGTCACGGGAGTGTTTTGTTTGTTTTTGCATCCTTGGTGTTTGTCCTGTTTATAAGTTTTTGTTATGTTGTATATTTTTATAGTGCTTCCTTCTTCTTGACCTTGCTTTGTATGAATCATGCATAAATAACATCTCATGTCCTATTGATGTGTTATAAGCACATTACGAAGCCTCTTATGCCATCCTACAACACGTATAGACATAGGGGTCTATGTTATGCATCGCATTCGGGAGATGTTATCTGCACTTTTCTTAGTTTATGTATTCAATTCATTGTTTGTTACATGTTTTTACCTTGATGTTGCTTGATGCATAAGAATTATTGCGTAAATTTTTTTGTAAAAATTATAAAATGCTCGCAAGTGTATAAATTATTTATAGAAAATGATAAGTATACCTCGAAGGTCGATCTAAAGAAGAATCACGTGATTTTTCAATTATTCAACAAATTCTTAAAAATAAAAATAAAACCTAAATATTTTGTCACAAAATTTGGGTTTGAAGTCCTAATCTAATGACAATAAAATAAAAATAGTTCAATAAATATTTAGACATTTAAATAATTATTATACTATGAAGAATTTATGAGATGTATTAGCTAATTGGTTATGTCTATTCAATATTAAATAGATTATTAGAATTTAAATTAACATTATTAATTTTTTTTCTTTTGAATGAAAATATCCTTATGTAGGGATCATTCTCGTTATTAATAATAAACCTATTAAAATCCTTAGGTTCTGCTTCTTCTTTAAGAAATTAATAAACCATTTAGTTGTCTTTCTTAGGTGTAGATTGATAATTTAAGCTTCATTCAAAGTGTCAAAATTAGGTTTTAAAATTTAACTTTTTAATAAATGAATTTCATATTTTAAAACTATTATAAAAGACATATCGTCAATATATTTTTTAACAATAATTCTTATAAAAAAATTTAAAATAAAGTTTATACTCCAACTATACACGTGAACTAAATCACTAATAAAAGTACTTTAAAACATATTCAAATAATTAAATCTTAAATCTAACTTTCACATTTTAGGTTTATGATGAAAATTCTAATATCACTATATTTTTTATTTTAAATATTAATTATTTTATAAAAATATTTATTCTTAATTTTGTACTATTATATTATATAACTTGATATCAAATATTATATAGATTAAATACTAGTTTGTGGCAAAAATATCAAATAACACATTCCGTTCACTCATACTTTTCTCAATTCCTTGTATTGTTGTCTCTTGTTTACATTCACGTACTTAGTTGTTATTGCAATAATATTATCTTGTCAACTCTATTTTATATTTTAGGAATCTCTATTATTGATAAAATCACCTACAAGGGTGGTAATTTTGTAATCAACTCTACTTTTACCTTATCAACTTCAATTCTTTTATTAGAAATAACATGTCCTAACACAATCTCTTGTTATACTATAAAATGACTTTTCTCTCAATTAAGTGTCAAGTTGCATTCAATACATCATTTTAAAATTAAAGTCAATTTATTCAGGCAATCATCAAATGAGGTTCCAAAAACGAAAAAATCACCCATATCTACATAGATAAATTTTTCCACCATGTCTGAGAAGATTTACATCATATATCTCTAAAATGTAGCAAGAGTATTGCATAACCCAATTAGCATTGCGTAACCCAAATGACATATTTCTAAAAGCAAATGTCCTAAAAGGACATGTAAAAGTTGTCTTTTCCTGATCTTATAGTTTAATAGGTACTTGATAATAACCTTAAATACCATCCAAAAAAAATAAAATTCATGTCCAACTAGTTTTTCTAGCATCTGATCAATGAATGGAAGAAAAGAGTGATCCATTTTTAGTGTAAAAATTCAATTTCCTAAAATCTATCACATCTTCCATATAATGATTGTTCAAGTCGTCACTAATTCACTTTTATCATTTTTCACAACTGTTATACTAGATTTCTTTGGTACCATATGCATAGGAATAACCCATGTATTATCAATAATTGGGTAAATGACTCATACTTCTAAGAGTTTAAGGATTTCCTTTTTAACCACCTTTTGCATCATTGGGTTAAGCTTTCTCTAGGCTTTTTTAATGGGTTTAGCATCATCCTCAAGATTGATCTTATGCATACACATAACTAGAATAATGCCTATAATATCCATGATGTTCCAACCTAATGTATTTTTAAATTTCTTAAGCACTTTAAGAAGTTCATTTTCTTGGTTTTTGGTTAAAGAGAAATAAATAATAGGTGGATAAGTTTTCCCTTCTGCTAAAAACACGTATTTAAGGTGCTTAGGTAAATCTTTAAGTTCTAAGTTGATGGAGTGGCCTCTTCCCTAGATTGGGTTCTAAGTAGATCTAAGGGTATACTAAAATTTTCTATTAGTTTAGCATTATCTAGTAGACCCTGGTACCCCTCAGTCTCATCATCTAAATCCTCTTTTACCTTTTCAACAGTTAAAAAAACTTCTAGTTTATCCTTTGTTCTATTATGATAAAAGTGTTATGTATAAGTAAATTCATTGAATTAACTTTAAAGGATTCATAAAGAGATGGAGAAAAATGTGAAGAATTTAAAACTTTAAAGTGGATAGTCTCTCCTAAGACTTTCATTGTTAAATTTTCATCTTAGACATCAATAATAGTCTTGGTAGTGGCCATAAAAGGTCAACTAAGAAGTATTGTAGGTTCTTTGTTCAAGGTTGGGTTTGTCTCCATATCTAAAACCACAAAATCAACATGTATAATAAGTTTAGTTACTTTTAGTATGTTATCCTCAACTATTCCTTTTGAATATTTTATAGGTATATCCACAAGCTGAAAGGTTATGATTGTAGGTTTTAGATATCCCAAAGTTAGGTGTAAAAAAATAAAATATGCCATTAAATTTATACTAACACCTAAATTTAGCATTGCTTTAACCACCGTTCTATCCCTCGTAGTGATATTTATTATATAATTTCCTAGATCTTTTAACTTTGGAGGTAGTTAGTGTAGCATTAGAAATTCTTAATACCATTACTCTTTCATTAAGCTTATATCTCACATTCTTAGTATTTGATTTCTTGAAGAACTTAGCATAGGATGACATATTCTTAAGCACTTTTAATAAAAGTAAATTAATATTAACTTTAGAAAGCATATTAAAAAGATTAGAGAATTGACTATCTTGTTTGGATTCCTTCAGTTGGTGTGAAAATGGTATTGATTACTGGTGTGATTTTGATGTTTTATGATATTTGAGAATTTCAGTTGATTCTCTAATATTTTTCTCAGAAGGTTTATCGTTATTATAAATTCTCTCCACTGTGGAAGATTATAATTTCACCTTCTTTATTTTTACTTACATTATATGATAAATCATTAATAATTTTAGGAAATAATTTCTTGATTATCTTACCACTTCAAAAGATTGTTATATCCTTTGTTTGTTCTGTTTGGTTAAAAGACTTTCCTTTTTCTTGTTTTTGTATGCATTCTACTAAATATTTAACTCTAACTTTAACCCATTTTACCAAAGCTTCAACGCAGTCCAGTCTTTGATTATTCAAATTATCTTCAAATGTTGGTTTATCGGATTGGTTTAATGGGTAAGATTGGTTTTCATATGAACTTTGTGTTTGGTTTTTAGCATAAGCTTGTTAATTTTTTTTTGTTTCCAAATAGGTTAGGGTAACTATATATGTTAAAATGATACCTTGCACATAATTGGATTCCTCGAGATACTCACATTAGAATTACCTACATTTGTATAATTGCAAATACCTCTTAGATTTGACATTTAATGGATAACGAGGAGTTACATTTTCTTAATTTTCATTAACTCCTGCTTCCTTTCCTATAACACTCTTTTGTTAAAATTAGTACCCAAGGGACACTATATATCCAGTAATAATATTATCAGTTATTATTTATTTATAATTAAAAAAGATATTATATATATATATATATCTTATTTTATTAAAAATATATTTAGATTATTAAATTATATTGATATATTAAGTATTAAAAAGTTAAAATTTAAATAAATTTTTATTATTTTAAACGTTAATTTATTTATAATTTTATAATATTATTCGATAAAAATTAAGGTAGTACATGCTTCGTTTGTATATGTCTGCCCCTCCGAGTGGGTATATATCAAGCTAACTAATTTATAACACCCTCGTCATTTAAATTTTCATCTACTGTTGTTATTAAATAAATAAAACTAAATTTAAATCGCTGGTTGAAAAGATAAAAAGTAGTGGGAGTAAAAAGTTGCAAATGTACACACCACTATTAAATATAGTCGAAGTTTTTCTTACTACACTTTTAACATTTCGTTTCTCTTGTTGTTCTGTTAGAAATATTCTTTATTTAACATTGGATTGAGGATCGAATCAAGAAAAGCCTTTTGCGTATCTCACATATGAGTTTATGAGACTATTTATAGCTAACTAGTTACAATGCAGTTTCTTCTCTCCACCATCTCTCTCACCATTAATTTCCCACTAAGACGACATATTAATAAAGTATTTTTTTATTTACTAAACTTTTTATTAAATATATATTCCCATGATTCAAACTTCTTATAATATTATATATATATATATATAGATGGTGTGATTGTGAAAATAAGTTTGAAAATTATAAAGTTATTTAGTTTTTTAAGAAAAATATATAATACCATGCATCATCAATAATGTGAATTCAATTTTAAGGGTAAATTTATATGCATTTAATATTTTTTTAGATAAAAATATAGTAACCAAAGATACAAAGCATGATATAAGTACGAAACATACTATTTTTCGCTAATATATATGACTCAAAAATAGCATACAAGATAATAGTTAGTGTCGTACTAAAAAAATAATTTAAACGAAATTAGATTCTATATATTTTAACGTACTAAATATTAAATATAAAATTCATAAATTAAAGATAATGAGTTATAATTATACAAAATAAATCTCATTTGAATACGTTAAGTTATAGAGTTCAAGTTTTATTTATACATTTATGAGTTTTTTTTAAGATTTATATGTTATTTATTTAAACAAAAAATATAAGAATAATTAAATTAATAAAATATAAATACGTTAAATAATTTTACAATAAAAAATTATTTTTATTGTAAAATAAGAGTAATCACTTCTTAATCTTAAAATATTATAAAAAATAATTTGTAGTTTTTTTCTACACAATGAATAGGTAGCTTATGTTTTTACTTTCACAAATTTAATATATTAACAAGTTTATTAAAATTAGTACAATTTTATTATATTATTGTTATATTTTAATTGCTTTAGTAATTTTTAGCCCATTTTTTTAAGATTTGTTTTTTGTAAAAATTTAAGTTGAATTAAAACCAATCTTACTAACAGGTGTTGCAAATAGATGTTTAAAGATGAAAATATCTCAAAAAATTTAAAAATAGTAGAAAATAAAATAAATTAAAATTATCAAAATTCACTTAAAATAATTAAAGTATCCACTAATGTAAAAAAATGTGATTAAAGGTATCAATTTAAAGTAAAATTACTAATGTATCTAATTTGTGAAACTAAACTAACATCAAGTATAATTTTTTTAATGAATTATCCATAAATTTTATTAAAAAGATAAAAATAAAATAATTTATATTTGAATTAAAAGTTAATAAAACTCTCTTGCAGCATCAATTCCTACTTGAAACCTCCCAACTAAATAATTTTCACTAACATTAAATATATATCTCCTTTCACTTTTACCTAATTTTAAGCTTATCTTCATTTACTCAATTAATATTTATAAGATATTTTCTAACTTCACCTTTAAAATTATCTTTCTCCTACCCACAAACAAAATAAATTATATCTAATTTAACCTTCAAATTACAAAATGCCTAACTATTGCCGTGACTATTCAAGGTAGAGGCGACATGTATTATTGTATATTATAAGTATTGGTTTTAGAGAAAGAATAGAAAGGGGAATGTGGGAAAACGCCAAAGGGAAAGAGAAAAAAAGCTTCAATACCCAAAATTCCCTAATCTCTGATCTGATGTAAGTAACAAACTACAAAATTCCTTTTGGAGTTTGAATAACGCATGCCTTACCAAAGTGACACACAAACACATACAAACACTTTTTTTTCTCTCTCTCTCTCAAATTGTTGGCTCACCTTTTCAAGCTCCCAACACAGATTCTCTTTACACTTAAAAAACCCATCACACCTCTCTCAAGAGGTAGTACTAGATTCTATATACACCTTTTTTTTTATTAAATATAATTGTTGTAGTTATTTGTATTATTATTATAATAAAAGATAATGATATAAAAATACCTTAATTATTTAGTTAGTTTTATTTTTAATTTCGTAAAAAAATATAAATTTATATTTTTATAATATTAAAAAATATATATTTATTTATGTTATAATAATAATAAATATGTAAAATGAATATGTATATATTTTTTTCTAACTAAGTTAAAAATGAAACTGAATGTATTAAACGAGTTATGTTATTAAATTAAATCTAAAATATTTATTTATTTTTATTATTAATTATAATTTAATAAATTATTTTTGTGAAAATGATAATCTAGATTTTAATAGAGAAATAAATAAAAGTAAAATGAAGAGTATAAACAATAGCCTCCGAATAGATAACTCTAAGCCAGCTAGTCAAGAATTCGTAGTTTGGAACAATCCTTACAGAGTGATATATGCACATTGATGATCTTTTATGCAAGAAAAAAAAGCAGAAGAACGCGTAAGACTAATTTCAAACATATAAACTATATAATTAATCACCATTCAACAACTTATTTTGACAGTTAAAGAATAAAGTTTGAATTATGTATATATAGGTGGATTACAAAGTGGCAAAAAATGTTAAATATGCCACTACTAAAAAAAGGTGTTTAGTTACATTTAATTTATTTCTCTTTGAACATTCAACAGTGGTGGGAAGACACAATCTCTCTTATTGAGATGTGATTAACATACCTCTTTCAAACAATCAAAATAAGGTTCATGATATTGGTTTAGCATATGATATTATTAATTTTTAATCTTCGAATGATCTTTTGCTTTAAAATATTTATGTAGATCTTTTAATAAATGCATGTCTTTCGATAAGTTAAATCACAACAATTACCTCTTTTAGAATGAATAGATAAAGAGCTTAATAATTGCTTACGGGTTAGAAGGATTTATCGTTGGATCGTTACCAACACCTTCTCGTTTTCTTGATCCAAAAAACTCAATTATGAATCATTGTTTCAAGAATTGAAATTGCTTGAATAATATAGTTAAAAGATGGATCTATGTATCTGTTACTAGTGACATGAACTCCATAGTTTCTAGGAAAGGCATAGCTTATAAGAAATGGCTCTCACTTGCATAAACATTCTCATCAAGCACTCAACCTTGCATTCTTGATCTACGAAGCTAGCTATAAAACCTTGCGCAATGAAGGTAATTCTATAATTGATTACATCTCTAAGATTTGCACAATCTCTCATCATTTGAAATATGTTGATAAACCAATTTATAATCAAGACCGTGTGATGTATGCTTTGGTTGGTTCAAGCTGCAAGTCTAATTGCAATCCTCCTATCACTTTTATCAATATAATACATGACAAACCTAATTTCAGTTCATTTCATAGTCAGCTTGAGACTTATGTGAGAAAAATTCTTCAACAGTCTGGCCTTGATAAAGATCAAGTGTTTCATGTTTATGTAGCTTAAACTAATCGATCCTTTCCTTCACGAAACAAACAGAAAAATTCAGGCAACAATTGAGATGAATCTTGG
Source organism: Hippophae gyantsensis (assembly GCA_030763125.1). Classification (NCBI taxonomy): domain Eukaryota; kingdom Viridiplantae; phylum Streptophyta; class Magnoliopsida; order Rosales; family Elaeagnaceae; genus Hippophae; species Hippophae gyantsensis. Next base: position 16,082,128 of record CM061030.1, read on the forward strand.
TATTTACAAAGCTTTCTTAAAGATATTAATCCCCAATCCTCTTTATGGTAACAATTCTTCACAAGGATCATCTTCTCACAATTCTTCCTCAAACATTGCTCCACATAAAAGAAATAATAGTGAGAGACATGTTTGTCAAATGTGAGAAAGTAGGTCATCAAACTTCTCGATGTTTTGTTTTTCATGATCTTTTTAACAAGACTTACAAAAGTGACAAACTTCCATCAACATCACCTTTTGCTCATACTAGTAATATTGGATTTTCATTTGTGTATGATAATTCTTGGCTACTCGACATAGGAGTAAGTTATCATTTGTCATATCATCCTTCACATATCCCTAATGTTACGCTATATACTAGCACTAAAGGTGTTTTTGTAGGTAATGGTAACACTTTACCTGTACATTGTTTTGTGTTGTTAACAATGTCTTTATTGAATTCTATTCTAACTGTTTCTTTTTTAAGGAGCTTTCAATGAAGAGAACTTTCATGCAAGGACAGGCTAAAAGAGATCTTTACCACCTTAATGGCTTTGTGAATGCATTGGATTCCTCTTTGTCTCTCTCAAGTCAAGTGGCTTTACTTGGTGATTGGCAATCCTTTATTTGGAAATCCTTTATCTTTAATTGTTTCTTCTATTGTAAAGAACAATAATCTTGTTTTTTCTTCTACCTCTAAGATAAATATATTTTATGAACATTGTCAACTTCTAAATCTCATAAATTTCCTTTCTCAGCTAGAACTGTGGCAAGTGCATCCATGTTTACTTTTTAGAAGAATCATTGTTGTCTTCTTCCATCTTAAATCTTATAAGCAAATCCTTCAAACATACTTCCTTTCACTTATACTTAAGGTAGTCTTTAAACTCAATTCATGAAAGGGCAAGTTCTTAATAATAGTTGTAACTTAGAAGGTCTCACTTAGTACCATCCTTTCATCTTGCATCTCTATTAAGATATCTTAGAGTTCACGTACTTAACTACATATTGGTTTAAAATCTACCATCTTATAATAAAGAAAGTGACCAACAAAATACTTTCTCGTACTGACATTTTTAGTTTCATACTTTCAGTCCACAAGTCTTTAGTTTTATTTTCCTTATTATACTCATTATATAAGGAGTCAGCTAAGATATTCAAATCATAGTTCCAAATTAGGTAATAAAAATGCTTTCATGCTTCAATTGCACTAGCAAACTGAAAATCTTGCTCATTTGGTTGTTAAGATCTCATTCAGTCAAGTATCTTGCCAGATTTAAGGTGGTAAGATAGAACATCATCTTACTTCTCCACCTCTTGAAGTTTAAGCCATTGAACATCTCCAATTTTTCTACCACAGTATGGTTCAAAGGAACCAAAATTGATAATATTGGGGTAACTCATGAGGAACAACAAGCCTCATCATTCGGTTCACATTAGAACCACCCATAATAGGGTCATTAATGTAAGATTTGTCAACATTAGTGATATTTGTGAACAAAACATTTGCATATACTATTAGTTTCTAGATAAGTTTTTCAAGAATATTTACAAGCTAAAAAAACTATCGAGCATCAACGATCACATCTCGGGTATATCTCTATTCTTACACACGTTAGATTTTAAATTAGACACATAGGAACATTGTTAAAATAAGTCACTCGATCGATCAAACTAAATTAAAACTAGTTGAATTAATTTTTAATATGACTAGATCGATCAAAGCATTAAATCGATTTATATGCTTTGATCAATTGAGCACTATATTGATCAAGATTAATGAGTATATTAATCCACTAATTTCTAAATTAATTAATTTTTCACAAGATTGGTTGAAACTTAACTAGATCTCTCAAATTATTCATAGTCGATCGATCGATCGAGTTAAGCATTGATTGATCAAGCAGTCGAGTTTTCAAATTTAACCTAATTTTCAATCGAGCCAATTAGTATTTTTAATATATTATCCTTATATTTTTAAGCTCTTCTAAATACTTTTAGGGACCTTTCAGAAAATTCATATTTGACCTAGGATTTCAATTCATGCTATTTAATCATACCATTGGCTCACAATTTTCTTAATCACATTCAAGCATTCTTTTCTACTTCTTAATATCTATCTTATTATTCTGCAAAAGACTTTCAAGTAGACTCTTTTATTGAATTAATTCATCAAACATTTGTGGTTGTGTTTGATGAGTTAACAAGCTTACAATATTTGTGATATTGTGCTTTTAATTGATTGTTCTAGAATTGCTAGTTAATTTTGTTTTACCTACTGACCCATTAAATCATCAAGTTAGGATTATTTATTGTTGAATCTACTCAAGGACATAAATTTTTACTTGTGTTATTATGTTAATCTTCAGGTGCTAGTTGTACAAGTTCGATCAACTCGTGTGACTTGAGTTCATCAAAACGTTAATTTGGATTCGAATACCTTTCATGTAGAGACTATGATCAAAGTAGTGGCTTGTAAGTAGACTACTTTAAGGCATTACATTGGTGGGTAATTTTGATTCCTAGTCTTGTAATTGAATTTTATTTTTCATAGTAAATAATTAGGTGGTCTGATAGACCAATGATTTTCCTCTGAGGTTATTAGTGTGATCTAGGTTGTTTCTATCTAAAAATATCATATGTTAATCTTTATTTATTTTCACCTATAGTCTATAGATGATAATGTCTAGAACTCTATACTTTGTGATTAGGAGCCACCTATAGTTACCAAATATAATGTAATCACTCCTAAGCCTAGGAATGAGAGGACCAATTAAGACAAAACTACTAGCAATTGAAATCAAAAAGTTATTAATGCTATTTTTAGTATTGTGTCTACTAATGTGTTTTATCGTTTTTCTCATGTTGATATTGCTAAGCTATCTTGGGATATTTTAGAGGCTACCTATGAGGAAACCACACAAGTTAAACGAACTAAACTTCGCATCCTTGGTAGTCAATTTGAAAATCTTAGGATGAAAGAAGATAAAACTTTCTCTGAATTTTTTTATTAGATTATGTGATATTATTAACACCTCTACTAATCTTGGAGAAAAAATTGATTATTTATGGTAGTTCGAAAGATACTATGCTTATTACCATATCACTTTCATGTAAAGGTCAATGCCATTGATAAAAGTAAGGATGTTGACAATATCAAAATAAAAGAACTTGTTGGATTACTACAAACCTTTGATATGAGATTTCGTCCTCTCATAAAAAACAAAGATATTGTCTTCAAAACTACTATGATTGAATAAGTTGACAATGAAGAAGAAGAAAGGCACTCTTGACCATAAGACTAAATAAAATATTCAATACAAAGAATCCTTTAAATAAAAGGAAAATTAATTAGCTAAAAGGATTAGAATTCGAGAGAACTCAAATCTGGGAGTTTTGGAGATATGAAATGTAAACACACTGGACTTAAATGTTTTGGATGTATAGGTTTTGGTTATTTCACAATTGACTATGTAAACAAGAAGAACTAAACTGGAAGAGCTTTCAATGCTACACTTGTTGAATTTGAAAGTGATAATGACAATTTAATTGAATCAGTCAATAACTATTTGACATTTACTACAAATGTAAGTAGAAAATTTAGTACGTCTGACATTGATTTGGATTATGAGAAAAGTGATGCTGAATTTTTACTCAACAAACTCAATGTTACTAGTATTAATGAAATATTCATAGATTATATAAGATGCAAAATGGAAGTAGCTAAACTAAATTACAAACTTAAATCCTTTGAAATAAGTTCCTCAATTATAGAAAAAATTGAACTATCTGAACTTACTAATGTTTTGAATTCAAGTTTTGTAGATATTAAACAAAAAACTAAGAATCTTATATAGGAACTTCAATAATCATAGGAAGTAGTAAAAGGGTTAACAATTAGACATGAAAGGTTGAACAAAGTTTTGGATTATGTAAAGTTAGTTGGAGATAAGAGGGGACTAGGATATGTAGACGAACACACTATGCCATCTTCTTCAAAATCAATTGAGTTTGTCAAATCTTCAAACATGTCCTCCTCACATGATACACATGACATTGGTTATAAGAATGAGAGCTCCACTCTTTAAACATCAAAAACCACATATATATAGGGTCTTTTAACCCTATTCTTTATGTTACCCATTATACATAAAGACCAGTTGCACTTGTAATTGAAAAATCTATTAAGTTTGTGCTTGTCTGTCATCATTATCGTATGAAAGGTCATATTAGACCCAAGTGTATATTTTTGATAAATGCTTCTAAATGTAATAGTATTTTCCATGCTTCACATAATAGGACTCATAACTATCATCTTTCTATGCATGTTACATCATATTCTAGCATGAATGGAAACTATGATAACATGTTCAAAAATCCTACTAGAAAGCATGAAGTTATTTGCTCAAAAAGGCAAGTGAAATTCAATGCATTGAATTCTATGACTAATTATCATTATCCTACCTTGCATGTCAATGACAACTAAGGTAACTAATTTCCAACCTAAAGATATAAAAAAACCAAAATTCAAGAAAGTTTGGGTTAGGAAAGATTGTCTTTTTTTGGTCACTTGACCGTCATTTTTTCTAGTTTCGTCTAGATACTTTTGTTTGAGTGATTAATTGAAGGTGAACATATTTAGTTTATTTGTTTTGTTTTATTTTATTGATATTTCTTTAGTTAAAAAGAAGGATAAAAATAAAAAAAAAGAGATAAATAGATTGCTTTAACATTGACATCAACATTACATACCACCCTCATACTTATGATTACGTCATTAATAACAGGTGAAATGTATGGTTGTGTTTGATGAGTTAAAAAGTCTACAATATTTATGATATTGTACTTTTAATTGACTATTTTAGGGTTGCTAGTTCATTTTATTTTATCTATTGATATATTAAATCATCTAACTAAAATTATTCACTATTAAATCTGCTATAGAACACACACTTACACTTGTGTTATTGTGGTAATCTTTCAGGTGCTACTTGTACAAATTTGATTAACTTGTGTGACTCAAGTTCATCAAAACATTGGTTAGGATCCTAATACCTTTCTTGTAGAGATTATGATCAAAGTAGTGACTTATAAGTAAACTACTTAGGGGGGCATTACTTTGGTGTGTAGTTTGAGTTTTAGTGTTATAATTGGATCTTAAGTTCCATAATGAATAATTAAGTGGCTCAATAGATCGGTGGTTTTCCTGTTAGGATATTTAGCTGGCCTAAGATGTTTCTACATAAAAATATCATACGTTAATCTTTATTTATTTTTATTTTATTTTATTTACATAAGATTATATGTCTAATCGTTTGTAAAAAATTTAATTTATAATAATTTTCTTGATTATTTATTCACTCTCTTTTAACTAATTAGGTATATATAAAAAGTCATTAAAAAAACAAAATAAATTACTTATTATAATAAATAGTAATGAAAAATATAACTTTAAAACATTTACTACAAAACATAGAAGGTAATTTAAAAATTTTAGTGATAAAAGTGTCACGAGAACAAATAAAAGGTAACAACAACTATATAAAAAAATTAACAAGAGGTATTACAATAGAAACAGAAAATAAAAAACTAAAGAACAAATAGTAATTGATTCTGTAATGAAGTTATAACTAGATTGATTAGATTTAATAAAAGCAATAAGGTTAAAGAAACTAATTAAAAGTTAGCAACTGTTCTAGAATCTGCAGAAAACAAAAAGTGAACACTGCTGGAAAAAGGAAAGAGATGATTAATAAAGAAATAAATGCAGAAGAAGTTTATTAATCACGCTAGCAGAGATAGTAGCAGAATAAAAAGAGGAAAAGAAAATCAGATACAATTATTACAAAACTGAGTTTTGAATTTATCTAAAAGAACTGAAAAATCCCTGTGCCGAAAAAGAAATATTTGAAAACCTTGGAAAAAGTATCTTAATATAGTAAAAAAAAATATTATTGAAAAATAAATTAAAAATAAATATTATATAAAATTATATAAACACAAATACATATAAATTGTAAATAAAATATTTAAATGATATAAAATATAAGTTGAGTAAAAAAAACAAAAAAAACTTATATATCGTAAAATATTTTTAGGATAATTTTTTTTGTTTATCGTAATTTTTTAAAAATATTAAAAATTTATCTTTTAAAATATAATAATCAAATAATAACAAACTTATATCATAGTTTATTATCACAATAATTAAGAAATGTATGAATTCAATTATATCAAACCTATCTTGAGAATAAAAATTGTTAAACTTTTTTTTCTTCCTTTATTTATGTATACGTCCGTTTCTACTTTTTTTTTACTTTATGCATTCCCTCAAATATATATATATATATATATATATATATATATATAAGGATATAAATATGTAGAGATCTCAAAGTCTCAGCAATTAAAAGCCCAACCGAGTAAAACGGAAAAAAGAAGCCCAAACGGGCAAAAGGAATTAAAGAAATAAATGCAAACTTTTAATCTAATTATTATTTATAAAAAAAAATTTTTTTACAAACTTTTAGATCTATGAAATTTGTTTACAAACTTTTAATCTAATTATTTATTTATAAAAAAAAAATAAGACATATGTCTCTTACGTTAATTCCTTAAAAAAAGAGTATCATTTATTCTTTTATTTATGTAAAAATAAATAAAAATTATTTTATTAATATTTTTAATAAAATAATATTATTCTCTCAATATTATACTTTATTTTATTTTATTGATAAATACATAGAGATTAAAAATTACTTTTTAATATAATATTTATAGTAAAAGTTATTAGAATATTGAGTAAATCAAATTTTATCATAAAAATTATTATAATATTTAATAAATAGAAATTTTTTTTTGAATAATTTTTATAAAATGTAAGTGATTAAATTACATGTATTATAATATAATAAACTAATTAATATAAATCTTCAAAGATTATTCCTAATAGTAAGAAAAATGATTATGTTTACAAATATAATTAAAATTGTTAGAAATGAATTCTAACAAAAGAATTTATGATTATTTTGTGTCATGGGGCGAGATGCTTTTGAATGTGTGGGAGAATTGGCTTTTTAGGTTATTCCCATTATTTTAAATGTGAAGTAATTTAATTTTGCATGAGAATGTAAAGAGATAATGGTGAAGAATCTTATCAAGTCGTTGTAGTGTTTAAAGCTTTTGAAGAGCCGTAGTGCCACTCTTAATGTCATCATTGCAACACAAGTGGTAGGGTTGACGCTGCTTAATTTTAACTTTTGTTCGTAACTTTTGTTGTAGGGAAAAGTTGAAGGAATGTCCCTTTGCTTGGATTTTGTAAATTCTCTCGTTTACATCTTATTGTTTCCACTTGTCTTGAAATTAATTGACTACTCTCTCTCTCTCTCTCTCTCTCTCTCTAATGTGAAATTGAAATATAGGAAGCAACCAACCACAAGCTAGCGTTTTAGGTAGTTGCTAATACATTATTTAGTTTTTTACTTAAGACTTACTAATATGCTATGAAATAATATTTTATCTTGTTATTTTAGTTTTTATATGGATGAAAAGGCAAAGGTACGTTGGTTATTGAGTATTTTTAGGAGGTTTCGTTTTTTAATATAGTATGAATACAATATTGATGTATATATGTGCATAATGTTGTATGTAATTATATATAAGATAAATGATATTTTATATATCAATTTCTTTAGAAATGAAGTTAATATATTAACAAATCATAGCAATTTATTCTAACCTTTTGTCACATGATACTTACTAACTCTATCTCCGTTAAAGTATCAACAATCTTATTTATATCATGATTTATTTTTTTTTCTTATAATACAAAACAACACCCCACAAATTATAAAGGGCATTAGAATTAACAAAATTAATATAGCAATTGGTACAAGGAGCAAGAGAGATCAAAAAACGCATCGAGAATAATTTTTGAAAGAGAATTTGAAGATCTTCGTAAGCTTTTCTATTCTTATTCTATTTAATTTTCCTATGATTATAATGTTAATTCTTATAGAATTTAGCTAATTTAATCATGTAATTATAGGTAATTCTAAGCCTTAAATTATGATTTAATTAATTTAATATAATGAATAATTTTTTTTAAATAAATAATAATAAGTGAAAAATCGAAAAATAATTATAAAAATTGATTGTTATTGGAAAAGAGTGGCAAAAAAATAAAAGAAAGGAAACCAACAATGATGTTTGGATACAAAACAAATAAATCTGATCTTATTTTATTGACATGATTGGTATTAGGATAGTATTATTTATAAGTTTCTTTCCTTTACTCCATAAACTCTTGATCTTTTTATTTTTTTCTCTTTCATTTGATTGAACCAACAAGCCTAACCATTTTACAATTGATGTTATATTACACAAACACATCATACATTTTGAGCATGATTATTATATAGTAGTTTGAGCAAAGGAATAGACAGAGGCAATATATAACATTTATTACAACTTGAAACCATAATATTGTTGGGTTAAGGACACTAGGAGTCCTATAGCTTTCAATAAAAGTGTAAAAAAGTCCTATAATTATCAAATGGTGTTTTTGGTCCTAAGTTAACCATTAACTATTGAGCTATATTGAGATTAAGAATTATTTGATTTTTTTATTAATTTGTAATTCCGAAAATGTCTCTAAATATATGGTCATATGCTATGCACATGGCTACTTTTAGAAAAAAATGATGAATTGTCAATTTATGATCAATGTGCACCTTTTAAAAAAGCTCTAGGAATTTTGTGTCTTATTTGATAATTATAGGACTTTTGTACTCTTTTATTGAAAGTTATAGCACTAATAGTATCCTTTACCCAATATTATTAAGCCATTGAAATAAAATATCAGAAAACTTATTCTTTCAACTTTCAGTATTGATTTTGATCGAGGATTACAAAGAGTAGAAGTGGGGAAGTTTGATAAGTACTATTTTATATACATTTTTACATGTCAAGTAACAAAGAAGGTGAAATTCTAGTCTCACAAAAAAGAGAGACAAGTGCTAAACTTGACACACCTTTTGAAAAACTCATTGGGGAGTCATCTAGCATCCCCAAAATTCGAAAGACAATAGAACCACACCAACTGTAAGTACCTTTTCCACACCAATTGAAAGAATCCAAACAAGATAAGCAATTCTATTATATTTTTAATATGCTTTCTAAAGTAAATATCAATTTACCATTATTAGATGTGATCATGAATATGTCCTCCAATGCTATGTTTTTCAAAGAGTTGAACACTAAGAAAAGAAGGTATGAACTAAATGAGCGAGTAGTAGTATCAGAAATTTCTAGTGCTATACTTCAACACCAACTTCCTCTTAAGTTGAAAGACCTTGGAAGTTTTATCATAAACATAATTATAGGAGAGAGGAAGGTCGCTAAAACAATGCTTGATTTATGTGCTAGTATAAACTTGATGCTCTACTCTATATTCTTAAAGTTTAATTTAGGATATTTAAAGCCCACAATTATGTCCCTTCAACTTGTAAATAGATCTCTTAAGTATCCAAAGGGAATAGTTGAGGATTTAGAGCCCACAAAATGATAATACCTATTGACTTTATGGTTCTGGATATGTAAGAAAATCTACCCTTGGATAGAGAGCATACAATACTTCTTAATAGACCATTTATGGTAACAACCAAGACTATTATTGATGTCCAAGATGTAAATTTGACAATGACAACCTTAGGAGAGACTATTCATTTTAAAGTTTTTGTTTCTTCACCTTTTCCTTATATTTATACCATCGATGAAATATTTGATGTTGACCCTTTGGATAATCTTGTCCAAAGCATCTTTTCTCAAACCAGAATAAAAGACAAGCTTGAAACTGTTCTTATACTTGAAGAGGTCAAAGAAGATTTAGATGAGGAAATTAAGGGGTACCTTGAACAACTATATAGTGATGAACTAATGAAAAAATCTAGTACACTTTTAAATCTACCCAGTTCCCCATCTAGTAAAGAGATAAATCCACCTGATCTTGAACTCAAATACTTACCTAAGCACTTAAAATATGTGTTTTTTGGAGAAGGAGAAACTTATCCAACGATAATTTTGTCAATGCTGCCCAAAAACAAAAAAAAAGGAACTTATAAAAGTGCTTAAGAAGTTTAAGAAAGCCATAGGTTGGAGTTTCAAGGATATAAGTGACATTAATCATACCATATGTATGCATAAGATCAACTTGGAGAATGGTACTAAACTTGTACGAGAGGCCCAAAGAAAACTAAACACAAACATGCAAAAGGTAGTTAAGAAATAAATTCTTAAATTGTTAGAAGAAATAATTATCTACTCTATTGCCAATAGCAAGTGGGTTAGTCCAGTGCATATGATACCTAGGAAATATGGGATAAAAGCTATTAAAAATGACAAAAGTGAATTAGTGCCCACTAGAATAATCATTGGATAGAGGATATGTATAGATTTTAGGAAACTAAATTTATATACTAAAAAGGATCACTTTCCTTTTCCATTCATTGACCAAATATTGGAAAGATTAATTAGGCATGAATTTTACTATTTTCTAGATGGACTGTCAAGATATTGTCAAGTACCCATAGCACCAAAAGATTAGGAAAATACCACATTTACATGTCCTTTTTGGAAATTTTATTTTCGAAGAATGCCATTTGGGTTATGCAATGCCCCTACCACATTCTAGAGATGTATGATGTCTATCTTCTTAGACATGCTAAAACAATTCATTGAGATTTTCATGGACGATTTCTCTGTCTTTGGAAATTCATTTGATGATTGCTTACATAAATTGAATTTGGTTTTAGAAAGATTCATTGAATGCAATCTAACCTTTAGTTGAGAGAAATCCATTTTATGGTTCAACAAGGGATAGTGTTAGAACATATAATTTCAAAAAAAGGTATTGAAGTTGATAAGGCAAAATTGAACTGATTTCTAAACTACCTCCCCCTACATTTTAAGGGGATAAGAAGCTTCTTATGACATGTAGGATTTTACAAACGATTTATTACAGATTTCTCTAAAATAAGTCATCCCTTATGTATCATGTTATCAAAAGATGTTTATTTTGATTTCAACAAAGACTACCTTATTGCATTTAATACCTTGAAAGAGAAACTAACATCTACTATGCTAGCAAAACACTTAATGATGCCCAAGTGAATTATACCACTACTAAAAAGGAATTCTTGGCTATAGTGTTTTCTTTAGATAAATTAAGGTCTTATTTAGTAGGATCTAAAGTAATTGTTCATTCTGATCATGCTGCTTTAAGATACCTATTAAGTAAACCGAATGTCAAGCCAAGATTAATCAGGTGAGTCTTACTCTTACAAGAATTTGACCTAGAAATCAAAGATAAGAAAGGTAGTGAACACTTAGTAGTTGACCATTTGTCTAGGTTGATTTCTAATTTCAATTCTCTTAAAGGTGAAAGTAAAGAAGAAATAATTGAAACCTTTCCTCATGAACATTTATTTTCAATAAGTCCAAACTCGTGGTGTACTAATATTGTAAACTATCTTGCCATTGGTGTTTTAAGACTTAACACTTCATATCAGGATAAGAAAAGATTCTTTAAAACTATCAAGGACTATTTCTAGGATGACCCTTATTTACACAAGATTGGTCAAGATCAAGTCATCTATAGATGTGTACCTAAAGAAGAACATAAGAGCATTCTGACTTTTTCTCATAAACTTCATTGTGGGGGCCATTTTTGTGGCAAAAAGATAGCACATAAGGTTTTATAGTCTAGATTCTTTTGACCCACTCTTTTTAAAGATGTTCATATATTTTATGCACAATGTGATAGATGTTAAAGAACAAGCAACATAAGCAAAAGAGATGAAATTCTTTTGATATCTAATTTAGTTGTTGAACTCTTCAATGTATGGGGATTGACTTTATGGGTCCTTTTCCCCATCCAATGGTCTTCAATATATTTTGTTTGCTATGGATTATGTATCCAAGTGGGTGGAAGTTATCCATACTAAAACCAATGATGCTAATGTTGTTGTAAAATTCTTGAAGGATTCAATATTTAGTAGGTTCGGAACACCTAAAGCTATAATAAGTGATGGAGGTAGCCATTTTTGTAACAAAATATTTGATGGAGTACTAAAAAAGTCCAACATCAAACATAGAGTAGCTACTTCATATCATCCTCAAACTTCTGGTTTAGTGGAAGTAAGTAATAGGCAAATCAAGGGAATACTGGAATACACTATGCCTCCTTTAATGAAGTACTGGGAATTTAAGTTGAATGATGCCTTATGGGCGTACTGCACAACTTACGAAACACTCATTAGGATAAGCCCTTACCAATTGATTTTTGGGAAAATGTTCCATCTTCCCATTGAACTCAAATACAAGGCTTACTGGGAAATTAAAGAGTTAAACATGGACTTAGATAAAGTAGGAGAAAAATGGTTACTGCATCTTAATGAGTTGGAAGAAATTAGGAACGAAGCTTATGAGAATGCCAAATTGTATAAAGTGCATACTAAGTACTATTATGACAAGAGGCTAGTTCCTAAGACTCTTCACCCTGGAATGAAATTTCTTTTATTTAACTCTTGTCTGAGATTTTTTTCCAGTAAAAGTGAGATCGAGATGGGATAGACCATTCAAAAAAGCCCATGTATTTGCATATGGAGCAGTAGAACTATTGGATTCCAATACATAAACAACATTCAAAGTCAATGGGCATCGTGTGAAGCCTTATTTAGAAGGACCACACAACACTGCCAAAATTGATTGCATTTGACTGAGTAATCCTTAGCACCATAATGATGTGTCTTACTAAGACATTAAACTAAGCTTTGCATGGGAGGAAATCCATCATTGAAAGGTAATTTTATTTTATTTTAAGAAATTTATTTTGTTTTATTATTTTGTTTTCTTTTATGAGCACTTTATTTATTTTATTGCATAAAATAATTGCTTTTTAGGATATGTTAGAGTACTTTTTTGTATGATTCAAATATGATATTGCATGCAACTAGTGTTATACATCAAAATCCTTAACACATAAAGCAATTTGGTACTTTACGATTCCTTCTCTTTTTACAACTTCCATTTGTTACATAGAGGATAATGTAGATTTTATGTTGGGATGGTAGGATTTAAAAGTCACACAAATTAGGCAAAATTTAAGATTTTTATAAACAATGTACCCTTGTTTTGCTTATTTATTTGTGAATTTTCATATTAATTATTTCTTTTAATTTATTTATTTTCTTTTATATATGTGTGTTATTTTCTTTATTTATGTGTTTAGGTAAATTAGAGTAGTGTTAAAAAATTGTCACAAAATTAATCATATCTTAAAAATTAAGTTTAAGCAATGATTAAGTCTTTTTGAATTATTAGATTAATTTCCAAAAACATATCATGAAGTAATATGATAATTAGTAAGTTTGTGTCATAACTAATATTTTAAGATAAAATTTTGAAATGAAACGAACCCAAAATCGGTGTTTAAGAATCAAATAGTGGAGACTATCTTTAGATATTATTTGAGCCTTAATTTCCTTTATTATGAGTGAAATATTCTCTTTATACTCAAAACACTTATTATATTTCTTCAAAATTTTAGATGATTTATATAGGTATTAGTATTGAATGTATGAAAATTCTCATCTTAATAGAATGTCATATATTTATTTTTCATTTGTTTACATTAAATGATTTAAGTAGAAATTGATAAGGCACAAAATCAAACAAAAAAGGCACAACATTAACCACTCACAAAATTCCTACAAAAATGTACAATCTATAAATGAGTTCACTCTCTAAAAAAAATATATTGAAATATCTCTTAAAAAAATAGAAAGATAAAGAATATATAGTATAATCTACCTATTACGACATTTTTAGCCTTAAATAGTTGTGAGAGTTGGTTTGTACAAAAGAAATATAGGAAATAGTTCCCTTAGAAGTTATTGCATTTATTTTTCCTACACTTCTAAAAGGAATATATCTTGAAATTTTTGTTTAATAAGTTTGATTGATGCATGAAAATAATAAATATGATATCTTTATGAGATCAATGATTGGACCATGCAAACTCAAAATACCTTTTCTTAGATAAAGGAAGAGATTACTCGATCCATTTCCATATCGATCATGATATATATAATAACCCGGGCACCCATTTCAAATGCATATCCCATTTTTGCACAATAGGGCTATGAAAATCCACGAGAAGCAACTGGCCTATTGTATATGCCAATTTTCATTTAGCTAATAAACCAGTAGATATCGAGATTCCACAAATGGTACTTCCTGATACTGTATTTGAAGCAGTTGTTCGAATTCCTTATGATCTACAACTTAAACAAGTTCTTACTAATGGTAAAAAAAGAGCTTTGAATGTTGTTCTTATTTTACCTGAGGGTTTTGAATTAGCCTTTCCTGATCGTATTTCGCCTGAGATTAAAGAAAAGATAGGCAATCTGTCTTTTCAGGGCTATCGCCCCACTAAAAAAAATATTCTTGTGGTAGGTCCTGTTCTTGGTCAGAAATATAGTGAAATTACCTTTCCTATTATTTCTCTGGACCCCACGACTAAAAAAGATGTTTACTTCTTAAAATATCCCATATATGTAGGTGGAAATAAGGGAAGGAGTCAAATTTATCCTAACGGGAGCAAGAGTAACAATAATGTTTATAATGCTACGGCAGCGAGCATAGTAAATAAAATCGTGCGAAAAGAAAAAGAGGGGTACGAAATAACCATAATGGATACATCGGATGGACATCAAGTGGTTAATATTATCCCTCCAGGACAAGAACTTCTTATTTCAGAGGGCGAATCCATCAAACTTGATCAACCATTAACCAGTAATCCTAATGTGGGTGGATTTGGTCAAGGGGATGTAGAAATAGTACTTCAAGACCCATTACGTGTCCAAGGCCTTTTGCTCTTCTTGGCATCTGTTATTTTGGTACAAATATTTTTGGTTATTAAAAAGAAACAGTTTGAGAAGGTTCAATTGTCCGAAATGAATTTCTAGATCCGTGCACAAAGCTCAAAAAAGAATAATTTTTTTTGTTGACTATTCTAGAATATGTAATTCTATCTGATCAAAACAATTATGAAATTGGTATACATTCGATTTCTTTCATGAGATCAAAGTTATGCACTATTTTGAGAATTCTTCTTTTATAAGTATGCATACTTATTAGTTCATTTCTAAACATAAATTATATTTGCATATGCCTTAGTATGATTGATTGAACCTATAAGATTCAGTGAATTAAGAGTATTGACTTGTGAGGAGTAGAGTCAAAGAAAATTTGGATTCCTAACACTCAAATTGGATGAAGTGAAAATGAAACATTTTTATTAAAAAAGGAATTTTTGACTAATTATTGTAATAAATCATGAATGTTTAAGAAATTAGAATAATATATGCTTAAAGGTTTTAATTATAAAACTTAAATGAAATTTCAAGCATGAAATTTTTTGCGTTTTATTTTACTTTGTTATTTTTGTTTTATTTTAAATATTGTTTTCTTTTGTTTAATGTTTGTGGGTATTATTGCTGCAAATCCTCACGAGACTTAAACTCCTCCACTAGGACAACCTAGGAATTTAAAGGATTGTTGTATATGTTAAATGCATTCGTGTCAACCCACGCAAGTGATTTAGAATAATTTAATTTTTAGTTTTTATTTTACTTTTTATTGCTTCTGTTGCTGAGGGATTAGCAAGAAGCTCGTTAGGGGTTGTGATGAGTTTTTAAAAAGTACTAAAATTAACATGATTTAATTGATTAAATAGATTTATATTTATATGATTTTATCATATTTTTATATAAATGTTTTCATAATCACGAGTATTTTTATTGTTTTTCTGATATTTTCATTCAAAAATAATTTAAATACTCAAAGAAAAATAAGTAAGGCAATACATCACAAATATGTTGTGAAACAAATGAGAAAAAGTAAAAAAAAATGGACAAAACCACACCCGACTAGTAGTACACTCTCGTGTGCCACACGCACATGTCATACTGAGTCTCGCATGCGCTAATGATGAGACAAGTTCGGCATCATGTTAGCAATACTGATCTTGTAGATAATTTGGTTTTATATTTGTAAAACTCTCGCAAGTACACAAATCATTTTATAGAAAATGACAAGTATACTACCAAGATTGATCTAAAAAAGAAATATATGTGGTTTTTAAATTATTATTCAAAATTTCAAAAATCAAATTCAATCCTAAACATTATGTCACAATATTTTGATTTTTTATGTTTTCGTAACCTAAAAAAATAAACATAAATATTGATTTAATAAAAATAATGCAAATGTTTATCATTCATAATAGTAGAGTATCTATGGATATAATAATTAAGTTGATTATTGTTAAAGATGATTAGTTGTGTGTGTATTAGGTGTCTAAGGTGAATATATTAGTTGTGTATTAGGTGTCTAACTTGTGTATTAGGTGTATGTCACCTAAGATTGTCTCTAACTTTGTATATAAATAGGTAGTGTCTTTGAATGAAAATATATGAGTGAATTCTAAGTTTTACATGGTATCAGAGCATTTGGGTTACAAAATTTGGGAATTTTTTTTTTCGTTCAAATTGGGGGATTGATTTTGGGTAAACACAAATTAGGATTTGGTGCATTTTTGAGTTCCAACTCGAAACACCCTTTTGGAGTGCACATTTTTTCTCACCGCCGGCACAGGGAGGAATACTAGCCGCCGACCAGCATAACCCCGATGTCCAACCACCAGACGAGTCGTGAGTGAGCCACACGCGCTACCACAACTTTTTGTCAAATTTCCACTCGTCTCACCACCGGCATAGGGAGGAAGAACAGCCACCGACCAGCCAAACCCCGAAGTCCGGCATAGTTCAATCCTTTTGAATTAGTTCATTCTGATGTTTGGAGTCCTTTTCCTATTTTGTCTAAACCTGGATTTAAGTATTTTGTTACTTTTATGGATGATTATTCTCGTGTAACTTGGTTATATTTAATGAAGAGTCGTTCTGAATTGTTTTCTATTTTTTGTGTATTTTGTGTTGAGATTAAAACTCAATTTAATGTTTCAATTCGTACTTTGTGAAGTGATAATGCCAAAGAATATACATCAGCTTTGTTTCGATCTTATATGGTTCAAAATGGCATGCTTCATGAAACTTCGTGTGTTGATACTCCATCTCAAAATGGAGTTGCCGAACGTAAGAACAAACATATTCTCGAAACTACACGTACCTTATTATTTCAAATGAATGTTTCTAAACGTTTTTGGGCCGATGCAGTTTCAACAACATATTTTCTTATTAATCGCATGCCCTCATCTGTTCTTCTGGTTGACCTTAGGATATTTGGTAGCACTTGTTTTGTTTGGGATGTTCGTCCGTATGTTACTAAATTAGATCCTAAGTCTTTGAAGTGTATCTTCCTTGGTTATTCTCGTCTCCAAAAAGGTTATAGATGTTATTGTCCTAGTCTTAACAAATA
This sequence comes from Hippophae gyantsensis, assembly GCA_030763125.1. NCBI lineage: Eukaryota > Viridiplantae > Streptophyta > Magnoliopsida > Rosales > Elaeagnaceae > Hippophae > Hippophae gyantsensis. The sequence goes on from CM061030.1 coordinate 16,099,603, forward strand.
TCTTGTCTCAATTGATGTTACCTTCATGGAAGACACACCCTATTTTTCGTCTTCTCCTCCTCCTGCATGTCAGGGGGAGGATGACGATTTGTTAGTCTATTCTATCACATCATCTGAATGTCTTTGATCCAGTTCCTGTTAGGCCTCCTATAACTCAAGTCTACACCAGACATAGACCTTCTGATTCATGTCTTACACCTACTATTTCGTCATCAGATCCAATCCTGAATGATGATCTTCCTATTGCATTACGCAAAGGTAAACATCAATGTACTTATCATATTTCTTCTTTTGTTTCATATAATTGCTTGTCGTCTTCCTCTTGCTCTTTTATTGCTTCTCTTGATTCTATTTATATCCCTAAAACTATTCACGAAGCCATATCTCATCTTGGTTGGCATCATGCAATGATCGAGGAAATTAATGTGTTGGATAACAATGGTACTTGGGACTTGGTTGATTTACCTTCAGGGAAATGGGCTATCGGATGCAAATGGGTGTTCACAGTTAAGGTTAATCCAGATGGGTCAGTTGCTTAATTAAAGGCCCGTATTGTTGCTAAGGGATATGCTCAAACCTATGGAGTGGACTATTCTGACACTTTCTCTCCTGTTGCTAAATTGACATTTGTTCGGTTGTTTATTTCTATGGCAGCTACTCACCATTGGCCTTTGCATTAACCTGATATCAAGAATGTTTTTCTTCATAGTGATCTTCAAGAGGAGGTGTTTATGGAGCAACCTCCTGGTTTTGTTGCTCATGGGGAGTCTAGGCACGTTTGTCGTCTCCGCAAATCTTTGTATGGTTTGAAACAGAGTCCTCGTGCTTGGTTTGGAAAATTTAGTCAAGCTATAAAAACGTTTGGTATGATGAAAAGCAAGTCTGACCATTCTGTGTTCTACAAACAATCAGAAGCTGGTATCATTCTTTTAGTTGTGTATGTAGATGACATTGTTATTACTGAAAGTGATACTACAGGAATTTCATCTCTTAAGTCTTTCCTACATACTCAGTTTCACACAAAGGATTTGGAGATGCTAAAGTATTTCTTGGGTGTTGAAGTCACAAGGAGTAAAAAAGGTATCTTTCTATCTCAAAGAAAATATGTCCTAGACTTATTAATTGAGACAGGAAAATTAGGAGCAAAACCTTGTAGTGCTCCAATGACTCCGAACATCCACCTTACAGGAGATGGAGAACTCTTTAAAGATTCTGAGAGATATCGAAGGGTGGTTGGAAAGCTGAATTACCTTACCATGACTCGTCCAGATATTACATATTCAGTCAGTGTTGTTAGCCAATTTATGTCATCCCCAACAGTTCATCATTGGGCAGCGTTAGAGCAAATTTTGTGTTACTTGAAAGGAGCACCTGGACGTGGCATCTTGTATACAAATCATGGACATACTCATATTGAATGTTTTTCATATGCAGATTGGGCAGGTTCCAAAGTGGATAGAAGATCCACATCAGGCTATTGTATTTTCATTGGAGAAAATTTGGTCTCGTGGAAAAGTAAGAAGCAGAATGTTGTGTCACGATCGAGTGTAGAGTCAGAATATAGGGCTATGGCACAATCTGCGTATGAGATAATATAGATATATCAGCTCTTGGATGAAGTAGGTCTTAAAACTTCAGTACTAGCGAAATTGTGGTGTGATAATCAAGCTGCTCTTCATATTGCTTCTAACCTTATGTTTCATGAGCGAACTAAACATATTGAAATTGATTGTCATTTTGTTCGCGAGAAAATTTAGCAAGGTTTGATTTCTACAGGATATATGAAGACTGGAGAACAACTAGGAGATATCTTCACGAAAGCTTTAAGTAGGGTTCAGGTTGATTATCTTTGTAACAAGTTGGGCATGATTAATATCTATGCTCCAACTTGAGGGGGAGTGTTAAAGATGATTAGTTGTGTGTGTATTAGGTGTCTAACACTAGATGAATATATTAGTTGTGTATTAGGTGTCTTAGTTGTGTATTAGGTGTATGTCACCTAAGATTGTCTCTAACTTTGTATATAAATAGGTAGTCTTTGAATGAAAATATATGAGTGAATTCTAAGTTTTACAATTATGTTTTCTCATATTATTTAGATTATTAAAGATATAAATTGATATTTATTGATTTTTTTTCTTTTTGGTGTGAAAGTGTCCTTAAACACCACCCAAATTCTTTTGTTTAATATTAATTAACTAATATCTTTAGGCAAGGCCTATTAATTAATTAAATATTAAATTTTAGATTTATTTCTAAGAAAAATTGCAAACCATCTAATCACAGCTTTAGGCGGAGTCAATTAATTAGACTTTATTCAATATGTCCAAATTAAACCTAAGAATTTAATTATTCGAGTACGAACTTTCAGGTTTCAAAACCATCACTCAAAATATCTTATCAATACATTTTCAAATAATAGTTCTTTAAAAACTTGTGAAATAGAGCTTCACTCTAACTACCAAGCGATTATACTAACAAATAAAAAAACTACTCTAAATCAGATCGGATAATTAAACCTTAAAATCTAATTTTCATATTTAAGTTTGTAATGAAAAATAATATATATCTCTCTAACATCCTTAATATAAAATATTAAATAAAAATAAAAACAATTTAATTTGTAAAAAAGTTTTACCTATTTAATATTTCATAAGCATAACAAATTTATCATTATATCATATTTACAAATAACAATTCATGTTAAACACAAACAAATTAAATATAACATATAAGAAATAGAACAAAAAAATAACCGTAAAGAATTTATTTAAAATTATATCTCAAAATAATCCTTATAAAACTTTGATGCTAATTCTGTTTCTGAAAAACCTCATAACAGATTTGCATTTCCATTTATTGAATCAAAAACTAGATATCTATAAAAACATAGCTAGTTCTTCTTAAAAAGAGAAGAACTTTAAAACTTAAAAAACTTAAAAAAAAAAACAAACTAAGAACTAGAGAAAAAAAAGAAAAGATATTTTTGATTTGAGTGGTGATTTTTACAATGGGGGATAGGGTTCTTTTATAGGTGAGAAAAAGGCAAAAAAAAGTGAAAAAAATATCTTGAAAAATATCGCCTAAGGACACTTCATACTAAAAATATAAAAATAAATAAATATCAATTTATATTTTTAATAACCTAAATAATATAAGCAAGCATAATTATTGAATTATTATATCCATTATTCTCCACTATTTACGAATGTATTAAATTGCATGAGTATTTATTAAATCCATGTCTATCTTTATCTTTATGCATTAGATTATTTTTTCAAAAACCAAATCATTATGACACAATATTTAGGTTTAATTTTTTAAAAATATATTTGAATAATATTTAAAAATCACACAATATTACTTCCTTAAATTGACCATGAGAGTATACTTATCATTTCTATAAATGATTTGTACACTTACAAGAATTAATAAAATTTAAAATGGATAAGTATTTATGAAATTAGTATTATCCCTAATTTCGTTCATCGCTTACACCTACTTGTGATATTATGTTGTTGAGAGTCAATCAAGGACTTTATATCCTCTAAAGTTTTCTTAAATGCGCAAATCTTACATTCCTTTTTATCAAGGCTCTACATAGTTTTTTTCTTATCTTTTTTAAACCTAATATGCTCTAATATTTGAGCATTGTAGGAATCGAACAATTCGTCTTGTTCATCTTCATCTTCATCTTCATCTTCAACATCTTAAGTACACCTCTTGAATACCTGAGGTAGTATTCAGAAGATCAACAACATTACTAAAAGCAACAAAGGCGATAAAATTAGTATCATCCTCATCATCACTACTGGTACTATTTGAAACAATAACCTTAGCTTTCATAACATGGTTTTCCATGTGATTTTGTTTTTGAAAACACTTAGAAGCAATGTGACCATGCTTTCCACACTCGAAGCATCTAATCTTACTCAAGTTCCTTTTGTTTGATTTTTCATATTCATCATTTAAGTCATCATCAATTTTTACAAATTTTGAACCTTTAGGGTATGAACTGTCCTATCTAATACCCCTAGAGAAAGGTTTCTTCTTTCTAAAGAACCTTGTTAATCTCTATGAAAGTAATGTCATCTCTTCCTCATCATGATCAGATTCACAATTAGTAGATATGGCAATTGTATCAATAATGGGACCTCTTTCCTGATCATTCCTGAGTGCCAAATTCTTTACCTTCTCAGAGACGAGTTGCTCTTGCCTTGGCAATAAGTGGTGAAGCTCAAAAACATGTAGATCATCGACTAGTTCATTTATAGTAAGCTCATCGAGTTTATACATTGATTTGATCATTGTGACCTTGACATGAAACTAGTAGGGTAGATTGGCGATGATCTTTTCAATTTGTTTTTCTTCACTAATGGGCCTACCAAATTTGTAAGAATAATTAACAATATTTAAGAATTATGCATATAAATTATCAAAAGTCTCATCCTCCTGCATAATGTACAGCTCAAAATCTCTATTCAATTTCAAAATTCTAGATCTCTTTACAGTTAACGTCCATTCATGAGTTGTCTCTAGAATATCACATGCTTGTTTAGACGTAGCAAAGCTTTGTATTATTCTTTACTCATCAAGCGACAAAATCTTGATAATAGCATATAAACCCTTACTATTCCATTCAAACTCCTTGCTTTCTCCCTTTGTCCATTCAATCATTAGTTTAGGAATAATGGCATTATCAGGTAGGACTTTAGTTAGGTAAGTCCTACCATTTTATACAAGGAACCAAACACATTCTCCTTGGAACCATAAAAAGCCCCCATTTTTTATTTCCAATAGGCATAGTTCAATCCATTGGAAAATAGAGATTTGTTTACATTACCTCATTCTCCTGACTTCATAAGAGAGAATTTGTGTGTGTGAAAAAGTGACTTAACAGAATCAACACTAGAGCAATTAAGCTCAAAAATGTGCTCCTATTATGATATCAATTGAAAGCACCCATAGCCCAGAACAGTACCAAGGTTGGAAGATGTAGACTTCTTGTGAACTCAGACCTAACTCGTACAAACCAGAAAGTAAAAACGTATACAAATCATATAGCAGAAGTGCAAATAATATAATATCAAATAAAGCAGATAAATTGGAACATTAGATGTTAAATATCAAAATAGGAAGCAAGTAAACAAAAAAATTCTTTTTGATCAAATTTTATGCTTCAATATGTTGAAACATATATATAAAAAACTAAGATTATACTAACTTAACAACTAATCATACATAATAAGCAATATAACAAGGTAAACTCATATAGAGACTATAATTATGTGGTAACATTCTCGGGTTGCTTAATACAACCATTCAACGATAAATAATTCACTAAACAATAAACAAGTTACAACTCTGATAGAAAAGAAAATCATTATTACCTCTATTAGTTAGGACCTCTATCTGAACTATCTTTTATAACTCTTACTTGCTACTTTTGTAACTACTTGGTTCAACATGGAAAGTTGACTATCCTCCATAGCCAATACCAACAAATGCAGTGTGATTGGTAACCACTGATCAATAACAAGAAGTGTAACTATGCACAATCTCACAGGAAACACAATACACTAAAAATATCAAATCTTGGACGAGACACGTAGTCAAACTATGTACCCATAATGACAATTTGATAAAAAAAAAGCCCAAAAAATGACCCACTCAACTCTATGCTCTCCAAAATTATTTCAAAAATATATATAAATCCCAATATGAATTTAGGGAGAGTTTCAACATTAAAAACATGAGTAAGAAACAAGAGAATGAAGGGTTAATTTTAGAACTCAGATTCCTACCTCGCCACCCACCTTGCCAAGCCTTGGTTGTTTGTTGGTGGGTTCGAGGGATAGAATAGATTTGTTTCTTTTTGTTCTTACGAATAATATTGTTCCATTATTACTAATTACTAAAAGACTTCATGGGGCGGTTGGAGTATCATAAGAGGGTCTATAACGAATCCTAGTGACGAGCTTGATGGCAAGATGCTAAAAGAACACATTTTTTTGCTCCAAAAAATGCTGAATAAATTCCATAAATACATGCACCTGAAATGAATCAAAAACATATGAGAACATCAACGAGCAAGCATGCACTCTACGAAAACCAACTACTTGGTGTATGTAAATATGCTCGTATACAAATTATACCTAATTATGAGCATTTGTCTATTATTGAATCATAATAATCAATCTTACATAGAGGAAGACAAACACACTAAGTAAAATAAAACATACACCATGTTTTTATACACAAGAAGCCAACAACACAAAGACCTATAGGACTTAAAAACGTTACCCATTCATTCTTGGAATTTAAATCTGATTAGCAATATTTTATTTCTAGATTAATCTTTTTCAATTTTTTTGAATGAATGCTAATTTTAAACTACTGATCACGGATTTTAATTTGAGCATGTATGGCTGATTTTATTACAAGAATTTAGTTTTGTTGCCATGATTGTTTAGATTATTTAGGTGAACATTTTTATAATAAATTAAATAAAGATTATTTCTTGATTCAAGATTTGGTACAAAATTTATTTATAAATAATTTATTAGCTATTTATTCTTCATAATAGATTGAAAATTTGAGAATTAGGTTTCTAAATCTAATTTAGATAACTTGAACAATAGCTTAAATTGGTGACTTTGCCAAGAGCATTGATTTAAATAGTTTGGTATTTATTCAAGTATAATTAAATGACTCAGTTAAACATTCAATCATAAGCTATTAATTTTGATTAACAAAGAAAATGATCCTAGTTATAGGAATTTTCATATTTAAAAGGGAAAATCAATCATCCGAGTTTATATTTTAATTAATCTAAAAGTTTCTAAGCAAGTATGGTTAACTAACTACACTTTCCATAAATTCTTATTATGATCTGCCTTGATTTTGTTTTGAGTCAAGTTTATATTTAGTTACTTTTACTATTTTTTTTTTAATTTAGGATTTCTAAAATCCAATCATTATGATAGAGATTTAGGTTTTATTTATCGTATTTGTTTAAGTTTTTAAAAAAATTAAAGAGTTATGTAAAACCACTGTAATTCTTTGAGATACCGACCTTGAGAGTATACTTCTCGTTTATTATAAGTAATTCGTGCACTTGCGAGCTTTTTATAATACAAAATTTGTGCATTAAGTATCAAGGTGGAGAATTGTAATCTTATGATGCAAATCCATTGAGGATTCTTCAAAACTGCTTTGGGTGATCAAGCATCATATGTTGAACTAAGAGCATTGCATGGAATGAAGAAAATGACATTTTGGGGGTCGATTGATCGAGCATCGCACAAGGAGCAAAAATTGGAAGTGAAATTTACAGGCCCGATCTATCGAGCACCACAGTTGGGAAATTTATTTTCAAGTGAAATGACCAAAATGAATATAGGGTTTACACTATTAGGCTCGATTTTGGCTACGTATTATTGCAAATGTTCCTTTGAGCGTGTATAAGCACCCATTGTGTGCCCTATAACATTAAGAATGCATTTGAACATTTGAGAGAGATGTTTGAAAAGAAAGAAAGATTTTCCACTAATGTGAGAGCTTATAAAGTCTCTTTGAGTGCTTTTAACTCTAGAGTGAGTTTCTCTTATTTTAATTGTAATCTCTAATTATAGCCAGTAGAACTCATCTCTTTATAGAGATGAAAGTGAAATACTCATCACATTGATTGGATTAAATCATTATAAATTTGGTATTTTTTTCTATATTATTTGTTCAATATTTTTATTATTATTGATATCCATATTTATGATTAGGTAATGTATTTGTTGAAATTTCTTCGGTAAATGTTTACTTGGATATTTGCAATGTAATTGATTAGTTAAGTATTCGTAGAAGGTTCATTTTCATGAAAGTACAATATTAAAAGATTACGAATTTATCTTCCTAATCTTGTATATCGAGGTAGGAGTTGGGTTTTATCATCGTGATGAAAAGCTTCTTTCTTTCACAATCGCCTGTACTGGTATGGGTTGACAATTACATCATGACTTACATATACACTTTCTTACATTATAAAAACACAACACTCTATTAAATAAAAGAGTATATAGGAGAATGCAGTCAACATTCTTCTATTTCTTAACATGCTTACTTGTGCTCTCATGTCTTGTATTTACTTGTTTCTACTTACCTTTTGTTTCAAACTTTATTTGATTTGTTTAGTTCTTCCCAAGTGTTGTTTCTTGTTAGATGATTTGCCTGTTGATTTATTGTAATACCCAGTTTTTGAGGAAAATAATTATATAAAAAAAAATCACCTCTTCGTCTTCACAATTGTTTTACCAAATAACACACTATAAGTGGCTTGTTTGCATTCCCTTAGCGTTCTTCCGTGTACTAGACAACTCCAAAAGCTGCAAAAAAAAAAAAATTACGCCTAAAAAGATGTATTCACCGTTAAATTGCAATCATTTCCTGCAATAACTGTACTTCTAAAAAAACAAAAGGAGCTAGAATGGAACATCAATAATCTCCTCGTACTTTAGCAAGCTTGGGAAGTTGCTGCTTAGGATCACTACGGACATGAACGAAATGTTTTTATTACATTATTGCCTCAAAAATACACTGTCAGACATCTTACATATTTGGGAAGGGAAATCCTGGCGTTAAAGCTATCACAGATGTGAGGAAAAAGCTAACTTACTAATCACAAACAAGAAAGCTAGTATACCAAAAATTGGGGAATAAAGGGAACTCTGATTCTAACTATTATAATAAATAATTTAGAAAAAGAAAAATAGAAAAATTGGGATTCTAATTTACTTTTCTCGGTATACCAAAAGATTGGATCAACATATACACAAAAGGGTGAATAGAGATTACATATTCTCACCCAAAAGAAGAGAGTATTATAGAAAAGCTTGAACGGTTAGGCACTTATAACGAATTGGAAAGTGTATGTGAAGGCGAAGACCCCAGAGGAAGTAAAGAGTTCAAAGAATCTACAATGCTATCAAGATCAAGCAATGGTTTTAGCCTTCTCTCCACTTCGTTGCTCTGTAGCTTCATCTCTTCAAGAATCATGGACAAAGCAAGCTTGCAAGCTTCGTCACTCCAAAATGCCAGTGTCCATCTTCCATCCACCAAACCTTTCGCCTTCATTTTTCCGTAGGCAGCAGATTTAGCAGGCTCCATGAAAGGTAAAGTGGATGGACGGATTCGCAAGTGCAACCACCTTGTATGCTTATCATCAATCATTGGCTGAAGGACATTTAAAAGGGGGAATTAAAAAAAAAGATTATGTTCAACATTTAATAATCCCAGGGTTCTATGAGCAAGGTGAACCAAGGAGCTGTGTTGTGTGTATAATAATAGACATATACATACATTGGAGCCAGCCAAAGGTGCAGCAACTCGTACAGTGCCGTAATGCTGCTTTTGGGGCAATTCTTCTGCAAGAAGAACCCACCCAGAAGTTCCCAAAGAGATTGCTAAAAAACAGAAATGACGTTCTTTACCCCTCTCAAATGAAATTCTACAGGGCACAGCATCAACTGCATCCAGCAGTAATAAGTCCATTTAGTGATAATAGGATACTCACTATGCACATATAAAATATAAATAGTTCATATGGTTGCTACTCTCCATCCCCTTTTGAAATTATCATGGTGACATGCCACAGAAGGATAAACATCCTCGGCCACAAAAAGGTAAGCCTTCCTATAGGGTCCACATAAAAAACAGATACAGAACTTACCAAGTCTTATCTCCATGCCAGGCTTTGGACCTGAAGTATCTAGACCAGCAGCACGGGCTCGGGAGTTTAAAGAAGCATCAGCAGCAGGAATCAGCAGAGGTTGGTCAGGCAAACCTTTACCAAGGGAGAATATTTCAAGTTGATGCAAAAGTACAAACACCTAAATAAAAGAGAACAAGAATTAACAAAAAGATGGACTAGGTACCGCAGGAAAACATAAAAGAGGTGTATGTGTGCCTAAATGTGTTAAATTGTAATGTATTTTCAAAATTATATTTAGTGTAAATAAATAATAGATTCTGTATATTATTTATCTTTTAGTATGGGAATTAAAACGAAAAATCAAAAGACTCCTAAAATAATTGATTCTATGTAAATAGATTTAAAATTTATAAATTCTCTCGGTAGAAATTTAAAAAGAGAATCAAAATATTTATGAACATTATAATAATTGTTTATTATTACGGAATTAAAAGAGAAAACCAAAAGTCTTCTAAATATGTAAAATTATAAATTGCATAAAAAATAATTAGTTCTTAGTATCAATTATCTTTTTGCGAGGGAGTTAAAATGGAAAACCAAAAGACTCCTAAAATAATTGATTCTATGCAAATAGATTTAAAATTTATAAAATCTCTTAGTAGAAATTTAAAAAGAGAAAATAAAAAAGCTCATAATCATTATATTCATTCTATTATTATAAACAAAAAAAAAGAGTCTCATAAACATGTGTTAAATTTTAATTTATTTTCTATATTATATATAGCATAAAAAATAATTGATTCTATGTGAGAATTAAAAAAGAAAACCAAAAAACTCCTAAAATAATTGATTTTATTTTAATAGATTTAAAATTTATAAATTCTTTCTTAGCGAAAATTTAAAAAAAGAAAATCAAAAAATTTACAATTATAATAATTGTCTATTATTCGGAAATTAAAAGAAAAAATAAAAAGTCTCCTAAATGTGTTAAAATTTAATTTATTTTCTGAATTACATTTAGTGTATAAATAATTGATTATATGTATTAGTTATCTTTTAATTAGAGAATTAAAAGGAAGATTTTATGTGAAAAAGTTAATGAGTTAATGAAATTGATAATTATTGTTTAACATACGAAAAGATTTAAAATTTATAAATTATCTTTTAGTGAAAATTTAAAAACGAAAAAATCAAGACTAAAACATTATAATAATTGTCTATTATTATGGAATTAAAAAAGAAAATCAAAAGTCTCCTAAATATGTTATATTAGTATATTTAAAAATAATTAGAATCCACAAATTGTGATTAATGAAGTTATAAAAGGAGACTCCTTTTACATGTTTCTATAATTTCATAATATGTCCAATATTTTAAGGATTTTAATGCTTTTCACATTTTTTTTATAATTTTGAATGTTAAATATGTCGAATATATTGAAGTATTAATACATATCTTGTAGACAAGAAAAATGATTTCAAGTTAATTTTCTTTATTTTTTTAGTTTGAAATGCCTCGTGTAACCATACATCTAAGTATATAATTATTTTGATATATGTGAAGTTTAAGTATTTTGAGAGAGAAATGAAACTTCATCTAATTAGATAATATAAAGTTGCAAAAATTATTGAATAACATTACTATTGTTGATGGTTCTATATACCTTTGTATGAGATTGATCATTATATATTTTTTTACTTTACCTTATTTTTAAATTCATAACTTTGATTTTGATTTTTTATTTTTTATTTTTTCCGCTTATTATCTTTTGAGTTAATAATGCTACAAAATTGAGAGAAATAAAATCTCATAAATCTAAGACAAAAATTATTTTTTATTAAATTTTTTGCAATTTTAAATTAAATTTTTACATGCAATTTAAATTAATTATATTATATCATTAATTACAATATTTTAAATTGAATTTTTTTACACACGTTTTATTGGCTAATAACTTTAAAATAAGAGGTTAGCATACAAACCTTGACAGACTCGCACATTCTTTCTCCAGCATTTAATGAAGATTCACTCAACAAGCTGTCTACAAATGCAGTAGATACATAAATGTTCAATTGTTGTAAAGAAAAAACACTTATCATTCTCGCATTCCACAATGACATTAAAAAAAAGTACAAAAGAAAAGAAAATTAAAAAATTAAAAGATTTCAAAAACATTTATTCAAATAACAGTTGATCAGAATCTAACCGTCAGAAGAGGATTTATGAGTCGACAAGAGAATGCTTTTTGGCTCTTTCTGAGGGGAAGCAGCCTCAATTGCTACATGCAAATTTCATCTTGTGAAAACATCTTAAGAAAAATGAACCAAGCTATGAATTCGTTACAGAATCAGGAATAATATTATATACCTCTTTTGCACCTTTTCCATTCATCGCAGATAACTGTAATGAGTAGATCAGACCAAATTCCTTTTATCTCCAGCATAAGAGCACTGACACATTTATTGTAGGAATCCTAGATATAAGAAAGGAGAAAAGTAAGGTTTGTTATAATAAGAAATGTAGAAAGTGTATCTGGACGTGTTAGGAAATCAAAAGGAACAACTCATGTATAGGATCTAGGTGTACTAAATCATACTAAGTTCTCTAGCAAATTAGTGACTACTACTCTGCTGCCAAGGCTTTTATGCAAAATGTTGCACCTTACAAAAAGAGGGTAGTTCAATAGGAAGATACGAGAGGGGAAAGTACTTATTAACAATGCAATCAAAAATTTGAAGCTTTCGTTGGCAATACAATTAACTTCTTAAGTCTATCTACAACAAAAGGGTATAATGAAATTTCCCTATAGCTTCGGATCTCAACTCTACAAGGGCAGTACTTTTGATATGGAATTGGTAAGTCAAACAGATATACAAATGTCTTTGAGTTAAAGTGACAAAACTGGGAGGCCATTCGGTTTGAAGGTTTTTAAACCTATTAATTAAGATGATAAGGTGCTGAGGTCAACCGTCTAAAAACTTTGTTCAGAAATATTGTATCCAAAACATATATTATACACTGTTTGGACAAAGTTGAGTGAATTGACAGATAAAAAGATATTTATTTTCTGATCTATTAAATAGAGAAAAGAAAGAAAGAATTCACAGAAAAGTTTTAAGTGGACAAGCAAACCATATCACACAGACAGCCTATTCCTGGGCAGCTAAAATGAGAAAACCTAGAATAGTAACCAAGCAAACCTACTGATTAGACTAGACTTACGAAATGGATAATACTTTTCAAACTATCTGGAATCTTAAAAAATAAAATTTAAAAAACTATCAGAGGCCCATAAGAAAACTTGGAATGGCACTTTATCCCATCGTAGAAAGCAATAAAACAGGAAAATGGCTTATAATCATCTAGATTGGAATGTTTGCGCCTTAGACTCCAATTTTGAAGACATCTTACAGGGACCAAACAAAAATGAAATCATCAATCCGAATTTGATATCACAGTATTTAAGGATGTTATTATGACCAACAATGAAAATATTAATATGAAAGATGTTGAAACATCGTTATGGGTCAAAAGGTGAATGAGAAAGCTGAGAAACTCATTCTGATTTCAATAATCCAGAATAAAGAAGTACATTAATATTTATAGACTGACCCCATACTTAAACCTACTGACATAAAACCATAAGGAAATTAAATCGAAAATGTCTTATTTTAGATACTTTCACAAGTTGAAAATAGATGCTTTCTACAACTGCTACTTATTAAAGATGATAGCTTTAGTTACACCTATACCATCAAGATTATATCCATGCAACTAGATAAAATATTATGCCAAGTATCTATTAGTCGTAAGAAGCACCTTACCTTAAGCAGTTTGAGATGATGGCTACTAAATTCTACCTCACTATATGGAAGCAACTGCCGCAAAAGCCAACCACCATCCCACAATGTTTCTGCAGATATATTTGAACGGCAAAATAGATTGACCAACGCATCAAGCACCTACCATCCAAGTAACATAATTAATTCCAAGCTGGCAGAAAAACAAGAAATTTATTATTACCCACATTGAACTATAATACAAAACTGATGCTGGTATAGAAGAAATAAAGCTAAGGTTATTAACCATATTATTAAGGTTAGTGTACGCTTATTGTATGTGTTTTTTCTTGTCTACAAGCTTGGTCAGTCCAATCTTTAGTCCAACTTTCATACCTATTCGAATTCCAAATGAAACAAAATTGTTCTTTATCAAAAATAAAAACTAAAATGAAATAGAAAAGATTAGGATAGAGAAATATCAATTTCAAACAACCCATGAATCATAATCCAAGACTTCCACCAACGGCCAAACCTCTTAGACCACAAACTCCAACTTAACATGATCATAAGTTTTCTCAAAGTCTCTACTTTTAAAGCAAGAACATCTATTTCACTTCTGTGCATCACTCCGCTACCATTAGAATCTAATAAAACAACATTGAAAACTCAACTTTACAAAAAACTCTAATAAAACAACATTGAAAACTCAACTTTACAAAAAAGCCACTCGAGATTCAATGATTCTTGAATTCTTATTCTTTCAAGCAAGAATTTGTGTTGAAATCGTTGAAATTTTTTTAAATTGTTTGAAATCTCAAGGACTAAATGCTAGCTTTTGATATGAATGTATATTAATTAGGTTCGTTATTAGAACATTATGTTTTAATTACAAAATTATTTCTATCGTAATTACGAGATTTCTTTTTCTTTTTTCAGTCTTAATTTTGTCCTATAAATTATACATAGATCTAATATACAAAACACAATTCAATAATCAGGATTCAGGATTCAGGAGAATACAAAGAACAAATTCTTCTATTATCTATTCTCTCTCTTATCAATTCTAGATGGTATTAGAGCAGTAAGGTCTTGGGATCAAATTCTTATGACAACCTTCAATGTCAATTAAAATTTTTAAGTTTGATGGACTTTGCAAAAAAAAAAAAGGAAATCCACTCTTGAGAAAAGTTCAAGTGATAAGTCTTTGCAAAAACAAAATAGCCCATATTTAAGAGGGAATGTCAAGAAGTATTAATGAGTTGTTAGACCTACCTCCCGTAAGCTTGAGCTTTTGGAAAAATTACTACCTCATACTTTTACACTTTTACACGTTTAGGAGAATTAGTACTTAACATTTCACATGACTGATGCCTATCACTTATTTATCACTTACCATGTGGTAGAAATCTTAAAATTAGAATTATAGATGGATCTCTCTCATTTATTGCCAAAAAAGAGTATTCAATTTTCAAATTTTATTATTCACAAATATGTACTTCATGTTCCAAACTCTTCCTACAATCTAATTTCTATTAACCAACTAACCAAAATTTCTCAATATACTGCTAATTTTTTTCCATTTATTGTGTCTTTCAGGAACTATCATCAAAAATGACGATTGGTAATGCTAGAGAGTGTGAAGGTCTGTACTACTTTAAAAAGACTAAAGTGAGTGAAAGTTGTCAATTGTTACTTGTGGTTTTGTTTGTTTATTCTCTCGTGGATAGCAAAATTTTATTATGGCATTATAGAATAGGTCATCCCAACATTTAATATTTTAAATAATTATTTCCTTCCATGTTTACTAATAATAAATCATTTAATTTTCAATGTGAAATTTGTGAGTTTACAAAACATCACCATTTTTCTTTTCCATAAGTTCCTTATAGACCTTCCAAGCCTTTTATCCTAATTCATAGTAATGTATGGGATCCATCTCATATTTATCATCGAACTCATAGTAAGTGATTTGTTATCTCAATTGATGATCATACGCAACTTTGTTGGGTGTATCTGTTAAAAGAAAATTTGAGGTTCAAATCAATTTCAAATACAATACAAATCCTCCGCACTAATAACGGCACAAAATATTTCCACTCATTGGCAGGGCCTATTTGAATTTGATGTTATCCACCTTTGAAATAGATCTTTGAGAACACCTTAGTATTAGCTATTTGATCCAACATATCATCAAGTAATATGTACTTGATGATAATCTTGTTTATCGCTCTACTATCCATGTATATGTGTCAAGTTCTATCTTTTAGTGGCACAAGTAAAGCCAATATTGTACAAGGGCTTTTATTCTCTTAGATATAGCCTATCATCTATAACTCATCAACTTGTCTACGTAATTCCTCGTGTTCCTTTGGACTAATGTGGTAATAGGGTTTATTTGGCAAGGAGGTTCTTCTACATAACCAAAAACTCACCCACATCACCATGAATAACCTTATCATTCTCTTCTCAATCATCTTCATAATTCATAGGATCTCCAAAATTAGATTCTGAATTATCACATTCAATGAGAAATTGTTTTCCTTGATTGCTACTATTTTTTATACAATCTGAACATCGATATCATGGTGCTCTACATTTAAAACATCGAATTTTAGAGTTGTTAGATTGATTTCTTGCATTTGATGTTGCACTCTTTTGGAACATAGGACTTATTAGAGATATAAACTGAACTGTCTCATCTCATCTCATCTTATGTCTCATTTAGTGTCTCTAATGGATTTGGCTCATGGTACTATATTGTCTTATTTCATTTAAATATCATATCTCATTTCATCTCATTTAGATTGTAACCCTAATGGGCTTAAATTTAAATATATATTGTATCACTTTTTTATTAAAATTACATTAAAAAGTATCATTTATCATATTTTTTATGATTTTTGTATTATTATTTATTTCATTTAGGCCCAGTAAAGACAAATGAGATATTTCAATTAGCATCGTTTCACTATCATCTCATTTCATTAAAGATTAAATGAGACAATATAAGATGAATTTTGAAAACTAATGGATTGTCTCATGAATCTCATTAACATCTCATCTCAATTTACACCTCTAGGGTTGATGTGGTGTTACCCTTTTGTTGCCCACTAGGAGCTGTCCAATTACTTGCTACCACAGCTCGTCCATGGCTATTTTTGTGGTAAATTTGGTCCAAAAATCCTGAAAATATCCAACCATATTAGTCCACCAAGTTTGCTGTTTTTCGACTACGACCACAAATATAATGAGCAACCAGTTGCTCCTCACTTTCATACAAGCCACTCCTTGAAATCAACTCTTGAAATTCTCCAATAGAATCACTCAAAGTTCTATTTCCTTGTTGAAGCCATAATAAGTGTTGGCATATTTGCACATAGTTGAAGGATAAAAATTGTCTCATCTTTTTCGAATTATTAACTTTAGGCTTTCCTCTCTGTTCTCACACCAAGTTAAGTTGATCCCACCATGCTGAAGCACGATGCTTCAATCTTAAAGCAACCAGCTTCACCTTATTATTTTCTTGAACATCTTCGAGGCAAAATATTTTTTCAATACTAGCCAACCAATCAAGAAATTCCTCAACTTTAATGCTTCCACTATGCTCTAAAATTTCAATCTTGAATCCACCATCTCATCTTCGATCCTCACATTCATGTTCATCGTAGCCTCTACGAGCAACATGACCATGGAATGGATTTTCAAAAGTTTCTTCCTCTAACTGATCATCATCATGAGTAGGTTGTGTAAGCGTTTGGGATAAAGCTTCAATTCGCCTCATTAATTCTCCTTATTGATCATCATCAACCGGCTCTTACATTGGCAGCCCACGACCACGCCCTCTACTGGTGTTTTTTGGTGGCATCGTTTACAGTCAAAAGGCTAAGGGAAAATAAAGCTCTCATACCAACTAACATAGGAAGCGTATATAAAATATTAGAATTTGGAAGAAAAATCAAAGAAAGCTTGAATTCTAGGCTTAGAGAGAGACAAGAGATCCCAAGAACGATAAACCCAAAAGGAAAAATAAACTTTATTCAATAAAAATAGGTGAATTCTCTTGTTAGGGTACAAACTATATTTAGTAGCTTAAAATAATACTTAAGTAAAAAGAAAACTAACTCCAAACCATGAATTATAAATCCTAAAATAATGAAGACTTAAAACTGCTACAGTAAGCATGGAAAATAATAAAAAATCCTAATAAACTAAGTAAATATATAAATGATTTCTTAATAAAACTCTTTTTTTCCATCTAATCCTTCTAAGAGTAGGATAATGATTGCCCTACATCTTCTATTAAGGTAAAAATAGGATTGAATAGGAACCAATTGCAAACCAGGGACTGGATGTGTCCCAGATGAAAACAATGAACTATATGTCTTAGTAGTGCACCTTTTGCAAAACTAATGTCCTACAGTACCCCCACTATAAAGCTAAAGAACAAAATTGCCCCCTTCTGAAAAACAAGATTCCTTCTGCAACCCTTCACCTACAATTCTATACAAACTTGTAACCAAGCTCATTGACCTAAAACCTTTGACTTCAAGCTACTGTCCATCTATAGAATTCAACAAATAAAATAGCATTGATCCTCCTCTTCCACCCTCGTCCAAAGAAACATGATGCAAAGACCTCTAATAAATCTTTCTCAATCACAACCTGGCAAATTGGGAAAGAAGATGCAAACCCATCGAAACCTGGAAACCAGGACCCTTCATCTTTTAAAAAATGTTGCTTGATTTATTTCATAATCTTCAAAACGCATCTCCACCTCATTAAAAATAAAAAGGAGGCCAGAAACATTTAGTCACCCACAAAAGAGACTGGCTTCTTGCAGCTGAAGTTGCAATATAGTGACAATAGAAGAGGCAAGCAAAACCACAAAAGAGACTAGCTTCTTGCAGCTGAAGTTGTGAATAAACAAATAAGCCAAAAAAACAGCAAAGTGCAAATGAAAGACCTCCAACTTTGCAGAAGACAATACTAAATAAAGAGGAAAGTAGAAAAAGCAAACATACAGCTACTTGTAAAAGGATCAATATTGCTATTCGATAACCTAGAACAAAAAGACAATATACGTAAACCACAATGCAAATAGGAAACTACCTCAAACCTATGCATGTGAGACCCAGAAATGGCTCCCCCAGAAGAGCACAACAATCCAAACTGATCCTGTTAAATATATAGAGTAATTAACAGGATAAGGAGACGATAAAGATTAACAACAAAACATTGGGAACGTCAACTCGCAAACAAAAGTTAGACTTCAAGCGTGATGAGTGTGCCTCAATATGAAAAGCATGTACCTTTAGAATTTCCCAAACGAAAAATATACTAGTACATTTTATACATGCCCACATATAGTGTGGGCAAATAATTTATTGCCTCACAAAAGGCAATAGATGAACTTCTATGCTTTCTTTTGAAATGCAATTGTCCAATAAGCAACATAGAGAAGAAGAGGGGGAACAAAACAACAACAGTGACAAAGGGATAGAGAAAACTATGATTGATACCTTAAGATTTTGAAGATAACCATCAAGTTCGGAAGCAAAACCCTCTCTCATTGAACTACCTTCTGAAGAGAAAAGTTGGTCTTCACCTAAGCCTTCACCAACCAAAGCTTGCTGCAAAATATGATGAATGAAGCATTATATCTATATATCTGACAACTTCTACACAAAACTAAATTGTAAAAGAACTGCTAAAGACTCACTATTTATGACTTTTATGATTTGATAGATAGTTGTTCATCACCACCCAAGAATGGGTATTGTTATCACATTGAAAAAAAATGGAAAATAGGGGGTGGAAAAATCAAATTCAATAAAAACAAACAAAAATGTGAAAATAACAAAGTAAATAAATGCTCATTAACCTTAACAAAACACCCAAATCTTATTATGAAGTCAAGTAATTTAAAATTAACATACTATTGTAATGAGATTTTCTGAAAAATTCACCAAGAGGACAAACATATGTCAGGATAAAGTGTGTTCAAGTATAAAAGTAGCATGCCAGTTACATCCATAGAGGCGAGAAATTTTCAAGAAAGAGTCAAAGAATTCATCCATAAACATCCAGATAAAATATCGATTCATTTCCAAGACCACAGAGCAAGTATTAAATACACAATTTGAAATAGTTTTACTCTAGAAAATACAAATAACATCCTTATCTTGACATGAATCATCTAACTTTTACTATCCCAAATCAAGAGAAGAGCATATCATTTATACTTATGGGATACAAGGATCCTTTGCCTATTTATTAAGGTGGCTACTTGTTATTCGGTCAAAGAAAATGTCAATATCAACCACTTTACAAATGAATATTATATTGGCATCATAATTTGCTGCAGATTGATGAGTAAAAAGTTTAAACTAATGTACACATCAAAGAACCTGACCTAATTTAATATACTGGACGACTATCTTGCACTACTAGTTCTAGATCCACAACCATATATCAAATTCTGAGTTCAAACGAAATCATGTTTGTGATTATTGATGTTATATACAACTGTTCAAATCTGAATGCTTGTTCTTGATGAATCTTAGGATGCCAATGACCCTAGGATTGGGTTATGGTGGTTCTATGATTTAAATTGCTAAGTGCCATGGGGATGTGGGTAGCAATTACATATGTTGCATTTGACTATAAATCCATGCAAGTGATGTATGCATGTGTGATTTGAGTGTCCATAGCATGATTTGGGGAAAGTTGATTCCTAGCCATTATCTTACCATTGACATTGGTATTTTCAGAGTTAATTGTTTAATTACATTATCTTATTATTTGTATGCATTGACAACGTACAACCCACTGACAATGTCTCAATAGTGTTCAAAAGCATCCTAAAATATTTAACTGCTAAAACGTACCAGTAGGAGTTTCTTATGTTGCTTGCGTTGGGGAAGAATTCCAAG
The DNA here is from genome assembly GCA_030763125.1 of Hippophae gyantsensis. NCBI lineage: Eukaryota > Viridiplantae > Streptophyta > Magnoliopsida > Rosales > Elaeagnaceae > Hippophae > Hippophae gyantsensis. The sequence goes on from CM061030.1 coordinate 16,120,017, forward strand.
AGCATCTTGCATTGATTCATCCAACTCTGCAAACAGATATTCAATGCAAGAAGGGTCCAATTGAGCAAACAGGCCAAGTAAGGACTTTAATAAAAACCTTTTTTTACATATCTTTATCTCGAGAGTAAATTTAAACAGTTATAACCTTTTGTCTGCAACAGCGTAGCCAGAACACTTAAAGAACCTGTAACTTGTGCATCACTCCCTCTTGTTACATAATAAAGCAGCACCTCCCTGAAGGTACCATAGCCACTATTGTTATTAACACAAACAAGATGAATGTTAAGATACCTTTCATATAACATACTTAGAAAAGAAAGAGAAAAAAGACAAATAATATAAGCTTAGTCTTTAAGAAAAATCCCCACTTTCTCCTTATTGAAAAGAAAGATTGCATCATCTGCAACTACATTTCAACTTTGATCTTTCATAATAATCAAAAACTCATCAATTTCAAAAAAGTCATGTCCAAAACCTCCACCTGCAGCCAAATCTTTTAGATTTAAAAATCAAATCCATAAACTCCCACTGAAAATGACTTGAGCTTTCTCAAACTCTAGCAAGAATAATGGCTACCGACAGCCTCTATTTACTTTTAGTATATCCATCCGCCACTCCATTGGCCAAATTAAAAAGAATCACAAATCTGTCTTTTCCCTCGAGAATCACCTCCTTAAACTTTAAGAGCTTTGACTATGAATTTATACAAACTTGTAAACAGACTTATTGGACTATAATGACTATCAGTCACCTTCCTTTACTTCTTTTTTTCTTTGGTGAACCTGTCATCTTCCTATTGAAATAAAGCAAATAAATATTTCCTTGGTATAGATTTTCTGAGAATATTAGGCTGGAATAGTGTTGTACAGGCTGTGAATTTAGTGTAGAACAAGCTGGATTTTAGTTGTTGATACCAGCTGTATTATTCCTAAGTTAGTGGGAATTTGTCTACCTTTTAGTCTTATTTATAGTGCTGTATATACATTTGAATAAATCAGAGAATGAAGTGAATAATACATACTCTAGATTATCTCTCGTAATAAATTCAACATGGTATCAGAGCATCTCTGAAATCCAATTCTATCCAAGGAAGAAATTTTTTATTTTTTCATTGCTGAATACGTCTGTTTTTCAGCCACCACAAACCATCATCAGCCACCATCTCAGAACAGCCATCATCTCTGTCATCATCTCAAACCAGTCATTCTGTTTTTCTGTCATCATCACCACCATCAGCCACCACCAACCACCATCAGCCACCATCTCAGAACAGCCACCATTTCTGTCATCATCTCAGACCAGTCATAATCTCAGCCATCTCAGATCAGTGGTGGTGTTTGCCCAGCTTGGACAAGAACACTCTGGAACTTGGCAACAGTGTCAGGTGTACGAAGTATTCCCTGAGGAGACTCAGCAGCAAGCTCAGCTGCTTCTTTATACTTTGTTTGCGCAAACAGCTCTTGAAAACGCTGGACTACCAGGTTCTCAGCACCTCAGTTGCATTCTGCTTTCTCTTTCTCCAATACTCGTAAGCTACCTTTTGTAATATATCTCGACCCGACCCAAGAATAACCCTACCCACCCGACCTGATCCAGCATACCCGAACCGACCCGGTCCAGCAGATTATCCAAAAAAAAAAAACTGCCCAGTTTCAGCCCAATAGACCCAATCTGTCCAGTTTTAACCCAATAGACCCAATCTGCCCAGTTTCAATTGACCCAATCTGTTCAGAAAATAATTGGCCCAATCTACCCAGATTGAAATAACATCAGTTTTATGACAATCCGAGCATCAATGGCCACAGGAAAACCCGTCATGACCGGTTACAATGGAGGTTCCACCGAAAATAATATTTTACCCATCACTAGTCACAAATTAAATGAGCATAATTATCTTCAATGGTCACAATCTGCCACTGTCGCTCAATCAGGTAACACCACCAACGCTTTTAGTGTGAAACAGGTTAAGAGACAATGGATTATAGATTCAGGTGCTTTAGATCACATGACAGATGATGCATCTCTTCTTGTAAATCTTAAAACTTCCCAAGAAGGATACACTGTCAGAATTGCCGATGGATCAATATCCAAAGTAATAGGGATTGGTTCAGCAAAAATTTCAAATTCTTTTATTCTTGATTCTGTCCTTCTTGTTCCAACTCTTGATTGTAATCTCTTATCAATTACTAAACTCACACGTGATAAAAATTGTGTGGCAAAATTTGTTCATAATTTATGTGAATTTCAAGACTTGGATTCGGGGAAAACGATTGACAGTGCTAAAGAGTGCTTGGGACTCTATCTTCTCAACAGTGAAGACCTTCCAAAAAGACAAGTCCTTCAAGCTTTGTCCGCGGTTCAGTATCAAAATAAAGCTTTATTAAATTTTAATTCCAATAACAATGGTGAAATCATGTTGAAACACTATCGTCTCGGTCATCCTAATTTCCTATATTTGGAAAAACTTTTCCCTTCATTATTCAAAAATAAAAATTCAAAGGATCTTAAATGTGAAGTATGTGAATTCTCAAAACATGTTAGAAATTCATATCCTACTCTCCCACATAAAAAATCACATTATTTCTCTCTAATTCACTCTGATATTTGGGGACCTTCTCAAATCAAAAACATAACAGGGACAAGATGGTTTATTTCATTTGTAGATGATCATACTCAAACCACTTGGTTATTTCTTATGAAAGAAAAATCTGAAGCATGTCAGATATTTAAAAATTTTAATACCATGATTCAAACTCAATTTCAAACAAAGATCCAAGTATTGAAAACTGACAATGCTAGAGAATACTTCGCATCAATTCTCAGTGATTATCTGTCAAGTCATGGGATTGTCCATCTAAGCTCCTGTATTGACACACCTCAACAAAATGGGGTGGCTGAAAGGAAAAATAGGCATCTTCTCGAGGTAACTAGATCTCTTATGTTCACAACTCATGTCCCTAAACATTTCTGGGGAGAAGTTGTCCTTACGGCTACCTATCTTATCAATAGGATGCCCTCTCGTGTCCTAACTTTCAAAACACCCATCAGTATTCTTCTTGAGTCATACCCACACACGAGAATCGTGTCTAACATTCCTTTTAAAATATTTGGATGTTCTGCTTATGTCCATGTACATCATAGAGATAAACTTGATCCCAGAGCTATCAAATGCATATTCTTAGGGTATTCATCAAACCAAAAAGGGTACAAATGCTTCTCTCCTATCACAAGGCGATTTTACAATACAATGGATGTCACATTCTTTGAACAAAATCCATACTATTTCAAACCTGTTATTCAGGGGGAGAACATAGACAATGAATACCAACTTTGGAATAGCATTACCACTCAGCCTCCCATAAATTCTGTCTCAAATCATATCCCACAAATTCCAGAAAGTGAATCAGTATCTCAAACAAATGCTCCTAATAATCCCAATGAACCCTCAACTCCTCTACCAACAGATCCAAACTTCCATGTCCCAAACAATGATTTTTTTGTCTACTCTAGGAGGAGAAGAACTCAAGAGGGAACGAAGAACCAAGCATATCTTGAGCCAGTCCAACCCGAGTACAGATCACTTCGACAATTCACAAGGTAACATCACTGAATCTCCTATTATTGAGTTACCTTCTAATGATTTGAATTTGCCAATTGCTATAAGGAAAGGTGTAAGATCTTGCACAAACCACCCCATCTACAACTTTGTTTCCTATAAAAATCTCTCACCAGGTTATAAAGCATTTATCAATAACCTTGATCAAATACAGGTTCCAAATTCCATTCATGAAGCCTTTCAGGTACCTGAATGGAAGACAGCTATTCTTGAAGAACTCAATGCCTTAGAGAAAAACAAGACTTGGGAGATCACAGAACTACCACCAAGAAAACAAGTTGTTGGGTGCAAATGGATCTTTACAATCAAACACAAAACAGACGGCAGTGTAGAAAGATTCAAAGCTCGCCTTGTGGCTAAGGGATTCACTCAGACATATGGGATTGACTATCAAGAGACTTTCGCACCTATAGCAAAGCTCAACACTATTCGTGTTCTTCTCTCCCTAGCATCTAACTTGGATTGGCCTCTCTACCAATTAGATGTCAAGAATGCATTCCTCAATGGTGATCTCGAAGAAGAAGTTTACATGGACATTCCTACTAGAATTGAATCTCCTGTTCCAACCAATAGAGTTTGCAAACTTAAAAAATCCTTATATGGATTGAAACAGTCTCCACGTGCCTGGTTCGATAGGTTCTCTAAAGTTCTGAAGAGATATGGGTACAATCAATGCCAATCAGATCACACACTATTCGTCAAACACTTCTCCAATGACAAAATAGTTATCCTAATTGTGTACGTAGATGATATTGTTTTAACAAGTAATTCTACAATTGAGATGAATAAACTCAAAGAATTCCTTGCCAAGGAATTTGAGATCAAAGACCTGAGCAATCTCAAATATTTCCTAGGAATGGAAGTAGCACGAATAAAAAGGGACATATCTATATCTCAAAGGAAATATGTATTTGATCTTCTCAAGAAAACTGGAATGATCGGGTGTAAACCGGCAGAAACTCCGATGGACTCTACAGTAAAACTCGGAATCAAAGAAAATAGTACACCTGTGGACAAAGGCCGTTACCAACGATTAGTGGGAAAACTCATTTACCTATCCCACACTAGACCAGATATTGGTTTTTCAGTAAGTGTTGTAAGTCAATTTATGAACAGTCCTACTGAAGAACACATGGAGGCGGTCTATCGTATACTCAGGTATCTCAAGATGACACCAGGAAAAGGATTATACTTCAGTAAGAATCCCACCATAAAAATTGAAGTCTTTTGCAGATGCCGATCAAGGTGCTCTATAATGGATCGTAGATCTACCACCAGGTATTGTACCTTCGTATGGGAAATCTTGTAACTTGGCGAAGTAAGAAACAACGATGGTCGCTCGAGCGGTCACGAAACTAAATTTAGAGCTATGACCCATGGGATTTGTGAAGGAATGTGGTTAAGAAGACTACTCAATGAACTAGACTTCACAACTCTTGAACCTATCAGCATGCATTGTGATAATCAAGCTGCAATAAGAATTGCAAAACATCCAGTTCATCATGACCGAACCAAACATGTAAAAATTGATCGTCATTTCATTAAAGAGAAGTTAGATGGAAAAATTGTGGACCTACTATATACATCTACCCATCATCAAATTGCAGATATCCTTACCAAAGCATTACCTCGAACAAATTTCGAAGAACTGAGTTGCAAGTTAGGAATGATTAATATCTATTACCCAACTTGAGGGGGAGTGTAGATTTTTTGAGAATATTAGGCTGGAATAGTGTTGTACAGACTGTGAATTTAGTGTAAAACAAGCTGGATTTTAGTTGTTAATATCAGCTGTATTATTCCTAAGTTAGTGGAAATTTGTCTACCTTTTAGTCCTATTTATAGTGTTGTATATACATTTGAATAAATCAGAGAATGAAGTGAATAATACATACTCCAGATTATCTCTCGTAATAAATTCAACACTTGGATTTCTTGTTCCCTACTCATTGACAAAAATCTTGAATTACCTCCAATAAGTGCCGAACTATATCCTAACAATTTAAGAAAATGAAAAATTATATCATCTACACCTGTGGCCTTTTTGTTGAAATTAATCACTACTTCACACCAAATTTTATTCTTGGTATCCAGTTCAGCTTGTGCATATAAATTATTTAGAATGTGCTTCAGTTTATGCATATAAAAGTTTTCCATTCATCACATGTCCTTTGGACCTATAACAGCTTCTCATAGCTTTACGCATTTTGGACAATCTAGAGAAAATATAAGGGGATAAAAAGTGAAAGCCTTGAAGGAATTATCCTAGATGTAGGAAATAAATATATTTTGAAAAGGGAAAGAATTGGAATGAAAGGAACAAAAGTCCAGACTACTATTGAAAGAGACGTATTTGTAGGACCTCTTTTTTCAGGGACTGGAAGAGTTTTTGGATGCTGATTTTAAAATATAATCCATTACAGTTCAGCCAGCTTTATCTAAAATGGACCTTCTGATCATCCTCTTACTTTCCTAGAATATTTGACAAAATTTTATCTAATTTAAGGAAAATATTAAGTGGAATCGAGAGCTTTCTAAGCTATAATAGGGGGAAGAAGCTTTCTAAGCTAATAAAACCAAAAAATTAAGAATGGATACAAAATAATTAGTGGATTGTTAATATCAGCCTAACAAAGAAAGATTATTTGATCTTTTAGGGAAGATTTCATGTTGCTGTTGATGTCTGCACTATTATTTTCTTGTCCGTCTATATATTTTCATGTAAAGCAAGACAAACATACTCTTTAGAAAGCAACATGAGCTCAATACAAGAAAAACTAAGCAATGTGATTTTTATCAGCAAATATTCACACTAATAGTAGAGCTTGTACCATAACGTTCAACTAACTCAACAAATAACACCATCAGAATAAGTGAAATCTGAAGTTATCAAGAAGGAAAGGAGCTACCTCAAAGCCAGATGACAGCAATCATTTTCCATTACATCTACCCGATCAATTTGCATTGAACTAGAAGAGTTTAGATAGTCCACTTCCTTGCTTCCAGCATCCTCCTGAGTAAGATTATCATGGCCTTCCTGTCGGCTTTCATGAATAAAACCATTACCAGATGGGCAGCCATTGAATTTAGGTCCAGAGGTACATAAAAAAACACCTAGGGGGAAGAATAGAGCCGCAGCAATTGTGTTTGCCAGATCTTTGATTTTAACAATGTGCAAGATGCAACAAAGTAAATACAAAGAAGTGACAGAACCAATTTGCATATCCTGGGTTCACAAACTACCAAAGGTTAAGATGAAGTTGCAAAAGTATTATCCAAGTACATCCACCTTAAGTGAAAGCAACAGAACAATGATAAAAGAGGGTGGAAGGTGAAAATTCATACATTTACAGCATTTATTGTAAGAGAAGGAAGAAGCAGCTCAAATATCAAAAGCTTCAAGATGTCGTCTGTTATTAGCCTGGCGACATCAGAGATTCCAGCAGATATTACATCACTAAAATAGTAGAGAGTGTCCTCAATTTCATCCACAACAGAGAGAACCAATGAGGTTGTCTCTTGACCAGGATTCCTGTATCACAAACCAAATCAATTTTTATAAGATTAACACACTTCACAGTCAAAATCAGAAAACTCCTTGCTTTCTTTTTCTTTTTATGGATAAAACAAATTCTAACTTACTTTCTGGAGTTGGAGACCAATTGGTTTAAGTCAATGCACTGCTTCCGAAAAAATGTAACAAGGTTTGAAAAGAAATCTCCATGAGAAGCACCAGTGATATATCTATTTACACATTCATCTCCAACTGAAAGAGTCAGAACAAGTATGTACAGGTTAATTTGCTAGCACCAAAGATAATTACACAGGAAAAGAGAGACAAAGAGGAAAAAGGAAATAAAAAGAAGGGGAAAACTATAACTCACCATGATAAACATTAAGAGTCAAAGCCCGTACAGCAGTTCGGATCATTTTTTCCTCATGAAAAGCAAAGCGTATTGCCTCAACATATAGTGGAAATGAAACTACCTCATCCTACATGCGCAAATGAAAAAAGAAAAAAAAATGGAACAGAAAAGACAAACACACAAAACACTTGTAGCTAGTCTTTTATAAAAGGACAGAAAACTATTTAAGCACCTTCTTTGTGTAAAATGCCGAGGAAAGTTAACCATGCATGCAGCCAAAATATTCATGCTCAGCAGGGCAAATTTAAGTTTCTTTAATATTTTCATTCATACTGCCATTGATTTATACTAATCTTGGCTCCATCCACTAGAACTAATAGATTCTACTTAATTATATAGGATTTTCAATGAACATGAACCATCTCAAACTACCTTATGTTTATCTTCAAATGATGTTGTCCATGCTTTTAAAAAAATATAAAATAAAACAAAATCCTTGCTCCAAATTTTACCCTTTCTGGAATTACTATACGTCCACCTCAGATCTTCCTTTCAGCCAGCCAACCTCACCACCATTTGTGGCAAAAAAAAAAAAAAAACATAGCTATCTTGCTGCAACCTCATTGGACTAGTTCCCTTCAACTTAATTGGCACTCTAACATAGAATAAAGTTCCACATGCAATCCTTCCACAAGATAGGTTTAGAGTTGGTAAAACAACAAAATCAGAAATGAATATGAGAAACAGATCTGATTCCTAAAGCCTGGCATTTCCTCCAAATATCATACATGCTCAGACCTCTTCAATCATTTCCAACCACTTATGAGGTGGAACGTTAATGCATATTAAATATACGAAATAAACAAAAATAAATAAACTGATGCCCTCCCTCGTAAGCTTTGGATTTCAGACAAGGGATAAACCCACAAATTTTAACAAAGATGAAACACCATGAAGGCCACTCTATTGTAGAACAGCTTATGTATGATTCACACTGTTGCTTGGGGTAAGTAAATGAGTCTCTGCTGGAGACTTCATCATAAAGGTAGCACTTCCTCAAATTAATTCCCAAATATAAACACCTAACACTTGCTACAGAATCCAATTCTTTCTTAAGTGTAAAACCGAAACAAAAAAAATTGCACCAATTTTCCTTGATCTGCCTAGTAACCAAGATTTGGAAATGGAAGCATGCATAATTGAATTAACATGAATGAAAAATAAAGTAGGAATTATGTAATGCTTACATCTTGAGTCTTAACAAGAAGAGAAATGATGCTCTTATCTAGCTTCCCACTTATAGCTCTTCCAAGTCCAAACACAAGCAATAACAAATATTGTCAGAAAATTATCTATAATAGGAAACCATTAATGACCAGAAGGTAACTGAAATAGACATAAACAAACCTTAAGAATGATATGTAGTATGATAATAGCTCCTCATTTTGGAAGTCAAATGAATAAGTTATTAAGTAGTTCACATACTCGTTGCTGAACATATAATCTGCAGAGTTTCCAATAGGAAAGGCATTATCCATATAACCATATCACAACCAAAGAAAATATCAATTGTTCTTCTCTCTCTCAAAATCGACTTACATATAGCATGTTCATTTCTTAGGTTCTGGATCATAATGCTTATAGTCTGGAGCAACTGAAGTGAAACACTTGCAGTCTTGCTAATCTTTAATATACGAACAAACTCACCCATCACCTGCTTCTCCATGAAAAACCTGCCCAAAGAAAGCAATTGTATAAAATGCTGACTTTCTAAGTTCACTCAGTCATTATGCTGACTAAAGATTTAGAATCTCACTCGAAAAAGGTTGAATCATGCTGGTCACCATATGTTATTATCTCTGCAATTGACCTCAGTGCTTCAATAACAAAATCCTTCATGACAAAATGCAATGTGAGAGCACTATTTACATTAAATGAAATATAACTAAGGATCAAAGACAGAAGAAGAAAACCAAAGCCATAATGAATACCTTGTTAACCTCATTGACAATCTGAACTTTCACTAGTTGATCAGTTAAATACCTACATTCAAAAATAGAGTGAGCTAGGGAAAGATTATCCGAAGAAACAATTGCAAATAACTAATCATGATATAAATTAACCAAGTTTTAAACGATTCCAGACCAATAAGGACCAAGAAATCCGAAAACTTCAATGTATGAAATAGGAAAAAAACAAAAAAATGAAAGAAAAAAATTTTTTTGTGGTTTTCTAGGGCTAGAGCTACTACATGGATTTTATGCATGCAAATTTGAAGAGGAAGCAAGCTAGAAGATCAATTATTTTGTGGCTTTATGGAGCTACATGTCACGTCCCGCTCAAAATGTCCCTAAAAATCCAAATAAATAGTGGTTGCCTAAAGGATCTAGGCTATTCTACATGGAAAGTTCTAGAGTTGCCTAGAGAAGTCTAGAAAGGGCTAGAGTTGGACGGACTCAACTCAAGCTTGAAGACCCTAGATTGTTCCAGAGCACACTGGAGGGTGCTAGAATGGGCTGGAACGTTCTAGAATGCGCCGGATGGTTCGGGAAAGATGTGGAAGCCGCTGGAAGCTTACGGAACGTCCCGGAAGGATGTAGAAGCCGCTGGAAGCCCGCGGAACATCCCGGAAGGTGCATGAAGGAGCTAGACAAACCTAGAAGACTCTAGAGTTGGCTAGAAGATCCTAGAGCCTTGTGGCACATTGTACATAAACCTAGAACCTTCTTGTATATTCTAGGCATAGAATTATCTAGAAAATGGTGGCATGCTCTTAAGCTTAGAGCCACACTATAAATAGACCACTTGGTCTTCATTTGCATTCATCTTGGAAATCTTGGAAAATCCTTGGGAATTCTTAGCATTTGTATCATAAACTCTCTCTAGAGCAATACAAAGCATTCTTTGCAAACTCTCTCTATTCTCTTTGGAGTTACATTTTCGGATTCAAAGGCAGGCTTAGTGCAACGGACGGTGCTAAGTGCCGCACGATCGATACTTGAAAGATTAAGGTCGTGACAGTTGGTATCAGAGCTTTCGGTTGAAGCAATCTTACTCTTGGCATAATGAAGAACGTTGCTCCATCTACACCAAGCGTTGATGTTCCACCTATGGAACGTGGACGTGAAGAAGTTTGGAAACCATCGAAGGAATCTCGAGCTAAGTCGAAAGACATGCTTTCTAGCTTGGAAGCACGAGTGGGAAGTGCGCGGGGGACAGGAGGCATTCGGCCGGGTGGACAACTTAGAGGAGCGTTGCAATGGCTTGGAGGCGGGGGATGTGGAGATCCGTGCGGCGGTTAAGATGTCCCTCAACGGCAGGCTAGACGGTGGACTAAGGCAAGAGATTGATGGGTTAAAAATTTGAACTTGCCAAGGTAAGAGATCTTGTCCAAAGAGAACTCGCCAATGTGTTGCTTAGAGTTGAGGGATATGGGTGGTGATCTAGCTCTTTGTAGCGGGCTATGGCGCGGGAACTAGCCTGACCACTGCAGTAATTGAGGCTAAGAGGGTGGATGTTCCCGAGCCCAGAGACCTTGATAGGCGTTAGGAACGCTAGGGAAGTGGAGAACTTCCTATGGGGGCTAGAACAATACTTTGAGGCCTCTTGGCATAACGGACCATGCAGGCATGATCAGAACTCTTGCTATGTATTTGTCCAGCCTTCTGCTATCTTTGTGGTGGAGGCGGAGGCTGTGGTGATGTGCAACGAGGGTTTGCACGATTGAAACCTTTGAAGACTTCAAGGGAATTCAAAATGCGCTTCTTCCCGTAAATGCGAAGAGGAAGCAAGAGGTCGGCTGACGGTTCGCGGACGGGTAGCATAAGGGATTATGTGAAGGAGTTCACAACCTGTGCTTGAAGTACTGACACATCGAGGCAAGGATGCCCTTATTCTTGTTCGTGGATGGGCTCCGTCGTGGGCTAACCTTGAGCTCAGCGACGCGGTGTCAGATTTATCTTCGGCCATTCTGCGGCTGGAAAGCTTTATTGATTACTCACAACAAGACGGCTCGAAAGCCTCGGATAAGAAGTTTGTTGGAGGAAAGAGTGGGGGAAGCCACGGTAAAAGTCGAGGACCCAAAACCCCTTGAAAACGGTTCCTCATTCAAACCACGCGGGACAAGGGAAGGAGAAGGAGGATCGGAATGCCTCAAGCCCCCGTGTGACGTGCTTCGCTATGCGACGGACCGCATTGGGCACGTGAATGTCCGAAAAGAAAGGCATTGAGCGCCTTAGTTGCTTCCACTCATGAGCAGGATGGAGGCGAGTCGGACAAAGGTGCAAGGATGGGTTCTTTGCGCCTACTTAGTGCATTGCAGAGCGCCCCGAAGACCACAAGGTTTGATGTACGTGGATGCCACCATCATCGATGGGAAGATCGCCAAGCATTGGTCGACACGGGTGCATCGCACAACTTTGTTTCAGTGGAAGAAGCAAGAGACTCGGCCTAAAGGTTGTGTCAATGGAGGGTTCTCTCCAGAAAGCGGTTAACTCGTGGCACCATTGTATGGAGTGGCTCGCGGAGTTAAGGTCGATCTTGGTGCTTGGGCCGGCCAAGTGGACTTGTCGGTGGCGCTATGGACGACTTACTGCATTGTATTCGGCATGGAGTTCTTGGACCCAGTAAGAGCTTTCTTGGTGCCATGTTCAAACTCTCTGCATGCATCATGGATGGTGCGAAGGCATGTGTGGAAATGCGACGGAGAGGACCACTGAAGACCTCTTATCCAAAGCTCTCTCGGCGCTTCCAATTCAGAAGGGGTTGAAGAGGGATGAAGAGAGTTATTTGGCCATCTAAAGGAATACGATGATGAAGAGCGTCGCTAGCCAAGCTCTTGACGGAAGTGCAAAAATTTGTCTGCTTTAAGTTCAAAGATGTAATCTGGGAAGCATTGCAATGACGGTTACCTCTGAGGGAGGTAGACCATGAAATAGAGTTGGAACCGTGCCGGGCCGTGACAGGCCACAGTCGGTGGATGGCAAACTCGAGTTGGAGAATTGCGGAAGCAACTCGATGAATGGCTGGATGCGGCTTCGCTAAGGCCCTCCAGCCCCGTTTGGTGCCCGGTTCTCTTTCAAAGGAAGAAGGATGGCTCATTTGCGAATGTGCATCGACTATAGAGCTCTAAATAAGATCACGGTCAGAAACAAGTATCCTATCCCTGCTTATTCTTTGATTTGTTTGATCAATTGGGGAGTGCAAGATACTTCACAAAATTGGACCTACGATCGGGATACTACCAGTGCAGCGTAGCCAAGGGAGATGAGCCCAGAGACTACTTGTGTAACCGGGTATGGTGCACATGAGTTCCTTGTTATGCCATTCGGTCTCACAAATGCACACATACCTTTTGCACTTTGATGAACAAGATTTTCCATCCACTACCTCGATCGGTTCGTGGTAGTATATCTTAACGACATTGTGATATATATGGGACTTTGGAAGAACATCTAGAGCATTTGAAGAAGGTGTTCGAGATCTAAGGGAAAATGAGCTATACGTCAGAAGGAGAAATGTTCCTTTGCCCCGAGATGAGGTGATGTTCTTGGGGCGCTAGGATAAAGGATGGAAAGCGATGATGGATGGAGCTAAGGTGAAAGCCATCCCAAGAATGGGAACCTCTACCAAGGTTCTAGAGTTAAGATCTTTTCTCGGACTTGTGAACTCTTATAGAAGGTTTATCAAGTCCTACTCGGCGAGAGCTGACCTCGCTCCACAACTTGCTCGAAAAGAACAAGGCTTGGGAATGGACAAGTGAATGCCAAGCCTCGTTTGAAGACTTAAGAGAACATTGTGAAGAAGCAGGTGCTTTGTCTTCGGACCCACTCGAGGCATACGAATTTCACACGATGCTTGAGACTTTGCCATTGGTGGAGTATTGATGCAAGAAGGCGTCCGATAGCTTATGAGAGCCTTGGTGAATGACAACGAGGCAGCCATTACAGTACAAGAAAAGAAATGGCGGCTATCATTCATTGCCTAAGGGTGTGGCGACACTTCTTTATTGGGTTCTCATTTTGTTATCATGACGGACAATGTTACCTTGGCTACTTCGGACTCAAAGAAGTTGAGTCTAAGCAAGCTCGGTGGCAAGATTTCTTGGCGGAGTTTGACTATAGGTTGGAGTACAAGCCTGGTAAAGCCAATGTGGTGGGCGATCTGTTGAGTCGTAAGCGGAATTAAGCGGCCTTGAGTAGACTGACTAGTCCTTTCTTTGGAAAGGATCAAAGAAAGGGTTGGGCATGTGATGCACTTGAAACCTCCGCTTTACTCATCGAGGAAGGAAAGACGAGAAGATTTTGGGTGAGTGACGGACTGCTGCATGCTGCGAGAATCGAATCTTCGTGCCAAATGGGGAGCTTAAGAAAGAGCTTATCAGGAGTGCCGCTGATTCGTTATGGGGTGGACACCCGGGGAATGAGCGCGCCGCACTTGCTTTGATCAAATCCATCTCTTATTGGCCTCGACTTCGGGACGATGTAGAAGCTTATGTGAAGACTTGCCTTGTATGCCAACGAAGACAAGATGAAGCGACGTACTGCACCCGGAGGCTTGCTAGGCCATTTGCCCTATTCCCGAGAGAGACCGTAGGAAAGTGTCTGTGGATTTCATCACGTACTTGCCAAAATCGGAGGGCTTTGGCGGCGTAATTGTCGTCATCGACCGCTTCGGCAAGTATGCAACATTCATCCTGCCTCGACGGGCCCGGCACGGATGAGACCTGACACGTTTGTTCCTTAAACATGTGGTGAAGCATTGGGGATTCCATCTGACATAGTGAGTGATCGAGACCACGATTCACGGGAAATTTTGGACGGAATTGTTCAAGTGTTGGGATCGGACTTCCAGAACTTCTCCTGGCTTTCATCCTCGAAAGTGATGGACGGACGGACGTGCCAATGCATTCTTTGGAGTTGTATCTCGGAGCACTTTGTTAGTGCCAACCAACGTGATTGGGCGAAGTTGTTGGATGTAGCCCAATTCTCTTATAACTTACAACGGAGCGAGTCTACCTCGAAGAGTCCATTTGAGATTGTCGTGGCGGCGGCGGACCCGCGGCCACATCTTGGCCACGAGTTATGAAGGAAGAGCCCTGCTTTGCCTTGAGTTTGCCAGGCTGGCATGGCTGTGCGGAGTTGGGAGCCTATTTGCGTAAGGCGTCTAAGAAGATGAAGAAATGGGGCACGAGAAGAGGAGGATGGTAGAATTTCGGGAAGGCGATTTGGTCCTCGTCCAGTGAGCTATTGCTGGCCCCAGTTCAAGAGCTTGCGGAAGGATTCATGAGGTTGGTGCGGAAATATGAGGGACCATTTCCGGTCCTTAAACAAGTCGGCAAGGTGTCGTACAGGCTGACTCACTCGAAGCTTAAAATATATCCTGTTTTTCATGTAAGCATGCTAAAACCTTATCATGAAGACAAGGAAGATATGAGTCGAGGAGAATCCAAGAGGGCGCCTACCGCAGTGATAACCTCCTTTGACAAGGAAGTGGACTCGATTTTGGCGGACCGCTTGATCCGTCGAAGGCGTACCCGGGGTTATAGGGAATACTTGGTCAAATGGAAGAACGCCTCGGATGAAGAAACGAGCTAGGAGCACGAGGAATCCTTGTGGCGGTTCAAAGAAGACATCGAGAGGTTCGAAGCTTGAAGGGCGCGACGAGGGCGTCGCGGCTTGAGTGGGGGAGGGTGTCACGTCCTTCCAGAAATGTCCCCTAAAAATCCAAATAAATAGTGGTTGCCTAAAGGATCTAGGCTATTCTACATGGAAAGTTCTAGAGTTGCTAGAGAAGTCTAGAAAGGGCTAGAGTTGGACGGACTCAACTCGAAGCTTGAAGACCTAGATTGTTCCCGAGCACCTTTGGAGGGTGCTAGAATGGTGGAACGTTCTAGAATGCGCCGGATGGTTCGGGAAAGATGTGGAAGCCTTTGGAAAGCTTGCAGACGTCCGGAAGGATGTAGAAGGCTGCTGGAAGCTCGCGGAACATCCGGAAGGTGCATGAAGGAGCTAGACAAACCTAGAAGACTCTAGAGTTGGCTAGAAGATCCTAGAGCCTTGTGGCACATTGTAATACGTAAACCTAGAACCTTTGTATATTCTAGGCGTAGAATTATCTAGAAAATGGTGGCATGCTCTTAAGCTTAGAGCCCCTGTATAAATAGACCACTTGAGGTCTTCATTTGCATTCATCTTGGAAATCTTGGAAAATCCTTGGGAATTCTTAGCATTTGTATCATAAACTCTCTCTAGAGCAATACAAAGCATTCTTTGCAAACTCTCTCTATTCTCTTTGGAGTTACATTTTCGGATTCAAAGGCAGGCTTAGTGCAACGGACGGTGCTAAGTGCCGCACGATCGATACTTGAAAGATTAAGGTCGTGACATACAGCTACCATACGGATTTTACACATGGAGATAAACGACAGAAGTTTGACAACAACTTCATTAAAGATAACTTCCTGCAGGAGAAAGTTTTGCTTTTTTTCTGGCTTTGGTCTTCAATAACTAAGGAAGTGGAGAATCTTTCCACGTTCTTACTTAGAGCAATTTGGAGGCTCGTTCATCTTAGCTTTGCTTGAGTAGGCATGTTTTGGTTGATTTAGGAGTTGACCATTTGAGTTTTGTTTAGATGTACTTAGTACTTATGCTTGGCTAGTCAACCATTTGTGCTCTGATTTATTAGTTCTAAAGTACTTATTTTTCATGAAAAATAAAGTAAAAGAAATAAACCCAGTCTACTTTTAGAATTGGAATATTGATGTATGAAGCAATGCCCCTTCACGTTTAGACATGCTTAGTTTTCAACATAAACTACGCTTGATTGGCATATGAGTCTCATAACACATGCTCTGGAGTTTATGAATAAAAAGTTAATAGTTATATTCTTTTCCTCATATTCTAAGAAATAATAATGACAAATTATCCACATGAACAATTAGTCTAATATTTAGAAAGCCAAAACTAAAGCTTCTAAGATTAAGAAAAAAATTGAAGGATATAAAATCATTACTTTAATAAGCAATTAACAATTGAATAGATCATATTCAAATGAAATAGTCTCAATGTATAATTAGTGGAAGAAAATAGAGTTATCTAAAGAAGTATGTGATACAATCCAAGTGTTCGGTTTCAAAAACGTACTTTATTTTGAGAAAGTAATCTTTGGTATCACCATTCTCAAAAGGTTTCCATTTACTACAAACATTTAAATAAAAACATAGGTGTAGGGAGAATGTCAAATTTTGAAATTGATTTATAAATCAAGGCTTAGAGATATTAGATCACATGTTAATCTTGTGATAAATTAACAAAGGGAAACTATGACAACTTTTATCCTTGTAGTTTTGTATCATGCACATACGTGCATCAGTATGCAATTTTCCCCAATACTTTAGTTATATTGTTCAATTAATTTGAGAATTCTAACTTTTTTGCACCTTATTTGAAATGTTTGTAGTTGTTGTTATAAATGGCATTTTTAAGTAGAAGGTGTGGCAACTGGCGAGGGATAAGCTTCAAGGCGATCTAACAAATAAGTCTCAAACTTTAACTTTTAAAAAACTAAAAAGTGTTAATAAAATCAATTATTAATCCAATAAGTAATTAAGCATGAAAATAACAATAAAAAACAAAGTAAATAATGTGGGAATGTAAAATGTCAATTTGGAGTTGTAAACAGCATCAACGGTAGAGGTAGAGCACATAACTATAGAAGAACGAAAATGTCCAAGCAATGTGTGCAAAGAAATGTAGCAGCAGACTTCAAGGAAACAAAGAAATAGACATTTGAGTAGTTAAATAAGGCAAAATATTGCTTGTAAGGCTACAACTTTGTGATATTCAAAATTGGGAGATGTCGAAAACAAGGAAATATAAGGTGAAAATGGAGGAAAATCGAAGCATGTAAAGGAATCATTGTGAGATTCTTTTATTCTTCTTTTTGATTTCCTTGTTTTTGATTTTCTACTTATTTTAACTTTTTTTATGAAATCGGGTCAGGAATTTATGGATAACCTATGAAACAAATTTTAAATCGGTTCAGGCTATAACCTCAATCACCTCGAGACGTAAAAGTTTTAAGATGTGCACCTTATACTAAAAAGGCATAAACCTTAATTTACCACCTGAGGTTATAACCTCATAATGTTCTTTTAAGCTTTGCCTTAAGATGAGCCTCAAAATGACCTTTTACAACAATGTTGTAGTAAACAGAAAACTTTTTAGAATAGTGGTATCAAAGTGCACCTTTCTTATAATAAATTACCTTTTTTGGCACCAAACGCCAATCCTACTACACTTCAGCTTGGTAGCAGACAACCTCATTCCCTTAGAACTATTTAGAGGAACATTACAGGAAGTACAAATGTTTATGATCAAATTTTGTGTCTTGCATAATCAGTCAGTATACAGTAACTATGGCCTCTTAATCAATAGAGATGGATAAAGAGAGAATTTTATCACTCTATTCATGTCAATAAATGCTAACTGCTTCAGCTTGTATCTCAGGTGTAACATTCCTTTTTAGTTTCCTGAAATTCATTACCATCACAAACCATCTCTCTGAGGCCCAACAATAAAGACAAAGTACAAATGCTCGAAAAAGCAACTAAAATCAACTGGATGGCCCCTAGATGCAACAATTAATATCATGATGAAACCTTTATTGACAACTCCTTTCAGTCCAGCTTATGGGTATCTTTTAAACGTGCTCTCTGACCTTGCAATGTGTGAATACTATTAACTAGCACAGGTTGGTCCATTGTAGACCACTAAACAAGCCACCACTAATAGGCCTGTTACCATTATCATGGAAGTTGGAGAAGAAACAGCAATGTTCACTTTTATCATTTTTTGATATTTTCATGTTGCTTTTGAAAATATAGTGTAGAATTCAAATATATGTTTACAACTAACCTTAAATAGGAGGTAAAAATCAGGGGTTAATGCAGAATATTTAAGTCACACGACCGTGATTAATGCTCCTTTCCTTTTCAACATCCAACAGCATTTACTACCAAAAAAATTTAGCACCTAAATCCCTGACATGAATAAGGAAACTAAGAGAAACTATATCCCTCTCGTTCTCAAAAAATTCAAAACATCTTGTAAAGCTCAAGCCGACTAACATCCAGATACTTTCAGTTGAAACTCAAACAGCATATACCAAAACCCTAAAACTAAATAGTTGAACATTATAAGCCAATATAGTTTCATTTAACTGGTAACTTTTACTTACTAAGCTACTACAGTGGAAGAAAAAAATTTAATTTCCCTTATTTCCCATATACCCTTGACGCCAACTTCAACACTGGGGTCAACATATACCAACTAATCCATAAATTAACTTACTGATAAATGCATAGATGATTGTACAAAGAGAGAGGGGACAGACAACACAAAAACTACTCGAGATGATCACCTTTCTTTCTCACACCGATTATTCACGCTCTAGAAGTATAATACACAAGATTCAAAAAATAATTCAATTGAATTGATAGGCGTAGTTTCTCTATTTAAAAAAGAGACAGGCTCAATAATCAAAGAGAGGAAACAAAAGTAGAAATAATTCGAATTAGAGTAATAAAAATTCAGTGTAGTGAAGAACCTGAGTTCGTCCAAGGAGAACCGATTCCTGGATCTCCAAAAAGAGAACCACATGTCTTTTGAATATTCAGAACTCAAAAATATTCATTTTCGGCTCCTCCACCCCAAATTGGGATTGGGATCATTCCAATTCGACGATCAAGAACGATTCAAGCCGGTAAAAATCCCAGAGTTTCCTTTGCATCGAGTTAGTAGAAGCTGAATGTCTCTAAATCTCTGATCGTCCAAGCTGTATTTTGCATTTTTTTTTTTTAGGTGAAATTACCTCAGACTGCATTTCATTTGCTTTTCTTGTCCAAACTGATTTTTATGAAGACCACGGAAAATCCTAAAGTGTCCCCCGAGGCTCAATTTTTTTTCTTTTTTTTAGCGATTTTTTTTTTTTTTTTTTGCAAAAATATATATATATATATTATCGACACGTCTGAGTGGTTGGACAGGAGCAATTGAAACTTAAAAAATAAAATATTGTGCGAATCACGCTAATAATCAATTTATTTTCAATAACACGTTTCTTATAAAAAGGGTTTTTATACTAAGGCAAATATTCCATATGTGTTTATATAATGTATATGTTTTGCAATGTTTTGCATTTTTAAATTATAATTAATTATTTATTTAAAAAAAATTAAATTTTATTTAAATTTATCACATTAATTATAAAATATTTAAATAAAATATCTCACTCTTATTTAATCTAAAAAAATATTATCTTCTAAAAATGCAATACATTATACTATCTACCTCCATTTACACCACAAGCACACAAACTCTTATTTAAAATACTAAAAATAGAAGAGATATATATCAAAGATATTAAGAAAAACATGTAAGTTATTATTTTTTTCTAAAAATAGCATGAAAGTTTGGTAATAATATATCGAACATTTATAAAATGTTCAATAAAGTTAATAAGCGTTGTGTACACCATTACCAAACCAACATAGCCAAAATTGATACAGTTGTTCAATAAGTCAACGAAACATTCTTAATTTATTCGGTGAGCGATACTTAACCTATATTTCTACTTAACCATTATATTTTTGAAATTTTTTAATGTTAATTTTTTTTACATGATAATGGAGTTTACTAGTTATAAGATGGATAAATTATAGACCATATAAATTTATTTGAGACAAATAAAGTGAGATTTTTATATTTTTATAATAAATAGTATGTATTATTTTATTGAAATGTATTAATTTATGCTACTTTAATATAAGTATTTATTTTAAAAGAAAGTTTAATCTTATAGAAGAAGTCTAATGAAACAAATAAAAAAATGATGATTGTGATAAAAAAGTCTCACATTAGTTCAAATGACAAAAACCTGTGATTGATTTTGCATATGAAAAAAGTGAGGTTTATCATTCTAAAGTAAAACTGAAAAACCCTAACGATAAAAAAGAAAATGAAAAGGAAAATGAGAAGCGAATCGAATTAAGAAAATGTAATGTATGTTTTCTTTAAAAGGAAGAATAATAGAAATAGTTGTGGTACACATAATCATCGATTGACACAATATCTTAAGGGTCATCCACGTGTAGGAAAACTTACTAATAAATAGATGAATTTGCTAGTTGATATGATAAAGTGTAATGTTAGGCCTAAGTACATTTTGTATAAGATAAAGCAACACAATGAGCAAAATTGTAATAGAATGAAACATGTTTACAATGCTCATCAAAAATATAGACTCAAAGAATAAGATGAAAAGTCAATTTCCCAACAATTAATGCATTTATTGGTTGTTTACAATTATAAAGAGTGGTATAGGAGTAATGATGTTAATGAGATTATTACAGAACTATTTTTTGCTTATTCAATCTCTATTGATTTATTAAGAATTTTTCCTCGTATGATTATCATAGATTGCACCTGCAAGATTAATAAATACAAATAGTCGCTTCTTGACATTACTGGGATTACTTTGATAAATATGACATTTTTCTATTATGTGTTTATATCTAGAATTTGAAAATGAGGATAATTATCTCTAGATATTAGAGAGATTAAACTATTTGATGGATGAAGATAGTATGCTTATTGTCATCAAAATAGATAAAAAAGAAAGTTCTTATGAATGTAGTCATAGAAGTATTTTCCACATCTGCTCGCCACCTTTGTAGATAGCATGTTTTCAAGAATATATTATGAAGTATAAAGAAATTATTCAAAGATAAGATTATGATAATCAAGGACCATCACCAAATTAACATATTCCAATTAGGCCTATTATTTAATATTGAAGTGATCAAACATTTATGTCCTGTCAAAAAAAGGGATGTAACCCTCCATGCATTTATTTTTGCACAAATTTTATCTAGTTGTATCCCAATGTGCATCCTAACAATAGCTTAAAGAGATGAAATATTATTCCGAGGTATACCCTTACAAAAGTAAATGAAAGGTTTTTTCAAGTTTACCACTTGTCCCCAGAGACAACCATATAAATGAAAAACCTTAAATAATGTTCGATGAGTAGGTACGATCGAAAATAAGCAAGTCATCAACATATAAAAAATAAGTCGGTACTGTAATGCCTCTAAGAGAGAAAATCGACCAAATACTTATTATCCACCAAGGACCCAAGGTACTTTAAAAATATTCTAAAATACAATAGCGAAGATTAAAGGTCTCTCTCACAGATGCCTTTGGAGCATGAAAAATATCTTTTGAATGAGTCATTAATTAGGATCGAGATTCTTGCTAAGTTGAAAAATCTCCAATCCAACTCAGAAATATGTCATCAAAATCAAAGCACTACATCATCCTTAAGATAAAGTCCCAACCATGGTGTCAAAAGCTTTACAAATATCAATTTTGAGAGTTACATTTTCCCTTCGATTAGAAAGTTGTATTGTATTGAAACACTCAAAAGCACCAACCATACAATCTCCAATCTCCAATAGGGATGAACCCAAACTAATTTTAAGTATTAGTTCATTTTCCCTACCATTTTCGTGTTTTTCACAAAAATATTAACAAAGAAATTTATTGAAGTTTATTAAGTATTTCAAAATCATGATTTTTACTCGAAGTAAGAAAAATAATCAATGTACCTCATTTGACTACTATGCTAATATGAGGGATATTTTACTATTGTTTGTTGGATTTTTTTTATGTGTGAAAGGTGATCATTTAACAGACATTTTATAGAATTTATAGTTAAATCGAAACATTCATTGTTATAACTTTTATTGATAAATCTCCTTGTCTATAATTACATGCATTTATAAAGAATACAATTTGTATTTTTCATAATATGTAACATTAGATTTGTTATCGATGGACAAAAATTACCAAGAGTTGTAGTTAACGACAAGGTTATAAGATGTCAAAAAGTTTATGATTGAGTTATTTATGGTGTACTATGCTTCTTTTCTTCATATATTAAACTATAAATTCTAATCCATTTTCAATGCAATCGGATACACAATTTTAAAACTTGTTATAAATAATAATATCCTTTATTGATGTTTTAAGTTAAAGATAAAAACTATACTTTACTAAAAAGTCACGTAGTAACTATAAAAGTTTTCGATAACTAAAAGATTCTTATTTGAGTTATATGATTGCTTAGTTCATTTTCAAGTTTGTATAATAATATGATTTTTAGCAATAATACAAGTTAGAGTAAGGCCTGAAATAATACAAATAATATACAAAAGATAGTAATAAACTTGTTTAACACTTTGCATAATAAATAAAATGTGTTTTAGTTGCAAATATTTAAATTCTTTAGTGTGTTGGGTAATTATTTAACACTTATAATTTGTATCTTACTTCACGATTTATCTTGATTGAAATTTATCTTATTTGTAACATGCGACTTTGTAGTTGATACGACCTATTGTAGTTATATTTAAATTTTTTATATCTATATATTACGAGGGCTTGTAATAATAAAATTAAAGTATGTATTTTTTTTTTACCTTTTACTATTATTCCACACACAATTGACGTACTAAAACGTTTATCAGTTGTATTCAAATCATATGAAGCTTTAAAGCTAAAACTTCAAGACTTGCAGCATATTAAACATCATGTAGTTTATGATAGTCCTCTTATGTACTTTTCTTTTAATATATTAGAGGCACAAACATAACTTAGTTTATCGGGTTGTTGTTTAGTTTTCAAGGCTATTAAGATTAAATTTTTTTGCATAATATTTAATTGAATATAATTTGAGGCTTTATTATTAAAAGGTTAAAAGGTCGAGAAAAATGACAGTAAGATGGTAAAAAGATACATCGCATTAGAGATATGTAATCAACATGATCTATTCTAAAACAGATAAAAAATAATCATTTTTAGATCGGATCATGACGGATCAAAACAAATCGATCCATAGATCAATCTAAATTTAAATATTTTTAAAACAATAATTTTAAAACTAAATAATCGCATATTTCTAATATATTTTTCTAATTTTTACAATTATTTATTTAAAAAAATTTACATTAAGAATAATCATTTTTTTATAAAAAAATTCTCTTTCATTTTTATAAACCAAACTTTCTCTCTCTTAAAATTTTCATAAATCTCTATATTATTTAAAATTTGGTAAGCAAAAATTCAGATATCATTATATTCATATCTATTCATCGATTTTTATTTTTATTATAGGTGATATTGTTTTTTAATTTATCGTAAGCTTTTAAAATAAATAAAAAAGTTTCTAAAAAAAGTAATAAAATATTTTCCCACAATATATAACGTTCTCTTATTATTTTTTAAATTTATCAATCTAAAATATATAATGTACTACATTAAATAATGTTTTAGTTTTAGAAAAAATTTAAAAAAATTAAAACATTTCAGATCGAGTCATGGATATCCATTGATTCATGGATTAATACTTGATCTGATCCATTTGATCCACATATCAAAACATATTAGACTATACTAGATCTTTTGAATAATAGATCGAATAAGATCATCACCAAATTGGATTTGATAGGATCCATTGACATCTCTGTAAGGAAGGTCTTATAGTTTTTACAAAAAGAACGTTTTAGTCTTATTATTTTCATTTGAAATGCTTTAGTCTCATAATATTTTAAAAAAAGATTACACTTTAATTCTAAAATTTTAAAGTTATAGAACTTATGTGCACTTTTTTTAAGACTAAAGTATATATTTTTAAAAAATTATAAGGTTAAAGTGTTATAGTTAAAAGCTATATAATTAATGCATTTATTTACCTAAAGTCACATAACCACTATTATCTTTCTTGTTTATTAGAATGTTATTATTAAATTTTATCTTAATCCTATAAAATACAAGATATTGTTATTAATACAGGGCCTTTTAGTATATTAGCAAAAATATTTAAGTATTTAACAAGGATACAAATTTAACATTAAAATAATTGTTGAGCCTTTTAAGTAGATTTTTTTTCCAATGACATTAATTAATTCCTTAATACTCATTGTAGTAAACTGCAATATATTTCATTTCTTCTATTAAAATAAGTTACATTACTTCAAATAAATCCATTACAAAAGTATGAATGAAGATTAAAAGAGATGAATTAGACAATACTAATCACTTATTACATGGCAAGAACTAACTTTCCATGAAAAATCAAATACATCTCTACTAACATGCCCAGGACTCAGAAAATGACCATTAATGATAGTTTAAAAAGATTAAATAGCTCCTCAAACTAATTAAGGATTTTTAAAGGAAAAAAAGGGTTAGCTCATGGGACAAAAATAGATTTACGGTTATGATTTCTATAGTTGCTGGAGAAGAAAGATGAATTCTAAGATCATTGAGAGATTAAATGTTAGGTTAGGTTAAACGAGTCATAAGGAATAAGCTCCTTTTTAATTTAAAAATTTAATGGTTAAATCCACAAACTTTTTAATTTTAAAAAAGTTTACAATAATTTTACAGTTAAACACATCTCTCTCGTATACACTAGATCAGATAATTTCCCCCCTCCAAGGCTCCAAGGCTCCAATTCCCAAACTCCCAATTAGTTCCAGCTCGAAACCTTCATCCTCCAACACCGACAACGTCAAGACCAAGATCCAAGCATTCGAAGACAACGTGGGTAGAATACAAAGAGGAATCAGACTGGGACACCCATTTGGTTTATAGTGGTAGCTGTTGGTGCATTTCCGATGAGGGAAGTTTTCTTAACATGAAGAGAATCAATAAGAGTCCAGATGATGTTGATCCGACCAAGTTCTCTGATTTCGATGCCCACACTGTTTTGACTTTGAAGGATTCATATAGGAAATCCGGGTTGAGTTCGATGAAAATTATGGGGATCTTCGTTGTTTTCTTGATGGTATTTTCCGTTTTGTTTTCAGTGTCTCTAGTCCTTAAAGACCCACCTTCAGATGATGTTTTAGAAGGATCACAGGCCGTAACTCTTCCAGTGACACTTGATAATGGTACTGTCATTTTCAATGATTTTTCTTGGCTTCTTATTTGGTTCCTTCTAATCATGTGTTGTTTATCGAAAAATAGGCAAAGTGAGATCCTTACACTATGAATATTATAAGAAAGAAAGAAAAAAAGTTTCCAATTTACCCAAAATCGCCCAATTTGAGTTAGATTTCAATTTTCACCAAAACCGTTCAAGAGTAAAGACTTACTAGTATTATGGTAATGTATTGCCTTGTCGTGGCACGCAAGTATCTTGATTCAATTGGAATTTAAAATAGTATTAGTTACTACACTGTTGGGAGATGAACTCTTCAGTCTGAGATGCATTGATTCCGTAGAGCTTTTCCATGACTTGAATATTCCAGTTTTACTACTTGTTTGGACTAAAAGAACAGACCTTCAACAATGAACCGTGCATATAAACAATTCTTAACTTCCATGATGTCCTTTTTAGTTGCTGGGTTGTTGTGAAAACTCTGTTTTTGTCTCTATATCCAGCTTAATCCCTAATCTTAATTTATTTAATTTAATTAAACAAAAGTAACACATACATTGTTGTCCATCATTACCGCCAAAAATTAATTATTCCAAAATATTTTGCCATTTTGTTTAGTTAGTTTGTTATCACTTTTTCATGCATGTGCTTATTCCAATTTCCTGGTATGTTTATCATCTTGATATATTTGCAATATAATCATGTTTTGTACATCTAGATTTTCTAGTAAAGTTTGATGAGATAATTAAGTAGTTTAGTTTATGGTCAAATTTTCTGTAAGATTTTATGTTTGGTTCTAAAATTCATTTATCATTTTTTTTAACTTTGCTTGTTTCTTTCACCTGCATCATCATGCATCATCATGCATTTCAGAATATAAAAGTTGTAATCTTCCATTATTTTCTGTTTTTTGTAATGTTTAACGTCATCTATAAGATAATTCCAACAATTATGGATGTGTTTGGCCAAAAAGGAAACATGCATTATAAATATGTTATAAGTTTTCCCTTTCAATTCTTTGGAGTATTTATTTGTCCAAATATGTCAAATTTAAAATTCTAGATTTTCTGTTTAGTTTAACATAGTCACCGTAGTTGGTGATGGTCATGTTCTAGTATCCCAAGGTTTCTATCTGGTTCTTTTTGGATGTTCATTCATATTGTAGTTAGTGGTAACCCTAAGCCTCCCTTTCTCCATTTGTCAACTTCATATGTCCGATATATATTTAGGTCTACAATATTTTGTAAAAAAGTGAGATCTAAAAGCTTTTAGATTTTGTGTATGGTTGTCCATTGGTGGCAATATTACCACAACTCAAATTGTTATTGCCACAATTTTTTTTCATTAATGACAATTTTATATAACAATAGTGGTATTATAGGGTAATTAATTGTAGGGTTAAAAGCTAATTCATGCACTTTTTTTTTATGGCATTAGCAGAAATAGTTGTGGCAATATCATCACTCTTATCCATTTATATGTAGGTGGCAAAAAATTGATCAAAAGAGATACATATATAAGGTTCCAGGATAATGCCACCAACTTTCTTCCAAATGTGTTGCTATGTAGATCCTTTTGCAATCCATTGTAACTATCCATGGTTTTTGTACTGCTTATTTTACATGATTACCCTGTAATGAGATAATCATATGTAAAGCTTATGATACCTTTTGTTTTCCATCCTTTATAATGGTCATAGGTTCGACGAGTCAATCCAATGGGTCTGCTAAAGTGGCAAAGGATGTTTTGTATGGTGGACTTCTTGCTGCGGGATTTGATGAAGGATCTTGTCTTAGTAGGTATCAGTCAGGTTCATATCGCCAAAACTCACTCCACAAATCACCTTCTTATCTCATATCTAGGTTAAGAAGTTATGAGGCTCTTCATAAAAAATGTGGGCCTTATACTGAATACTACAATAAAACAGTGAAACAGCTCAAGACTGGCCATGTTATTGGTACTTCAGAATGCAGTTATGTTGTATGGATTTCCTTTAGTGGATTAGGAAATAGGATATTGACCCTAGCTTCTGCATTTCTTTATGCACTCCTCACTAATCGGGTTCTACTTGTTGACCCTGGAGTCGACATGGCTGATCTCTTCTGCGAACCATTTCCAGAAATCTCATGGTTCCTTCCTCCAGACTTTGCCTTTAAAAATCAGTTTGGAAGCTTAGATCAAAAATCTCGACACTGTTATGGTAAAATGCTGAAACATAACAATGTCACTAATGAATCAATACCACCATCTTTTGTCTATCTCCACCTTGTCCATGACTATGATGATCAAGATAAACTTTTCTTTTGTGACCAAGATCAAGCTTTTCTCAGAAGGGTACCTTGGTTGATCATGAAAACTGATAACTATTTTATTCCATCTCTTTTCTTGATGCCTTCTTTTGAGCAGGAACTGAATAACCTCTTCCCAAATAAGGAAATTGTTTTTCATCTTTTGGGTAGATATCTATTTCACCCAACAAATAGAGTATGGGGTTTAATTACCAGATACTATAAAGCTTATTTAGCTAATGCAGATGAAAGAATGGGTATCCAGATTAGGGTTTTTGACACTGGAACTGGTCCTTTCCAGCATGTTTTGGATCAGATCCTAGCTTGTGTCATTAAGGAGAACCTTCTACCAGAAGTCAATAGACAGGATTCTATAGTGATTTCATCTGGACCTCAAAAGTCTAAGGCTGTGTTGATGACATCATTATCGTCAGGATACTTCGAAAAGATAAGAGATATTTACTGGGAGTATCCAACAATGACCGGAGATGTAATTGGAATTTATCAACCAAGTCACGAGGAGCATCAGCAAAGTGAAAAGCAAATGCACAATCAGAAGGCGTTAGCAGAAATGTATTTGCTGAGCTTGACTGACATATTGGTAACAAGCTCGTGGTCGACTTTTGGGTACGTAGCTCAAGGTCTTGGTGGATTGAGGCCCTGGATTCTCTTCAAACCAGAGAATCAAACAGCCCCAGATCCTCCTTGTCGGCGAGCCATGTCGATCGAGCCATGTTTCCATGCACCACCATTCTATGACTGCAAGGCTAAGACAGGAGTTGATACAGGGGCCTTGGTTCCTCACGTGAAGCACTGTGAGGACATGAGTTGGGGTCTTAAATTGGTCGATTCTTATGAATGGTAGAACCTCACGAGGGGAGGTAATTGTACGTGTTTTGTTGTAATTCTCATAATTATGAATAATGTTGTTTCAATTTTTTTAGCACAGGTAGCATATCGGCTTTTCCTTAGATATATCTTTAATTCTTGAACTTGAATTTTCTCGCTTCGATGTTACTGCATTACAATAATGCGGGACAAAATACATATTTCTTTATCTTCCCGGTTCAAGGCAATAAATCTCTCAATTGACTGCTCACATTTCTTTAGTTTTTTTTTAGCACTGAGCACACAGGGCTTGGGTGTGTTTTTTCTTTTTTCTTTTCTAATAGATCACTTGATTGTGCTAAACCAATTAGTGAGGTTCTTAGTAGCCCTTGGATTTCATGGGTACGGGACAATGATTGTCATTTTGGTAACGGTCACATCACATTTGTGTCAATTTTTTTATTATAATTGCGTAGGCATATAAGAATTCATGAAATTTTTTTCTTTCGTATAGTATTTAACTATCAAGGATAATAGTTTTAAATATACGAAACAAGTAATAATAAGGTGGCAAAGCTTTAGTTCCTGAACCTCAAACCCACCTTCACAGGAATAATAATAAACATAAAAAAAGGGTTAAGAAGAATCACAGCACCACACGTAATTTTAGTTGGGAAGAAATAATTATACTAAGAGGAGAAAATTATATTTAAATAAAATCTTAAAATGGAAGCAACCACGGTTAGATTTATTCTTTTGACATTGTTATGTTAGTATCATTGTGTGGAAAATTACCACGGTTAACCATAATATTTATTTCAATCTTCACTAACAGGATTAGGTGAGAGCAAAACAATGTATGATATAACAAGGTCATATCTAATTAATGTCCTCACTTCTCAAGACTAATAAAAAAGTAATCGATGTAAAATGGAAAAGTGCTTAAACGAGTCCCTCATTCAAAATCAATATTTACTACCTAATGTTTTACGAGCATTTTGACCTCTGTCAAGGATTTGATTTGAAGATGATAAATTACCATCCTATCAGAAGGAAAAAAATTAAAAATGGGGAAAAAAAGAGAGGAAGTTAAATTATTAACTAAAGGAGTTTCTTTCCTTTCCAAAGTCGAACAAAGTCGTTTGCCAAAGGCGACACGCCCTGGTTTCTGGATATACAGACGAATTGCTGGTCTCCAATCTGACCATGACTTCCAACATAAGCATATATAATTACGGAAGCAACATGCAATAATGTAACTAAACCAAATTTAAACTGAAAAAAAAACAATATTATTATCAGTGCAAATCGGATTATAATATATAATACGATTGATCAGTTTTTCCGGCCTTCGCTCAAGATTATGTGGTAGCCATGCCTGCATAATCATAAGTTATTATTAGTTTAGGAAGTATGCATTAGGGAGGATCTGAAAAATGTGCAAAATATTGTTACAAAGACATTGTATAAAAAAACATAAAAGGGTTGTCAGAAATTATAAATCCATACGTTGATTTAAATGGTGCACTGGTAGCTCCAACATGGGTGCTGAATGCAACATCTTGAAAAGGCCCTGCCATCTTACCCCGTGGAAACCATCCAAGATCCCCGCCCTTTTTTCCAGATGGACATTCCGAATATTCTTGAGCTAACTGCAGAGGCATCCATACACGGTACCATAGTAAAAGTTGTAATACAATGAAATTGAATCTTTTAACTTTTATTCTATATTCTTTCAATATATAATAAAATTCAAAATTGCAAAATTTAACAACGGGTCTGCTAGTCAAATAATCAGTATACATACATGCTTATAGTATGCATGAACGTGTCGTATATGACTACATCTTTAAATGATACGCATACAAATATAAATGCAAAGGTAGCCTTAATGAATACCACTATAATACTAATACAAAAAAATAAATATCATGTATTCGTTGCATTTCTTGGAGTAGAGAGATTGAGGCTTAAAGCAGATATATTTTGCAACAGTGCAACTTTATAAAGCATACACAAGAAGTGAACCAGCATGAAAGGGCCCAATTACTGTGTCAACACAAAACAATATGAAAAAGTCATGTGATTGGTGTCTAATATAAATAGTATCAGTGGTATTCAATTTCCAATCTCTGAAGAAAAAAGAAAACATCTGAAGGGATTCTCTTGCTTATATTAACTCATAATTAGCGTGTTACTTCCAACAGGACTATGGGTTTTAATTAAAAGGAAAAATACTCGAAAAAAGTCGAAAAAAGGTAAAGAACTATAAAAAACTGTGATTTATCTAAATGTAAATAAAAGAGGCTCAACAGTTAATACTTCCATTAGAAATTGTGAATGACTTGTGACGACCAATGATTATGAATACAGCAAATAACTGAATGGAAAAGAAAGAACGTGAACAAAATCCAACAAGAGGAACATCAAACTACTTCACCTTTGCAAACTCAGCTGGAGGAACCTTATCTCCATTGCTGAGCCATCCATCTTGGAGCTTCTTGTATGCTTCATTAATCTTACCTTGCTTCTCACATAATATATGCCTAGCTGAAATGAATTGAAGTGCACATTAACACATGCAAAGAATGACGGATATTTGACTAATGCATTGTGCATTACAACCATACAATCAAATGAAGGAAATTAAAGAAGAAACCTTTAACATATGTGCATGTGCCAAGTCCATCCGATGACTTTCCTCCCTTCCCTTTACCCTTTGAGGTATTATCATCACTTCCCCCAGCTGCTAGTTTTCCTTTGCCCTTCCCTCCAGAGTCTTGGGACTTTGGGCCCTTCCCCATTATGCAAACTTCAAACATCATAGTAGAATTTAATCAAATGAGGAGACAAAGCTAGTGTGCTTAACCACACATAAATGGAAATATCTGAGATCTATGTAAATTCATATACATGCATACGTAACCACTAACTCAAAGAATGAAGGAGATGAGGGAAACAAAAGCATATCCCAAAAACTTGATACCATACTTGCAAAAGACAAAACCATATCAGTAAAATTAACTAAGATAATGATGTATCAAAGCCAATTGCAACTTAGCTCTACCTTTGACCCGACGACCCGCCCCCCCCCCCCCAAAAAAAACACACACACACACACACAAAAAACCAAAAAAAAAAAATCCAATTGCCACTCATAAAGAAAAATAAAATTTTGGAAGCACAAACAAAAAAATAAATTATAATTGCAAACAAATGGCTTTCCTTTTTCGCATAATATCAGCTCATAGTACATGTTGCAATATCATTTTCTTTTCTCAAGAGTCAAGACTAAACAGTTTTTCAAATGATTCACAATCATAGAAGCATTTACAAAGAAAGGATTCTCGTGTGGCCAATTGAAGCTGCCAACTATTGGCAATTCTTTAACAGCTAAAATTTCATTTAAGGTTTCTACTTTCCTCACAGAAAATAAACGCATCGAAGATAATGCCAATTTCATTGAGAAGTTCCTAAATTATGTCCAAGTATACTCCACTTTTCGTTTATAGTATACTGTTTTATTTGCAAGAATCATGAAACCTATCTTGAGCACGACGAAGAAATCATTTGAAATTACCAGCTTAAAACACAAATTAGAGAATCAGAAACTGAGTCTGGATGAGGTATCTTACGTATTACAGAAAACGGAGATGGAAAGATGGAGAACGGCGAACGGCGAACGGCGAACGGCAAGATAGGGAGTTAGCGGACTGTAGAGACTATTGGCTTATTGAAGGGCGGCCATAATGCTTAGCGAACTGCTGTAGAGGAGGATTCTTCACCGACTGTGTTTGTCTGGTAGGGAGATAATGAAATTAGGGCAAGTGGAATTGAATAGAGATTGGGGAGGATATCTTTTGCGGGGCTTAAAAGTAATTCCGTCAGAATTACTAATAACATCCACCATTCATAACTATATATATCTTATATTTAAAAAAAACAATTTATTAGTCCTTATAAATAAAAAATTTAAAAATTTAAAAAATTAAGAAATAATATATATTAAAACACAAGATATCTCACTATGTTCCTAAACTAGTCAAAAGAGAATTTTAAAAAATACAAAAAATAAGATTGAATTTAAAAAAAAAGATTGATTCAAAGATTTATCATTTTCAAAAATAAGAAAAGATATAATTTATTATAGCATAAACAATAAAAAAATAAGTATTAATATTACAGATGTAAAATGAATGCATAATATATCATTAATTAACAAATAAATCGTTATGGATAAACTATCAAGAATCTTTAAAAAAGAAAGAGGAAAGAGTGGATACATACATTTTAAAAAAAATCTAGATATTAACAAAAACATATTTTAGAGAAAAAATTAATATACCAATAAAATTTAACACTACTATAAATAAGAAAGATGTTTTATTATAAATAATTCATATAAATTTAAGATACTAAAAATTAAAATTCATAGTATATATTAGATTTGTTATTAGCATTAATAATAAGAACTTAAACTAAATATTAAGTTTAACTTATAAATTTAAAATAAAAGATTTAATGAAAGTAGGAAATCATCTATTTTTTGTGCATTACATAGTATGATATTCATTAACAATAGTCATAATAGTTCAATATATGGACAAAATAAATTTATAAAAATAGATAAAACTTTTCAAGAAATTTAAAAAATAATAAAACAAAAAATATTAACAGATTTTGAAATATTAGATGAATGAAATTGAGATGTAAAAAAAAATTACATACTAGAAAAAAATAATGTATCAAGATTTATGTTTATAAATCCTAAAGAATGAACCTCTAACAAAGAAAAAGAGATAGCAAATGTAAAACAAGAAGTTAAGATAATGATATCATTATTATCCCAATAATATTCAAAAACAAACTACTGAATATGGAGTTAGATTTTAATGAAAGCTTAATATGCATATCAAAAAATCAAATAACAATAATAAAAGTTTTAATTCTTTTAGCAAAAAAAAAAGATATAGTACAAAAATCAAATATCAAGTCTTTACAAAACATAAATGAAGCATAAAAATAACTCATAAAAAATAAAAAAAAAATATGGTTACAATACAACATATATAAAGAATTTACAAAATTAAGAAGAAATGTAAATAACATACCTAGAAATAGTGAAACTATAGGTTAAAAATTTGATTATTTTGTAGAATTAAGAGAAAAACCACCTATAAGATCAAATCCATTGGTATCTAAGAATGAAAGAGAAAAAAAAGAGGAAAAATCCATAGATAAAGAATAAACTATAATTTCAGTTTCATGGAGTATAGAAAAAAAATTAGAAGAAAAATTTATGAATCATAAAAATACAAAAAATTAGTTAGTTTGTTAATGATGAAGAACTAGGAAAACATTACGAAAAAAAAACTTTATACAAATAAAAAGGAATATGATTAACAATAGTCATTGAAATTGATTTTGAACTAGAAAAAAATACCCTACCAAATCACATAAAACCTATTTCATTACTAGTCTTTTGTCAAGAAGGTACATTTAACCCACATAAGAAAAAAAAATAAGCAAAGACCAAAAGCACCTAATCTTATTTATAGATACAACAACTTAAAATGGAAGAATAATTACATTTGGGAACTAGAGGTAATATTTTACCATAATTCAAAATTTATGAAAATTATAGATATGATATTTTAGATTTAGATTGCATAAAAGAGAGGAAAAAAACTTTAGATAAATGGTTTAGTAGTATGAGTGTAATCATGCAAACTTCTTCAACCACACAAACAAACCATTCAACTTGTAGAGTCTTAGTAACTTACAAAATAATAGAAAATGTTAAAATTTGGTTCATAAATTTAACAAAATAATAACATTTACAAATATAGAGAAATACTCCAACAAGTAGGGAGTACTTATATACTATAGTAAACGAAATATATGAAGAATTTATCGGAGAAGATAAAGATAGATATATCACTAAATCCTATGAGAATGAAAATGAGAAAGCCAAATATCATTTAACAAGTATAGAATACTTGTTAAATAATATTTTCCTCACAAAACCTCTTCATAAATACCTTAACTGATTCATCCACATTTTGGACTACGGATAACAGATGATATGATTTCTCTTTTAATGGTTTGTTATTGGCGTAGTTAGTAACAAACAACCTGACTAGCTCGATGAAAGAAGTAATACTACTTGGCTTCAGATGGCCAAACCATTTGCTTGTCGAATCATACAAAGTAGCCACAAAGGATTTACATAGCATCACATCCCTTTTATCTTAAGGCATGCTAAAAGGTGCCATTATTGTCTTGAAGAGAAGCACATATGCAACAATATATTTTGTTCCTTTATAACCTAAATATTTAGGAGACATGAATTTCTTAGGGGGGCTCACTCAACTCAATTGCATCAAAGAAAGGCAAACCTACTACCTATTTACACATTCTATCAAGATTCGTTTGTGCCTTCCCCGTATTTCTTTTCCTTATTTGCTCTTCCAAGACTAATAATTTGCTTTATCATAATAAGTTCTCCTTTAGAGCGGCATCGAAAAACCTTAAGTGTAGCATGGTTTTTTATTGTGGAACTTAGGGGACGATTGGCCTACGATCGATTCGATCTTGGGTTTGGTTTACCTGGTTCCATGACTCCCTTTCTTTCTCATACTTGGCTAATATCCAATCAATCTCTTCATCCTCTTTACCTCCTGCTCGTGCATTATCAAGCACGAGCTTGACCTCAGGGATCGTAGGGTGCTCTTGAATCTACATCTCGACCTGTCTCTTCAACTCTAGGTTATCTCTCTTCATCTTACTTCTCATTTCCTCCATGGTTCTTTTCATGACCACTAATTGCTAAAGTTATTCTTGGTTTGAATTTACCACATCTATGGTCCCATTTGTTGCATCTCCTTTAACCACTTTTTCAATAAATGGCGTGTTATTCATACCGACTTGACCTCATAATCAATCTGTTGGGTTATTTCCATTGCCCATGACTCGACCATGATTTTTGAGAAAAGTGTTTGAGTTGTGATGTTTTGTCCAGTAGTTTCTTCATGCCTATGAGCTTGGTATAAACTATAAATAAGTCCAATGAAATAAGATGTCATGATAGGTACCAAAATATTAGGGACATATTCAGTATAAAGAGAGAATGTAAAAAGAATGCATTAAATAAACAATAAATAATGTGATTTTAGTTATTTCATTTGGTATGTATATATATATACACGTGGAATTCATTTAGAGGATCCACGTGGATTTATAAAAATGAGCTTTAAAGCATACATAAAATAATCATAAATATCCATCTACATCCAATCTTGACCTCGACCACATGCAAATTCATTCGATCTTTACCTCAACATCCACACTTAGACTATGTCTAAACAATTTTCCTTTATCTAAACGCCTAATGATTATATTTTAATTATCTTAAAAAGACAATTAAGGATAAATGTTTACAAAGTTACAACAAATCAATCCTATAACGATAAGAAATAATTATGAGATTAATTTTTTATTCTATATATATTCACGTATGTACACAATTATAATAAGTTGAACTTGAAATATAACTTATATATCGTAACAAAGAATCATAATTAAACACTCTCTTTTCATATAATATTAAAACGAGAACATAGATTTTCTCTAACATTTATTTTATATTTATTAATTTAAGTATCAAAATAATTGAAAACTACTCCTCACAAATTAAGTTCCTAATAGTTTATTTATATAGTAGATTTATGAATTACAATTCTATATAATATTAACAAAAATTAGTATTACTAAAAACTTTAAACTGTCCATATTAGAACATTAATGATAATGTTTTCATATTTAGATATATGGTTGAACTAATAAGTGAGATTAATATAATAAAAGGAGAGAATTTATAAGATTTTAATACGTATACGTTAACTAATATAATTAAGAGAGAATACATTTTAAAAAAACAATAAGAGTACTGTAGAGGGAAGAAAAAGTTGGTGTGGCCACGTAGGATGTCGAGGTAATCAATTTCTTTTTGTTTTACTTTAAATTTAGATATTCCACGCAAATCATTTAGTCCAATTTCAGTACTAAAATAAGGGTGAAAACTTTGCTAATATAAAAAAAATTAGGTTAATTATATTTTATTTCTCAATATATTAATTTTTTTATAAATATATCCATAATATTTATAATATTATAA
Organism: Hippophae gyantsensis; assembly: GCA_030763125.1. Classification (NCBI taxonomy): domain Eukaryota; kingdom Viridiplantae; phylum Streptophyta; class Magnoliopsida; order Rosales; family Elaeagnaceae; genus Hippophae; species Hippophae gyantsensis. Next base: position 16,156,797 of record CM061030.1, read on the forward strand.
AAATATTTATAATGTATTTTAAATTTTAAAATTTTAAAATATATTTATTACAAATATGCCTATGATATTTATAAATTCTAATATATCTATATGTAATATGATTATTATTTTAAAATTTTAAATATATTAATTATAAATAAAATAAATTTAAGCATAAAATATAATTAGCCTAAAAATAAATTCACCTAATATTAAAGAGGCAAAGAGATTTTAATATGCCTGTTGTAAGAAGTGGGTAGAGGTTTAAAGTTTTTTATATATATAATTCATTTACAACTTTCTTTTTTAATTATAAAAATAATTTTTTAAAAATTTATAATAATATTAAAAGATATCTAATAATATTTAATTAGATTATACTTAAATTAAAATAATATGTTTGAATTTTCTTTAAAAAAATATTTTATAGCAGAATTAAAATACAAATTCAATCAATTTATAAGTAGTTTTATTTTTTTATTTTTTGAGTTGGCAGTTTATAGTTGACAGTACCTACCTTCCCCAATTCCGGTTACATTTTTTTCTTCTTCTAAACAATTCCATATTAAATTCAAAGTTTTTGTTCATCAGAATCAAATTCAGTGTAATAATTATTAATTGAATAATCTAAAGTTTTAGGTACTAATTGTAGACTTTTTTATATCCTAGGATGTCGATTTTTATTTTTTAATAAAATAAAATAAAATAAAATCCATATTAATAATTTATTATTGATAATAATATTAAAAAATAATTAATAATAAAAATAATACGATCATCTCATAAAATTTTATCAGGATAATAATAAAAATAGTAGTTGCCTAAATATAATTAAAAGAATTCTAAAAACAAAACAAGACGCTGTAAAAAAAGTAAAACCCATTAAAGTTATATTCAAAGGAATATTCTCTACACAAAAGGCAGCCCGCTATTTATTATAATTAGTCCTAACATAAGTTTTTCGAGAGCTTGAGTTTATTTTCAATTAGCATTAAATTTACATCCACTACCCAACAGCTTCAAATCTGAGTTAAAGCAGAGCTAACCCATCAGACCAAAACAGAGGCTAAAAACCAATAACAGCCTGGTGTAATTTTATTAGCTGTTTGGTTTGTGAGAAAAAGATAAGGAAAATTATAAGTGAAAAATGTGGCTGGTGTATCTTTGTGATGTAGAAGATAGAGAATTGAAGAGACAACAAGCTCCTGGATCCTGCCCTCACTGTGGAGGCAAAGTTGAAGTTTTGGATGTTGAAACCAAATCGAAATTCTGTTTTATGCCTTTGTGCTTCAAGATCAAGAGGAAGTATTTCTGTACTCTTTGTTCTAGACGCTTGGTCTTGTACTATTAGGAACATACATAACAGAATATCCCATTTCCTTATAAGTAAAATTTAGCTTTCTTCTTTTTTCTAGATCTTTTTTTTTTCTTTTCAATTCAATGTGATGATGGCTCAAAGAAATAGGGAATTTTGTAAAGACGATTCAAGAAGTTTTATTTTTATTTTTTGTTAAATGGGTTTTGATTTTGATTGCTATTATGTTATGTGCTTTTGATTTATTGTTTCCATATTCATATTGTTGAGTGGCTATTTTGCAGACAAAGATGTTTAAGAAAAAAAAATATTTAATAAATAAAAATATGAGGAAGAGACTAGAGGGTAGGAAAACTCTGAAGACACATTAGAAGAAATCCATGGCTGACAGCTGTTGTGAATTCACTGGAGGAAGTAGGAAGTAGGAAGTAGGAAGTAGGAAAATAAAAATTGAAATAAGTTTTCAGTTTGTGTTATTTTTTATTTATTTTTAATAAAGGAGAATTAGAAACGGGTCAATATTTCCAGAAGGTGAGATTAAGATCTATCTTTTGGTCTGTAAAACGTGAGATCTATTATAATGTTTATTTAATGACTCTTCTTGTTCATCAAAATATTAATTTTGTCAATTACAATTTTGGTTCATTTAATTTTTTCCTCCAAAATAGTACCGTTGCATTTAAATGATACTCTAAAAGTTGTTTCAATCTAATACTAAATACTAAATCAAATACAATAACACTTGTTGATTTGGCGCAATACGATTTACAATTTAATATAACACTATTTTAATTTATATTTTATTTTAATTATATATCTTTAATTAAAATTTATTACAATTATTAATATTATTTATTATTTTATTAAGTATAATAAATTAAAATTAAATATATAATATAAAATTAATAAATATAATATAAATTAAAACAAAAAGTTAAGTTATTTTTTATAATAATTAATTAATTAAAAATTAAAAAATAAAAAGAATAATTAACAAATATAAGATTACAAATTGTCCTCAAAATTTGAATTTTGTATCAATCACATATTTAAGATTACAAATATAATTAGGTAAATTTCAATGAACTTGAGGGGCAAAAAAGTAAATAATTAACGAAACATTAGTTTTTAGAAAAGATAAAATTCGAATAAAAATAAAAATAATTCTATTTTACTTCCACATATTTCCATTTCACTTAATATAACGTCTGTTTCACTATCATCCAGGAGGTTGCTTTTTTTTTTCCAAAACAAAAATTAACATAATAATTAAAATGCTTTTATTTTAGCTAGAAATTCAAAGAATTCTAGATATATTTGAATCAAGACAAATGCAGTTTAAGGCTTTTAGTTTAATTTCTTTGTTAATTGATTCCACACCCTTTATTCATCAAAAGAACCAATAAAAAGAAATTAGTATCTTAATTAATGTACAGTTACAGTTTATATTATATGTTATTAAAAAATTTAGGTTTAATACCACAATTCAAATATTGGTATCACTTTTAATCATTTCAATAATATTTCATGTGTTATTTATGATAAATTCAACAAAGATGTTTTTAAAAATTAAAAAATTAATACAGTTATACTTTTTGCAAAATAAATATGATTTTTTTTATTCTAAATTTTTATGACATAAATTTTTTTAAACTTGAATTATTAACGATAATAACAATATAATAACAAGAAAAACGAATATTAAATTGAACTATTTTAGTTATTATTATATAATGTTAGATATCTTGATTAACTAGTTAGTATTTTTTATGTTCAATATTATTAAAATGATTCATTTTAATACTTGATAATTTTTTTAATCATTAAATTATTATTTTTGTTATTAATTTTTATTTTTCTTAAATTTTTTTAAATATTTTAATACCACAATTTATATACATATGTAGATAGATAAAGGTGTAATTAATTTTGATAAAAAATAAGTATAATTAAAATTATTACCGATCATCTTTTCTTTTGAAAAAAAAAACATAAAAATAAATGTTGTATTAGATAATTTTTTTAATTAATAAAAATTCAAATATTTTCACCATTCAAAAAGCTTAATGTATATCCAATGACTTTCTCTATGAATTTGCCAAAATAAAAATTAACCGATGTGTAATAAAGTTAAAATTGTTACTTGTATTACAAAAAATAAAAAATAAGACGTAATCTGCCGTTGAAAGTATAGTTATTTGTTCTCATCATTTTTTTATTATATATTTATTTTTCAAATAAATTTTTTTACCGTCTTAAATTTCATTAGGATAGAATACAAGTCAAAAATTTCCATTATTAAAGCAGGAAAACATATAATTTATTCTCTCATGTAATCGATTACATCAGCATTAATAAATAGGACAACCCACGTTTCGTCAGTACATTTGTTAAGGTTGTATTGTGATGTGTTCAATTATTAAATTTTCAACCTATACTTATCGAATTTAAATGGATATTTATAGTTTAAATTAAAAATATAAATTAGTATGAATTTTATTGATTTGAGTTTAAAATTTTATAATTGAGCAAGATTCAGGCTAGTTATTTGATAAGTTAGGTATATTTTTAATAATTTGATTAGATTTTTATAATTAAATATAAATTCAAAATCTTAATCTAAATCGATTTAAACTTCACTCTAATTAATGTTAAAATTATATTATAATATATTATAAAATAATAATATATAATATTTAAAGTTAAATATATTTTATAAAATTTTAATTTAACACATTTTAAGTTAAATTCATAATATAAATATTTAAAGTTAACTTTATTCTAAAATTATTGAAATGAAGATTGAGTTAAACTTATTCGTACTTAATCAAATTTTGATTTGGAGTAGATCAGATCGAATCATTCGAATTTTAATTGAATTAAATTAAATTTATATAGCTATTCATAAATAATAATAAATTTGAAAAAGATAAATTAAATAATAAAAATAATATCATATATATCAAATTATTGTACCTAAAAGTAAGATACATGTATTGAATTGAATCTTAAATCGATTGTATAAAATAACATATAGATAAATAAATTAATAATAAAAATGTATCAATTTAAATATATACAAAATTTAAATAACATAAAATTAAAATAGAATAAAAAGAAGATAAAGATCCATGTATCACACGATATTTTTAATATAATTTTTTATTGATCGTAAATTTTTAAAAATTCTATAAATATATATATTAGGATACAACGATTAACTAATAATAAATAAATATCACTATTTATTACTCTAACAAACTTTCATGTTTCTGAATTCTATATAAAAGAACTTAACTCCAAAATAAAAATATAAAATTATAATTTTTCTATATATTTTTTTAGTTTTCTATGTTCTATGTTTTTGATTTCCTTTCTCCCTCTTTTTCTTTATATATATATATATATATATATATATATATATATATAAACGATGAGTAAAATTAAAAAAAAATTAATTAAAATGATATTGTAAGAAATTATAGCTCCAAATTAATTTTTATTTTATTTAAAAAAAAATTAAACACGATTTTTATTATTTAATAACAATATCATGATTTCATGTTGTGCATGTAGTTCGTCAAACAACACTTTATACATATCATCACAATTATTTTTCATAAAATTTTGATTTTTTTGTTCAATCGATTCTTAACTTTAGATTTATAAAAATTATTTATCTATAACTTTACTTTTATGTAAATATACATAACAATATTTTATGCCGACAAAAATAATGAATTATTATCACCTCATATTTAAACAAATTTTAAATCACATTAAACACCGTAAATTAAATCAAAGAGTTTTATATTTTTATTAATTAATTAAAAATATGACATAATTATTTTATCTTTACACAAATCTCACACTTATGTTTGGATATCAGTTTTTTATTTAATTTTTTCTTTTAATATATATATATATATATACACCAGACCAACCAATAAAGAGGAGTAAAGAGGAATTAATAAGAGTCACAAAAAGGCTTTGCAAGAGCAGAATTAAAAAGGAAAAAATGAAAACGGTTTTGTAAGAAACCGCTGGTTTAAATTAATTTTCATTTAAAATTTACCACATCGATTAGATATGCTGTTAAATTAAATCTGAGACGGCTTATTATTTAATTATATTATGTTAAATGAATTAATATATATATATATAAATTTATGATAAAAATATTTTTCAAATACCAATAATTCTTTAACTATTTGTTTTATAAATATAATGATAATGATATTGATAGGATATATTTTCGTTAATGTTACGTTTACAAATACATAAAATAGTTTTTATGATTAAATAAATAATTAAATTTTAATATTTAAATAGATTTATTATTAATAAAAATAATTCGTGATAATAATAATTTAATTTAGGATAATATTAGTCCGTGATATAAAAGATAAAAATGTGGTGGGTTATTTGTATCCTAAAATTACTTTTTTTTAGAACATATCCTATTATTATTACATGAATGCTCTGATTTGAGATTAATTTATATTATTAAAAATCTGTAAAGTACCACTGCAGCAATTAGGCTTTGGTGACGGTTAAAATAATAATAATAATAATAATAATAATAATAATAATCGCACAGTAAAGATGGTAAGAAAAATATGTTTTCCAAGAAATTTGTTGGTTAGCTCCCTTATCCTTATAATTAATTGTTTATTAAAAAATTAATAAAAAGAAGATCCAGGAGTTATTTGGTGTAAGGTGATATTTATATCCACATCCATGATTTCAACGTTTGACAAAAAATATATAAAAAAAAATTATATTATAGCCATGTGAATGATTCAGTGTACTACGTCAGAGAAAGTGTATTTATTTCATCTATAAACCAATCTATAAAGAATAATCTAAAATATGCTTTCTATTAAATCAAAATTTAATCTCTTATAAAATTGATGATTTAATTGATAAAAAAAGTTACATCCATGCTTTTTCTTTTTATCCGTAAAAAAGGTTAGATATATTAAAAGCATAAAAAAGTTTATTTATTATTAATCATATGTCACTTTATTATTATTATTAAGTGACATATGATTAGTAAATAAATACACTATTTTAATACTTCCTAAATATCTAATTCTTTTATCGACAAAGAAAACAGGCTGAAAAAACTAAAAATAAAGGACATATGACTATTAAATAAATACACTATTTTAATGATTCCGGAATATTTAACTCTTTTATCCCCAAAGATCCGAAATATCTTATCTTTTATCCACAGAGAAAACATGAATTATTATCATAAATATCCTCGAAGTTTTACATTTTTTTCAAAATTATTCTTAAATTTTATTTAATATCAAAAATACTTATTAACGTTATCAGTATTATATCTTTGTTTAATATTAGGGGCAAAATAGTAATCTCACCCTTATACATATATCACTCCCGCAGGATAAAAAATAAAAAATACCTCCGAGGTTTTTAATATCTTCATAAATACCTTAACGTTTAAAAAAAAAGCTACAATACTCCTGAGGTTTAACGTATATTCAAAAATTCTCTTATTATTTAACACAAGTATCAAAAAACCATGAAAAATCACATCAATATCTGAAAAAAAAATTTCTATCCCTACCTATATAGTTTTTTTAATATTATCGTTGAGAATATTATTGCAAATACCCTTTAGGTTTTACTTTTCTTCAAAAATACTCTTGTTATAATAATTAATTTAACTTTATAAAAAATACCTCTACTATAATAATTAATTTAACTTCATCAAAAATACCTCTCCTATAATAATTAATTTAACTTCATCAAAAATGCCCCTACTATAATATTTAATTTATCTTTATCAAAATTACCCCTACTTCTCAATAACACGATATAAAATATTTTTCAAAAAAGTTTAACTTGATATTGTGTGCTTTATTAACTTAATTTATCTTTAGGGGTATTTTTGAAAAATATTTTATATCGTGTTATTGAGAAGTAGGGGTATTTTTGATGAAAATAAATTAAATATTGTAGTAGGGGAATTTTTGATGAAATTAAATTTATTATTGTAGCATGAGTATTTTTGATGAAGTTAAATTAATAATTATAGCAGAAATATTTTTGATAAAGTTAAATTAATTATTATAACATGGGTATTTTTGAAGAAAAGCAAAACCTTCAGGGTATTTGTGATAATATTCTCAACATTAATATTCAAAAAGCTATATAGGTAGGGGTATAAAAGACTTTTCAGATATTGATGTGATTTTTCATGGCTTTTTGATACTTCTGTTAAATAATAAGAGTATTTTTGAAGATACCTTAAACCTCAAGGGTATTGTATTTTTTATTTTAAACGTTAAGGGTATTTTTGAAGATATTGAAAACCTCGGAGGTTTTTTTGATTTTTTTCCCAAGAAAACATGGTGAAAAAACAAAAAACAAAATAAGATTTTTTATAGGTTAAATGTAATTATATTTAATTTTATTATTGTTAATATGTTTAATATTTATAATAATTTATATAATAGAGTTCGATAAAATTGATGTTGTATAATTTTCTAAAATATTTTTAAATTAAAATAATATATAATTTATTTTATATAGTTTTTTTATCTATTAAAATAGTTTTTATAAAATTTATTTAAATTAATATTTAAGTTTTTACCATTTAAAAATATAACTTAATTTTAATTTGGGTTGAAAAAAATAATATAAATACATAATTTTAGGAAACAAATTTTAGATAAACTAATGTAGTATTTGATAACCAGTTTAATTTATAACTTTTAATTATTTAATTTTTGAATTGAATTTTTAATTTATTTTGTTTGAAAAAATTAGAAAAATATTAAAAAAATTTATAACCAATTTTTACTTTCAATTTTAAAACGTCAAAATTAAAATTTGGTTATTACTTGTTCAATAATCAATTCTTAATTTTTAATCTTTAATATGTTTAAAATACAATTTTAAACTTATTTTTAATAATTTTTTGTTACAATTTATGTTTTTAATAAGGTTAAATATGATTAAGTATAATTATATTATTAATTTTAGTGTAAAAAAATATACATTCAATTCCAAAACTATTTTTTATTTTACAATTTAGTAAAATTTTAAAAGTGAATTTGAAAATTTAACAAATAGAAATTGAAATTGATTTATAAAACATATCGAATTTTAAAACTTTGTAAAATTTTAGAAATTAAGAATCAAAATGATTATCAAACGAGTCTCATGTATTCTGTACAATTTAAGTACACATTTTTTGTTGAGATAACATTTTTATATAACATTACTCTTTTTATTATATATAATATAATTTAATTTTACAAACAAATACATTATTATTATATATACAAAAGTTAAAAAATGCTTAATATTATGTAAGAAGTTATAAAAGGTTGAGCTATCCTATAAAAATAGCTTATAGTTATACATAATACAATGTGCCAGGACAAAAGTATTCAAGGGATCCATATAATGAAAGTTAAAATAACATTTGGACAATTAGGATGGCAAAAAAATCATTGGATCACATTTTTATGAATATTTATTTAATATGATCTACTCTAAATTAAATCAAAATAGATAACTTTTAAATCTAATTGAAATATAATCTACATAAAAATTGTTGGAATTAATCGGATCATTGATTTACAAATTAGATCAGATCGTATTCATCTTGGATCGATCCAAATTTAAATCCTTTTAAATCAATAATTTAAAACTAAAAAATCATATATTTTCAATATATTTTTCTAATAAATATTTATTTCAAAAAATCACATTATGAATATTTATTTTTAAAAAATATTTCTCTTATATTTTTATAAATTTAACTTTTTTTTCCTTATAATTTTCATAAATATATATATATTACTGTTTAAAATTTGTTAAACTGAAATTTAATTCTCATTATATTTATAACTATTTATTTTTTTATATATTTATTATAAATGATATTATTTTTTTTTAATTTTTAAATAATTAACTTAAATTTTATTTTTATTTATAAATAAAAAAATCTCATTGACTTTATTTAATGAATGTATAATTTATGTTTGATTTAAATTTTTAGATTAGATCAAGATAATAATGTAAAAAAATTATTATAAAAATATTAAACTTTTTCTTTTAGAATTTATATTATTATATCATTAATGAAAATGTTAAATAAAATTGAAGTATATTTATTATAAATAAAGAATAAAGTTTTTTTTTAAATTTTTATGATATATAATATTTTTTTAATTTATTAATCTAAAATATATAATGTATTATATCAAATAATATTTTAATTTTAAGAAGAAAAATTTAGATTAAGTACTAAATATCCATTTATTCATAGATAAATATCTAATACGATTCAAAGATTAAAATAGATAAAATTAAATTAAATATTTTAAACAACACATTAAATCGGATCACAATCAGGAATCGATCTATTAGCATCTATATATATCACTTTTTTAGACTAATATCTATTTACAAGGAAGTTTCATTAGGTTTTTTAATTTTTTTTAACATATATATAAACCAAAATTAGCAATAAATTTTTTTTTTTTTTGCAATGATTGTATAGGCTCAAATTTGCATAGTTTACATTATCACTTTTTTTTAATCAAACTTTTACAATTTTTTTACGAACTAGAAGAGTGTATTTTTTCCACCAAGATTTGGAGGAGAAATGATGTTATATTTTAGAGGGCCAAAGATGTAAAGATAACAAAAGAAGATGAGAGATCGAAGTTGCAAAATAACATTCAGTAATCACTTAAAATAGTTTCAATTTTTTTTAAGAATTTATTAGTAAATATTTGGTAAACTTGTAAGACTTACTGTGAACATGGAAAGGAATTTTTTTATAGACATGTAATCAAAAATTTATTGTTATAATAACTAAAAAAGTAAAAAAAAAGAATGCACCAAAATATACTATAAGCCAAATTATTATAAATAATGGTAAAATCGGGGCCTACTTTTTGAGTTAACAGTTCTTAATAGGCAAAAATAAATGGATGGAATGATTGTTTTCCCTCCCGGATAACAATACTTCCACAGTTCCACTTTAAGATATATGATAGTTTTAAAGGTAAGTGGGTAAATTCTAGCTACAATTCTAACATTTTAATTAAAATTATGTTTTAATTTTTTTATGTCGGTAAATATATTGACTTTTTTACTAGTTAAATTAATAAATTAGTTAAATATAATTAAAATTTTAATTATATTAAAAATATATAAATTTGAATTAAAAAACATAAGCACAGTTATCATACGAAGATGTACAACCTACAGTAATGGACACTCGTCCTATTTAAAGGTTACTCTTTTGGAAATTGAAAACATACTTCATAGTTAGTTACGTACTGGTTTCAAATGGAGTAACAATACATTATCTACCCAAATACATTTTCTTCTCACTCTATTATATATAATTACCCATGTTTATTTTACTGAAATTTAATAGAATTGTAATTTATTCCTTTCAATTTTATGTTTATTGAGTTGAAAAATGTGAATAAAATAAAATCGATCTCAAAAAGAGAAAAAAACAAAATTCATTATCTTTCTAAAGAATCACGATTTCGTTCTCATCTCAAATTATTTTTCAAATTTTACTTCGATCTCAAATATAATCTTAAATCCTAAATCCTAAATCTCAAAACCTTATTTAAAAAATAATAATCTTAACCTTAAACCATAATCTCAAATCCAAAATCTCAACACCCAAAACTCTATTTAGAAAATAATAATTTTGTCCCCAAATCCCAAAACCTAAAACCCTATTTAGAAATATAATATTTTTAACGTTAAAGCTTAACCCACAAATATAATCCTAACCGTAAATCTCAAAACCCTAAATCTTATTTAGAAAAATAATAATTTTAACCCTAAACCTTAACCCACAAATATAACCTTAAATCCTAATTCCAAATCCCTAAAGCCTATTTAGAAAAATAATAATTTAAACCCTAAATCTCAAATCTTAAAACTCTAAACCCTAAACCCTTAAATCTCAAATCCCAAACCTCAAAACCCTAAACCCTATTTAGAAAAAATAATAATTTTAATAATATATTTTATTTTTAAGTAATAATTATTTAGAAAAATAATGATTTCAATAATGTATTTTTTCTAACGAAAAAATAATAATTAAATGATATTATTTAAATTTTATTGAATATAGGAGTATTAAGATAATATACATTGTTTTCTATTCTATTCCAGTTGTAAACCCAACACTGTAATATTGATTTATTCTTTAATTCTAGTGATCAAATCAAACAAAATTGTTTCTTTTTCATTCTATTTCATTCCCATTACTATTCTCATTCCAATTTTATTCCGTAAACCAAACATCACCTTATAAGAATTGAGGTATTTCAATTAATATATTATTTTATTTATGTCATTTATCCCTTTTTCAAGAGGATGTGATGATTTTGAACTTCATATCTCTATAATAAGAAACATCTTTACTATACACGAATTCGTTACCATTAAATATACCCTTAAAATCATTTGTATTGTCATATAAACTTATTTATTTCTTCTCAATCAACATTTTTTTTCAATCTCCTCAATCACATCTTTTTTTTCACTCTCATCTTCATTCAATCACTTTTTTTTAATTCAATCCTTCATTTTTTCCTTTTCTTCACTTATGTCTCATTTTATTCAATTCTTTATTTTTTTATATCCCTATTTTTTTGAACTCTCACTCTCTCTTAAAGTTTTAAGACAATAAAATGAACAATTTAGTGACTCAAGAAAAGCTTGCAAATAACAACAAACAATAATAGCAAACTTGGACAGCAAAGACACTTTTAATAGCAAGCAAATTTGATCAAAATTGGATAGTAAAGATGGTGCAAAATTGACCCAAAAATGTAACAATAAGATTCGAAAAACTTAAGGAAATTTGTACAGCCACAAATGATGAAAAAAATAAAATTTGGCTGCAAACGAAAGTTTTAATTGCACAAAAATTTGTATAGCAATTAAGGAAACAAATAAAATAAAATCTTAGGATAAAATATGGTTTTTATGGGTAGTTTTATGGCACAAGATCACAATACAATTTAAAATACCAATAATTCAACAAAAAAATCTCTTGTTTAATACAAGAAAAATATATTTAATCTCACTGAACTTATAATATACATATTTATCAATGACATTCTTTTCAAAACCATATAAGGTGATGACTTGATGAAACTTGTGATACCATCGATCAGAAGCCTATGTGAGACCATATATGGATTTCTTCATCTTTTAGACCATGGACTTTGGATCTTCGATGTAAATTTTTCTGACAGTACCATATAAATTGTCTTATCAATGTCTCAATTGAGAAATGTAGTCTTAAAATCCATCTAGTTTATGACTCTATGAAAATAAAGTCATTAATGCACATTTTTATTTAATATTTTCTTATTTTATTCAATAAATAGTATTTTTGGGTCTAAAAATATTAAAATATAAATTTTGTAGTAAAAAGGGGTAAAAATATAATTTATGAAATTTTTTGGGATTTTTTTAAAATTTTTATGAGTTTTTAACATAGGACCAATTAGAAGCTGCCACGTGACCTACCACGTAAGCAAATAAGCTGACTGGGCAAGTCACGTGGACGCCATGCAAGCTAAGACAACTAATCATAAATCACCGCGTGTGAGGAGGAACACAGCACATGACACGTGTAAACACTATGTTCAATCCGAGTTCAAAGCACGGTCAAACAACACTAGCAAGTGTCATCATGTTATTTCTCCCTACGATCCACCAACGGGCCATGCCATATGCATCTACAAATCGTATTGCGTCGTGTGACATTGACTCGAACAAATATTTCCTACCACATGTCGTACTTTGATTCGCCCAGTAAATTCTATGTGCCATATGTTGTGTTGTGATTGGATGACAATATTAATTTTGCTTGTTTTGATCTCAACCCTTGATTTTAGGCTTATTTGACGGTCCAGATTGCACCTGAGCAATATTTAAGCCCCTAATCACCGCATAAACCCTAATGAGCCACCATTAGCATAATTTTGATCAATATTTGGAGCTAAAAAGAGAGAAAAATACAGAAAAATTCAAAAAGAGATACAATTTTGGTAGAGATTCAAGATAAAATTAGTACTATAATTCAAGAGATTGATTATATTTTTTATTGTACTATTTTCTTTATCAATTTTTATGTATTTCTTTATGAAAAATATGAGTTTTATGAACAAAATTATATCTAGTTAATTTATTAATCTAGGTATCTTATAAACCCAATTTTTACCATGTGATGATCTAATATTTTACCCTAATTATAATTATATTATTGAATTTGATTTTTATGCTATTAATTGTTTGGCCAACAATTTATCTATAGAGACAATTAAATAGATTTGAAAGAATTATTTAATTGTTTGTCTTGATTAAATAACATTCATAATTTTTAGGCAGATATGTATGATTCTTATGTATGTGATTCATAATTGATGAACTTAATGAGTAGTATGCAATTTAATTGGCATGAGAGTATGATTAAATTAATCACTATATGGTGTATAGTTTACTTGAGAGATGAATATATGTTAAGTTAGATTCAATTGATCATGTAATTAATTGATAATTATATTGTAGGGATTTTTGTTATTCACATGTTTAGAAATTTGAGAAATTAAGTACTCCTACATATTTTCTCATATATCTTCTTAGTTACCAAATCTAATTTAATTAATTATTGTTATTTACTTTTAATTATTTTAATTTTGCTTTCTTAAAATATAAAAACACAAAAAAATCGATTTTTATTTTTTTAGTATTAAAAATTAATTTTTAATAAAATAATCTATTTAGAAACGATATTTTCTTATCATTATATTACTTGTTGTGATACATATACTTACATATTTATTGCACACACAATTTGTGTGGTGATCACTAATGTAGCTCTAGATCAAAATGAGCCACCAGTGCTATTACAATTTTAAAAGAGTCTTTCAAAAATAACGGAGAGAAAGTCTCTTTGTAGTCTATGCATACCTTCTGAGTAAAACCCTTGATAACTAGACATACCCTTTATCTCTCAACTTTACCCTTTGAACCCCTTTTGATTTTAAATATCTATCTACAAATGATAGACTTCACACCTTTAGGAAACTCGAAAAGATCCTAAATGTCATTATCTTTCATCGATTTCATTTCATCCTTTATGGCATCAATCCACTTCTAAGAGTTAGAACTGCACATGGTTTGATAGAAGCTGATCAAATCATCAATTGTTAAATTAATTTCATCCTCATGTTCTTGGAAAAAGATGATATAATAATATAGAATCACACTTCTCCTTTCTCTTTTAGATCTTCTTAATGGCACTTCTTGAGGTTCTTGAGTTTGTTCTATAGGTGGTGCTTGAGGAAGAATCTCATTATTGTCTTGATCTGAAACAATGTAAGGAATAAGAACCTGAACATTGTTATCTAGTATTGGAATTATGTCTTGAATAGCGATAGGTATAGAGACTTGATCATTGTCAATAATAAATTCTTCTTCAAAAACAACATTTTTTATATTTTCTCCCAACTCAATATCCTCTAGAAATCCTGTATTTCTTGTTTCAAAAAATGATCTTGTTATGGGATTATAAAACTTGTAGCCCCAAGAGCGTTGAGTGTAACCAACAAAATAGTAACTAATCATCCTTGTGTCAAGTTTTCTTTCATGTGGTCTATAAGGTCGTGGTTAAAATTGAAAACCCCAAATGTGTAAGTACCTAATGCTCGACTTCTTGCCTTTTGAAAGCTTGTAGGGGTTTTTGGAAACTACTTTGCTTAATACCCTATTAAGAATGTACATTGTGGTCTTTATACCTTCTCCTCAATGTGACTCTGGTAGGGATGAATGATTAATCATACTCCTTACCATATCTTTAATATTTTTGTTTCATCACTCTACAAGACCTTTCACGCTAGGTTTTTCTAGCATGGTACATTGCAAAAAAATTTCACACTATTAAGGAAAATTTTGAAGGGTTATGGATGTTGTTCTCATGATCTGTCATACCTCCCATAGTACTTACCACCATAGTACGATTTGATAGCTTTAATTATCTTTCCAAGTTGAAGTTCAGTTTTTGCTTTGGAAGACTTGAAAACGTCAATGGATTGCAACTTCTCATGTATCAAATATAGGTAACTATATCTAGAGTAATTGCCTATGAATGTAATGAAGTACTATTATACATTTCATGAAGTTGCAGGGAATTGACCACATATATCGATATGTATAAGTTCTAATACATTTGTAGCTTTTGACATTTAATTTTGTAATGTATGTTCATTTTCTCTTGATGCACTAACTCTGATTAGAGATATGATCTAAATGCTTATGACATAAGATAGAAAAATTCTCACTTAATTTTTGCTTTGTACTACATGAGATTGTTTGCAGTATTTCATTATAGGAATTAGTAACATCAAGCATATACAACTTATCAATTAAAAAACTGGAACTAATAAAATTTGAATTTTGATAGAGACTATATTATTTCCAAAAGAATCCAAGTAAATCCAGTTTTCAATTGTAATCTAAAAGTCATATAACTTCCCCCATAATATTATTGTCATCACCCATAAAGATAAACCTTTCAGCATCATTTATGAGTTTCATAGGCAACCCTACATAGACATACTTATGTGAGTAGTAGCCCCAAAATCTACCCACCAAGTATCCTTAGCTACAAAAGCTAAATTAACTTCAAAAGAAACTAAAGCTTGAATCATATCCTTCTTTACATGTCAGGTGGCATACTTGGACTCCTTTCTTTTTGTGCCCTAACTTTTTGCAAAAATAGTAGGAAAACACCTCATCTTGCTTCTTTTGTTTCTTTTGTTGGGAAAAACCTTCTCCAATAACCATATCTATCTCTTTTTCTTGTTCTAAAAGGTTGAGACCAAATGAGCACTTTTAATCTTATCCCACTAATGCCTCTCTTCTTCTTGCATATAGTGAGATATAAGCTCATTGATGAACCATTTGTCCTTCTGAGCGTTATAACTTACTTTGAATTGCCCAAAGTGTATAGGAAGATAGATCAAAACCAAATGCATGAGAAATCCTCACACAATTACAACTTAAGCAACTTAAGTTTTGATACGATATAAGATATCTCCAGGATGTAATCTCTTATGTTCCTCTTGCCCTTATATTTCATCACGATGGGTTTAGCCAAAAGGTTACTCATATCTGACTTTTATTTCTTGGCAAAATATTGCTCAATTTCTTCCATGCTTTCTATAATAGACCCTAAAACAATTCTGGAATGAAGCTTTTCATGATCATCATGCACATTCAGTTAGACCAATCTCACTTTTCAATTTTAACATCATAGAGGTTTTCGGAAGTAGCAGTGGGTCGATCTGACCGAATTGCATGAACTTAATCCATACAATCAAGATAATCTCCATGGTTTATTTCCAGATTTTGAAGCTCATCCCGCTCAATATTGGGATATTGTTAACTTGGGTAGAAACATCTATAGTAGTAGCAATATAAATTGTATATAGAACAAAATAAAAAAGAATACTCACATTTAACAAGCATGTCATAGAAATAAATCAAAACATGAAGAAATAATCCAAATTAAGGATCCATCACAAGATACCTGGCACAATATTAATTCCTAGTCTTTGGATAGAGAAATTAACTATAAGTGGTACTCTTAATGCAACGATCAAATATGAAAAATTAATTCTATAAAAAATAGCCTTTCTATGGACCTATTGTTGTTCACAAAAAAATAAAAAAATAAATGTCTTTATAATTGTCACCCATTTATAATTGCAGATGCATTGTTATTTGATCAAACTATATCTTCCTTTGGGTCGAACACAAGTTCATATAAATAACTCCTCATAAAAATATATTTATTTTAATTAAATTAATCTTCATAACCGATGTTACTTTGACAACAAGTTGTTTTAATCAATTTAATTGAAAATATTAGACTTATTGTGTAAAATAATATAACAACTAAATAAAAATAAAAAAAATAAAAAGATGACGTAGTTTTTTTATATGAATAAAGAACCAAATGTTCTAACAAGTCACCTTAAAAAAATTAATAATATCAAAATTATGATATATCAAACAAGATTGGAGATCCAAATCTCGAAAAATTTTATCTTTAAAAAATAAATAATCTATTCAAACACCATATGAATAGAATATTCACAAATTCTAATAATCTAACAACCATGACCTCTCTGATATCACTTGTTGGAATTAAATCATACTGAAAACCATAAACAGATTCAAGGTACAAATATCCTAGAATAGAATACCGAAAATTCTAGGGCCTATATATCATGCCAAATTATTAAGGATTTATAGATTTGAGTGAGATATTTGAATCCATTGAGAATGTTTGCTTACTCATCTAGAAATACTTTGACAACCGATCACGAATAGATGAATATAAATGAAAAGGATGGTTTGTGATCTTCTTCAACTAAATCGCCTTAGTTTCTTAATGGGACCATCGTCTCTCTTCTAGATAGAAGAATAGAAGTTATATTTATAATTTGATATATTGGGAACCATAACCAAAAAGGTCTTTATATATTGTTCAATTAGGGTTCCTATAATCCCATAATTAAGGGAAAAAAAACTTAATAACTACTTAATCAGTCTATATCAATTTAAACAATGTAAGGGCATATCAAAATTAGACCACTTAATTTCAACCCATTAAATTAAATAGCTAATATAATTAAAAAAGAAAAATATATATTACCTAATTTAGTATAAGAAATTTGATTTCCTGTGCACCTTAAGGGACTCAAAATGGCACCGTTTTATGTGTTGGTGCTAAGTACATCAATGAATCTTTCTAATACAATCAATTGTCAAATAAAAATCATAAAATAATTCATAAAAATCTCAAAAAATCACAAAACTGTAAAAACTAATATTTTTTCAATAAATACAAAATAAATAATTTTAGTACCTTACAATAATAAAATATGACTAAATATAAAATAAATTATATTTAAAAATATGTATTAAATATTACCTATAACAAGATATGATAATCGAGAGTTTTTATCTCAAGTTTACAATGGAGTAACTCGAAAATTAATAAATATTGATAATTATTTAAAAAGTTAATTAATATATCAATATTTCATTTAAACTTGAATTCATAGTTTTATCGATCAAGTGTCTGCTCCATAACAATGATCGAACGATTTTGCTTTTGTTATTAATGAATAATTAATTTAAAATTAATTATTTTAATATGATCAAAATACATATTTATTTATTAGGAAAATTTATGATAGTCATAAATGTTAAATAAATATGAAAGGATAAAATGATAATTTGGCATAACCAAATTAATTCAATTAATTAATTAAATAATATTTAGTTAGATTAAATATTAATTTGAATTAATTAAAATAATAAAAATTTAAATTTAAATACTTAGTAATCATTTAAATAATTATAAGAAAAGAATATTATTTTATTAATTATCAAATTAAACTTGATTTTGGTTTATTTATGTAATTTAACGTAGAATTAAATCTTAGCATACAAATAAGAGTGTCACTCCTACATGTGGCATGGTAGCCTTATTGCAGTGGGAATAGGATTCCCATAAGCACAAAAGTTGATTGTGTGTAGGATTCTAAAGGGAGATAATTTAGGAATCATCATCCAAATCAAGTAAATCATAGAATGAGTCACTTGTTTCTTGGTTCACTTCGTACCTTGAATACCTTACCAATGGAGCTTTACTAGATGATAAAAGTAAAGCTTGTTCTGTTGTCGCCAAGGCTAAAAGTTATATAATGCAAGAAGGGAAACTTTACAAAAGAACACACATGGACCTGGTTTACTTTGTACAATTGAGGAATCTTGTTCATGAATTGTAAAAGATCATACACCAGGATTGTGGCCTACACTACGGTGGAAGAAAGTTGTCCAAAAGGATCATACACTAGGGTTATTATTGCCCCACCTTGGTATCAGACCGTATCAAATTTTCTAAAGCTTGTGATAAATTTCAGGGGTTTGGTTCAATTTTTCACGTACCCTCAAACCCAATTTTTCACTTATCCTCAACACCAATGTGGTTAGCCGTGGCCATTCTTCAAGTGGGGTATGAATATTTTTGGACAGATGCCTCAAGCGCGAGGAAAAAAATTTGGGTTGGTCGCCACTGATTACTTTACTAAGTGGATCGAAGCTAAGCAATTAAGGAGAATTGGCGAAGATGAGGCCGTTCGATTAATTTGGCGCAACATTGTGTGTCTGTTTAGCTTACCTAAGGATATTGTGATTGACAATGGCAACCAATTCTATGGACATAAGATTAAGGAATTTATTACGAACTATGGAATCAAACTTTGTCATTCATTCCGTAATTAACCTCAAGCCAACAGATAGATCAAATCTTCAAACAAATTAGTTTAGGGTTTTCTTAAGAAGAAATTGGAAGCTTCGGAAGGTAATTCGAACCAACCTTAGAGGCACAACCAACAAAACACATTTCTCATAGATTTATGGAGTCGAAGTCGCAATACCTATCGAGGTGGTGGTCTCTACCATGACATGACATGACATGGTCGACACCATGATATAAAAATATCATTATATGGCCTTGCAATTTAGATTGAACACATCAAATGCATGCTAAGTAAAAGGATTGATTTTTCAATTCAATATCTGAACTTTTATGAAATTCAAGAACTCCAAAACTGTTCTTTAATTTTTTTAATTCATTATGATTGAAGCTACAAGCTAGAGAAGACTTATATAGCACAATATACGAAAATATCTTCTAATGAACTACCTATGAATACACTCGGTTACTATTGCATAAAAACTTAATAATCAAATTTTATAATTTACATTAAGTATGTAAGTGTATGAATTATTTATAATAAGCGATAAATTCACTCACGAGGTTAGTCTAAAAAAAACAACTTGATTTTAAATAATTCAACAAACTTCTTAAAAACAAACACAAAAAATAATTTTAAAATTATGTCACAATATATGGTTTTGAAAATTCTAATTTAATAATATATAATTAAAAATAATAAAAAGATAAAAATAGATTTGATTCAAACAATTCAAGGCAGAAAAACAATTAACAATTAGTGAAAAATTTACCAAAAATTTAACTAGTTAATCACTAACTGATTAGCATTAATTATGTTATTAAATATACAAATTGAAGTTATTAATTTTTTTCCTTTTTGTATGAAAATATCGTTAGGGAGGTATAAGATTCTTTGTTAATCAAATCATTTAATATCCTTAGACAAAGATCACTAACTGATTATATTAAATTATGTTTTATTTCTACGAAAATAACAAACCATTAAAATAACTGCTTCAGGTGGACCACATAATTTAAATTCTTATTCAAGGTATCAAAATTAAATCTTGATGATGTTTCTAAAACCCAACTTTCAAATTTTAAATCTATGATAAAAAAAATATACCATAAATATATTAATTAATAATAAACTTTGTAAAAAAATATTGAATAAAGAAATAAGCTCAATTTATTTTATAAAAATATTTACCTAAATTAATATTCAAAAGTATGGCAACAAAACTAATGTTCTATAGTAATAATCACCGAAAAATTTCACATTTAATAAATGACTAGTAAATTAAAAATAGCATTTAAAATATACAAAAAAAATTAAATTTATATATATAAATAAATGCTTACAATTAAGATCAACAATATCAATCAAAGATAGATGAATGTCTCTTGCTTCATAACTATGATCTTGATCGTTAATATATTTTTTAATATACAGATATCTTATGTATTTTCTGTAATATAAAAACCCTCCAAAAGATTTGATTATTATTATTTATGAATTTAATTAACCTATTGTAAAAATAAAACTAAAAACAAGAACGATAGTCATTCCTAACTAATATGGTTGAACACAAAATCTATAAATGACCTAATGAATACAAAAACATATATATAGACTAAGGTTGATGTTAAGGCTCGGGGCCAAATTAAGTCAATGTGTGCAATAGCCCAATAATTCCATACCATGGTAGGTTAAATAATGTACCCAATGAATCTATCTAGTGAGGAGTGTGTCATGACCCACTATATTTTCACCGTGGCAAGTAGCGCTTCACTTGAATTCTTATTCTGCACCCCGTACATACTAGCTAGTTTTATATGTAAGTCTTACATGCATTGTTCATTTAAGCTTCTAAAATACAAATGAGTATTTCAAGTGTTATTTTTCATATGTTGATTAAATATATTTAAAACTAAAAATACTAACGATTCTTTCGAATATATAAATTTACACAAATAATGATATAAACATGCATAATCAAACTTATTTATCACATTAAAGTATAATATAGTCACGAAATATTAATTTTTTTTTACCTAAAATACGACAAAAAATACTAATGATTCTTCTGAACATATAGATTTGTACAAATAATAATATATAAATATGTATAATCAAACCTATTTATCACATTAAAGTACAATATTATCACAAAATATTAATTTTTTTCAAGCACTCATCACGACTTCCAACCAACTTCTTACTAGCATCTAACAAGGAAAGAGATGAAAAACTAAAAACAAAAATAAATTAAATAAATTAAACTATCCAAAATTATTTTCTTAGATCGACATGGTTGTATTTAGCGTATCCAGTAAACCTTTAAACCACTATGTTGTTCTAGTGGGAGAGTTTAAGTCTCTTGAGGGCTTTCTATGATGATGCCCACAAACATCCTAAAATGCATTATTAAAACTAAAAAAAATTTTAAAAAATAAATGAACAAAACAAAAAATAAATTAATAAAATACAAACTAAAACTAAAACTAAAAATAACAAAGTAAAATATAACAAAACTTCTAATGCTTTAGCCTCTTTTTAGTTTATAATCAAATCTTAAGCATAAGTAAAATTAATATCCCAAAGGATCACAATTTATCGTTTAAATTATTTAAAAATCACAAATTCATATTCCATTACAAAACATATCAATTTTGACTTACCTAATCTTAATGTTAGGAATCCAAAGTCTCTTTGACTATAATCCTTGTAAGACATACTCTTAATATTACACGATTTTATAAGTTCAAGCACTCAAAAAAGATATATGCGAATATAAGTTATGTAATAGAAGTTACATGATCATATGGGTTCAAGAACTCAAATTAGCTAATAGGTTTGCATATGATTAAACAATAATGGCTTAAAAGTGCGTAACATTGATATGATGAAAATAATCAAATGCTAGAATTTATGAAGAAATCACATTACTATTCTCTTGCATCAGTTAAAATCATCAAGCAAGAATTTTAAGTATATGTCCTAAAAAGAATGAAAATGAAATAACTTCAAAGGATTTGTTTTCTATTTAGCTTTTGTAATAAATAATATAACTAAATACAAAATTCTTCAAATGACGAGATGATTATATATATACTTTTTTTAAAAAGTGGACCCATATACATATTTGTATTTGTTGAGTAGCTAATTTTTGGATTTTTTGTGTTGGCTTTATAGAACCCCTTATATATCTCTTCTTTTAGAAGTTAAGCATGAATAAAATAGTCATATACTTTAAATTTCACTAAAATCATTAAATCTAAGCAATAAAAATAAGTATATGATTCTTCATCAGATGTTAAAAATCCTAACATTCAATGCAAAACTTATAGAAATTATCTAATAATTTATTTGAAATATTAAGAAAAGTATTTAGAAGAGTAAAAAAAAATATCTCTCAGAATAAAACGATATAGGCTCAAAATATTCTCACAAAATAGTATATACTATTTGATTCATAAATATCAATTTTGGGTTTATCTCAATCTCAATATTCAAGCATGAGACATAAACTATGAATAGAAAATAATTTTCACAATATTCCATGAACTTGTTTAAGACATCAATCAAACAATGTAAAGACTCAATCATTTACTTTGAATTAAATAAAAACAAGATAATTTTGCAAAAAAATTTAAAAGGACCTAAATATCACTAAACCACTAAGTAAACTAAATAAATTAAACACATGTTTAATAAAAAACTTTAAAATGGCTAAATTTAGTTGTAACTTTTCTTCCACCCCTAACTTAAATTTTATATTGTCCTTAATGTATCAAATCAAAACTAAATGTAAAAAATAAGAAAAAAAGTTACATATTTGTCTTAGCTCAATGTGATCAAGTAATGACGTGGTAAGTCATGGTGCATCCATCATCATATATAGTTTTACCACACCAATAGAATGCCATGTACTTATCATAATTTACATCTTAATAAACAGTTATAAATTTAAGACTTCTACATACAATAAAATTAAAAAAAACATTAAATGTAAAAGAACATAAAACAAAATAAAACAAGAAATAAAAACTAAACTAAAAGTTCATAAAAACAAAATACATAATAATAATAATCCCAAGCAAAGTTGGTGCTCAATCCTTCACATCGTTTGGTCCTTCATAATCGTGTAAATGCTCAAAGGGTCTAAAAAAATCATATCCTTGATTATTGGGTTATATCAAATGACTAGAACCAACTCTAAGATAAGAGAGAGTTAACCATTACATCTCATTGATATTATTTTTATATTCACTCTGAACATGATGTTGTCAACTTGTACATTCATCATGTTAGGTAGTGTAGTTATGAACATAATTCTTCAAGTGAGGAACCTATTCTTTTAAATGATGATGGACATCTTTGTTGAAAAAGCTTTCCTTTTGTCCCTTTGGGTGCCTTTAGTACTAGAGGTGAGATCACTGATATATGTTGGAGTTAATAATTCACCCAATTGTGACAACACTTCACCCTTTGGATAATTCATCTCCATTTTAAAACATAAATAAATAATAAGTTGGGGCAACAAATAACTCAATTGGTGATTATTTATAGATAATCTTATCCCTTGATTAATTATATCTCCAACATCCATGCTTGTTATTGATGCTATAACAAAGAGTAATATTATCTAACGAGATGTAATGTGTGGTGGGTATAAGTCTAAAGTAGACAAAATATTGCTAAATACGTGAAACCTTAGCTAAATATTTGGTTTAAAAGCCTTAGGTTTCCCACTAGATTATTCCCATTTAGTCCCCTCCACAAGTAGGTTTTCTATTATTTTTGTATAGTCCACATTGTTCAAATAATTTTCGTACTTACCTTGGTCTACATCCATTAAATCATAATAAGAACTTATATTTGATGGGCCAAGTAGGATGAGTACATCCCAAACCTTTATCCTATTATCAACAACGTTGGGAATATTAGCATAAAATTCCAGAATGATGGACTCAAAACTACTTTAGGACTCCAAACGAACTATTTCTATCCAAGAATCGCTATTATGTCATTTATTTTCTCAAAATGAATATCATGTCTAATTTGAAATTTCAATCCTCTTTCTATAATAAAGTTTTTGTTAACTTTAGCAACCTTATTAAACCTAAGTTTAGCGAAAACATTAGTAAACTTGGCTCTATTATATCGTACAAGGACCTCTTTTTTCTTTTCTGTATCACTTCTATTTCTTTTAGGAGCCACTAAATTCAAGTCCTTAAAATTTAGGGTTGCATAAAAATTCTAAAAATCTCAACAACATAATGCTATAAATAAATCCAAAATTTTTCCCCCATCCTCTCATAGAACAATTAGGGTTTGATATTCTTTTAATCTAAGAAAACCTTACAAATAATTCATAAAATTTTGAAAAAACAATTCCAGAATTATTCTAGAAATTTTTGGTCACTTGCTTATGTTGTGGTGATGAAGATGAATATTGAAGAATACCCTTTTGGAAAGATAAATAAAAATAAAATTTGAAGAACCTTAATGAAAATTTGGAAAAAAAATCTCAAGAAATGACTGGAAAACAATAAAGATTGAGAAGTGTGTGAAGAAATTGGAAGAATTTAAGAAAAAAAGCGTGATTTTGAAGGATTGTGTGTTTAGAGAGGGGAGAAAATATGAGGGAAAAATGAGAAAGGCATTTTAGTTAAAACTTTGGACAATGACCGCATCGTAGGTTTATTTATGCTGCGACACAAACAAATATTTTCCAAGCCAAAATTTTCAGACACTATAGGGATGCAACACACAAAAGTTCAAGCCTTGGCACTATAAATTTTTCTTCACTGCCCAATTTATTATATACCTTCTCCCAAATCATCAAGGAACTTGAAAGGAGAGACATTATCCAAGTCTTGTCCCAATCTTTTAGAGTGTAAGGAAAACACTTCATTCTAAGTTCATTCTCATTAAATATATCGAGAGGGATAGTTTGGACTATGAAGTCAAAGTATCTAATGAAAGACAAAGAATCTTCATTAGTGAGTGCCAATAATTGGCCGTGTATACTCTTTCATAGTTATTTCCTTAGATTATCCATCATTTCTACTGGTTCAATTAAAAGGTCTAGAATTGACTTTAAGATTTTCCCAACTAAAGGTTATGGGATTTTAGTATCCAATATTTTTAATAGTTTTTTTGATCTATTAACATTGTCTATAAAAGAAACAAGTGGATTCTCTAGGGATCTCTTACCTCACATAAACTACGAAAAAAATAAATTAAATAATCTGCAAGACAACTTATAGGTCTACTCCCTATGTATTAAACCATTCTCATGATGCATGTATAAAATTTTTGGATATCATATCACATTTTCAATGTTCATTTCATATCAATAATTGATATTCATTTTATATACAAATTTTTTCAATGTATGCATAATAAAATATTCATGCCGAGTATCTTATTTATAAGGTTGCTAATAAAATCATAATATCCAGTTTTTCACTTTTATTCATAACATATGATACATGATATTAATTTATAAAAACAATTCATAAATTTAAAAAAGTTAGGGTATGAACACTTACCTCGAATCCTTGAACCAAATATTCATATATTTATCCCAAAACGTGCTCCAATATGTATCAAAAACTTGAACACTTGAGGAAGAGAAAGCTTTTGGATTTTAAAAAGAAGAAAGGAAAATGAGTTCGGGAAAATGGGTGGAGCTCGCCTCTTTGTTATAGGAATTTTGTGGAGCTTTCCATTAAGCTCGCCATTGGTGGTGGCAAGGTAGTAGATATTTCTCAAATCTTTCCATTCGATCCAATTTTTCACACTAAACCTTCTCGACACATCCCTATATTGTAAAACATTGTTTTGAATTTATTTTTGGATACTTTAATTATTTATAATGAATTTTATAGAGGTTTCGAGCTTACAAGTTTATTTTGAGTCTCTAAGGAATCAATATCTCCTTACTCTTGTTGTATACCAGGTGTTGGACTCTTTCTTTTTGTATGCTAGGAGAGTAAAATCATCATTTAACGAATATGTTCTCACATATGAGGTCTTGTAGTGATTATAAATCCTTTATCACTTTTTTAGTATGTATGGATGATTCACATGGTGTGCAATGTTTATTATTTATTCATATTGCTAGTCTAGACATGATCTTGTGAGGTACACATTCACTTATGTGTTTACATAGATTGTTCTATTTTCACATACACACCCCTTGTATGTTGGTGCCGTTTGTCTTCGGTTTATCGGTTGTTGTTGCTATGTGAGTTTGTTTACCTTCATAAACTATATTAACTCAAATATTTTGTAGTATACAAGATAATATTAGGAAAATTTATTACTTTTATTTTATCTAATTTTTTAGAAATTTATATATAATAATATATAACTTGAATAATTGATAATTTAATATATATAAATTGTTTTTTAAAACATATAATTAAATAAAAAATGTCATTGGATGTTATTATCATAAATTTAAGCATATTTTTGTCTAAAAAAATGCAAATCATGATTTAGATTTTTATATATTAATTAGGTTTAAATCGTGATTTTTTTATTAATTTTTGGCTTAAAAATAAATTTAAAATGTAAAAATTATTGAGAAAATATTAGATAATTGGATATTGATATCATTTTAATTATTTATTTTTATAAGATGGAAAAAAATTTAAGAAATATACATTAAACCAATAAATAATATTAACAGAAAGTATATAATAAATGATATATAAGATTTTCTTATAAACATGATATGGTAGACTTTTTTAGCTTAATTATGCATTGTTTTAAAAAATGAAAAACACAAAAAGTTGATATGTTTACTTAAAATAATCAAAATAATTTGAGAATTATAAATACTTTTTATTAATTACATTAAATAAGAGAAAAAATTGTTTGAGTTAGACTTTCGAAAAAGAAGAAGAAGACAAACGAATCATCACAATAATATTTTCACTAAAAAAATGTTATAATTGAGCTGATGATGCAAGTTTTTAACTGAGATGTGAGATTAAAATTTAATATTTATTTTGTACTTTAGAAAATAAAAATGTCACCCACTGTATTATCAATTGTCATATCTGTTTTACTTTAAGTAAGAAAAATAGGTAGTTTGGGTCCAAAGAGAGTCAAATTTAAAATAATTATTTATTATAATAAAATATATTTTTATTTTATAAAAATTTCTGTTGATATATAATATTATTAATAATTTAATGTATATAAATTATTTTTTTAAATATAAATAAATAAATAAAAAATGTAATAAATGTCATTATATATATTAAAAAATTTAAATTTTATGAAAGATCAAAAGATATCATCTAGACTAAAGATCATTAATTTAAATATATCAATATTTAAAATTATCAAATTAAAACTAAAAATCTTCTTAAACACACTTAAAACCTTAAGTTTTTATCTTTCACACTATTTTAATTTTCTTCGTTCGATTATTTGAGTGTTCCATCTAATATATATTGAATATTTAAAAAAAATCTTGTTAATATATTATAATATTCACGATATCTATAATTATAGATCTAAATAAAGATTTAGATTAATAATAAAATACAATTATAAGCATAAATACGATGCAGATCATCATAAATAAATAATTAGATGAATAAATCACTTTATAGTTAAATTTAAATAAATAAATAATATAAATATATATCTTTATTCAAAATAATTATTAAAAAAATTAAATATAAATAAAAATGAACTCTTCAAAAAAAAAACAAAAACTAATATAATACTAAAAGTCAATTCATGGTTAGGAAATGTTCTTCGGGTGCAAAAATTATTGACAGGTGTTAGTTTTGTCTTTATGCCAGCCTAATACGCCATCTACTTTTGGAGCATATGTTAACTTGTTTCAACAATAAGCTTCAATATTTTTTTTTTCTGGTAATTGAGAATAAAATAATTTTTCTCATATTGTCACACCATTCACATTTAAAGCAATATATTCCCATAAACAATACCGAAATTTCCTCTCTGAATTATTAAATTAGATACAAATAAAGGTAACACCTTACAAGAAAAAGACATGGAAACTGTTAATACAAGTTAGTTTACTACAAATTAAAACCACTATTTCTGAAACAGTGACGTACATTTGATCTCTTTATAACACCATAAAGTTATAAGATGGCGAAATTAGGACAAATAAAAAAGAAAGTTTTGATTGGATAAATCAAAAAACTATTACAGAAATTGACAATGTAAAATCTGTATATATGTAGGAAATTTTGGGTATTCTTCGTCATCAAAATCAATCTTGCATTCACATATATAGAAAAACGAGACCCACAATGAGCATTGATTTCACGCAACAATGCTAATAAAGATTTAGGTTCAAAGCAAATGGAGCTTATGTCTTCGTTGGGAGATATACATAGAAGTCCAAATGACTAAGTTTGAATTTCATTCCAAATCTTAAACCCCTTTAGGTAGAGTAGCCCATCTTCATTAACTCATTAACCACCCAAATTTAATATCCATTATTGTAAATTTAGGGGTTATTTTATTCAAAATAAATATTAGTTGAGAAACCGCAAGTGATCTGATATGTAAGCCACATAAATTGTAGACATGATTGGATAACTAACAATGTCAAACTATGGGGTCCCATGCTAGAGTGTAATGTCACGTCCAAAGATAAAGCCTCACGTTCGAAATAGGAAAAAAGAAATAACAAAACCGGTGCAACTTGGTGTAGAAGAGAAGTTGTACAAGCTTTAGAAGCATTGTACATAAGCCAAACTAGTTTTCTTGCACGTCACAGCTGGCATTGGTCCTTTTTATATGTCTCTTTTGTTTTTTGACATCTTTTTTGCGGCTCTAGCTTCAATTATATTACAGAATATGCTTCTTGCTCTTTTCAGTTTTCTCTTTATTATATTCCTAGCAACCTTGTGTTTCATTTGTATTTATAATCCTTATATCCCAACTGCAAAACTCAATATTAGAAAAAAGTAATCTTTGGAAAACTCGACAATTAATATGGGAAATTGCCTTACCTTGTCTTCCACAACTAGGGATGTCTCAGATACAAGTAAGCCTTTGCCTATTGCAACCCAATTCAAGCTTCCTTCTCCACTTCCAGTTTGGCCAAAAGGTAAATCTCTGAACTTTCTCTTCAAAAAATACTCTCTAGTCTTTTCTGGGTTAGTTGTATTGAATTGTCTCTTTTCATCATGTTATAGGTGAAGGATTTGCTAGTGGAGTGATTGATCTGGGAGGGATACAAATTTGTCAGATATCAACTTTCAACAAAGTTTGGGCAACACATGAAGGTGGATCAGAGAATCTTGGGGCAACTTTTTTTGAACCCACATCAATTCCACAAGGGTTCTATATGTTAGGCTGCTATAGTCAGCCTA
Source organism: Hippophae gyantsensis (assembly GCA_030763125.1). Classification (NCBI taxonomy): domain Eukaryota; kingdom Viridiplantae; phylum Streptophyta; class Magnoliopsida; order Rosales; family Elaeagnaceae; genus Hippophae; species Hippophae gyantsensis. The sequence goes on from CM061030.1 coordinate 16,186,829, forward strand.
ACAATGAGCCTCTCTTTGGTTGGACACTGGTTGCTAAGGAAGTAGACCCTTCAGGTACTGAAGTTCTCAAGAAACCACTTGATTACAGTCTTGTTTGGAGAAGTGACTCTTTGAAAATTAAGCAAGATGGAAATGGATACTTCTGGCTTCCAACACCACCTGAAGGCTACAAAGCTACAGGCATTGTTGTCACAAACTCTGTTGAAAAGCCTTCCCTTGACAAAATCAGGTGTGTTAGATCTGATTTCACTGATCAGTGTGAATCTGAGTCCTGGGTTTGGGGACCAGGCTCTGTTAGTGATGCTAATGGGTTCAATGTGTATAGCCTTAGACCCAGTAACAGAGGAATCCAAGCAGATGGTGTTTGTGTAGGCACATTTATTGCCCAAAATGGTGGTGCTACTGTGCCTTTGTCCATTGCTTGTTTGAAAAACAACAAACCCAACAAGTCTTCAATGCCTAATTTAAACCAAATTCAAGCATTGTTTCAAGCTTATTCACCAGTCATATACTTACACCCAGATGAAAAATACCTTCCATGTTCAACCAAATGGTTTTTCTCAAATGGGGCACTTCTTTACAAGAAAGGAGAAGAATCAAAACCTGTTCCAATTGAACCCACGGGCTCCAACCTTCCCCAAGGTGGCTCAAACGATGGTGCTTATTGGTTAGATCTGCCAGTGGATGAAAAGTCCAAAGAGAGAGTTAAAAAAGGAGAATTGAACAGTACCCAAGCTTATTTACACATAAAACCAATGTTTGGTGCTACTTTTACTGACATAGCTATCTGGGTTTTCTACCCTTTCAATGGTCCAGCAAGAGCTAAGGTTCAACTTCTTAATGTTCCACTGGGGAAAATTGGCGAACACGTGGGGGACTGGGAACATTTGACACTAAGAATCAGTAATTTCACCGGAGAATTATGGAAGGTTTATTTGTCAGAACACAGTGGAGGCACATGGGTTGAAGCTTCTCAACTGGAATATCAAAATGGTAACAAATCAGTGGCTTATGCATCTTTACATGGTCATGCTTTGTATTCAAAGCCTGGACTTGTGCTTCAGGGGAGTAATGGAATTGGAATAAGGAATGATACTGCTAAAAGTAACATGGTATTAGACACTGGGTTAGGATTTTCAATTGTTGCAGCTGAGTATTTGGGCACAGCTGTTATTGAGCCACCATGGATAAACTATTTCAGAAAATGGGGTCCAAATATTACTTACGATACTGCTGAAGAATTGAAGAAGGTTGAGAAAATTTTACCTGGGAATCTTAAATCTGCTTTTCAGAAGTTTGTGAAGAGTCTACCAAATGAGTTATTTGGAGAAGAAGGACCTACAGGTCCCAAAGTTAAGAAAAGTTGGACCGGAGATGAAGTCTGAAATTAGTTTCTTAAGATTGTGTTTGTTGTCAAAGATCAGAAAATATTATTTTAAATTTGAAAAAGGAGTTCTTGTTGTTATCTCATGGCCAGCTTGTAAGTATCCAACTGTTCTTGTAGTTCACCACTTGGAAATGGTCAAGAGATGAAGAGTATGAACATTCATTTAGTATCACATTTATCAGACAATGTGACACTGACACACGTGGTTGTTATAATGTTATTTATTGTACAATGTGACCCTCCCATTCATATTATATTCACATTATTTTTTTATGATAAATAGTATAATTATATTAAATATAATAAATAATTATTAATTAAAATAATATAATTTATTTTTAAATTAATTATTATAATATTATAATTTATGATAAAATGGTTTTTATATTCTCATAAATACTTGTAAGTCTTAACCTAAAAATAAATGTGTTTTGTATGTAAAACAAAGCAATATGTGATGTGCGATTGAGTGCTATTATCTTTAACTAGCAACCATATACGTACTTGTAGCGTGAATAGGAGTACGCAGCGGTTTGAAATTGTAACTTTTCATCCTATTTGATTTTGTTTGATAATCTGCTCAAATTTAAAAATTTCAATTAGTAAATGATTTGTACACTTCCAATCTGATCCTATCCGATTCTATAAATTCAAATGGGTCCATCTTGTTAGAATAAAGGAAAAACTTACCCTACTCAATTATGCATCTTGCTTCAATCTGCATAACAAAAGCTTTAAATTTTTGAAAATTAAAGTGGGATTCATAGTCTCTAATTATAATTAAAAGGAATAAATTAGATATTATTAGAGTAGTTTAAGGAGAGTAAATTGGTAATTAAAAGGAATAAATTAGATATTATTTTAGAAAGTGGGATTCATAGTAATTTTGTATTAGTTAAAAAAATGCAAAGCTATGCGTGAAAGAATAGAAAGAAAAAGATACTAAATGAGAGAAAAATAGGGAAAGAAGGAAAGAGGAGAGAGGAGAGAGGATTTTCCTACAAACATTCAATTTTATCTCTCTTAATTTATTTTGGATTAAGTTGTATTTTTAGAATTAAGGTGACTTTTGTTTCACGAAATGAAATCGTAATCAAAATGAGAATAAGAATGAAATGTAATTGAAAGAAAATAATTTTGTTTGGTTTAACTACTAGAATCAAAGAAAAAATTAATATTTAAGTATTTGATATACAACTGGAATGGAATGAAAACACTGTATATTACCTTAATATTCTTATATTTAGTAAATTTTAAATAATATAATTTAATTATTATTTTTCTATCAGAAAAAATATATTATTGAAATCATTATTTTTTCTAAATAATTATTACTTAAAAATAAAATATATTATTTTTTAAATAGAGTTTAAGATTTAGGGATTTAGGGTTTTGGGATTTGAGGTTTAAGGATTTAGGATTTAGGGTTTATATTTATGGGTTTATATTTGTGGGTTAAGGTTTAGGGTTAAAATTATTATTTTTCTTAATAGGGTTTTGGGATTTTAGATTTATGGTTATATTTGTAGATTAAGGTTTAGGGTTAAAATTATTATTTTTCTAAATATGGTTTTGGGTTTTGAGATTTAGGGTTATATTTGTGGGTTAAGATTTAGGATTAAAATTATTATTTTCTGAATATGATTTTGGGTTTTAGGATTTGGGATTTAGATTTTAAGATTATACTTATGGGTTAAGGTTTTGGGTTAAAATTATTATTTTCCTAAATAGATTTAGGGTTTTGGGATTTAGAGTTTTGAGATTTGGGATTTAGGGTTATATTTGAGGTTGAGGTAAAATTGGGAAAAAAATTTGAGATGAGAATATAATCATGATTCCTTAAGGGGGAGAAGGAATTTTGATTTATATATTTTCTTTTAGGAATCAATTTCATTTCATTCTCACTTTTCAGTCATTAATTCTAATTCTATTCCATTATAGTCAACCAAACATGAGGTAAAATCATAAAAAAAAATTATCATTGGTAAAAATTAAAAATCTAATCTTTGATATTATTTGAATATATTTTTATATAATATTGTTTATTTTAGTACATTTATGTACTCAAAATCATGCATGTATGATGTGTTTTTAAATTTTTAGAATGAATATGGATTGTGTTTTTATGAGTTATTTGAATTTTTATTTTCACCTTGTTTTAAACAATTTATAAAAATGAATTTTTAAATAATTTTTGGAGTAAATATAATTATTGTAATAAATTAATATTTTTACCTTTTTAGGCTTTTATTTTGTCAGATTTTAGGTTTTAATTTTGGTACATAACAAAGATATTATTTGGAGTTTTTTTGGAAATTAATTTTTTTTACTAAATCTAAAAATAATTAATTATTTTACTTTATAATAAAATAGAACTAATTAATTATATTATGCAAGTTTGTATTATTAAGACTTCATGATAAATTATTTTTTAAAATTAATATGGATATTTTATTTCAAGCTTGAGTATTTAATTCTTGGATTTGATTGCAATACCAAGTGTTATATTTGACATTTTTAATTTCGATCATTGTCTATGATAAAATAAAATAAAAAAAGATATGTATAGGTTGAAAATGAGTTCTAACATTTTTTTGAATGATGTTAATAACCTTATATTATGTATATTAAGTGTTATTTAGATGATTATCCGATCATTGAAAATTTGATGAATTGTGAAAGTATTAATGTTATGGAATTATGATTCATAAGAATTGAGATTTTTGTGGAACCTAAGTAGGAAAACTTTGTGACGATAATCGGAGTTCAAGTGGGTGATTCTCCAGGTAGAGTTACTCAAAATTTATTTTAAGTATTGATATTTAAATATATTAATTAATATAGATATGAGCTTTTGTAAATATATTTGAGAAATAATAAATCTATAAAGATATTCAAAATTTTGACGAGTTTAAAAATTTAACTTTCACTTTTTACAACATTAATTTTAAAAGTGTGAAGTTTAGAATTTATACATGTAATATTTATATATAATAAAATATTTTTTGAATGTTGGTTTTAAAGTGTTATAAAGTTATGATATTTTATAATGTGTTCTATAAATGTTAAAATAAGTGTTTTTTAACGCATATGGTTAAGATCAATGTAATAATGACAAGATCGAGCATTATATTTCAAGGTTTGTGCATAGTCTTAAAACATGAAATATTTTGATAAAGAAAATAGTGAGTATGTGGGCCATGGTCTTGAAACATGGGATAACTCATTCTGTGACATAAAATAAGAGATCAAAGATAATGAGTGTATATTTTTATGTTGATTTTTTATTAGTATGATTTATCATATAGATTTATTATTTATGTCATGAAAAGTTTATTTATTCTCGTCCATAAATTATTTGGTTTATTTATGAAATGTAAATTTATATATTTTGATTTTCTTACAAAATATTTTATAGGTATCGAAAGAATCATTTAAATAGTTAAATATTTATTTATTTTATAATTATTTATGTATTTATATGTTTTAATATATTAATGATAATGATTATATAAATTATTGTATGAATAACTTTACTGGGAGAAAGCTTCTTTTGTACTTTCTGTTTTCCCAAACGACCACCAGTTATGAGTTTGATAAGAATGTTTGGACAATGGAGTGAGTGTTCTTTGTTATATAATTTTTGTAATTAAAAGATTGATAAAGATTTATGGATGACTCTGTAAGCATTATTAATTGTTTTTGAAACATGTTGTGGTAGCGTGGCATGCAAGAGATTATTATAAAGACTCGTACATAGATTCTCTTACTAGATTTTACTCTTATTTATCATTTCCTATTATTTGACTCTAAAACTTAATTTTCATTACAATTGTTTCCCTTAAGCTTTCTATTTTCTTTTAACTCTCTAGAGTTTCAAGATTAATCTATAAATTGATATCAGTTAAATATTTCATTACAGTTTTTTGTATCACAAACAGAAAGGTGAAATAATTACACATTTGCCTCAAGTGAAGATTTTAAAAAGATAGCAATTCTATAAAAAGTTGCATGTTCATATAATCATGGATTAAAATATTTTGATATTTTCAACAAATATTTTATAAAGTGAAGGCACGATATGAAAATGATATTTTAAATATATCTTTCACAATTTTCCGAAAATTTTGATATTTTTATGAAAATGTCAAAAAATATCATAATTATAAGGAATTTTTGAAAGTTGTACGTATTGTAATTTTCTAAAATTTCAATAAACTTTTTGTAAATATTGATAGGAATATATTACAAATTATTGGCTTTTAAATTTTTTTAATTTTTTCATTAACTTTATACGACTTGTTATTTATATTATATATAAGTTAATATTTATGTGATGGTATAATCTATTTTAATTTTTTCCAAATTTTTCACATTATTTTAATAATATTTATTTAAATATAAATCATTAAATTTTAATACATTTGTACATGTTATAATAATTATTCATGGTTATTTTAGTATTTTTGAATTTCATAATCTACTTATTAGTAGAATATAAGTAGGAAATATATGTAAACCTTGTACCCAAATGTGCATGGAATAATAGTTTATCCTCAACTCTCGAGGATATTTTCTAGACTGAAGCAATCCTGGAAATCCTAAAGACATGATAATAGCAGTTCGTATATGGCCATTGGCCACTTAGCACTGAAGCTAGAAATGTTAAAAAAAAACCCAGCCGCCGTCCAGCACCATCACCCATCACCGATCCAGCGTGCCAGCATCCAGCCTCGACGTTCACGCCTCATACCAGCCCAGCGACGGCCAGCGATGTTTTCTCCTCCCTCTCTCTCCTAGAAATGATATCCCTGTCTCTCTTGGATTTTGTTTTTCCACAGTAACTGCTCTTGTTTGTGAATAGAAACAGCTTTCTTCACCAAAAAAAAGAGCAAAGAAAAATGAAAAAGAAAAAAAGGCAAAACAATTTGTGTATTTTGTGTGATTTTATGTATTATGGCCACTTACTCAAATAGTTTTCAGTCTAATCATATTTCTCTTATTACTATAAATTTCATAACAACTGTTAAACTAAATGAAGATAATTTCCATATTTGAACTGTAGTGTTGAGACTTACTTATTAGGTGTCTCAAATGCTTAACAGACATACCCCTAGTCTTTAATAAACCAAGATATGTCAAATGTATACAAGAAGTTGTTAAGGTGAAAAGTTGGTTACAGAATTCCATCGAGCCAAAAATTGTGAGTATTATAATTCATGCCTTGATCGCGAAATCAGTACAGGACAAACTTAGTCTCATGTACGTGGTAAAATAAATCATTCTCTTATATGTAAGTTATATGCTAGATTATTTAAATGTAAACAAAATGGTTGTTCTGTGGTTGATTAGTTTGCAGAGTTAGATATCATTTAGGGAGAAATAAATAACTTACAACCCTTAATTAGTAAAATTGTTGATCTAATGAAATAAATTGAGATGTTAAGACCTACTAAGTTTTTGTCAAGACTTGATATTATGTATGAGTCTTCTAAAAATTAAATTTCATTGAATCATTTTAACTAATTATAGATGAGTCATTTGCAAGATTATAAAGTGTTGACTCAGACAATTCTTTGATCTTTCATGATATAGTAGTTCTAGCTTCTGTTGCTAGTCATGGTGGTGGTCGTGGTCATAGTTTCGAAGGAGGTTGTCGTCGACGAAGATTTTATTGTCATCACTACCAATGCACTAATCATCCACCAAAGAAGTGTTAAGACAAAATATGTAAACCTCAGTAGGCCAATAAGGTATTTCATAGAGAGAGTGGCACTCACTATGTATCAACTACTTCTTAGTTTGAGGTCTGATGCTTTTATTGCCTCTATTATTGTCAGTTCTTCATAATACCTTAAGGTAAGTCGCTTATTGATCCCGATCAAATATCATTTAGTGCTTAATTGGGTAATTTCATTTTTCCTCATCAAATTTACCTTGATTTATTGATTCTATTAATTTTTTGTTAAAAATTGACCAATGATTGGTCTATTTTTGTTATTTTTGATCTTCCTAGTAAAGATTCATTTATTATTGTTGCTGATGGATACAAATATTATCTTGCAAGAGAAGAACAATCATGTTAAATAGTTTATTTTACTTGCCTCTCATTTTTTATATTCAGGAATGTTTTATGAATCACGATATCGTAAGTTAAAATTTAATTAACAAAATAAATAATGCATGCCTTAGTATATTTTCATACATAAAAGAAAGAATTAACAATATTAAGAGATTTTGTTATAGCGAGCATAGTTCATTTAATAGTTTAAAAAAATACACAAGTATGATTTAGTTTAAAAATAGACAAATTATAATTTACTAAACAAGTTGCGATAAAATTCATTTCTTCTTCTCTTCCCCATCCCATTTTCTTCCTCACTCCTTCTTTTTATTTTCTAAAAGAAGATAATAAAAAATCCTCAACCACCAATTTTTAATGAGCACCTAAGTCGTGTCGTTAGGAACTTTGAAAAAAATCTAATGATTTATTTTTATAATAAATAAAAAATTATAATTTTTTAATTAATAATAAATAAAAATAAAATTTTAAGTTAATAAAAAATAATAAAAATAAATTATATTTATATAATAATAAATATATAATTTTTTATAATAAATAACTTATCAAAATTTTATTATAAATTAATTTAAAATAATAAAAAAAATAGAAAATAATTAGAAAATTTTAAATTATTAAAAACTCTACTAAATAGTTACAATAATTTTTATGATAAATGATTGATGTTTTAAAAAAATATATTTAAGATTAATCTGAATTTAAAATGTTACTATTTATAATTTTTAAAAATAAATAAATTATATATTTATTAATATGAGATAAAAATTTAATTTTTATTATTATTTTGATTTATATTATAAAGTATAGATATTATTTTTCATTCTTTATTCTCTTTATTGTTTCGATTATTTTCACTAATCAAACAATTTTATAATAATTTTTAAATTTATAAAAAATAAAAATTATAATGTATAATGACATTTAATTAATATCATAAGGTATTTGTAAAAATAAAAAAATAGTTTACATTGTAACACAAATCTCTAATATTATTATAATTTTAATTATTATAAAAACAACAAATATTTATTAATAATAATTTTATTTAAGTATTAAAATATAATTAATTATATATAATTTATATATTTTCTTATATTAATTATAAAAATATTATATAAGATAATATTATTACGCAAAATTTGTGATATAATGTTCTATGTTTGTATTGTATCTTGTAGAAAGTTGGATAGAGAGGCTTCACAATTTTTTTTAATAATTTAATTATTTTTATAAATATTATTTTTTATATCATAATTATAATTAATATTATAATTATTTATTGAATATAATTATATTTATATTTATTATTATTATTAATAATGTATTATATTATTTTTAAAATAAAATTTTTAATATATGATATGATAAAAGAGATTTGTATATTTAAAATTAATTATAAATTTATAAGATGTTAATACTTTTTTATGTTTATAATACCTATGCTTTGCAAAATGCGACTAACATCTTTTTTTATTTATTTTTAAATAAAATTGACTAAAAAATGGGTTTTTAAGTTTAAAGTTAAATTTTGTTCATTTTTAAACTAAAACACAAATAATTATTTTTTAAAACTATTACATGGGGTATGCTTATTATGGACAAATCCCTAATATTAATCCATAAATTTAATAACCTAATTAATATTGAGCAAGAACAATTAATTAACTAATATATCTCATGAATATTTCACTAAATATAAATATTTATTTTTCAATTGTTTTATTGAATATATCCTTTATTTTATATTATTAATTTAAAATTTATCAAACCACACAATTGTGATAAGATATTTTTATTTTTAAGAATTTGTTCAATTATTTAAAAGTCAAATAGATTCTATGTAAATCAACATTGAAAGTATACTTATTATTTTTTATAAATAATTAGTATACTTGTAAGCTATTTTTAAAAATATACAAAATATGTTCACTAAGTTTCAAGTTTTTGAAAAAGTCTTATTTATTATTTGACTTAAAAAAATTTATAATGAAATCAAAATAATAATAATAAGACCTTAATTTTAAGTTCAAATAAAAAAATTTAGATCTTAATAAGTAAATAAAAAAATTAAGATATTAATAAGTAAATAAAAATTTTAAACAAAATTTAAAGAAATAAAATAAAATCTTAAAAATTTAATGTATCATTCATTTAGTTAATTTGTGATATTAAAAAATAAAAAACTTTTGAAAAAAAAACTAAAAAACTGATGCCATCATTTATAGTTGACTTAAAAGAAAAAAAATTCATATTTATTTTAAAAAATAAAAATAACATCTAAAAATATCTTAGTTTACTTTTTTCTGACTATTTATTTTTTAATTTACTTAGATATTAATTTATTGATTTAACTTGCTTTTAGAATTTTGATTTTTAGTATTCTTGTATACTAATTTAAATTTTTATTAATTTTAATTTAATTTAATTTTTTTATTTATTAATTTACTATTTTTTTTGGTATTTTTGTTTACTAGCTTTTTTTATTTATTAAATTTTTCTCTAACTAATTTATATTTATATTTATTTTATTTTTTATCTATTCACTACTACAAAAAGAGACAATAAAGTCGGTTAAAAACCGACTTTAAATGAAACGACTTAAATTTTAAAGTTGGTTTAAGGCGTGAACTGACTTTACGTTTAAAGTCGGTTCACGCGGTGAAACGACTTTAATTTTTTTTAATTGATTCATTTTCTATTATACTCAAATAAAAACCTGTATTCGAGCAGAAAAAAAACAAAATCAGTTTAACAAATAGTTCAAATAATACAAATATTTGAAAAATAAAATATTAATTAATAGTAGAAAAATTACCATGATTTTGTTCTATTTTATTCAAGATCGTCATATTCTTCTCCTTTTGTTATAATACAAACCTACATATATAATAAAAAAATTTATACACATAATAATAGAAAAAAATATGAATAATAGAGGATCTAAAAGATTAATTAAAGAGGAAGAAAACTCACTAACCGGTACTGGAAATGGTAGTCATAGGTGGCCAAAAAATGAGAAAGAGTGGAGGAGGTTTTCGGTTTTTTAGAGTTCTGCAACGGTGAAAATAGTTTTTGTCTCGGAAAAAAGAAGAGAAAAAAATTTATCCACGTGTGTAGCGTCAGTTCCATTTGTCAACTAACGTTATGTTACGTGGATAGCGTCAGTTGACGTGGTGAACCGACGCTACGTCCACGCATAGCGTCGGTTCGATACGTCAACCGACGCTACATCCTACGTGGATAGCGTCGGTTCTACACCGAATCGACTTTAAACCAATTTAAAGTCAATTTTTTCTAAAAATCGACTTTACGTATTGACTTAAATACCCATTTTTGTAGTAGTGATTCCTCTTTATTTTTTTCTCTTATTTATTATTTTATTTTATCTATTTCTTTATTATATTTAATTAATTACTTTATTTATTTACTTTTACTTTTACTTTTTTATTTTTTATTTTATTTTATTTATATTTTTGTTATTTATTTATTTTGTTTAGTGATTATTGTTTAATATTATATTAGTTATAGTATTAATAAAAAAAATTGAACCTATTTTCAAAGATTTTAAAAATTTTAATATCACTATCAATGATAAAAATGACTTATGGTAGATTAAAATGCAAGTGTAAATTTAATACCTTATTTGCTATACTTATAACTAGGAGTGAGTAATCTAATAACCACAATTATATCTCTAAAATTGTAAAAAAAAATTAAATATATCCAAAAAGTATAATATAATGATTTAATTATATAGGTAGACAAACTTATCATATATGTAAAATTTATGGTTGATTATGTGTAGGAGACATGAAATTGGACAAGGAACACAATGTATTAATTGGTAAGGCTTTATCAAAATAGTTGTTAGTGTCCATTTTCAATGACAATGTTTGCGTAAAGATTGTACATTTTCACGCACATACTGACATAAACTCAATGATAATAGGTACAATGAGTATATTGAATTCTAAAATGAAAATCCCCCACAAGCATATTCTTAAGACATTAAAATGGCGATGGATGAGAGAGAATCAATCATTTTTAGATAATATTAATTCTTTTATTTTATATTAGTTTTTATTTTTATTTTATGTTATTTATTTTTGTTTCCTGTCTTGTGAACATTGTTTGGAACTATTAATTTTATAATTGTTTGTTGAAAATTGTGAAAAATACACAATATTTTATTTGTATAAATTTAAATATATTAAATGATGGATGCATTTACAATTTCACATGAGTACTTGAGTAGGTTCAACAAACGAGTAACTTTTATATTCTTTAATCTTTTTCTTTAATTTATAATTGTTAATAAAGACAATTTAAATTCTAAATTAAGGATGAAAAAAGTTACATATTTATTAAATTGATATATCTTCACATTTTGACATTGTCTTTACATTTTATTAAACCTCATAAATTTATTATAAGTACTTAAAGTACCTTAAAAAAAATTTTAGACAACATATTAAAGTGTAAGGATATAACGAAAAAAATTCGTGTGAAAAATTGAATTGAATAGGAGAAATTAGGAAATCTCTATGTACCTCATCATACCTTGTCACCACCTCGCAACCACTGTTGGCAAGCTCCTTGGTGAATTTCTCATATCAGCTATAAAAGAGGCGAGTTTTACCCATTTTTCTCGCACATATTTTGTCATCTCTCTAAAACTTTCTATCTTTAAGTTTGGGTTTTGACACATTTTAGAGTGAACTTGAGGATGAAATATCAAGCAATTTAGGTTCGAAAGCTCGGTGGTGGAGTAACTTTTCAAGTAAAGGTTCTTATTCTAATTTTTTTAAATTAATCCATTATTTTTATAAACGAATTTTAATGCATCATTTATTATAGATAAAAGTGAAAAATCAATTTCTATTATTTTATAATTAATGGTATAAATGTTATTTAAAATAAGATAATCATCATAAATATTTTATTATACATACATTGAATTTTTTTTGTATAAATAAACGAATATCAAATGTTGATATAAAACAAATATTAAAAATATGATATGGTATTCGAGAATTTTATTCATGTTTTATGAAAAAAAATTTATACGTGAAGAATATACACTTATGTAGTCTTGCAAAATATGGTACCCATGATATATAACCTATACTGGTTATAATAGACAGTTTTCAACCATTATAATTACCCCACTTATTTAAGTTCTTAGGTGACCTAATTGTATTATAACTTGCTTTATAACTCCTTCACGGTTGTGAAATATATAATGGGTTAATGATACTTATTTATTAGGATTATTTTTCTTTTAGAAATGATTATTTGTATTTATCAAAATATCTAGTAGTAAAATTGGAAATTTATTCAAAAAAAATTCAAACATTAGATAGCACAATAAAATTATAAGTGACCACTCAAAAGACAAATTAATAGTAAAAGAGAAAACTATGAAGACAATTAACAACATAATCATTTTATATTGGTGACTAATGTCACGTCCCGCTCAGATTGCCCCGCGAAATCCAAAATAAATGGTGTTTGCTTAAAGGACCTAGACTTTTCTACATGAGAAGGTTCTAGAGTGGCCTAGAGATGTCTAGAAAGAGTTAGATTTGGACGGACTCAACTTAAGCTTGAAGACCCTAGAATGTTCTAGAGCACGCTAGAGGGTGCTAGAATGGGCTAGAATATTCTAGAACGTGCCGGATGGTTCGGGAAGGATGTAGAAGCCACTGGAAGCTTACAGAACATCCCGGAACGTGCATGAAGGAACTAGACAAACCTAGAAGACTCTAGAATTGGCTAGAAGGTCCTAGACCCTTGTGGCATATTGTACATAAATCTAGAACTCCCTTGTACATTCTAGACTAGGAAGACTCTAGAAAGTGGTGGCATACTCTTAAGCTTAGAGCCACACTATAAATAGACCAATTGGTTTTCATTTGTGATCAACTTGGGAAATCTTGGGAAATTGTAACATAAACTCTCTCTAGAGCAATACAAACCATTCTTTGTAAACTATCTTTCTGTTCTCTTTGGAGAATTCGTTCGGGAAAGGCAGGCTTAGTGCAACGGAATGTGCTAAGTGCCGCACGATCGCTATTGAAAATTTAAGGTCGTGACAGTTGGTATCAAAGCTTTCAGTTGAAGCAATCTTACTCTTGGCATAATGAAGAACGTTGCTCCATCTACACCAAGCGTTGATGTTCCACCTATGGAACGTGGACGTGAGGAAGTTCGAAAACCATCAAAGGAATCTCGAGCTAAGTCGAAAGATATGCTTTCTAGCTTGGAGGCACGAGTTGGGAGTCACTTGTAGACGACTTCAGGAGGCATTTGATCGGGTGACAACTTTAGAGGAGCGTTGCAATGGCTTGGAAGTAGAGGATGTGGAGATCCGTACAATGGGTTAAGATGTCCCTCGATAAGCTGGAACGGTGGACTAAGGCAAGAGATTGATGGGCTAAAATTTGAACTTGCCAAGGTAAGGGATCTTGTCGAAGAGAACTTGCTAATGTTTTCATGAGTGGAGGAGACATGAGTGGCGACCTGGCTCTACATGTAAGCGCGGGCATGGCCGTGGGAACTATACGCCTACCGTCATGAGGCTAAGAGGGTGGATGTTCCCCAAGCCAAGACCTTTAATGGCGTTAGAACGCCTAGGAAGTTGAGAACTTCCTATGGGCCGGAATAATACTTTGAGGTCTTGGCGTAACGGACCATGCAGGCAAGATCAATTGCGGCCGTATTTATCCGAAAGCGATGTTGTGGTGGAGACGGAGGCGTGGAGATGTCTGTGAGGGTTTGCACAATTGATACCTTTGATGACTTCAAAGGGAGTTCAAAATGCGATTCTTCCCCGTAAATGTCTTTGAAGAGAAGCTAGAGAGACGATTGCGACGGTTAAAGCAAACGGGTAGTATAAGGGACTACGTGAAAGAGTTCACAGCCACCGCTGCGGGTTCACGACACATCCGACAAGGATGCCCTATTCTTGTTCATGGATGAGGCTTAAATCGTGGGCTAACCTTGAGCTCAGCGACGTGGTGTCCAAGACTTGTCTTCGGCCATTGCGACTGCGGAAAGCTTTATTGATTACTCCACAAACAAAGAGAGCTCCAAAGCCACAGATAAGAAGTTTGTTGGAGGAAAGAGTGGGGGAAGCCATGGTAAAGGTCAGGGACCTAAGAACCACAAAGATAGCTCCTCATTCAAGCCACGGGATAAGGGGAAGGATAAGAAGGATCGGAGTGCCTCAAAGCCCCACGTAACGTGCTTCATATGCGACGGACCGCATTGGGCACGAGAATGTCCGAAGAGGAAGGCCTTGAGTGCCTTAGTTGCTTCCACTCATGAGCAGGATGGAGGCGAGTCGGACGAATGTGCAAAGATGGGTTCTTTGTGCCTACTTGGTGCATTGCAGAGCGCCCTAAAGACTCCTAAAGGCTTAATGTATGTAGATGCAGCCATCAACGGGAAGGTCGCCAAAGCTTTGGTGGACACAGGTGCATCTCACAATTTTGTTTCAGTAGAAGAAGCAAAAAGACTCGGCCTTAAGGTAGTCCGTGGAGGAGATCTCTCAAAGCGATTAACTGTCTACCATTGCGTGGAGTTGCTCGCGGAGTTAAGGTCAGATCTTGGTGCTTGGGTGGCCGGGTAGACTTATCGGTTGCGCCTGGATGACTACTCGATAGTATTCGGCATGGAGTTCTTGGATCGAGGTTAGAGCTTTCTTGGTGCCGTGTTCAAACTCTATGTGTATTATGGATGGTTCGAAGGCTTGCGGTACCGGCAGGACGGGACCACCAACGCACAAAGCTCTCTCGGCCTTCAATTCAAAAGAGGATTGAAGAGGGACGAAGAGATTACTGACCATCTCAAAAGAGTACAACGAGGGAGGAGTCGCCAAAGCCACAGCAGGACGGAGTGCAAGTTGTCTCGGATAAGTCTCGTGAGGTGATGTTTGAGGCGTCGCAGCCAAGCTTGCCAACTTGAAAGTGCAAGGCATGTCCAGATAAGTCCCGTGGGGCGATGTGAGTCCTCGCCCGAACGGTTTACCTCCCAAGGAGGGAGGTGGACCCGTGAAGTCGAGTTGGAGCCTCGAACAAGACCACAATGAGCCGATCGGGTGAAAAATCGAGGCACGTAACTAAGTACTGGTGGTTGACCCAAAAAGTCGAATGGCAAAGCTAGCAACCTTAAGTAGGCCAAGTAGCCCTTTGTTAGAAAGGGTCAAAGAAGGGTTGGAGCATGATGCCCTTGCCCAAAACCTCCTTGCCCTCATCAAGGAAGGAAAGACGAGACGATTTTGGGCCGAGTGACGGACTCACTACATGCCAGCAGATCGAATCTTTGTGCCAAAATAGAGCTTGAAATAGCTTATTGGGAGTGCCATGATTCGTTATGGGCTGGACACCCGGGAATGAGGTGCACCACTGCTTTGATCCAAGTCTATCTCTTATTGGCCTCGACTTTGGGACGATGTCGAAGCTTATGTAGAACTTGTCTTGTGTGCCAACGGGACAAGATGAAGCGGCATGCACCGGAGGGTTGTTAGACCGCCGCCATTGCTATTCGGAGGAGACCATGGGAGAAGCGTCTCTACATGGACTTCATCAACACCTTTGCCAAAATCCGAAGGCTTTGTGACATCGTGTCGTCATTGACCGCTTTAGCAAATATGCAACATTCATACCTGCCTCAACGGACTGCACGGCAGATGAGACGACACGATTGTTCCTCAAACATGTTGTGAAACATTGGGGGATTCCATCCAATATCGTGAGTGATTGAGACCCACGCGATTCTTGTGCCGTTTTGGACTGAGAACTATTCAAGTTGTTGCGATCAGACTTGAATTTCTCCACAAGCTTTCACCCCCAAAGTGATGGACATGACGAGCGTGCCAACGCATTCTTTGGAGTTATATCTTAGGCACTTTGTTAGTGCCAACCAACACGATTGGGCAAAGTTGTTGGATGTAGCCCAATTTTCATATAATCTGCAAAGAAGCGAGTCCACCGCCAAGAGTCCCTTTGAGATTGTCATGGGGCAGCAACCCATGACTCCTCATGCCTTGGCCACGAGTTATGAAGGGAAGAGTCCTACTGCCTTCAAATTTACCAAGGCATGGCATGAACAAGGTGAGTTAGCCCGAGCCTACTTGAACAAGGCGTCTAAGAAGATGAAGAAATGGGCTGACAAGAAAAGGAGGATGGTAGAATTTCAAGAAGGAGATATGGTCATGGTTAAACTATTGCCCCAACAATTTAAGACCTTGCGAAAGGTTCACAAGGGGTTGGTGCGGAAATATGAGGGACCATTTCCTATCCTCAAGAAAGTCGGAAAGGTGTCACACAAGCTACAACTCCCTCCAAAGCTTAAAATATATCCTGTTTTTCATGTAAGTATGCTAAAACCTTATCATGGAGACAAGGAAGATATGAGTCGAGGAGAATCCAAGAGGGCGCCTACCGCAGTGGTAACCTCCTTTGACAGGAAAGTGGACCTAATCTTGGCGGACCGCTTAATTCGACGAAAAGGCGTACCAAGTTATAGGGAATACTTGGTCAAATGGAAGAACGCCTCGGATGAAGAAACAAGCTGGGAACTTGAGGAATCCTTGTGGCAATTCAAATATGACATCGAGAGGTTCAAGCTTGAAGGCACAACGAGGGCGTCGCGAACTTGAGTGGGGGAGGGTGTCACGTCCCGCTCAGATTGCCCCGCGAAATCCAAAATAAAGGTGCTTGCCTAAAGGACCTAGACTTTTCTACATGAGAAGGTTCTGAGTGGCTTTGAGATGTCTAGAAAGAGTTAGATTTGGACGGCTCAACTCGAGCTTGAGAACCACAGAATGTTGAAGAGCGCCTGGAGGGTGCTAGAATGGGCTAGAATATTCTAGAACGTGCTTAGGATGGTTCGGGAAGGATGTAAGCCGTGGAGAGCTTTCACAGAATATCCGGAATGTGCTGTGAAGGAAGCTGACAAACCTAGAAGACTCTAGAATTGGTAGAAGGTCACAGACCTTGTGGCATATTGTCACATAAATCTAGAACTCCCTTGTGCATTCTAGACTAGGAAGACTCTGAAAGTGGTGGCATACTCTTAAGCTTAGAGCCCATTAAATAAATACCGATTGGTTTCGTTGTGATCAACTTGGGAAATCTTGAGGAAAATTGTAACGTAAAGCTACTACAAGTAATACAAATCATTCTTTTCTGTTATCTTCTATTCTCTTTAGAGAATTAAATTCGAAAAAAGAAGTCATGACGAGCAGTGTAATGCCGTACGATCGCTATTGAAAATTTAAGATCGTGATACTAAGGTCTTATAAACGCAAAAAAAATTAATCATATTCTTTTTAACAAATAAGTGTCTACATCGTGCTCAATAAATGATGTGGGGGTACTAAATAGTGTTTTCGTTAACAAGAACATGGCCATGTGCGTGACAAAATCACGTCACTCATGGACACATCTAAAAAGCTTATGATTTAGATTAAAATAAATCGTTATCTTCGACCAGAAGGAAAATTTTCAAACCATTTTATAGTTGTTGTCCTCTGACGCTTGGTATTAAACGTTCTGTGAAGAAGCCAAAGTCTACTCTGACCCGTCCATTGTCCTATTTGCTCTGAGTCTTTGACTATACAATATGCTTTAAGAACCCAAGCTTTAGCTTTTACCAAAAACCAGTACAGTACACTTTTTCCTCATTTATCTTATCACTTTATGGGCAAATCAAAATCTCAAGCTTTTCTGGGCAGAAGAAGCTTGTACGTATTAGTTTCATGCTTTTATTTGATTCTTATTTTGGTATAAACTTCGTAACCTGCGCACTATCTTTGAACTCACTCTGCCAATTTCTGCAGATCTCAAGCAAATGCGCTTAACGTGCACTTGACACCTGTCTAATGCAACAATCCCCAATGGCTTCACAATCTTCCTACATTGAGATTCTACAGCTACTTGTTTACCTTTTTCTCCTTTCTCTTATCTCTTCGTTTCTCAGCCTCATTTGTATAGCCAAGAAGCCCAAAGTTTGTCTTTCTATGTATTCTTCTGGGTAACTTCACTAGCGGGGAAGTTTTTAATCAATGGCGTCTCTCACACCAAGTGTTATACAAGTTTGTAATAACAGTATAAGAATAATATTACTGATAACTTGAAAGTAATTACTTGGATTGAGTCGTAGATTACGTCGTTTTTTTAAAACGTTTCGTAACTTTGTTCAAATTTGTACAAGCAAACACAACTCTGTCATCTTCAGGATAAAACAACCTAGAATTTTTTTTTTTCTATCTCAAAACTTTACTGTATTGATGAAAACCGAAATGTTACACCTGAAAAAATTTGTTTTTCAAAAAACTGAAAAATAACTTAGAGTTGCATAAAGAATTGTTTATAGTGAGATGAATTTACAAAGATTGTTGTGTTGAAACTGAGAGTTAAGACCTTCTTTTTATAGGTTTTAAAAACCGTGTGGCAATTATAATAATAACGGTAATGTTTGAGAATTAAGAGTGTAACAGTCATTCTGAGTAATGAAGAGTAACGATCATTTTCAGATTAAAGACGAATAATAAACATTTTTGTGAGTAAATACGAACAACGGTTCTTTTTTTGAATAAAGAAAACGAACGATCATAACTGTCATATTATAAAAGAAAATAACGATTATTTTTCTGAAAAATGAATATATATATATATATATATATAACAACTATTTTTCTAACCGGAAAAATTTTCCTAAAAAAAAATGTTTTCTCAAAAAATAAAATATCACACGCGCATTCGAACTCGACTCGACACAATCGGCGACGACACGCACACGTGTGGTATCACATTTACTTAGATCTTCTCCCCTTCTATAAAAATAGGTGTTCTTAGCGCTAATCCCAATAGTAAATTTTTTACAATTTATATATATTATAAATATTATAAAAAAAATGTGAGAAAAGATAGGACTTTGATTTTTTTTTTTAATAAAACTTCATCTTTTCAACACCAGAAGTGCTTTCCAAGCTGCTCAACAATGCAGCCAACAAGGATGTAAAGGTCACTGGAGACCACCGTTCGGCTCTACTCCAAGTCATTGAGATCTTACCATCTCTGGCTTCTTCATATGATCATGACCCATGGAAAAGCAGAGGATTTTTTCTCAAGATTTCAGATTCCAAGCACGCCGCTTATGTTTCTATAGCAGAAAATGACTTAGATTTGATCTACAACGATAAGATTCAACTGGGTCAGTTTGTGTATGTGACTAGACTTGACTCTGCTTCTCCTGTTCCTGTTCTCCGAGGGTTGAAGCCTGTACCCAGTAGGAAACCTTGTCCTTGTGTGGGTAATCCAGTGGACTTGGTTTCCAGTGATTTGTTGAACTTAAAAGCAAATGGTAATGGTTTCACCTTTACTAAGAATAAAAGCAAGGCACCCAAAAATATTGTCAAAAGTGCCAACGATAGTGTGAAGACTAGAGTCGATTTGAGAAATGTAAGAACAAAACCTGAAGGAAGGAACTTGGGTCTTGATTGTGCTGTAAAGGGTATGAATATGAGTACTGGCAATGTTGTTTCAAAAAGGGTGGTGAAGAATGAAGCTTTGGAATCGCGGAGACTGAGTTTGGATTCTGTAAGAAGAGCGTGGGGCCATACAAAGTCTGATCATGATGCTGTGCAGAGGACAACTTCACATTTCAAATCTAAACTGGTTCCTAATTTTTCCCATTTATTTTCTGTCAGACTGCCCCCCTCCTTTTCAATACAATTCCCGTTGATGATCTGATTATGAAGGATAATAGAGGGAAATGAGATTTCACAGTGACACTCTTGTTCTGTTACATTAAATTTTTAGATTTGAGCTCCACTGATTTATCTTAAATTTTAGGTCTTGGAACCTCAGTTTGGGATTTTATCTAGATAGGACCCTTGGAGGTGACATTTTTATTTTAAGACCTCGAAAGTATTTTTTCTTAAATTAGGACTCATTCCAAGTTCTCAACTTATTACCGGTTTTATTTTTTTGGGTTGTAGATAGTTTGTTCCACTATATACATGTACAGTGTTTAAAACACTCAAATCACAACCACAAATTTCCAATCTCTTTTTTCAATTTTAATTATATAATATTTGATGTTAATACCATAGATAAATAATATGATTTCAATATTATATATTAACACCTATGCATTATTTTGCAAGTAATATGAAATAAAAAATTATTAAATATATATATATATATATATATTAATTTTTTTAAAATTAAATAATAATTAAATAACATTATTTAATTTTATTAAATATATAATTATTAAGATAATATATATTATTTTTTATTTCATTCTAATTACAAACCAAACATTATACTTCTTATTGATAGGGACAGACATGAGCACAATGTCTGTTCTCTGTTTTGTTGGTAATTAAAACCCAATATTTTAAAGAGATTATAAGTCTTTAAGGTAGTTTTTTCATCCATAGAACCGCCTGTAGTGTTATTGATGATGAATTGAAACTGTTGTGTCAACTCATCATAAAAGAATTAGTTTTGTAGTTAGAGTGGGTAACCAAGGTGAAGGCATTGAGTAAAGTATAATTTGATCATATCCCAAACCTCGTGAAATGATTCACCTTCTATCTAAGAAAAAATAGCAACTTTACTCTTAGGTTGGAAGTTTTCTCATGTAATAGAATTTTCTTATTAATTTATTGTAGACCTTTTCTTAGATCATCAAGAAGAGAGACATTATCCAAGCCTTGTCCCAATATTTTAAAATATAAGGAAAATACTTCATTCTAAGTTGATCCTCATTAAGTACATCGAAAGGGAAAGTTTTGACTGTGGAGTCAAAGTCTCTAATGAAAGACAAAAGGTTTAGAATTGGCTTTAAGATTTGTCAACTAAAGGTTCTAGGATTTCATTATCCAACATTCTTAACAATTATTTTGATTTATTAACATTGTCTATAAAAGGCATAAGTGGATTCTCTAGAGATCTTTTACCTCACATAAACTACGGAAAAAATAAATTAAATCATCTGCAAGATAACTTACAGGTGTACTCCCTATGTATTAAACCATTCTCATGATGTATGTATAAAATTCTCGGATGTCATATCACATTTTCAATGTTTATTTCATATCAACAATTGATACTCGTTTTATATACAAAATTTTCTAATGTATACATAATAAAATATTCATGACGAGTATCTTATTTATAACGTTGCTAATAAAACCATAATATTCAGTTTTTTTACTTTTATTCATAACATATGATACATGATATTAATTTATAAAAAACAATGCATAAATTTTAAAAAGTTAGGGTAAGAACACTTACCTCGAATCCTTGAACCAAACATTCATATATTTATCCCAAAACGTGTTCCAATATGTATCGAAAACTTAAACACTTTGAGGAAGAGAAAGCTTTGTTATGTGGGAAAGAAGAAGGGAAAATGAGTTCGGGAAAATAGGTGGAGCTCGCCTCCTTTTTATAGGAATTTTGTGAGCTTTCCATTAAGCTTGCCATTGGTGGTGGCAAGGTGGTGGCGAGGTAGTAGATATTTCTCAAATCTTTCCATTCGATCCAAATTTTCACACTAAATTTCCCCGACATATCCTTATATTGTAAAACATTGTTTAGAATTTACTTTTGGTACTTTAATTATTTATACTGAATTTTATAGAGGTTTCGAGCTTATGAGTTTATTTTGAGCCTCTAAGGAGTCAGTATTTCCTTACTCTTGTTGTATACCAAGTGTTGGACTCTTTCTTTTGGTATGTTGTGAGAGTACAATCGTCATTTACCAAATATGTTCCCACATATGAGGTCTTCTCACGTATAAGGTCTTGTAGTGATTGAAAATCCTTTATCGTTTTTTTAGTATGTATGACTGATTCACATGGTGTGTAATGTTTGTTATTTATTCATATTGCTAGTCTAGATATGATCTTGTGAGGTATACATTTACTTGTGTGTTTACATAGATTGTTCTATCTTCACATACACACCCCTTGTTTGTTTGTGCACTTTG
This sequence comes from Hippophae gyantsensis, assembly GCA_030763125.1. NCBI lineage: Eukaryota > Viridiplantae > Streptophyta > Magnoliopsida > Rosales > Elaeagnaceae > Hippophae > Hippophae gyantsensis. The sequence continues at coordinate 16,209,313 of CM061030.1, forward strand.
TCTCCAATTTATGGGTTGTTATTGTTATGTGAGTATGTTTATCTTCATGAACTATATTAAGTCAAATATTTTGTAGTATACAAGATAATATTAGAAAAATTTATTACTTTTATCTTATCTAATCTTTTAGGAATTTCACTTGATATATAATAATATATAACTTGGATAATTGATAATTTAATATATATAAATTATTTTTAAAACATATAGTTAAATAAAAAATGTCATTGGATGTTATTATCTTAAACTTCATATTTTTGTCTAAAATAATTCAAATCATGATCTTTTTATTAATTTTTGTCCTAAAAATGAATTTAAAATGCAAAGTTTTTTGAGAAAATGTTAAGTAAGTGGATATTGATATACATGAAAGAGATTCATTTTAATCATTTATTTTTATACAATGAAAAACAATTTAAGAAATATACATTAAATTAATAAATAATATTAATAAGAAGTATATAATAAATGATATATAAGATTTTCTTATAAACATGATAAGGTAGCTGTTTTAGCTTAATTATGCATTGTTTTAAAAAATGAAAAACACATAAAAAAAATTTGATATGTTTACTTAAAATGATCAAAAAAATTTGAGAATTATAAATACTTTGTACTAATAACATTAAATAAGAGAAAATATTATTTGAGTTAGACTTTCGAAAAAGAAGAAGAAGACAAAATCACCATAATATTTTATCTTTTTTTATATAAAATAATATAAGTGATTCAAACTTATAACTTAAAATAAGAAGATAGATAAATCTTATTGTCATAACACCAAACGAATCACCACAATAATACTTTCACTAAAAGAAAATGTTATAATTGAGCTAATCATGCAAGTTTTTAATTGAGATCTAAAAGAAAATGTTATAATTGAGCTAATCATGCAAGGTTTTAATTGAGATGTGAGGTAAAAAATTAATATTTATTTTGTATCTCACTGTGTTATCAACTGTGATATCTATTTTACTTTAAGTGGAGAAAAATAGGTAGTTTGTGTCCAAAGAAGAAAATCAAATTCAAAATAATTATTTATTATAATAAAATATATTTTTATTTATAAAAATATCTCTTGATATATAATATTATTAATAATTTAATGTATATATATATTTTTTTAAATATAAATAAATAAATAAAAAGTGTAATAAATGTCATTATATATATTAAGAAAATAAAATTTTATTAAAGATCAAAAGGTAAAATCTAAATTAAAAATCAAAAAAGTAAAATCTAAATTAAAAATCAAAATATACAGATTAAAGATCATTAATTTAAATATATAAATATTTAAAATTATTAAATTAAAACTGAAAATCTTCTTAAACATAAGTAGAAAACATTGAGGTTTTATCTTTTACTCTATTTTAATTTTCTTCAATTGTTCCAACGGATATATATTGATTGTTCTTTACAAAAAAAAATCTTGATATTATATTATAATATTCATGATCTATATTATTATAAATCTAAATAAATATCTAGGTTAATAATAAAACACAAGCATTACAAGCATAAATATGATATAGATCATAGATAAATAATTAGATAAAAAAATCACTTTATAGTTAAATTTAAATAAATAAATAATATAAATATATATATTTATTCAAAATAATTATTAATAAAATTAAATAAAAATTACCTCTTAAAAAATTAATATAATACTAAAAGTCAATTGATGGTTAGGAAATGTGATTCAAAAATCATTGACAGGGGTTAGTTTTGTCTTTATGCCAGCCTAATACGCTATCTACTTTTGGAGCATATGTTGACTTGTTTCAACAATAAGCTTCAATATTATTTTTTTCTGGTAATTGAGAACGAGCTTCTATAAAATAAGTTTTCTCATATTGTCACACCATTCACATTTAAAGCAATATATTCCCATAAACAGTACCGAAATTTCCCCTCTGAATTATTAAATTAGAGACAAATAAAGGCAACCAAAAATACTTGACCTTACAAGAAAAAGACATGGAAACTGTTACTACAAATTAAGACCACTGTTTCTGAAACAGGGACGTACATTTGATCTCTTTAACACCATAAAGTTTTAAGATGGCGAAAGGACAAATAAAAAAGAAAGTTTTGATTGGATAAATCAAAAAACTATTACAGAAATTTACAATATAAAATCTGTATGTAGGAAATTTTGGGTATTCTTCGTCATCAAAATCAATCTTGCATTCACATATATAGAACAACGAGACACACAATGAGCATTGATTTCACGCAACAATGCCAATCAAGATTTAGGTTCAAAGCAAATGGAGCTTATGTCTTCGTTGGGAGATATACATAGAAGTCAAAATGACTAAGTTTGAATTTCATTCCAAATCTTAAACCCCCTTAGGTAGAGTAGCCCATCTTTATTAAGTCATTAACCACCCAAATTTAATATCCATTATTGTAAATTTAGGGGTCATTTTATTCAAAATAAATATTAGTTGATAAACAGCAAGTGATCTGATATGTAAGCCACATGAATTGTAGGCATGATTGGATAACTAACAATGTCAAACTATGGGGTCCCATGCTAGAGTGTAATGTCACGTCCAAAGATAAAGCCTCACGTTCGAAATAGGAAAAAAGAAATAACAAAACCGGTGCAACTTGGTGTAGAAGAGAAGTTGTACAAGCTTTAGAAGCATTGTACATAAGCCAAACTAGTTTTCTTGCACGTCACAGCTGGTATTGGTCCTTTTTATATGTCTCTTTTGTTTTTTGACATCTTCTTTTCGGCTCTTCAATTATATAACAGAATATGCTTCTGGCTCTTTTCAGTTTTCTCTTTATTATATTCCTAGCAACCTTGTGTTTCATTAGTATTTATAATCCTTATATCCCCAACTGCAAAACTCAATATTACCAAAAAGAAATTTTTGGAAAAATCGACAATTAATTTGGGAAATTGCCTTACCTTGTCTTCCACAACTATGGATGTCTCAGAGACAAGTAAGCCTTTGCCTATTGCAACCCAATTCAAGCTTCCTTCTCCACTTCCAGTTTGGCCAAAAGGTAAATCTCTGATCTTTCTCTTCAAAAAATACTCTCTAGTCTTTTCTGGGTTAGTTGTATTGAATTGTCTCTTTTCATCATGTTATAGGTGAAGGATTTGCTAGTGGAGTGATTGATCTGGGAGGGATACAAATTTGTCAGATATCAACTTTCAACAAAGTTTGGGCATCACATGAAGGTGGATCAGAGAATCTTGGGGCAACTTTTTTTGAACCCTCACCAATTCCACAAGGGTTCTATATGTTAGGCTGCTATAGTCAGCCTAACAATGAGCCTCTCTTTGGTTGGACACTGGTTGCTAAGGAAGTAGATCCTTCAGGTACTGAAGTTCTCAAGAAACCACTTGATTACAGTCTTGTTTGGAGAAGTGAGTCTTTGAAAATTAAGCAAGATGGAAATGGATACTTCTGGCTTCCAACACCACCTGAAGGCTACAAAGCTACAGGCATTGTTGTCACAAACTCTGTTGAAAAGCCTTCCCTTGACAAAATCAGGTGTGTTAGATCTGATTTCACTGATCAGTGTGAATCTGAGTCCTGGGTTTGGGGACCAGGCTCTGTTAGTGATGCTAATGGGTTCAATGTGTATAGCCTTAGACCCAGTAACAGAGGAATCCAAGCAGATGGTGTTTGTGTAGGCACATTTATTGCCCAAAATGGTGGTGCTACTGTGCCTTTGTCCATTGCTTGTTTGAAAAACAACAAACCCAACAAGTCTTCAATGCCTAATTTAAACCAAATACAAGCATTGTTTCAAGCTTATTCACCAGTCATATACTTACACCCAGATGAAAAATACCTTCCATGTTCAACCAAATGGTTTTTCTCAAATGGGGCACTTCTTTACAAGAAAGGAGAAGAATCAAAACCTGTTCCAATTGAACCCACAGGCTCCAACCTTCCCCAAGGTGACTCAAACGATGGTGCTTATTGGTTAGATCTGCCAGTGGATGAAAAGTCCAAAGAGAGAGTTAAAAAAGGAGAATTGAACAGTACCCAAGCTTATTTACACATAAAACCAATGTTTGGTGCTACTTTTACTGACATAGCTATCTGGGTTTTCTACCCTTTCAATGGTCCAGCAAGAGCTAAGGTTCAACTTCTTAATGTTCCACTTGGGAAAATTGGCGAACACGTTGGGGACTGGGAACATTTGACACTAAGAATCAGTAATTTCACCGGAGAATTATGGAAGGTTTATTTGTCAGAACACAGTGGAGGCACATGGGTTGAAGCTTCTCAACTGGAATATCAAAATGGTAACAAATCAGTGGCTTATGCATCTTTACATGGTCATGCTTTGTATTCAAAGCCTGGACTTGTGCTTCAGGGGAGTAATGGAATTGGAATAAGGAATGATACTGCTAAAAGTAACATGGTAATAGACACTGGGTTAGGATTTTCAATTGTTGCAGCTGAGTATTTGGGCACAGCTGTTATTGAGCCACCATGGATAAACTATTTTAGAAAATGGGGTCCAAATATTACTTATGATACTGCTGAAGAATTGAAGAAGGTTGAGAAAATTTTACCTGGGAATCTTAAATCTGCTTTTCAGAAGTTTGTGAAGAGTCTACCAAATGAGTTACTTGGAGAAGAAGGACCTACAGCTCCCAAAGTTAAGAAAAGTTGGACCGGAGATGAAGTCTGAAATTAGTTTCTTAAGATTGTGTTTGTCGTCAAAGTTCAGAAAACATTATTTTAAATTTGAGAAAGGAGTTCTTGTTGTTATCTCATGGTCAACTTGTAAGTATCCAAATGTTCTTGTAGTTCACCACTTGGAAGTGGTCAAGAGATGAATAGTATGAACATTCATTTAGTATCACATTTATCAGACAATGTGACACTGACACACGTGGTTGTTATAATATTATTTATTGTACATTTATGAAGTTTGTAACCCTCTCATTGATATCATATTCACATTATTATTTTTTATGATAAATCGTATAGTTATAATAAATATAATAAATAATTATTAATTAAAATAATATGATTTTTTTTAAATTAATTATTATAATATTATAATTTATGATAAAATGGTTTTTTATATTCTCATAAATACTTGTAAGTCTTAACCTAAAAATAAATATGTGTTTTGTATGTAAAACAAAGCAATATGTGATGTGCGATTGAGTGCTGTTATCTTTAACTAGCAACCATATACGTACTTGTAGCGTGAATAGGAGTATGCAGCGGTTTGAAATTGTAACTTTTCATCCTATTTGATTTTGTTTGATAATCTGCTCAAATTTAAAAATTTCAATTAGTAAATGATTTGTACACTTCCAATCTGATCCTATCCGATTCTATAAATTCAAATGGGTCCATCTTGCTAGAATAAAGGAAAAACTTACCCTACTCGATTATGTATCATGCTTCAATCTGCATAACAAAAGCTTTAAATTTTTGAAAATTAAAGTGGGATTCATAGTCTCTAATTATAATTAAAAGGAATAAATTAGATATTATTAGAGTAGTTTAAGGAGAGTAAATTGGTAATTTTATATACATTTCTTTTAAGGGATCATTTAGTAATTTTGTATTAGTTAAAAAAATGCAAAGCTATGCGTGAAAGAAGAGAAAGAAAAAGATACTAAATGAGAGAAAAATGGAAGGAAAAAAAAGGAAAGAGGAGAGATGATTTTCCCACAAACATTCATTTTTATCTCTCTTAATTTATTTTGGATTAACTTATATTTTTAGAATTAAGGTGAAGTTTGTTTCATAAAATAAAATCGTAATTAGAATGAAAATAAAAATAAAATGTAATGGAAAACAAATAATTTTGTTTGATTTGATCACTAAAAGTAAAAAAAGAATCAATATTATAATATGTTTTGGTATACAATTAGAATGGAATGAAAATATTATATATTATTTTAATATTCTTATGTTCAGTAAAGTTTAAATAATATTATTTAATTATTATTTTTTATCAGATAAATATATTATTGAAATCATTATTTTTTTAAATAATTATTATTTAAAAATAAAATATATTATTAAATTATTATTTTTCTAAATAAGGTTTAGGATTTTACGGTTTGAGATTTATGGATTTAGGATTATATTTGTGGGTTAAGGTTTAGGGTTAAAATTATTATTTTTCTAAATAGAGTTAAGGGTTTTGAGATTTGGGGTTTGGGGTTTAGGGTTTAGGATTATATTTGTGGGTTAAAGTTTAGGGTTAAAATTATTATTTTTCTAAATAGGGTTTTGGGATTTGAGATTTGGGGTTTAGGGTTTAGTATTATATTTGTGGGTTAAGATTTAGGATTAAAATTATTATTTTTCTAAATAGGGTTTAGGGTTTTGGGATTTACGATTTGAGATTTAGGGTTTTGGGTTATATTTACGGGTTAAGATTTAGGGTTAAAATTATTATTTTTCTAATTAGGGATTATGATTTTGGAATTTGGAATTTAGAGTTATATTTGTAGGTTAAAGTTTAGGGTTAAAATTATTATTTTTTTAAATATGGTTTAGGGTTTAGGATTTGGGATTTAGGATTTAGGGTTATATTTGTAGGTTAAGGTTTAAGATTAAAAGTATTATTTTCTGAATATGATTTAGGGTTTTAGGATTTGGAATTTAGAGTTTAAGATTATATTTATGGGTTAAGGTTTAAGGTTTAAGGTTAAAATTATTATTTTTTGAAATAAGATTTTGAGTTTTGGGATTTGGGTTTTAGGATTTGGGATTTTGGGTTTTGGGATTCGTGATTTGAGATTTAGGACTTAGGGTTTAGGGTTACATTTAGGATCGAGATAAAATTGGGAAAATAATTTGAGATGGAAATGAAATCATGATTCCTTAATGGGAGAAATAATTCTGATTCATTCTCTTTTAGGAATCGATTCTATTCCCAATTTTCAGCCCAATCAAACATAAAATTAGAAGGAATAAATTATGTTTTCATTCTATTACAATCAACCAAACATGAGGTAAAATTTTAAAAAACATTCGTCATTGGTAAAAATTAAAAATCTAATCTTTGATATTATTTGAATATATTTTTATATAATATTGTTTATTTTAGTACCTTTATGTACTCAAAATCATGCATATAGATTTATGGTGTGTTTTTAAATTTTTAGAATGAATATGGATTGTATTTTAATGAGTTATTTGAATTTTTATTTTCATGTTGTTTCAAACAATTTATAAAAATGAATTTTAAATAAATTTTGGAGTAAATATAAATCGATATTTTTATCTTTTTAGGCTTTAATTTTGTTAAATTTTAGGTTTTAATTTAGGTACATAGCAAAGATATTATTTGGAGTTCTTTTGGAAATTAAATTTTTTTACTAAATCTAAAAATAATTAATTATTTTATTTTATAATAAAGTAAAAATAATTAATTATATTATGCAAGCTTGTATTATTAGAATTTCGTGATAAATTATGTTTTAAAATTAATATGGATACTTTATTTCAAACTTGAGTATTTAATTTTCAGATTTGATTACAATACCAAATCTTATATTTGAGATTTTTACTGAGATTTTTGTGGAAACTAAGTAGGAAAACTTTATGACAATTGTAGGAGTTCAACCGGGTGATTCTACAAGTAGAGTTACTCAAAATTTTGTTTTAAACATTGATATTTAAATATATTAATTGATATAGATATGAATTTTGATTTTTGTAAATATATTTGAGAAATAATAAATCCATAAAGGTATTCAAAATTTTGACAAATTTAAAAATTTAACTTTTACTTTTTACGGCATTAGTTTTAAAAGTGAGAAGTTTAGAATTTATATATGTAATACTTATATATATGTAATGAAATATTTTATGAAGGTTGGTTTTAAAGTATTGTAAAATTATGATATTTTATAATATGTTTTATAAATGTTAATATGAATTTTTTTTAATGCATATGGTTAAGAACAATGTGGTAATGACAAGATCGAGTATTATACTTCAAGGTTTACGCATATGCTTGAACATGAGATGTAGATAATGAGTATGTGGACCATGGTCTTGAAACACGAGTTCTGAGACACAAGACAAGGGATTAAAGGTACTTGAATGTGTGTTTTTCATGTTAATTTTTTATCGGCATGGTTTACTATTTAAATTTATTATTTATATCATGAAAAGTGTATTTATCCTAACCCATGAACTATTTGATTTATTTTTAAAATATAAATTTATATATTTTGATTTTCTTACTAACAATTTGATAAGTGTTTATATTCAAACAAAATCATTTAAGTAGTTAAATGTATATTTATTTTATGAAGTTGATTAACATATTATCGATAATGATTATATAAATTATATGTATTAATAATTTTAGGGGGAGAAAGCTTATTTTGTATTTTCTGTCTTCCCTTACGACCACCTGTAGATAGCTATGAGTTTGATAAAGATTTATGGATGACTATGTAAGCATTACTGTTTTTTAAACATGTGGTAACGTGGCATGCAAGAGATTATTAGAGACTCGTACATAGATTCTCTTACCAGATTTTACTATTATTTATCATTTCCTATTATTTGACTCTAAAACTTAATTTTCATTATAATTGTTTCCGCTTCCTATTTTCTTTTAACTCTCTAGAGTTTCCAGATTAATCTATAAATTGATATCATGTAAATATTTCATGAATTAATTTTATTTATTTGGATAAAAAAATTTGTGTGGTGTTTTATTTTTAATCTTATTGTTTTAATTTTTCACTCATATTTATAATTATCTAAATTTTGGATATATTCAAATAAAAACACAGGCGGGTTTTTATAAGATTAATTAAAGGTGAGCATATTAGCCTTTTTTTTTAAAAAAATTTAATCACAAGCAGAAAGGTAAAATAACTACACATTTGCTTCAAGTGAAGATTTTAAAAAGAGACCTATATATTCTAGAAAAAGTTGCATGTAAGATATAACCATGGATTAAAATATTTTGATATTTTCAACAATTTTTTTATAAAGTAAAGGTACGATATGAAAATGATATTTTAAATAATCTTATTGTATCGTAATTTTCTAAAATTTCAATAATTTTTTTGGAAATATTGATAGGAATATATTACAAATTATTGGCTTTTAATTTTTTTAATTTTTTCATTAATTATATACGGCTTATTATTTATATTATATATAAGTTAATATTTATGTGATGGTATAATCTATTTTAATTTTCTTCAAATTTTTTACATTATTTTATAATAACATTTATTTAAATATAAATCATTAAATTGTAATACATTTATACATGTTAAAATAATTATTCATGGTTATTTTAGTATTTTTAAATTTCATAATCTACTTATTAGTAGAATATAAGTAGGAAATATATGTAAACCTAGTACACAAATGTGCATGGAATAATAGTTTATCCTTTGCTCAATATAGTAACAGAACACTCAAATTAAGAAAAACAAAACCTAAACAGTTTTCTCAGCCACCAATATTTTATGTACAAGAACCATCCTTGAAATTTGAACCATAAAATCCCATGTATTTCTCAGCAATTCTGATGCATTTCTAAACCTCAACTCTCAAGGATATTTTCTAGGCCGAAAAAGTTGTGCTCATGAATATGCAATCCTGGAAATCCTAAAGACATGATAATAGCAGTTCGTATATGGCCATTAGCCACTTAGCACTGAAGCTAGTAATGTTAAAAAAAAACCAACCGTCGTCCAGCACCATCACCTATCGTCGATCCAGCTTGCCAGCCTACAGTCCTATGATTCCTTCGTGTCAACCTTTTGTTAGAAGAATCACAATTTTAATACGAACTTAATTAAGTTTTAAACAACAAAATTAAACATATTTTCCTTCTTTGTATGAATCTTTTAAAAAACAAATAAATAAAACTCAAAATAAGAAACATGAGAAACATGCACAAAATCAATACAAACAATTTACGTGAAAAAACCTTCTCGGTGTAGGAAGAAAACAACCACGACACTCCTCTCCAAAACTTCTACTATCAAAAAACAATTATACAACAGTTCTCTCTAGGTAAAATTAAAGACAAACAATCAACAACATCATCAAGAATATACTTCTTAGATACTAACAATTATTTCAAGAGAATGGAGAAATCTAACCCAATTTGTAGTTACTGTTCACGGCTCATATTTTCCAAAACCGGTGAACCAAATCCAAATCCCACCGTACAGATTAAAGAGTCTTGAGTCGTTAAACTGTCTACAAAATTTCAACTTAATCGGACCACAAATAACATTCCATCGAAGTACTTGATGAAAACTTACTAGAGAGGGAAAAACTGTTCTCTTTTCTGCAGATTTCTCTAGCTGCTGCCTTTGCTGCTGCAACTCTTACGTTCACGTCTCATACCAGCCGAGCAACGGCCAGCGATGTTTTCTCCTCCCTCTCTCTCCCAAAAATGATATCCCTATCTCTCTTGGATTTTTTTTCACAGTAACTGCTCTTGTTTGTGAATAGAAACAACTTTCTTCACAAAAAAAAAAGAGCAAAGAAAAAAAAATTGTGTATTTTGTATGATTTTATGTATTATGACCAATTACTCGAATAGTTTTCATTCTAATCATATTTCTCTTATTACTATAAATTTCATAACAACTGTTAAATTAAATTAAGATAATTTTCACATTTGAAACTGTAGTGTTGAGATTTACTTATTAGGTGTCTCCAATACTTCAGAGACATACCACTAGGCCTTTAATAAACCAAGATATGTCAAATGTATACAAGAAGTTGTTAAGGTGAAAAGTTGGTTACAGAATTCCATTGAGCCTAAATTTTTGAGTATTGTAATTCATTCCTTGATCGCAAAAATAATACGGGACAAACTTAGTCTCATGTACGATGGTAAAACAAATCATTCTCTTATATGTAAGTTATATGTTCGATAATTTGAATGTAAACAAAATGATTGTTCTGTGGTTGACTAGTTTGTTGAGTTAGATATCATTTGGGGAGAAATAAATAACTTACAATCCTTGACTAGTAAAATTGTTGATCTAATGAAATAATATGATATGTTAAGGCCTATTAAGTTTTTGTTAAGATTTGATAGTATGTATGAGTCTTTTAAAAATTAAATTTCGACTAACTCATTTTAATCAATTATGGGTGAGGCATTTGCAAGACTATAAAGTGTTGACTTAGATAATCTTGTGATCTTTCATGATATAGTAGCTCTAGCTTCTGTTGTTAGTCGTGACCGTGGCCGTGGTCGTAGTTTTAGAGGAGGTTATGATCGATGAAGAATTTATTGTCATCATTGTCAATGCACCAATCATCAACTAGAGAAATGCTAGAATAAAATATGTAAATCTGAGTAGGCCAATAAGGTATTTTATAGAGACAGTGACACTCACTATGTATCAACTACTTCTTAGTATGAGGTCTATTATAATGCTTCTATTGCCTTTATTATTGTTAGTTCTTTATAATACTTCAAAGTAAGTTTTATTGATCTTGATCAAATATTATTTAGTGCTTAATTGGATAATTTTACTTTTTACTCATCAAATTTACCTTGATTTATTGATTCTATTGTTGTTAAAAATGGACCGATGATTGGTCTATTTTTTTTACTTTTGATCCTTCTAGTAAAGATTCATTTGTTATTATTACTGATGGTTACAAATATTATCTCTATCTTGCAAGAGATGGAACATCATGTTAAATAATTTATCTTCCTTGCCTTTCACTTTTTATATTCATGAATGTGCTATGAAACATGATCTGTTAAGTTAAAATTTAATTAACAAAATAAATTATGCATTCTTTAATATATTTTCATACATAAAAAGAAAAAATTAACAATATTAAGAGATATTGTATATAATGAACATATTCCATCTAATAGTTTAAAAAAGAACTCAAGTATGATTTAATTTAAAAATAAGTAAATTATAATTTACTAAACAAGTTGCATAAAATTTATTTCTTCTTATTTTCCCATCCTATTTTCTTCCTCTCTCTTTATTTTCTAAAAGAAGATAAAAAAAATCCTCAACCATCAACTTTTAATAACCACCTAAATTGTGTTTTTTAGCAACTTCAAAATGAGATAGAAATCTAATAATTTATTTTTATAATAAATAAAAAATTATAAAAACTTTAATATATAAATAATAATTTATTTTTATTATAAATAAAAAATAATAAAAATAATTTATAATTGTTAATAAATATAATGTAAATTCTAAATTGAGAGTAAAAAAAATTACATAGTTATTAAATTAATATAAGTTTATATTTTATAAAATCTCATAAATTTATTATAAGTATTTAAAGTGTTTTAAAAAAAATTTAGATAATATATTAAAGTGTAAGGATATAACGAAAAAAATTCGTGTAAAAAATTAGAAAATCTTTATGTATCTCGACATACCTTGCCACCATCACGCAACCACTGTTGGCAAGTTCCTTGATGAGTTTCTCAGATTAGCTATAAAAAGAACGAGTTTTACTCGTTTTTCTCGCACATATTTTCCCATCTCTCTAGAATTTTTTATCTTTTAAGTTTAGATTTTAATACATTTTATAGGAAACTTGAGGATGAAATATCAATAAACGAATTGTAATGCATCATTTATAACAAATAACTGTCTACATCGTGCTCAATAAATGATGTAGGGGTACAAAAATAATGTTTTCGCTAACAAGAACATGGTCATGTGGGTGACAAAATGACATCGTGGGTGACAAAATGACATCACATATGGACACATCTAAAACGCTTATGATTTAGATAAAAATAAATCGTTATCTTCAACCAGAAGGAAAATTTTCAAACCATTTTATAGTTGTTGTCATCTGACGCCTGATATTAAACGTTCTGTGCAGAAGCCAAAGTCTACTCTGACCCGTCCATTGTCCTATTTGCTCTGAGTCTATGACTATACAATATGCTTTAAGAACCCAAGCTTTAACTTTTACCAAAAACCAGTACAGTACTCTTTTTCCTCATTTATCTTATCACTTTATGGGCAAATCAAAATCTCAAGCTTTTCTGGGCAGAAGAAACTTGTCCGTATAAGTTTCATGCTTTCGTTTGATTCTTATTTTGGTATAAACTTCGTAACCTGCGCACTATCTTTGAACTCCACTCTGCCAATTTCTGCAGATCTCAAGCAAATGCACTTAACGTGCACTTGACACCTGTCTAATGCAACAATCCCCAATGGCTTCACAATCTTCCTACATTGAGATTCTACAGCTACTTGTTTACCTTTTTCTCCTTTCTCTTCACTCTTCATTTCTCTGGCCTCATTTGTATAGCCAAGAAGCCCAAAGTTTGTGTCTTTCTCAATGTATTCTTCTGGGTAGCTTCACTAGCTGGGAAGCTTTCAAGCAATGGCGTCTCTCACACCAGGAGTGCTTTCCAAGCTGCTCAACAATGCAGCCAACAAGGATGTGAAGGTCACTGGAGACCACCGTTCGGCTCTACTCCAAGTCATTGAGATCTTACCATCTCTGGCTTCTTCAGATGATCATGACCCATGGAAAAGCAGAGGATTTTTTCTCAAGATTTCAGATTCCAAGCACGCCGCTTATGTTTCTATAGCAGAAAATGACTTAGATTTGATCTACAACGATAAGATTCAACTGGGTCAGTTTGTGTATGTGACTAGACTTGACTCTGCTTCTCCTGTTCCTGTTCTCCGAGGGTTGAAGCCTGTACCCAGTAGGAAACCTTGTCCTTGTGTGGGTAATCCAGTGGACTTGGTTTCCAGTGATTTGTTGAACTTAAAAGCAAATGGTAATGATTTCACCTTTACTAAGAGTAAAAGCAAGGCACCCAAAAATATTGTCAAAAGTGCCAACGATAGTGTGAAGACTAGAGTCGATTTGAGAAATGTAAGAACAAAACCTGAAGGAAGGAACTTGGGTCTTGATTGTGCTGTAAAGGGTATGAATATGAGTACTGGCAATGTTGTTTCAAAAAGGGTGGTGAAGAATGAAGCTTTGGAATCGCGGAGACTGAGTTTGGATTCTGTAAGAAGAGCGTGGGGCCATACAAAGTCTGATCATGATGCTGTGCAGAGGACAACTTCACATTTCAAATCTAAACTGGTTCCTAATTTTTCCCATTTATTTTCTGTCAGACTGCCCCCCTCCTTTTCAATACAATTCCCGTTGATGATCTGATTATGAAGGATAATAGATGGAAATGAGATTTCACAGTGACACTCTTGTTCTGTTACATTAAATTTTTAGATTTGAGCTCCACTGATTTATCTTAAATTTTAGGTCTTGGAACCTCAGTTTGGGATTTTATCTAGATAGGACCCTTGGAGGTGTCATTTTCATTTTAAGGCCTCGGAAGTATTTTTTCTTAATTTAGGACTCATTTCAAGTTCTCAACTTATTACCGGTTTTATTTTTTTGGTTCGTAGATAGTTTGTTACACTATATACATGTATAGTGTTTAAAAAACTAAAAAAAAAGAAAGATTAACAAGGATTGATAGCTTTGTAAGTTCACTTTTGTTTGGAATGAAAGAGATTAAGAATGGAATTGTTTTTATATATTGGTATGTTTAGTTATATCATAGACATGTAATGGAATGGAAATAATTCCTTGAAGGTATAGAATTGTTATTCTATCATCTTTTAGGAATTGTTATTCCATTAACTTCCCATTGTATAAAAATATATTATTCTAATTTTGTCTTCCAAAAACTCAAATCCCAACCACTAATCACCAATTCTTTTTTTCAATTTTGATTACCTGATATGGTAGATCAACAATATGATTTCACTATCATATATTAATACATGTATATTATTTTACAAATAATATGAAATAAAAAATTATCAAAAATATTTTTTTCTTTTTAATTTTTTTAAGATTAAATAATATTTTTAAATAATAATTATTAGAAAAATAATAATTTTTAATAATATATTCTTTTTTATTGAGAAAATAACAATTAAATAACATTATTTTAATTTTACTGAATATAGGAGTATTAAGGTAATATATATTATTTTTCATTCCATTCTAATTGCAAACCAAACATTGTAATATTGATTTCTTTTTTAATTCATGTGATCAAATCAAATACTACAATAGTAATATTGTTTCCTTTACATTTAATTCTATTAACATTTCCATTCTCATTGCTTTTTCATTATCCGAATCAAACGTGATCTTAAGGTCCTAAATTGAGAAAAAACATTTTTGGTAGCTTAAAATGAAAAAGACACCCTCTAGGAGTTCTATGAAGATAAAATCCCCTTCTCATCCTCTTGCACTTACCATGCATATGATATCCAGGAATAGAATATATTCTTTGGCCCAAACTTTAGATATACGAGCAAAACTCCTGTAGGGAGAAATGCATAATGATTTAGCAGCTGCAAGAATTCCTTGCCCAAGTTGGCCTTATAATTGTGTTTACTTGAATGCTCTGTGTCCTATTGAGTATAATTCAGATTTAGGTATTCATTGTCTTTTATGGAATGAACTAATAAGTTAAAAGATGGAATTATCTTGAGATAAAGAAAAAAAAAATTTGGTTTTTCCTTTTTAACTTCTGCATCATTCTAGTTTCTACTAGAGATGACAATTTGACCCAACTGGTCAATTCCCCAAGGGTACCCGCCTTGTTTGGGTTGGTTTGGGGCAGACGAGTCAAATTGAGTCTTTGGTTGAGTCGGATTTTATCCATTATATCGTATATTTTTAAAAAGAAATTTCAGTTTTTAAAACTTATGTAGTATTCAAAGCAGGCCAACAGCTTGGGGCATTGACCTATGGGTAATACCCGAAACCACTCGAAACGGTTCAATTCAATTCAACTCACGGGCCAGTTCGATCATGTCTAGTTCCAACCCGAACTGACCAATTGTCATCCTTAGTGTCTACTTGTCTCTTGTTTGTATTCTTAAGTAGCCTAATTATTTGCTCTATCTGTAGGCCATTTCTGAAAAGGCTTCTCCTAAGAGCAATTCCACTCCAAGGTGTCCAATTGTTAGCATTTCACCACTTCAAAACAAAAATGAGACTTCTCCCTTTAATAATGTGCCTGCTAATAAGGAATTGAAGCCAAGATCGAAAAGCATAACCCCGAGTTGTGTTAAGGTGACTTGTTTCAAAACTTTGTCCGTGCAGAGAACTTCATGGGATGTGCTCCCACCTGCTCTTAATGATCTTGGAAAGGTGTGTTTTAAGTACAACTGTACAAGCTTATAGTTTTTCTGGCTTATTGTCTGTCATTTTTCATATTTGTTTTTTCTGTTGATTTCAATCACTGCAGCAAGTTGTTCACCATAGTAATGCTGCAGTTTTTGCTGCTGTTCGCTCACTTGAAGAAGCATCAGCTATGGAGAGTATCATTAATTGCACGAGGTATGCTTTTGACATTCAGTATCTATTGTTTTATTTGTTTTTGGTTTATTAAGTTTGAGTTTTCTGCTCTAAGATAGAGTCTACTATTCATTGTTTCATTTAAAATATATTAAGCATAATTAAAAATGTCATATTGGTTCCCTCTGTTTCTATTTAAGATACACTGATGCAATCATTTTTTGTGGAAATTTAGTAGTGTTACGTTAAACTTCTTGTTTGGGGGGTCGAAATGGGAAAATCTCACCCTAATTTTCTGTTGACGCTATTATTATTATCTTCTAATGTTTCATAACACGGTGACTACGCAATTCTTGTTCAATTTCATTAATATGGTGAACGTTGAAACTAGTCTTATTAACTTCTAAATGCTTCATAAGACGGTGGCTATAACCTTCTTGTCCAATTTCATTAATGCTGCTGTATAAGAAGTAGGTAAATCATACCAACAGTCCCTTAGTTTTTAATAGTATTCGTTGGGACTAACTTATGACTTGATAATGTAATTCCCTCATAAAATGTTCATATTTTTTTATTTTACTTAGTTTTGTTCTCCCTTCTGACTGAAACAGTACCTCAATGCTCATTTTGTTGTATCTCTTTCAAAATGTACAATGGTCTGAAAAGAAATAGGTACTTACACCAGTATAAATGTGTTGGACTACAGTGTACTTGTGCAAATAAGAGACAAATGATTATGAATTAAGTCATGGTTTATAAAACTATATCTGTGAGGGAATTATGGGGATGTGAAAGTGCTAGTGCAAAGTTGAACTTTGAGAGCTGATGGCTGTAAATTTGTCTCAAAATATATATATATATATATATATATATATATATTTTTTTTTTTTTTCCACGAACGATGAATGTTAAACAAGCTACTCCATACACTACCTTATGCACTCTCACCCTTCTCTTTCTGAATCTATTCATATTTTTAGAATGAAATGTCAGTCAAGGCAGAAGTGTGTATCAGGCAGTGCAGGAAGGAGTGTGTTTCGTATTGCCCTTTTTCCATTGCTGAGTTAGTATAGGTTTTGCATCATGTCAAGTTTAGTTTTTTCCTACATTTCAGCTTTTTATGATAGCTTTATTCTTTAGCCGGCATTTAAAGTTGAAAACGAGAAAACAACCATTGTTAACCTTACTTCTTCAGCATGTTTGCAGAACTATGCAAGTCGTCTGAGAAAACTTCTGCAGGATTATTGGTGCAAAAGTTTTTTGACTTGAATAAGATAATGTGGAATACAAACACAACTATCAGTTCCTTGGTGAATACAAGGATTTCTGGTGCAAAGTCAAATAGTCTCTCTATGGAACCGTATTGCTTACCAGATGATTGTAGAGCTTCCACTAGCAACTATGCCAAGTCATGGATTGAAGCTGCTGTAGGAACTAATTTGTCCAAATTTGATCTCTTCAAAGTTCTGGACAAGGACAGCATTCCAAATGGTGAGAAGTGTCATTGCATTGTCCTTGAGACAGCTCCCGCAGAACCAAACACAGAGAATTGTTCACCTATAAGCAAACTAAGTCCTAGAAATCATGCAAGTTTTTCTCCTTCTCAGAGATTTCTTTCATCTGCCAGAAAAGTAAATGCGGAAAGGGTGATGTCCAAGGGAATTGGATTAAAGGATGCCTCAAATTTAGCTGAGAAACTTCTCATGGTGTCTCGTGAGTGGTTTTTGAATTATTTGGAGGATTCATTGACAAGAGAATTCGGGCTTAATAGGGACAAAGAAAGCTCAGAAGTTACATCTCTACTGGGGCAGCTGAAAAGAGTCAATCACTGGTTGGATGGTTTGGTAGTTAATGTAACTCAGGATGGTGAGAGGATAGAAGGTTTGAGGAAGAAGTTGTATAGATTTCTATTGGATCATATTGATTCTGCTGTTGTTTCCTGCCGATAGGATATACAGGAAGACTAACAGAATTGGCACTTACAACTCACTATGGTAGACATGTTCCGAGCTCCAGTAGAATTTTGCTTACCGTCTAGTATGACCAGACATCTAGGTTTCTAACTTCTGTAGCTCAGGTAATGCTTAGAAGATAACAGATGACTCCGACATTGGTTTCTTTCAGGTAAAATGTATGGTTGGAATATTTAAGGAAACTTAAGAGAAATCATGGTATTAAGTATTAACTTGCTTTTCTTTTATGTTACAGCTTAATTGATTATTTAACCCCTTAGTCCTTTCCCTTGATCTGTCTAGCTTTTATTAACTCATCATCTCTATATAAGTCGAGAGTTGTACCTTGTACAGAGTTCCTGTTGTTTTCTAATTAGAAAACACAAGTGACTACTTTGTAGGAACAAAAACCAAGTAAAAGCTAGTTGTTTCTGTGAGCAGTAGCAGAAGAGTTGTATCTTGTGAACACAACATTCAATTGGTATATAAGCAGTAGCAGAAGAGTTTTTGTATGTGAAGTAATTGGAAAATAAGAATTATGAGATCAGTGTCTTCTCAGCATAAGGTGTCAGCAGTTTTGGTTAAAGCTTTAATTCCTCTACAAGACTTCATGTGGGAGTGCAATTTTTCTGGCCTGAATGGCCTTCCACATTGCCTGCATATTTCACCTTTTAACTTTAGTAAGTGAAAAAAGAACAAATTTGACCCATCTACTCTTAACACCTAAAGCTTAGACCTTTGGAATTGTGTTAAAAAGTATGTGATGGTGACATGCTACTAGAAATTTATTGTGAATCGAGTTATTTGATATCAGACTCATTTCATCATTATTATAATGGAAAAGTTATATTACTTAAATATACAACATAAAAAAATTGACACTTACGAGCATTTGGGTTCGCTCATTGGCTTATATGCTGTAGAAATTGATTTATGCTCATTTAATTCACTCTGTTGCTTCTTCTTTGAAGAGGTATATCCTCCATCAACGTATCTCCTGCATAAATTCATTCAAGCCAAATAAATCAACTACTGTTAAATAAAAAAAAACTACATGCAGAGAAAATATTTATAAAGAAGCAATCATATAAACCAGATTAGGGTATAGGATTAGTTATTTCACTGCATCTAGCATCAATCACTTGATCTTACCATAGTTTGAAGACTATAAATCTTTTTTTGCCACTTTTGGTGTGGTATTATGTTACTAATAATTGATAAATACATGAATGAAAATCTACAATTTTAAGCCATTTTTCTCACGTGTATCTTATGTGTTGCGCATAGGAGAATTGAACTTGTCTTGAAATAACATACATAACACTTATTTTTTTGGTCAGAAAAGATAATTTTCATTAATGGCATAAATAAGCATTACAAACACCACCACTAATCCTGATCCCATACACAACAAAACCCCAACTAGTAATCTTATCATACTGAAGGTTGCCCTATCAAACCCACTTTCAATTCCTCATGCTAATTCACTTAAACGTGATTAAAGAGGAACCAAAATCAGAGAAGAAAACTTCCATAGATTCCTACCGTCCAACAAAAACATTATCAAAAGAAGTTTAGCACTTTGACTCAAAAACAAAAGGATCAATCAGCTAGCAAACAACTCTAAACTTAAACAACAAATTAAGAATGTCATATAAAGAAAAATCAACACCCCGACCAACCACAAATCATAATAACAAAACTAAACAAAAATAAAGGCAAGAAAATGATGAATCCATCAGACCAAGGTGCTGCCAAACCTCACCCTAATGGCCAAAGACGAGACCCCATCATTGTCCTCAGAATCCGAGTCTTGAACTTCATCCATCAAAACAATCAAGCGGCCCACAAGGAGAAGAACAACTTCACAAGGAATAGAATGACTTCACAATGCATATTCACAAAGTGGACGACGGTAGAATGGAATCGAGTGGGAGAGAAAGAGTAAAAGGAGAGAGATTCGCAAGATGCAAGCAACGATGGAATCTGGATAGTGGGTGGTGGCTGTAGGTGTAGATGGGGCTAGAGAGTGGGTGGAAATGGAGGGTGAGGGTGGTGGCTCTTAGAAGTTTTCTTTTATACATTACACACATGATTGGTGCTTATAAAGTTACACACTCAAAGAGACATACAATTTGGTCCACATTCATGTAAATGAAATTTTGACACAAAAATATGTACCTTTTATTTTTGATTTGTTGAAGTTGTTGATCACTACTGCCAAAAACTCTAGCAGACAATCCCAAAGTTTCTGCTTTAATATCATATTTTCTACCGTTTAAATGCTGCTTATTTGTGTGACTAGTTTTGTGAGAATTACAATTCGATATGACCAACACTGAATCGTTTGTATCCACCCGCCTACAAGTAATCAAATTCCTAAACACGTTGGAAGCTCCACATGTATAGCTCTTGGGTGGTTTCGAAGATGATCCTGAAGCTATTTCTTTGGAAATATCATCATTATTACTCTTCTTACGGAGTGGTGAATTGGAGTTGAAACAACATAATATGTAGTCAAACTTATAATCTCCTCTTTGTTCTTCTACTTGTTTCTGCTTTGTGATATTAATTATGCAATACTTCTCTTGTTGATCTTCAAGTTTCATTGTATCAAATTCTTCAGTTAAAGTACTAGACCTGTCTGAACAGATGTAGTCAGTTGAAGATTCTTCTGTGATTTCTAATAACATATTTGCTGGATTGTCTGTTTTTGAATCTGGGTTCAGTTCAATATAATTCCCTGCTTCTATGTTCTGTTCTACCTTAATAGGAGGCTTTTCTGCATACATGAAGAATATTATCAATCCATCACTTAACAAATTCAGTGAGATTATGATGCGGATTAAGAAGAAAAGAGAACATATCAAATTTAATACACAGACTCTTTTTAAGACATGGAGATAACTTTTTTGAGACACATTGATATACCAATTTTTCTAAATTTTATGTAAATTTACATAAAATTGGAGCATCTGAATGTCATATTGTTTGGACACCACGAAAAATAAAGATTACAGGTAACTTACCAAAATGCGGAGCTGTAATTTGGGAACCTTTAAGAATGTATTCATTGTCAGAAATTGGGGTGATAAGGTCATCATCTACCAAATCTTGCCAAAGATAACCCTTCTTGTACCTCCTGTAATAAACAATTATATTTATTTTTATTTTCCATTAACTTTCTTAGTAACCAAACAAATATAGAAGAAACCCACATATAAACACATACTTTTAATAAAACTTTGAAATTATGTTAAAAAAAGGTCCCAAAAAACATGAACCTTTTATAAGACCAAACATAGCCATCTGGCATGTCTTTTCCTCTCAAATCTGCTAGCCACCTCTTTACATCTTTCTCAAATCAAAACATGCAAAATAAAAAGCAACGTCAACAACAAGAATAAAACTAAAAAAATGAGAAGCTATATATCCGATTAACGGGCAAATGTAAATTTGATTTACTCGATACCTCGGAGATGAACACCATTGCGAGTAAGACGATGAACACGAATAAGATGGGGATGTTGAATTAGTAACGTGCGACTAATGTAATATAAGATATGTATCCTCCTTGCTTACTTCTCCTAATACTCCTCCACTTTTGGCTTCCATTAATAAATATTATTTCGTCAAGTCCTCAAATTTATTTATTTATTTTTTCTTTGGCGATTTTTCTGTCCTCTTCTACATCTTCTGTAAAACCGAGACCACTACATCAACGTAAGACGGTCTTCTTTTTCTTCTTTTAATTCCAAGGCAATTGAACTGACATTTAACTTATTATAAATGCATTAAGAAGCAAGTAATAATAACGTAAATTGTTATTATTGTAACAATAGTATTTAATAACAACAGTATCTATAAAAGAGCCCGTTTGCCTTTTAAAAATAAAATCACTAAATCACCCTCATTTTTTTATATATGACATCTTTAACCCTAAATGTATTACTTATCTTTTGTTAGTTAATTGATTTAATAGTATAACTATTTTGGACAATACTTATTATTTGAAATGTAGCTTGTGGTTGTTGTGTATAATTTGAGCTTCTCTTTGGTTTCACCTTCACAAGTCATTTCGAAATACTTTTCTTTATTATCCAACACTTGCGTATTGTGTTAGGGGCTTTCTACCATGATTCAGGGCTATCCATCAGGAGTGATAAACTATAACTACAAGTTTTAATTTGCAGCTTTATATATATATATATATATATATATATATATACACACGTTGTTTCATAAAGTTTAGAACAACAATAACTCTTATTTTTCTCCGATTTTTATAATTCATAAGACGAATCTTTTGTAGCTATTCTACTTTACATAAAATACAAAAGATATAGGTATATCAAAGAATAATTTAAAGATAAAGATCACAATTAGAGAGTAGTACATGTGGGTGGCTCTCTTTAATTGATTTGTAGAACTTATTTATGCTCATTTAATTTAATATACATATTTAATATTTAATCTTTGTGTATTATTCTAAATGTTATTTTTAATTTATTGATCATTTATTAAATATAAATATGTTTAGTTAATTATTATTACGTAATTTTGTTTTGTTATCGTGCTTTTAAAGATTAATTTAAGTGAATATTTTTATAGACTAAATTAATTTTATCTCTTATTCAAAAAATTTAATAAATTTATTATTGATTTATATATTAATGATACATTTTTCATAATAAATTTAAAATATGAAAGTTAAGTTTCAAAAAGGTCATCTATATTTAATTTTGACACTTTGAATAAGAGTTTAAATTGGTGACTTCGACTAAAGCATTTATTAAAATAGTTTGATATTTCCTTATAAATAAAATATAATTTAATCTATCAGTTAATGATCTCCTCCAAAAAAATATTAATTAATTTTATTAACAAAAAAAAATTATTTATGTTAAAATACTTTTTCATACCTAAACAAAAAAATTAATAATTTGAATTTATATTTTTACTGATCTAATTAATTCTAAGCAGTAATGGTTAACTAACTAATTATTCTAATAAATTCTCCATTAATTGTTAATTGTTTATCTATTGTCAAGAATTGTTTGAATCAATTAGGGACGGGCGGGGACGAATTTGAATATAACCGTCCCCGAACTAAATTATAAAATCTGTTCCTGAAACCGTCCGAAAACTGTTGCAGTTCGGGGACAGTTTTTTACCCGCGGTTAACAGTTCGAGACCATTATTAAAAAAAACAAAAAAAAAACATTTTTCAAAATCCTATTCAATTGAACTCCTTTTAGCAATGTAATCCAACTAAAACAAATGGTTGATATTGAATTTGTTATTTTGAGTTTATAATAAAAAAATTCAACATTTAATAATATATATTTCTATGAATCTAGATAAGATTAAATACATATAAACAAGAAACACAAGATATAAATAAAACATTATGAACTATTACAAATATTCTAATTAAATAAATTTAAGAGAACTTCAATTACAATAAATAAAAACTATTTCTTCTAATTATTCATCAACTGTACGCGTTTTTTGCAAAAATCAAACATATAAAATCACTTTTATAAACCAAAATAATAAATTGATTAATCAATAATGTAAATTTTTTACCTCAACATCATCTTCTACAATATTTCAACATCTACAAATAGATATTCATGTTTCAGAAACAATACTGAAATGAAAAAAGCATAGTTTCTCAAGGTTCTGCAAAGCCTTCCACCATAATACAGAAATATCATTAATTATAGCATACATGATAAAAGTTAACCATATTTCAACATCTACAAATAGATATTCATGTTTTAGAAACAATACTGAAATGAAAAAAACATAGTTTCTCAAGGTTCTGCAAAACCTTTCACCATAATACAGAAATATCAATAATTATTTCAACAATCAGATATAAATTAACCATATTTCAACATCTACAAATAGATATTCATGTTTCAGAAACAATACTGAACGGCAATGTGAACAGCGATGGCTGGCGCTGTGAACGGCGATGGCTGACGCTGTGAGAGGCGACGGTTGGCGCTGTGAATGGCGATGGCTGGCGCTATGAGAGGCGACGATTGGTGCTGTGAATGGCGACGACGCAACACTGTGAATGGACTGGTGATTGGTGAAGACGCAGCAACTGGCGACGACGCAGCAATTGACGAAGACACAGCAACTGGCCAAGACGCATCGACTGGCGACTACGACTAGCGAAGACGCGGTGCTGTGAGATGGAAGAAAAATGAGAGAAAATGATAGCATGGAATAGGGATGGCCAGATGTGCTCTAAGCCTCTGAGAGATTAAGAAAAAAAAAGAGGCGTTGAGAGTCTGAGCAGAGTAAGGATGGAAAAATTAGGTTTATATATTAGGTTAAAAATAAATAAATTTTAATTAATATATAATTTATTTAAATAAATAAATTTTAATTAATTTCGGGTACGGACGGATACGGTTTTGAGTATAACCGTAACCGAACCGTACCCGCTCATTTATGTTCGGTTTTTACCCGAAACCGAACCCATCCCCGAAATTACACGGTTAAAAACCAAACCCGCGGTTTTTTTATCCATCCATAAAATCAACTCTATTCTTATCTTTAATTATATATTATTATATTAGAATTTTTAAAACCAAATATTGTGACAAAATATTTAGGTTTTTTAGATAAATTTGATGAATTATTTAAAATCACGTAATTCTTCTTTAAGTTAACCTTGAGAGTATACTTATAATTTATTATAAATGATTCATGCCCTTGTGAACTCTTTATACAATATAAAATTTGACTATCAAGTTTTAGTACATCAAATTTTTGATGTTATTGCTTGCGATTACAAAAAAGTTTTTGGTACCATTGTTGAAGAGAGATAATGTTTTTAATTTTTATTATCAAAATTATTAATGCTTCTTGTAAATGTTTGTTATTTTTTGTAAATATTTGTAAGTTGTTTAATTAAAAAATCAAAAACTTAAAATTTAAAAATTTAAAAACTTTAAAAAATAATTAAAAATTTCTAAAAAATATATTTTTAAAAACATCCAACTA
This sequence comes from Hippophae gyantsensis, assembly GCA_030763125.1. NCBI lineage: Eukaryota > Viridiplantae > Streptophyta > Magnoliopsida > Rosales > Elaeagnaceae > Hippophae > Hippophae gyantsensis. Next base: position 16,234,598 of record CM061030.1, read on the forward strand.
CATATAAATAATGCATAAATGAACTATCTCTACGGTATATATCATTTACTGATAAAATAGTCGATATGTATTTTTTGATGTCTGAAAAAAGAGCTTCTAAAAATTAACAGTTTAGTTTTTCACTTTTTTTTAACTCTAGTTAATTTTCAAAAATAAAAAATATTTACTAAAAAGTTAAATAATATTTTGGTAAAAAAAAATTAATTACTATTTAAAAATGATAAAAATTATATTAATATTAGAATTGGATATTAAAATAAATAGTTTTTAATAATATAAATTACTTAGAAGATTGATACATTGATCAAAATACCTATAATACTCACCGATAGACTAATTGTCACAGTTAATCGAGAAAAGTGCTAACTAACTAGTGTCAGATTAAAGAGATAGTATAGACCTGAGAAAAGTATATATCAAACTTTAATTTTTTAAATGGAAAAATATTTTGTATGTTGCCTTAATTTTTTTTTATAAAGATACATATTAATATCAAAATTATATAAAGATATATTATTAATATGTTATTTTATTAAGAAATATATCAGTTATTTTTTAAATATTTAAAAATATAAAATAAAATATATATGTAAAATTTGACAGTTACAAACTTATAATTTTATCATTTTAAAAGAAAAAAATTATCTAATATTGTTTTATTTTTGTTAAATTTGATTAAAACTTGCTTTTTATAACTATTTTATATTATATTATAAGTTTTAAAAAAAATAACTTATGATATATCTCTTAAAAATATAATATTTTTTTGTATACATCTAACAAAAAAATAAGCTATCCGTTGGTATCTTAAATTTTAGTCAAATTCTCATAAAATAATGGAAGAGTTTTAACAAAACCTATTACAATAATGAATTAAGAACAAAGATACAAGAGACAAACCAAAATGTAGATCAGAGAAGCATCGATAACGGTACGGAAGCGGCCAAGATAAGAGTCAGCCAAAAAAGCATCATACAAAGTCTACAATGACGCCGTTTCAGACCAGACATATACGCTCTGTGCATCCCAGGCAGTGGACTATCCCAAAGGACCAGTTAAATAGGTTATGAGGTTGGAGGAAATTCCATATTAGGCATTCCTCTCAGCAATTTCCACACCTGTATATAGAAAAGTAAACAATATTTTGAAGATATTTATGTTTCTAATTCTAAGCTATAAACAGTGCGATTAATAACTAGCATTGGATTAAGCAAATTTATCTATGATGAAGGAATCGGATCTCCAACCGCCGGAACAGGATCGGAAGACGAGACGGCCTTTGAAGTCACCATCTACGGCGTCGTCTAGAAGAGGGGTTTCTTGATCGGAGATGACCATTTTGGTGGTGACTGGTAATGATGGGAGAAACTGATGTTTGATTAAGAACTAGTATAGTTCTCCTTCTTCTCCCATAATTTGCAGATTTAATTGGCTTCGAATTCAAGAGTAGACAAACTTTCTTCCAAGAAATTAAAGCGATCAAATCGAAACAACAGCGAGAGTGACCTGACCCACCATTGAATTCTGCAAGAAAGTGCTTCTCCAACTAGTACTTTTTTTTAATAGATTTTTTAGTTGAATTTTTATTGTTGAAGTCAGAATAGAAAAAGCCCTAGCTGGCCATCTTTATTTTTTTTTCAAACTTTTAGATTTCAAAATTCGACAGAGGGATCAATATTCTCAAACTCTAAGAAATCCATAGAGGTAACAGTATCCCGTGTGGACTACACCTCTACTAGACTAGAGAATGGAAGCAGCCCAACATATGTGCTCTACGCTCTTTGGGCAAAGGCTATCTCCCGTATCAAGAAGTTGGCATGTCACTTTAAATAGATGATGCACCCTAACCATAGGCCTTACGATCTACACCAAAACTGGCACATAGAGCAGCTTCACATGTTCTCTATCGTACCTTAATTGACAATAGACCTTGATATTAGGCAACAATAATGCCTCAGGTCCAAGAATAGTTCCAAGTTCCCACACTCCACCCCACCCCGCACAAGCATATGTTTGTGTGATTTAGAGCAAGGGACCACAAGTCTCCAACCAGATGGTGAGAAAACACCGCGTGAAAACAAGGATTGATTACACTAATTGATTGTACTAACAATCCTAATAGGATGGAAAAATCCATCAATAAGACATCAAGGAATTTTTCTAACTTAACAAACAAATCATGCTTCGATAACTTGATAATTTTGAGTACCCAAAGCATAGGGATGATAGACCAGGGGCTTCACAAGCAACATGTGGTCAAATGAATCACTTAGAAAACATGAAAACAAGTCTCACAAACATGAAAAAGTCAAGATCAAGAAAAACCCAACTAGAATCCAATCATCCAAGTCAAGAAAGCCCGTGCATCGAACCACAAGTCTTTCAACTAGATAGATGCATGGCCACCCGACTAGACAGAGTGTGGTCAGATCAGATACGACCAGACAATGTGCATTAGGCTGAACAAAAGCATCATTGGATATGATAATGGCCAGATGAATGAGTGGCTAATTGGACAGACTTGAGTCAGACATAGTCAAGTCGAACGAGCCCGACCCATGAGTTGGGAAACCATGCACTGCCCTCCACATGTCGTATTGCCATTGGTATTTAACCCGCTTTTTCATATTGAGCAAAGCTATTAGTATTAAACAACAAAAAATTTCCAACAAAAATATTATGATATTAGTAATTTAATTGGACTAGTAGAACGAATTTACATACCTTGTAGCATGTGAACAATGAAAGGAATCTTCAAACCTCCAAGCTTTATCTCCCAACATGATAAACAGAACATGTGGGTATCCTTATAATCTCATAGTTGATCAAAAACACTTTTTAGTTCTCTAACTAGAGCTCTTATGTGTGAAGCTCTTCTTGTTCTCCAAATACAATTTTGTATCAATAAATTCTTCTTGAACATTATGGGTTTGGGTTGAATTTTGTTTCTCACAAATTCTTCTCAATTGAGTATAAAATTTTCTCTCTAAAATTCACTAGTGTGACCTAACCATAGTGTTGTTGTGTTAGGATGATTTTATAGCAATTAACTTTGGCACAAGTTATTTCGATCATCAACTCCCAATTTCACTCCTAAAAGGAGCCATTCACCCTATCAAATTGTATGCTACAATGAGAATCATATTTCCACTTGATTAGCCATCCATTGGTTACATATAAGACTCTCACTTATAATTGTGTACTATAATTTAATCCAATTAAATTACTTAAATAACCTATAAATTTAAATCTAATTTGACTTTTACTAAAGTATCTTTACTTAAATAATCCTAACTATGATTATTGAGTGACACATGTAGAAACATCTGTAAGTAAATAAACAAATATTAACAGTGTCTATAATATGTCTAATCCATTCCTATTTAATTAATTATTATACAAAATATCTCTAGTTATATGTCTGCACATTAGTTACCTTGGATAATGGTCACTCCATTCCAAATTGATATGGGTCGTACTAGTGATTTAGATAAAGTTTCCTTTAGAAACTTTAATTAAAGGTCACAAACTACTTTTATTATTTCACTTAAACTCAATCATTTTGTATATATGCTTATACATTGAGTTTTAAGTAGAAATACCAACACATTTTTGATAATCCTTGTTTGCTTGAAAGATAGAGTATGCATATCTTGTAAGGATCAAATCTCCACCAAAAAAGACTAGAATATAATTCCTCGTTCTCCTAAGATACACGAGGATGCCAACAACATAGTAGATGTGAAACCTAGTACACAATATGACATACATCAGACTTTCAACTACTAATGCATGTAGCATCTATCTCACATCCTTTAACTTTTGTGGTATTTTTAAACATTACTCATTAGATAGGGTAATTCCATACATAGTACACAAAGTAACTTTCTTGGAATTCAACATCGAGAACCTTGACAACACTTTATCTATATATGATGCTTGAGATAGGGTAAAGAGCTTGTTCTTACTATCATAGATGATATATATGCCCAGAACATAGCTTGTTTCTCCCATATCTTTCATCTGCTTAGCTAGCCATTGATTTACGTCTTATTATATTTATACACTATTGAAAATAAGTAGAAGATTGTCTACATGAAGCATTTGGAGTACCACATTTCCATCATTGATGAGTATGTAAGCACAAGGCTCATCAAGTTTCTTCTCAAAACCATAAGTTACATAGTTTCATTAAATTTGATGTTTTATGATCTTAAGGCTTGCTAGAGTCCATAAATAGACCTCTTAAGCTTGAAAACCTTTTACTCTTGGCCTTCTACCATGAACCCCTCTGGTTGGACCATATAAATGGTTTTCTCAATATATCTATTCAAGAGTGTTGTCTTGATGTTTATTTGACAAATCTGGTAATCAAGAACTGTTGCTATGGTTAAGAGTATCATATTGGATTTAAGAATTGCCACTAGTCCAACTTTGAAAGTTTCTGTTTTTCATCCATTTCCCTTTTCCTCTTGTAGAGTCATTTGTATCCAATAGGTCTCACCTAACCGGGCTTGTCTATAGGTCTCAAGAAGGAGTCAAAATACATTGATTCCATCTTGATGTTCATAGCTATAATCCATTTATCTTTATCAATATCCTTCATTGCTTGTTTATAAGGCAATTGTCATATATACCTATTGGATAAAACAACTTGTGCCTTATCAGTTCTCGTGTTTTGGTTAGGCATTCTAATGACCCTTCTATTATGACAAAACTATGGTGGATCTTGACTGTGGATTGTGGTTTCCTAGTTTAGTCGATTATCAATGTTAATTGGTGGTGTTTGTTTGATTTTATTGGACTCTAAATCCTCGAGCTCGACTTTTCTATAAGGCTTGTTCTTGTTCTTGTTCATATAATCTTTCTCAAGAAATATGGCTTTTTTCAACAAAAACAACTTATTGTATTGACTATTATAAAACATATCTCATTTTGTTTTTTAGAATATCGAATAAACATGCATACTTCTTACCTTGTTTCCAACTTCTTAATCTTCCCTTTAAGCATGTGTATTAGGCATCCCAAAATGCAAATGTGGCACAAAATGGGTTTATGTTCAATCCACAGTTTCACAAGAGTCTTAGGGATAGACTAATTAGGAACTACATTCAACTACTATACCACTATTTATAGGGCATATCACCAAAAAAATTATGAGGGTAGTGATGCATAGTTCATCATTCCTAACTTTGTCAAGCAAAGTCCCACTTCTTTATGTAACACAATTTTGTTGCGTAGGTGTTGTGAGCTACTAGACAATCTTGTGCTCTAGCAAGTTAATAAACTAATATTTTTTCTATTATTTTTTAAGCATTTTTATGCATTTTATTTAAGAATTTTACTTCTTGGAGGGTATTTTTATCATTCTAAAGACGTATAAATATTTGGGGAATTGTTTACAATTTTTTAGAATTGTTTGGAATATTCTATCAATTTTATAGAAGTCGGTGGCTACATCTAGGAGTGTTTGTGGCCGAAAATAGTTAAAATAAAGGACTAGAAACAATTAAAAATGGCCTAAGTGGATTAACTTACACGTATGTGGAGCATAATAGAAGGCATGACCTAACAGCTTGAAGAATGGGCTATGTGGATGTCTATAGTCAAAGAGTAGAAGTAGTAGGATAAGTAGATGCGCCAACTAAGGACCTCATGTGCCAACTAGGTAAATCATATAAACAACCTTATACTCAAGTTCATATTCTTGGTTCTCCACCATTTACTTTGCTATATTTGGACTAATGGACTTCTCTTGTTATATCTTGTCACATATATAGATATTTTCTTTTCCATAGTGAATGATTGTTCTCATTTTATTTAGTTTTACTTGCTTAAATCAAAAGATGGAATTTCTCATGTTTTCCATTATTTTCTTAATATAACTGAACATCGGTTTCAAACTAAAGTTTTAGCCATACAAACTTACGGAGGTGGGGAGTTTATTCCTCTTGTAAGGGACCTTAAAAAGATGAGAATTATTCATAGATTCACATATCCACATACATCTTAACAAAATGGAGTTGTTGAAACTCCCAGTAGATGCATTGTTGAAAAGGTTTAGCATTGCAGATTGCCATCTCGTGTCTTAAGTGGTAAATCACCCTATAATGTTCTCTTCTCTAAAATTCCTGATTGCAAGTCTTTAAAAATCCTTGGTGCTCAATGTTTTCCCTGTGTAAGTGCTTACAACAAAAGCAAATGCAAGATAGGTCACTGTCTTGTGTCTTTTGAACTAAGCTGCATCACGACATTATAATTATAAACAATGAAAACAGTCAAGAGCTATGGTAAAGACCTGTGCTTCATGTAAACTGTACGTTTATTACTCATTATATTTTAAGATGGACATAGGTGATGCAGCCACTTCATCTAGTTCAAGTATTGGTTGTCTACTCCTATTATAATACCTTTACAAATATATTTTTCTTTCTAATTTATGGTGTAACGGTTGATTAGAACGTGTTGAATAGCTGTGGAGTAGGAAAATAGATAAGCTTTGATAAGAAGTGCTCATTGTTTGGTTCATGAATTAATATATTCGATTAATGCCATGCAGCTTGTTGAACCAAAAATAAATAAAATAAGGCTGTGCAGCTTTAAGATATCCATTCATGGGACTAGTCAACGGTGGGTGATCATTTCACCAAAAGATGAGCATAAATAGTTAAGAAATAGGGTAGTTAGGAATTTGTAAGAGCAAACTTCTTGATGCTTGTAGAATAAGGTCATGATGTATATTCCTTATTGATTGATAGACAGAATAGCATACAGTTAATATCCATTAGTACTAGTACAAATTATTTTACGTATGTGGGTTGGTTTGTCTTTAGATTACATGAAATTAAATTGCACATTTTTCGTAAATTGAACGCTTCACATGATCCTTCCCTGCTCTATCAATCACCTAACCAAGAATTATGCACATTTTGCTAAAGATACCAAGAAACGTAAGGTTCAAAAATAAGTTGGGAAAGAAAAATAGTTTCTAACTTGTGATGAGTGGCATGTTTGAAAAAACATTTCGTGCTCCTAATGTTCTTTCCTCCATTGATCTTAGCTGCTTATATATATTAATCAGAAAGAAAAGAAAATCCAGAGCAGGGCTCAATTTGGTTGTCATATCTAGACCAATAACCATGAGATCACGTAAGTCTTCAATTGTAAGCCTAGTAGTGCCTGCTTTAATGCTTATACTAGTACTTGGCCCAGCTTCAGATGCTGCAATTTCATGCAGTGATGTGATTAAAGCTTTGAGACCATGTGTGAACTATCTGTTGAGTGGCTCTGGGAAGCCACCTGCTTCTTGCTGTGCTGGAGCAAAATCTCTGGCATCTGCTGCTTCAACTCCAGCTGATATGAAGTCTGCTTGTGAGTGTATCACGTCAGCAGCCAAGCAATTTAACCCAAATAACCAATTGGCCCAGGCACTTCCAGCCAACTGTGGGATCAACTTATCCTTCTCGGTTTCACCCAATACTGATTGTTCCAAGTGACTTTTCATTTCTCTCCCCCTTTCAATCTCATAGTGGTTCTCTTTTAAATGTTTTTCAAACTTTATCTTTTGTACTGACAAAAACTTTTCATGATTGTTTTCTCCTTGGCTGCAGGGTTGGTTGAAAGTTGAAACTGAGAAAACTAGAAGCTGTGTTTGTGAAATATATGATAAGACTTCTTTTATGAAATTATGTGCTGCATGTCTGGGGATAATATAATATGTATGCTGTTTTCTGATATTGAAGCCTTGAATCCAAATGGTATCTTCCTAGTTCCTGGGATACCTTTCAGTCCATAACTATTGCTATGTAGTAATATGCAACTTGATGTTCTGCATCATACAATAATAATATATGTCATTTTAAGAAATTTCCTATTTATTCATCATAATAATTTTTTTTTCTTTGTTTAGGGGTAAGATCTTGAGAATAAGTATTATTTAATACTCATGCCCATTTCCATACAGCATATTGATAGTTTGGCATGTGTTACATAAGTCATTGAGGTATATTCTAATTAACTGTTGGTATCATTATCCACTTATGTTTCCATCTAGGGTTGGGCATTCGCACTACTACGAAAATGATTGATTTTGCCAGTTTTTAATCGATTAAAATAATTTTTTTTGCCAATTTAGGAAAATCAAAGGAATAAGAGCATTTTTTCACCGGTTTTTTAAGCCGGCTAAACTTAAAAAAAAAAAAAAAAAAACTGGCCAATTTTTATCTGTCCTCAAAAACCAATGAGTTTTTTTTATATTTTATTTTTGCCGGTTCTTGAAAACCAACAAAAATGTTTACCTGATTTTTCAAAAAACTGACAAAAAATAGTATTTTTCTAGGTATATTCAAATTAAGACATTCATATTTACAATAAACCTAATCTATCAAATGAAAATCAAAATATTGAATTAGTAAGTGTTAATTTGAATGTCCTAAACAACTGATTACTTTGAATATTTTTTAACATTATACAATGTGCTATACTTTATTTAGCTTGGACCTTTATTGACTATTGGCAAAAATGCTGCCGCCCACTTATCCCTTATTTGAACATGTTGTGCTGATTGAATGCTATATTGCCCCGGTCCTATAAGGCATAAAAAATAAATACAACGTGTTAAAAAATTTAACACAAAGAAATAAAAATATAATTAATATGAAAGTAAGATTACATACTATGTCAACAATTGATGTATTATTACTGGTAAAATTTTCTTTTATATATCTCATAGCATAATAACCTTATAAGATGTTTTCCGATTGCTTAGGTCCCATTAATCAATCATACTTGAATATAAAAAATATTAAATAATATAAAATTTGGATCATATTATACTTACAAAATGTCTTGGATGCATGTTAAATTATTACCTGTTATAACTCGTCAAACTTTACAATATTATTGATATAACTTATTACAAATTAAAATCATTATGATTAATCAATTATACTCAATTTATTAATTAATTGAACGTTGGAATAAAATAATACTTACATAGATATGCTCCGTACTATTGATTCATTGGATCTAAAAAGTTAATAAGGTGTTTCAATGTGATTTTTATTTGATTTTAAAATTAAACAACATTAGACTTAAAATATGATATATTTTAATAATAAATTATATTTATCTATTTAAACAAATATTTTGAAATGTTCAAAAGCGTACCCAAATGGATATGGTATTAACCATTTGGTATGCTCATCTTGCTTATCTAACATGTCATTAGATATTGTTAAGGCTCTTTCCAAGAAATTCTTTACAAAGACATTATCAATGTGGCTAGGATCTATAAGCCTATAGGTTTAAAATGATATGTGATGCGAATCTCGAAAAGACTAGCTTTGAAAACCTACAATAAACAAAGCAATGTGAACCCAAAGGGTCGTAACCTTAAAACTCAATAATATATTGAGTAAAATATGCCAAGAAGCTAGAATGTAGATTACGGGATAAGAAGCATGTAAAACACCATAAAATTCATATAAGTGTTCAAAAAAAATTTAAATAATGTTTTAAAATATAGGAACGTGTAGGGAAGTTTTTGCATGAAAAATTGGATTGAACGTGAAAAAATTGGAAAACTTTTATGGCCACACCAAGCCCCTCATGGTACCATTCATCTGACCATCAGTGTATTCCTGATTGGACCCTCGATAAGGGTGGTCAACGAGCAACAATTTTGGGTCTATAAATGGCCAAAAATTTCCTACTTTTCACACAAATCTTCCCTCTCTTCTTTGTCTCTCTAAAGCTTTATCTCTCTAAAAAGTGTTCAATTTTTTTGGTGTATTTTGGAGAAAATTTTAGGGATAAAATATCAAAAAGTATGGGTTCAGAAGTTTAGTAGTAGAATAACTTTCCAGGTAGACATTTTCTACTATAACTTTTTATTTCATGCATTATTTTTCATAAAATTGTCATACATCGTATGTTATGAAGAAAAAGGAAAATCTAATGCCATGATTTTATAATTAATGTTATAAATATTGTTAAAATGAGATATTCGTTATAATTAAGAAAAACTAAAAATTAAGAAATTGAGAGAAAGAAAGAGAGAAGAATATGTGTTTTGAGGTATTTTTGATGTGTAAAGAATGAAAGTATTTATAGGTGAGGATAGGAAAACAAAGTGAGTGGAAAAAATGATTAAAAATGAAGGAAACACATAGTAGGTGATGATGATGTCATCATTAATGTCATGGTAGGCAGGTGCGGTGGCGCACACGTATGGGGTAGATGGGCACAACGGCGTGCATGGATGGGGCAGATAGGCATAGATGGGCGTGTGGTGCGTGCGGACCGAGCACAGATGGGTGCCGACGCACACGGACTGGGCGTTGTGCGTGCATTAGCCGGATGCGTGCGCAATTTCATCCTTTTTGACATTTTTGACCCATTTTGTCCAATTTTTCCATCTTTTTTTAATTTTTCTCATTTATTTTATGAATATATTTGTGATGTATTGCCTCCAGTATTTTTCTATGTCTTTAAGTTACTTTTTTAAGCGAAAATACCTTAAAAATAATAAAAAAATCTGTGATTCTGAAAAGACAAATTTATATAAATATATATTTTTAATCAATTAATATGCATAAAATCATGATAATTTTTGTGTTTTTTGAGCACTCATCAAATATGAAAACCTTTCACATGCAATTTAAATGTAAAAGGCTTAACCTAAAACCTTATTTATTGGCCATTATATTGTATGTTTAGTTAAACTGGGACTACTTTGATGAATTCTAATTGAGTTTATAAATATTTTGGATTTAAGTTTATGAACTTATATTGAACTTTTCTTTTTGAATAGAAAGTCTTTAAAGGTGTCCAAATTGTTATAAAGAATTGGTTTTTAAATGATTATTAATTGATTTTTCATAATTATTTAAGAAATTTCCTTTTAATATAATTATTTTCACAAAATTCAAGTACCTTTATTTCGGGGCGTGATAATATGGTATCAAAGTGTGGTTTTGATCTCCTAGGAATAATTTTTTCTAAAAGTTGTTTTTTTCTTAGCTTACTTTCTCGTAGAATAGTGAATAAAAAACATTTGCAAGTTAATTCCACCCAGTAACAATTTAACTTGGGAAGAGCCCGAAGAGAAAGTAGAATTTACTTCCACATATAATTGTAAAGATTCATTTTCACTCCAATGTAACATAAAAAATTGACAATGTTACAAGATGATCTTGGAAAATAGGACATGTCTTTTATCTTCAGAATGTCTTCACACTAGCTACTTTTGATTTTATAGAAAAGTTGGATGTTTTACGAGCAATTTGTTAGATTGAATAGATTTTGGGAACAATTGACAACATTTTCTTTTTAAGAGAAGTTTTCTCAAAAAATTGTAACAGTAATAAATCAGATTGAACATGTTGAACAAGAGACAAGCCAAGATCTTAAATTATTCTTCAAAGTCTTAATGAAATGATTGAATTTCATACCACCAATTTTGAGTTAAAGTCAATAGTTTGGTTAACAATAGCATAAAATTTTCGATAACCATAAATGACCTTTTTGAAAACTATTATTTTGACCTTTTCAGTCGATTAGTTAACCTTTCTTACAATAATCAAATCCTTCATAAACATGTGATCGAAAAAATCTATAAGAGGAAAGGATAAGGACATAAGCATTACAACTCTAGGATAAAGATCACAGGAGAAAATCTTCATGATATCTGACAAGAGAAACTAATAATCAATGATGATTGATATGATTTTACTATTCAACCAATGGATACAAATTCTTTTTTGCACTTATGCCACTCATTCTTTCACTTTTTTTTAAATTTATACCCAAGTGTTAAATCTTACAAGCCCTTTCTTCCAAAAATCCTTTTGGAATCTCTTCTAGTACCTTTTTGTTTATAAATGTTCAATTTTTATGGCAAAAAAAAGTGAACCTTTCCAGTATTTTCTTTAAATACTAACTAGAAGGAAGATAAAATCAGAAAAGTGTAATCCCTCTAAAATTCTTTAGAAGAATATATTGATTATGGAAAGAGCTTGACATGCTACCAGTGATGAATAAATATTAGAATGTATTTTTGGAAGAGTTACTTGGACTTTTCCTAGCTCAAGAGCGATTCTATAATCACGTTAGACCTATGTCAATAACTATCTCTTCCTAATCGAATGACATCTGAGAAGAAATGAGATTAGGAAAAAGTTCGATAAATTGTTGACAAAGGATTCGTTCGACCAAGATCATTGCCTTGTGGAACGCTTATTCTGAAGGATGTAAATTTTAAGTTATGCATCGATTATCATTAAGCAACAAATACAATTAGATTATTTGATCAACTTGAGGATACAAGTTTTCAAAGTCAAGGCATCGACAATTATAAGTTAAAGATACCAAAACTACCTTTCAATCTTAGAACAAGCATTTTAGAAGAATGAGAAACTCATGGGAGGACCACTTTGAAACGATTAGAGATTGATGGAATTACATGAAATTCAAGAAAAGGAAAATTTAGAGACCACAATACTCCACATAATTGACCCAAAAGAAATCAATTTAGTATCAAACAAAGCACCTAAACAACTCGATACTAGTTGAAGGTGAGGTCATCAATTTCATCTATAAATTATCGTATGATGTGTGTTTAAAAACATTTAATATATCATGATTTTATACATGTTAATTGATTAAATAGTTTGTCTTTTTTTAGTTTTATTATCATTATCATTTTAAATAAATCTATCTTTTTCAGAATCACGTGTATATTTTGTTATTTTAAGGTTCAAAAGGATTGATCAAAACTTGAAGAATATATTTGAAAGCACTTTATTATAATTTTAAAGCTTAAAAAATAATATGTGTAAAGCATTGCATATGTTCTAAACCATGAAAATAGGTATACAATAAAATAAGGATTCAAAGTGTAGATCTTTGATGAATGCTTCTAAATTTAATAATACTTTTCATGCTTCACATAGTAGGATTCATAACCATCATACATCTTTGCATGTTGCACCATATTCTAGAATGAATGGAAATTATAATGACATGTTCAAAAATTCTACTATAAAGCATAAAGTTGTTGGTTTAAAGAGGCATGTAAAATTTAACACTCATAATTCTAGGACTAATTACCATCATCCTAACATATATGCTGCATTTTCATTTAGAATGAATGATAAATTCAAAGGTAGGTCCAAGAATATGCCTATAACAACTAGGCATTTGATCTTTAAGACAAAAATATAAAGAAACCAAAATTCAAGAAAGTACATGTTTGGAAAGATTGTCTCTTTTCAGTCAAGTAACTGTTGTTCTTTATTTTTTCACTTAGATACATTTGTTTGAGTGCTTAATAACCCTAGGTGAACATCTTTAATTTTATTTTTTGTTTTCATTTTTATTGATATTTCTTAGTTTTAACAAAAGTAGATAAAACATAAAATAAATAAATAAAGGAGGGAAGTAGATATGCTTTTAACATTGACATGATCATTACATGCTCTATTTATATTTAATTTGATTGGCTATACATTATATGATGGATATTTTGACTTATGGATTTACATATTTTTCATAGTTAGTGATCAATATTGACATGAATTACTCACATACTCATTGGACACATAAGTATGTCATGCTAGAAGTTTATAATTAATTATGTGAGATTTTAGAATATGAGATAACCTTGACTGTGAAAATTAAGGTTAAACTCTCTTCACGATATAAAATACTACTATAAAAAGACACCTAGTTTTGAAAGGACTACGTACTATGATATGTGAAAGTTAACATAGCAAGTAGAGAGGGTTACCTCACAACTAGTATGAAAGTCATCATACTAAGTATATCAACTTGTGCATATTTTCTTAAAAAAATAATAGTAGTAATATTAAAGGAAAAAAAATACAAAAGATTTTACATGTACAAAAAGAAAGAGTCACAATTGGTTATATAAAAAGAAAATAAATATCCCTCATAAAAAAATAGATTAAAGTTCTCTCTTGATAAGTAAATTTTATTTTGTGTAAGCATGAATTCAATTGCAATGTTCTTATGATAGGTGATATTCTTTCTTTTAAATCTTTCATAACTGTTCATAATTGATCATAAATAAACAAATTGACATCCTATTCCAATTCTAATACATATTTTACTTTTGGTATTGTCGATATTTCACCATATGTTTTAGTATATTTGTATGTCTTGTCTACATATATTTATGTTGTGAATGGATAATCACCATATGTTTTAATATATTTGTATGTCTTGTTTACATATATTTATGTTGTGAATAGATAATCACACTTTGAAAAATATTAATTTCATAATTTACGTGTACTGTTGTAGTTATGTTAAGCTAAGTCTACTTACCTGAATTAAAAGAAATTATATATATATATATGTCAATTTTTATAATTTTTTTAATTCTAATTATTTAAAGGAGTGGTAAAATTTTAGGAAAGTTTATTCATTTTTGGATAACTTATTATTTTTAACTCTCTATTTTGAAGGTATTCTTCTTTTTTTAGTCATTAGATACATTGCTTGCTTAACCTATTTTTCATTATTTCATGATTATATTATTTATCTACATGACAAAAAAGGAAAAAAAAAATTAGAACTTTAATTTAAAAACTACACAAAGAGGAAAGCTAATTTAAGGGAAGAATTACTTTGAAAATCCACTTTGGAAGAATTCTGTTTGATGATGTTACTCACTTCTATGTATTTTTCTATGATTCATATTATTATATTACACTAAACTAATGAACAACAAGTCTTTTGGGACAAGTTATTTGGTTATTTATGTTTTTTTTAGTGTTCACTTGAGCTTTTAAGAAAAAAACGAAGATGGTTCTACCAGATTATAAGATAGTACCACTATGGAAAATTTAATTTTTCTATAAGCGCTATGTAACGAGAGAGAAGTTTTATCATACAAAAATTCCAAAGGGCTATGGTTAATTTTATCTTAGTATTGGCAATATTCGTGATCTAAGTATGTCTTAAAAGAATATTTGAAGCTGTAGAAACTATTGCGCCTCATCAATCACATATCAAGTACATTTCTATTTCTGTGCATATTAGATTGCATATTAAACACAATAGGAAAAATATGAATTTGACTCACTTGATCAATCAAGTGTATACTAAACTTGATTTATCTCGTATATAATAAGATCGACTAAGGATATACTCGATTGATCCACTTGTTTTTAAATATTGGGTAAGTGTATTCTGGATCAATCAAATGGATGTTTGATCGATTAACCATTATACTCAATCGATTGAGCAATTGAGTGAATCAATCGAACAACCAACTTTGAGTTTTTTTAAAATATATTCTAATCTATGAACATATTCAGATGAAATCCTCATTGTACTAATATTGCATGCATACAAACATAATAATATAACATGGTAAACCTATATAGAATCCAGACCTATGTGATAACATCCCTAAGTTGTTTATGAAAACCACTCAACAATAGGAAATTCATTGTGTAAAGTAGAATAACAGTTCACAACATAAAAACAATATTCTTATAGTAGGAACATGATACTTAATTGCATCTAAAAAACCTCCATTGTTGTCTACATAACAACTACGATCCGGTCACTGAATCTGGATTTACTTTGTAGCCTCACCACCACATGTAGTGGCACTAATCGGGCAAAACCGACATCGTCGATCCTACCGTTACTTTGATTTTATGTATTTATAAAACTCTCGCAAGTGCACGAATCATTTCGTAGAAAATGATAAGTATACTCCCAAGGTCGATCTAAGGAAAGAATGTATGTGGTTTTTAATTTATTATTCAAGCTTTTAAAAACGAAATTAAATCCTAAACATCCTGTCACGATATTTTGGGTTTTCTGTTTTTAATCTACTGACATAAAAATAAACACAGATTCAATAAAAATTTATTCAAATTTTATCATTTATAATAGTAAAGTATTTATGGATATAATAACTAAGTTAATTATGCTTGCTCATATTATTTAGGTTATTAAAGATATGAATTGATATTTATTGATTCTCTCTTTTTTATATGAATACCACCTTTGGTGGGGTTAGATATTCTTTGTTAACTAAACAAATCAATTAACACCTATGGGTGGGGTTGATAACTAATTTGGTTAGTTAAATTAATTCATTTTTCTAAGAGATTGAAAATGAACCATTTAAATGCCACCTTTGGTGGGGTTAGACAGTTTAAACTTTATTCAAGGTGTCCAAATTAAACTTAAGAATTTAGTTATCCGAGTACTAACTTTCAAGTTTTAAAACCACTACTGAAAACATGTTGTCAATACATTTTCAGATAATAATTCTTATAAAAAATTTTGAAATAGAGCTTCACTCTAACTACCGGGCGATTGTACCAACAAATAAAAGAGCACTACTCTAAATCAGACCGGATAACTAAACCTTAAAATCTAATTTTCAGATTTAAGTTTGTAATGAAAAATAATATATTTCTCTCTAACATTCTTAATATAAAATCTTGAATAAAAATAAAAATCAATTCATTTTAGAGATTTTTACCTATTTAATATTTCGCAAGCATAACAACGTTATTATTATATCATGTTTACAAACAGCCAGTAAAGTTAAATTTAATCACAGACAAATTAAATATAATATGTACGAATAAAGCATAAAAAATAACTGCAAAGAAAATAAAATCCTTACAGAACTTCGATGCTATTTCCGTTGCTGGAAAATCTCCAAGCGGAATTTGCACTCCCATTTATTGAATCGAAAAGCAAATAAATTACAAAAACATAACTAGTTCTTCTCAAAAAGAAAAGAACTCTAAAACTAAGAAAAACTAACTAAAAACTAAGAAAAACTAAAAAAACTAAGAAATGAGAGAAAGAAAGAGAATAGAAGAGAAGATGTGTTTTGAGGTGTGTTTTGAAGTGAAGAGAATGAGGGTATTTATAGGTGAGGATGGAGAGAAAAAGTGGGTGAAAAAATGTTAAAAAATGATAAAAACGCGGAGTGGTGATTGCTGATGTCATTGATGACGTTAGCATGATGTGGGGCGGCTGCGTGCGGATTGGAGCGCAGATGGCAGCGGCACGCGCGGAGTGGAGCTGGGGCACGCACAGGCGCGCACGGAAGGCAGCAGTGGCGCGCAGAGGCATGCACGAAAAGGGGCAATGGCGCGCGCGGGATGGGCACGCTGCGCGCGCCTTCTCGGCACGGTTGGGTAGTTGGGTGGCACGGCGGCCCGATTTACTCCTTTTTGATCCATTTTGTCCAATTTTTCCATATTTGTTAACCTTTTCTCATTTATTTATTAATATATTTGTGATGTATTGCTTCCAGTATTCCTCTTTGTGTCTTTAAGTTGCGTTTTTAATCGAAAATACCTGAAAAATAATAAAAATACCCGTGATTCTGAAAAAGAAAAATTTATATAAATATATGATAAAATCATATAAATATATATATTTTTCATCAATTAATGTGCATAAAATCATAGTAATTTTAGTGTTTTTTGTGCACTCATCAGGCATAATCACCAATGGTCAATATTTGTGAAATCCTAAGGTACTAGGTAATCATATGCACATGTACCTATATGCAAATTATGTCTTGGTGTTAATTCACATTTTAATTAACCCAACACAAAAATTAAAAATTCGTTTAGTTATGGATCTAATTCGTTAACCAATGAAAGTATGGTAAATTAAAATTTTGTAAATGGATAAACAACCAATAATATGTAAGTAAAGCAATACATAAACAAAAATATCAACACACAAGATTTTTACGTGAAAATAACCTAGGCCACACCAATAATCTAAGAGGAAAAGCATCGGTTTATCGGTCTACTAAACCACCTAACTATCCATTATAAAAATAAGTAGCTAGTTATAACGTTAGGACTCAAACTATCCATCTATGTAATGCTTCCAAGTAACCTACTTAAAAAAGGTTGCTTTTATCATAGTCTCTAAAAGAAAAATGTTCAAATTTGAACTAGCATTTTGACAAACTCGAGTTTCATGAGTTAATCAAACCCATATCACTACCATCTAAAAAGTTAGCACATAAACACAAGTGTAAGTGTGTGTCCTAGAGCAGATTTAAGAATGAACAACACTAACTAGTTGATTTAAACAATATATAACGGATAAATTGAAATCAACTAGTAATCAAAGAATAATCACTTTAAGCACAAGTTTAATAAAAATAAATACATTAAAGGTTAGTAATCAAACCCAACAATTTTAATATGACTCACACAATTATTTCATCCAATAACTCAATAACAAAAATAAAGAAAAAGTTATAAGAAAATTTGATTAAAATATCATAAATCAAATAGGCTCATTAATCAATAAAAAAAATCATCAATATTAGATAGATTCATTAAATAAAGAAGCTCAAAAAATTATAATCTTATATTTGCAAAACAAGAGATAGATTAAAAGATGAAGAGAATAAGTATAATGAATCTTATGTGGTTAGTTTCAAATGTGTGCTTATGTTTGTATTTATTGAATATTTTGAAGCACATTAGGTTAAAGTGGAATTATCATATTGTCCATAAAATCATTTGAAACACTTTTAAGAAATAAGAAAATATTGTAAAAAATCAATCTAAATTGTAATAGAAATACATTTTAAAATTAGATAATTGGCTGATCGATTGTTCTAATCAAGTACTCGATCGATCAAATGTAGTCTTCATCGATCCAATCAACATTTAATTAATAATTCAAGAAATGGATTGATTTAGTGATTTAACATGATCGATCTAGTTCTTGATTGATTAAGTAAATCCCTTCATCGATCTAATCATGTGTTAAAATTAACTTCATCGAGTTATATTGTTCAATCGATCCAATCATTACTCGATTGATCAAGTGGCCTAATTTCACATTGTCTATATTGTGTCTAATATGTAATCTAACGTGCATAGGAAAATAAAAATACTCGATATGTGACCATTATGGCTCGATAGTTTCTTTGGCCTAAAAATATTCTTCTAAGACACACTTAGAAACTAAAATTACAATTATATATTTTGTTTACGAATATCACCAATACTCATATAAACCATACAATCTCCCCCTTTGGCATATTCGTGTGACAAAACTTCTCTCTAAATACATAACACTCATAAGGAAATTAAGTTTTTATATAATGGTACTATACTATGATTCGGTGAAAACATTTTTGCTTGATTCTCAAAAGCTTATGTGAACACTAAAAAATAAAAACATAAACAACTAAACAATTTGTCCCAAAAGACTCATTATTCATAATAGCTTAGTGTATCTAAAAGCAAAGAACATTAAAAAAATTAAACAAATGATATTAATTAAAAACAACTCCCCGTATGTCAAGTATCTCTAAAAAGGATTTTCAAAGTAATTTTTCCCATAAGTTAGTTGTCCCTTTTTTGTAGATTTTTCAGTTGAAGTTTCAATTTTTATCTCCATTTTTGTCATACAAATAAATAATATAATCATGAAATAATGATAATAGGTTGATCAAATAAATAGTGTATTTAATGACTAAAAAAAGGAGTACAAATTCTTAAAAGCTTAAAATAGAGAGCAAAAAATAATATGTTTCAAAAAAATTAATAAACTCCTCCTAAGTTCTACGATTCCTCTAAATAAGTTAGAATAAAACAAAAACTTGTATCTATTTTTTTTAATTAAGGGTTGTAGACTTAGCTTAACATAACTACAATAGTACACATAATTGATGAAATTAATTTTTTTCAAAGTGTGATTATCCATTGATAACATAAATATATGTAGATAAGACATACAAACATACTAGTAAATATGGTGACATATTAATAATCGTCAAAAATAAAATATGTGTTGGAATTACAATAGGATTTCAATTTGTTCATTTACAATTAATTATGAAATATTCAAAAGGAGTATCATCTATCATAAAAAAATTACAGTTGAATTCATACTTGAATAAAATAAAATTTACTTACCAATATAGAACTTTAATACTTTTTTTTGTATACTCTTATTGTATTATTATTTTCTTTTGTAAGAGATTGGTTATTTATTTTCTTTTTGTGAGGAGTATAGATTTTTGTATAACCAATTGTGGTACTTTCCTTTGTGCATGCAAAAGCTTTTGTATTTTGTATTTTTTCTTTAATATTAATTTTCTTTTGCAAAGGAAATATATACGAGCTAATATTCTTAGCATGATGACTTTCACACTAGTTATGAAATAACTCTCTCTACTTATTACAGTAGCTTTCACACATCAAGTAGATAGCTATATTAAAACTAGGTGTCTCTTTATAGCAACATTTTATACAATAAAAGACAAAGTTCAACCATATTTTTCATAGTCAATGTTATCTCATACCCTAAAATCTCATATAATTAATTATAAATTTTTAGCATGACATACATATGTGTCTAGTGAGTATGTAAGTAAATTCATATCAACATCGATTATCATATATGAAAAAATGTAAATTGACAAATCCAAATATATTTTGTAAATATATTTTGTATAATTTATATCCAATTAAAATAAATATGAATGAAGTAGGTAATGATCATGAGATGATTTTATGAAAGTAGAATCATTAGCACATTTTTTTACTTAATATTTACTTTTTTTATTGATTAAATAGTATTTTTGGGGGTAAAAATATTAAAATATAAACTTTGTAGTGAAAAGGGAGAAAATATAAATTTTGTGATTTTTTATGAATTTTTTACACCAGACCAATCAAGAGTTACCACGTGGTTTGCCACGTAAGTAAGAAGTTGACTGGGTAAGCCACGCGGACACCATGCAAGTAGGGAAAACAAATGATAGATCTCTACGTGTGAAGAGGATGAACCGCATGCCACGTGCAAGCACGATGTTCAATTCGAGTTTGGAGATCGGTTAAACAGCTTGCCATGCGATTGCTTCTCGCCTTCCACTCGTGTGCCACATCATCCGTTACTATAAATCACATTACGCAGTGTGATGCTGACTCAACGGGCATTGACTCAGATCGGTCTTCCCTACCAAGCATCGTGATAACTGTATTTTATATATTTATTTTCATCTATTTTATTAATTATAATTGCTATGTTCTTGACATTTTTAGTTAATTTTAGTTAAATTAATTAATATTTATTGTTTATGTGTTAAGGAATATATTTGTGAGAAAATTGAATATTTTGAATCGAAAACTTACTTAATTGCAAATTTATGTCCAAAAATATAATTTCAAATAAAATAATTCTTAATTGTAATTTATAAAAGTCTAAAATATAATTTAAATTCAAATCGGGCTTAATTTTAATTATTAAAAGTTTAAAATTGAATTTAAATTAGAAAAAGGGCTTAATTGTAATTAAAGAAAATTTAAAATATAATTTGATTAAATTTGTGGGTCAAAATGCAATTAATTAAAGTTGAATTTTCTACGGAGGAAAGAAGAAGTCCACGCGCCATCATTCACGCGTAAAACGTGGACCGTCAGATCAGAGAAGAAACGGTTAGGATGCGCACGTGTCCTTCAAACTCGACAAAATAGAGTGGACCCGTTATTCTTGGATCACGTGGCTTGGTGCGCCCAATGGGGCCCACCTGCTGCGTAGGCCGGCATGCATGGTGGGACCCACGTGTCGGTGATGCATCTACCAAAAGGCCTGATCCCGTGCGACACAGTCTACATAATCTTTGTGCGCCTATCCATTTAACGAATAAAACAATGCCACGTGTCTACAATATTTTTGCAGCTAATGAGAATAGGACACATGGCACGTATTGGGTAAAACGAAAGCACGGACACGACGTACGTTTCCAACAGCTGTCCCCCACATTTTCGCACCGCTTATCCCATGCAATAATTCCTCGTGCGCCCGTTCTTGGTACCGAATGAGATTCTGCCATGTGTCCCACTATTCCTTGCAATGAATCAGAGCTCGACATGTGGCATAGTTTATTGAAAAGAAAATCAGAAACGCGCGACTGCCTCCCACTCAGTTTTAAACAACTTTTTCGATTCAACCGTTTGTCCCCCACGCAGAATTTATGGTTATTTTCGATACATTATTTTGTGTCTCGCGTGTCTAAAAAAATGTATTTTTTTAGATGTATTTTTTTAGCTAGAAATAGGGGATATTAAGAGAGTTTTTTGGAGTTTTGGAATTTTTGGAGAGTTAGGGGTTGGACTGTGGAACACGCAGAGGCCATTTTTGGCTTCTGTTGTATTCTGCGTGTGCCAAATATTTGTGCTAAGAGATGTTTTAATTTTCTTTTTTTCTTAATCTAATATTCCTTAACTTTTGTATTTTTTTATTTTAATTTATGAAGTAATTTAATTTTTCTAGGGTTGCATTTTATCTAAATTGATGAAGCTTGAATTTAATTATATTTGAAAGATTTATAAGACGTTCGATTTGTTTATTCTATTTGTGCTTAATGCTTTTGATTATTTACGAATTTTATCAAATGATCCGTGGCACTTAAATAAACTTGGAAGAGGTATTTTTGTGTATATTGCTCATGGATAAAATGACATGTATGATGAAGGATAGGAATATACCCTAATTGTATGTGTGGCCATTTGAGAACTTAGAACGTAATGAATCTTGGTGAATTTAATTCTCATAGGAATATAGTGAATTAATTTAACAAGGTGTGTCTATACGAAGCTCGGAAGAGATGTATGGATAAAATTAGAAGTTTTTGGTTGACAAATTAAATGTACTAAAAAATATAAATCAAGAGAAAATAATATGATTTGAGTGGATTAATTTGGTGAAAAACTACAATCCTAGATTTCTTTTATTTTGTTATTAAACTCTTTTCTTTAACTTTTTCCAAATCAACGATCGTTTTGGATAAAATCAGAGTGAAATAATTTTAGTACTCAACAAACTATAGTGACAAATCTCCGTGGGAACGATACTCTACTTATCAAATTTTATTACTTGTGACCGTGTATGTTTACACGTTTTATGTTCTCCAAAAGAGACAACACGTCGCTCTTTGATTCACCCATTGAGTTCCATGTGCCACATGTCGCGCTATGATTGTCTAGTGCTATCAATTTTGCTTGTTTTGATCTTAGCCCTTGATCTGAAGCTGATATGACTGTCCAAATCACACTTGAGTTATATTTAAGCCCTAATCACCCCATAAATCCTAAGGGGTCATCATTAGCATAATTTTGATTAGTTTTTGGAGCTAAAAAGAGAGAAAAATATAGAAAAATTCAAAAGGAGATACAACTTTGGTTGAGATTCAAGAGGAGATTAGTACTACAATTCAAGAGATTGATTGTATTTCTTCTTCTACTCTTTTCTTTATCAAATTTTATGTCTTTTTTTAATAAAAAAATATGAGCTTTATGAACACGATTATATGTAGTTAATTTATTAATCTAGAGATCTTATGAACCCAATTTTCATCTTGTGGTGATCTAATATTTTACCCCAATTATAATTTTAATTTAATTATATTATTTAATCATATTTTTATGTTATTAATTATTTGGCCAACAATTTATCTATAGAAGCAATTAAATAAATTTGAGTAAATTATTTAATTATTTGTCTTGATTGATTAAATAACATGCATAGTTTTTAGGTAGAGATGTATGATTCTTATGTATATAATCCATAATTGATAAAAATTAATTAGTAGTATGCAATTTAATTGACATAAGAGTGTGATTAAATTAATTACTATATGGTGTGTATTTTATTTGTTAGAGGAATACATGCTATGTTACATTCAATTGATCATGTAATCAATTGATAGTTATATTGGAAGAATTTTAACGATTCACATGTTTAAAAAATTGGGGATTAAGTATTCCTAATTTTTTTCTCATATATCTTTTTAGTTACCAAATCTGATTTAATTAATTATTGTTACTTACTTTTAGTTATTTTAATTTTGCTTCCTTAAAATATAAAAACACAAAAAAAATTGATTTTTATTTGTTTAGTTTTAAAAATTAGTTTCTAATAAAATAATCTTCATGGAAATGATATTTTTTTATCATTATATTACTTGTTGTGATACGTGTATTTGCGTATTAATTGCACACACAATTTGTGTGACGATCATCATGTTAATATTAAAGCATGTCTACTTCTTTGTTTTTTATTATTTTTTTTGAAGCTAAAGAAACATCAATAAAAAACGATAAGCTAAATATGTTCACTTAGGGTCAATTAAGTACTCAAAACAAAGTATTTAAATGAAACAATAAAGAATGACGATCAGGTGATAGGAAAGAGACAATCTTTCCTAACCTATACTTTTTTGAATTTTGTTTTTTTTATATCTTTGGGTTGGAAATCAACTACCTTAGTTGTCGTAGGCATATTGTTAGATTTATCTTTAGATTTCTCATTCATGCTAAATGAAAATTCAACATACATAATAGAATGATGATAATTAGTCATATAATTAAATGCAATGAATTTTACTTACCTCTTTTAGCCAACAAATTCATGCTTTCTAGTAAGATTTTTGAACATGTTATCATAACTCTCATTCATCTTAGAATATGATGCTACATGTATAAATGAATATTGGTTATGAATCCTACTATGTGAAGCATGAAATGTATTATTAGATTTGGAAATATTCATCAAAATTTACACTTTGACCTAAGATGACATTTCCTACCATAATGATGATAGATAAGTATAAACTTAAAAGATTTTTCAATCATATGTGCAATTGTTCTTTGTGTATAATGAGTAACATTAAGAGTAGGGTCAAAAGGCCTTACCATAGTAGTCTTTGACGTTGAAAAAGTAGAGTTCTCATCCTTATAACCATTATCATTTGTATCATGTGAGAAGAATATGTTTGAAGGTTTGACAAATTTAGTTTATTTTAACAAAGATGGCATAGTATGATCATTTATATATCCTAACCCTCTTTTGTCTCCAACTGGCTTCCCACGATCAATAACTTTTTCAATCTTTCAACTCCAATTATTAGCTTTTTTACAACTCTCTTTGGTTGTTCAAATTTCTGTACCAAAATTTCTTTTTCTTGTTTTAAACGTGCAAGACTTGAATTCAAGGCATTAAAACATTTAGATAGATTAATATTATCCTATTCAAGTAGTGATGAGTTTATTTCAAAGGATTTAAGTTTGTTATTGAGTTTAGTTATTATACAAGCAACTTTTCTTTATCTCTTTTGCATATTATGAACTATTTGAACATATCGTTAATATTAGTGACATTAAAATGTTTAAGAAGAAATTTAGTGTCACTTTCCTCAATGTCTAGCTTACTAGAGCACCCACTAGCATTTGCAGTAAATGATAGGAAGTTTGTGTCGTTGTTTTCTAGTTCAACTGGATTATTGTTGTCGCTTTTAGAGTTAGTAAATGTTGTATTGAAAGCTCTTTCAGTGTTTTTCTTCTTATTTGTACAATCTGCTACAAAATGACCAAAACTCATACATTCAAAACTTTGAGATCTATAGTGGGTTTAGGTTTGTTACCATCAGAAATCACAAGTTTGAGTTCTCTCAGATTCTAATCCTTTTGATAACTTGATTGATTGTCTTTTGTTTTGAAATATCTTTTTGTTGAGAATTTTGTTCAATCTTTTGGTTAAGAGTTCCAATTCTTCATCGTCATTGTTAATGTCTTCAATCATAGCAATTTTGAAAGTGATGCCTTTATTCTTTGAAGGTTTTTGAAAGCTCATCTCAAAGGTTAAAATTGAGCCAATGAGTTCCTCTATTTTGATGGTGTTTACATCCTTGCTTTTGTCAATAGAAATGACCTTTGCATGGAAATAATCTGGTAATGAGTAGAAAATCTTTCGAACTATCTTGAATTCATCAATTTTCTTTCTAAGATTGGTAGAGGTGTTAGTAATATCACATAATCTAATATAAAATTTGGAGAAAGTTTCATATTCTTTTATCCTAATATTCTCAAATTGAATATTAAGTATGCAAATTTTTGTTCGTTTAACTTATGAAGTACCCTCATGGCTAACCTCCAAACATTTTTCAAGCATGCTTAGTTGTTTCAACATGAGAAATATGACGAATCTCATCAACTGACACAACACTAAAAATATCATTAATACCTTTTTGATTCCAGTTACTATCAATTTTATCTTGATTGGTCCATTTATTCTTAGGCTTAGTAGTAATTACATTATCTTTGGTAATCGTAGGTGGTTTATAACCATAAAACATAGAGTTCTAAACACTTTCACATATAGACCGTAGAAAGGCTCTTATATGAGCCTTCTAATAAGGATAATTTGACCCATCAAAGTAAGGAGCACAGACTATAAATGAACCCTTTCTCAATTGATCCATAACAAGGTCTTAGGCATATTAAGTGTATCTAATAACTGCTTTGATATCAAATGAATGTTGGTTTATTTATGGATCTAATTCGTTAACCAATGAAAATATGGTAAATTAAAATTTCATAAGCGACCAAACAACCAATCACGTGTTATATAAAGTAATGTTAAAATAAAAGTATCAACACATGAGATTTTTATATGGAAATAATCTAGGCCATACTAATGATCGAAAGGAAAAACCACTAGTTTCAAACCACCTAATTATTCACAATGAAAAATAAGTATTCAGTTATAATGTTATGACTCAAATTATCCACTCAAGTAATGCCCCTAAGTAACCTACTTACAAGTCATTGTTTTCATCATAGTCTTTACAAAAAAGACGTTCAAATTCGTACCAACGTTTTAATAAACTTGAGTCCCACGAGTTGATCAAATTCGCACCGTTGTCAATTGAAAAGTTAACACATAATACAATTGTAAATGCATGTCTTAAAGCATATTCAATAATAAAAAAACCCTAACTAGTTAATTTAAATAATATATTAGATAAATTAAAATTAACTAACAACCTTAAACAATTAGTTTAAGTACAAGTTAAATATATCAGATAATTTTTAAAAATCAATAATTAAATCATATTATAATCAAATAATTATGATTTTATAAGTATAATTATTTAATTCAATAATTTAAAAATAAAAATAAAAAAAGTTATAAAAATATCTTATTAAAATATCATAGATTAAATTAACTTATTAGTCAAACACGAACACGAACTAATAGAAGTAATAGAAGGAGGTATTTTTGTCAAATGTTAATTCGAAGTAGCTAACATAAAACCCTAATGCAGCCCATGGAGGAAATCGCATTACACTCTCTAAAAAATCTAAGCCTACTGTTCCTACGAAGAATCTAGAACCTGAGTTACAGAGCGTGAAAGGGCTCTTATGAGTTATGCCCAAAGCGTTAACTGAGGACAAAGTGAACCCTGTTCTTCTTGCGTTTAAGCCTCGCCAAGTTCTGCTCGCCATGCCGTCCATAAATAGCAAAGCGGATGACTCCTCTGATAAAGCCCAAGTCTTGAGTGCTGAGCAGAAAACCCATCTCCTCGTATCAGTTGCCGCGTTTCTGGAGATCAATGGGTTCTCCAAAACTCTGAAGAAGTTCCTTTCTGAAGCAAAATTCGAGGTGGGCACTTCATAATTTATCGTCTTTGTTGAGAGAGTAGGGAATATAGAACCAAAGTACGAATTTTTTATTTTGCCTATGGATAATGGTTTTTTATGATCTAATGCTCACTCGTATACTCGATTATGGAATTTAAAATAATTTGGTTTTCATGTTATTAGTGATTGTTTTCCTACAAGTTGTAAAAGAATGCTGATGATTCACGTAAACAATTTTATGCAGACCAAGTATCAAACACCAAGTAAGGGCAGTATCGAATGGTCTTGTTAGCTAGATAAGGTGTGCTTTTGCTGTATAAATACAGAGACACTTGCTACTCGACCACATGTTGAGAACAAAAATTATTCTGATAAAATTACGTGAACTGTTTTGTAATTCAAGTTGCAATACATAGAATATGCTTAATATTTTTTATGGAGAAAGAATATGATTGTTTCTTGAAATGATAATTGCTCAATTTGCAATTTTGGCTCTCTAGTTCGGATAGTAGTTTTCACCTCTGCCAATTCATTTGGTACGCCTTATAAAATAGCAGGATTGTATAATTTTATCCACCTTTGTTAATTTGCAATTCAACTGTGTGAAAACTTTTGTCCTAATTTATTAAAATTTTAATAAGATAAACGTTGTTCACTATTCTTTCATTTTTTTTATCTCTTATTCTACCTTAAAAAAATAAAAATCATTTAAATTTGTGCTACTTGGTATGAATTTGCGCCAAACATTATTTTTATTCAATATAGTTATATACATTGTAATTCAGTTCAACTCGATAGGACATGCCAAAGCTTTTTATTTTATAAGTTGGGTAAGTTTAGTAGGTTGAATAAATTTAGTCCAAATTTTTAAAAAATGATATTTTTCCAGTGTTGAAAATAGGATTTCACCTTAAAAAAATATTTGATAATACTGATATCCAAGCGTTTGATAATATTGACCATCTCTTTGTTTTGCCTGACTGTCACTTTTATACTGCTTTGGATTGCTTTTGTGAATTTGGACGAAGTTACACTCCTCAGTATAAGATAGAGGGGAGAGATGCATGGAGATAGACGTGTAGATAGAAACAAAGAGTGGAGAAAAAATTGTGATTTTTTAATATGAGATGGAGAAAAGTTTTTTTTCGATTTTTTAATTTTATTTTTCAAGTAAAATCCTATTTTACCTCTAAAAAATATCACATGGAAAAACATTTGGACTAAATTGACTCTATCTTAAAATCAATGGACTAAGCCTACCCAACTTAAAAGAAACAGCACTAAGGTGCCCTTATATAAGTCTAGGGCTCTATGGCTTCTATACAAATATTGAAATATTAGGAACTTACATAGGCAGGTTATTTTCATGTTTCTTCCTGAATGTATTGCTGCTTCTCAATTGTCATAATGCTCATCTTTAATGGATTCTCGTGTGAATAACCATGTTATAATGCAGAAAGACACCTTGAAGGATTCACTGTTAGATCTTGAACAACTATACTGCAAGCATAGCATAAAGTGGTAAGAGTTCTTTATGTTTAACCAAATTTTGTATGGTTTAACGTGGATTTATAAACAAGCAATTGTCAACTGCATTTGAAGTTTTAGATATAAATGGATGAGGCACTCATTAAAAATGGTCTAGTTACACTAGTGTATAAAATCTAATAAATATTTGCATAATATCAAAACATGAAAATATCAAAAGAGGAAGGGGATAAGGTTTCTTCTTGCTTAAGCAGCTCAGCAACTCTTTCAAATTGTTTGGTGGCTTTCATTAGAAGTAGTTAGGTGTTGGTACTAGAATGAGGAAATCAGTGATACCTTGATAAGTGTTTTTGACCGATTTGTCATTAAATTATTAAAGCTCTCTTGTTTGTTATAGTTACGAAAACTGTAAGCTTTTTATGCATGCTTATTTAAAAAATAAATTACAAGCAATTTTTATTTTGAAATTATAATGTGAGAGCACTATTATACGCTATTTAAATACTCTTGAAGAAAGATTTGGTGCTTATCTTGTGATGTATTCGTGCAGTGTCCTGCATAGTTATGGCCATGAAACTCTAATTTTTTAATATTTTAGATATGTACAGGTTTTTCATTATTTAGTGTATTCTCATGTTTTAAGTTTTAATTTCCTGCAGCAATCATTCCAATACAAATCTAAGTAGCCAGAAGGCGCAAGGTATGCATAACTTTCTTTCATTATTTTCATTATTATTGTTTAATCAACATATAAATCCATGTCAAGCATAGAAGGCACACACATTCATCCTCAGACATGGATTGACATGTGCACATATTCAATGGTGCATGTCAGAGTTTTACATTGTTTTTGGTATATGGTTTAGCTCCTAAATTAGATGAATTGAATGTAGATTTGCAGACTGATGGTCTTTCTCAAGGGAATGAAGTTGGTGACATGGTTGTAGCAACAGAAACTGTTAGTAAGAAAAAGAGGAAACAAAATGATATGGGAAATAGCGATGTTGTCAACCAAGCTGGTAAGAATTTGAAAGATGCGGCAGTAGATAAAGAAGGGCAGGACATAAAGGTGAGATCTAAAGAGAAGAAGAAAAGCCAAAAGATATCTAATTCTCTGGATCAAGGAGTTGAAAAATTTGAGGGCCTAAAGGAGGCTGAACCAAAGGAATCTGATAAAAATCGCAAGGACAAAAAGAAAAAGAAAAGCAAATCAGATTCCAAATCTCCTTCTGATATCATAGAACAGAAAAAATCAGATTTCCTACCTGTTGTAGACAAAGTAAAAACTACAGGAGACATTACTGAGAAAGAGACAAAATTTAAGGATACGAAAAAGAAGGATAGGAAAGCTGATTCTTTAATAAAATATGCTGATACACTTGACTTGGAAAACAAAGAAGGAGCAGATGAAAATATGCAGACTGATGACACGACTTTGAAGTCTAAATCTAGGAAGAAAAAGAAGCGTTGCCCAGCTTCTGAAAGTCTATGTGGCATGACTTCAAAAGAGCTTAACACCAGGGTTACAAATGTAACTGACTCTGAGATCATTAATTTCAAGTCAGCTGATCCTGATGGTACGGATCAGGAGAGTAAAGGTTTTAACAAAAGGAAAAGATTGGCTTCTGAAGAAAAGGATTCACAGTATGCTGATAAAAAAAGTTCAACTGAAGGATCTAAATGTAGAAAAATTGATGGTTTGAATGAATCCAATGGAAGCGACAAACAGGCAGATGATAATGCATTGACAAGTCATGATAATGATGCCAACAATGATAAAGGGGAAAGTGATAAAGTTGGTTCAGTTGACCAAAATGGAAACATTGATAAAAGTGCTGACAAGTCTGCTACTCTGAAATCCATGACAAAGCAGCATAACAGTTCAGTTGAGGTACAGAACACTGACAATATGACCCGGATGTATTCTTATTTTCAATTTTTTATTTTTACTGGCTTATTCACATGATATCCATTTTAGGTTGTCTTGCTTAGATATCTTATGCCTTTTTCAACGTTATCACACTCCTTTGTTTTGTTTTTATTATTTCTTAGAGTTCTTCTGCAATTACTTTGTTTAGTTAGAGATTGAACAGGTTGGATATAATATTTTAATGAGTTTGCAAGTTTGCATAAGTTTTCTTATCATGGATTGTTCTGATTACAATGAAATTATGGAAAATTAAATATTGAAAATTTGTCAGAATAAATAATGAATACAATAATAGCATAGCTAGACTATTAAGGTTTTGCTTCATTCATTCTGCGATCCAATACCAAAGAAGGAAAATATCTTAATTTTTGCTTCCTTCTTCTGCCAAACTAAAAGGTAGGATAAATAATAATACTAATTATTTTTTATTTCTGTCCTTATTCTATCATTTTTCTCTACTTTCCTTCTGGCTTGACTTGTCAAAAAAGTGTAAATAATGCCTCTTGTTTTATTTTTCCTTGCAAAGTTTCCAGGTGAAGCCTCTACTAACTTTTCTAGGTGAAGTCTCACTACCTAGATGTTTTTTATTTAAAGAGACAACTTAGCATAAGTTACGTAAAAGTTAAAGTACTGTTTAGTTTTTAAAGTTTCATTCAAAAAGAAAGTAAGCAATAATGGGAATTTTTGGGTCATAAAGCAATAATGGAAATTTGTTTTTGCTTAAGTTGCATGAGCCACCACATTCCTTTGCTGGAACTGTATATGTGTCATATTTGCCTGGTGCCTTGATTTGCCTTTCCAGGATATCATAGAGATTGATTATTGAAGGCAACTTATCGTCTGTGGCAGAGCCATTAGTTTATTGTTAGATTTGGCCCTTATGTGATATGAATCTTCTGTCTGGTTGTCATGTGGAGTTAGGAAAGAGAAGGCCTTTGCGAGATATAAAAAGAATATTTTCCAATTTCCAAGATACCACCAGTTTGTGAGGTAGCAAAGTGAAAGGAGGAAACACAATACATTTAAGTCTTCTTAGATATTCTCTAATCTGAGATAGGATTGCAAATCTCCTTCCTTTCTCCTAATTCTCTTGGGGCCCTCACCTTCCATTTTTTTTTGCTCCCACCCTCGTCTCACCTAGGGATGGTAATGGATTGGATCCGACCTGATCTATTGTCCAAAAGATCTCGGTCTGATTTGATCTTGTTTGATCCACGGATTAATGGATATCCACAATCCTTTATGATCCAATTTTTTGCATTCACCCTCATCTCACCATACATAGGTATCCTATTTTCATTTTATTTTGTTTTTGTTTTGATTGTGGGGCTTACTTTTCTTTAATCATTATTTCTTTATATTAATTAACTTGATCCTCACGTGATTGCCATTGATGTTTTGATTGTGCTTGTATCGTCTCTTAAGGTTGAACACTGTCTTGCAAATTGCTGTTTCTTCCATTCAACTCAAAATTTATTGTGAAAGTAATGTCTAATTTGACTTTGACCTCCAAGAATAATGTTTTGCAAATTGCTGTTTCTTCTATTCACCTCTAAATTTGAGGGAGCTAATATTGTTGCTTACTCATATTGCAGCCAAAGACTGTCAATGCATTTAAAAGGGTGAAGGTCGAAGAGGTCGAATTTATTGATGAGAGGCTTAAAGATAATTCGTATTGGGCTAAGGTGTGATAAACAAATATTTTTATTCTGCATACTGCTCGATCTATAGTTCTTTTGCCTTTTGTAATTGCAAAATTTGACAAAACTAATCTATGCAGGATGGTGCAGATACTGGTTATGGTGCAAAAGCACAAGAAGTTCTTGGGCAGGTTAAAGGCAGGTAAGTAATCCTCCATTTGGTGTTATTTCCTATTTGGTTGTAATGTTATTTTTCTATCTTTCTACTCTTTGCTTTTTTTTGCTGGGAAGTTTTGGGTTGGCGGTGGTAAAGTGGTCAAGAAAGTATGTTGTTATGTTTTCCATTTTTGAGGTATTAGAGAGAGAGAAGGGGTTTCATTTATAGTTTTTTGGGATATAACAGCAAGTTTTAATGTTGGACTTATTTGGTATGGAAAAGGGTTCATTTTGATGTCTTCCTGCAATTGTAAACATGACTTTGAGGAAGGGAAGTGTCTAATATAATATGTTAGACTTTTGGATTGTTTGATGGATGGTTGATCAAACAATCTTTGCAAAATTTTACAAAATGTCATATGAACTCCGAATGCCGCAAATGGACCTAAAAAATCAAAGATACCATTCAAGCTTGAGTCATCCCATGCTAGTGAGCTTGAGTTGATTGAGTTGATTTCGTATTTAAATACAATCTCTCTCAAAAGAAAAAGTACTCAAATAATAAATATAGCTTGTTAATAGGAATAGCCAAACTTATAGTACACATCTTATTGAAGTTAAGTTGTTAAAGTATTAAAACAAAAAGACCATATCCAACGACACTACTATAATAAAAGACTTTTAAGTTTGTTCTTAACTGACTTAAAATGGGTTTTAAGTCGGTTTAGTGAATTGACTTAAGATGAGGTGATTTAAATTTTTTAGAATCGACTTAAAAATTTCAAATCAGTCTTACGTATCAACGGATTAAAAATTTAAAGTCGATTCTACATGTCAATCAACTTAAAATTTTAAGTCGGTCTTACGTGACAACGGATTTAAAGTTTTAAATTGGTTTTGCCCTAGAATCGGTAAAACCAACTTAACATAAAACCGACTTAAAATGATATAACTTTTTAACATATTTTTGGTTATTTTTTACTAGCCCTTGCACTGTTTAAATCGCATAACATCAGAAAACAATCAAAATATGTTTAAAAGGGTTTTTAAAATCTTTTATTCATTTAAAAAACTGGATATTAATTACTTAAGAATAAACTTGTTATAAAAAATAACTTTCATACAATGCATATATATAAATCTAAGTTAATTATAATATTACTAAGTATTACAAGCAAATATACATTTGCATAGTATATTAAATATGAAATTGCATATATCCATTACTATGTGTTATTATTTACAAGATAAGTGCATAATAATAATGGTACGTATGTTATTCCATAATATCATTATATTCTTCTTTTGATGGTTCTTCTTGCAACCTTATAATATAGAGCATATATTTTGTCCATTTCTCTCATAAATCTTCAAAACATTACCTATTGTAACTCATTTTACTTCAATCAAAGGACTATATGTATTTAAATTTAAAATAATAATTTATTATAAATTCATTAAAAATATGTTAAAAGATCAATATATTAATTATTTAACAAGTAGAAAAAAAGCCCTTATAATAGTTCCCTATGTACCCACTAATTTTTGAATCATATCAATAATCATTTACTTACAATAAACTTTAAATAGTTCCCCATGTATCAACTAATTTTTGAATCATATCAATAATCATTTACTTACAATAAACTTTAAATGGTACGAGAATACATGTAGCATATACCTGTACTTAGCATATCAAATAGCACGTAACAAATATTATAATTCTAAAAAAGTAATGAACAAAACGTATTTTATAATTATTTTGAATATTGTACATATTAACTAAAAAACATGTATTTAAATTTAAGTTGTTATTTAACATCATAAATTTATTAAAAAATAACTTATATGTTAAAAGAGTATATTAGTTAAAGAGATTACCATATATTTGACATGTTGATATTTGAGATGATCTCGCTCATAAATTTCATGATATAGTAACCACACATAGCTTTATCTTGTTGCTGTGGAACCTATAAAAAAAAAGTATACATGGTTTAATCAATTCGAACATCTTTATTATTCAATTGTAGAATTCATTAAATTAATAAAATTCATTATTAATATTTACTTGTACATACCATAACATGATCCCATACAAGCTTCTGTGATTTTTTTAAGGACGATGCCCTTACTCTTATTCCACATCTTCTATGCCCTATCAAAATTTAAAAGAGTTAGTATTTTCATGTTTATTCAATACAAGGAATAATATAAGAAAAATAGCTAGGTATAAATCTTACATTTCAACAACTGTTTTACAATATTTATTTAATTCTATGGAAGTCGAGTTACATGTCTAAACATGATTAGCATATAGATCAAGGATTACCAACATCAAATGATCTTGATCTTGTTCAAACTTTAGTGGTCAATGGATTATCAACTTTTGATTTTTCTGAATTGTTAATGAATTATCACATAAATATTTTGCTCTTATGTTAGTATTCTGTTCTTGATATTGATTCACAAAAGATGAATCATAAAACATTACTCAATGTAATAGGTAATTAGCTTGAAGTCGATAATTACATGTCCTACATAAAAAGAATATATATAATTAGTTAGATAATATAAAGATAACCACATGCTTTACATATTGAAAGCTATTAGTACCGATTGAAGACTCACTCTGTCCA
This sequence comes from Hippophae gyantsensis, assembly GCA_030763125.1. Taxonomy (NCBI): domain Eukaryota; kingdom Viridiplantae; phylum Streptophyta; class Magnoliopsida; order Rosales; family Elaeagnaceae; genus Hippophae; species Hippophae gyantsensis. The sequence continues at coordinate 16,269,924 of CM061030.1, forward strand.
CACATGAATTATATTTAAATCGATCATTTGAAACTCAAATAATTATAATATGCACACAATCGATATATAAGTACATCCAATGTCTATACTTGGCATATTCCATTCATCTCATACTATTTTGCTCGCTACAATCCTCATCAAAGATTCAAGATTTTTGCTAAAGTTTATAGCATATTCATAATTATGTTTTTTTTTCCATGGCTTCTTCTTGAATGACTTGCGCAATGATTGCCCACTAGATAATTTGCCTCTAGATACTTTACATTTCTTAAATTTGTGACACTTATCAACTTTGGTATAATAGACAAAATATCATCATATTAGTAACAATAAAAATAAAATAATAGAATAAAACTAGTAAATAAGTTACTTTAAGTAAATATAAATAGTATCATGTCATAATTTGGCTCAACTTGATTTGAAGGTAAGCCACATATTGCCTAACTACATTTTAGACTGTGATAGCATTAGAAGTCACTGATGGAGTAATTATTGATCAATTATTATTTGTCAATGATTTGACAAATATTTATTGTGAATCTTTTGATTATGGCTTAAATGTTGTATCGTTCTAACAACAACATAGTCAGTAAATGATGAATCTTTCAACATATATTTCCTATTATGTAAAAAATTCAAGTGTTATATACAATAAACAAAATATAGAATGAAAAAATTAAAATAATATTCGTATTATAAACTTGAAATCTTACTATGAAAGATTCATCAAATGGAAGATTCCTATGTAGGGTAACTATTAGAAGAATATTCTCATCAAAATATTTTTGCGAATGATGGATGAAATGCACATATTGTATTCCTTTCATTGGATTATTATGCGATTGCGTGACCATTCTTGGCATATATGGTTGTATGGGTCCAATAGGATTACATCCCATAGAAGATTGATGCACAAAAATTTGATACATAAATTTTGTATATTTTTAAATAGTTCATAAATGTTGAATCATTTTTTTAAAAACAACTAGTATATTTCGAAGGTCTGTCTAAAGAAGAATTATGTGGTTTTTAAATAATTCAATAAAATTCTTAAAAAACAAAAAATAAGCCTAAACATCATGTCACAAAGTTTTGGTTTTGAAAATTTTATTCTAAAGTGAAAAGATAAATTTGATTCAACATGTATTAGGCAAATAAACATTTAATCATTCAATTGAGAATTTATGAAATATATTAATTCTTTAATTATGCTTGTTGAATATTAACTAGGTTATTAAATATATAACTTAAGAATTTTTGTATGAAAGTCTTTTGGTGGGGATCAATTTTATTATTAATCAATATCAATTAGTCTTTTTGCATGGATCATTATTTGATAGTGATTAAATTATGTTTTATTTTTAAGGAATTAACAAATCATTTAATTGATGATTTTGGTAGTACTATTAATTTAAACTCATTCAAGGTGTCAAATTTGGATTTAAAAATTGATATATCTGAGAACTAACTTTCAGATTTCAAAATTTACTATAAAAAATATGTCGTTAATATATTTTCAAATAGTAATTCTTATAATTTTTTTTGAAATAGAGTATAATTTAGATCCAAATAATCAAATCTAAAATCTAATAGTATTAACTTATATTAGATCCAAATAATTAAATTCTAAATCTAACTTTCATATTTTCAATTTATTATGAAAAATAATAATAAACTAATGAAGAAATAACTTATTTTATTTTATAAAAATGTTACCTACTTTAATATTTTATAAGTAAACATTACTAATATCCCATAGTATTTTCAGCCAGAGATGTTTAATTTAATAAATTATCAATAAATTAAACATAGTATTAAAACAATACATAAAATTAATTCTGAAAATAAAAGAATACAATTAAAATTAATAGCTCAATTGTATCTTCAAAATAAAAACTCTTAGTACTGGTCTGTATTTAAAAAATGTCCAAATAGATCTTCCTAAATTGTTTATTGAATCAAAAATTACTACTATATGAATTAAAACTTGTTTAACTCTCAAAATTAAGAGAACTTTGAAACTATGAGAGAGAAGAGAAATGAGAGGGATGATTTTCTAACATAGGGGATGAGTCTATTAATAGTTGAAAACACGTTGAAATAGAGAAAAATATGGATCGTATGGTCAGGTGCTACGGCGCACATTTATCCTCATCGTGACATGCGTCAATTTGATACACTTTTTAAATCACAATCCAATCGTCTCAAGCTGCTACACACATTAACCTTTGTTACGACCTACGTTGTTCCACGTGTTGTCAGTTTTCTTTGTATATCACTCCTACATTTGGGTGAAACATATGTAAGGCTTACATATGTTATTCTTTGTAGTTGCAATTGAGTGCTTCTAGATACTATTTTTCAAGTATTATTAGTTAAATAACTTTGAACTAAAAATACCTGAAAAACAACAAAACATATCTGTGAGTTCAAAAATATAAATTTGTTAAAAGAATAAAAATTATATAAATACAAATTTATTTTGACACTAAAGTGCATATAAATCATGATATTTTTAGTACTTTTCAAACACTCATCATAACACTCAATCGGTTTCTTGCTAGTCTCTTAGCAAAGAGAGCCTAAAACTAAAAACAAAAATTAAAAGAAATAAATTAAACTATCCTAAATCATTTCCGTATATTGACATAGTTTCATTTAGCATATTCAACAAAATTTTAAATCCCTAGGTTGTCCTAATGGAAGAGCTTAATCTCGTGAGGATTTTTAGTGAAAATACCCACAAACATCAAACCAAATGCAAAAAGTAAAAGAAATAACAAAATAAAACTGAAATTTGCTTAGTCAGACTCAAAACAAAAAAAAATATCAAAATGAAAAAAATATAGAACTTCTCATGTTTTTAGTATCTTTTAAGTTCATAATTTTAAATCTAAAGCATAAGTTAAAATAATATACTAAATATTTATAGTTTATTGGAAAAATTAGTTGAAAATCTCATATTCTAAGTAAAACATTTATTAATTTATCTTATTTCAGTGTTTGAAATTCAAATTCGTTTCGATTCTAATCTTCACAAGTCATTCTTAATATTACATTGATCCTATGGGTTCAAGAACTTCATGAAAGGTATATGCAAATAAAGCTTATGTAAAGAAATAAATTAATAGGTTCGTATATGTTTAAAAAAGAAAATGCTCAAAGTAGTGCATGACATTGATCTCATGAAAGACATCGAGTGAAAGTATTTATGAAGAAATCAAATACTATTTTCATGCATCAATTACAATCATCAAATAAAAAATTAAGTATATGCTTTTACTCATGTTTGGTTGACTGGAATGAAATGGAATAAGAATTGTTTCTTTCAAATTTTATGTTTGGTTGGACTAGAAAGTGGGAATTGAATGAAATCGATTCTTAAAAGACAAAATCTGAATTCTTTCTCTCCATTAAAGAATCATGATTCCATTCTCATCTCAAATTTTTTTTTCAATTTTATCCCAATCCCAAATATAACCCTAAACCTTATTTAGAGAAATAATAATTTTAACCCTAACTAGATATCCTAAATCTCAAAACCCTAAACCCTATTTAAAATAATAATAATTTTAATCCTAAACCTTAACCCACAAATATAACGTTAAACCCTAATCCCTAAATTCTAAATCCCAAGATCCAAAACCTTATTTAGAAAAATAATAATTTTAATCCTAAACCTTAATTTACAAATATAACTCTAAACTCTAAACTTTAACCCTAAACTCTAAATCCCTTAACCCCTAACCCTATTTAGAAAAATAATAATTTTAACCCTAAACCTTAACCCACAAATATAACTTAAAACCTTAAACCTCAACTCCAAAAACTCAAAAACTCAAAAACTAAAAACCTTAAATCCCAAATCTCAAAACCCTAAACCATATTTAGAAAAATAATAATTTTATTAATGTATTTTATTTTTAAGTAGTAATTATTTAGAAAAATAATGATTTCAATAATGTATTTTGTCTGATGAAAAAATAATAATTAAATAATGTTATTTAAACCTTATTGAATATAGGGGTATAAAGGTAATATATAGTGTTTTTTTTATTTCATTTCAATTGTAAATCAAACACTGTAATACTGATTTTTTCTTTGATTATTTGCACACTAGATAATCATCTAATGTCTCGTATTCTTTCATATAAATAATGCAATCGTTTAGATAAGTATGAATCTTATGATATTTCATACTAAGTCAATTATAAGAGATTTTTTCATTTCATACATTGAGGAGGGCAACTCATTACTCTCAAGAAATATATTTATTAGTACATTTAGTGATTCTTTGAATCTGTTATCCAAAAATTGGTTTTTTTTCCTTCATATTGTACAAATGAATCAATCTCGACATTTTAATGTATTTCTTGTATTCTGAATACAACGAATATTCGACACCTTCCAATTTTTTTTAAAAGTTTTGGAATCATCCTCATGTAATTCATCTTCCATAGTATGAAATATTTTGTCTCTACATTATGTCTGAAGTGCCTATTCTGATAGGTGTATCTAATCTACTTTCATCCTTATTTATGTCTTCCTCATGAGTATCATCATTCTTCATGATAATACTAACATTTATAATTCAAAAGAATAACTCTATTTAACCTTATCAACATCATGAAATTTCTCATTTTTACATTTAACACATAGACATCGAATCATATTGAGTTAATTATTATTATTTTTACGAACAAATTCTAATAAAGTTTTAACTCTATAAATATAGTCGTGTTTAATTCTACACTCTGACATTCAAGATCTGTCTATTTTCTATGAAGGGTAATAAACACATTTAAAATGTATCCAATAAACATGCATGTATTAATTATCGATACATTTCAAAAAAAATTATATGAAGTTTATAAATTATTAAAATATCAATCAAAATATCGTGTAAAACTAAATGCACAAACATCCTAACAATTAATAAATTTATTGTAACTTTAACAATATATAATGTTATTTTCAAATGTGAACAATCTAATAATATATGTCAGAATAAATTATGACAACCTAATAATATAAATTATAAATTATAACAACTTAATAACAATAATAATATAACAACTTAATAACAATAATAATATAACAACTTAATAACAATAATAATATAACAACCTAATAAATAATAATAATTATAATTATAATAATTATAGCAACCTAATAATGTAAATTATAATAGCCTAATAATATAACAACCTAATAAATAAATATATTATTTAATACTTATAAGAATAAGTTCACACAAATACATTTTAAATTTGGAATAAATTTAATATATATATATAAACATGAAATTAGTTAAAGTAATAAATAGATAAAAATACCTTGTATTATTTAAGCTCGGACAAAAATGAATAATTTACGTAACAAAAAATATGTATATAAGTAATTAATAGGACATGATACACATAAGAAAAATTATTAAAAAATGAATTTTAAGTTCGCAAAATAATAATAATATAAAAATATGAATAATGAGTGCAAAATGATTCATAGAAATTCTTACAAGAGCCAAACAAGTGATAAAATGGAAGAAAAATGTGTTTCGTAAGTGAAAAAGTGGAGAAAAATAGGTAAGAAAATAATGAGTGCACTAAAAATGGGTGGATCTAGGTCGGTAAGTGATGGGGAACAAAACCCAGGTGATGGCGCCAAAACTAGTGGTCGAAAGTGGTCTTTAAATGGAACAAGTGGTGGCATCCCACGAGGAGAGAGAGAGAGAAGAGAGATAGTAGTGGGAACTGTCTAGGGGCGAAAGAAGGAAAAGGAAAAAAAAAGCCAGTTAGTATTAATTCTACGTATCAACCGACTCTACACATGGCATGTAACTTCAGTTATACGTGTTGATCAATGCTATACGAGAACTGATGCTACATGTGTCACGTAGCCTCGGTTGTATGCATCAATCGATGTGATGCCTTGTGTAGCGTTGATTGACACATAGAATTAACGCTATATGTCATGTATAGCATCGGTTAACGCATACAGTCGATGGGAAGCCATGTGTAGTGTCGGTTGACATGTATAAACGATACTACATATTGATTTTTTTAATTTTATATCTATTTAAAATCAGTTTTTTACTATAACCGATTTTGAATTTTAAAAGCATACTAACTTAAAATTTATTATAAGTTGGTTTTTACTTAGAATGAATTTTAAATCCGGACCTAAATACCCTCTATAGTAGTGCGAACTAGATTTAATTAAAAAAAAGGACAAGTCTAATGTATAAGGCCGTAATAGAGATCCACAATTGATAAAATTTAGTTTCTTTTCTGTAAAAAAATTAAAATATTTATATAATTACTGAGTGCTTAAAACAACTGGGTGGTAAGTCACATATGAAGCTTATTATTAGATGATGACATCTATTGGAAAATTTAAACAGTTGCGTTCAAATGAAAATTCATTATTTGTGATATATTTATCCAAGCGATGCCTCTAATACAGATTTGTTATGTTCTAGTGCATCCTCCATTTTTGTCATATGGTCTTTCACATGTGCCAATGATATTTTGTATATATTTTCATGATAACGAATGTTGTCTGTTATGCATACCATTATATGTCATCTCAAAAGTGTGGTGATTTTTTATTCTGAAGGATGCGAGTACTTACTGACTCATTCGCTAAAACTTTGTCAGGGATTTTCGGCATGAAAAGACGAAGAAGAAGCGTGGAAGTTACAGAGGAGGACATATCGATCTCCACTCGCATTCGGTCAAATTCAATTACTCTGATGATGAGTGACAATGGATTTTCTCCTTATTTTAATTATGTTATTGTGTATTTGACTCCCATAAGAGGGGGGTCATCAATTTTTCCAAATGGAATAGGTGGTTTTCACCGAATATAATTTTAAGATCTCATCTACCTTCATTTTATTTCTTAATCTGGATGTAGATTTTATTGAGTCAACCGAATATTTAAGATCGTTTTAGGTAGCAATATGGAAATGATCATTTGGGTTGACTAGGTGGAAAAAGTTTCTTTCCAAAATTCAAAAAGTAAGGCTTGAATCTTGTAAGCTTTTTTGTTTTTGTTTTTCTCAATAGATTAAACAGTACTTACAGTGCTTCTTGTGATGATTGTGATTTTGAAACGGGAAGAGAGTTTTATTGTTGGATATACATCTAGTAGTTGTATCCAAGTCTATTTCATCATTTCTTATTGTATTAGTTGGTCAAAAAATACAGTATTTTTTATTTGATAATTTTTTATGGTATTATTAATAATATTATGTAGTTATAAAATTTGAATCTATAGTATGTGCATATACACTATCTAAAAACTAGTATAATTCAATAGATATAAAACAATTCGTATAATTGTTTTTTTTTTCCAAATATTTTACCAAGTCATGTATCTTTTTTCTGTCATATAAATTTAAAATATTAAATATATGAATTATTTATAGCATATAATTTTATTTACCACTAAAATTTTATAATGCATGTTAATCGTAACTGTTATTATAATAATATTCTCATCATATAAAAAAATTTGCCATTTTTATATAACCTCGAGCTTCATGTTGGTGGATAATTTGTTACCAATGAGTTTATATGTACATAAAAGTTAGATTCTTTAATATATAATTAATATTTTTTATTTTTAAATAAATATTTGTACGTTCACATATTTAAGCACATACACTATTATCTAGTGGGCTCAAAATTTTGCCGTTAAGTGGTAAATGTTCAAACAATTAACTATTTATTACAGAATTAACTTCTAATTCCGCTCCATTAGGAGCTAAATCCAATAAGTTCCTGCCTCATTGATTCTGGTTTATTGTTTTTGCCTAATCCGAGATAGAACTTTGAGCTACAGTTTGTAATGTCAAGGATTTAAATTTTTGTAAATTTTCCTCATCCAAAAAGTTTAAGATTCTGAAAGCCATTTTTAAATTAAGATGAAAATAAGAAGAAATTCAATAAAACATAACACTAGTGTGTATATATCGAGAGATATTATAGTGTAAGTTTAAATCTATTGAGTTGTGTCCTTTGAATACATCTATAAAATTGGAACGACGAAAAGAAGATTAGCATGTTCCCTTGTAACTCTACAAGGATGACAGGCATATATTGAGAAATGTTTCAAATTTTTTTAGATTAGTTTACGTTATAGTGTTATTTGTTCTTATCAACGTGTATTCAAGTTCGAAGCTTATCGGTATAATATTTTCTTTATTTAATAAAAAAAAAAATTAGTATTTTTTTTATATAAAAAAAATATGTTATAGTTTTGCTTCCGATAAAATTAACCTCATATGTTAATTAATTTACGAATTATTGTTAGATAGTAATGAAATTTCTGTTAAGACAGAAGAAGAATAATAAAGAAACTAATTAATTTATAAAGTACATGACTATAAGGTAGACAATATGTATGGAGGTTTTGCCAAATATAAACCATTTAATTTAATTATATAATATAATTGGGAATCATGGTTTGGAATGTCTAGGTGTTGGAGTTGGATGAGTAGTTACTCCCTGGTAATCGATGTGATAAACATCATCATTATCATCAATTTCCTGCATTTACATAATTCAACGAAAAGTCAAATGAAAATGTGAAAATGAACAAAAAATACTATAACCATTCAATAAAAAGATGTAATTATAACTGGGGGTGGGGATATCGATTTATAATCCCTAGTGACATATTCATAATATCTTGTTTTCTCTGACTTTCATTAATGATATAATTTGATCTCCTAATAATAAGATTTTTCATAACTTTTTAAATTTAACAAATTTAGTCTAAAATTTAAAAAAATATTGAAATTTCATTATAAATATCAGATTTAACGATTTTAATTTTTTTTTGTTAATTTTTTAAATTTAACACATTTAATTCATTTTAAATTAAATTTATGAAAACTAAAAAGTGAGTGACCAAAGAAAAATAATTGAGAGACCAAAGTTTAGAGATAAAAATTATGGGAACTTTTGTTTAGCCAACCTACCTTGATCTTCTGTTTGTGATTGATGAGCGACGACATGCTTAGTTTTCTAATGGGTGTTCTTCCTACAGGAAGAGAAAGTGAAGTGCAAGAACTCATATATTGGAAAGAAATCAACAGGTACAAAACCATAGTGATCAAACACGATGAAAATATTTGAAAATATCTCATAATGTATAATTAAGTATAGGAGAAAAATGGATTGAAAAACTTTGTATTATAGAAGGAAAAAAGTTGCATCTGAGGAAAACTGGAAAGAATATAGATGAAGAAGAGCTCATAATCTACAGCCTATATATACCACATTATTGAAGAACAATTCAGTTATAAATTATAACATAACACTTCAGTTATAAATTATGACAGTCTTTTCAAGTGTAGGTTACACACATTATAGGCCCAACAATGAAATAGTATTCAATAATTGAAATTATAAAGTCCCTGATTTGATTTTAATATTATGTTAGATCTTAAAACATTAAAAGATGAACTAACAATTTATTTATATATTCTCTAATAATCAATAGTATATATATATATATAGGTGTACAATACTGCTAATTTTCTTTAAATTTTCAAGTATTTAAATATCATGTCTATTGGACAAAAATATTCGGTTAAAAAAAGAAATTGAGTACGTATAGATAATAAGGACAAGGTGGTGAGCAGAGGGTTGGGCAAACATGTCTGAGGCCATGCTTGTGGTTTTCATTATTACAAAGAGAGGTCATTGTAAAAGAGAATCTTGGGCACATATGTTTGTCCATAACCCTGCTCTGTGGTTTTACACTAATGAAAGGACTCGTTTAACATCAACAGAAGCATACTAAATCCCATTTAGCAAGAATATGTTTTATCAAAAGTTTCACTTATTAACAATGGATTCACTTTTAATATTCATGATATAAAAAAATCTCTAATTAGTAGTCTTATTTTTCCAAAATTCTCACTTTAGTTCTTTTTGAATAATAATGGATAAAAAACTCTCTTTTTGGACAGGAACACAGTAGGAATTTATCACCTTCCTCCCAATATCTTCCATCCCTTACAAGAAAAGAATCACCAACTCCACAAACACAAGCCTAGAACCAAATAAGTTTCTTACACTTTCTTGCATTTCTTTCAAAGGTTAAGCAACATAGTTCTCTTCGTATATCTAATTGGAAAAAAAGGAAATTAAAAAGAACAAAAAATCAGTTTTTGAATCGAGAAAGGAGCTTTTCTTTAGTGCTCAACAATTATACACTTTCAATGGGAGAAGGAATATGTATTTTTGAATTTTTTATTATTTTTATGGTTTTCGTGTTTATTTTCTAATATTCAACTATTTAGGGTAACCAAATGGAAAGAAATTTTTTCTATCTGAAGCTTTAATGTTGCTTGGAATCGTTGGGTTTATCGGGTTCGGTTGCTCGGTCTCAAGAGACGAGTTATAGTTGAATTTGAATTTGAAAACCACCACATTGGAATATAAGACATAACTGTTATGTTGTGTTTGGTCGGAGGGAATGAAAATAAATCAGAATTAATTCCTTTCATTTGTGTGTTTGTTGAGCTGAAAAATGAGTTAGGAATGAAATCGATTCTTAAAGAAGAAGGAATCACAATTCATTTTCCCCTTTAAGAATCATGATTCCATTCTCATCTCAATTTTTTTTTTCTAATTTTACTCCAACCCCAAATATAACCCTAAACTCAAATCTCAAATCTCAAATCCCAAAACCCTAAATCTTAAATCTCAAATCTCAAATCTTAAACCTATTTAGAAAAATAATAATTTTAACTATAAACCTTAACCCACAAATATAACCCTAAACCCTAAATCCCTAAATTTCAAATCCTAAACCTCAAAACCCTAAACCCTATTTAGAAAAATAATAATTTTAATAATATATTTTCTTTTAAAGTAATAATTATTTAGAAAAATAATGATTTCAATAATGTATTTTATCTGACGAATAAATAATAATTAAATGATATTATTTAAATTTTACTGAATATAGGAGTAATAAGGTAATTTATATTTTTTTCACATTCCATTCCAGTAGAAAACTAAACATTGTAATACTGATTTCTTCTTTGATTTCAATGATCAAACCAAATAATATTGTTTATTTTTCATTGTGATTTCATTCAATGAAACAAACGTCACTTTAATATAGGGGAAAGAAGACATAAGACATAAGGGTATCAGATTTTAATTTTATTCATATTTTATCCGTTATTATTCTTGAAAAACATAGGTAGTAAATAAAAACCTTTTTCTACGTCATAAGTATTAAGAGAGAATCAATTTAAAATATAATCAATAATTAAATTTTTTGATGAAATATAGTTACTAAAAAAATATCTCACCCATAAAAAAAAGTCCTATTTTGCATGAAAAAATGTCTTTCTTCTAACTACACTAATCAATGCCACTTACCCGTTAAAATCTCAGAAACCCTTTTTTCTAGTGTTATATATCACTAATATTTTGCTTGCGTTGCGGTAAGTTGACCAGGTCAAAGCTCTGAAATCTGAGTTCACGTGCCTGTTTCATGTCAAACGAAACAATTCACGATTTCATTTTTTTTGTCCACCCCACTAGGATTGATTATTGTTCCTCACTCGTCATATCAATCATTTGGGTTTCATTTCCTTATCTAATTAGGTTTTATCCTCACGTGACTAATATTTGGTGGTTACATTCTCGACTATTAATTATTTTCTTTTAGTTTAAGAAGACCCTTCAATTATTATTATTTTTCTTTTAAATGCTACAATACACGTATAAAACTTTAATTACAAACCTATATCTTATAACTATTACAATTCTCTAATTAAAAAACATATCATTAGACTACACATATGTAGACAAGACCCTTAAACTGTATGTTAATCCGTCAATTATATTTCAACTAGTTCGAGCAGTTTTTTCAAGAAATATAATATATAAAGTACACAGTGGAAAAATTGCATTAAAAAACTGCTATAACGGGTTGCTAATTTAAAAAGGTTTTCAATTGTTTTATTTTTAGATACCAAAGCTCCAACTTATGGTCTCTCTAGCAAAGGCAATACTAAAAACCCATCTGATTATTGTTTACCATGTATATATAGGAGACTTTCACGTCTTACTCTTCAACATATATTTATGTTACAAAAGTACAATTGAATTATAAACCGTTATACAAATGAGGTATCAAAATATCAATGGCATGCTTCACTTGTCCAACAAAAGTTAAAACCTAGCTAATTTTTGTTCACCTTGTTTAGAAGAATTTCACTTTTTACAATTGAACTTCTATTTATGTTATAAATGTACAATTGAATTTTAAATAATTACCAAAACACATATGAAATCACCTTTTTGTTACCATGAATGTGGATGCCTATACACAAGTTAATGAAAAATAGTCACGTGATGCACATGTGACATTTTTTCACCCAAAAATATTTTAATCACTTAGCATTATATTGTTATTATTTTTGGGAAGAAGTTGACAAAATGATGATATTTTTGTAATATTAAAAAACATACTATAGTTTTATAATGACTTAAAATTTTGAATTATCTTTATAACACAAGCTTAAGATGGGTGATGAAAAGTGAAGTTTACTCGATTCATTAATAGGATTTCATATATTTATTCTACGATTAGTATTCGGTGTATTTGTAATTTTATCTTAGAATCATTTTATATTTATTGATTTTCAAGAAATTACATGTTGCATTTTTTTTAAAACCTCCTTTAGCTTGACCTTTCTTAATTTTTAATTATTGTTTCATCTCAGCTTGGCTATAAAGTTAAACATTCGTACACTCACACTCTATAAAGGTGCCATGGTAAGAAGAAGCGAGTTTTGATAAATAACTAAGCAATCTCTACGAAGGAAACCAAGTTGTAGATTTGTGTTTATTGCTAGTGTCTTGGGTTAAGGATTTCGGGTTGGTAAATGGTTGTGAATTATTCTTGAAATTATACTATTCTGTAGCAATATTAAACTTTGGGGGAAAGAGAAATAAAAGAAGCAATTTTAATGAAATTCATTCTTTTTTAAGAAAAAAAATCATATGTATAGGAAAAAAACAAAGTTCCATAAATAGATTGATCGGTAGTTTGATGATTGCAAACTATTGAGTGTAAGAGAGAAGTAAGAAGAAGAAGATGAATGTAAAAAGATAATTCTGATTAATGCATTCAATTATGGACCTAAAGCATATATATAGCATGTGTTGAGTTCACATAATTACATTTGTATTAATCTTGATTAACCAAGTACTCTCTTTCAAATTCACAGTCTTGGCAAAATCAAGAGTTTGATTCTCATCAAAAAACGTGCAACATCAAGAGGTTTCGTAAGAATATCTACAAGCTGTTTCTCAATTGTGTAATACCTTACATCTAATTCTATCTTTATGACTTGATCTCTTACAAAGTGTAGTCAATCTCAGTATGTTTTATTCTCGCATGTTGTACATGATTCTAAGCTAGATATTACACACTATTCTTATCACACAATATAATAGGCGTTTGGGGTTTTGGTATCTACAACTTTCTAATCAAAGACTTAATCCGATATAACTCTATAGTACATATGGCTAATGACCTGTATTCTACCTCTCTTGAATAATGAAAGATTACCTACTATTTAGTAGATGCCCATGACGCTAGATTATCACCATAGAACATACAATAGCCACATACACTTTTTCTACCATCAAGGCAGCTTGCCCAATTAGCATCTATCACTATTAAATTAGTGATCTTTAGTCTCAAAAATTTAACCTTGGTTTTTTTAAAAACTCAAATAATAGAGTTTTGATCATGGTTTAATAAAAACCAAAGTCATAGTGTTTTGATCACGATTTAATAAAAATTGAAACCATAGTGTATACATATAGCCTCGATTTTTATCAGTAATTATGACAATAAATTAAACTAAAAAATTATTTAAATATAAATAAACTTATATAATCACGATTATTAAATAACCGTTATCTAATGAAAATAATGAAATTTTCAATTTTTTTTAAATCGAAATCAAATAATATATTGTATTTGTTATTCATTTACAAAAATAAAAAAAATTATATTACAATTTGTTTCATTTCTCTACTAATTTAATTTCATGTATTTTCTCTCTTTTATATCACACTAAAATTTTCTATTAATTTTTTTTCTTTTTTTCTATTTTCCTTTTCATTTTCCCCCTTTTTTCTCTCTTTCTCGCTCTCATTTTTCTTTTTGGGAATCAATTCCTACTGGGAATGGAACCTATAAAAATTGATTGCAAAAACCTTGACTCAAGATTTGTAGAAGATGAGCACTACGAACACATTAACGTCCCCAAGTGGTTTGATTTCTTAGATCCTCTTGAAATTTAGATCAAGGACAAATCTATAGGAAACTGAAATTGAAAACACAGAATGCTATAATTTATTAATGGATTTGACGTATAAATATCCATTGACATACAAACTAAAAAAACAAAACACAACTCCATGATCGAGATCACGAGAAGAACGATTGATCAACACGATCAATGATCGTGCTCCCATAGGGCTTATTGAATAGAAAAATTGAAAGAAACTGAAACCCTAATTTTTCTCTTCATTCCTTCCCTTAAACTAGTTCATACGAGTAACTAGTTTTTATTTAGGAACTTGACAAACTCCTAATTGACTTCGAAACCTTTGGAATGCATCCAACGTTAAAGGATTTTTCATCACATCTACCAATTGATTTTGTGTCCCGCAATATACTAACTCTACTACTCCTTCTTTTGTGAGATCACGAAGGAAATGAAAATGCACATCAATGTGCTTACTTCTCCCATGTAACACTTGATTCTTTGATAACTTGATTGCGGAGCTGTTATCATAGAAAATTATGGTGTTATTCTTGCTTTCCTCCAAGCTTAATTTTTCCAATATCATTCTCATCTAGACAGCTTGGCTAGCACATGCAGCTATAGCCACGAATTCTGCTTCTATAGTAGAGAGTGTGACTATAGGTTTTTTTCTTGAATACTAGACAACAACTCCTAAACCCATCATAAAGACATATCCTAATATGCTCTTATGATCATCTAAATCTCCGGCATAATTACTATCTATATAACCAATCAGATTCTCACAATTTCCTTCCTTTTTGTAAAAGATTCCAAGTTCATTGGTACCCTTCATATATTGCAAGATTCTTTTTGATGCTAGTATATGTAACTTAGTTGGTTTTGCCATGTACCTGTTGATCAAACTTATTGTATATATTAAATCTGGCCTTGTAGCTATCAAATACATGAGATATCCCACCATCTGTTTGTATACAGATTCATCTACTCATATCCCATTCTCATTTTTAAATAGCTTGCATCTTGAGAAAATGAGATTATGGACTAAATTGCAATTCTCCATCCTGAACCTCCTTAATACCTCTAAGGTATATTTTCTTTGACATAAGTAAATTCCATTAGACTTTGTAAAACTTATATACCAAGAAAAAATCTTATTTTTTCCAAATCAGTTATTTCAATTTCTCTTGGCATGGAATGTTTAAATTCAATGAACATTAATTCATCATTACCAGTGAATATTAAATCATCTACATATAGACTAACTATGATAATTTTACCTCTCTTATTTGCCTTAATGAATAGTATATATTCATTGTAACACTTCTCGAACCCTTGACTCATAAAGTGTGCTTCTATATGGTTGAACTAAGCTCGTAGAGCTTGTTTTAGTCTGTAGAGAGCCTTTTTCAACTTATAAACTTTCTGATGATGGCTCTTTGATTCATATCCCTTTACTTGCTCTATGTATATTTCTTTAATGAGTTCTCCATGCAAGAAAGCATATTTGATGTTAAATTGGTAAAGTGTCCATCTTCTTTGTGCTACTAAGGCCATAATCATTCTCACTGTGTCCATTCTTGCAAGTGGTGTAAACACTTCTGTGTAGTCGATTCCTTGTTGTTACACATATTCTTTAGCCACTAAACAAGCTTTGAATTTGTCCACTTCTCCATTTTCTTTGAATTTGATCTTAAAGACCTATTTTACTCCAATTTGTTTTGCACTTGCAGGAAAATAAGTTAGTTCCTATGTATTATTATTTTTTCTATTGCTTTGATTTCCATGTCCATAGTCATTCTCAATTTGTCATGCTTCACTTCCTCTTTAAAGTGTATTGGATCTGTTGAAGAGAATAAGGCCAGGCGCATGTTTAGCTCTTTTTTTTCTTCAGAAAGCCCTTCTCCAGTTGTATAATCTCTCATCTATACTGGAGTTTTTCTGATTCTTTCTTTTCTTAAGTTTGAAAATTCTTCTCCATATTCTCCATCTTGTTCTTTGATTGTTTCTTCAACCTCCTCAGTTTTTTCTATGTTGTTTCCTTCACTCACAATCTCGTTTTCTTTCTCATAATGCCATTTTAGTTCTATTGTTGTAACTTTTTCACAACTGTTGTCCCAATTCCAAGCTTTGTTTTCTTCATAAACGACATTCTTACTAATTACCAATTTCTTTGTAGTAGGACTATAGAGCCTATATTCCTTGGACTCTTCACTCACCCTTAAGAACACACAATTAAAGCTTTTGACCACTAGTTTTGTTCGTTTCACATCAAGTACATGAACATGTGTTACACATTCGAATGTCCTAAAATGCTCCATTAAGGGCTTGTTGCCACTACAAGCTTCTTTGGGTGTTTGGTCCTTCACAACTAATGTTGGACTTTGGTTTAGGATGTAAGTGGTCTAGTTAACTACCTCTGGCCAGAATGGCTTTGGAACCTTCTTTTCTGTTAACATACATTAAACCATATTCATCAGAATTCGATTTCTCCGTTCTACTATACCATTCTGTTGTGGAGTATAAGTGACAGTTCGTTGCCTTTTGATGTCATGCGCCTTACAGAACTCATTGAATTCAATGGATGTGAAATCACCACCTTGATCATTTCTCAATCATTTTATATGCCCTCATGTTTCTTTTTCAACACACTTCTTAAATTGTTTTAACATGTTTAGTTCTTATGATTTCTCCATTAGAAAATAAGTCCATGTTTTTCTAGTGAAGTCATCAATAAAGCATAAAAGATACCTCTTTTTACTGTTGGACATGGGAGTGATTGGACCATAGATGTTTGCATGTATAAGTTGAAGCTTCTCTATGGCTTTCCAATTGCTTCTCTTTGGGATGAGGTCCCTATGTTGTTTTCCAATCAGATAATTTATGCATAATGTGGATGGAGGCTTGAATTAAGGCAAACCATGTACTATTTTCTTGAGTTGGAGAGTTCTCAGTCCTTTGTAGCTTAAGGCATACTCTTTTAAATTTGCTCATATGTTTTGTATACATTGTGATAGGTATCAAGGATAAGTAATATAGAAAAAATGCTAATTTTTACTCGAGCTAATTAGCATTTTTACTATATTGTCCTTATGTTTTTTAAACTCTTCTAAATACTTTTAAGGACAGTTTTGTAATTAACATTTGACCTAGAGTTTCTACTCATGCTATTTAATCATACCATTAGATCACAATTATTTTTAACCATACAAGAGCATTATTAAGCATTATTCTCTTCATCTTACTCTCCTTTTCTTATTTTTCTAAAACGATTCGAGTATACTATTTTCATTGAGTTAATTTATCAAAAAGTTATGGTTTTGGTTGATAAATTATTAATATTTGTGATATTATGCTTTAAATTGATTGTTCTAGGATTGTTAATTGATTTCAATTTATCGATAATATTTATTAAATCATCTAGTTAGAATTATTCATTATTAAATATGCTTTAGGACATAAATTTGCACTTATATTATGATGCTAACTTTTCAGTTGCCCGTTGTACAGGTTCGATTAACTCGTGTGACTCGAGTTTATTGAAATGTTGGTCCAAATTTGAATACTTTTCTTATAGAGACTATGATGAAAGCAGCGGCTTGTAAGTAGATTACTTGGTGGTCCAACTCTGAGGCCCATGCATGCGTGATCAAACTTCGAGGCCAAATAGATGGTCTGAAACATAATAGGAGAGTCCAACTCCAAGGCACATATATGGTCAACAATCCATGACTATAGACGAACAAACTTCGAGAGTACATGTGAATGCAATGCGTACATATAGTCAAACAAAAAGAGTATGTTGTAACCATTAGCTCATAGTATACTTTCCACAAAAAAATATTTTCATGGTGCATGTATAAAAATCTCAGATGTCATGTGTAATATTTTTAGTACTCATTTCATTTTCAAAAATTAATACCCCTTTTTATATAAAAGTTATCAATATATGTATATAAAAATATTTAAAATGAGTATTTCACTTTTAACAACATTTATAACATTTCTAGTAAATATCATGGCATCTATTTTCCTTTTATTCATAATATATGATGCATTGTATTTTTATGAAAATAAATGCATGAATAAAAGGTTAAAGTAGAAACACCTACCTTAAAACTTGACTCGACACTAATTTTTTGAATCCAAATTCTTAGATATTTTATCCTCGAAATGCATTCTAAAATATATTAAAATCCAAAAGAAACTAGAGAGAGAAAATTGTAGAGAAAGAAAGAGGAGAGAAATTTTTGAGCGAGAAAAATGATCTAAGTCGCGCATATTTATAAGAAAAACTACCCCTCATTAACTACCCTCGTCAATGGCCCCTCCGGCTACTCAGTGAGTCCATGATGAGGCTTAGCAACTGTGTATTTTCCTCATTGATCCTTCATTGGTGGCTCGTCAGCCGTCGAAGCCACGATGAGTTATAGTAAAAGTTATTTAATTTTTTGCATTCGATTCGATTTTTCACATGTAATTTTCAATATATCCCTATGCCTTAAATTATTATTAAAAAAATTTATTTAAAACGATTTAATAATTCATAACAAATTTTTAAGGTTTTACATCCACTATTCACATATTTATAAACCGGAACAATATTATAGTTAATAGTATATCATCTATGGCTAGTAGTATTTGTAAGGTAACCTGGTAGTAAGATGTTTCACCATTCATTAATTTTTTTGTTTATTTTAATATTAAGAGTAAGTCTAATTATTGGTCTTGCTTATGGTTGTTTTGTTTGTGAACTTTAAATGTCAACATATTTATAAAGTGAAATAATATTATAGTTGATATTGTATCTTCTAAGATTTATAATACTTTTACCATAATTTAGTAGTAAGATATCTTACTATTTATTAATTATTTTATTTATTTAGATATTAATAATCGATATAATTATAGATTAAATTTATAATTATTTTATATATTTATTTTTTATTTAATAATATTTGTAAATAAAAAATTATATTAAATATGTTAGGAAAGTATCCATATTTATTAATTAGTTTGTATTTAATATTATTATATTTTTATTATTATAAATTTTATAATTAGTAACTTTTCAATAAACTTTAGTAAAAAAGTTCCGTAAAATAAAAGAAGTATGGTTTTATTCGGACTTACTATTAGATGCAGTATGCGCCACGCTTTAAAATCGGCTCGTTAAGCAGCTACTCAGCTCGGGTCATGAGTCTTTTTTTCTTTTTCTTTTTCTTTTTCTTTTTTAATAATGATAGGTGGTCACATGAGTCATGTCACTTGCAGTATAATTTCCTCGAAGTTTCTCGGTGGTCTTTTTTCTTTTTTGCAGTCAATGCTTTTCATTCAAAGATTGCAATATGCATGGTATGTATACACAGATTTATATCGAATAAATTTGAGAGGTATTATTATATGTATTAACTGATATAGTTATTGATTATTTATAAGTTTGATGACGTTCGATGATGAAGTAATTCTAGAATTAATATTTTTAATTATTTTTTTTTTAATAATTTCTACCCCTCTTATTTAAATTTTGTTGCTATCTCTTTTCTAAAGTTTGTTTTATACTTAGTGGATCTCTTTTTATAATAATGTAATCATAGTTATGTTTTTTTAATTGTTTTGATTAAAAACATATATATAATAATTGATGTTATATTTGTGTTTATTAAGTCTATTAAAAATTGAATAATAATATTATTTTTGGATTTAGAATTAGATTTGAGTTTTTAATAATATTTATTTTATTTATATTTTTTAAATAATTTAGATTTGTATGTGTTGTATTCAAATCTAGATATTATTAAGATTTAATTATTTTAAAAAAAATATTAAATATATTAATTTAAATATTCAATTTGATAACCATAAAAGGAATAATTAAAATTCAAGTTTTTCTATATCTGCATTAATAAAATAATAAATGAAAAATTTGCGGCCTTTATATAATCATCAGAACAAGTGGAAGATTGTCCATTATTCGATATTAGCTTAACTTATCACCCTCATATACATATATATATATGTATGTGAATTCTCAGGCCTTGGTGGATTCGAGTTCATCGTTTAAGTCAATGGGAACTTTCTCGTATGGGATTTCCAACTTTTTATCTCAATGCTAAAGTAAGTATATATTATCGAATATGATCGATCTACCTTTATGAATTTAGTATAATTTTGTATATATATATATATATATAACAACTGCTCCTTTGAATCTCTGTTCTATATGCTTAACCTGTATTCTTCATTTTCTCTGAGATTAATTACACTTAAATTAAGTTTAGAATCTTCTTTTTCATGGATATATATATACATGCATGATCCCTATTTCATCCCATGAATTGCAACCAATTAAAGTTTAAATGTGAAAACGCGTTTCTTTAATTCTACCACTAGCTTCTTCTTCTTTTTTCTTTTTCTTTTTCTTTATTGCTTGATTTTCAAATCTGGATGTGGTTTCTTTAAAGAGATGATATAGAATTCCTTATGCTCATGGAGAAACATTTTAGCTCAATTACACGTGTGACATGACAATAAAGTCCTAGTTTCCACATTACACGTGTCATCTTTAATTATTCTCACCCTACTCCACCACTTGTTAAAGTTTCAACGTGATCTTTTTCAAAAGATATATTAATTGTTGTAAATTTTGTATATTTTTATATTCTATAAAACATAAACCAACAAATCCTAATATTAAAATTAAATTAATATAAATTATATTTTATTTATAAAAATTAAACTAATATCTTTTTTAGACATTATTTTTATTGTTAAAGTCTCATATCGGTTGGACGTTGAACTTATAATACGCATATAGATGAAGACAATCCTCTATCTCATAACCTAAGTTTTAAGATGAAATTAGACTCGAATTTAACATGTCATCAAAATCAGGTGATCCAATTCGTTGTTGGTTTAGGTTCGCTCGTCACCCGATCGGTATATTCTAAGGAGATAGATATTTTTCGATATATTCCAAGGGGATAGATATTTGCATATATAGTGGGAGTGTTAAAGTCTCATATCGACTGAGCGTTTAGCTTATAATACGCATATAGATGAGGGCAATCCTGTATCTCATGACTTATGTTTTAAGATAAAATTAGACCTAAATTTAACATAAGTAGTTTGAAAGAAATTAAGAAGATAATATTGTAATAAAATTATAGAAGCTATTTAATTTTTCAAACATATAGAGCTTTTTTCCAAATTTTGAAAACTTCAGGGTTATATGTGTTAATTTTCTCTCATAGTTTTTTTATTGTAGTCATTGAAGACTAATTAGATGCTATCGTTTTAATTCACCTACTACTTTTTCTTTTGTTTTTTTATACAAGAAGCTGGTTCAAATTTTTTTTAAATATTAATATAAAAATAACATTATAATAATATCAAACATAATTTAATTTAATAATATTTAATTATAAATAAATTTAAATAACATTTAATTATATGATATTTAAAATAAAATAATATATAAATTTTATAAATAAGAAATAATATTTATATAATTATAAATTTGAATTGGGTTGCTTTTATTGTTTTCTCAAACTACATTTAGAAATTAAGCTTTATTCTTTTCTTTTTGGATGGACAAAGTGTCGACGCGGCGCAATTGCTGTCGTATTAACTATTAAATAACTTTAATCTATATGCAATGGTAACTTTAGAGAGCATATATTCTTGGTTTAGTGTTTTTTTTTTTTTGAATATTTCTTTTTAATTAAGATAAGTCAAATATCTTAATTTAAATTTATAATATATTTTAATTAATTTTAATAATAATAAATAATAATTAGTATCTTTAAATTATTTAAATTTATTGAGATTATTTTTAAATTTAATAAAAAAATATATTAATAATATAAATAAGGTAGTTTATGTATTGTAAATAAAGATAAAAAAAATAAAAATATGAATTGTTTAAAAATACTAATTCCAAAAAAAAAATCCCTTCAGTTACTTAAAAAGAATTAAGAATAATACGAAATATTTGTAACCTAAAAGGAAAAGATGCCGCCTAAAAGTTTAGGGGGGACAAAAAGATACTAGCTAAAATATTTTATTTTAGTATTTATGTTTTCAAGTTGTGCCTGTAATTATTTTCTTAAATATCAATAACTATTTTTAATCTATACATTTTAATTTAAGATACACACTCATTAAAAAGATTTTAAAAATTTTGAAACAAAAGAAAAGGGCCATGATCACCTCTATTATAAGAACAAATTGATATTTATCATTGATCATTTACTTTATATATAAATATAAATGTAAAATAGGAGTAAAATTTGTTTTCCCCACCAAAATTACATTTGGTTTTATCTTTTTAAGGTAAATTATTTAATTTTAAAAATTGATTAATTAAATAAAAAATTTAAAACTTAATATTTTTTAAGGATAAAATTGAAATTATGTATTTTATGTAAAAAAAAATAGCCTCCAAATCCACAGAACACCATCATCTCGATAGCACCACTGCTCATTTTTATAGCAGCCACCACCACCCATTTTTGCTTCATCACCCGACGACCACGTCGCGAATCTTCTTTATTAGCAACAATGACATACATGTAATCACAAAAATGAAATAAAAATAGCAAAAAATCAATTGCATCTCATTCGTCAGTTGCCAACTTATTATCGATGGCAGCATCCTCAAATTGTAACAAACTGGACGCTTGTCAGCTGTCAAGTTCACAGTGTTTCATCACCGGAATCGCCATGTATAACAATGGAAGAGACTAGAGAGAGAGAGAGGTAAATAGAAAACGCGGAGAGAGACTAGGTTTTTTTTAATTTTCTATTCTTTTATAAAAAAAAGATAATCACAAATTTACTCTTAAAAAATACCAAATTTTAAAAATTTAAATATTTTTTAAATTACGTTATTAAAATAATTAAACTTAAAAACTATAAGATTAATGGATTACTTGTAAATTTATATGACCTTTACCAGGTATAACTATTTCAAAACTTGAGGAATAAAGTGTTGGAAAAGTAAGTAGATCTCTTTCCATTTTGATTTACTTTCACTACTTAAAAGATAATCTTAGCTACGAAGCATCTATTTAAACAGTAAAAAAATATAAATATAACATAATTAAAATTTATAACAACAAAAATAATATTTTAATAATATTAAATATGATTTAATTAAATAATATTTAAATTAAAATAATAATTATTTAATTTAAACAATATTAAACTTAAAATGATACGTTATATTTTTTTTAATAATAAAAATATATGAATTAGATATAAAAGATATTATTTTATTATAAATTTTAAAAAAATATATTTTTTAAATACCATTTCCACCTCTTACACGTTTTTAACCTTTATAAAAATTAAGTTCTATGTTTCTTTATTAAATACATTAAAAAAAATTTAAGTTATTTTATACAAGTGTGATCCTTTTGTACAGTTTTGAAATTTTTTTTAAGAAGTTTTATCGGTTGAAAATAAAAATACACCAATAATATTAGAGTTAAAAAATTAAAAATAAATCAAATTATTTCAAAAATTATAACATCAAATCTATAACTTATTGAGAAAATATTATCGAGCATTATTCTTCAGAGCTTTTTCTATGTTCTATTTATATTTAACTCTTTTAATTAATAAATAATAATTTTTTAAATTTTTTTGATATTTTATTAATTTAGTTCTTAGAACTTAAAATCAATTAGATATAGAAGAAGAATTAAAAAAAAAACTATCAAAAGATAAGAAAGCATGTCTAACATTATTCAAAAATCAAATTTAAGTGAAAAATTTATCAAAACTATTTTATGTGAAATAATATTTTTTTATGTTAGAAAATCATATCGCTCCTTATCAATAGTTTTGTATGTTGTCCAATTTAGTCGATTATGTCCAATAAAAAAACAAAATAAGTTTGAGCTAAAGAAAGGGATACATTGAAAACAATTTCTTTCTTTCTTTCATTTTTTTTTTCTTTTCTCTAATAATCCATTTTGTTCTTTACTTTGATGATGAGGTCACCGATGACCTACCTACCAAAGTGGCCTGTCTTAAAGTAGCTATTAAAATTTTCAGATATATTCATGGAAGAAAATAATATTTTAAAAAATTCGTATATATTTTTATAATTATTTTTATATTTATAAATTTTATATAAAAAAATCATTAATATTAAGATATGATGTAAAAAAATTTATATCAAGCATTATTTCAAAAATATTATTAATATTTAAAAAATTAATATTTTAATTTTATTATAAATTTGTAATATCTTATATATCTTGATAGGATCATAAGAGTATAGTATTTTATTTCAACTTTTATTAAACAAATGATATATATTTAAATCGGTATTATCAAATTAAAACAATATCACTCTCCATTTAACAAAAGGTACAATATGATTCATTTTGAAAAGAAAAAAACAATTTGTATAAGGATAATTTTGTTTTTACAAAAATACTTATTATTTTATATATTTTTTCATTTTTTTATTCATTTAAACATTACTATAATACAGATATATTACGTTGATTTTTAACCGTGATCATAGATCTATAATCACGATTATAAAAACCGAGGCTTAAGTAGAAGAGATCACAAATTCTTATATATGGTCTCAGTTTTTAACCGAGAACATAGACATACCATTTTGTCTCAATCTTTTATAAGACCGTGATCATATATATACCATTTGGTCACAATTGTCTATAGTTACGATCTAATAAAAGACCATGCTCAAATAGTATGTCTATTGTTTCAATTACACTTAAACCATAATCATATACATCTCAATTAACATCATTTTTAATATAAATTATAATAAATTTATTAATTATAATATTAAAATTCATATTATATTAAGAAGAGAGAAAATATATGAAATTAATTAAGAAGGAAATGAAAAAATTATAAAGTGATTTTTGTATTTTTTTAAATGAATAATACACAATATATTATTTGATTTTAGTTTTAAAAAGACTGAGATTTTATTATTTTAATTAGATCACAGTCATTTAATAATTATGACTATATAAGTTTGTTTATATTTAAATAATTTTATAATTTAATTTATGATTGCGGTTACTAATAAAAATCGAGGTTATATTTACATAATATGGTCACAGATTTTATTAGACCGTAACCAAAACTCTAAAACCTCGGTTTTTAAAAAGATCGCGGTTAAATTTTTAAAACCAAATATCACTATTGCAATAGTGTTTCAATATAAAAATATTTCATACTATCTTAATAATTATTGTTTCCTTTCATCATTATCTTCTTTCTATCCCTAATATTGCTTTATTTTTTTATCGATTAGCGATTGGGCTCAAAACGAATAGAGTTTGATAACTTTTACTATTTGTTACAAAGTAATTTAAAGTTATATTTTTTAATGAATTTTTAGTTAGGTCACCACAAATTTATTTGTAACACATATCTCTACCCTAAATTGTCACTATCACCAGCTTATTTCATTTGAGCTCATTGACCCTTTCATCATTTTTTATCACCTTATATTATATCAAATATAAGGTAAAAGTAATTAATCGAACACACCGATAGAAAAAGAATAAAAGGTTAAAAAGATTGAAAGAAATGAGTTGACGGTATTTACAATCATTAGCAAAAATGATGCTTCAAATAATTTAGTGGTTTCTTAAAATTAGTTTCGATAAAAATTATTTATTTAGATTATTTTACATCAAGGGTGGTTGGTGGATGAAAGAATGTAATAATATTAGGAAAAAAGATAAAGAGAATAGTGTAGGGTAGATATCATTCTTTTCATAATTAAATGGACAAAAAAAAGAATGCATAAAATAATATATATTTTTATAAAATAATTTTTTTTTAAAAATAGATCATGGATGTATTACTAATCTTTATATATTTTTATAAAAATTATTAATATATTAATTTAATAATATGAATTAAATTATATATTTTTTGTTTAATAAAAATACTGGTAAATTACTACACTCGATTTGAAATATGTGAAAAGTGGATTGCAATATTGACTCTTAAGTTACAACGTTCAACCGTACGTCAAATCGTGGGAAGTGGATTGCAATATTGATTATTAAGTTACAACTTCCAACCGTGTGTCTTGGGCTAGAAGTCTACAACTTATTTTGTTTTCACTCTTCCCATTTTTCTTCTAATTTCTAGATGAGACAATTCAAGTGTATGATAGTTACATTTGCTAGTACAGTGGTTCTAATGTTTAGTTAGTAAAAGTAAGGGTATAAATTTGAATATTATTTTAAGTATTAATTTAAAATTTATTTCTAACATATAGATATTACTATTGATATTAATTTTTATTAATATTAAATATAATTATTCTCGATAAAATTTACGATATGAACAAATTATTAAAACTATGAACCACCTTGTAAGAGGACTAGTTAAGTCAATAACTATAAGATAAAAGATGATCTCAATCTTTTTCTAGTAATTATATGAAAAAAGAATAATTAGTTATGATTTTTTATTAAGAGATCTAGTAATTTCAAAATGATATAAGATATTTGATGCAACATGTCATATAATGTTATGCATATGTGATTATATATAAGAGAAAAATAAACTTGATAGATATCTTTGTCTCATTAGGATTGAGTTACTGTAGCTTTATAGACACTTATATGTTGTAGATGATTATTTGTTATACACATCTATTGTAAAT
Source organism: Hippophae gyantsensis (assembly GCA_030763125.1). Classification (NCBI taxonomy): domain Eukaryota; kingdom Viridiplantae; phylum Streptophyta; class Magnoliopsida; order Rosales; family Elaeagnaceae; genus Hippophae; species Hippophae gyantsensis. The sequence goes on from CM061030.1 coordinate 16,296,926, forward strand.
ATTTATCTTTAATTATCTGCTCATTTATCCTTTAAGAAAATTAAATAATAATATTTAGATCTTTATTTATTTAAGATAATTGAATAAAAATTATTAAGTATCTATCGTCTTAGGATAATTATATTTGATTCACACTTGTATGATGATTAGACACATATTAGGCTTGGCCTATAAAACTTTTTACTGATTGTGACTACTCGATGCACAAAATTATCCCAACATCAATACCCAGACTTTCTGACCCTTGACTTAGAAGGTCTGATTGTAATTTATGTTGATGATACTAAGCTTACCCTTGAATATTTTTTTTACCTTGGTAGTGGTGTATGTCCTGGTTAGATATTGAAGCTTTTATTGCACTTAGTTTTGTTATGTAATAGTCTAGGTACTAGGGCGCACGACTGATAGGCTAAGATGCTTCTTCACGTTAGTTTCATCCTAGACTATACAACCTATGATTAGGTTGCATCCTAGTTGTGACTTAATACATTCAATTTCCGTTGATCTTCTAGCAATATAGGCCTTAATACGTAGTACTCACATTGGTGCATTAAGGGCTCTGGACTTTTTAAGTCTAGGCAACTCAAAACCACGTGTAAGGTTGTTTCTTATTCACTACCTTTCGTAAGGGCACATTCCTGATGGGGTATTAAGGGCTACTTGATACCAAGGTAGGAAAGCTCTTAAGATATGGTCCTCTTTCAAGGTTTAAGGTCGATTATGAAGCGATTAGACAAAGTTAAAGGTGCATCATCATGGTCACTTAACACGTCCAGTTCCTATAATATGTTTGGTAATTTGGGCCTAAGGTATAGTACTAACTAGCAAGATTGTTTTTTATTCATTGGTTTTCACAAAGGTGCATGCCCTAGTTAAGTGTTGGGCACTAAGGGCTCGAAACGTTTTCAAGTCCAAAAAGCTTAGGCCCACTCTTCGTTTGATGGTGGATTTTCTATCATGTTGAATCTTCCACGTGTAACCATACATGGCCTAAGTAACTACAAACACAATTTCATTAGAATAAAAGTGGTCGTAAAGCATTTTTTATCATTCAATTATAATTAGTTATTGTTTCTAATCCATGTAGATTTTTCATGTGTAGCATCATATGTTACTTGTGGATGTGTGATAACAAATATGTGTGCATGTGATAAGAAGTACTCAGTAGATTGCAATAAAAGGTAGTCTCGCACACACGTATACGTGTAGCATAGGCAATGCATAACGTATGTCACTAGGGCTATAAACACAGTAGGCGTATTACTCAACATTGCTATGATCATATGTGGACTATTGTATCAAAAGGTGGTTTGTCTCCTATAAATAAGAGGAAATCACTTGTATTCTATATATAACTATAACATATAATTATAGATTGTGAAATTTAGTTATATAAGCTATGGAATTCTAGAGAGAGAAAGACTTGTAAAATAGATCATTTATTGAGAGTTCATATTCATCCTTCTTGGTTCAAAGGTGAGAAAGATCTAGTTGTGAAAGACTAAATTCATTGTAACGATTACTCATTGTTGTTATTGATGCAAGTATTGTGAAAGAAGGAATATAAGGGTTTGAATCAGCAAGATACAAGGCAATATTGATTGTTTAAGGCTTTTCACAAAGGGAATGGATAGATTACAATGTGATTTTCTCATCAGTTTCCAAGTACACTTCAATCATAATTCTTTTTTCCTTGATGACCCAATTTGATCTTCATTTGGATCAAATGGATGTGAAGAATACGTTCTTATATGGGGAACTTGAAGAGACCATTTGTATGAAGTAACCAGAGGGTTCCGAGGTTAAGGGAAGAAAGAATGATGTTTATCTCTTGAAGGGATCATTGTATAGACATAAACAATCCCCGTGACAATGGTACAAGATGTTTGATAGCTTTATAAATGATTTAAAGTTTTAAAAATGTGAATATAATGCCTATATTCATTTCAAAAAGGAAATCAATAGGAACACACTCTATCTAATACTTTATTTAGATGACATTGTTAGCAATTAAGTATCTTTACAATTTGATGCATTTCAAATAGCATTTGAAAATTGAGTTTGAAATAAAGATTGGAAGGCCAAAAAGATCATTGGTATAGAGATTTCAAGAAATAGTGAGAACAAAGAGCTGTTAATAACTCAAACTAGATATCTAAAGAAGGTGCTCAAGAACTTTAGAATGGAATCAACCAAACCAATTTCAACTCATCTTGCATCCCATTTTAAACATTTTATAGATCAATCTCCCAAAACTGATCTAGAGATAAAAGAAATGTCAAGTGTGCCTTACTCAAGTGATGTTGGCAATCTTATGTTTGCTATGATTGCAACAAGACTATACTTAACTCATTCAGTCAATGTTGTAAGAAGGTTTATGTCAAAGCGTAAAAAGAAACATTGGGTAGGAGTAAAGTGGATCTTATGGTACCTAAAGGGGATTTCAAAGGTGGGTTTGATTTACAGAAGAAACCCAACTAGAGTGGTAACAGTAGAATGGTTCATAAATGATGATTTTGTAAGTGATCTTAATCGAAGAAGGTCACTTACTAGTTATGTCATCACGTTATTTGGAAACACTGTGAATTGAAAGAGCAATTTGCAATCAATTGTGGCTTTTTCCACTATTGAGGCAGAATACATTATGTGTATTAAGGTAGTTAAAGAAGCATCGTGGATTAAAGGGTTCATCAATAAATTAGGGTTTTCACAAGAATTTGTTACAATCAGGTGTGATAATTAGATTTCAATCTATTTATCAAGAAATTCAGTGTTCCATAAGAGGACAAAACACATCTATGTAAGACTAAATTTGATTAGGGATATCATTAGTAATAGGCTGGTTAAAGTGAATATCATTAGTAGTGGGCTAGTTAAAGTGACCAAGGTTTCGATATAAGACAATCCATTAGATATACCCATTAAGGTTTTTACAACGAGCAAGCTTAGGCACTACAAGAACTTTCTCAAGATTATTAAAGGTTAGAAATAATGTTGAATTCAATTCAACTAGCAAATGGATTATTTGTCATCAAGGTAAAGATTTATAACATATATGTATGCATGTGATAACAAGTGCTCAATATATTGCAACAAAGGGTAACCTCGTGTGCGTGCATTCGCACAGCATAGGCAATGCGTAATTCATGGTGTGTGGTATGTCATTAGGGCTATGGGCACAACAGGCGCATTACTCCACAATGTTATGATCATATATGGAATATTGTACCAAAAGGTGGTTTCTCTACTATAAAAAAAAGGCAATCACTTGTATTTTATATAACATATGTTTGTAGATTGTGAAATTGGGTTGTATAAGCTATGACATTCTAGAGAGAGAAAGGCTTGTAAAAGAGAGCATTTCTTGAGTGTTCATGTTCATCTTTTTTGGTTCAAAGGAAAGAAATATCTAATTGTGAAGGGATAAATTTATTGTAAGGATTACTCATTGTTACTAGTGGATTGGAACTATATTAGTTCCCGTGGATGTAAGCTTCACATTGAAGAAGAACCACGTAACAAATTTTATATCTTTCTATGATTTTATGTGCTTATTTTCTATCGTTAAATTATGCTATCACTCAAGGCAAACCTATGGGTATGTGTGTGTGCTAAAAGGGTCTAGAAACTGGTGATTGTCCTAACACTACACTATATCCTTCCAAGACTATTATTATATTTGGAGCCATAGGACAAGATGATATGTAGGGATAACTGTTCTAGCCATGTATATGTATGATCTTTCTAAACTTTTGTTATAAGGCCTTCCTAACCCACATTCATTTCTTAGATGTTTGTCTTCTAGGCTTTTTAGGAATCTTTGTAGCCCAAGAGGGGTTAAAACATGTTATGGAAATCTAGACATTTAGTCAGTCTCATTGGCCCAGGAGCAATTGGAATATGGACTTGATATAAATTTCTTACTTGAGTGCTCTTATATGAGACTTGGGTAGATCTCTAGAGTACGCACATAAGTACTTTCACATAAATTTGTAGACTTTATCTCTTGCATAGACGTTCTAGACATATACACACATATATCCTTAGCCTTGATTTAGGCACTTCTTTACTAAGTCTATATAGACAACTGTTTTTGTGGCTTTCAGGTACAAGGTGAGGCCATAACCTAGTTATGGACTAACTAGCAACTGTGGATAACTCAAATATTTCTTTAACTTTTTGAATGTTTTCTCACAATTCTGGTCACAGGAAAAATTAGATTTCTCATATGATACTTTGAAGAAAGATACACACTTATCAATTGCTCGTGAGATGAAATGATTAAGAACAATCACTCTCCCTGTCAATCTTTGGACTTCCTTGAGAGCTCTAGAAGGTTTCATATCTATCAATGCTTTTATATTCTCAAGTTTGGCCTCAATTCCTTTCTCGTTGACTATGAACCCCAAGAGTTTTCCTAAACATACTCCGAACACACATTTGTTCGGGCTTAACTTCATTCCATACTTATTAGGAATGTCTAAGGTTTCACCTAGATAAGTGACATGATCCTTGGTATACTTGTTATTGATAATCATATCATTTATATATACCTCTATTATTGATTGTCCGATAAGGTCTGAAAACATTTTGATGACTAACTTCTGATATGTAGCACCAGTATTTTCCAGACCAAAAGGCATGGCTTTGCAACAAAATAGTCACTGATTGATCACGAAGCTTATCTTTTCCTAGTCAGGGTTGTATATCCAGATTTTATTGTACTTAGAGTAAGCATCCATTAAGGAGAAGGAAGCATGTCATGTAGTGGCATCCAAAAGCAAGTCTATGCATAGTAATAGGAAACTTTCTTTGGACAAGACTTATTCAAGTCAGTGAAATCTACATACATTTTCCATTACTCGTTGGCATTTTTGATCGAGACAACATTAGCCAACCAATCAAGATAGCACACTTAGATTATATATCCTACTTTAAAGAGTTTTTCAACTTCTATTTTAATGGTAGCGTATCTTTCTTGATTGTATACTCTTCTCTTTTGCCTAAAAAGTTTAAATTTTGGGTTCATATTGAGGCCGTGTGCTAGAATTTAGGATCTATGCCAGGCATATCCTTATGAGACTATGTGAACACATCTTTACTTTTTCTTAAGAACTCATATAACCTTTCTAGTTCGTTCGATGGCAATGATGTACCCACAAAGACGATCTTGTGAGGTTCATCCTTAGATATGACCAATAAATGTGTATGTTCTATTGGTTCAGATGTGGGAACATGCCCCTGGCAAAATTCAAGTTCTTAGGTAAGCATAATGGTGGATGGCACACTGTGGGATGGAAGCAACTTAGGTTCACATCACATAACCAAAGAATGGCTGATGGGTAAAGGCCATATGGTAAAGGTTGACTTGGCAGATGGTTCCAATCGGATCAAAGTTTGAGCAATGACATCTATCCCAAAAAACTCTCCCTAATCGACCATTTTTCTGGATAGTGGTATTGAATATGGGCGATAATCTCTAATTGGCCAAATCTTGGGCCAAAACATTTTGCTTAGGCCAGCCACCTCTTGGACGAAGGTATTAGGTTTAGACGACATTCTTTGGTTGGTTGTACTTGGCCTAGAGCTCGGGTCCCATCTTGGATGGTCATCTTGTTAGCCAAGCCCTAGATGGCTATGGGTCTAACCTTGTGCACTCTGGGCATATAAGGATGCCATATGGACATTCACTGGGACGATGACTGGTTTAAGAGCCAATATCTTAGATAAGCACTCCAAGATGACCTAAAGTGCATTTTCCACCATGTCCAAGTGGGCTCAAGTCTAAACTTGTCTTACCTTTTTGATCTACTTGGCTCATTGTGGGCAGGTAAGTCTAGGTGTAGAGCTCATATTTCTGGCAGTTGTAGTGGAGCTAGAAGGATGGCATGTTAATTAGTATGAGCTAGCTATATGATCTATGATTCTTTTTACAAGTACCCAAAAAGATAGATGAAAATAAAAGATTAGAAAATTTTGAAGTTTTTTTTTCATAAAATATTGCTACTAAGGTTCACAATCTCTCTTTTGTTAGATATTTTATTATATATCTTAATAGATCAAGAATTTAGAGAATTTTTTGGAGTCTTACAATTTTGAAAATTTTCAGCTAAATAAAACACATTTTTTCCTATAGACAGTACCAAATGTTGATATCGATTTTTGTCAATACCAGACAAGATTATTCTCTATAAAACCTACAAAATGAATAAACTGTACTACCTTAGACCACCTTGTGAGGGGATGATTTTTAGCTCTACAATTGTTAAGTCAGTAACAATAAGATGAATGGTAAAAGAGATATCAATCTGGCTCTAATAATTATATGAAAAAATGATAATTAATTATGATTCTTTGTTACGAGAACTAATAATTTTAAGATGATATAAAATATTAGATTTAAGATATCATATTATGTTATGTATGTATGATTATATATAGGAAAAAATATAAACATGATAGTTATTGATTATGTGAGTTATTGTAACTTTGTACATTTATCTATTATAGATAGTTATCTATTGTAGACATTTATTGTTTATAGTTATCTATCTTTAATTATTTGTTCAATTATCCTTTAAGATAATTAAATAATACTATTTTTTATTTTTTATTTATTTAAAATAATTAAAAGATAGTTATTGAATTTCTATTTTCTTAAAATAATTATATTCCTTGTACATGATCAGGCACCTATCAGACTAAAAACAAAGTAAATCACTAATAAAAGATTATTTATGAAAAAAAAAACTCTCTACAATAAACTATAATATACCTACAGGTGAGAAAACTTCTCTACAAAGGAGTCGTTCCAACTGTAGGTGACGTAAACAAAGAGTAGGAATGACATACATTCTAGTGTTTTTTAATTGAAAAAAATTAATTCATATAAATGTTCTTTTATTTATAAATTTCTCATAATTAATTCAATATTTTATGTTTTCCATCTAACATAAAACACTAAGACATGGAGTATTTTTTAATTTTTAAAATATAATAATAAAAATAACTTTTTTAACCCCATTTTCATTAAATTATAGGATGATAATATTGACATAATACATGATACGACAACAATATGACATGAATATAATAATTAAACGATAAAAATATGATTGGATTAAACTTTATTATTAATTTTTTTATAAATTTAATAAAGGTTATTTTATTTTAAAATATTTTAAATAATTAACTTGAAAAAAAAAGTATTTTAAATGTATTAACTAAGTACCAACTAAAGACAAGTATGACTTTACATGATTTCTAAGCCTAATCTAATACATCATGCCAAAAAAATGAACATTTTTTAATAACAAGTCAATACCATCTCCATGTAGAACTTGATAAATAATAAAATGTTGCCAAATTTTTTTTATTTTTTTATTTTTTTTATGTGTAATACTTTTTATTTTAATTAATTTTATATCTTATAAATTATATTATTATTATTTTATTTTTTAATAATTTTTTTGAGTAATAATAATGAGACAAATATTTTTATCCATAATACAAAAAGTGTATAAATTAATATTTTAACCCTATAATCAATTATCCTTTATTATCATCAATTATTATAAGAAAAATTATTTGAAAATATTGTTACTCAATTTTTTTAATTAATAAAAATTTAGTTATTTTCACCATTCATAAAACTTAATGTATATCCAATGACTACGAATTTTTCTAAGGTCAAAATTAACCGATATGTAATAAATTTAAAATTGTTAATTTATAAAATTAACTAGTATGATATTTTTTCATTTTATTTTTATAAATTTTACAAGATAATTTTTTTAAAATTAATTATATTTTTAACACTTTAGTTAATTTTTACCAATATTAATTTTTATAAAAATAATTAAATAGAATCAATTAGAACCTCATTGTAGGGATAGATCGGTAGATATTTTATGAATAAAATGTCTTAAACTGAGAAAAATGAAACTAAAGTAGCTATAATTTAAATAATAATAATAATTAAAGTGATCATAATTATAATAATAAAATAACTAAATTATATCAAATTAAAATAATATAAATAATATGTTTAATTTATAAAAAATAAGTGACTTTTAATGTAATTTCGTTCTTTTACAAAATTTGAATATCAAAACATAATTTGTTAAAAAATCATGCCATTATTAAGTAAATATTTTTATAATTTATTATTTATAATCTTCGTATAAAATATATTTAAAAATAATGTTTTGATGTTTAGTGTTCTTTTTAAATTATATTAATGGTTTAAATTTTTAACTTTTCCATTCTTGATCAATTTATTTTTAAAATAATAATAATAATAACATTAAAATTTATGAACATAAAAATTTGTTACTTAATTTTATATTTAATTTTATCTAATTAGATATTGTTTAATTTAAATTATGATTTTTAAATTCATTTAGTATAAAATACTCTTTAATTAAACATTTTTCAATTTTATTAAATATCATGTTTATTATTATAAGTTTTAAAAAGTAATTTTTTAATTTTTCAATTTATTTTACTCCTTTTTTGTGTGCATTGGTGGGTGGTTTTCTCTTGTAGTACAGGGACACAATGTAGAGTTGTTATTTATTAATTTTAAAGTATATTTTTTATTAATTAAATTTTTTTATTTTTTATTAGATATTTTTTTCAAAAAAAATTATATTAATATTAAATTTTATTCATCTAATTATATATTCTAATAACACTGATATTTATGAAAAAATATATATTTCTCATATTTTACTTAAAAATTCTTGTCATAACGAAGTCCTTCTCATATTTAGTCATCAAATAGTTTACTTAATATGAGAAGTCCTTCTCATCAATTTATTTCCAACTCCATCAAAAATATATATTTTACTTAAAAGTGATCATAATTTTATTCATCTAATTATATACTCTAATAACACTAATATTTATGTAAAAATATATATTTCTCATATTAGCGAAGTCCTTTCCAACTCTATCAAATAGTTTCAATCCTCTTTTCCTCTTTCTATTAGTTCCTTGTGAGTTAGTCTACTCAAAATATTATCGAAGTTCTTGTTTATTTAACGATATATGGGTAATTCATGACATTTTGGGAAGAAAACATATTTATGAAAACATGAGGTGTTAAACGTTAGTCTGTCTTTAAATACAAGAACATTAGACGTTCAACTCAATTCGATGAGGGAAAGTTCTTATACATTAATTGAGTAGGAAAGCTGGTCTTGTAGCATTAAAAGCTAAAAGATCCCAAAAGAAGGATAAATGAGAATGTAGAAAAGAAGAAAAGAGAAGGTTCTATTGAGACTAAAGTCCCACCTACTAGAGTTCTATATACCTAAAGTGAAAGGTGAGTGATTGCTCAATAAGAATAAGCATGAAATGATTTAGACAATTGTCGGGTTGATAGGGCATGAAGCTTATAGGGAAGATTGGGGCAATGGGGAGTTCGACCATTATTTAATAGGACCTAATCAAAGAATTATAATGGAGTTAAAAGAAGGTTGTTTTATTTCTCTTTTCATGCTCATTTCCTCTTGATCTACTCTTGTTTAAATATAGAAGCAATTTTACAAAATCTATCATGCAACAACTCTATGGCTATTCATGACACACAATCATTTACATGCGTGGAATTTAAAGCATGCACAAGACATATGGATACAAAATATCACTATACTTGTCTTTATATACATCATATTATGATACTTGTCATGACACATGACCTAATATGGCATTTTTATTGCATAAACATCTATAAGATATTTTCACAAAAAATAGCATCTTTCGACCCAGTAGTAGGGTGTGCAATAGTGATACCATAAAATAATGCGCAACAATCAAGTAGTTGTGCATGCAGTGACATCATTCTCGTGTGCAGCAGCCAATAGAGATGGTTTATGCCGTGTCGTGCCAAAAGATGCATGCATGTTTATGCATGCTTATGTTTCATGGAAATACTTAGGATTTTTCTTGGGAGTTCTTGATGACCGTCTAACATTACCCTCATTTTTTGCATGAACATTGTTCTCAAGGTTCAAGAACCTTTCCTTGATCTTTTGATAGTCTTCCCACGAGGCTTCTTCTTCAGGCATTTTTTTTCATTTATAAGGCTTTCTTCTATAAACTTGGATCCTTTTTTTACCCATCATGAGTCTAAGATTTCTTTTGGTTCAATGAAGGGCTCTCCATTGTCAAATATTGGTGGTAATTATGAGCTTGAAACTTGATCTTCTCCTATGCATTTCTTGATCATAGACACATGAAAAATTGGATGTATTTGAGAATTTTAATGTAATTTCAGTTTGTAAGAGACCCGACCAATTCGTTCCTTAACTTCATAAGGTCCATAATAGAGACTGGCAAGTTTCTGATAAGGTCTTTTAAACATTGAATGTTAATGGTAAAGGTGTAGTTTGAAAAAGACAAGATCACCAATGTTGAATTCAATTTCCCTTTTCTTTGCGTCTACTCGTTGTTTCATTCTATTATTGGCAGAAAACAAAATTCTCTTTAAGTTGTTTAAAAACTATATCCCAAGAATTCAATTGCTAATCTATGTCATTAATAGGACAAGTACCTTTGTTATAGCATGTAATTATAGGAAAAAGACATCCATAGAGAGCCTTAAAATGTGTCATTTTGATGGAAGCATGATAGGTAGTGTTATACATAATTCAGCCAATGGAAGAAAAACGGACCATTTACGAGGTTATTGATGGGCAAAGAAATGAAGATATTATTTTACATATCTATTCACAACTTCTTATTGGCCATCTATTTGAGGATGATATGTTGAGCTCATTTTTAGTTTAGTTCCAGAAAGTTTGAAGAATTTCTACCAAAAATTGCAGATAAAGATTGGGTCACGATCGTTGATAATTAATCGTGACATGTTGTGAAGTTTCACCACCTCTACAACAAATTTTTCAACAATCATCTTGGCGGTGTATGGGTGGGATAATGCTATAAAATTAGAAGATTTACTAAGTCGGTCCACGATAACTAAGATATCATTTTTGCCTTGGGAGGAGGGGAGACTGTCAATGAAATCCATTGTTATATCATCCTAAATTTGACAAGAAATAGGTAGTGGCTGAATAAGTCCTACAGGAGATAAAGTCTCAGTTTTGATTCTTTGGCACACTTGACAAGAGGTTATATAATTCTTTATAGTATTATACATTGAAGGCCAATAGAATTGTTGAGCGATTCACTTGTAGGTTCTGAGCACCTTTGAGTATCCTCCTAAGATAAACTCGTGAAACTCTTGTAATAGTTGATGAATGATTGGTGATTTAGGAGCAAGAACTACTCTATCTTTGTAGAAGACCATGTCATTTTTCCATACGCAAGGAGCTTCTAGTTTGTCAAGGGCTTGTCTGTAGTTTTTTTGCATGCAAGGATCAGTCTTTACTTCAAATTTAATAGTGTCCCATAATTGAGTTTGTGCAATGACCATGGTGTTAAGAGTAGGATTGTCTGTAAGCCTAGATAGAGCATCAACTATATTATTTTGTTTTTCGAGCTTATAAGTGATTTCAAAGTCATACCCTAACAGTTTAGAGACCCACTTTTGTTGTTCTAGTGTTGTGACACACTGTTCTAGCAAATATTTAAGAATTTTTTGGTTTGTTTGAATATAGAATTTGTGTCCTATCAAATATGGTCACCAAGTCTAGATAGCATGTACAATGACTAGTATTTCCTTAGCATAGGTGAACCATGTTCTCTTGGATGGCACTAATGACTTACTCATGAATACAATAAGCTTACCTTGTTGAGGAAATCAGTCAGAGGTCGAGCGATGATGCCATAGTCATAAACAAACTTCCTATAATATCCTGTAAGGCCTAAAATCCCCACAATTCAGGAATGTTAGTAGGTCTAGGCCAATCAAGCATTACTCTAACCTTGCCTTGGTCCACTCTTACACCTTGTGGTGTGATTATGTGACCAAGATATTCTAACTCCTATTGCCCGAATACACATTTGCTTGACTTGAGGAAAAACTTACGTTGTCTCAATATTTCAAAAACTATTTTAACATGATTAATATATGTTTTCCAATCGGGGTTATACACCAATATTTCATCGAAGAAAACTAAGACAAACTTTCAAAGATAAGAGTGAAAGATGGAGTTTATAAGAGCTTGAAATGTAAAGGGGGAATTGCAAAGACCAAATGACATAATAAAATATTCTTAATGACCATTATGAGTACGAAATGCAATTTTATGCACATGTGGGAGGTGCATTCGTACCTGAAGAAAACCAGCTTTCAGATCGAGCTTTGTGAAGTAGGAAGCTCCATGAAGTTCATCAAGCATATCATCAACAGTTGGAATGAGAAATCTATCCTTGATGGTTACTTTATTGAGAGCCTTATAATCAGTACAAAATCTCTATGTACCATCTTTTTTCTTAACCAATAACACAGGCAAAGAGAATGGACTAGTACTAGGATGTATAAACCCTGATTTTAGCATTTCATGAACTTATTTTTCAATTTCATCTTTTTGAAAATAAGCATACATGTAGGGTCTAACATTAATAGGCCCAATTCCTTCCTTCAAATTGATGTGATGGTCTATCTCTCAGACATGAGATAATTTCTTAGATTCTTGGAATATGTCTTCAAAGTTATGCTGTAATTGTTGAATGTCATGTTGAGATTGTTACAAGGACGAGTTTGAGAAGGATTCGAGGGATATAGCAAAGGTTGTATCCCATTGTCTCATATCTTTAGAAACAAATTTCACCGAGGCGCTTCCTATTATCCTATTATCAATTCCTTAAAGCTTATGACTTTGGTTTTTCCATGTGAACTCCATGGTTGTTTGTTTCTAATTGCAAGAAACTGTTCCTAATCGTTCCAACTGTTGGACTCCTAATCAAAGAATTATAATGGAGTTAAAAGAAGGTTGTTTTATTTCTCTTTTCATGCTTCTTTCCTCTTGATCTACTTCTGTTTTTAAACAGAAGCAATTTTACAAAATCTACCATGCAACAGCTCTATGGCTGCTTATGACACACAACCATTTGCAAGCGTGGAATTTAGAGCATACACAAGATACATGGATACAATATACATCATATTATGACATTTGTCGCCTAATATGGGATTTCTACTACATAAACATCTAAGAGATAGTTTCACAAAAAATAGCATCCTACGACCCAACAATAACGCACACAGTGTGTGCAGCAGTGGTACCACAAAATAGCGCACAATGATCATGTAGTTGCACGTGCAACAACATCATTCTCACGCGCATCAGTCGACGGAGATGGTTTGTGCCGTGTCATGCCAAAAGATGCATGCTTATATTTCATGGAAATACTTGAGATTTCTCTTGAGAGTTCTTGATGAACGTTTAACAGTATCAAACCCCATCAACTACATCTATCGTTGAACCGAATTTCAAACCATCTAGCTCATCCTCCGAATCAATGATATCTAGTGGCTAATTATTCCTCATGGTATGTCTCCTCATCTAAAAACTCTTATAGTGGTCATTATGTTTAAAAAGATACGGTGTATAAGAAATAACACTCTTTGGAAACTACAATCTAGTGGCTTCGAACATTGTTTGTGATATTTCACAAAAGGATCGAGGAATCTCAACCTTTTGATTCAAAGAGAAAGTAGGGGCTCATAGCTAATGGACAAAGAGGATTATACTATTATCCCAACGAATTGGCAATCACCTCGTTTGGGGGCATTTAAATCCAACTTTAATGCTACCTCGCATTTTGGTTTGGTCATTATTGACTTCTGAATATTTGATAATATTGACATATTATGTTATGCTTGGACAAAATCCTTATTAGATTGATTATTTAGAGGCTCTAGCAGTTCAAGCTTCTATGCAACAGGCACTCCTCTTTAAACACCCCGCATTATACATTGAAAGGAATAATAAAATATTTATTGATAGCTTTAATTATCAAGATTTTAAAGACATTTCTATAGAAGTCATGGAGATAATTTGCCCGGTAGAAAATCTAATTCATAATTTCTCAATAATCTATGTTAGGTTGATACATCTATACTATTATAATAAAATAATTCATAATTTAATTTATCTGTATAGAATTCATCAAATGAAGAGAGCAATGAAATTAAATCAATTATCAGAAGACATAAAAAAGAGCTATGAACAGTAGATAAGATTCTGTCTTTTTTATAAAAAAAAAATTTAAAGATATAAGACAGCCTACCTTAATTGTTAAATGGCTGGCTTTTCATAAGCAACACAAACATCATAAAAACCAAAGTAACAAGTTACACCTGGCCCAAGCTAAATACCAAGGGATGGAAACAGATGGGAAAGCACATGCATGATGCATTGGAAAGCTCTAGAAAATAGCTTTAGCAAATTAAAAATAATGAATTAATAAAAGATGGAAAAAAAAATATTATAATATTAAGATATATATTTGCTTCAGAAGACGAGGAAATTTCCAAAAATTTAAAAAGAAAAAGCAATGTATTCTTTCTTGCTTGAAAATTAAGTTTCCAGATAAAGTAAACGTATCTCATAAGGCTAATATAATCTAATCAGTACAGACACAGAAGCCGAAAGTTTCTAAGTTTAGCTCTTAATTTCTAAACCTCTTTATATATAATCCACACATATATATCATATATATAGAACCCGAAAGCCTCTAAGATCTCTAAGTCTAGCTCTTTCTAAACCTCTTTATATATAATTAATCCACTTATATATATATATTAGCTAGACAATATTCAGCTTAAATTTTCCCACTGTTGCTGATAATTAATTTCCACTTTAGGATATAATAAATCTATATATAGTACGTACTGCGGCTGCTGGCATTAATTATTTATAAGGTAAGTTGTTATTATTATTACTATTATTATTATTATAAACACAAACTTACTAATGCTTTTGTAAAATGTACTTATACGATACAGCTTGCTAGAATGCTTCCTTTATTTTCTTTCAAATATAAAAATACTTGTTTAACAACAAAATTAAGCACAAAAAATGATTTTTTTTTTAACTTTAAATAACATCTGCAGGTGTGATTATAACTATACATGACTGAAAACGGATAGCAAAAGAGGCTTGATGTAAAACCCCTAATTAAGTCTGGTTTATAGATGCACTTACTGCTGAAAAGTTTTTATAGATACAACTTAGTTTGTCATAAGTAATGCTGATAATATAATAGGTGAATAATTATTTATTTACATAATTTATAAAAATATTTATTTTATAATAATTAAACTCAAAATATATAGATAAAAATAAAAATTTGATCAATTTTAAACATATTTTTATTATTATTCATGTACGGTAAACTTGATTATAATTTTAAACATATTAAATATTATACATGTTTTTATTGTTAATTTTAAGTTACATATTATTTTAGGTTACATATATATATATTATTTTATACATCGTGCATATTCAATAAAAGTATTAAATATTTTTATAAATTGTTATGTATATTATAAGCATAAAACTTAGTTATACTTGATAAAAAACACTTGGTTAGGATTATTTATTTCTTTAAATTATGTAATTTTATCTTTCGTACACTTTATATATTTTAAAAATTAAAAATTTTTCATAAATAAAATATAAATTATATATTTTATTAATAAAAATATTAAAAAAAAAAACAACCACCTCTGTTCTTCTCCGCTCTCTTTCTTTCTCTTTCCCTCCCTCTCTCCCTCTCTTCTCTCTCCCTTTCCACAAGATCTTAATGATCACGAACTCTTTCCTTTGCATATTTTGTAGGTTTTATTTATTTATGTAGTATTCAAGGAATAATTTTATTCGTATAAGAATTATATTTTATTCATATTATTTTTTTATAAATTATTCGTTTATTAAAATTAAAATAGTTTAGTTACTTTTTAAACATCCATGCTTTTTTTAGTAATTTGGTGTATTACTACTTATTAATTATTTTCTTTTCCCTTTCGTTGGCTTTGCGTGTTCCATAGTTTAAGTACAAAATTCCTAAAACTATTTGTCGTCGTCATTATTATCTTCATATATAAGCAAGTCTAGAAGAATATATAAAACAGTTAGTACTACTATGTTGTTCTTTTTGATGAAGAGCAATAACAGTAAATATCATTTAACTAGCTAATTCGACCCAGGCCATTATTTTTGATACGTACAGAGATTGATTATTACTGGGGCGTTCTTTTGTACATCTGAAGGACTGGTCGACCTCGATGGTTGAACTTTCTTGCTTGGAAATCTTGGTAATTAAGTATTTATTTACTCAAATTGCATATTTCCTCTTCGATTTTCATTAACAATAAGATTTTTCATGGAACTCTATATCATCTATGAAACGGATCTTGAATTTCGTTTATATTAATCAAATATAAAAAATAAGCAAGATTCAAGTATTCTTATTCCATTAATTTGTAGAATTAGTTTCGATGTCCAAAAACCTTATATATTGCCATATTTTTATTAATTATCATGACATCGACCATAAAATGTGTTCATCGATCGTTAACTTGTCTTATATCATTGTTTAGGCTTGTTTTGCCACATTTATAGTAAATTCTCATTTTATTTTGCGTTTTTCCTTTTGATCCTTTTTTCATTATTTTTCTTTTGATGTTCATATATTTTTAAATTTAGATTAATAATATTGTTTTAATAACTTTTATTATTTTGATAAATAAAGTGTTTTAATTATCTACTATATCATTAATTAATTAATTTTAAATAAAATTATTTTTATAATAATAATAATTATTTCAGTTATAGTTAATACTAAGTTTAACTCTAATTAATTTACTCTTTTTATTATTACAAAAATATTATAAATCAACACATATTTAAATATAATTTTTCCATATGTAATCCGATACTATCTTTTTTAGTATGCTGTTGCTTATTATTAAAAAGAATTTATTTAATTATATAATTTAAAATTATCATCAATTCAATTATAATTTTTTATTTTTTTCGTATAAAAATAAATTTTTATATTTTATTAATAAAAAAATCAATATCTTCATTTTTTTCCTTCTCATTTAATCTTTCTATCTCTTATCTTATCAATATTTTATTGATAAAAAAATTAAAATTAAAATTAAAAAAGAAAAATAGTGGTGTAAAGAAAGTTAAAAGATTTTAAGTAATATAAATCGAATCAGATTATTTGATTTATAAAATCGTTCGATTCAATCCAATTCATTTTAATTTTTTAGTTTGTTTCAATCTTACAAACACCCACATGCAACTACGCAGTCCTTGCATTTTACAGAGTAACTATTCCGCCCACGTACTTGGTGCTGGCATTAATCAGTTTATACACGGCACATTCTTTTCATGCCAACACGTTTCACCAATTTTTTGTTTTTTGTTTTTGTTTGTACACATAACTACCCACCTCTTTGGTGCTGTATTCAGTCAATAACAACACAATACTTCTCTTTTAGACGGTACACTGTTTTCATGTCACCACGTTTCTCCATTTCGGAATCACTAATTTAACTTACCAAATAGAATTGTGTTAAATATACTGAACAAAAAAATATGTGATATATTTTTAAAATATATAATAGTGTTTATTTTAAAAAGGTGATATTTATTTTTAATGTCTATATCATATTTTTTTTATTTCAAATTTATGACTTTAATAACTCTTTTCAAAATACATGGTGAATCACACAATTATTTAAATACAATTTGAGTTAAATCTTAGGTTTGAAATGATTTTATTTTTATTTAACCATCATTTAATTTATTACTTAAATTAATAAATTACAATTCATTTGTATTTGATGTAATTTTTTTAACATTTAATAATAATACGTGGTATTCAATATTTTTTTTATTTTAAGTCAGAAATTTAAATAATACTAAAGATTATTTGTTATTAAAATAAGAAAAATCATTTTTTTAATATATGAAACGTTCATAACATTCGTACGTAAATGGAAAAAATTGTTTAAGAGACCATTTTAATATGAAACGTTCAATGGCTTAAATGGTACATAAGTACATAACCATAACAGTTTCATTAAATGACTTTATTAGTTCGTTGTAGACCAGCAATCAAGAATCATTCCTGTCGTATCTTAAATCTTGATGGAACGTTAATTACTATTAATATATATCATAATATAAATTTTAATCATATTTAATTTACTTATATCTTTTATATAAAGATATTATGAATATTTCTTAAGATATAGAATATAATACAATCATTCAATATTTTTAACTTAGTATCAGAGTTAACCTTGACTTGATCGGTGACTTGGGCTTTATCCTTAACAGTCTTACGGTGGCTTTGTGAGATCACCTTTGTTCGTGTGAAGAGGGACTGTTAAGTTTTCTTCAGTTTCACATTTAAGAGTTTGACAATAGTACTGCTTATAAGCTTGGACAATCCTTAACTCAATGAGATCTTATTGAATTAAGTTAGACTTGAGTTTCTAACACGGTATCAGTGCCACTGCTCTCACCTTTCTTTTAGTAGTCTTGTCTCTTTTGGTGTTACTCCACCCTTATCGCTTTCGTCGTCACAATAGTCGCCACGATCATTCATCGTTGAATCTTTGTCGTCTCTCAGTTGTTGTCCTTGGGTTCTAGGCTTGCAACTGACATCGTTGAGGAGTCCCACACCATACAGACCATTGCAATCACCGTCTCTACCGTACATCTTGCTCCGATAAATTTTTTAAAGGTTCCACTGTGATCGAATCGACCAGATTTACACAATCGTGGAAGTCTCTTAAGCATTGGAGCCCGCATGTGCCGTTAACAAAAACCACATGTCAGATTCACGCACCTCACAGACCACACTCATGCCATGTGATGTCGTCAATGACACGTCTCCTTAGGGATGATGTCATCATTACCTTCTACTAACATCACCGACCACCATTGACCGTTGATCGTATCTATTGATCGTCGTTGACCATCGTTTGTAGCCATTGATCGTTGACCATTGACTTTTCCATAGGTTGACTTTTTACAGATTATGTTCTCCCTACCCAGTTTTTCATGTAAATCTTGTTTTTGTAGTCTGTTTTTGCATATTGTGTTTCTAAATGGATAAAAATGATGTTTATCTTCCTCAACCTATCAATACTGTATCAGAGGGGACCAAGAATTACTTATCTTGGTCTCAAGCTATGTGCAATTTTCTTAAGGGTCGTATACTCTGGAATTATTGTACTGATACAATTACCATTTCTGTCAAATGAGCAAGTGAAGAAGATGTTGCTTACCTTGGTCGCATGATTGAATGAGATAGTCATAACCACATGATCCTCACATGGATTTGGAATACTTCTGTTCCCTCTATCTCTAATCTATTGGGCAACTTTGATAATGCAAAATCAATATGAGATATGTTGGCCAAAATGTACTTTACTACTCACGGATCTATGAAATATCAGTTACTAGTTGAATTGCATCAACTTCGATTGGAACCATGACAATCCATCAATGAATACTATGATCAACTTCGCTTTCTTTGGGACCAAATTGACCTTTGTGATCCAATTTGGGCATGCACAAAGGATGCTCAATAATATGTTGCATTTAGAGACGAGTTTTGTCTCTATGAGTTCCTGATGTCACTTCACAAGGACTTTGAGCCCATCTAGGGTCAGCTTCTCAATCGTAGTCCTCCTCCCTATCTTAATACTGCTGTAAACGAGTTGGTTAGAGAAAAAGCTTGGCTTGCAACCCTTCAAGCCCAAAATAAGCTCAATGTTTTAGCTATAACTCCTTCTGCTCCTGCCATTGAGCAACCTCAATTGTCAAGTGATTCCTCTGGCTCTAGCAATCGTTGCAAATAGACCAAAAAGAAGTTTTGCAATTATTGCAAACGTCCTGGGCACACCACTAAGACTTGTTACCGTCGCAACAAATCTACTGTTGTTATTGCTAATACTAAGCCTACTCCGTTGATTCATTCCATTTCAACAAAGTCCCAATCTTCTAGATCCAAACTACAGAAGATTATAACTCAGGCTGTTCATATGGCTGGTAATGCATCTCTTTCCATTGATATCTCAATTCTGTCCGGTAAGTCTCAAACTTGGCTTTATGATTTTGCCATATTTCTTCATCGCATTGATAAAGGCACCATTTTGTTTCTCCTATATGTGGATGGTATGATCATAAATGGTGATGACCTCTATGACATTCAAGAACTCAAGGATTTTTTTAGTCAACAGTTTGAGATGAAAGACCTTGGACATCTCAGCCATTTCTTGAGTCTTGAGATCACTCGTTCCACAGATGGTCTTATATTACTCAAGCCAAATATGCATCTGACCTTTTATCTGGAGCTGGACTCATTGATAACAAGACTATTGACACTCTAGTTGAACTTAATGCACATTTGACACCATCAGGGGAAAACCATCGTCTAATCCCTTTCTTTACAGACGATTGGTTGGCAACTTGGTTTATCTTACAGTTACTCGCCCATAAATTTCTTATTCTGTTCATCAAGTGAGCCAATATCTGTCTACTCCACGATTGACTCACTTTGCTACTGTTCTGCATATTCTACGATACTTGAAGGACACTCTCTTCTATGGTCTTTTCTACTCAGCTCAGTCTCCTCTTGTACTTTCATGCATTCTCTGATGTTGATTGGCCAAGAGATCATATTGATCGCAGGTCCACTACAGATTATTGCTTTCTCCTTGGTTCTTCTTTGATTTTTTGGCAAAGTAAGAAAGAAACTTTGGTGGCATACTTCAATACTGAAGCAGAATATCGTGCTTTTGCTGATACCATATCTGAGCTGCTTTGGCTACGATGGCTTCTTAAGGATTTAGGTGTGTCCACATCCTCTACTACTCCCCTTTATTGGGACAATTAAAGTGCCATTCATATTGCTCACAATGATATCTTCCATGAACAGACTAAACACATCGATTGATTGTCACTTTATTCGTTCTCATCTTATCAATGATGCTCTCAAGCTTTTTCCCATCTCCTCCAACGAACAACTTGCAGATATCTTCACCAAGACACTTCCTAAGGGATGCACTCGTAATTTGGTTGACAACCTCAAATTGGTCTGACATCCACTTTGAGTTTGAAGAGGGCTGTTAATGTATATCATATCTACTAATGTATATCATATCTACTAATGTATATCATGTTATGAGCTTTACACATAATTTAGTTTATTTATATCTTCTATATAAGGCACTATGTATATTCATTATGATACAAAATATAATACAATAATTCAGTATTTCTAACATGGTATCATAGTTAGGTCTGACTTGATCGATAACTTGAGTTTTGTCCTTAATAGTCTCACTGTGGTTTTGTGATATCATCTATGTCCGTATGGAGGGGGCTGTTAAGTTTCTTTCAGTCCCACATCGGTCAAGAGTTCGACAATAGTGCTACCTATAAATTTGGATAACCCTTAATTCAATGAGATCTTATTAAGTTGAATTAAACCTAATTTTCTAACAATTAAAATTATTTTAGTAGCTATATATGCATTTAGATGAATTTTGTGTGCGTCTAAAATCAATGATTTGCACTTTAAGAATACTAGTAGCCATAAATTACACATATTTATATTATATTAATTATAATTTTAAAAATTATATATTTAATTAATATAAATATAAATATACATGTATATTATATATTTAATATTTATTTATAATAAAGTGTAAATACATGTACGCATGGAAGATAATTAAATATGTGTATATATAAAAATGTAAATATATATTATAATTAAAATTTATTTAATATTTATGCGGTGGTATTCGATAAAGTGTAAATACATAATTAAGGCTCTCAATTGTTAATTCACTCCCTTTCTTTCTATTTAATAGAAACAGTATGGAATTCAAATAAAGTAATAATGAAAAGTATGTATAAAAAAAATTAAATGTTAAAATAAAATATATTTTTGAAATTATATACTGTAAATTTAGAAAATAGAATTCATATTAAAGGGTAGGAAAACAATAAATGAAAATAACTCTAAATTTGTAGATTTTTATTACCTTTTCACCATATTTATAGGAAATAAATATGTAAATGTAAATGATTATGTTTTTTTAATTTTTTTATTAATTAACACACCCTAAATATATGAATGATCTTTCTTTCTCCTTATTCCCTCCCACACAAATAACTTGATTTCTCTAAAGAGGTGCAAAATTAAATTCTTACACAAAAATTTCAAACTTCTGTCCCAAAGTTAAAATTTTTAAAATCAATAATTATTAGATCAGCAAGATATTTAAAAAAAAATATTATTTTATTTTATTTGCTAAATAATATAAATAAACATAAATAAAATAATTTTAATTTTAATAATTTTCCTTTTAATTTACTTAAATTTTGATTCATTTTCTTTCCTATTCGAAAGCACATGTACATGTACCAGATCTGGTGCTGCAAGTATCCACAAATGAATAAAAAGATGTTATACATATTTTCTATTAATTATATTATTTATTACTTTTTATACTTATATTTAAATAAAAAAATTTCTCAAAACTGAAATTCCAAAAAAAATCAGGAAATCCAACACTGCGACATACGTTTCAAATTTCAAAACCGTATTCAAGCAAAATAAATAAAAAATTAATCTCGCATTTATCTGAAAATAAACTAACGTTACTTCCAATATTTATATAAATTACAAACATATTACTTTCTAAAAATAATAATAAAAATTAAAAAATCGTACAGTTCACATGTTTGATCTTTAAGTTTTATTATACAATCATTTCTTTTCCAGTTTTTAAATATCATTTAACTGTTATTCTTGTTTTTGTTCATTGCTCAGATCTCCATAGCAGAATTTTCGAGCAAACCAAGAAGATGAAGAACTAAACAGAATTTGAAAAAAAAAATAATAATAATAGGTGTTTTGGAAAATCAGAGGTAAGAAAAAAGTAAATAAATATCAATCATTTATTATTTTATTGTTATTCTCTCTCTTTTACAGTATTGTTTTTTTTACAGCGAAGCGATATAATGTAATGATTTGAACAGTAAAGTTACTCTTTACTGGTTTATCAGTTTTCGAAACAGTAATAAAAATATTAATTAAAATGATTTAAGATAATTTTATATTTATTTTAATTATTTATGTAAATTCAAACACAAAGTAGAATAAAATTATAATTGAATTATGTTAAATATTTACTATATTTTTAAAAATAAAATTTATAAATTTTAATATTTTACATTTTATTTTAGAAATAGAATAATAATATTATTAAGTAAAAATCATTTAAGAGTTAATTGTTTAACAAAATATCTCTTTTCTATACATATTTTTATAATTATCGAAGATCATTTTTTTAATTCCTCTTTTCTAACTTCCTATTTAAATTAGTTATTACTTTATTTGTATAACAAATTAATTAGTAACTAAAAATTAAATTAAAAAATATTTTAATAAACAAATAAAATATAATTACTTTTAAAGAGTTATACAGTAATAATTTATATCCTATTCTATATAATTAAAGTAAAACAAATTACTTCCGAAAAACTCAGAGTGATCATGGCTCCTCTAGGTCATGCTGTGATTTTCTCCTTAATTATAACATTATCAAGAATTCTGTCTCTTAGGCTCCCAATAATATATTAAAATATTATATTTTTTTAACATATAAATATTATTACTTACTATTATCACCATCATTCTCATTTTATCTTCTTTAAAAAATAAAATAAAATTATTTTACTTAAAATTTTATTTTAATATTTATCATTATTTTAATATTCAAATAAATATAATAATAATTAAGGACATATTTTAAAAATTAACTGTTTGTGATTTTTTTTAAGATTTGAATAATTCAAATAGATTTGTAAATTATATAAATTCACTATTTGATCGTAAGTTTTAAAAGTGGGAAACTCTACATTACGTAATCGAACTTATTATTTTAATACACCAATATTTATCATTATTTTATTATCTAAATAAATATAATAATAATTAAGGACATATATTTTAAAAATGATAAGGACATATATTTTAATATATCAATTTTTTTAAGTATTTTTATTATTTATTTATATATTATAATTTTTTTTAATAAATTATAATTATATTAATATTTTATTTAAATTATACGTAAAAATAAAATTATAACTGAAATATTATTTAAAATATCATCTAAAACGTATTTAAGTCTAATATTCTACATAAATATTAA
This sequence comes from Hippophae gyantsensis, assembly GCA_030763125.1. Taxonomy (NCBI): domain Eukaryota; kingdom Viridiplantae; phylum Streptophyta; class Magnoliopsida; order Rosales; family Elaeagnaceae; genus Hippophae; species Hippophae gyantsensis. Next base: position 16,321,107 of record CM061030.1, read on the forward strand.
TAAATTTCTTGACACGGTGCTTTAAATTTACCATCAACTCATAAATTACATTTTAAGACGAATGTTAGTATTTTTTTATTTGAATAAATATATTTATTTACTTTAACTTTTTATTTCTTTAAAAAATTATATGATATTTTTTTCAATTAAAAAAATCTTTCATATAAATTTAAAATCATCAAGCTAACCACTAACAGATTTGAAAGTTTGTTTTTGAGGTCTTAGATTGTCTAAACTTTCTTAATAATAGTAATAATATTTTCGTTTAATTTAATTGTTATTCCATTACTTTTAAATTCTACTGACCGACCTTGTCTAATGTTTCCGTTTCGGCAAATTTAATTTTTTAGCGGTTAAATGCAAAATCGAATTGTTCAGTTCTATTAGTTTGGATTTGTTGGGAAAAAATAGATGTTAGAGTGTCAAGTACTGGAAATTTCTACAGAGAACAATAATTTTGAAGCTAAAAGAAGTTTTCTGAATACTGGAAATCTGAGAGTAGAAACGGTTTTTGTTTGAGGAGTTGATTTTTAGGATGAATTTGTGGTCTGAGAATGATTAGGAACTGACGGTGCCATCTCTCCTGCCACAGTTATCGGAAATATGAGTATCTCCAAAGGTTCTCCGTACTGCCAGCACAGTGATATTGAGGCCAGAAGGAGCTGTTCTGGCGATGCAGACGAGGAAGATTCTTCGTCAAGTCCTTTCGACATTCCGAGCACTAAAAATGCTTCCATTGAGCGACTCAGGCGATGGAGGGTAAGTACAATATTTCAAATTTATTAATATGTATACGACAGTTCAATGCTTCGTACTTTTTTCTACATTTGAATTGTTTTAACAATTTGTTCTTTGTCTCTATATTTATGGAATACATTATTTGTTATTCGTGTTTATAAATGTTGAAAGTTTAAGTTAATGAATCTAATTAATTTAGAAGTTATTAATTAAGTTTAATTAAAAATTATTAATCGGTCAGAAATGTAATCGTTTGTAAATAAAATAAAACGAAAATAAAGATAAATAAAATGTACGATATTTTAGGTGAAAATAACCTAAGTCACAATAACGATCTAAGAAGAAAACCACTAGTTAAACAAATCACTTAACTATCCACCGTAAAAATCAATTCAATTACAAAATCAAGTCTTAAACTAACATTCATAGATAAAGCACCAAAGTAATCTACTTATGATATTTTGTTTTTTTATGGTCTCTACAAGGTAGATATACGGATCTGAACCAACGTTATGATCTCTCGAGTCACACGAGCTATGAAATCCATTTAATAAGTACTTGAAAAGTTAGCATAAATAACACCAGTACAAAGTTTATCCCAGAGTAGATTTAACAATGAAAAACCTTAGCTAGAAGATTCAAGATATATATCACATAAATTAAATAATCTAGCAAACCTTAGAATAGAAGTTAAAAGCACGTTGTAAAACAAATAGGTTTATGAATCAATCAAAGATAACCACAAAATATATTTGATAGATTAAATCAAGAACAAGCCTAAATAAATATGATCTAGTTTTAATAAAATTTTTAGAGAGAAAACATAAAACAATCAGATGAATAGAATATGTATAGTTGTTTAAAATAAAGAGTATTATGTTGTTTAAATAGGAGAATTAAAACCTTAATGTTTGATCATAATGTAAAAACCATTGTATCCATAAAAAATTTCACAGAACAGTAATAAATAAGAACAATATGGTAATTTATAAGTTTTGCTAGTAAACAAAAGGTTTTAAATTGAAAACTTACGTGTACGATCGATGTAAACTAGGCTCGATCAATCGAACTAATATGTCAATCGATCGATCTAGCAACAATTAATAAAAAACTCGAAAGTAGATAGATTGAATATGATCGATTCTTGATCGATCGAACCTAACTTCGATCGATCTATTCTAATTAAAAACCAACTTGAGAGCAACTAGATCGTACACGATCGATCTACCACTTCAATCGATTGACCTAATATTTGATTTATCGACCAATATATATACACACACCATATTTTCTTATGCGTGTAAGCTTAATTCTAACTTGTTAAGTAAAGAGTGTATACCTGAAACACATCAAGTTGAAGCTTGGACGTTTCTTCGGCTTTGAATAACAGACAAGTAAACATGCCTAGAAACTAGTTTATACCTAAGCGTTTTGTTCACGAATACTGCCAATACTTATAGACCTTACAATGTAAATGTGTATATTCAGTTACCTATTTTATTTGTGCATTTCTGCTCCGAATACTAATTGTGATGTTTCTATTTCTGATTTTTGCAATGAAGTTTTATTATAAATTGGTTGGAGCTCATGTTTTATTTACTTTTAAGTTGATATCCAGCACTCATTCTGTGGTTCTCTGCTAGTTTTATTAATTCTGTACTTTTTGATATATGCTAGTTCTTCTGGAGTCTTATGGAAAATATATTTAATCCAACAGTTGTGAAAAATAAACATGTTCAGTTATTTAGTACTGCTGGAGAATGTCTCTTTGAGCTGGAAGTATGCTCTGTTTGTGATAATGTTGAAGTGTGTCTTTATGACAAGGAGGACAATGGTGGTTGGCCAAAAATTAAGATACTAGGTGGTTAATCGTGTAATTTCTAGTTCTTGCCTCGCATGTTTAATATTGTAGTATTTTTTGAGCCTTATCTGATATAAATGGTAATTCAATCACTTGATATAACTTTTTTTATGGGATTGGAATTCATGCCCTTGGGTAAGGGTGTAGCTGACTACCTCAACTCGTAGCAAACCTGTCAATCAGTTGATAAGTGAGTGATATTGTGGGCTTGTGGCTAATTATATTGTTGTACTGTTGGTTGGACCTAGGTTTACACTTGCAGTTTTCTTCAATACGTTGACTATATTTTGTTTTGTTTTCTTGTAGCAAGCGGCTCTCGTTTTAAATGCTTCTCGTCGATTCCGATACACTTTAGACTTGAAAAGGGAAGAAGAAAAGAAAGAAGCATTCAGGAAAATCAGAGCTCATGCTCAGGCCTTACGAGTAATTTACCATCATGCAAATGATCTTTCATTTTATTGATTATCAAACCAATTAGCTTTCTAATTTTGATTTTTGCTGTATCAGGCTGCCTATCTTTTTACCGTAGCTGGAAAACAAGAAAATGGTACTTTTTTGCTATAATTTGATGTCAGTAATTTAATTTATGCCTTGTTCTTATGGCTTGAGTTTTGTTCTTAAAGATGAATGGTGACGATTTTCCTAGGCATTTTGTGAAAAGTTGGACTATTAAATCTGATATACTTCAAATACGATTAATGCTTTTAATTCCCACCCTTCACCGAGGATGAGTGCCCTTATTGGTTTTATAGTACTGGGAAAACAAGATCAGAATTAGTGATGAGCCTTTCTTATGCTTTATTTTTACTTTTACTGGTTGAATTTTATTATGATCCTTTGTTGCTGGAGGTTTATGCTGCTTAGCTTACTTTTAGTATTTTCCATGAATGATTTAAGTGCCAGTTTTCTCTTTGATTAATTTGGCATTTTGTTTTGCTTTAACCATTGCCAACTAACGTTTGTCTGTTCGTTATGTTGTTTTGCACTTTGTACTTTGAAGCCACTGCAAAACTGCCTCCATTTGATGGAGGTGAATTTGGAATTGGACAAGATCAACTTGTTTCATTAACAAGGGACCATGACACTCCTACGCTGCAGCAATATGGAGGGGCAAGTCAAGCTTATAAATAAGCATTTTTAATTTTGAGATTCTGTTTGTATTTATTTGGCTGGTCATATTATTTTTGGTATTTTAAAAATCAGGTTAAGGGATTAGCAGATTTATTGAGAACAAGTTTGGAGAAGGGAATTCCTGGAGATGATGATGACTTACTGGAAAGGAAAAATGTCTTCGGATCAAACACATATCCACGGAAGAAAGGCAGAAGCTTTTGGGTAAATTTTAGTTCATATTAAATATTGTACCTTTATGTTTTATGAACAAATAAAAAGAATGTGTTCCAATACGTAACCTACTGTCTCCTAGATGTTTCTTTGGGAGGCCTGGCAAGACCTTACTTTGATCATATTGATGATAGCTGCAGTTGCTTCCCTGGCTCTGGGTATAAAGACTGAGGTTAGCTGATAGTATTATCTCTTCAGTGTTGAATTTTTTATTGCATTAGAAGGCATATATATTGACCTCTCTTGGTGGCTGATGCATGCCAGAAAGCATGAAAATTTTCATTTTTTTTAAATGCAGCTTGATTCTCAATTGTTGCCTTTGGAAAGTGTTTTTATTTTTGTCTTAATTTTTTTTTATTAGATACAGATTGGCCTGATAGCACTTAAACTACTTAGCTGGTTTGAAATCATCTAAATTTTTAGCAAATGCTTTCTGTTTCATTTTCATATGTGAATTTTGTGTTTTTAAATTATTCCTATTCACAAATATAGACCTTGATTCACTTGAGCTTAGAAATCATGGCTATTATGATGCAATGTTCTTTTTATTGGAACCATTTTTAGAAATTATTGCATTTGCCTCTTTAATAATTGCCTTACTAGAACTTGAATGATACATGAGCCTGACTGAAATCCAAATGAGCTCACAGGAGTTACTCTAGCTAAAGAACCTCAAGTATGAGATGTCTTAAATATATTGGACAGGTGGGGGCAGATTGTAACCCTTGTGCAAGATGTTTGTCTACTACTTACTTTGTGTATGTCTATTCAATGCAGACAGTGACAATGTTTGGGTTATACGTTGATAACACAAACAATATTTTGATAGGAAGTATCTTTAGGCTCAAGGATCTTTTCATGACATTCTTATATTTTATATGTGCTTGATTTTGCTTATTTTTGTCCTTATTGTTTCATTTGTCACTTGTAGGGTATAAAGGAGGGATGGTATGATGGTGGAAGCATTGCTTTTGCAGTTATTCTTGTTATTGTTGTGACAGGTACTATGCCGAGTTGTCATTCAGGAAAAAGTATTTTGAATTATTATAAGTGCAGTAGTTTCTTTTCATATGGAGCCTTTGATGACTTGAGTGATTGGTTTTCTCATTTTATTTTCTGTTTATTTGTTACCCTATTTTCTTCCTTCCTTTGTTTGACCTTTTTATCAATCCCAGTAAATCAATTATTTCTGTGTCGAAGCTGGAACTGCTATATCTATTTACTTTCAACTAAGTAACTTCTAATCTGTTTCGAGTAAATCGCATCATATAGAATGCATTAATCTGGTCTACATGATAGTGAGTTTGAGAACTTAGATATTTATATTTTCTTCCAATGGTATTACAATATTCCTTCATGGGAGGGGTAGGGAAAGGGAGAGGGGGATTGTGGATGTTTCATATTGTTAGATACAAGGTTTTCCTGTTGAAGAAGCTATAAATATCATTAAATCAATTATGACTACAGAAGTTGATGTTTTATAGGTAAAAGTCAAAACCTAAAGCATAGGACCTATTGAAAGTTTTTAAAAGTGTGATTTTGAAGAATGGTTATTGTGGGGCTGAAAATGTGGCAATTACTTGGGCATTGAGGGTTTTGAGCGGGTATAAATGGGCTTGTGATATACCAGGACCATAATTTTATGAAATATTGTTCCAGTTTGCTAGCTATCCAAGGTTATGGAGCATTCGTGTCATTTGAGGCATATTAAGTTATTGTCTTGATTTATTCAGAACAAAAAGTTATTATTTTGATTTGATTGTCTTTCAGATGATCTCTTTCGAGTTGGTAGTTACGTTCATGTGTTGATTTTCTGTTCGAGTTGTGTTTTATGCAGCCATTAGTGATTACAAACAATCTCTTCAGTTCCAAAGTTTAAATGAAGAGAAAAGAAATATACGTTTGGAGGTGGGTTCCATTGCTTCTAATTGATTGTCCTCCCTTCTTCTGCTTGAAGTTTTCATTTAATTTTATCAGGTGCATATCCTCAGGTCTTGAGAGGTGGTAGAAGAGTTGATGTCTCAATTTATGATATTGTTGTGGGTGATGTTATACCCCTTAACATAGGCGATCAGGCATGTTGCTCTATTTTGTGCCTTTTTCGTTTCTATATTGATGCTTGTAATTAAATCCATTATAAGCTTCTAATTCTATCTTGACCAGGTTCCTGCCGATGGCATTCTAATTTCTGGTCACTCCCTTGCAATTGATGAATCTAGCATGACTGGAGAGAGCAAGATTGTGAGATTCCTAACTATTTCATAATATTGCTAATAATTGAATTCTCCTTTTGATACAAGAATGTCTTTTGCAGGTTCACAAGGACTCAAAGGACCCATTTCTAATGTCTGGATGCAAAGTAGCAGATGGTCGCGGTACCATGCTGGTAATCTATTCACTTTGTTTTGTTTTATGTTTCTTTATTATTTATTTTTGTTCAGATACATTACTTTTCCCACATAAAATATGCACTGTTTTAGTTGTACATATCATTGAGAATGCTTATAGAAGTGTTCTTACAGTATATTTTATTTTAGTTGATACAATCTATCCCCCAAATAGGTGATGTGCTGCAAGCACTTTATAAGTTGTTTTCCCTTCATACTTCCGCTCCATCTTTTATTAAATTAGAAAAGAGAGAAAATTACGCTCGATACTTTGTGATAGATACAAAAAATGCCTCTTATTTTACTAGATATTTTAACCAGTCCATTGCAATATTACGGTTTGATATTGTTTTGTTACATCAGGTTTGCCCATAGGGTATAATTTATTGGTTCTCTCTTTGCTTATCTTCACATGCTTTTGTGACTAGGCCCATAAGTCTGACACATTGCATCTTCATGACATTTTCTTCTTCTTGTGTATTCCTTGGTTTATGGATGAAATTGCTAAGTGGTTTATTCTCTCACTAAAGTATATGCAAATTTATCATAGTACCTGTATAATCGCTTTTCAATATGTATATTTGTTTTTTTCAGGTAACAAGTGTTGGGATTAACACTGAGTGGGGTTTGCTCATGGCTAGTATTTCTGAAGAAAATGGTGAAGAAACACCCTTACAGGTAAGTGGACATATTCATTTCACTTTTCACCCTGTGCTCTGGTTGCAATGTTGACCTATCAATGACTTCTACTAGGTGCGCTTAAATGGGGTTGCTACTTTCATTGGTATTGTTGGACTTACTGTGGCCTTTGCTGTCTTGGTTGTCCTTTTGGTTAGGTGAACTTTTTCAAGTGGCCTTCCTCTCCTTCCCTCTTTATGCTTGATACTTATGCTAAATCTTATTGACAAAATTTAAATTGTCAGATTCTTTACTGGTCATACAACAAATCCAGAAGGAACTCGTCAATTTACTGCAGGCAAGACAAAAGTTGGTGATGCCATAGATGGTGCTATTAAAATTGTTACTGTTGCGGTATGTGTAACATTACATATAGGATAATATTTTTTTAATAAAGATACATGCATTCATGCATGTGGAAGTATATGGCACAAGTTTTGACTAATTTAAGAATATTCCAGGTCACAATTGTGGTGGTTGCAGTACCTGAGGGTCTTCCTTTAGCTGTGACTTTAACGTGAGTACTTTGCTATTGAATAAATTGTTTCTATTTTATAAAAGAGAAAATTAATTTTTGAAGCGTCCAGTTGACTTCTTTTAGCAAAAATAACCTTTTTAAGGAAACATATGGTACCATTATGTTTTGGCCCTCTAAATTCCCTCTGATCCTCTTTGTTTTTAAACTGTAATACAGGCTTGCCTACTCGATGAGAAAGATGATGGCAGACAAGGCACTGGTATGTCTCGGATTTTCCTTGTGGGTCTATTAGATTTCAGATTTTTAGTAGGCATAACCTGTCTGGAGAATAAATGTAATTTAAGTTGTATAACCTAAATGGGAGTTGGTTGCAGGTTCGAAGACTTTCTGCATGTGAGACGATGGGTTCTGCCACCACTATTTGCAGTGATAAGACTGGAACCTTAACTTTAAACCAGGCATGTCATTGAGCAATTTCCTTTTTGTCACTTTTCCTCCACATCCTGCTTCCTTATTATATATGCACTATTTTAAGGATTTTTTCCCCCCAATTCACCATTATGTTTCTTCTCTCAGTCTAATTTAATAAAAATTAACTTTTCCAGGTGTTATTAATTACTGTAATTATGGGTTTACAGTAAATATTTCAATCTGTTCAATTTATTATTTGTGCTGTTCTCTCCTTCCAGTCTTTGCATTGTATGTGTCAGTATTCAGAATATCTGCTGGTAGGATGCTACTTGAAATGAAAAATTGATAGTTAAAGAAACAAATGTTCATCTTTTTGGCCTTAGGGGTTAAGATGGTTAATGTAATGATGAAGCTACTCCTTATCTAATTTATTAATCCTACTCAGATGACTGTTGTTGAGGCCTATGTTGGGGGGAAGAAGATTGATCCTGCGGACAAGAACTCGGAGTTTTCTCCAATGCTTTGTTCTCTTCTAACTGAAGGCATTGCGCAAAACACAAATGGAAGTGTTTATGTACCTGAGGTATATGCTTTAATTATTTTCTTAACAAGATACGTCAACACTTGATAAAGTCAACTTGCTAATTGTGTGTTTACATGTCATTTCTTAGGGTGGTTTGGAAGTAGAGGTCTCTGGATCACCAACAGAAAAGGCCATTCTTTCCTGGGCAATTAAGGTTCATTTTTTTAATTTCATGAACATGCCATGTCTTGTGTTGGTTTAAAGTCTAAGTTTACTAATTGCTATCTTGATTTACAGCTGGGAATGAATTTTGATGCTGTGAGATCAGAATCCTCTATTCTTCATGTGTTTCCATTCAATTCAGAGAAAAAACGTGGTGGTGTTGCTATAAAACTGGTAATAGAAATATAAATCACATCCCCATTGACTATTTTAGGGGTGATCTTCCATAAATAAATGAAAAATATAAAAAAATTAGTGCAATGTAAATGGATGTAGGTGCCTTTTACCATAGTTGGTGGTATTTTGTTATTGTTAAACTTGAGGTCTGGGGTTTTTAGAAGTTTAATTTCGAAGAGATTCAAACTGATGTTATTGATCTTAGGTTTAAGAAACATAGCGAGTAGAACAGGTGTTCTCTTCTAAAATATTTAATTTGTTGTCCTGCTCATTCTATACTGTCAAGGAACTATTACCCAGCTTAGTAATAGGACAATACCATTCAAATCCATAACAATAAGTTCGCTCTTTTAAAATCATTGGCAAAATGGTGTTCACAACATAATGTTCTTCCTCTTTCTGATTTATTTTTTTTGTTGCTTCAGCCTGATTCTCAAGTTCATATACATTGGAAAGGAGCTGCTGAAATTGTCTTGGCTTCATGCACTTCGTACATTGATGTGGATAATCATATGGTTGCTATGGATGAAGCTAAGGTTTGATGTTGTAGTGCCTCTTTTTGATTGCTTGGTCATATATGGAAAATAATTGTTGAAAGGCTGGTCATCATTATTTTAAAATAATGATTAAAATTTTTTCTGTTGTGTATGTGTGGTGTTACTCCATGCATGTGATTTTTTGTATATATTCCGTTGGGTTTAGCCTAAGTTTTGACGTTTCTGTGTATTATTCTCTGAAGATATCTTTGTAATTGGATGGAATAAGAGATTTTATCTTAATAAATTTATTTGCTATTAGAAAACAAAGGATGGGACAGTTAAGTATTATTATATTTGTAGTTCTTTCAGCAGAAACTAAGACAGTTGGGAGATTTTTTTCATATTATTTTCTAGAGGTTTTGCTTCTATTGGTAATCAAGGTTATGAACTTTTAAGTCCATTCCATCATGACATTATGTATTATGGATATTTATATTTTTAATATTATTTGAAAATGAATATTTTCTGAAAGGGTTTTCTTGTTCTCCAGCTGAGGTTCTTCAAGAAAGCTATTGAAGATATGGCTGCTAGTAGTTTGCGTTGTGTTGCTATTGCATACAGGTCATATGAAATAGAAAAGGTCCCTTCTGATGAGGAGCTCCAGTCTCAGTGGGCATTACCCGAGGATAACCTTGTATTGCTTGCTATTGTTGGTATAAAGGTATAAATGGCAGAAACATGATAAATTAATAATATTTGTTGTTAATACTTCCTTAGTCTATTTGGAACTTTTCTGCTCTTAATAAGTGTTGTTGATTTTGACAACAAAAATAAGTGTTGTTGATTTTGACAACAAAAATAAGTTTGTTAATTTTGACACCTGTGTCTCTAAATTATGTATTGTTCGATCAATATTCTTTATTTGAGTTAATATTTGCTGTTGTTTCTTTGATTTTATGGACATCAACGTTTTATATGTTTCTTTATCCTTACAAATGGAGATTCTGCCATTATGATGGTTCATAAGATTGAGGCATTCATTTGGCTCATAATATTTCTTTAAGAGTACAAGTCTTAGAATAACTTGATAATGAGTAGTTGTCAAAAGCTTTATGTTGTTTTTTTTTATTTTGGCTAAGCATATCTTGTGTTTCAGTTCCATATTAAGTTGTACCATTTCCTGTTTTCTTCAATTTTTGTTTAATACAATTTGATTAAGAACGACCTCTTTATGTATTATGTTGAACTTATAAACAAATATTAGTCCTTCTGCTACTGAAGTTCTCCGAACTTGACTTTTGTCTGTGCGGTGTCCTTTTTCTAGTATATTGGTAGGTTTTATGTGCTAGTGAAAAACATGTGACATTAGATTTACCAATCATGATGAGCCTCCCTGTCTTCATTCCCTCTCTTTCCCTCTGTTGTGTATTATGGCTTACATTTGTTTTCCTATTTTGATATTGCAACACAGGATCCTTGTCGACCGGACGTCAAAGATTCAGTACGACTTTGTCAAGTTGCAGGGGTTAAGGTATTGTTTTAGTATGAAGCTATAGATTGAGAAGTGGCATGATTGATCATGGGACTTTGTTCCTATCAAAAGCAAATTCTATTTGGCGGCATCTCTAATAATTCTTGCTTATAAACTGCTCGAACTTTAGCGTTACTATTTTTTAATAGAAGAAAGGGACTAGTTATTCACCGTCTCTGTCTAGACCAATGCAATTTATTTTTTATATGGTTCTTTAATGCCTCAATTTATATTCTCAATATCTGGTTCTAGGATAAGTTTCTTTCATATGCAATGTAAGTTCATATTTTATTTGTATGGAGAGTATTTATCTTTTGTACTCTTTTTCTGTGTTTGCTTCAAACGTTCAACCTTTTACGTTGATAATTATACTTTAGTAATCAAAGATCTAGTTTAGCTTTAGAACCTGTTTTTGAAATAATTTGGACCGTGTATTATGATTCCTTTTGTAGCTTTGGAAAGCTATATTAAATGAAATCTATGATGTTATATAGAAACAAAATTTGCTAAGATTTTCTTTTAAACGACAGGTACGCATGGTGACGGGTGATAATCTTCAAACTGCTCGTGCCATTGCTTTGGAATGTGGCATACTTGGGTCAGATGCAGATGCTACTGAACCCAACCTCATTGAAGGGAGAATATTTCGTGCTAAAACTGATGCAGAGAGAGATGAAATTGCTGAGAAGATTTCGGTATTATTATGGTGTTCAGATGACATATTTTAGATGGTTTAAATGTCTAGGACACTTATGAGGCATTAGTATTTTTTTCATGTGCAGGTGATGGGACGATCTTCTCCTAGTGACAAGCTGCTTCTGGTGCAAGCATTGAAAAGAAAGGGACATGTTGTCGCTGTAACTGGAGATGGAACGAATGATGCTCCTGCTTTACACGAGGTTCAGTAACATTTACACTCTCTTGTGTTGCTTTTGTAATTCAGCTTGCTGTCATAATTGAATACTGCTGCAACCTATCACCTCTTACTATATCTAAGTTCTTGTGGACTTCCTTTGTTTGATACTTGAAAAAAGGAAGTTTGCAGGATTAATATTTTCGTATCTATTTGAGTGTCTTTGTTTTCCCCAAAACCTATACCGTTCATCAATATCTCAGATAATAAATCAACCCATCTGTGTTATCTCATCCCTATCATTCCATCAACAGACCCTTATTATGATATCTTCAAATTATGTGGCATTTTGACGCTTCATTAGAATCATGAATTTGGTAGATCTTCTTTGTATTGTATTACTAAGTTATGGGTGCAATATATGAATTACGCACATGTCAATGGACTTGGTTAACTTATTTTTGCTCCATAATGTCTGCTTGCTTCTGAGAAGTTAGAAATTATAGTATTTTTTCTTGGTTACAAACTGACTATTCAGCATGTTGTAAAGAGTCCCCCCTTCTCTCTTTAAATTTGGTTTTCCAGATCTATTGTTCGCATTTTTACTTTTTTTTCTTTTCCATTTTGTGTTGATCTAATATTTTCAACTCTATGTCTTATTTGGTTCCTCTCACTTTGGAGCTTAGGCCGACATTGGTCTTGCAATGGGTATAGCAGGGACAGAAGTTGCTAAAGAGAGCTCTGACATCATTATCTTGGATGACAATTTTGCTTCTGTTGTCAAGGTGAGTTTATTTTGCTTCTACAGTAAACGTGAAAATGTTTCAATGTTCATTGTTCAGGGAATGTAGGTTTTTTTCTTGAACGCTTGGGGAATGTAATTTAGCTTTTTTAAATTTTGCTCTAAGCAGGAGGTAAAGTGGCAAAACAATTTTTTCCTGCTTACATAGACCAAAAGGAGATAACTTTTAGTAATGTGAGTTAAGAGTTTTAAAAAAAAAACATCTTTGACATCTTTTATTGTGATTAGTTGATTTGCGTTTAGCATCTGTAACCTTTTTCTGACTCTTGGACTAGAAAACAGTTCCTCTTCCATTTTATAATTTTTGTGTTTATTTCTTTAAAAATAGGTTCAAAAAATGAATTTTTTTTGGGGGAGAACCATAGGATTAATGAAGTTTATAAATTTGGAAAGGCTGAACTTATTTATGGGCGTCTACTCGATATAGGTTGTCAGATGGGGTCGATCTGTGTATGCGAACATCCAGAAGTTCATCCAATTCCAGCTTACTGTTAATGTTGCAGCGCTTATCATAAACGTTGTAGCTGCAGTTTCATCTGGTGATGTTCCACTGAATGCTGTGCAGGTTCTCTCTCTTCTGCCTCACTCGCTCATCTCTCTCTCTCTCTCACATGCTTGTGTTCACCTCGCACGCGAGACATTATAGATGAGTGTTTTCTACTTGTTTTTACTCTATCTTGCTTCTTTCTAATGCCAGCTTCTGTGGGTTAATCTCATCATGGACACTCTTGGAGCATTAGCACTGGCCACTGAACCTCCAACAGATCACCTGATGCACAGGCCACCAGTTGGTCGAAGGTTATTTTGTTTTTTGGGATTATAGCGGCTGTTGGTATCAGTAGTAGTACAATATAAAGATAAAATATTTTAGTGATTATAATTTAATGTCATTCTGTATGAAGCTGGGCAAAACGATGGAATATCAGTTCATAACGGGGAGAGAAGAAAAGCAAATTAGGGACTATGAAGAAGAGAAAGAACAATAGGAGAAAACTCAATATTAATCATTCATAAATCAAGAAGAATAATTGGAATACTAAATAGGCCTAATTATAGGCTTGTTAAAAAAGAAAAACCCTAAAGATTTGCTAGAGAATCGATGCTCTCCATTAGATTGAAAACAAAGTTTGGCTTGAACTTCATGTAGTTTTCTCGCTGCTTTTGATATTATAGTTTCTTTATTTTAGGGACTAGTTAAGTAGGAATCATGTCCCTTGCCTATAACTATTGTCTTCCTTTCCTTTTCCTTGAAAGTGCTTGAATTTTATTTTGTTCTTTTCCTTATTTTTCCATTTTTGTTTCATTCTGGAGCTATTTAACCTGATAGGAGAGGCAGTTGTTACATTTTTTTCCGTATCAGATGCATTGATGAGTGTTTTATTATTCTTTTACATTTTCAGAGAACCTCTTATAACAAACATCATGTGGAGGAACTTGTTGATTCAGGTAAATACGTTTCTCTCTCACCTCAAGGCTTCAATTTAAGGGATACTGGAGTTGAGAATAATTATGTTGGCATTATATTATAATATAATCATTTGCTTTCGACCTCAGGCCTTTTATCAAGTCAGTGTCTTGCTTGTTCTCAATTTTCGGGGTAAGAGCATACTGAACTTGGAACAATATAGCAGGGACCACGCTAATAAAGTGAAGAATACACTGATATTCAATGCATTTGTCCTTTGTCAAGTAAGTCATAAAATCCTCAAGTACAAATGAAAATGCAATTCTATTGTTATGTTCCGTTGGATTTGTTAATATATCTGTTAGTAAAACTTAGAAAAGGTCTCCTTTACTTTTGCTTATTAAAAAAGAATATATTAGTCAACAAATAAGAAATTTTTTGCCCCTTTTTTCTAGGCTGGGTACTTTTTAACAAAAGTAATGTTTAAAAATTAATGGTAAAAAAAATAGTAATAATAAAAAAGAATTTTTGCCATATGGGACGAATAGGGCAGGGACATTTTTGTCATCCCATCTCTATCTTAGTCTTTGTATCAAGTTATCTGATTCTCGCATATATTCAGCCGTTTCTTTTCCTCTCTTTGCGTCGGCATGTAGCTTTTATCCTATTTATCTCACCATTTTGTAGCTTTCTCGAATCTCTCTTTATTCACTGAACGAAAAAGTTGTCTGCTCTATCTCTCAACTCTTTAACCAAAAATTTCATCTTTTTTGCGCTCTCAATTCCAGCCATTAATTTATGGGTTCTCCAGATTTTCCTCAAAATCCTTTCTCGAATTTCTCTTTTACCAGTGTTAATTCCATTTGAATACCTGCCTACTATATTACTCGGGTTCGGCACTTCGTCTCAACGTATTGGTGTCGACACGACACGATGCCGACGCCGGTACGGAATACGTGTCAGACTTGGCAACATCTCACCGGACAAGTATCTTTTACCGGCCATGATTTCAAACATGAAGAAAACTGGAAGAGATAAGGAAATTATATTACATAAAATAGGACAAAACAAAAATTGTGTTATTCTAGAAGATTAAGAGAAAGAAGAAGTTATGCTTGGATAACAAAGAACAGGTAGCTGAGAGCTTAGAAATGAGAAGACGAAAATTAAAGTGGTGGCTGAGACTAAATGAAAGCAAGCCTAGAACAACCATTTTAGATTGGTAAATTGGGCTTTTCTAAAAGTGTGCTTTTAAAAACTCTAAAGAGATTTAAAAAATGCAAGTAGAGCCTTGAATAATGGGCTTTCCCTCTTTAAAAAAACAAGGACTTGTTTTAATAGTCATGTCAAAGTTTCCGTGTCTAAAAATTAGACACTTAATATTAATGTCAAGGGTTTTATAATTTTAAGTTTAACAACTTCAACATCTAGATATAGCCATATCTGACACCTGTATCCGAATTCGAGTAACATAACTTGTCTATGTCTCTCAAGCCTTTGAGCTTTTTGAACCATTGTAGAGGTGGGAAAGAGATGGACCGACAAAAATGACTATATCCTATTCATTCCACGTGGTAAAAATTTTTTTTTTTGCTCCTTATTGTTTGAAAAAGATAAAATTGAAACTTTTACAACAATAAGGGTACTAAACTAGAAATTTTTGATATCATGATCAATTTGAAATACTTTTGTTAAAACATGGGTTCTACGAAGGTATTAAAATGAAACTTTTTGATAACATGATCAATTTGATATACTTTTGTTAAAACATGGTTCCACAAAGTAGTACAAATTCATGTTTGATTGTTAGTAGTAATGGAAAATATGAACATTTTGTTTGGTTTGACTTTTAGGAGGGAAATAATTGATTACATTAATTAGATTACCTTGAATCGTTCTGTTGTTTTACTTGTATATATTCGTTTCTTTTTCTCATATTTCCTCATTTGGGCGTGGGTCTGGGGTCTTTTGGTTCTTTCTTGGCTGCCTCTACATCAGGAATATTTGGTCCCAAAGTTTTATTAAGTGTTGTTGATGGAAAATAATGTAAATGAAAAATGCCACGTTTTTAGATTCAGTATTTCCAATTGAAATTTGTATTTAATGTCACATTGATGAGTTGGGTAATTAACCTGAGTTTTGGCCAGTTCTCATCTATCGCTGAACTATGAAAACTCTTCCTGACGTAATAAAATATCTGTTCTCCCTCTCCCTCTCTACTCGAGTGCATATTTTCCTTGGGTTTTAATGACGTCTGATCTCCCTCTCCTCTCTCTACTCGCGTGCATGTTTTCCTTTTGTTTTTATGACGTCACATTGTAACTGTTATGATTGCAGATCTTTAATGAGTTCAATGCTCGCAAGCCAGATGAGTACAATATATTTAGTGGAGTTACAAAAAACATTTTGTTTATGGCAATAGTGGGAATCACTGTTGTTCTTCAGGTGAGTTTGGTGAATCTTGACTTATGGGTTACTGAATTTGGTGAATCCTGTGTCTTCTGACGAGTTTGCAACTATTATGGATTTATGGGTTATTGAATTTGGTGAATCCTGTGTCTCCTGATGAGTTTCCAATCTTCTCCTTAGATCATCATTGTTGAGTTTCTTGGGAAGTTTACGTCAACAGTGAGGCTAAATTGGAAGCATTGGCTAATTTCTGTTATCATTGGTATCATCAGGTCAGTGGATAATATGAAACTATTAAAATGGTTGGACAGGTGTTTCTTAAATCATACCTGAATTTCGCATATTGCAAACATTTGCTATACTTGTTTTCACTGTTACAAGTTTAGCTTATATTTTTAAGTTACTCTGAATACACGGCTAAAATTATGAGTAGAACAAAAAGATCAAAAGAGAAGTATTTATTCTTAGTCTTTATGTGTTGATTATGCTCCCAATTTGACTGACAACTCTCTCTCTTGCTCCCACTGCCTCACAGTTGGCCTCTTGCGCTTCTTGGAAAAATGATACCTGTTCCAGAAACTCCTTTGAGTAGGTTCTTTACTAGGGCATTCCGCCGGCGAAGAACTTCACGAAGTAAGGACTTGTTTTTATTTTTTCATGTCTCCTTTATTTTATTTTATTTTCTCTCTTATGTCTATTATCATTTTTACCCAGTCCACTGGCTATTTCTTTTGCAAGCTTTTGTTCTCTGATGTTCACCCTTTCCTCTTTTGAATTTTCAGATTAGTCCTTGGGAGAAAAAATCAATGCACAGAACAAAAACTTGCTTTTGTTCAGGAATCTGTGAGCCGTTGCATATGTTACAGCAACTGCTCTTAACACCGTACTAACAAAGACAACCAAAAAAGTTTACCTTGTGGGACTCGTCTTTGACCCATTTTTCTTGTGCAGTTCTTTGTTTTGTTTTGAATTACTGGAAAATTAGTTCGTACCTTTTGTTCTCATATGTGGTGGGGATGTGCATATACAGTTTTTTTCTTCTTCTTCTTCCATACAAGTTATCTAATCAATTTGCGAGCTTTGTATTGTTTTGAACTTTGAAGTCCGATAAATTACTTTTCGTAGCCTAGTGTTTTAGTAATGCTAGCTATCATCATTCGTGGGTAAAGTTTTCATTGATAAAAACGTATACATCATATCTTCAAGCAATATACACTTGAATTAAGGGTTTTGAAGTTATCATGGCAATGATTGTGGCACCACTGCAAAATGACCAGGAGACAATATTCATTATTTTCTAAATAATTTGATATTCTAGATTAATTTAATGTAAGTTTAGTGTAATTAATTTTTGAAAAACACAGGGATTATTTACTTTTTTTAAGCTGTCATATTGGAAACCGTCATGGCACCGTGTGACATAGACGAAAACTCTTTATTTTCCTTCTCAATTATGGGCAGTGCTTGCAAATAAAAAAAAATAGTTCCAGTGTATACTGACATCTGGTTCTCTTTTTATAGAAACCGGCGCGACGATTGAATACGGATAAATCTTTATGTTAAATGGTCTTATCAAGGAGAAATGCTAAAGACATTCTTTAAACTTTTTCATACAATTTCTTAATTTTTTGATTGACTTGTGATAGTATAACTTTTTAAAAAATATATTTTATTTAAAATAATTACTTTTTTAAGAGATTGTTTTATGGTTTAGGTGATACTTTTCATTCTTATCATCTAGGTTTGAATTCAATTTATATAACATTTTTTATTTAATAAAAAGGGGGATTTTAGTATCTAAAAAAAAATATTTTTTAAAAAAGATACAGGTCAATTAAGAAGTTGAGAGATCGTATGAAGGAGTGATGCAAATTTTTTTTCAATAAATTATTCCGAAATCACAGTGTGGAACAGTGTATATTAATCCTGCGTAGAAATTTTAATGTAAACAATTATATTCTATTTAGTTACATCGTGTGTATGTGATATATTTGTATGGACGTAACATATTTTCGAACATGATCTAAACTAATATTTTGTGTTGGTTGGGAAAACTTGCTGTGTGTATTAGGGGTGTCACACTACAGCGATAAAAGTGTCAATAATAATTGATGTTTATGTTTCCAAAGGTTTTATTATTTTTTATTAAATAAATAAAAAAAGAGTAAATTTTATCATTTGTTAATTTGCATGTAATGCAATAAAACTAATATCAAAATACGATATTAACGTGATTAACATGAAATAAATATGATTAAAACGATATAATTATTACATCTAGTGTATACAAGTGTGTGTATGTCATATATTTATGCATGCATGTATCTCTAAAATATAGAACTTAAATTAAATTATGAAAACTAATATTAATATATTGTTGGGTGTAATTTAGTACGTTAAGTCAAGTCTAATAAGTATTGAGTCATTAAATAAACGATAAAAAATAATATCAATAAAAAAATAAATGACCTATAGTTATCCTTTAATGGTCCTAAAGAATTATAGAGAGGGATCCACGAGACTATATCAAGTTTATCTATATAGATAAGAGATATGTATCAAGTTAACTCTAATCTTTATATATATTCACAATTATTAATATTCGTACATAAGTAGGATTTTGTTATAAAGAATCACAACCAAACACTATCTTTCCTTTAAGTGATAGAGCGAGACCTAAATTTTCTCTAAATTTTATCATCCATTATTGATTTAAGCATCAAGGGCCAAAAGGCCACGACCTCCATGGTGGTACGAGGTTTTAACACTTTGTTTCATCTCCCATATCCACGGAGGATAGTCCTACTTGATGTTGAATAAAATCGTCAACATTAGACGTTGTCTATGGGAGTAATGTGTGTTCTCCTAAGTTGGAAAAAAAAGTTCTCAGTTTCTCATATGAAAAAAATTACCCACATGTCTTTGAAAAGAGATCGAAGAGCATCAATGTTTTTCAAGAGAAGACCTCATATTCATTTGGTCTACCAACTTGACCCTCTGAACTTTTAACGAGATTCATGGACTAGCCAACTAGATCCATCACTCAATCTTTGACTATTAGTCATGAGGTCCATCCTGCCAACTAGTAGGTCATCCATCCATCCACCAATCCTTCTAGCTCTGTTGCGACCTTTTAGGATCGCAAATCCTACACCTATACATATCTACCCACAATGGTCCTGATAGGTCCAGAGAAAGAGAGCTTGGGCCAAATTCCGTTTAGACTTGATGGGAAACACACTTTAGGCCACCCTGGAGCACCTACCAAAGCCATTGGTTCCTAAATTAGTCCCTATTCCATAAATATATTTGCAGCATTCTTCAATGCACAAAGTGCACAAGCCCACAATTAGGGAGGATCCAACTGGTGAAGTGACAACCACATCAGAATTTGAGTCCTAGGACCAATTAGGATCCATTGCCTAAGCCAAGCATTACCAACCAATATATGGTCGACAAGAAGGTGCCACCTAGACTAAGAATCATGGGTCAAGATGTGGCCAACTATGAGTTACTACCCCATAACAGGTCTTTCTAGCTAGGGAGATGGTTGGACTAGAACCATTGTCCATGCATACCATTACCACTTAGAAAATGTTGGTCGACTTCCCTTTGGTCGTGCACAACGAGCCCAAGCTTCTACTATTACAAGATATGCCATCCATTATTGTGCTTGAGTAGGAACTTAACCAACAATAGGGGCAAATTCTCAAATCTAGACTAGTTGAGCGAACACGTGCCATAATACCCTGATGCTTGCAAATATTATCTACTTTCAATGCTATTACATGTTTATGTGTCAATTACACCAAAAACTTGATGTATCAAAATTAGGATTGTAAATTTGGTATAATTTATAAAATAGTTTGTAAGTGCACGAATCACTTATAAAAAATGATAAATATACTTCCCAGGTCAGTTTAAAGATGTATCATATAGTTTTTAAATAATTCAACAAATTCTTGAAAATGAAAATAAAACCTAAACATCCTATCACAAAGTTTGGGTTTAAAAATCTAAATTACTAACATAAAAATAAAAATAAAAATAGATTCAATAAGCATTTAGGCAATTAAATATTTATTATACGATGAAGAATTTATGAGATATCTTAAAAGCATGGATTAGATTCTTTTGTTAATTAATTATCAACTAAAGTCTTTTGGCGAGGATCAACAATTGATAATTGACTAAATTTTTCTTTATTTCTAAAGAATTAATAAATCGTTTAGTTAATACTTTTGGCGAAGCTATTAATTTTAAACTTCATCAATGTGTCTAAATTAGGTTTACAATTTAAGTATCTGGAATTAACTTTAAGATTTTAAAATTGATGTGAATGATATGTCATCAATATATCTTTCAATAATAATTCTTATAAAAATCCTTGAAATAGAGCATGCCTCGAGATCAGATTTAGATAGTAAATATCTAATATCCAAAAGTATTATTCTAAATCAGATTCAGATAATTTAAATTTTAAATCTAACTCTCTTGTTTATTATATAAAATATTGAGTCAACATACTTTTCTTTAACAAACTTTTTGTTTATATCTTAATGATGAAATAAAAGTTAATTCATTTTATAAAAATGTTTAATCTACTTTAATATTTTACAAGCGTAACAACATTACTAATATCCCATATTATTTATAGTCAAATATGCATAGTTTAATAAATGATCAATAAATTAAACATATAGAATGTAAAACAACACTTAGAGATAATCTAAAAATAATACATTTAAGTATACCTCAATAGAATTGTCACATTATTTATTGAATTGAAACTATAAAATATTGTATAAACTAAAGTTTTTCAACTCCCAATTAAGAAAAGTACTTTCTACTACAAAAAAGAAGAAGCTACAAGGCTTAGAAGACTAAGAAATGAAAGGAATAAGAAAGAAGAAATGAAAGGAATAAGAAAGATGAAGGGATGAAAATGGATATGAATTACAATGAAAATATGTTCTTATTTATAGGTGGAGGAAAAGAGAGAAATATGAATTTTTAGAATAGCATCGCGGTATACAATTGCTTCATGTCGTGTCATATATAGGTTGTATATGGTTTTGGTTCTATCCATTACATTTGTGTCATGGCATACAATTTTTTCATGTTGTGACCCACATCATATTTGGGATGTGTGGATGTCACTCCTATTACCTTGCACCGTTGCATATAAAACATTCACGTTGCGACATGCTATGTTCTATATCATTTGGAACCCTTTATTTCTTGTATTTCTGTTGTAATGGGTGCTTCAAATATAATTCTTTAAGTTGAGTCATTTAAATACAAGAAATTCATGAAAAATAATAAAATATATTTGTGATTCTAAAAATATAGATTTGTCTAAAATGGTAGTAAAACTAAATAAATATAAATTTATTTAATCATCTAACATGCATAAAATCATGATATATTGAGTGATTTTGAGTACTTATCACAATCCATAACCAGTTTCTTGCCATTCTCTTAGCAAATAGCAAGAATGAAAAAAAGTTAAAAATAAAAACTAAAAATAAAATCACACTATTCTAAATCATTTTTCGTAGATTGACCATGTTATATTTAACATACCTAACAAGTCTTTCAACCCCAAAGTTGTCCCAGTGGACAAGTTTAAGTCTTATGAGAGTTTTCACATATGATACCCATAAACATCAAATTTAAAATACAAAAATGTAATAATAAATAAAAAAAACAAATAAAAAACACATAAATAAATAAAATTTAAAGTAAAAAATATAACAAAATAAAAAGAATAAGAAAAATAAAATTTCTTATGTTTTTTAATCTTTTCTAAGTCTAAAATCAAAATTTATAGCATAAATTATTTCAATATTTTAAAAATTTCTGATTTACAATAGTAATTAGTTGAAAATTATTTTTATATTCAAATAAAAAATATGTTAATATAAAATTTACTCCATTTCAATGTATAATTGTTACCTATTATATTATTGTTATATGTATAAAATAGTCCTTACAAAATTGCAAAAACAAATTCCCTAATCCCTTCACAATTTTATAAGGTAATAAGATTTTCAAAAATTTCTCAAAATTTTCAAAAATTACAAAATATCTAACTAAAATATCAAATTTTTTTTTACTTTTTTAATAGAATAAACTAATAAATATATTAAGTACGTTTGTATAAATATACGTCTTAATTTTGAACTATGACAAAGTGTTATAAATCTATCACCAAATTTTTTATAAATGTTAAAAATATATCATTATCGTTATATATTGTGGTACATTTATACCACTAATAAAGAGTTTAGTGGTAAATTTATTAAAAATAATGGCTATTTTTAACACTAATAAAAGGTATATTTTTGTCAACATAAAATTAAGTGTTAAGTTTTTACAAACAATCTAAATTTAATGATATATTTATAGATTAATTTTTTATTTTTATAAGAAAATATATTTTAAAAATAATGTATTCATGTATATTTTTGTATGAACGAAAACTTGATAGCAATAAAGAGACCATCGAGCTTGCACACTTGATATTTTAATTCACTAAAGTGAATAAGGTTGTTGGATAAATTCCATTAAATGTACTTATTAAGCTTGATTTTAATGAAAAAAAAATGATATAAATAAAGAAAAATATTGGATATTTTAATGGGAAAATTATTATAAAACTTTCTAAAATTACAAAACATCCTTAAAGTTTAAAAAATAGGTAATTATATTTTTTTATTATTGTTTTATTAAAATATATTCTATAGAATTTTGTAACTTATATTAATATTATTATAAATAATTTAAAAAAAAATTAAGAAATAGTAACAATAAAGATATAATTATTAATTTTTTTATTTTATTTTAGTTTTTCTATTCATTCATTACGATTGCGGCATATCCACGGTACATCCCGAGTTTGCTTTACCTGCTGACTCAAACATCACACCTTCCCCTTTGAAAAGTCCATTCAAAGAATGGTACATAATAAATGTGAGCTTAGCGTTTAATAAAACTAGTTACGCTCATCATTTCTGATTGATTCTTCGTTACTAAACCCAAATCCTCATATTTTTCACCTACAGATCTAGAGTGTAAGAAGAAACCTTCTGTACCAGCATAAGAATGGCGTACGTCGACCACGCGTTTTCGATTACGGACGAGGATGATATGTTAGAGACCTCCTACACAGTCAGCAATAAGCCTCCCATAAGAGAAATCGCTCTAGCCGTTGCGCTTCTTGTCTTTGGTACCCTCGGTGTCATCATTGGCCTTTTCATGGCTAATTACCGCGTAGGCGGTGATCGAGCTCACGGTAAATAATTTCGTGAACCTTCGATTTTTATTTTCGAAATTTATTTCATTATGGTTTCTCTCTTCTTTTGCCTTTTCGATATTTTGATTTTTGGGAATTTTTTTTCCTTCTTCCTTGTTTTGGAGAATTCAGGCATATTCTTTGCTATACTTGGGGGAATCTTGTTCATACCGGGCTTTTATTACACGCGAATTGCATATTATGCTTACAAGGGTTACAAAGGGTTCTCTTTCTCCAATATACCATCTGTGTAGATTGTGGTCAGCTTAATTTTCCACTTCCATTTCACCACATTGTATAGATGTTTTCTTCAATTGATGCAACTTTATTGTTGCATAACTGATCAGTTCAGCTGGTATGTTTTAAGATTATAAACAGACACTAATAGTTCTTATTAGGATAAACCATATCGCTTTTTTTTTTGTTTATTATTCCTTCGTTTATTTTATCTGTTCTAGTACTATAGAGTAATATACTGCTCCTATTAATGAACAGGTTGCTTTTTTGTAATTTTTCTATGAGAAACTTTAAATTACGTGTGATGTTGTTGAACTTGTTTTCATGAATTGGGGCTATGTATATAATTTGAAATACACAATATAAGATCATTCATACACAATGCATTTGATGCTTAGGAATATTCATCCATAGGTGTTTAAGCACAATTGTTGATTATTGCTGGACTTTATGTGGGACATCAAATATTCAATCAAACTTGATTTTGTTACATAGTGATTCTATGAGTAATGTGCAACGCTGCCTACTTTTGGTCTTGAAGCTGTTTTTATTTTACAGAAAAATTACTTCCTTTATTTCTTAATATCAAATCCATTTATATATACATTTGTTATGCCTAATTTATGCTGGAAGTTATTAGTATACAGCTGTAAATCATCCTGAAAATCAGGAAACTAACATCCTAAAAACAGGGGTTGGTTCCACCCTGAAAATCAGGAAACTGTCATCCTAAAATCAGGGGTTGGTTCCACCCTGGAAATCAGGAAACTAACCATACTCCTAGGTTGATTTCCTACACTCCCCCTCAAGCTAGGCAATATATGTTTTCCAAACCAAGTGCTACATTTAACTCTGTGAAATTAGGTCGAAACAAAGCTTTGGTTAAGATATCTGCTACTTGTTGCCTAGATGGAACATAGTTGAGGGAGATCATCTTGTCTTCAATTTTCTCACTGATGAAGTGTCTATCAATTTCCACATGTTTAGTTCGATTATGATGGACTGGATTTTTGGCAATTGCAATTGCTGACTGGTTGTCACACATGATTCTAATAGATTCTGAATGTTCAACCTTGAGTTCATATAGCAGTCGTTTTAGCCAAATTCCTTCACAGATGCCCAAAGCCAATGCACGGAACTCAGCCTCGGCACTACTACGTGCTACCACTGCTTGCTTTTTGCTACGCCATGTCACCAAATTTTACCCAAATAAATGAACAATATCCAGATGTGGATTTTCGGTCACTAGGAGATCCTGCCCAATCAACGTCAGTATAAATTTCCAATTTCTTATTAATTGTTTTCTTGAACATGAGCCCCTTTCCAGGATCCTTCTTCAAGTATCTTAGAATACGATTTACTGCCTCCAAGTGATCTACTGATGGGTTGCCAAGAAACTGACTAACAACACTGACTGAAAAACTTATATCTGGACGTGTATGGGTCAAATAAATTAACTTACCTACCAAACGTTGATATTGCCCCTTGTCAGTTGTCAATTCATTAGTTCGAGGCATTAGTTTGGTGTTAGGATCCATGGGTGTTTCAACAGGCTTACACCCACTCACGCGCCTCACGCAAGAGATCTAGAACATATTTGCGTTGAGAAACTGAGATTCCTTTAGTACTACGTGCCACCTCCATCCCTAAGAAATATTTCAAATATCCCAAGTCTTTAATCTCGAATTCCTTGGATAATAACATCTTAAGTCTCTTCATTTCTCCTACATGATTTCCTGTAAGAACTATATCATCAACATATACAATCAAAGTTGTAATTCTCCCATCTGCGAAGTGTTTGACAAATAAAGTGTGGTCTGCATGTGTCTGAGAGTATCCATCCTGTTTGAGGACCTTGGTGAATTTTTCGAACCATGCTCTGTGTATTTGTTTAAGTCCATATAGTGCCTTTCTCAACTTGCATACCTTCCCTTGTGTATCTTTAGTCTCAAAGCCAGGAGGCACATCCATGTAAACTTCTTCGATCAAATCTCCATTTAAGAATGCGTTCTTGACATCAAGTTGAAGCAGTGGCCAATCCTCATTAACTGCAATAGACAAAGAAGACATGAATTGTGTTAAGTTTTGCTACAGAGCAAAAGTCTCTTGATAATCAATTCCATATGATTGGGTGAACCCTTTAGCCACTAGTCGAGCTTTATATCCGTCGATATTTCCATCCGCATACATTTAACTGAGAATATCCATTTACAACCCACTGTCCTCTTTTCATGTGGTAGCTTTGTTAACATCCATGTACCATTCTTTTCAAGTGCAGTGTATTCTTCTAAGGTTGCCTTGCGCCATTCAGGAAATTTTAGAGCCTCGTTGACAGAATTAGGAATCTTGGTATTGTCTAGGGATGTCACAAATGCCTGAAATTTTGGGGACATATTTGCGTAAGAAATGTAACTTTGAAGAGGATGTTGAGTGCATGATCGAGCGCCTTTTCTTTGTGCAATAGGAAGATCTAACTCAGGGTCAGAACCAAGTTTTGGACTAGATTCTGCTTCATCTTGTAATCTTTCAGATTCAGTCTGGCTCAGGAGAGTTTCTTGGCTTTGCTGATTTCGTGTGGGCAAGTCAGGCTTTCTCTTTCTTTCATAAACTTTTATGGCATCATTAGGAAGGAGAAGATGTCTAGGATAGACAATGGGAGATTGATCAGGTTTGGTTTTTGAAGGAGAATCTGGAATGGGTATCAGGTTGGAAGAGGACAAGATTGTGGAGGGTAAATGAGATGATAAATTCGATTCAATGAGTGATGACCAATCCCAATTCTGCAATTCATTAGTGTGATTCTCCCCCTGAATTGCAGAATTAGAATAGAATGGAGTTTCTTCGAAGAAAGTAACGTCCATGGAATGGTAAAACTTACGAGTGATGGGAGAGAAACATTTGTAGCCTTTTTGATTGGCTGAGTAACCAACGAAGATGCATTTAATGGCACGGGCATCAAGTTTGCCACGATATTGTGAATGAATATGGACAAAAGCAGTGCAACCAAAAACCTTGAAAGGAATTGGTGACACAAGTTGTGAGGTAGAATATTGACTCTGAAGCACTTGTAAAGGTGAATGAAAGTTGAGAACTCGAGAAGGCATTCGGTTGATCAAGTGTGTTGCAGTAAGAATGGCTTCACCCCAAAATTTTTTAGGAACATTGGTTTGAAAAAGTAAAGTTCGAGCAACCTCAAGTATATGACGGTTTTTGCGTTCGGCTACACCGTTTTGTTGTGGTGTGTCAACGCAGGAGCTTTGTTGGACAATACCATGTGATTTGAGATATCTACTAAGATCAGAATTAAAGAAATCCCTAGCATTATCAGTTTTTAGGATTTGAATATTGGCATTGAACTGAGTTTGGATCATGGCATGAAAAAGTGGAAATATGTGCTTGGTTTCAGATTTGTCTTTCATAAGAAATGTCCAACATAATCGAGTATGATCATCAACTAGTAGTAAGAACCATCGAGCACCGCATATCGAACGCGACATGGTCCCCAAATGTCACCGTGAATGAGGGAAAATGGGTGACTTGGCTTGTGCGTGCGTGGTGAAAAAGTGTTTCGAGTATGTTTTGCCAACTGACAAACTTCACAATGAAATAAATTGGGATTTTTATTGATGAATAAGGATGGAAACAAACGTTTCAAATACGAAAAATTTGGATGACCTAGACGAAAATGCCACATCATGATTTCACTTTCCTTATTAGTATGATTATGAGAGTTAAGATTATGACTCAATTGACATTGATGACTAACAGAATGATTTGAAGGAGTGTTGATATCAAGAACATAGAGGCCCGCACGTAAATCAGCACCGCCAATCATTTTCCCCGAGCTTAGGTCCTGAAAAACACAAGATTTAGCCAAGAATTTAGTTTCACAGTTAAGGTCATGATTTAATCTACTAACTGATATGAGATTGCAGCAAAATCCAGGCACAAATAACACAGATTTGAGAATGAGGTTGTTTGAGAGGCAAATGGTCCCTGTTCCGACTACTGTAGTGCGAGTACCATTGGCGACACACACTGTTTGAAGTCTGTTGCAAGGTGAATAGGTTGTGAAAAGTGATTGATCACTTGTCATGTGATTGGAGGCACCTGAGTCTACTATCCAAGATGAGGAGGGAAATTTTCCAGCATGCTTTGTTGAATTACTGGAAATATGTGTGGAGTTATTCCTGCTGCTACTAAATGTGGTGTTGATATTTGCCTTTTGTATAAGTTGTTGGAGAAGTTCTAACTGTTCCTTAGTGAATGGGATAGGATTACCAGAAAATGTACTTGAGTTTGAAGGCTGAGTTTGTACTGATGGTTGGAGAGACTGGAACTGAAAAGATGCAGGCCAAAATAGTTCTCCTTGAGGACTAGTACTGTTAAAAGGAGAAGCAGAAACATTAATAGTTGCATTGTTAAATAGACCACCAAAAGGATTATGTTTAGGAGCAGGATCAAAGAATGGATCCAAGCCCAAAGCTGCCTGAATTTCCCATATTGAATTCAGTTCTGTTACTTGTCTCTGGAACCTCTTCCAGTGTATTAAGAACATTTAAACTTTCAATTTTTTCATAGCTCTCATGCCCAAAAGCTGAAACTTGAGTTGGAAATTGAAAAGGTGCATTCCTTGCCTGAGTATTTGACATCATACTAGGTGAACTTACAGAGCTAGTTGAACAAGAGGCTAAGAGCAACAGTTTATGAGCCTAAGGCTCTGATACCATGAAGCTGTTTTTATTTTACAGAAAAATTACTTCCTTTATTTCTTAATATCAAATCCATTTATATATACATTTGTTATGCCTAATTTATGCTGGAAGTTATTAGTATACAACTGTAAATCATCCTGAAAATCAGGAAACTAATATCCTAAAAACAGGGGTTTGTTCCACCCTGAAAATCAGGAAACTATCATCCTAAAATCAGGGGTTGGTTCCACCCTGGAAATCAGGAAACTAACCATACTCTTAGGTTGATTTCCTACAGGTCTTGTAATTGGGTGCTGTTTTTTGGCTACAAAATATGCCTCACTAGTCTAAGATCCCTGTTTGTTTGACTATTCCTCTATTTTTGTCTCCATTGCAATTTACTGTTCCTTTGTTTAGATCATGTTGAGATTGTTAGATGTTACGAACACTTTTAGATTTCAAATCAAAGAAAGAAAATGCTACTTGCTTGAAGCATTGAACAGGAGAAATTGCGTCTCTCTTAACAATATTGGATATGTATGTTGATAATGATATTGACTTTCTATCATCTCTGAAATTTTTACTATTCTTTTAAAACTTGAGCTTATTATGATTGTTAATTCGTGCATTTTACTTGGAAGTTGGGATGATCTTAATTATGCATGAAAATTTAAATAGCCAGAAAGATCTCGTGGTAGTGATTACTTAGATATTTTACACTTCATTTTCAAATGCTTCTCTATCCTGAAAGAAAGACAGGTTTCCGCAAACTGCTGTTCATCAACATTACCAATTCTAGTGATCATTTGACAATCAAGTTAAGGTGGGGTCTTTGAAAGTAGATGATTATTAGACAGGATTATATCAAAATTTAGGAGTATGAGTAGTGAATCTGTCTAGTTATACCCTTTGTCACGGTGGACAGTAGTCTCCTAATTTGGGAGCTTAGGGGTTCCACAACTGATGTCCATTGCTCGTAAGTGTCACAGATATTTTCTCTGGGCCCTAATGTGATTGGTTGTCTGATTGTCTCCTGGATGTTGGAAATGAGACATTCCATTGCCCAGTATGTCTACTAGCTAGAATTTGTTAAGTATTAATTTAGATATTTGTTCAGCCCGTTACTTGATCCTGCATTCTATAGATGTAGCTCTTCGATGCCCCAGGTAGCACAAAGTTCCGACTGATGACTGATGTAGGTCAGTCTTCACTGTATGGTCCAAGCACAAGAGGGCAGAGACTCCTAGTTAGTCTTATATTAAAGCTGTGGCCAACTTCATCTGCTGTTCTAGTTTTCCCCTGTAAATAACTAATAACTACAATGTTCTCTAGTCCTTACCATACAAAATGGTGCATTACCGAACCCACAGCTGGTTTCATACTATATTTTTTTATTTCTACGTAACCCTTCTATTGAAACATATTGTGCTTGCCTGGGAAGCTATTGAACGAACAGTGCTAGGTAATGATTTTTATGCTCAAAAAAATTTCATTGCTAATTTGTAAGATGGGAAGTGATCTAAGTGCAAACACTAAGTACCTATATTTTGTAAGTGATGATGTTTACTTGATATGTCACTACGAAAGTTAGTTGTGCTGTTTTCTTCTTTTATCAAAATTTTCTGTTAGTTTACCGTATTTGATGTCCCCATTGCATCCATGATGTTACATAGGCCCATTGGTCTTGTACATCTTGATCTCTATATTGAGGTCTATGTGATACTTAAAGCTTTTAACTATGGGCACTTTTGATGTCATCACTTAGTATACAGTTAATAGTAATTGTTCTTTGAGTTGAGACTGTTGAGTATATACACGTTGTGTAGAAACAGAAATAGCCTAGTGTTGCATGCAAGTCTATGTTTATGGAAGGCCGTAACATTCCAACTTTCTAGGTAAATCAGATATGGATTTTGGTAACTACATCTTTCTTGGTTATTTTTTATTAATTGTCTGACGAGGTTGTGGCAGTGAATATCAACCATATGTTTTAACTCTGGTGGCTAGGGCTTTTTGTCATATAGTAAATAATCATAACTCTATTGTGGCTCATCATTTGAAAAAAATTCATTGTTTGAATTGTTCGAAGAACCTCTTGCTCTGCAGTTTGCATCTCTAACCTAGCCATAGCTACAATTATTTGAGTTAATGTCTTTGACAAAGTATTTTGGGATTTTATAATTTGATCATTGGAATTATATAAACTCTTCTTTGCAAGTTTTGTAATAAGATATGATGAAGAATTCAAATTTTGATTTTACTGTTATGATATGAAACATGATCATACTTTCCATAGTGAGCTAAGAATAGTTTTTGAGATAATCTTGAATCTTTCATTATTTCTTCATTTCATGTTTCGAGATAAAATTTTGACCCAAAAAGAAGTGATTCAAGGTAAAATTGACGTGCCTTTCTTGATATCTTCCATTATCTTTGTACGTCATTAGGAACTTAGTGCTAGATGCCAAGCTTATTTTAATTTTCAAGTCTCGAGTAATTGTCATTCTTACACTTCTAAATGGATATATTATTCTACGGTTGCGACAATCACTTCTATTTTTGGCTTTTACACAACTAAAATATTTTGAAGAGTACGTATGGTGTAAACTGACAAAGCTACTAATAAAATATTAAATACAAGTATATTTAAAAGTATAAATATTTTAGAAGAATTATCGTAGTATTAATAAAAATGTAACATCATGACATAAATATTTAGTCAAGTAACATATTTTAAAGCTTTTTATGGATTTCAAGAGGAAAAGTAAAAGAATAAAACTTTCAATGAATATAAACTTTATTGGTTTGCATGTGAAAACATATTCTACTCGTCAAAGAAAAGATTCGACGTTAGTATGCATGTATATATATTTTATCAGATTGAATTGTTATTGGCTCAAAGAATAGCATACAAATCTAAAAACAATATAAATGAAAGATCAACCACATCCCTACAATTAATTAAGTAGAGAGATAATGATAATCACCAAATAACACGTCAAAGAATTAGTGAAATGCAAATAGTAATAGAAACCTAGTCTTGTATTGATAAAGAAAAAAAGGTAAAATTACCTTAAAAATCAATTTTTTTGGTATTATTTAGAAACATATCGAAATATAAATAACTCAATTTTTAAAATTAGAATATTTTAATCACGTAATTTTATAATTATGTGATTAAATTATCTATTTTTTATAATAAAAAATAGGATGTTTTGATCACAAAATTTTCAAATAATATAATTAAAGTATTTTAATTTTAAAAATTAAATTACTTACGTATTTTTTATAAAAATTACGTAATTAAAATATCTTAATCATACAAAAAAAATATCTTGAAGAATTAATCACCCAACAATTAAAAACAATATAAAACAAACTTCAAAATTGATAAGCTTAATATTTAAAAAATGATTCAATTCAATCCAATGATAAAGAAAATGGAAAAAGTATTTCAATAAGACTTAGATTAATATTCATTACAAAGCCATTAAATAGTTTTAAAAAAATAAAACAAAGAGTCCATCTTACGTACAAAGTAAACGAAATTTTTTATGATAGCAATGAGATCTTATTGTATATGTCAAGCAATATCATAGTATTCAAATCAATTTTTTTAATATATTCAGTAAAAGCAAATTAAAGTAAATATTTTTTAAAAACATTAGCAATAACATGAGATGATAATATCAATAACAAATTGATCCATGATCAATTAAACAAAAAAAGGTATAGGAATAGATTTAAAATCCATAAAATTCATCATACAAAATAAATATATATATATTATATTCAAAGACCTATGGCCTTTGTATGTTCTACCATATCTACAAAAAAAAAAAAAATTGTTGAACAATTTGGTTTGATCATTTCACACGTAATAACTAGATGATTGACTTTGAAAATTATTGTGTTGAAACGTGTTATTAAAATAAAAATGAGAGCCATTATATAATCGAAGACTCAAGTATGAAAATAAAATACATAATAACCGACCTATATTTAAACCTAATTGTAATGAAAAAAAAACACAAATTTAATTATTCGTAGTGTAAGTTTAATTTTTATTTGATAAATTTTAAAAATAAATATAATTTTAAGTAAAAATTGAATATGAAACAGTAGATACGATTTAAATACGATTATATAAATAAATGTATTAATCGATACTCGAAATTAGTTATATTTATTTAATTAATAGGTATGGTTTATGAAGAAATTTAAAAAAAATTAAAAAAATAGTTTTTTTTATATTTTTTAATAATCGTTTCGAATCGTTACTCACAGGTAAAAAATAATTTTAGAATCGTTACGATTTTTTGATGATTTTAAATAATGATTATATAATTTAATTTAGAAATAATTATATCAAAAATCATACTCTATAGTAATATTATCTCAATTAATTATTAATATTAACTTTTAATATTTAATAAATTTTATATATTTGGTCGAATTATAAGAGTTTTTATCTTTTCGTTTTCTTTCATAAATGTGTGTCGGTAAGTGTGTCTATTGGTCTAAATCTTAGGTTTTTTTTTTTTTGATAATTGTCTAAATCTAATTTCAAGCATATCATCGTAATACGTGTATCATCCAATATGAATCACGTGTTGTTTTCTCCAGCATTACACCTTAGAATTTAAATATTCTTTTAAAAGGTGAAACGTTATCTACATTAGCCAAAAAAATAAAAAAGTGAAACGTTATCTTTTAAATTGTGTCTCTTTGTATGTATCTACGGATCGGGATAATGACATAAATAAATAAATAAATAAATAAAGGTAGATTGTGTACTGATCGTAAACTTCTTTATCAGAAGAAGAAATAATGACAATATTTAGGGAATAAGCATTGATTAATTCTATACCAACAGTCACGATAATACAAACGTTATTTGAAATGATTGAACTTAATATATGAATGTAGATTCCTGAGGTTATATGAATGTAGATGCCTGAGGTTATGTATCCTACTTCTATTCCATGCATCTTCGGTCTTCTTTTTCATGTTTTTTCTAGCAAAGCGAAAACGTAGAAGACAAAAACAAATCTAAAAGATATTGAGGACCGAAGAATAAAATTTCAAAATATCATGTTTTTATTGTATCTTCATTAGTATTTTCTTCTTCTTCTTTTTTAATTTCTTGCATTTTGAATTTTTTTGCTGGTAAATATTTTTTTTTATGGTTTTGATAAATAAACATTTATCATTATAATTTGTTGAAAGTTGGACATAGTATATAAATGAATTTGAATTTTGTTTTCAATTAAAAAGAAAATCTTGATTAAAAAAATTGGATCAAATTTAACAAGATGTGTATGAAGAAGAAACTGTCGTTATCTAAGGAAAAAAAAAATTAAATGTAAACACATCTGAAGTTGAAAGCAATAAAGTTTAGCACTTTAAGTTGAGAAAAATAAAAATATAAAGATACCTGAAGTTGGAATGAACATAAAGTGTATGAAATCAATAAGAACTTCAATAGATGAAAAACTGAAATTCATCTCTTTGTCATGCTCAAGAGAAAGAAAATTGCAATCTCGAAAACTGAACATAAAGAGTATGAAATCAATAAGAATGGGATGCAAGGCAATAGTTCATGCGACAATTCTTGATGGTGGAAAGTGTAAGATCAATTCGGTTGTATTTGAGCATAATCATGGTTTGAGTCCTCTTAAATCTCGTTTTTATTCCTGTAATAGGGAAATAAGTATTATTACCTAAAGGAAACTTGAGTTGAATGACCGTGCAGGAATAAGTGTGGTAAAGAATGGTAAAGAACTACCAGTCATTTATGGTTGTGGTTGAAGGTGGACATCATGAAAATTTCCCATTTTTGGAAAAGGATTGTAAGAATTTTATTAAAAAAGCAAGAAGATTGAGACTTAGGGTTGGGATGCCAAGCAATTCATGATTAGTTTATTAGAATGCAATCTAGAAATTCCAAATTTTTTATACCGTGGACTTAGATGATGATGCTAGGATTAAAAATTTGCTTCGAGACTTCTATCCAGAGCAACAAACATTTTCAAAGTCCTATTGCAGTACGAAGACATGGGTCACCAAGTAGTATGATAACTCTACGAAATTAAAATTATTTAGCTATTTTGCCATGTTTTGTACTAAATATCAAGAAAATACTTAATTTGTATTTAATTATTTGAAAGTAAATGAAACAATAGAAAATGGAATGAAAATAAGACAAAGAGAGAAAAATCAATCCATGTTATAGCAGGTGAAAAACATGTGTTGCAATGTGCATACTTCCACTGGTGAAACGAGAGCCTCATGGTATGACAAGCATTTTTCAATGTCGTAGCCCCTATTGTTTTTCTTGTCAAATTTTGTCACAAAAGGTCCGTTCTTATTCCTAAAAAAACTGAGCTTTATAAACTTTAACATGTGTAATTAATTTATTAATCTATAAGTTTAATGAACTTAATTTTCTATATATGTTGATATAATATTTTTCTCAACTTTGATTACAATTTAATCATATTATTTAATCTGATTTTTATGGTTAACAATTGATCTATAAAGATAATTAAATACATTAGCTTAATTAATATTTTGCAATCTAATTGACATAAAAATGTGATTAGGTTAATTATTATATTGTGTGTAATCTAAAGAGGCAATTAAATACATTTGAGAGAATTATTTAGTTGTTTGTCTTAATTAAATAAAATACATAATTTTTAGGAAAAAATGTATTATTTTATATGTTTGATCTATAATTGATGAACGTAATGAGTAGTATGCAATCTAACTAGCATGTGAACGTGATTATGTTAACTACTATATGATGTGTAGTTTTCTTGATAGAGGAATGCATGCTAGGTTAGATTCAATTGATCATGTAATTGGTAGGTAGTTATTTTGGGAGGTTTTAGTGATTCACATGCTTAGGAAATTGAGAGATTATGATTCCTAGGTCTTTTCTTGTATATTTTCACGGTTGCTAAATTTTGTGATTTGAGCGATTAATTGTCATTTATTGTGCATTTTTATAGTTTGTCATTACCCTAATAGTATTCCTAATAGTCATATTGGTACTCGGCTATAATTTACACAACTCCTTATGAGATCGATATCTATACTTAAGAATATTACATTACACGCACTACCCTTACACTTATGGTTATTATGTCAAGTTTTTAGCACTGTTACCATGAAATTAGTTACTTATAATGGATATCAATAACAGATTGTTGTATTAATTTAGATTCTTTAATTTCTATTTTAGTGTTTCTATTGTATGCTCAGGTTGATAGGTGAAAATCTTGTACTTTGTGATCTGAAAATAGAGAAAACATTGTACTACTTAAGAAGGAAACAATTAGCACAACATTAATCATAAGTTATGGCAAAATAAGGTGATCAACGGGTTATATCACTCCTTAAATATTTATGGGAATTTTAGTCCTATATGTAGATAGAGCCCAATAATCTATCATTAAACTGAGCATCAATGCTAATAATTTTGAACTCAAACTAGGTATCATTCAAATGGTGCAGGCAAACCAATTTGGAAGGTTGGTCAACAATGACCCAAATCTTCACTTAGCTTCATTCTTGAAAATTTGTGATACCTTCAAGATGAATGGTGTCTTGGATTATGAAATTCTCCTTCGCTTGTTTCCTTTCTCACTGAGGGACAAGGCTAAGCTTGGTTACAATTACCACCTATTGGGTCAATTACAACATATGATCAATTATTTAAAAAATCTTTGGTAAAATACTTCCAACCCTCAAAGACAACTAAGCTCAAAAACAACATCACATCTTTTCTTCAGTTTGAAAGAGAATCATTTTATAAAGCTTGGGAACACTTCAAGGAGCTGTTAAGTATATGCCAACACCATGATCTTCCTATTTGGCTACAAGTGTAAAAATTCTATAATGGGTTAATGGGACAACCAAGGACTATAATTGATGTTGCAACTAGGGGAGCTTTAGTAAGTAAAATTGAAGAGAAATCCTTTGCATTGCTTTTTGATATGGCACCTAACAATCATATGAAAAAGCTCAACCCAAAGAGAATGGCTAGAGTAGTAGATGTACATATCATAGCATCATTATAAGCTTAAATAAATTCTTTACTCTTAGGGTTAACTAAGAAGTTGGATGGTGGCCCTATAGGGGTGAATATGGTACAAATCTCATTCGTAGTGTGTGATATTGCAGTGGACCTCATTCTACTAAGGTATGTGGAAACCTTCCTAAAGTAGTGAACTATATCAACATTAAAAACAGCCAAGGAAACCTATGCTCAAATACATACAACTGATAATGGAGAAACCACTCAAGTTTCTCTTGGAACAATAACAACAATCAAGGGGGTAAACAATTCAACTGTAAACCATTTCCACCACTAGGTTTTCAACAACTACAACCACCACAAGCCCAAGAGAAGAAGCCATCTAGTGGGGATAACATAAATCCTTGGTGGGAAGGATGAAAGACTTCATCCAATTAATGAATATAAAAGTGGATCGCCTAGAATCCACTCATAGGGATTCTATCCAGAATTTGGAGATCCAAAGAGGCAACTAGCCCAAGCTATAAGTCAAAAACCTTAAGATAACCTTCCAAATGACATAGAAGTGAACCGAAAAAGAGAGGGTAGAAGCATTGTAAAGTCATAGCCCTAAGAAATGGTAATGTTTTAAAGGAGAAATAGGAAGCCCAAAGGGGGGGGGGGGGAGGAAAAAATGGATATCGAGAGTACTAAAAAGGAAGTAGTTCAATTGAAGAGGGATAACTATGGTAGAAAATAATTCAAATGAGTTAATACCTAACAGACATGGGATGGAAAGTATGTATGGGTTTTTGCAAAGTGAAAAAAGTTATAAGGACAGATCATTTTCCTCTCTCATTTTATGAATAAAATGTTTGACACACTAGTTAGGCATTCTTTCTTTTGCTTTCTAGATGGGTACTTTAGCTATAACCAAATCGTCGTGGAACTTAAAGACCAAGAAAAGACCACCTACATATGTTGTTGCTTTTGGGAAAAGGCCATGGGTTATGCAATGCAATTACGATCTTTCTACATTGTATGAAGGCTATCTTCTTAGACCTAGTGGAGAAGCATTTAGAAATCTTCATGGATGACTTCTTAGTTTTTGGGAGCACTTTTGATGAGTTTCTAAACTATCTCTCCCTAGTGTTACAAAGATGTAAATAAACCAACTTGGTTTTGAAATTGGAGAAATCACTTTATGGTACATAAGGATATCATCTTGGACCATAAAGTTTCATCTAAGGGTATTGAAGTGGATAGAGCAAAGATAGAAGTAATTGAGAAGCTACCATCACCTACCAATTTAAGAGAAGAGAGGAGCTTCCTTAGGTAGGTGATCTTTTATTGTAGATTTCTCAACAATTTTATGTGATCATTTAAATATATTTTTATATTTTTAGATTAATTTTATGTATTGTTTTGAATGTTATTTAAAAACTATATAGTTCTCTCTAGATCCATCTTGAAAATATACTTATTATTTTTTATAAAGTGATTTGTAAACTTGCGAGCTTTTTAAAAATATACAAAATTTGTATATCAAGTTTTTATGTATAGGAAGTCAAGAAGAGAGAAAAGATAGAAAAAAGTTCAAAAAAAATATTGAAGAAGACATAATTTTGAGAACATTCAAGAGATGATTAGTTTTATAAATCAAGAGATTGAGTGTAACTCTTATTCTTCTTCTTTCTCAATCAATTTTTATGTATTTCTTCATGAAAAATATGAGTTTTATGAATTTGAACATGTGTAACTAATTTATTAATCTATGGGTTATGAACACAATTTTCTACATGTTTGATTTAGTATTTTCCCAAATTTTGATTGCAATTCAGTTATATTATTTAATTTAATTTTTATGCTATTAATAGTTTGGCCAACAATTGATCTATAAAAGAAATTAAATAAATTTGAGAAAATTATTTAGTTGTTTGTTTTGATTAAATAACATGTATAATTTTTAGGCAGAAATATATGATTCTTATCTATGTATTCTATAATTGATGAGTTTAATGAATAGTATGCAATCTGAGTGTGATTAAATTATGGTATGTAGTTTACTTAAAAAATGAATGCATGTTAGGTTCGTTTCAATTAATTATATAATTGGTAGGTAATTGTTTTAAGGTGATTTTAGTTATTCATATGTTTAAAAAATTAAGAGATTAAGATTCTTGTAGTATTAATACTCGCACAGTCCATACATTTGAGATTAGTGTGTTAGTTGAGAAAGTTGTTTACGTGAAGAACAAGAAAAATGCCAAAAAATCTAACAAAAGAAAAACAAAATCCCAAGTATAAGTACATATGAACGTTTAAACATTTTTTTAACATTATAAACATTTTTTAAAATTAACGCTTCAATATTACTTTAATTTATTTATGCGATCACAATTTTGAACAAGTTAATAGGATTAATAGAGCCAAGATTTTAGAAAATACGTACCAAGAAGTAGTACCAATACATGGCTACATGAAAAACCCAATGGTTGTAGGTTTAGGTTCTCAACTCTATTTTCCTTATTGGCAGCATTCAATATGTTACCCTTCTTGCCTGATAACCTACCATTATATGGAGACCATTCTAAAGGTGAGTCACTTATATCTTAGTTATTATTTATACTTTACAAAAACAAATGTTCTATTATTTTCAAATAATAATTATTTAATCATTTTATAATCAAGATTTGATGAATATAAGGAATATCCTACTACTTATGTATACTGTAATGATAATTTGGATTCATGTTAAGTGCAATTTGAGGTAAGAGAACCAAGAAAACAATGGAAGCAGAAACATTTTAATTAAAGCTCTTGTAATTTTAGTTGAAATAATAGTTACAGTACAAATTTTTATTGTGATTGCAAGCTGCACCAAAAATTTGGTGGGAGATTTTTGGATTGTTTTGAGCTATTTTTGAAGCTACTGTGGAAGGTGGAGCAAATAGTTGTCTGACATACAGCAACATTTTTTTTTTTTGAATTAGTTGTATTTTTAAGAGGGGATGACTTAATTATTATTATTATTTTGTACTTGTTGAGCTAATATATAACTTTGAGTTTTGAAACTATTAGTCCCAATAAAATGATATTATTTCTTTGCACATTTACGACTAAATGACTTCAAGAAAGATTAAATAGATACAAATTATTCAAAAGAATGATAGTCTAAATTACTAACGATATATTAAATTTAAAATTACATCTTCTATTAAATGATGAGATAATACTTTCAATTCTTTTTTTGATTAAATGATATTTTATATAATTTGAACATTTGATTTAAAATAAAAAAATAGATAAATCTTACTTTCAAAACACTATATAAATCACACTTTAAATACATTTTACAATAAAGGTTATTGTAATTACCTTAACGATTTTAAAATAATTAAATTAACAAATTAGAATGGTAAATTGAAAAAAATTGAAAGAGCAGATGAGTCAATTTAATTGTTGCACAAATAACTGTTTTTTCGTTATTCATGGATAAAAATCATTTTTGTTGCTATAAAGAATTTATATATATATAAATCAAGATGAGTTTACCAGTAAAAAAAAAAGTCAACAAAGACCTTTTTTTCTTTTAGAAATTTATCAATTTCGACTTTTGCTTAAAAAAAAGACCCTAAGATGATAATACCGAAGATGCAGAGAACACAATTGGGATACAAAACATCAGACATGAACACAATCTTAACTAACCTTCAAACTTGTTCCAAAGATTTTGAATCAATTTCTTCAATTAAGAGTATCAAAAATGAGCTCTTAGACTTACTTTTTAATGATTCTCAATTACATAGCGTCTCTTTAACTCTCTTTTTAAAAGAAAAGATTGTATACTAAAGATTAGAGATCAAAATGGTAGTTAAATCTTTTTATATAAGTACAAATAGTTCAAAATAATTTTTTTTATTATTTATTGTTTAAAAACGATTAAATTAATTTTTTTTAAATATTACGTGTATTAAATGATTTTTTTTTATATTATAAATATTAAATAAAAAATCTTTTAAGTAAAACTTTTCATAAAATATAAATATTATAAAAATATAAAAAGAGAGGATAGTGCCCAGCTACATATCATCGTAATACGTGTATCGTCCAAGTGTGAACCACGTGTTGTTTTATCCAGCATCACATGCCTTAAAATTTAACTATTCTTTTAAAAGTTGAAACATTATCTACATTAGAAAAAAATAAAAAATAATAAAAAAGGGGAAACGTTATCTTTTAAATTATGTCTCTTTGTCTATATATATCTACGGATCGGGATAATGACTTCTATATAAATGTGTGATGCGTGTTTGATTTGACTGGGTTAAAGGCTTCTTTCACCAAAAAAAAAAAATAAAGTGACGAACAGAATCTGAAAAATACAAAGGAAAAGGTAATGGAAGCACAAAAAGATAGAGGAGAGAAAATGCACAAAGAAGAAAGAGAAATGGAGAGAAAGAGGAGTGATAACAATGAAGATGGTGGAGCTCAAAGTGGATCAAGATGGAAGCAGAATGGTAGTAGTATTGGTATTGATTCGAGATTGGATCCAGTAGCCAAGGCATTGATTAGAGAATCTCTATCAACTTCTACTACTGAATATGATGAGGGTGGTAATCATCATAACACAGCAACACAACCTGAGGATGTTCTCGTCTTTTCTCGTTCTGTTTATAAAATCGATTCTTCGCTCCAATGAATATTATATATCATAAGACTTTTCTACTTAATGGCATTTCTGTTACTGTTGCCAACTGATGGTGGTGTTTCTTTCCTTTCTTGTCTTCTTTTAAGAGGGTGGTGTTTGTTTTTATGCAAAAT
The DNA here is from genome assembly GCA_030763125.1 of Hippophae gyantsensis. Taxonomy (NCBI): domain Eukaryota; kingdom Viridiplantae; phylum Streptophyta; class Magnoliopsida; order Rosales; family Elaeagnaceae; genus Hippophae; species Hippophae gyantsensis. The sequence continues at coordinate 16,362,480 of CM061030.1, forward strand.
TACTAATAATGTGCCAAAAGTATTATTGGCCATGTGATGTTTACATGTACACCTACCACATATATAGATATGTTATATGCGAATATGATGCAAATTTTTTTTGGCATTTGTTAGATAATTTTCTGATCTGCCTTTTGATCGTAGACAAAGCGTACTATATTGACTGAAAAAGATTATCTTGTTTAGTTATTTGGTTCATATATAGAGCAAAACACAATAATTCAAGTAGATATGGCAGTAGAGTTAAAAAGACCCCGTTTGAATTGTTCCAAATTGATCGATGGATTAGTGAATCGGATCATGAATTTGATCCATGGATACCCATGATCTGATCCACTAATCCTTTTTCTCTACAATTTTTTTCAATTTAGTAAAACCTATTATTGAGTGAAATTGTGACTTTTGATTATTTTGACTAATATCACTGAACGGCTTCGTTTTGATCATGTGAATTTACCACTTTGTCTTCCTCTCAATTTCTTTCTTTCTTTCTTTCTTCAGATTCTTTTTTTCTTTCTTTCTCTCATACACAAAATCCAGATCTATTTTATCTCTCATCCTTCTTCCCGCACTCTTTGATCCACTTCGATGCTGGTAAATGTATTAGAGTTCTTACTTGACGGCAAGCTCAGTCATGCCAACAATTTCAACTACCAGAACGATGCCATTATTTGCAAATACGTCTATATCACCTCTCATATCCTTTGCAAATGTCTTCGCATATCTCTAACAGCGAGGTCTCTTTTTTCTCCATGGATGGTGCTCAAATGAGAAGATATAATGCTTCTATATATAAACCTCTGGTTCTTTGCGACGTAGAGATTGCTACCATCATTTTTCCAATTGAGGAAATTTCTATTAAGTTTTGCAGTATTTCAAGGTATTCATTAAAATAAATATTTAATAATTAATTTAATGAAATACAATACTGCAAACGTATATCACTTGTTGACAAATAATATCACAATTGATACGTATACACGTGAAAAGTTACTCTATGTATATTTTTTATATATAACCTATTATAATTATCCTATTTCCACGACCATGACCTTAAATTTACGTAATATTTTTTTTATTTATAAAATGTTATATGTATTGTAGTTTTGGTAACGTAACCTATGTAACCTGTTATAATTCTGATAACTTAATAACCTATCAAACTAACGGATGTAACCTGTTATAATTCTGATAGCCTAATAACCTAACATACCCGCTTAACAAAAAAAAAAAAAAAAAGTTATGATAAAAAGAATAGGTAGCATAGTGGTTAGAAAAATTATTAAAAGACTAATATTTAATGAGTTATATTATTTATATCTTAATATATAATATATTTCATATATTTTTATTTTTATATACAATATATTTATCTATTTGTATATTCTAACATAACATGTTATATCATTTTTAACGAAATAATCTAAACTCGAGTGAGGTCGTTAATAGAATGGTCGGAGCTCGGATAAAATTAGTAGGAGTTTTAATGAGGTCACCATTGTGATCTTATTTTTATCCTATTTTATTTAATTATAAAATAAGAATATTTTGATTAATTTATTAAATAATTTGATTTAAAATTATGAATTTTTGATTGAATATAAAAAATTTATTAATATATTAAAATTGATACTATTTAAGTCAAAGGTTAAATATTTTTTCTACATTTTTAATGTATTTTATTTATAATTCTTTATATCAAAAGTCTCGCATATATTATAAAATAATTTCAAATATCAAAATACAATAATTTCAAATTATGTCTATTTTTTATTATTACACTAACGATCATTCTTAATTTATATATCGCAATCATTCTTAAATTATAGATCACCGATCGGCAGAGGTCCGAACCTATGGATTTTTTAATTTTTTTTTTTGCCATTCCTAAATTCAAGTTCAAAACAACCAATAACATTCAAGAAGTCTATTAATGTAGGTTAGGTCCCTCAACTACTGTAAGTCTCTCAAAACAGATGTAAAAAAAGAGAAAAAAAAAATCCATATCTTACTACAATTATTTTCATATGTTTATAAGTTTTGGAGCAAAATGAAAAATAAAAATTCATCAGCAGAAAACTAGAAGAGAAATTACCTCCAATCTTTGAATTGAATGCCCATTTTGTGTTAGAAAATTTGGATAAAATGACATAATCACAAATTCCCCCTTCCAAAATCCTCCTTAACAGAATATTAAATAACAGAGAAATAGAGAATACACAACACAATTCTTGTGGAAATTCTAAATTGGAGAAAAATCACTTTCGTTGTCAAAAAGACAACCAGAGAAAAATTCACTATGTGGAAAATTGTTACAACCACACTCTCAGTAATTTTCTCACACACCCAAAAGACAAGAGCAATTACAAACCCAAGAGAATTTTTCCACAAAATTCTCTCACTCAAGAACTTCTCATACAAGCTTTTCTCTATTTTTGGGATGATTAACAATGAAGAAATGAAGCCATATTTATAGCCTTCAAGTTCTCATTTCATATGCCAAATATTTCTTCATTCAACCTATTCTTTATTCAAACAAGGTTAGGCACCTCCATCTTTGACAATATGGTAAGCCACCTTCCATGAATTTTCTTCTAAATTAGACACCTCCTATTTTGACTAACAAACCTAATATTATTTTTAATCAATCATAACAATCTCCACCTTGATTAAAAATAAACATGGTTACCACTACAACACTGTCTATTCCAACAGTCATAATTCTCTATACCGAGAATTATCATACTCCACCATAAAGAGTACATCCACTTAGAATTAATCACCAATTCTAAGAATTTCACATCGGCTCATGTCGAAAAAAAACTTGCTGAAATTTATGGTGCAACTCTCACACTTGGTTTTCCCGAGAGTTCATCAGCCATCGACATCCTTTCCACCACACACCTTGCATCTATACCAAGTCAATGCCCGTGTGCAAACTTGTGGATCCGCTACTAGTAACACACCCTCTTTCATGGCAATATTTAGAGACTAGCGACATGCCATGAGGATGTACACGCTCTTTTCAAAGAGCATCACTATAGTCTTTGAAAACAGACATACTATTAGCGTCACCGTCGGTATTTGAGCTTCTTACCGAATCAGCTCCACCCTTTGGACAATTTCTTTTGAGGTGCCCAGATTGTCCACACCCCCAGCACACTATCTTCTTTTTCATGTAATTGTTTTTCTTTCGGTTGTCAACTACTAATGCTGAGTTTTCAGACGAAACATTTCTTCCACCATTTAGCCTTTTTTCTTCAGAAAACAACTCGCTAGTAACTTTTGAAAAAAATATTTTCTCCTTTCCATGAATCAAGATAGGTTTCATATGATCATAAGAAGATGGAAGAGACCAGATGAGCCTTAACGCTATATCTTCATCATCAAGTTTAACTCCAATGGTTTCTAGTTCAGAGACAATACCATTGAGAACACTGAGATGGTCAGACATAATAGTTCCTTCATTCATACGCAAAGTATGAAACTACTCTTTCAAATACACCCGATTTGAAACGCCTTTTTCCTGATACAATTCTTCAATCTTTTCCCAAAGTTCTTTGGCCATAGATATTCCATGCACATTTGCAAGAATATTTTTGGCCAAACAAAGCCGAATTGCACTTGCAGCTCTTAGATCAAGATCTTCCCAATCTTCATCACTTATATTGGTTTTACTGGACTCAATACCAGTAACAAGGGTTGGTTTCCCCTTTAACGCCTTGTGTAACCCATATTGGATCAAAAAATCTTTGACTTGTACTTGCCACAAGCTAAAATTGATTCTCCCATCAAATTTCTCAATGTCAATCTTGACTCCTGACATTTCTCCTTCTTTCTTTGAAATTGGCTCTGATACCAGTTGTTAGGAAATTTGGATAAAATGGTATAATCACAAATTCCCCCTCCCAAGATCCTCCTTAGCAGAATATCAAATAACAGAAAAATAGAGAATACACAACACAATTCTCGTGGAAACTCCAAATTGGAGAAAAATCACTTTCGTTGTCAAAAAGACAACCAGAGAAAAATTTACTATGTGGAAAATTGTTACAACCACACTCTCAGTAATTTTCTCACACACCTAAAAGACAAGAGCAATTACAAGCCCAAGAGAATTTTTTCCTACAAAATTCTCTCACTCAAGAACTTCTCATACAAGTTTTTCTCTATTTTTGGATGATTAACAATGAAGAAATGAAGCCATATTTATAGCCTTCAAGTTCTCATTTCATATGCCAAACATTTCTTCATTCAACAAAATTAGGTTACCTAATTTTCCTATTCTTTATTCAAACAAGATTAGGTACCTTCATCTTTGACAATATTGTAAGTCACCTTCCATGAATTTTTTTCTAAATTAGTCACCTCCTATTTTGACTAACAAACCTAATATTATTTTTAATCAATCATAACAATTTGACACTTGTAATGTTGATTTGAAGTACTCTCCTGTTCCAAGGAAACCAGATTGGCGCAAACAATGCTACCATGCACTAACGAAAGACAAAAGGGGAAGCATAAGAAGCAAAGAAGTTGAAGCGGTGGAGATGGTCTCAGCAGAAGGCATCCCACACATTATATGCAAATTGATTTTAAATATTTTTCGGTAGAACTAAAATCCCCAATTTAGGAAGCCCATCCAAAACCTTAGCTCTCTCCTCTCTCTTTAGCCCAATTAACAATGGCCGTATGCAATTAATACATAATTTTTTCGAGAAGTTGCTAAAGTCTACAAAGAACCTTAGGGTTCTTATCCAGTTTTAGCCGAATCTAGATCCTTTTCCTGAGCCACTGGGTTTGTTTGGCCATTAATGTATTGTGCTTTCTGTGTGTCCTAATTTAAGAATTGCTTTCATCCTATTTCTATTTTTGGTTAATTGTAGTTGCTATAGAGGATTTACTTGCTAGGGTGGACCATATCGATCCCACTATTGATCTTGATGATCTGATAGAGCAAGAGAAAGTTGATTCAAACCTCACAATTGCAGCTCACACCTTGTCGAAGAAGCCTGTGAATCTGGATGCTCTGCTTGATAAGGAAATTATTCATTCCCATTTTTTTTTACCCACAGCTAGTACTGTTATTTTTAGATATGCGACATGAAACAAATTGTCGGGATGGGATGATCTTGATCATTTAATGCTTATATTAATAACATTATGACGAAGTTTAGAAAAAAATTAGGTTTCATTCTATAATTAAAAAAGAATATTGTATTTGATCGTCGTTTTTTATTATGTGAAAAAATATATAATTAGTCTATTATTTTTTGAGTTATATTATGTTGTATAAAGATGTGAATATATAGATAAATATATCTTTAAAATAATTAAAAAATAATTATAAATTTTTTTATATTTTTATTAAGATTATTTTGTAATCATATCCATTTAATAACTTAATATTAATTAAGTCCTTTGTAAATAAAATTTATTAAATTATACAAGTATTATTTTAAATCTATTTTTAAATATTAATTTATTTATATTTATTCATAATTTGTAAAATTATTTATTTTATATTTATAAAAAATATAAATTTTTAAATTTTGTGTGATATTTTTAAATTTTTTTACCTATATTTTGGATTTTTTTTGTTAAGTTCATTTATTTAGAAAATGATGTGAAAATGATGTGAGATTCGTTTGCTTAGTTGTTTCTAGGATTTTCCTTTATTTTATGTCTGTTTTTCGTCTGTGTGTTGATTCAAAAAAAAAAGTGTCATCTAGGATGTAGGATATCAAGGAGATTTTATGTAATATTTTTTAACATTGGGTTATAAAATGTAAAATTGAGTGAATTTTTGGTGAGAGGCAGGATCCATTATTAGATACTTGGATTATTTAAAGAGATTATCACAATGGTTTAATGATAGATGGTTATGTGTTGTGGTTCATAAGTAATGAACTTATATGGAGGTAATGTTCGAGGACAAAGTTGAGGAGCTTATATGGGAGTCATGTTAAAGTTTATTGGAGTCATTGATAGTTGATAACGTCACATGGTGATAGAGATTTGAGACATGTTGAATCTACTTTGATTCAACGTAGTTGAGTATGGTACTTCAATTAATAGATGTATATTCTTTTTTTTCTTATTTTAGATTGTGAACTATTGATTCATAATTAATTGCTTGCACTAGTGTTCCACATGGATGAGGAGTTAATGTTGTTTACCATGTTACACATAATGTTATGAATGTTCATATGTTGTGAGAGTATAATAATTATTTATTGAATATGTGTACATGTACGAGGTCTCTAGATGATTGGAAATCTTTTATATCTTTCATTGTATATATGTTGCCTGATTCATATAATGTATTCTTATTGTTTATTCAATTGCATGTGTGTTGTATATGATGGTCATCTTTTTCTAGACAAAAGTATTTTTGGGTACACCATCCAAATGTACACTGTTAGTGAATAGGATGTTTGTGGTGTATTCAAGTCTTCTATCCTTTTAACAAATGCATTTGTTTCGGCATGTCCATTCATTTGTTATCTTATTATCTTTTAACTAGATTGAGTTTATTTGATTAATTGTTATATCTTTTAATATGTGTTAAATTAAGTATATTGTTGTTGTTGGGAAAAAAATGATGGTTATAAAGAAATAAATTCTACAAAGCTCCATCTCATAAGTTATTCACGCCAGATTGTGCGGAGATAAACGACACATATTTTTGATTTTTTTTTCTTTTTTCTCACCACAGGCCTTCATTGTTGAATGCCTTTTTATTTTTCTTTGTTTGTTGGCCCACATGAGTTGGATCAACAAATCTCCCCCTCCACCTTATATGGGACAGAGCTCTTCCACACCTACAATCTCTCTACAAATAACAGGTTTTTCTTTAGTTAGGATCTTTGTCATCATATCTGCCTCATTATCATTGGTGTGAATCTTCTCAACTTGTAGTAGTTTATGTTCCAACACATCACAAATCCAATGATATCGTACGTCGATGTGTTTAGACCTTGAGTAGAAGGTTGGATTCTTGCTAAGGTGAATTGCACTTTGACTGTCGCAATAAAGAACATAATTTTCTTAGTTCTGAAGCAATTCTTGTAGGAACTTTTTCATCCACAGGATCTCCTTACAACCTTCAGTGATTGCAATGTACTCAAATTTTGTGGTACTTAAGGCAATACAGTTTTGTAATCGTGATTGTCATGAAACAACTCTCCCTCCAAATGTTATTAGGTACCCGGATATAGACTTTCTCATATCCATGTCGCCAGTCATATTTGAATCTGTATATCCTTCTAATACATGTTTATTATTACCAAAGCATAAACAATGATTGGAAGTTCCTCTAAGATACCTGAGTATCCATTTGACAATTGCCCAATGTTCCTTTCCAAGATTTGATAGGAATCAACTCACAACACCAACAATATATGCAATGTCTGGTCTAGTGCATACCATAGCGTACATTAGACTACCAACCGCCGATGCATAAAGTACCTTGTTCATCTCTGATTTCTCCTCCTCACTTGAGGGACATTGACTCATATTAAGCTTGAAATGTCTTGCAAGTGGAAAACTAACAGGTTTAGCTTTGCTCATGTTGAATCTTTCAAGAACTTTTTCAACATACCGTTTTTGGGAAAGCCAGATCCTTCGCTTTTGCCTATTGTGGGTAATCGTCATGCCAAGAATCTACTTGGTAGGTCCTAAGTCCTTCATTGCAAAGGACTTGCTCAACTTCTTCTTCAACTTGTTAATCTTGTCAATATTTTAACCTATAATTAACATGTCATCAACATAAAGTAAAAGAATAATAAAATCACCATTAGAGAATTATTGATGAAGACGCAGTGATCAGCCGTTGTTCTATTGTATTCATTTTTCTCTATAATGAGTCAAACTTTTTGTACCATTACCTTGGTGATTGCTTCAAACCGTACAAGCTCTTCTTTAGTCTACATACCAACTTTTCTTTGCTTTTGACTTGGAAACCTTCGGGCTATTCCATATAGATTTCCTCATCAAGATCACCATGTAAGAATGCGATCTTTACGTCAAGTTGTTCGACTTCCAAGTTAAGGCTAGCTGCTAAACCAAGAACAACTCAGATTGAAGACATTTTAACTATCGATTAGAATATTTCGTCGAAGTCAAAGCCCTTCTTCTGCTCGAATCCTTTCACAACCAATCTTGCTTTGTAACGTGGTTGCGAGCTGTCTTTTTCGTTTTGATTCTGTACACCTACTTGTTCTTGAGAGATTTCCTTTCATGTGGTAGTTTCATCAAGTCAAATGTGTGGTTCTCATGCAGAGATTTCATTTCTTCCTACATGGCTTTTAACCACTTAGTCTTATGCTGATCAGTGATAACTTTGTCATAACTCTCTGATTCTCCCCCTTCAGTGAGCATCACATACTCGTTAGGATAATATCTACGACTTGGTTTTCGTACTTGGGTGGATCTCCTTGTTTGTACTTCTGATTGGACCTGTTCAGAAACTTGTTTTGATTCTGAACTGCCAACTGGTGGATTAATATCATCAGTATCTAGTGTAACTCCCCCGTCATCAGAATTTGTTGGTGGAAAGACCGATTCCAGATTAACTGGACTTTCATCTAACTGTGGTTTCTTAGATTTCTCAAAATCCTCGATTGTTTGATCTTCAAGAAACACCACGTCTCTGCTTCTGACAATCCTTTTGCTAATAGGATCCCAAAATTTATAGCCAAATTTTTCATGGGTATATCCCATAAAGATATACTACTTCACTTTTCCATCCAATTTGGACTGCTCATCTTTTAGGATGTGAACAAATGCTCTGCAGCCGAATAATTTCAAGTGTTTGTAAGAAACGTCTTTCCTCGTCCAAACTCTTTCCGATACATCGTAGTTTAGTGGAACTGATGGAGAAAGGTTGATTAAGTCGACTGTTGTCCTCATTGTCTCCTCCCAAAAGGAGTTTGGCATTTTTGCATTTGAGAGCATACATCTGACTCTTTCACAAATGATTCTGTTCATCCTCTCTACGACACTATTATGTTGAGGTGTCTTTGGTACTGATTTTTCCAGCCTGATGCTGAAACTTCTATAGTACTCCTTGAATGGTCCACGATACTCACCATCATTATCTGCACGTACACACTTCAAATGTCTGCCAGTTTCTCTCTCCACTTTTACATGAAATTGCTTGAAAACTTCATGTACTTGATCTTTAGTTTTCAAAGCAAAAATCCAGACTTTTCTAGAGTAATCATCAATAAAAGTCATAAAATAATGAGTACCTCCTAGTGACTTACAACTCATTATACATACATGTGTGTATTAAATCTAAAATATTTTGCTTTCTAGATGGTGTGAGATTACGAAATGCAACTCTATATTTTTTTCCCATAATACAGTCAACACAAGTTTGCAAGGGTGTACCTTTCATTCCTGGAAAAAGCTCCTTCTTGGAAAGAATTCTAAGACCTTTTTCACTCATGTGGTCGAGTCGTTTATGTCATAGTTCGGTGGGAACTTCTTTCCTAGTGGTATTTACTTCTCCTCTACACAGTCTGGTTTCTGTGAGGTAGAGTGATGTATCTTTTTTACCTTTAGCTACTACCAAATTGTCTTTGGTGAGCTTCCACTTTCCTTCACCAAAATAATTATTGTATCCATCACCATTAAGCATACCGATAGATATCAAATTGAGGTGGATATTAGGAACATGCCTCACATCTTTAAGAAGTAATCTGTATCCAAGATTAGTCTCTAGATAAATGTTGCACATGTCAACAATTTTTGATGCATCATCATTTCCCCTCCTTACACGTCCAAAATCACCTTGAGTGTAGGTTGAGAAGAATTCTCATCGTGAGGTGACATGATAGGAAGCGCCTGTGTCAACTACCCAAGTAGTGTCTTTGATAACTGTATTTTATATAGTTATTTTCACCTATTTTATTAATTATAATTGCTATGTTCTTGAAGTTTTTAGTTAATTTTTGATTAATAAATTAGTATTTACTGTTTTTTATATATTTTAATAAAAGTAAATAATTTGTATCGAAAATGTACTTAATGTCAAATTTATGTCCACAAATATAATTTCAAATAATATAGTTCTTAATTACAATTTATAAAAATCAAAAATATAATTTAAATTAAATTTAGGCTTCATTTTAATTATTAAAAGTTTAAAAATTTAATTTAAAATTAGCAAAGGGCTTAACTGTAATTAAAGAAAATTTAAAATGTAATTTGAAATATATTTGTGGGTCAAAATGGAATTATTAAAGTTTAATTTTGTTGCGCAGGCTAGAAGACGCCACGCGCCCTAATCCAAGCACCCAACGTGGACCGTCCGATCAAAAAGGCAACGGCCAGATTTGCGCGTCATTAGCACACCCGACCAAAGAGAGTGGGTGCAGGTCTCTATTTTTCACATGGCTCGGCGCCAAGTGGGGCCCACCTGCCGCGCAGGCCGGCGTGCAAGTAGGACCCACGTGTCTGACGCGTTACAGCCCCTGTCCCCCGCTTACGCGCGCCTCTGATCCCGTGCGCTGATCTCCACGTGTGCCCGATTTTTCCACCAACCAGGATCTGCCACGTTTCCCACTTAATCTATCAGCCAATCATTTTAAGACACGTGGCATGTTTCGGTGAACGCAAAAGCGCGGAATCCCGGACGCGTCTCAGGAGCTATCTCCCACGTTTCTCGCGCCGCAATCCGGTGCGGCAATTCTCCGTGAGCCCGTCCTTTCCATCCTGATATATGCTGCCACGTGTCCCACCATTTTCTTGCAGCGAATCAGACGCTGACACGTGGCATGCACTTTGAAATTAAACAAAGTCAGAACGACTCCCTCTGTTTTTGTCGTGCACGCGTATAAAAATACAATATTCCAATTCGTACGCGTGTATGCGGAATTTAAGAAAAATGTCTGGTTTTAATTTCGATACAAATATTTTACGCGTGTTTAAAAAAAATGTAATATTTTAGATGTATTTTTTTGCTATAAATAGGAGATAGTTTTTAGTTGTAAAAAAGTTTTTGGAGAGTTTAGTTTTGGAAATTATTTTGTGTTGCTCGGTTTTGGATGGCAAAACACGCAGAAGCCATTTTTGGCTTTTGTTGTGTTTTGCGGGTAACAAATATTTGTTCTAAGTGATGTTTTAATTTTATTTCTGCTTTTTCTAATTTTTTTGTAGTTGTTGTAATTTTTATTTTTAATTAATGAAGTAATTTAATTTTTCTAGGGTTGCATTTGATCTAAATTTATGAAGCTTGATTTTAATTATTTTTTTGTTAGATTTATAAGACGTTCGATTTGTTCGTTCTATTTTGTGCTTAATGCTTTTTGATTATTTACGAATCTTATCAAAACGATCCGTGGCACATGAATAAACTTGAGCAAGGCATTTGTGTGTGTATTGCTCGTAAATAGAATGACATGTATGATGAAGGATAGAAATATACCCTAATTGTATGTGTGGTCATTTGAAAATTTAGAACTTAATGAATCTTATTAAATTTAATTCTCATAGAGATATAGTGAATTAATTTAACGAGGTGTGTTTATACGGAGCTCGGAAGAGATGTATGAATAATAAAAAAAGAAGTTTTCGGTTGACAAATTAAATGTACTAAAAAATATAAATCAAAAGAAAATAACATTATTTGAGTGGATTAGTTTGGTGAAAAATTGCAATCCTAGATTTCTTTTATTTTCTTATGTTACTTTTTTATTAATCAACGATTATTTTGGATAAAATCAAAGAGATACAATTTTAGTACTCAACAAACTATAGTAACAAATCCTCGTGGGATCGATCTTTACTTACTAATCATATTACTTGTGACCGTGTATACTTGCACGAGTCCGTGTGTTGAAAAACACACAACAAGTTTTTGGCGCCGTTGCCGGGGATTTGTTTTATTATTTTCATTGTTGATATTAATACCAATCAATCTAATTTTAATTCAAAATTTTTTTTTTTTAAAATAATAAAAAATTATGCTTATTGTTCTTGTTTATTTTATTTTAAAAAATTTCTCGTAAGTAGAGATTTTGTTTGACACACAAATCTTAACTTACAAAAAGAAAAAAAAATTTACTTGTTGTTTTATTTTATTTTTCAATTTTCTCGTAGGTTGAGATTTTGTTTGACACACAAATCTTACCTCACAAAAAGAAAAATAAATTGTTTATCTGTTTATTGTTGGTTTATTTTATTTTTCAATTTTCTTGCGGGTTGAGATTTTGTTTGACACACAAATCTTAACTCACAACAAGAAAAATAATTTTTTTTTTATTTTTTATTTTTTTTTATTTATGCTTATTGTTTGTTGTTTATTTTAATTTGCAATTTTCTCTTGAGTTGAGATTTTGTTTGACACACAAATCTTAACTCACAAAAAGAAAAAAAATTATTTGCTTATTGTTAGTTTATTTTATTTTATTTTTTTAATTTTCTCGTGGGTTGAGATTTTGTTTGACACACAAATCTTAACTCACAAAAAGAAAAAAAACAAAAAAATTTATGGTTCTTGTTTCTTGCTTAATTTATTTTTCAATTTTCTCGTAAGTTGAGATTTTGTTACACACAAATCTTAACTTACAATAAGAAAAACAAATTGAGAAGTCAAGCTGAAGACTATAAATCAAGCGCTTCTTGGGAGGTAACCCATGTGTTTTATTTTTTATTTTTCGCATGTATTACTTTTTATATTATGTTATGTACTTTTTTTTATTAGTAGGTGCAAATTGGAGGTAATGAAGCTATTTTGGCTTAACCAATCAAACAAACCAGAAAGTTTCTTTAATTCCATCTCATATGTTCTTTAACTTTCACACATTGAGGACAATGTGCATATTTAGTTTGGGGGTGGTAGATATATTTAACCTAATTGAAATGCTTTCTGGATGTTATTGCTTGTGAATTTTTTTTTTGTTTGTTTGGTTTATTTAAGATATTTTGCTATGAGTAGTGATTTATTTTTATTTCTTCGATTTAAATTATGCATAATTCTTTGAAAAATTTGAATATTGTTTAAGTGATGAATAATTTTTATGTATGTTTCATTTTTACAAGAATAAATATTCATGAGCACTAGTCTTGATTTTTGAGTTGCTATGATAATTTAGAGAAGATTTATATGAGTATGAAATTCGATTGATTTTTGTGGTGTCACAATTTTTAGAATTTGTTTGATTTTCTCTCGAGGCGAAATTATAGATGACATGTAACTAAGAAAATGATTTAGGCCATCTTTGGATCGTTTGAGCCTTTCTATCTACCTTGACATGCATTATCCATAGTATACCCCTTTTGAGCTTCAAAGTTTACATATATATTTTTCTCATTTCAAAAGCCTATCTAAAAAAATATATATATATATGTGTGTAGATATACCTATTGTTCTTATCTCACTAACATGTGACAATTGTTAGTAAATATTGAAGGATATATCGAAAAAAAAGGGATACTGAAAAAAAAGAAAAAGAAAAAAAAAAGATTCTGAAAAGAGATTCTGAAAAAAAAGAAAAATATAGAATCTGAAAAAAAAAATATAGTTATTGTATGTGATGATAAATCCCAAATTGGGAAGGAATTATTGTGATGATAGAATTATCTTTTTCAATCCTGAAATGCTATGCTCGGGAAAAGTTTTAAGCTAAATATTATCATTTATCCTACCTTTACCTAAGCCATACATTACAAGCTTAATAAAGTCCTATTGATTTTGTGTTTTGTGTTTGTCTACATTAGTGAAGAGAGAAATGAAAAATAAACTTATGAGAGTTGTGATTTCATGAAAATTTGTTTGATTTTATATTTGTATAAACTGATCCGGATTGCATGTGATGAAATATGAAAAGACTTTACACACACACACTAAAATTCATTGTGAAAATGTAATATACTTTTAAATTGATTTTGATACTTGGATAAAATTCTTTTATTTCTTTGAGTTATGTAATTTCAAAAGACAAAAGAAATATTTTGAAAATCACTATTTTAAATGCAGTTATCTTTGTTTTATTTCCTTCCTTTTGCTCGAGGACTAGCAAAAACTTAAGTTTGGGGGTGTGACATGCAAGATTGACATAATCAGCATCTCGAACAATGATAACTTTTTCAGTGACAGTTGTGGTGTCATTTGTTCTGGTTTCTGCTTCCTAATATCTGGATTATTCTGCCTTTAACCTTCTACATTCTCGAATGAAGTGTCTGGGCTTGCCACAGTGATGACACTTCTTGTTGTGCCTTGATCTAGGCTTCGACCGTCCTCTTTGCTGACTTTGGTTACGGGAATTTCTACTTTTACTTCTTCCGTGCCATTCTAACTTACCTTGTTTCTACATGACAAACGCTTCAGTGTCAAGAGTATATCTTTCATCTTTTCATCGAGACTCTTCGTTTATCATTCTATCTTTTACCATATCCATGGTAAGCTTTCCATCAGGAGTTGAGTTGCTAACTGATACAACTAGAGTATCCCAACTTTTTGGTAGAGAACTCAGCATCAACAATGCTAATAGCTCGTCATCTACAGTCATTTTCATAGAGTTGAGTTGATTTATAATGCCTTGGAACTCGCTCATATATTCTGATACGTTGCTTACGTCTTTGTACTTCAAATTGACTAATCGTCACATCAAATTTACTTTATTTTGTGTGGTTGTCTTCGCATACATTTTCTCCAACTTTTGCCAAAAAACGTAAGCATCGTGTTCATTAGCAAAATTTTGAAAAATGCTCTTGTCAATCCATTGTCTGATTTAAGCAACACACTTTCGATTCAGCACAACCTAGTCAATATCTATACTGGTTATTTTTTATGTCTTGTCGTCGGTTTTCGCATCCGTCGAAGTTGTAAACACTATTTTCTCCTTCGGCATGATAATTAGCTTCCATAAATCTTTAATGTATAAAAAATCCTTCATCTTTGGCTTCCAAATTACATAATTAAATGCGATCAATTTTATCATATTATATGTACTCTCCTTTCATTTGAATGTCAGATTTCATCAAACTTGATACTTTTTTTACTAATAATAATATTATATGAATAATACTCGCCGAATATTACCCGCCAAATAGTATCATATTGTTAGTTGGCACTCTAATTTATGGTAATTTTTTTTTTCTCCCAAAGGCAATTCGGTTAATAATGTTTTCTCTTTGCAGCCAAAATGCTTACAACTAAAGGTCAATTAGTCAATTTTATTAATGCCATGTTTTGGTGATTTTAATTTTTAATACAAAGAAAGTCGTACTACCGGAATTTTGTGGCTCTAATTCATTATCGGTCGTACACATGTCTGATTAAGTACTACGTACAGCTCATCAATTTTTGTAAGCTAGTGTTGTTGCGACCATCTTTAAGCTTTTCTCACACATCACACACCTGACATCAAACTGATCACAGTATTTACGGGACCGATCGGTATTTTCATTATCAAAATTTTCATAACCAGCCAAATATGTTACATCTAATTATCATTTTTATATGTTTTTTTTTTCTTTTAATAACTATGTTAATTTGTTCGACTAATAATGCTCTAGTTGATCTAGCTGGCTAGGAAACCTTGAAATTAGTAACAGTTAGCTCTCACACTTTCCTCGCACTTTCCCAATACTGCAGATCGATCGAAAAGTTTGTAGCTGCTTGTTTTGTTTATAAGAAAAAGTCTGGATCTTTCTTGAAGTTCTCATTTGCAGCAAAAGCTCTCTACCATCTTATAATTAACTTCTTATCTCATCTGATCAGTTCATACTGGCCATAATGTCTTCTGCTTTCTCAAACAGTAATCAAACATTTAGTAGACGATTCTTGTCATCAAAACATGATGTCTTCCTTACATTTTCAGGTGAGGACGTTCGAAAAGGTTTCTTGACTAATTTGTACAATGCTTTGACGGATAATGGAATTCGTACCTTTAAGGACTATGTAAGCATCGAAAGGGGAAGTGATATTCTTGAAGAGTTATTCTGTTAATTTAACTGGGCTTAACTCTACTCCTGAAAACGCGCTTGCAAGGGTGAGGATTGTCCAGGCTTATAAACCAACTCTTATCTTTGGTCCTTCGATAAGAGTGGTTTATAAGCACAGGCGCCCTCACCTGCAGCGCTGCGATAGAATTAGGCCCAGGTAAATCAACATGGTATCAAAGAAGGACCCTTAGGTGGAGGAGAACTACCCTGCACTTACACCCGTGGCAATCATAAGACCACCACCGTCCGTCGACACAGTCGATGTGAGGGGGAGTGTTGAGGAGTCCCACATCGACCAAGGACCAGCATAAGAGCTAGTTTATAAGCCTGGGCAGTCCTCACCCTTGCAAGCGCGTTTTCAGGGGTAGAGTTAGGCCCAGGTAAATCAACATGGTATCAGAGCAGGACCCTTGGCGGTGGAGGAGAACTACCCTGCACTTACACCCGTGGCAACAATAAGACCACCACTGTCCGTCGACACAGTCGATGTGAGGGGGAGTGTTGAGGAGTCCCACATCGACCAAGGACCAGCATAAGAGCTGGTTTATAAGCCTGGGCAGTCCTCATCCCTGCAAGCGCATTTTCAGGGGTAGAGTTAGGCCCAGGTGAATCAACATGGTATCAGAGCAGGACCCTTGGCGGTGGAGGAGGACTACCCTGCACTTACACCCGTGGCAATCATAAGACCACTACCGTCCGTCGACACAGTCGATGTGAGGGGGAGTGTTGAGGAGTCCCACATCGACCAAGGACCAAAGATAAGAGGCGGGTTTATAAGCACAGGCGGTCCTCGCCTTGCAAGCGCGTTTTCAGGGGTAGAGTTAGGCCCAGGTAAATCAACAGTCCTCACCCTTGCAAGCGCGTTTTCAGGGGTAGAGTTAGGCTCAGGTAAATCAACATGGTATCAGAGCAGGACCCTTGGCGGTGGAGGAGAACTACCCTGCACTTACACCCGTGGCAACAATAAGACCACCACCGTCCGTCGACACAGTCGATGTGAGGGGGAGTGTTGAGGAGTCCCACATCGACCAAGGACCAGCATAAGAGCTGGTTTATAAGCCTGGGCAGTCGTCACCCTTGCAAGCACGCTTTCAGGAGTAGAGTTAGGCCCAGGTAAATCAACATGGTATCAGAGCAGGACCCTTGGCGGTAGAGGAGAACTACCCTGCACTTACACCCGTGGTAATCATAAGACCACCACCACCGTCCATCGACACAGTCGATGTGAGGGGGAGTGTTGAGGAGTCCCACATCGACCAAGGACCAGCATAAGAGCTGGTTTATAAGCCTGTGCAGTCCTCACCCTTGCAAGCGCATTTTCAGGGGTAGAGTTAGACCCAGGTAAATCAACATATTCAAAGGAATAGAAGAATCAGTATTTGCTGTTGTAATTTTCTCCAAGAACTATGCTTCTTCAAGTTGGTGCTTGGACAAACTTGAGAAGATTGTTGAGTGCAACCAAAACAACGGCATGAGGATTCTTCCCATTTTCTATGATGTGAAAGCAACGGTGGTAAGGCACCAAAAAGAAGAATATGGAACTACCTTTGCAAATCATAAA
Organism: Hippophae gyantsensis; assembly: GCA_030763125.1. Lineage (NCBI taxonomy): Eukaryota > Viridiplantae > Streptophyta > Magnoliopsida > Rosales > Elaeagnaceae > Hippophae > Hippophae gyantsensis. The sequence goes on from CM061030.1 coordinate 16,379,998, forward strand.
AGAAAGTATAATGAAGATAAGGTGGCTAAGTGGAGTAAAGCTTTAAAGAAAGCCGCTGACTGCAATGGATGGAGTTGGGGAAAATATAGGTAACAAGCTTTGCATCTATTTTTTTTTTAATATTAATTTTGAACTTTAAAATAAATAATTATGTTATAAATGAGTATCGATGTAAAATTTTGATTTCATAAATATATAATCATGGTTAATAATAAAATAATATAAAGTTAGAAAAAAAAATAATAGATAATAATTTAAATGATTTATATTTTCAATATGAAAAGTATTCTATTGACGATTTCATATTTTAAAAAATCTACTAATAATCAAATAGAAATACAAACATCAATATTAAAAAAGTTTTACAAAATATATCAAAACTTAAACATATTTAAAAAATAACTCACTTTAATTTAATAGTAATATATAGTAAAATAAATTAACAAATTTTTTATTTCTCTTTTTTCTTCTTTTATTATGTGACTGTGTGACTACTGTGCTCAAGGTTACACTTGTATCCCTGCTGACTTGTGCTCCAAAGGCAATAACTGGAAGAGCAGAAACAAAGAAAATATAGGCAGTTGGAGCAAATATCCCAGCGCCAGAGCAAAGTGCACCGATCCAGTCGTGCTTATAGCATGCTGCTCTTCCCTTGAAGTCACTGATTATACCTCCAGAGAAAGCTTCTCTGTTATAGAAAAAATTGTCTTAACTTCTCTATCGGCATCGTCCAGAGAAAACTACAGTTAATATATATATATATATATATATATATTGCAAATGAATATAGAGTTTAATTAGATATTGGATTTTGGGTTTAATCGTTAACAAATCATTTAAATGATAATAAATAATTAAAGTTATTCAACTCACAGAAAAATAAATAAATTAGAAGAAAAAGGTTAGAATCATTCAACATTTTGGAGATTAGATGTAATGTTGGAATATTATGAATCAAAATTCTCAAAACTCAAGAATAATTTTTCAGAAATACTTATAAACTCTCAAATTTTTGTTTATGATTTCTTTTAACTTTATTATTACATTAATATTGAGAGGTATTTATAGAAACAACTAATAAATCTAAACCATATAATATAAACCTATTAAAATAATCTAAATCATACACCTATCTCCTTATCTAATCCATTGATTTTCTTTTTCCCACCAACCATGAACTGTATCCTTATCAATCCAAATCATCACCATAGAAGCTTCCATGAGCTGTACTTCAAATGAGCTAGAATATTTCAAAGAGTTATATTTTATTTCTTTGGGCTTGTAAACAAGTTTACAAACCAACACTCCCTCTTAAACTTGTTTTATAATGCCGAGCAAATTTCTCAATCTGACAAAGTCTTCTTGCTTGAGCGGTTTAGTAAAAATGTCGGCAATTTGATCTTGTGATTTTATATACTCGAGTTGTACATCCTTTCTTGTGATGAACTCCCTGATATAATGATATCGAGTATCTATGTGTTTGCTTCGTTCATGAAAAACATGATTTTTGGCTAAGGTAATGGTTGATTTGTTATCGACACAAATTTTGATTGGCTCTTCTTGTGTCATATTTAGCTTATTTAACAAGTTTCTCAGCCAAATTGCATGACAAACACATGAGGTAGCTGCTACATATTCTGTTTCACAACTAGACAAGGTGACAATTGGTTGTTTTTTCGACATCCATGTAAAAGTAGTATCTCCCATGAAAAACACAAATCCAGAAGTGCTTTTTCAATCGTCTATATCTCCACCAAAATCGCTATCACTATATCTAACAAGCTTGTAATCATTAGAAGCAGAATAGAACAAGCTAAAATTAATTGTACCTTTTAGATAGCGTAGGATTCTTTTTGTAGCTTTGAAATAGATGATTGTCGGTTTCTCCACATAGCGGCTAATCAATCCAACGACATATAGGATGTCAGGCCTTGTGCACGTGAGATAATACAAACTTCCAACTAAACTTTTGAAAAATGTTGGATCCACATTTTCACCATCTTCATGCTTGGATAGTTTGATTCCACATTCCACTGGTGTGTTGATCGGCTTGCAATCGTTCATCTTGAACTTCTTTAGTATCTCCCTTGCATAGCTTTCTTGAGAGATAAAGATGCCTTCTTCCTTTTGCTTCACTTCAATTCCAAGGTAGTATGCCATTAACTCGATATCTGTCATTTTAAACTCTCGGGTCATCACCTTCTTAAAATCTTCAAATAGCTTCGGATTACTTCTGGTGAAGATGAGATCATCTACGTATAGACAAACGATTAGAATATCGCCATCTTCAATCTTGACGTAGAGTGAATGTTCATAGGGACACTTGGTGAAGTTGTTCTCCAGAAAGTACTTGTCAATGCGGTTATTCCATGCTCTTGGTGCTTGCTTTAACCCATAAAGAGCTTTTTTAACTTCAACACCTTGTCTTTGTGACCTTTTGCTTCATAGCCTGGTGGTTGCTTAATGTAGACTTCTTCTTCAAGGACTCCATTTAGAAAAGCAGATTTTACATCCATTTGATGTATCTTCCACTTATTTTGAGCTGCCAAATAAATGATTAGTCTTATAGTTTCTAATCGAGCAACATGGGTAAATACCTCATTATAGTCAATTCCAACCTTTTGACTATATCCTTTTGCTACTAGTCTCGCCTTGTGCCTTTCAATCTCTCCCTTAGCATTCCTCTTTGTCTTGTACACCCATTTGACACATATTGCCTTATGCCCTTTGGGAAGTGGAACAAGATCCCATGTGTCATTCTTCTCAATTGCATTTATTTCTTCATCCATTGTATCTCTCCACTTCTCCTCTTATACAGCTTCTTGAAAGCTCACTAGTTTATAATCAACAAAGAGACAAAATAAGGTAAGATTATCTTGTCGTTCTGTTACCTCATAAAGATCTTGGAGATTTCTTGTATGTGTCACGACTCTTTCACTTCCACTCGAAGATGATGAAGGTGACGGGTCTTTATGAGTGGTTGGCATTGGTGAAGTAGGTGGATTCGTTGGCTCTTGTTGAATTTATATAGGTTGCTCCCTTATTGTCTGCTCATCTTCTTTAAAATGAGGAAAGAAATTGAAGTTATCTACATGAGAGTTAAAATCCCATTCTCCTTCTTCGTCGAATACCACATCTCAACTTATCACAATCTTCTTATTATGTGGGTTGTACAACTTATATCCCTTTGAATTAGCATCATAACCGATGAAGATAAAAATCTCACTTTTATCATCAAGCTTCGTTCTTCTCTCATCCGGTACATGAACATGGGCTATACTTCCAAAGATTCTTAGGTGGGAAATACCAAGCTTTCTTCCACTTCATGCCTCTTGCGGTGTCTTTCCCCATACACTTCTTGTTGGAGATCGATTTGACAAGTAAACTGCACATGCTACTACTTCTGCCCAAAACTCTTTGGGTAGTTTCTTACTTTTGAGCATGCTTCATGCCATGTTGAGGATTTTTCGGTTCTTTCTTTCAGCTACACCATTCTGTTGAGGGGATCTTGGCACTATTAAAGATCTATGAATTCCATTTGCTTCACAAAACTCTTGAAACTCCTTGGATGTAAATTCTCCACCTCGATCTGATCTCATAACTTTGATTTTTCTACCACTTTCTCTCTCCACTATAGCTTTGAACCTTTTAAATACTTCAAAAACTTCTGATTTCAGTTTCAAGAGATATACCAAAGTTTTTCTTGAAAAATCATCAAAAAAAAGAAGAAAATAGTTACTATTACCAAGAGAGCTAGGCTTGATCAGTCCACACACATCAGTATGGATTAGCTCGAGTGACTTCTTGGCTCTTGAGTTTGACTCCTTTGGAAAGCTTTTTCTGAATTGCTTCCCGAGTAGGCACCCTTCACAAAGTTGATCAGGATGGTTAATGCAAGGTAGTCCCTTCATCATCTCCTTCTTAAACAACAGCTCCAATCCTCCAAAATTGAGATGTCCAAATCGAAGATGCCCTAGCCATGATGCATCTTTATAGCAGGCTTTCAGACACTTTGCAATGTCATTTTGTATGTTGATCAAGAACATTCTATTCTTTGACATCGGCACGTTGGCAATGAGGTTATTCTTATCATCTTTTATAGAAAGATTATAATCCTTCGTATGAATATCATAACATTTCTCTAACATGTGTCCTAAACTTAAGACATTACTTTTCATATTTGGGACATAATAAACATTGGAAATAAATTGATGTCGCCCATCCTTCAAGCGAATAAGAATGTTACCTCTTCCTTTCACTGCTACGTTAGAATTATCTCCAAATGAGACATTTTTGCTTACTGACTCATCTAGTGCCGCGAACATGTCTTTCCTTCCACACATATGGTTGCTTGCACCGCTGTCAAGATACCAAGCATTTGGTTGACTACCATCACCCTTCTTCTGTGCTAGAAAAAGAGTTTCTTTCTCATCCGTCTTCTCCTCTATGTAGTTGATTTTCTCATCTATTCTATTGTTAGGAGTTCTACATTCTGAAGCATAATGTCCAAATTTCTGACAATTACATCATTGAACTTGAGATTTTCCATACCTTGAGTTCATATTACCTCTTCCATGACTTTGTGTTGAGCTTTCTGCTCTTTCGAAGTTGTTGGAATTGTTGTTGTAATTCCAACCTCGTCCACGACCGTGGCTTCCACCTCGTCCACGGCCTCTACCTCTACCTCGACCATGTTGGTTTCTGTCATTACCTTGGCTTTCATGCTTATCCTTAAATTGCATCTTGAATAGTTGCTCAGTGATCCCTTGCTTCTTCTTATGCTTTTCTTCATATGCTTGTAATGACCCATTGAGTTCATCAATGGTCATTTCTTCCAAATCTTTTGTTTCCTCAATCGTCACGACGATGTGTTCAATTTGGAATCTAATGAACGAAGTACCTTTTCCATTATTCTAACATCTCCCAACATCTCACTGTTTCTTTTTAATTGATTAGAAACAATTACAACTCTCGAGAAATAATTAGAAATAGATTCAGAAGTTTTCATATGTAGAGATTCAAACTCACCTCTTAGTGTTTGGAGACAAACCTTCTTTACTTTCTCGGCTCCTTTGAAAGAAATTTGAAGCTTATTCCACACTGCTTTGGAAGATGTTGCATCTGAAATCTTCTCAAACCCATCATTATTTAAGGCTTGATAGATAAAAAAAAGGGCTTTCTTATCTCTCTTTCTCAAATCCTTCAAAGATTCTTTTTACACTTGCGTTAGAATAGCTTCATCGTCTGGCTCACTTAAGCCTTTCTCTACGACTTCCCACACATCATGTGCACCCAAAAGAGCCTTCATATTGATACTCCAATTATCATAATTGTCGTTATTGAGTGTCGGGACTTGAAACGATGACATACCTCCACTTTACATAACTCTCAATATAGTGAGAATTTAAAAATTATGATTGCATAGATAGATTCAGAACGTTAAAAAACCTTAGGAGGAACTCCGAGAAAAAAATCTGAATTTTTTGGTCAACGATCAAAGTCAATTTTTTAGTCAATTGTCTCGGTGGCTTGGCGGCTCAGTTAGCAGCTCGGTCAACAGGCTTCACGGATCAGTCAAGTCGGCTCCACTCGACTGACTCGGTGAGTTAATTCACTTTCTAGCAGAACCTTCCGGAGGATCGTGATGGCGCGTTCAAACTCCGATCGTGATGATTCTTGCAGCATCGGATTTGTCTCATCAAGAGCTTCAATTTGATATACAATAGTGTATATTTATATTTCCAAATACAGCTCTGATACCATTTTGTTGGAATATTATGGATTAAAACTTTCAAAACTGAAGAACACTCAAGAACAATTTTCCAGAAACACTAAAAAACTCTCAAATTTTTGTTTCTGATTTCTTTTAACTTTATTATTACATTACTATTGAGAGGTATTTATAGAAACAACTAATAAATCTAAGTCATACAATATAAAATTACCAAAATAATCTAAACCATACACATATCTCCTTACTTAACCCATTGATTTTCTTCTTCCCACCAACCATGAGTTGTATGCTTATCAATCCAAATCATCACCATAGAAGCTTCCATGAGCTATACTTCAAATGAGCTAAAATATTTCAAAGAGTTATATTTTATTTCTTTGGACTTGTAAACAAGTTTACAAACGAACACGTAGGTGGGCAACATGTGGTTATCGTTGGTAAGCTCATTACAACTACTAAAAAAATAAAGAAACATAATGTATGAGGATTCCATATTAATATAACTTGCTAGGCTAGTAGTACCTCTGTAAAAGATAAATTTAATTTTTCATATCCCATACGAATTCAAAGTGAAATCTATTGTAGTCAAATTACCTAAATAGCAAGGAATATAAGGTTAGGCACGATAATATAGACCAACAGTAAATTGGAATAATAAAATTGTATGTAAACAAACATTAAATTGTTATATTCAATATCAAAATATTCAAAAGTACAAACCATAAATTAACATAAATTGGATAAATCTGGAACATCGGGGTATAGATATACAAGACTTATATTAAACTCGGTGTAATTAAAACAAAATATTTATGCTTGAGGTTGCTGGACTATCTAGGAATTGATTTGAGTCTCTATCACAGAAAAACCTATAACGTTTAAGGGAATTTTTTTTCCTTTAAAGGATTTTTAGCACTCAATCTTTTTATTTCACCTTATGCATTGTTTTATTTTAGTATTTTTTTAAGCGCTATAAAAAAACCCAACAACTATTACTAAAAGGCAAATGGTTCATTTATATAGAATCATATAGAAGATCATTAATTTTATTTCAATTTGTTTCAAATACTTCTTCGTTTAATTGGATGCTAATTATGTTGGAAAAATCCTTGAATTTGTTGTTGATTATTTATCTCCATAATCTCCGAGTCAAGTCTCCAAAGTCTTCAATTTTTATACAGCAAAATCAAATTAAATAACATAATTTTTGGTTTTGATTTTAAGGCACGACTTTAAGTCGTAATTAAGACGTAATTTGCTCTCATCAATTTGGTGATACAATAGGATTCAACAAATATGCCTCCAAGATATAATAAAATCTCTTGTTATATGTGGTGTACATTCATAAAAATAATCCAAGAACACCTTTGACTTTGAAGAGCATTTAAGATAATTAATGTTCTAAATCTGCAATATTTAGAACACTAATTTTGTTTGTATACAGATGATGGTGAAAAATGTTAGAGAACATTCAATATTCTTTCTTTTTCACTTTTCATTACATTTTTCTTTAAATGGCCTAAGTGATGGCCTATTTATAGAATGCTATGCACCAATTCAACTTGGGTTATAACTTTTTGATAATTTATGACTTCAACAAAAGTAATGTCTCTTGGAACCAATCTAATTGATCATAAACAATTATAACACATCCAAAAGTCATGTCCATTGACGAAAGGTCACAACCTTTTTGCACAAACTACAACATTTAACTTTAAAAAGTGGTAACTCTTCGACATGTCTTTTATCCATATATACATACTAAACCATTGCAACTTTTCACGCAAATGCTATAATCATCTCTTTTGAAAATGTTCCAACAATCACCCTACCATTTTCAAAATGAAACATAAATTTGAAGATAGTTTTGAAAACTTTAATCTTGAGTATACTCTAAAGACTTATGCATAAATAAAGGTATCTTTTGGACTTGAATCTTTGCTTAGTGATAACTGTATTTTATATAGTTATTTTCATCTATTTTATTAATTATAATTGCTATGTTCTTGACATTTTTGGTTAATTTTAGTTAAATAAATTAATATTCACCTTTTATATGTTAAGAAATACATTTTTAAGAAAATTAAATAATTTGTATCGAAAATGTACTTAATTGCAAATTTATGTCCAAAAATCTAATTTCAAATAAATGAGTGCTTAATTGGAATTTATAAAAGTCAAAAATATAATTTAAATTAAAATTGGGCTTAATTTTAATTATTAAAAGTTTAAAATTTAATTTAAATTAGAAATGGGCTTGATTGCAATTAAAGAAAGATTAAAATGTAATTTGAATTACATTTGTAGGTCAAAATGCAATTAATAAAAATTGAATTTTCTGTGCAGGAGAAGAATGCCACTTGCACCACTCACGACACCCATCACCCACCGTTCGATCATCCAATCAACGGTCCAGATTGGGCGAGTGTTTTCTAGACGAGACAAAAGAGAGTACCCGGTATATCTGTTGCACGCAGCTCGGCACCCAATGGAGCCCACCTGCCGTGCAGGCCGGCGTGCAGTATGGGACCCACATGTCGGCTGCGTAGAATTTCCCCGAGGCGTATCGCTCACCGTTGGATCGGTTGAACGGTCCAGATTGAAGCGCGTGGAACCTAGCTTTCGCGCACTGAACCGCTTGTCTAAAAATCCTATGTGACGCGGGTCATCCAAGAAGCGTGCACCTTCGAGTTTTACAGAATAAGAAGAAGCCACGTGTCTCCTAAATCTTAGAGTGAATAACATGATGACACGTGACATGAATTTCGTAAACCAAAACGCATGGAAACGGTGCACGTTTCCAGCTACGCCGTTGTCTACCACATGTCGCCGCGCGCCTTGCTTTCGTGCTATGCAGTTCCATGCACCCGTTTTGCTCTCACCAATTGAAGGCTGCCACGTGTCCCAATATATTTTTTCAGGAATCAGGTAGCGACATGTTGCAGTGTGTATTGAAAACAAAATCAGAAGCACGCAGTTGTTCTCTCCCACTCAGAATTAAACGCATTTTCGATACAATTTTGTCCCCCACGCGTATTTTTAAATTAATTTCTCCATTATTAGTTGTCCCCCGCGTGTATTAAAAAAATATATTTTAAAATGTATTTTTTAAAAAATTTGATGTTATAAATAGGGGATAGTATGAAGAGTTAAAAAAGTTTTGGAGAGTTTTTAGAGTTTAGAAGTTTTGTATTGTTCGGTTTTGGAATGTGGAACACGCAGAAGCCATTTTTGGCTTATGTTGTGTTCTGCATGTGCCAAATATTAACGATACGAGATGTTTTAATTTCCTTTCTTCTTCTTCTAATTTTTCTGTATTTGTTGTAATTTTATTTTTAATTAATGAAGTAATTTAATTTTTCTAGGGTTGCATTTGATCTAAATTTATGAAGCTTTGATTTTAATTATTTTTGATAGATTTATAAGACGTTCGATTTGTTCATTCTATTTTGTGCTTAATACTTTATGATTATTTACGAATTTTATCAAATTGATCCGTGGCACATAAATAAACTTGGAAGAGGTATTTGTGTGTATATTGCTCATAGATAGAATGACATGTATGATGAAGGATAGGAATATATCCTAATTGTATGTGTGGCCATTTGAGAACTTAGAACGTAATTAATCTTGGTGAATTTAATTCTCATAGAGATATAGTGAATTAATTTAACGAGGTGTGTTTATACGGAGCTCGGAAGAGATGTATGGATAAAATTAGAAGTTTTCGGTTGACAAATTAAATGTACTAAAAAATATAAATCAAAATAAAATAACATGATTTGAGTGGATTAATTTGGTGAAAAATTGCAATCCTAGATTTCTTTTATTTTGTTAACTCTTTTCTTTAACTTTTTCTAAATCAACGATCGTTTTGAATAAAATCAGAGGGAAACAATTTTAGTACTCAACAAACTATAGTGACAAATCTCCGTGGGAACGATACTTTACTTATCAAATATTATTACTTGTGACCGTGTATGCTTGCACGTTTTATGTTCTCCAAAAGAGATAACAAGTTTTTGGCGTCTTGAGTATACTCTAAAGACTTATGCATAAATAAAGGTATCTTTTGGACTTGAATCTTTGCTTAGCGAAAGCAAATCAAAGTTATCAAAGATAGCATGGTAGGCAAGCCTTTGAACTAGTGAGCTTATTCAGTTAACTGAATATGTATCACACATAAATCTCATCTCCATTGTTATTTTATTTGTTGACACAAGGATTGGCCTTGTGTCTTATATCTTGGATTTTCATGAATGCTCTAATAGCTAGCTAAGCTACATAGGACATGGCACCATCCCCAACACTCATATAGGTGAAATTATCAAGGATGCTCACTTAACTAAAGTATCACATATATAATTTTGTTATAAGTTCATTAAAAGCTATTGAGCTCATCCTCCTTGTTCTATTATGTGTACCAAGCAATCCATCTTTGGGCCACCTCTTTATTTATTATTGTGCTTGCATTATGTACTTTGGCTCATTAAACCCGAGATCTTGATGTTTCAAGAGTTGGGTTGAGTTTCTATCATTGGTGATTTGTATGAGGTTGGATTATGTCCCATCACCTTGATATATCAATAATTTTGTCCCTTACAAGACTTCTTCATCATCGAAAGCCTGCTAAGTTTTTCTATTACTTGATTAAAAATAATGCTCTTATCATTAGCATTAATCATATATAATTGTATCTTAACTCTATACTTGGTTCATCACTTTATAGCTAGTTACATACATTAGTTAGAAGGACTCCTCTTGTTAGTGTACAAGTACAACCATACAAGGGTATGACTCGAGAGTGCTTGATTGAAGCTCGATCGACCTATCCATTCTCAATCTATCGAGACCCTTCTTGTTTAATCAAACTCTTTTTTTTTCTTTCCAAGGCATGGATACCTTACTTGCTCGATCAATCAAGGTATGGCTTGATTAGTCGAGCCTATTTTGATCTTAATTTGTCCCAATTTGCACATTTTAGCTCACTTTGATGTCATTTCACCTATATTAACATATTTAAATATAAGATAAGCCTTTTAACAATATCTATACCAAAACACGACAATTAGCTAGCTTCAAGTGCCTAAATAATCATACTTTCGTAGATTTATCACACTCCAAACTTGAATATTTGCTTTTCCTCAAGTAAATCTAAGGCTAAATTAAATAACTAAACAATCAAAACATGTGTGCAATATTCACAAATCATGCATTTTTGATAAAAGAAATTATTCCCCTCAAAGATTGTACAATCCTATAATGAAAATATTTACATAGCTATCAATTAACATTATATTACTACAAGGGTATGCACGGTTTTTAACAAAATAATCCATATGTCTATGATTTTGTAGTTGACATCATTCAATGTATTCAAGAGATAAACTTATATGAGTATGTCATTAGATTACAGTTTTAACCTACATCATAAGTCAAATTTTTACATACCTCTCCACTAATGTAGGTTATATATATAGCTTGAAATCAAAAGGACTTGAAAACTTGTATAGTTAGGTTTATCTTGGCATAGATAAATAGTTATAATTAGGCTTAAATCCACACATTAGCTTACTTTCATCACTTTGCAATTGAGTTTTTCTTCAATAACTTGGTACATCATTTTTGTTTTTTTTTCTTTTTAGATTTTTTTTTCTCTTCGCAACTCAACACCTCTAAACTTATTTTTAAGTTTATTTATTCTCTTATATGGGGAAAATGACATTGAGAGTTTACTTTTATTTTTCTTTTAATCATTTATTTTTGGATGCATCACCTTTTTATTTAACTTTGTAGCATTTCACATGATTTCACGTACTCATAAGTTAAATGTGTTAGGATAGAGGTAATATATTTAGGTTAGGATCAAATGTGGTTTAAAGACATAAATGATATCAAATTAGCCTCAAATGGGTTACTAAGGTTATCTACGTTCAATGGTGAGCTTTAAAGGATCAATCGATCTAACTAAAGCTAAATTATTTCTCAAACTAAATATTATCTTGAGTTTCGCCTCAAAATATGATCAAATAAATTCTAAAACATGAAAAATTCATATTATATAAGGGTACTCACGCCAAGTGTTCTCCCAATAAGCACATCAAACAATCAATCATCGACATTATACATTGATGAGTGCTTAAAAAGCACTAAAATTACCATGATTTAATTTACTTTAATTGATTAAATAGATTCATATTTGTATGATTTTATCATATTTTTATATAAATTTTTCTTTTAAGAATCACGGGTATTTTTTCTATTTTTTAGATATTTACATTCAAAAATAACTTAAAAACTATAAGAAAAATACTGGAGGTAATACAACACAAATATATTGGGAAAAGAAATAAATAACGTCAAAAATATGGAAAAATTGGAAAAAAATGGTTAAAAATGGTCAAAAGGGTCGAAATCCTGCTCACAGTCTCCTATTTGTGTCGTGCCTCATGTGTGCGCATGCCCAACACAAGCCCACAGACAACTGGCACACGCCCAGCACACACCCGCAGGCAGCCGACACACGCCCATCACACAACCCGTGCGTGCCAGCCTACGCTTGCGCCATGTCCCGCGCGAGTCTGCATTAGCCAATTATCGTGCTCCACACGCATGCCAGCCTGTCCAAATGCATCCAAAATCAATTTTTGAAATATTTTCCCACCTTTTTTGGTCTTTCCCTCACCTATAAAAGGACTCTTTTTCCCCATTGTAAAACACACAATTTTCTTAACTCTTTCTCTCTCTCTCTCTAGAAAGTTTTCATAGTTTTTAGTTTTAAAGTTCTTCTTTTTTTGAAAAGAACTAGCTATGCTTTTATAAATTTTTAATTTTTGATTCAATAAACGAAAATGTAAATCCATTTAAAGGTTTTTCACCAACAAAATTAGCATCAATGTGCATGATCACCAAAGCTTTCCAAGTGTTGTGCCATTTTCTTTTACTCTTTATTCCCAACATAACAATAAAGACATAATTAATAAAAATATTGGATAGCCTCCCAATAAGAGCCACATTTAACGTCCTTAAATAGAGGAATCCACAAGTTCCTAAGATGCATTTCTTAATGTCATCCATACTACATCTTTTGCTAGAAGTTCTCTATAATAGTGTTCACTTGATGCCTATTGACCATAATTCTTCTTTTCTTATTGTTTTCAAGTTCAATGGCTCCATGATTTGTCACCTTAGTAATAACATGCAGTCCCCGAACATCTACTTTTAAGCTTACTCAAAAAGAACACAAGCCTTGCATTGAGTAGTATTATTGTCCGAGTTCAAAAATGTTTGTTTACAATCCTTTTGTCATGCCAATATTTTTATCTTTTCCTAGTACAATTTATCATTTTCATAAGCAATCTTAGCTTATTCAACTGAAGCATTCTTTGCTCACTATAGGCATCCGAAGACATATTCAAGTTTTTCAAAGCTCAATAGGCTTTATGCCCATTTCTACGGGTAGGTTCCAAGCTTTCCCAATGATCAACCCTTAAGAAATTGTGCCAATAGGTGTTTTGAACGCAGCTTGGTATGTCCATAAGGCATCATCTATCCTTATTTCCCAATCCTTTCTAGATATACTAATGGTTTTCTCAATAATTCTCTTCACTTTTTTATTGGAGACCTCTACTTGGTTACTTGTTTGGGAATAACAGGGATAGATACTTTATGCTTTATTCCATATAGTGAAATAAAAGCTTTGTTGCAAAAGTGACTACCTCCATCTCTAATAATTATCTTAGATATTTTAAATCGAGTAAAAATATTTCTCTTTAGGAATTTTTGAACTACTTTGAATCTCATATGGGGTTAGCAATGACCTCTACTCACTTTGAGACATAATATACGATAATTAGTATGTATTGGTTGCCAAATGATTGTGAGAATAGTCTCATGAAGTCAATGTCTCATGAAGTCAATGCCTCATGCATAAAATAATTCCACCTCAAGAATTTTGTTCAATGATATCTCATCTCTCTTAGAGATGTTACCCACTCTTTGATATTTATCACACATTTTCACATATAAGAAAACATCTTTAAAAATAATAGGCTAATAGAAACCAGATTGTAGTACCTTAGATATTATTGTTGTGCTTCCAAAGTAGCCTCCATATTTTGAGATGTGACAATGGTAAACAACGCTTCCAACCTTATCATAGGAGAGACATCTTATTAATATTATATCATAATATTCTTTGAATACTTATTTGTTTGTATTTTTGATAAAACTAAAGAGAGATATTCTAATGAAATTAGTTAATGAGCTGGAAAATTAAAATAGCTATTTGTTTATATTCAATAACTCGTATGCCTTGACTTGGCTCACAAAACCAACTATTTACATAATGCTCTTTCTCAGGGATAGTGAGGAGAAACTTATCGAAGAAATAATTGAAAAGATTTCATGTTCATTGGATTCGATTAGAATGGATTCTTCTCGGACAGAGGAAATTAGGAAATATTCGGACAAAAAATGGGGTGATTTTTACACAATAGGGATCATGGGAAAGAAGGGGATAGGGAAGTCCACCATTGCACAAGACATATTTAAGACTGTTTCTAAGCAATTTGATGCTTCTTGCTTCCTATCCAACATTAAAGATGAATGTTCTAAAGAGTCTATTGGAACCTTAACAAAATAATATATATAAGACATTTAATTGACCTCGAGCTACCATAAAAAACAGGTATATATACCATCTTTCACAAAGATTATCTTACAATGCAATAAATCATTCTCTCATTATTCTTTTTACTTTCTAAAACTTTAATTTAAGTCTTTCTTTCCTTGTTTAGTTATTTTTTTTCCTTTGATATAGCAAAAAGAAAAAAAAAATCCTTTTAAGAAAATGATCTTCGATGATGAATTCTTTTTGGTACAGGAAACTGAAAATGTAGAAGGCATATCATTTGAAAAGAAAGAGAGAGATTTGGCTGCTGATGCACACATAAGTAATGGTGCCATATTTTCAAAGATGTGTAACCTAAGATTGTTGAAAATCAAAAACATAGAAACTTCCAGAGATATAGAACGTCTTTCCAATGAGTTGAGACTTTTTAAGTGGCATAATTTTCCTTTAGAATGTATGCCACAAAATTTTGAACCAAAAAACCTTGTTGAGCTAAGTTTGCCAAACAGCCGCATTCAACAATTATGGAGTGAAAAGGTAAAATTATATAACTTTTCATTTACTCATTATCCTGTATCATCGCTTTTAATTTCAGTGAGCTCAAAAAATAATTACTCTTTTTCCTTTCTGTTCTTTCCCCTTTACCTCCCTTTTTTTTCTTTCCAGGTTTTTATGGATAAGCTGATAGTAGTTGATCTTAGCAATTGTCAATACTTGACTAGCACCCCGGACTTTGGTATAATTGAAGTCCCAAATCTTGAGATGTTAATCCTTGAAAATTGTAAACGCTTAGAAGAGGTTCACTCATCAATTGAAAAACTCCAACGTCTCACTTTGTTGAACATGAAAGGATGCAAAAATCTTGAGAAACTTCCCAGTTCAATCAGCTTGAAGTATCTCAGGACTTTTATTCTTTCAGGATGCTCAAAACTCAAGAAGTTACCAGATATGGATGGTATGAGAAGTTTATCCAAACTTTATTTAGATGGGACGGCTATTGACGAGCTCCAGACGAATTTAGTGAACAGCTTGAGTGATCTAGTTTTGTTAAATCTAAGAGACTGCAAGAACCTTTTAACTCTTCCAAGCTTCATTTGTAGTTTGCAATCACTCAAACAACTCATTTTAACTGGCTGCTTACGCATTTCAGAATTGCCAAAAGATATTGGGAACTTGGAACAATTGGAGGTGCTTGATGTAAGTGAAACAAAAATAAGGAAAGTGCCTTCCTCTTTTAAAAATTTGAAGAACCTTAAATTACTATATTTTCGGGGAACTAGGTGTAGTTTATGGCTATCAGTCTTCTGCAATTATTACTTGCTAGATGAAGAATGTTTGCAATCCATATGCTTAGACTTTCCTGATTGGTTCTCAAAAATGTTTCAAGTTATTGGAGATTTGGGTTGCATCCCAACATCTCGGTTTCTTTGAGAAGATCTAGAACATATTTTCTTTAATAATTAAAAAGATATTTTTTTTTGGTCGGTTACGCGAATGTAGTTTCATCTACATACTGAAAAACATCTTTCAATTTTCTGGGCTTATAGTGAATACTGGGATTGTCGAATGTTGACAACTTATCCAAGTGATGTTACAATTTGGATTGATAGATCGTGAGACAATTTAAATTAAAATTATTAAAACCGTTATTTAATGATAATTAATTTTGAATTAAAAATATTGAAATAAGTATTTAAATTTTAATTGATTTCATTTTACAATTTTTCTTTTTAATTGTTATATCTGATTTCTCTTCTTTTAATTACAATTTTCCTTATAAAGTCAAGATCACAGATTAGAGCATGAAAAAAAACTATGAGAGAAAGAAAAGGAAATAAGGAAAAGAAAGAAAAAGAAAAAAAAAATTAATATTTTTTTTTTGTCTAAAGTTAGGTTATTCTAATAGAGTTCAGAAACTTAAAATTCATAGAATAATAAATTGTGATATAAATTTGTTGTTATTTAATCATTGTATCCTGTAAGATAAGTTTTAGTAGTTCTCTAACACACACGATAAATAAAAAAATTATCTTAAAGATATTGTGTGATATATAAGACTCGATACTTTAATTTATACATATATTTATATTTATGTATTTCTAATTTTAATAAAATAATTTTATTTTTAACTTATTTATCCATATATTATTTTCTACAATCTTAAAATAACTTTTTTTACTTTTTAGACAAACAAATTTTGAGTATATCTTTTACTTTTCTTGGTTTTGAGTTTTTCTTATAACTCTTTTGTTAAATTTATTTACTTTTTATTAGATTAATAAAAAACATTACCCTCCACATTAAAAACAAGTTATATAACGATTAAAAAACAAAGTTAATTTTTCTTTTTTTTTCTTTTTCTGGTAAAACAATTTTTTGATTCTCTCTTCTTTTCTGATTTTGTTCAGTAATATGAGTTATATCATCCTTTTCAATAAAGCGTTATTTTATATCATTGTAATTGAGTCTGCTTGTTTGATATTCATATATATTTGTTTTTTTTAGAACTTCCTCATTGTTTTTGTTATTGCTCTTTTAAGATTTGTGTTATAATTTTGCTTTATAGTTTCTTAAATTGTCCTGTAGGAACTTCTTGTTAATTGATTTAATACCAATTTTGTTAACTTTTTTTTTTGTTTTCTATTTCTAAGAAATGTTACTAACTTACTATAAGTTTCATTTACATATTGTTAATATGAGACATCATGTTTTGATTTTTTCCGTTTTAGAATAAGTTGTTGTTACTTTTATAATAACTAATAATTTTTTTAAGTATTTATTATTACTTTTTATATTTAATGCTCTTAATATTTTATTTATCAATACTATTTTGATTATATTTACTTATTAATCTTTTATTTCACAAAGTTGTGGAGCCTACATGGGAGTCATGTTAAAATTTATTGGAATCACGGTAATTGATGACCTCAAATGGTGATAGAGATTTGAGACATATTGAATCTATTTTGATCAGTTGTTGTGTTGATAATATTAGTAGTTTCGACGTAATTAAGTATGGTACTTCAATTGATAGATGTATATTCTTTTTTATCTTATTTTAGATTGTGAATTATTGATTTATAATGAATTGCTTGCACCGTTGTTCCACATGGATGAGGAGTTGATGTTCTTTACCATGTTACATATAGTGTTATGAATGATCATATGTTGTGAGAGTATAATAATCATTTATTGAATATGTGTACATATAGGAGGTCTCTAGATGATTGGAAATGTTTTATATCTTTCATTGTATATATGTTGCCTTATTCATATAATATATGCTTATTATTTATTCAATTATATATGTGTTTTATGTGATGGTCATATTTTTTCTAGACAAGAGTATTTTTGGGCACACTATCCAAATGTATGTTGTTATTGAATATGATGTTTGTGATGCATTCAAGTCTTCTATGCTTTTAACAAATGCATTTGTTTCAGCATGTCCATTGCTTTGTAATGTTATTATCTTTTAACTAGAGTGAGTTTATTTGATTAATTGTTATATCTTTTAGTATGTGTTAAATTAAGTATATTGTTATTGTTGGAAAAAATTGATGGTTGTAAAGAAATAAATTTCACAAATTCAGGATAATTTTACATTTCTGACTTTTTCTTTCTTTCTTTCTTCTCACCACAGGCCTTCATTGTTGAATCTCTCCTTCCACCTTATGTGGGATAGGCTCTTCCATACCTGCAATCTCTCTATAGATAACAGGTTTTTCTTTAATCAAGGTCTTTGTCATCATATCTACTTCGTTATCATTATTGTGAATCTTCTCAACTTACAGTAGTTTATGTTCCAACACATCACGAATCCAATAATATCGTACATCGATGTGTTTAGACCTTGAGTGGAAGATTGGGTTCTTGCTAAGGTGAATTGCACTTTGACTATCACAATAAAGAACATAATTTTCTTGGTTATGATGTAACTCTTGTAGGAACTTTTTCATCCATAGGATCTCCTTACAACCTTCAGTGATTACAATGTACTATACTTTTGTGGTACTTAAGGCAATACACTTTTGTAATCATGATTGCCATGAAATAGCTCTCCCTCCAAATGTTATTAAGTACCTAGATATAGACTTTCTCATATCCACGTCGCGAGTCATATCTAAATCTGTATATCCTTCTAATACAAGTTTATTATTACCAAAGCATAAACAATAATTGGAATTTCCTCTGAGATACCTGAGTATCCATTTGACAGCTGCCTAATGTTCCTTTCTAGGATTTGATAGGAATCGGCTCACAACACCAACAACATGTGCAATGTCTGGTCTGGTTCATACCATAGCGTACATTAGACTACCAACCGCCGATGCATAAGGCACCTTGCTCATCTCCGATTTCTCCTCATCACTTGAGGGACATTGACTCACATTAAGCTTGAAATGGCTTGTAAGTGGACAACTAACAGGTTTAGCTTTGCTCATGTTGAATCTTTCAAGAACTTTTTCAATATACCTTTTTTGGGAAAGCTAGATCCTTCACTTTTGCCTGTTGTGGGTAATCGTCATGCCAAGAATATGCTTGGTAGGTCCTAAGTCCTTCATTGCAAAGGACTTGCTCAACTTATTCTTCAACTTGTTAATCTTGTCAATATTTTGACCCACAATTAGCATGTCATCAACATAAAGTATAAGAATAATAAAATCACCATTAGAGAATTTCTTGATGAAGATGTAGTGATCAGCCGTCGTTCTGTTGTATTCATTTTTCTCCATAAATGAGTCAAAAAATTTGTACCACTACCTTGGTGTTTGCTTCAGATCATACAAGCCCTTCTTTAGGCTGCATACCAACTTCTCTTTGCTTTTGACTTGGAAACCTTCGGGCTGCTCCATATAGATTTCCTCGTCAAGATCACCATGTAAGAATGTGGTTTTTACGTCAAGTTTTTGGACTTCCAAGTTAAGGCTAGCTGCTAAACCAAGACTAACTCGGATTGAAGACATTTTAACTACTACTGAGAATATTTCATCGAAGTCAATGCCCTTCTTCTGCTCAAATCCTTTAACAACCAATCTTGCTTTGTAACGTGGTTGCGAGCTGCCTTCTTCGCTTTTAATTCTATACACCCACTTGTTCTTGAGAGTTTTCCTTCCCTGTGGTAGTTTCATCAAGTCAAATGTGTGGTTCTCATGCAGAGATTTCATTTCTTCCTGCATAGCTTTTAACCACTCAGTCTTATGTTGATCAGTGATAGCTTCTTCATAACTCTCTGGTTCTCCCCCTTTGATGAGCATCACATACTCGTTATGAGAATATCTACGACTTGGTTGTCATACTCGGGTGGATCTCCTTGTCTGTACTTCTGATTGGACATGTTCAGAAACTTGTTCTAGTTCTGAACTACCAACTGGTGGATTAACATCATCAGTATCTGGTGTAACTCCCCCGTCATCAGAATTTGTTTCTGGAGAGACTGATTCCAGATTAACTGGAATTTCATCTAAATGTGATTTCTTGAATTTCTCAAAATTCTCGATTGTTTGATCTTCAAGAAACACCATGTCTCTACTTTTGACAATCCTTTTGCTAATAGGATCACAAAATCTATAGCTGAATTATTAATGGGCATATCCCATAAATATACAATGCTTCGTTTTTCCATACAATTTAGACCGCTCATCTTTTGGAATGTGAACAAATGCTCTACAACTAAATACTTTCAAGTATTTGTAAGAAACATCTTTCCTTGTCCAAACTCTTTCCGTTACATCGTAGTTTAATGGAACTGATGGAGAAAGGTTGATTAAGTCGATTGTTGTCCTCATTGCCTCCCCCCAAAAGGACTTTGGTAGTTTTGCATTTGAGAGCATACATCTGACTCTTTCACAAATGGTTCTGTTCATCCTCTTTGCGACACCATTATGTTGAGGTGTCTTTGGTACTTATTTTTTCAGCTTGATGCCAAAACTTCTGCAGTACTCCTCGAATGGTCCACGATACTCACCACCATTATTTGCATGTACACACTTCAAACGTCTTCTAATTTCTCTCTCCACTTTTACATGAAATTGCTTGAAAACTTCATGTACTCGATCTTTAATTTTCAAAGAAAAAATCCAGACTTTTCTAGAGTGATCATCAATAAAAGTCACAAAATAATGAGCACCTTCTAGTGACTTACAACTCATTGTACAGACATCTGTGTGTATTAAATTTAGAATGTTTTCCTTTCTAGATGGTGTGAGATTACCAAATGCAACTCTATATTGTTTTCCCATAATACAGTCAACACAAGTTCGCAAGGGTGTACCTTTCATTCCTGGCAAGAGCTCCTTCTTGGAAAGAATTCTGAGACCTTTTCACTCATGTGGCCAAGTCGCTTATGCCATAGCTCAGTGGAAACTTATTTCCTAGTGGTATTTACTTCTCCTTTACACAGTCTGGCTTCTGTGATTTTGAGTGATGTATCTTTCTTGCCTTTGGTGATCTTCCACTTTCCTTCACCAAAATTATTATTGTATTCATCATCATCAAGCATACCAGTAGAGATCAAATTGAGGCGGATATCAAGAACATGTCTCACATCTTTAAGAAGTAATCTGCATCCAAGATTAGTCTCTAGATAAATGTTGCTCATACCGACAATTTTTTATGCATCATCATTTCCCATCCTTACACGTCCAAAATCACCTTGAGTGTAGGTTGAGAAGAATTCTCATCGTGAGGTGACATGATAGGAAGCGCCTGAGTCAACTACCCAAGTAGTGTCTTGACATGCAAGATTGACATAATCAGCATCTCGAACAATGATAACTTTTTCAGTGACAGTTGTGGTGTCATTTTTTTGGATTTCTGGATTATTTTGCCTTTAACCTTCTACATTCTTGAATGAAGTGTCCAGGCTTGTCGCAGTGATGACACTTCTTATCATTCCTTGATCTAGACTTCGACCGTCCTCTTTGTTTACTTTGGTTACAGTGATTTCTACTTTTACTTCTTCCATGTCATTCTTGCTTGCCTTGTTTCTACATGACAAGTGCTTCAGTGTCAGAAGTATATCCTTCATCTTTTCGTTGAGATTCTTTGTTTAGCATTCTGTCTTTTACCATATCCATGGTAAACTTGCCATCAAAAGCTGAGTTGCTAACTGATACAACTAGAGTATCTCAACTTTTTGGTAGAGAACTCAGCATCAACAACGCTTATTGCTCGTCATCTACAGTCATCTTCATAAAGTTGAGTTGATCTACAATGCCTTGGAACTCGCTCATATGTTCTGATATGCTACTTCGTCTTTATATTTCAAATGGACTAATCGTCGCATCAGATTTTCTTTATTCTATGCGGTTGTCCTCGCATACATTTTCTCCAACTTTTGCCAAATAACGTAAGCATCATGTTCATTAGCAAAATTTTGAAAAATACTCTTGTTAATTCATTGTCTGATTTGAGCAGCACACTTTCGATTCAGCACGACCCAATCAATGTCTATATTGGTTACTTTTTGTGTCTTGTTGTCGATTTTCTCATCCGTCGAAGTTGTAGACACTACTTTCTCCTTCGGCATGATAATTGACTTCCATAGATCTTTAATGTATAAAAGATCCTCCATTTTCAGCTTCCAAATTGCATAATTAAATGCAGTCAACTTTTATCATATTACATGTGCTCTCCTCCATTTGAATAGTCAATCAACAGATTTTGCCGAACTTAGTACTCTATGAATAGTACCTGCCAAATAGTTTCGATGAATAGTGCTATGTGAATAGTATCGCCTGTAGAATAGTACGTATATGTGAGTTGTACTCTGTGATTAGTACCCCTTGTTGAAAACAACCCATGCTCTAATACTACCTTGTTGGAAAAAATTGATGGTTGTAAAGAAATAAATTCTACAAACTCAAGATAATTTCTCAAATTAAAATAGAATAAAAATAACATAAAAAAGTTTTAACGTAAAAATCTTCCAAAAATGAAAATACCAACTACGTGATCTGTAGATCACTTAAAACTTCTACTAAAATAAAATGAGATTACAAACTTAACCTTTAAGTAGATCTCTCACAAAAATACAATAAATATGTATTTTCAATTTGTGGATAAAATTTTACAAATTAACTCTCGATTTTCTTTTCTCATAAAACTCTCTCTATTGAGACTCTATGTAATTTCTTTTCTCTCAGCTTGTTCTGTATTTCAAAATAGAGGCAAATACTCTATTTATAGAGCCAAAACTCCATCCCGTAATTTATTCATGTCAAATTATACGAAGATAAACGATACACATTTTTGACTTTTTTTTTTCTTTCTTCTCGCCTTAGGCCTTATGCCTTTTTATTTTTCTTTGTTTGTTGGCCGAGATGAGTTGTACAAACAGTTGTTAATTGAAACCTTAAGTCATCAAATTGAAATAGAGTTTGTAAAAATATATTATGAGTTTATATATTTACCATCTATCTCAATTATTTATTTATGTCGAAAATCCAATTTACGTATCTACGATTTGTTTTATGAATTTAATCACAGTTACAATATATCAGTTGGCAAACATCTTACAAATTGTTTTGCTCCCAAAGGCAATTCCCCTAATATATATAATATATATAGGATGGAATTTTGTGGCTCGTGGTGACTTATTTGGATGGAAATTCAATTCACCTGCATAATTAATTGTTACGAAGAATTGAATTTACAGTCACAATATTGTTAGTTGGCACTTTAATTTATGGTAAATTTTCCTTCTCCCACTAAAGACAATTCGGTTAATAAAGTTTTCTCTTTGCAGCCAAAATGCTTACAACTAAAAGTCAATAAGTCAATTTTATTAATGCCATGTTTTGGTGATTTTAATACAAAGAAAGTCGTACTACCGGAATTTTGGGGCTCTAATTCATTATCGGCATACCCAGATGAGCTGGCTTAATTAATCAAATACACATGGCTGATTAAGTAATACGTACAGCTCATCAACTTTTGTAAGCTAGTGTTGTTGCGACCATCCTTAAGCTTTTCTCACACATCACACACCTGACATCAAACTGATCACAGTATTTACGGGACCGATCGGTATTTTCATTATCAAAATTTTCATAACCAGTCAAATATGTTACATCTAATTATCATTTTTATATTGTTTTTCTTTTAATAACCATGTTAATTTGTTTGACTAATTATGCTCAAGTTGATCTAGCTAGCTGGGAAACCTTGAAATTAGCAACTTTTAGCTCTCACACTTTCCTCGCACTTTCCCAATACTGCAGATCGATCGAAAAGTTTGTAGCTGCTTGTTTTGTTTATAAGAAAAAGTCTAGATCTTTCTTGAAGTTCTCATTTGCAGCAAAAGCTCTCTACCATCTTATAATTAACTTCTTATCTCATCTGATCAGTTCATACTGGCCATAATGTCTTCTGCTTTCTCAAACAGTAATCAAACATTTAGTAGACGATTCTTGTCATCAAAACATGATGTCTTCCTTACATTCTCAGGTAAGGACGTTCGAGAAGGTTTCTTGACTAATTTGTACAATGCATTGACGGATAATGGAATTCGTACCTTTAAGGACGATGTAAGCATCGAAAGGGGAAGTGATATTCCTGAAGAGCTATTCAAAGGAATAGAAGAATCAGTATGTGCTGTTGTAATTTTCTCCAAGAACTATGCTTCTTCAAGTTGGTGCTTGGACGAACTTGAAAAGATTGTTGAGTGCAACCAAAACAATAGCACGAGGGTTCTTCCCATTTTCTATGATGTGAAAGCGACGGTGGTAAGGTACCAAAAAGAAGAATATGGAACTACCTTTGCAAATCATGAAGGAATGTACAATGCAGATAAGGTGGCTGAGTGGAGGAAAGCTTTATTTAAAGTCGCTAACTGCAGTGGATGGAGTAGGAGAAAATATGGGTAACAAGCTTTGCATCTTTTATTTATTTATTTATTAATTTTGAACTTTAAAATAAATAATCATCTAAATGATAATAAATAGTTAAAGTTATTTATATCACAAAAAAAAAAGTACATAAATTAGAAGAAAAGGCTAGAATCATTCAACATCATGGGGATCAAATGTAGGTGGGCAACGTGTGGTTATTCTTGGTAAGCTCATTACAACTACTAAAAAAAATAAAGAAACTTAGAAATGTACGAGGATTCCATATTGATATAACTTAAGTTTTCTTATCACAGACGAATTCAAAGTGAAATCTGTTGTAGTCAAATTAGCCAAATAACTAAGGAACATAATGTTAGGCACGGTAATATAGACCAACAGTAAATTGGAATAATAAAATTGTACGTAAACAAACATTAAATTATTATATTCAATATTCAAATATTCAAAATTACAAACCATACATTAACATAAATTGGATAAACGTGGAACATCAGAGTAGAGATACACGAGGCCTTGGTGTTATTAAAGCAGATTCTTTGTGCTTGTGGTTGCCGGACCGTCACGTGCACCCCGAATCTACTTTCGAGGAATATATTTGAGGTTCTATCACACTAAAACCTATAAGGTATTGTTTGTTTCACGTGAAATCTGAACATGAATGAAAATGAAATCTGAACATGAATGAAAGAGAAACAAATGGTTTGGTTTTATCATTGTAATCAAATTAGGAATCAGTATTACAGTGTTTAATTTACAACTCGAATGGAATGAAAAATATTGTATATTATTTTAATACTCCTATATTAAATAAAGTTTAAATAATATCATTTAATTATTATTTTTTCGTTAGACAAAATTTATTATTGAAATCATTATTTTTCTAAATAATTATTACTTAAAAAAAATATTATTAAAATTATTATTTTTCTAAATAGGGTTTAGGGTTTTGAGGTTTGGGATTTAGGGTTTCGGGATTTGGGATTTGAGGTTTAGAGTTATATTTGTGAGTTAAGATTTAGGGTTAAAATTATTATTTTTTCTAAATAAGGTTTAGGGTTTTAGAATTTGGGATTTGGTATTTAGGGTTTAGGGTTTTAGGATTTGGGATTCGAGGTTTAGTATTTGGGATTCGAGGTTTAGTATTTGGGATTTAGAGTTTAGGGTTTAAGGTTATCTTTATGGGTTAAGGTTTATGATTAAAATTATTATTTTTCTAAATATGGTTTAGGGTTTTGGGATTTAGTGTTTTGGGTTATATTTGTGAGTTAAGGTTTAGGGTTAAAATTATTATTTTCTAAATAGGGTTTAGGGTTTTGGAATTTAGGATTTAAAGTTTTGAGATTTAGGGTTTAGGGTTTTGGAATTTAGGGATTTAATATTTAAGGTTTAGGGTTATATTTGGATTAGGGTAAAATTAGAAAAAAATTGAGATGAGAATGAAATCATGATTCCTTAATGGGGGGAAAGAATTCTCATTCCTTCTCCTTTAAGAATCGATTTCATTTCATTCTCATTTTTTAGCCCAACCAAACACAAAAATTCTGATTCCATTTCATTCCACCGAACCAAACATAACATAAATTTAGCACTCAATTTTTACTTTATCGTATGCATTGTTTTTTTTAGTATTGTTTTTTTCTTAAGCACTAAAAAAATAACTATTATCGAAGGGAAATTGGTTCAATTATATAGAATCATAAAGGTGATGATTAATTTTATTTCAACTTGTTTCTAATTCTTATTTGTTTAATTATATGCTAATTACTTTGGCAAAATCTATGAATTTGTTATTGATTATTGTTTTTCATAATCTTCAAGTCAAGTTTCCAAAGTCTTCAATTTTTATATAGCAAAATCATATTAAATAATGTAGTTTTTTATTTTAGCTTCAAGACACGGCTTTAAGTGATTGTTCTTAAAACATTATTTACCCCTACCAATTTGGTGATGCACTAGGATTCAACAAATACACCTCCAAGATATAATGAAACCTCTTGTTATATGTGGTGTGCATTCATGAAAACAACCCAAAAACACCTTTGACATTGAAGATCACTCGAGATAATAAATGTTTTACATCTGCAATATTTAGAACACTAATTTTGTTTGTATATAAATGATGATGGGAAGTGTTAGAGAACATTTACTATTCTTTCTTTTTCACTTTTCAATACATTTATCTTCAAATGGCCTAAGTGAATGGCCTATTTATATAATGTTGTGCACCTATTCAATTTAGGTTACAACTCTTTGACAAGCTATGATTTCTACAAAAGTCATGTTTATTTGGAACCAATTTAATTGTTCGTAAACAATTACAACACATCCAAAAGTCATGTTCATTTACGAAAGGTCACAACCTTTTAGGCTTGAGCTCTTACTTAGTGAAAACAAATCAAAGTTAACCAAGGTAACATGGTAGGCAAGCCTTTGAACTAGTGACCTTATTCAATTAACCGGATATATCTCACACACAAACCATATTCATCTCCAGTATTCTTCTATTTGCTAACACATTTATTAGCCTTATGTCTTATATTTTGGATTTTTATGAGTGTTCTAATAGCCAGCCAAGCTACATAGGACATGGTATCATTCCCAACACTCATATAGGTGAAATTATGAAGGATACTTACTTAACTAAAGTATCTCATATATAACTATGTTGTAATTCATTGAAAGATGTTGAGCTTATCCTCCGTGTACCAAGAAATCAACCTTTGGGCTACCTCTTTATTTATTATTGTGTTTGCATGATGTACTTTGGCTCATTGAACCAAGATCTTAATATTTCAAGAATTGGGTTGAGTTTCCATCATTGGTTATTTATATGAGGTTGGATTATATCCCATCCCCCTAATATATCAATAATTTTGTCCCTTACAAGGCTTTTTCCTCATCAGGGACTTGCCAATTTTTTCTATTACTTGATAAAAAATAATGCTCTTATCATTAGCATCACTCATATATAATTGTATCCTAACTCTATGCACCAGTTCATCACTTTACAACTAGTTACATGCATTAATTAGAAGCATTCCTCTAGTTAGTGTACATGAACAACCATACAAGAGATATCAACTTGTATCATAGAGGAACGCTTACAAACATGATTCCCAATAATCTAGATTTTATATTAAATGATGATAGGATACACGTATTAATTCCTTTGGTGAAGCATACACATTTAAAAACTTTATTTTACTAGGATCCTATAACATAACTCACACATAATATTAAATTGATTACTTTCTTTAGTAATCCAACAACACTGATGAATTCATATCCTTCCTCTATATTCTTTCCAAGAAATTGAAATTCACTTTCATATAAATTCTTTTACCAAAAGTCACGACTCTTTACCAAGGGTCACAATTTTCAACAAGAGTCACGACCCTTCATCAAGAGTCATGATTTTTCAACAAGAATCATGACTTTTCAACAAGAATCATGAATTTTCAACAAGAATCACAACCCTTAACCAAAGTGATTCTTTACCTATTTGATTATTACTTATATAGCTAAAATTTGGGTGATCCCTGAAACTAGGGTTATATGTATTGCTTTAAGGATCATACGTGGGCCTTTGTGAAACCACCAACAACATTGGCTTGTTCTTCTTGAAAGGTAGGACACATATCAATAAGGTGTCGAATTGTAAGGCATATACAATAAGTTTTCACATTTCTTGTAGCTAGTTTCTATACCAAAGTAGTTAAACTACTTATTTGTTGCTCAAGGTGAGTGTTAATATTTACCTCATTTACCTTACCCTATGGACCAGATATGGTGACAAACTGTTGAGAATTGATAGCCATGTTTGCAATCAAGGAATATGCTCAAGTTAGTGTTTTATTTAATAATGTCCCATCACTTGCAACATTAGCCATGTTTTTCTCTTTGTTTGCTAACCCTTCGGTAGAAGTATTGGAAGTAAAAGTTGGTCACTTATTTGATGTCATGGGCAGCTAGCACATAACCAATAAAGGCCATTTTTCAATAATAACTCAAATGAATGAAATTGAAAGAGAATGAAAAAGCATGAAAAAGAATCTATTTGACCTAGAAATAGAGTTCAACAAGTGCATAGATCATGTAAGTAATATTGTGTATTTTTTAGTTTGGATATCAATCTCACAAAGAATTTTAATTGCTCTGTAACTGATTACTAATTTGAATATTACTAATACTATTTGCATAGTGAAAATAGAATTCGGAGAAAATGATTAAACCAATGACTAAATTAATTAAATTAATGAGTGAACAAATATTAGAAAAAGATATATGAATCTTAATCCCATCCAATTTTCTACATATGTGAATGCCTAAAAATCACCAATATATTTGCTATCATAATCATAAAATTAATTGCATCTAACTTAAAAAATAATTCATCTCTCAAGCAAACTACGTTCCATATGATGAATAATCAGATTACGTTTTCGTGCTAATCAAATTACATATTATTCATTAAGTTCACAATCATCGATCTCATGCATATGAATTATACATCTTCGTCTATAATTACTATGCATGTTATTTAATCATGACAAGCAATTAGATAACTCTCTCAAATCTATCTAATTAATAACCTATATAGATTAATTGTTGGCCAAAAAATTCTAGAATGAAATCCAAATTAAATAATATGAACATTAAATTATAATTTTAATGAGTTCAAGATAACTAATTCACATAATACAAAATTGGATTCATAAGATCATTAGACAATAAAATCTAGCATCTACATATCATGATCAAAGTCATAAATTCAATATATAAGATCACAAAATCTAATAAAAGATGGAGGAAGAATAGAATATAATCAATCTCTTGACTTAATGATTTCATCTTTAATCTCCTTCAATCTTCTTATTGTATTTTATTTTGATTGTGTAGTTCTTCTCTTTGCAATGAGAATTTTTGTTTCTCTCTGAATTTTGAATTTCTCTTGTTAATTGTGTCAATTTACCTCTGAATTATGGCATATAGTATTTTTAAAAAATAGATTAAAATGCATCGTAATCAGTTTAAGAATCTTATTATCTTTGATTCAATGGCTAAGATTGAAAGTTAGACTTAAAAAAGGGATAATTATATATAAAATTTTGCTCCGCTCGATCGATCTAAATATGTTATATTTCAACCCAAGAGTGCTTGATCGAAGTTCGATCGATCTATCCATTCTCGATCGATCAAGACCCTTTTGAGTCAATCTAACTCTTCTTTTTTCCTTTCCAAGGCATAGGTACCTTACTTCCTCGATCAATTGAGGTATAGCTCAATTTATCATGCTTGTTTTGATCTTGATTTGTCCCAATTTGCTCATTTTAGCTCGTTTTGATTCCATTTCCCCTATATTAATATATTTAAACATAAGATAGGCCTTTTAATAATATTTATACCAAAACAAGGAAATTAGCTAGCTTCAAGTGCCTAAATAATGCTACTTTTGTAGAGTTATCACACTCTAAAATTGACTCTTTGCTTATCCTCGAGAAAATCCAAGGCTAAATACTAAATAACTAAACAATCAAGACATATATACAATATTCATAAAATTATCTCCTTCAATACATGCATTTTTGATAAAAACAATTATTCCCCTTAAAGATTATACAATCTCCTAATGAAGACTTTTACATGACCATTAATCAACATTATATTACTACAAGGTTATGCATGGTTTTTAACGAAATAATCTGTGTATGTGTGACTTTGCAATTGACGTCATTCAATGTATTCAAGAGATAAACTTATATGAGCATGTCATTCGATTATAGCCTTAACATGCATCATAAGTTTAATTTTCACATACCTCTCCACTAATATAGATTATATATATAGTTTGAGATCAAAAGGACTTGAAAACTTGTATAGTTAGGTTTACATGGGATAGATAAATAGGTCTAATTAAACTTAAATCCACACCTTAGCTTACTTTCATCGCTATGGAATTGAGCTTTTCTTCAATAATTTAGTACATTCTTTTTGATATATTTTCTTCTTTTTTTTTAATTTCTTTCCACATTTTTTTCATTTTCTTTTTTTTTTGCACCTCAACACTCCCGAACTTATTTTTAAGTTTATTTTATTCTCTTGTATTTGGAAAATGGCATTGAGAGTTTACTTTTTGTTTACTTTTATTCTTTTATTTTTGGATGCATTACCTTTCATCTAACTCTATAACATTTCACATGATTTTACATACTCACAAACTAAAG
Source organism: Hippophae gyantsensis (assembly GCA_030763125.1). NCBI lineage: Eukaryota > Viridiplantae > Streptophyta > Magnoliopsida > Rosales > Elaeagnaceae > Hippophae > Hippophae gyantsensis. The sequence goes on from CM061030.1 coordinate 16,410,442, forward strand.
GTGTTAGGATAGGTGTAATATATTTAGGTTAAGATCAAATGTGGTTTAAAGACATAAATGATATCAGATTATCCTCAAAAGGTGACTAAGGTTATATATATTCAATGGTTAACTTTAAAGGCTAAATTATTTCTCAAACTAAACATTATCTAAGGTTTTGCCTCAAGAAATGATCAAATAGATTTTAAAACATGAAAGATTCATATCATATAAGGGGTACTCATGCCAAGTGTTCTCCCAATAAGCACATCAAACACTCAATCATATGTATTGTGCTTATATAATGTATTATTTCAATTAAAAACTAGCAAATATATCACATAGTTAATGTAGTCATCTTAATAGTTAACTACTAGATTTCTTATCATATTCATGACGACCAATTCTATCATTGGGTTCATGTATTTCTTACCAAACATACATACTAATGGTTTCAACATATTCATTATTTTCTACCCATATCTACATCCAAAAATATTAAAAATAAGCATGAATTTAAACATACTATCTAAGATTAAAAATAATAACTAATACAAAAGTAGAAAATGAAGTTTCCTCTCCCACATTGGAGTTGCATATTGGCCCTAATATTCATCAATTTCTACCCAATTCTACGTACAAAAAATTTAAAAATAAGCATTAATTTAAACATACTCTCTAAAATAAAGATAATAACTAATACAAAAGTAGAAAATGAAGTTCTCTCCCCCATAATTGAGTTGCAAATTAACCCTAATTTGCAAATAGTAAATTAAAGTAGTGAATGGTGCTGAAAAATCTCCCTTGATAGTAGCACAACATGCATGATCACCAAATCTTTCCAAGTGTTATGCCACTGTCTTCTACTCTTTATTCCGTACAAAACAATAAAACATAAGTAATAAAAATATTGGATGGCTCCCAACAAGTGCCACATTTAATGTCCTTCGTAATAGTGTTTTACTCAATGCCTTTTGACCATAAGTCTTTCTTTCTTATTGTTTTCAAGCTCAATGACTCCATGATTTGTCACCTTAGTAATGATACCGATCCTGACCATCTACTTTTTAGCTTACTCGAAAAGAACATAAGTCTTGCATTGAATAGTAATATTTCCTTTACTCAAATGTCTGTTTAAAATCCTTTTGTCATTCAAATATTTTTATCTTTTCCTTGTACAATTTGTCTTTTTCATAAGCAAGTAATCTTAGCTTATTCAATTGAAACATTCTCTACTCACTAGTGGCATCCAAAGACATATTCAAGTTTTTTAAAGCCCAATAGGCTTTGTGCCCATTTCTACGAGTAGGTGCCAAGCTTTACCAAAGATCAACCTTTAAGCAGTTATGCCAATAGGTGTTTTGAACACAGCTTGGTTTGCCCATAAGGCATCATCTAACCTTATTACCCAATCCTTTCTAGATATACTCATTGTTTTCTCTAAGATTCTCTTCATTTTCCTATTGGAGACCTCTATTTGGCTGCTTGTTTAGGGATGATAGGGAGTAGATACTTTATGCTTCAATCCATATTTAGTTATTAATGAAATAAAAGTTTTGTTGCAAAAGTGACTACCTCAATCCTTAATAATTATCCTAGGTGTTCCGAATCTAGTAAAAATATTTTTCTTTAGGAATATTAGAACTACTTTGCATTTCATACGTGGCTAGCAATGACATCTATTCACTTCGAGACATAATCTAGTCATTATTATGTATTGGTTGCCAAAGGATTGTGAAAATGGTCCAATGAAGTCAATGCCCCATGCATAAAATAATTCCACCTCAAGAATGTTGTTCAATGGTATCTTGTATCTCTTAGAGATGTTACCCATTCTTTAACATTTATCACACATTTTCACATATAAGAAAACATCTTTAAAAATAATAGTCTAATAGAAATTAGATTATGGCACCTTAAATGTTATTCTTGTGCTCCCAAAGTGGCCTACATATTTTGAAATGAGGCAATAGTAAAGAACACTTTCAATCTCCTCATAGGAGGGATATTATTAATACACCATCACTGCATTCTCTGAATAGTTAGGAGACATCCCAAAAATGTTCTTTTATTTCATGGAAGAATTATTTTTGTTGATGTGTTAATCTTTTGGGGATGATTTTGGAATCAAGGAAATTGGCTATGTCGATTAAACCATTGCATGTCTACTTGTGCTATTGATAATAGTTGTTCGGCCAAAAAAGTGTTTCCAATAGCTACATTATCCCCCACTTCAACTTATTTTTCTAAGCTAGAGAGGTGATTTGTCACTTGGTTTTCAGTTTATTTTTTTCCCCCATATCTTTAGATCAAATATTTGCAATAGTAGTACCCATCGTATGAACCTAGGTTTGATATCTTTCATAACCATAAGGTACTTGATGGATGAATGATCCACATAGACAATTACTACAAGTTGTTTTTCTATACATGGTGGCATTGTTCATTTGTGCATAAAAATAAAGAGAGATATTCTACTGATATTAGTTAATGAGTTGAAAAATTAAAATAGCTATTTGTTTATATTCAATATCTTGTATGCCTTGACTTGGCTCACGAAACCAACTATTTACATAATGCTCTTTCTCAGGGATAGTGAGGAGAAACTTATCGAAGAAATAATTAAAAAGATTTCAGATTCACTGGATTTGATTAGAATGGATTCTTCTCGAACAGAGGATATTAGGCAATATTTGGACATAAAATGGGGTGATTTTTACACAATAGGGATCAAGGGAAAGAAAGGGATAGGAAAGTCCACCATTGCACAAGAAATATTTGAGAGTGTTTCTAAGCAATTTGATGCTTCTTGCTTCCTATCCAACATCAAAGATGAATGTTCTAAAGTAGACGGTCTGTTTTTTTTGAAGAAGATTCTCTATCAACAATTGTTGGGCATCAGTGTGGAACTGAGCTTGTTGAAAACTAACGAGGGAGTTAATAATGTTCTAAGAAATAAACTTTGCTCTAAAAAGGTGCTAATTATTCTTGATAACATTGATGATTCAAGACACGTAGAAGCTTTGGTAGGAAAGTATGGTCAAAGCAATACTGCTTCTCATTTTGGTAGAGGGAGTAGAATCATCATAATATCTTCAATTGAAAGTTTGTTGGATAGAGTAGATAAGATATGTGAGGTTAAAGAACTTGGTTTTCATCAAGCTAAGGATATCTTATTAAGGAAAGCCAGAAGAAGGGAACGCCTTGATGGTGAATTTAAGTACTTGGCTACAGATATTATAATTAGTAATGATGCTTGTCGTTTTCCTATAGTTGTTAATGTTCTGGGATCCTTTTTGTATCGGAAACAACAAAAAAAATGGAAGGAAACAGTAGATACACTAAAAAAGCTGAAAAAAGCTGATCCTCAAGATATTTATGGTCCACTTGAGATAGGAATTAGTGGATTGAGCAAATCTCAGGAACAAAGTTTTTTGGACATTGCATGTTTCTTTAGAGGCGAGGACCAATATCGTGTAAGAAAGATATTACAAGGTTGTGGTCGTACAAATAATGAAATAAATTACCTCGTTGCGAAGTCCCTCGTTACTATCGACGGTACTAAATTTTGGATGCATGATTTGTTACAAGAGATGGGTCATAAGTATGTTTGCAAAAGACCCAAGCGTAGCAGACTCTGGCAATACAACAAGGACGTGCATCACATGTTTGTTAATGATACGGTAAACAATATTACTACCCTACGTATCTTATTATATTTAATATTATCACACATCCTTTTATTTCTTATTTAATTATAAATATATATATTTTGCATTTATTTTAAATTTTTAATTTATAAATAAAAATTTACTAATAATTTTTTAAATAGCATAAAAGATTAAAAAAAATATTAGATTACGAGTTTTGAGAAATTAAACAAAAAAAAATATCATCCCTTATGATTAGTTAATACATTTTCAAAACTAATATGTTTATTCAATTAATTATATTTTATTTATATCTAAGCTCATTTTCCTCGTCATTTATTTGATTTGAAAAAAAAAATTACAAGATTTAAGGTAGACTAATTCACAATTGTTTCAAATGTCTTTATCTTGGAATAAAACATATACCATGTATAAAAGTGAGCAAAGAAAATAGATACCCCATGATAACATAAATAATAAAAACATAAATCCAAATTCAAAATCTCACCGTGTAATAATTTCTTTATTAAATAAAAAGGGGATTTTATTTAATAAAAAAGAATTTTAATGTCTCTTTTTTTTTAAAAAGTAATAAATACATGTATATTGTATTTACATTGAATTATAAGCAGGTTTAAGTGCATAGTCACTTTATCCAAGTCTATATTTAGGTCTTTAAATATTTTTTTCAAAAATTCAATCCCTAAATTTTTTAATTTTCATACTTAAATTCTCAAACTTTTTTCAACAATTTTGTCACTAAATTTTTTAATTTCTATACTTATATCCTAAATTTTCATTTTTATCCCTAATCGATTTCCAACTCATTATTTTTAATTTAAAGATAAAATAAAAATTTAGAAATTAAGTTTAAAAATTAAAAAATTTAGAGACTAAATCATTGAAAAAAATTTTGAGAACCTAAACATAGAATTCAAAAATTTAAGAATTAAATTGTTGAAAAATAAGTTTGATGACAAAGTTAAGTGAACGTGCACTTATCCTCTTGCTCTAATTTATGAGTTAAATATTATTAGATTTTTAATTGATAAAAATATAAAAAATTTAAATAAATTATAAAATTATTAAGAATACAAATACAATAGTAATCATGACTCTACTATATTTCATTTTTAACTTTTATATATATATATATATAAAAGATGATGGTCAAAACATCACAAATTATCATTTATACTTTTATATATCATATAGATTTACACATATATTAAAAAAGAGCAATCTAATTAGAAAATATTATTGTAAAAAAGAAAAACTAGCTAATTATTCATAAGAGTCTATTGGAACCTTAACAAAATAATATATATAAGACATTTAATTGACCTCGAGCTACCATAAAAAACAGGTATATATACCATCTTTCACAAAGATTATCTTACAATGCAATAAATCATTCTCTCATTATTCTTTTTACTTTCTAAAACTTTAATTTAAGTCTTTCTTTCCTTGTTTAGTTATTTTTTTTCCTTTGATATAGCAAAAAGAAAAAAAAAATCCTTTTAAGAAAATGATCTTCGATGATGAATTCTTTTTGGTACAGGAAACTGAAAATGTAGAAGGCATATCATTTGAAAAGAAAGAGAGAGATTTGGCTGCTGATGCACACATAAGTAATGGTGCCATATTTTCAAAGATGTGTAACCTAAGATTGTTGAAAATCAAAAACATAGAAACTTCCAGAGATATAGAACGTCTTTCCAATGAGTTGAGACTTTTTAAGTGGCATAATTTTCCTTTAGAATGTATGCCACAAAATTTTGAACCAAAAAACCTTGTTGAGCTAAGTTTGCCAAACAGCCGCATTCAACAATTATGGAGTGAAAAGGTAAAATTATATAACTTTTCATTTACTCATTATCCTGTATCATCGCTTTTAATTTCAGTGAGCTCAAAAAATAATTACTCTTTTTCCTTTCTGTTCTTTCCCCTTTACCTCCCTTTTTTTTCTTTCCAGGTTTTTATGGATAAGCTGATAGTAGTTGATCTTAGCAATTGTCAATACTTGACTAGCACCCCGGACTTTGGTATAATTGAAGTCCCAAATCTTGAGATGTTAATCCTTGAAAATTGTAAACGCTTAGAAGAGGTTCACTCATCAATTGAAAAACTCCAACGTCTCACTTTGTTGAACATGAAAGGATGCAAAAATCTTGAGAAACTTCCCAGTTCAATCAGCTTGAAGTATCTCAGGACTTTTATTCTTTCAGGATGCTCAAAACTCAAGAAGTTACCAGATATGGATGGTATGAGAAGTTTATCCAAACTTTATTTAGATGGGACGGCTATTGACGAGCTCCAGACGAATTTAGTGAACAGCTTGAGTGATCTAGTTTTGTTAAATCTAAGAGACTGCAAGAACCTTTTAACTCTTCCAAGCTTCATTTGTAGTTTGCAATCACTCAAACAACTCATTTTAACTGGCTGCTTACGCATTTCAGAATTGCCAAAAGATATTGGGAACTTGGAACAATTGGAGGTGCTTGATGTAAGTGAAACAAAAATAAGGAAAGTGCCTTCCTCTTTTAAAAATTTGAAGAACCTTAAATTACTATATTTTCGGGGAACTAGGTGTAGTTTATGGCTATCAGTCTTCTGCAATTATTACTTGCTAGATGAAGAATGTTTGCAATCCATATGCTTAGACTTTCCTGATTGGTTCTCAAAAATGTTTCAAGTTATTGGAGATTTGGGTTGCATCCCAACATCTCGGTTTCTTTGAGAAGATCTAGAACATATTTTCTTTAATAATTAAAAAGATATTTTTTTTGATCGGTTACGCGAATGTAGTTTCATCTACATACTGAAAAACATCTTTCAATTTTCTGGGCTTATAGTGAATACTGGGATTGTCGAATGTTGACAACTTATCCAAGTGATGTTACAATTTGGATTGATAGATCGTGAGACAATTTAAATTAAAATTATTAAAACCGTTATTTAATGATAATTAATTTTGAATTAAAAATATTGAAACAAGTATTTAAATTTTAATTGATTTCATTTTACAATTTTTCTTTTTAATTCTTATATCCGATTTCTCTTCTTTTAATTACAACTTTCCTTATAAAGTCAAGATCACAGATTAGAGCATGAAAAAAAACTATGAGAGAAAGAAAAGGAAATAAGGAAAAGAAAGAAAAAGAAAAAAAAAATTAATATTTTTTTTTTGTCTAAAGTTAGGTTATTCTAATAGAGTTCAGAAACTTAAAATTCATAGAATAATAAATTGTGATATAAATTTGTTGTTATTTAATCATTATATCCTGTAAGATAAGTTTTAGTAGTTCTCTAACACACACGATAAATAAAAAAATTATCTTAAAGATATTGTGTGATATATAAGACTCGATACTTTAATTTATACATATATTTATATTTATGTATTTCTAATTTTAATAAAATAATTTTATTTTTAACTTATTTATCCATATATTATTTTCTACAATCTTAAAATAACTTTTTTTACTTTTTAGACAAACAAATTTTGAGTATATCTTTTACTTTTCTTGGTTTTGAGTTTTTCTTATAACTCTTTTGTTAAATTTATTTACTTTTTATTAGATTAATAAAAAAAACATTACCCTCCACATTAAAAACAAGTTATATAACGATTAAAAAAACAAAGTTAATTTTTCTTTTTTTTTCTTTTTCTGGTAAAACAATTTTTTGATTCTCTCTTCTTTTCTGATTTTGTTCAGTAATATGAGTTATATCATCCTTTTCAATAAAGCGTTATTTTATATCATTGTAATTGAGTCTGCTTGTTTGATATTCATATATATTTGTTTTTTTTAGAACTTCCTGCTGTTTTTGTTATTGCTCTTTTAAGATTTGTGTTATAATTTTGCTTTATAGTTTCTTAAATTGTCCTGTAGGAACTTCTTGTTAATTGATTTAATACCAATTTTGTTAACTTTTTTTTTTGTTTTCTATTTCTAAGAAATGTTACTAACTTACTATAAGTTTCATTTACATATTGTTAATATGAGACATCATGTTTTGATTTTTTCCGTTTTAGAATAAGTTGTTGTTACTTTTATAATAACTAATAATTTTTTTAAGTATTTATTATTACTTTTTATATTTAATGCTCTTAATATTTTATTTATCAATACTATTTTGATTATATTTACTTATTAATCTTTTATTTCACAAAGTTGTGGAGCCTACATGGGAGTCATGTTAAAATTTATTGGAATCACGGTAATTGATGACCTCAAATGGTGATAGAGATTTGAGACATATTGAATCTACTTTGATCAGTTGTTGTGTTGACAATATTAGTAGTTTCGACGTAATTAAGTATGGTACTTCAATTGATAGATGTATATTCTTTTTTATCTTACTTTAGATTGTGAATTATTGATTTATAATGAATTGCTTGCACCGTTGTTCCACATGGATGAGGAGTTGATGTTTTTTACCATGTGTACATATAGGAGGTCTCTAGATGATTGGAAATCTTTTATATCTTTCATTGTATATATGTTGCCTTATTCATATAATATAAGCTTATTATTTATTCAATTATATATGTGTTTTATGTGATGGTCATATTTTTTCTAGACAAGAGTATTTTTGGGCACACTATCCAAATGTCTGCTGTTATTGAATAGGATGTTTGTGGTGCATTCAAGTCTTCTATGCTTTTAACAAATGCATTTTTTTCAGCATGTCCATTGCTTTGTAATGTTATTATCTTTTAACTAGAGTGAGTTTATTTGATAAATTGTTATATCTTTTAGTATGTGTTAAATTAAGTATATTGTTGTTGTTGGAAAAAATTGATGGTTGTAAAGAAATAAATTTCACAAATCTAAGATAATTTTACATTTCTGACTTTTTCTTTCTTTCTTTTCACCACAGGCCTTCATTGTTGAATCTCTCCTTCCACATTATGTGGGATAGGGCTCTTCCATACCTGCAATCTCTCTATAGATAACAAGTTTTTCTCTAATCAGGGTCTTTGTCATCATATCTGCTTCGTTATCATTATTGTGAATCTTCTCAACTTACAGTAGTTTATGTTACAACACATCACGAATCCAATGATATCGTACGTCGATGTGTTTAGACCTTGAGTGGAAGATTGGGTTCTTGCTAAGGTGAATTGCACTTTGACTATCACAATAAAGAACATAATTTTCTTGGTTCTGATGCAATTCTTGTAGGAACTTTTTCATCCATAGGATCTCCTTACAACCTTCAGTGATTACAATGTACTATACTTTTGTGGTACTTAAGGCAATACACTTTTGTAATCATGATTGCCATGAAATAGCTCCCCCTCTAAATGTTATTAGGTACCCAGATATAGACTTTCTCGTATCCACGTCGCCAGTCATATCTAAATCTGTATATCCTTCTAATACAAGTTTATTATTACCAAAGCATAAACAATAATTGAAATTTCCTCTGAGATACCTAAGTATCCATTTGATAGCTTCCTAATGTTCCTTTTCAGGATTTGATAAGAATCGGCTCACAACACCAACAACATGTGCAATGTCTGGTCTGGTGCATACCATAGCGTACATTAGACTACCAACCGCCGATGCATAAGGCACCTTGCTCATCTCCGATTTCTCCTCATCACTTGAGGGACATTGACTCATATTAAGCTTGAAATGGCTTGTAAGTGGACAGCTAATAGGTTTAGCTCTGCTCATGTTGAATCTTTCAAGAACTTTTTCAATATACCTTTTTTGGGAAAGCTAGATCCTTCACTTTTTCCTGTTGTGGGTAATCGTCATGCCAAGAATATGCTTGGTAGGTACTAAGTCCTTCATTGCAAAGGACTTGCTCAACTTATTCTTCAACTTGTTAATCTTGTCAATATTTTGACTCACAATTAACATGTCATCAACATAAAGCATAAGAATAATAAAATCACCATTAGAGAATTTCTTGATGAAGATGTAGTGATCAGCCGTCGTTTTGTTGTATTCATTTTTCTCCATAAATGAGTCAAACTTTTTGTACCACTGCCTTGGTGCTTGCTTCAGATCATACAAGCTCTTCTTTAGGCTGCATACCAACTTATCTTTGCTTTTGACTTGGAAACCTTCGGGCTACTCCATATAGATTTCCTCCTCAAGATCACCATGTAAGAATGCGGTATTTATGTCAAGTTTTTTGACTTCCAAGTTAAGGCTAGCTTTTAAACCAATACTAACTCGGATTGAAGACATTTTAACTACTACTGAGAATATTTCATCGAAGTCAATGCCATTCTTCTGCTCGAATCCTTTCACAACCATTCTTGCTTTGTAACGTGGTTGCGAGCTGCCTTCTTCGCTTTTAATTATGTACACCCATTTGTTCTTGAGAGTTTTCCTTCCCTGTGGTAGTTTCATCAAGCCAAATGTGTGGTTCTCATGCAGAGATTTCATTTCTTCCTGCATAGCTTTTAACCACTCAGTCTTATGCTGATCACTGATAGCTTCTTCATAACTCTCTGGTTCTCCCCCTTTAATGAGCATCACATACTCGTTAGGAGAATATCTATGACTTGGTTGTCGTACTCGGGTGGATCTTCTTATCTGTACTTCTGATTGGACATGTTCAGAAACTTGTTCTAGTTCTGAACTACCAACTGGTGGATTAACATCATCAGTATCTGGTGTAACTCTCCCGTCATCAGAATTTGTTTGTGGAAAGACTGGTTCCAGATTAACTAGAATTTCATCTAAATGTGATTTCTTGAATTTCTCAAAATTCTCGATTGTTTGATCTTCAAGAAACACCACGTCTCTACTTTTGACAATCCTTTTGCTAATAGGATCGCAAAATCTATAGCTGAATTATTAATGGGCATATCACATAAATATACAATGCTTCATTTTTCTATACAATTTGGACCGCTCATCTTTTGGGATGTGAACAAATGCTCTACAACTGAATACTTTCAAGTATTTGTAAGAAACGTCTTTCCTTGTCCAAACTCTTTCCGGTACATCGTAGTTTAATGGAACTCATGGAGAAAGGTTGATTAAGTCGACTGTTGTCCTCATTGCCTCCCCTCAAAAGGAGTTGGTAGTTTTGCATTTGAGAGCATACATCTAACTCTTTCACAAATGATTTTGTTCATCCTCTTTGCGACACCATTATGTTGAGGTGTCTTTGGTACTTATTTTTCCAGCTTAATGCCAAAACTTTTGCAGTACTCTTCGAATGGTCCACGATACTCACCACCACTATTTTCACGTACACACTTCAAACGTCTTCCAATTTCTCTCTCCACTTTTACATGAAATTACCTGAAAACTTCATGTACTCGATCTTTAATTTTCAAAGAAAAAATCCAGACTTTTCTAGAGTGATCATCAATAAAAGTCATAAAATAATGAGCACCTTCTAGTGACTTACAACTCATTGTATAGACATCTGTGTGTATTAAATCTAGAATGTTTTCCTTTCTAAATGGTGTGAGATTGCCAAATGCAACTCTATATTGTTTTTCTATAATACAGTCAACACAAGTTCGCAAGGGTGTACCTTTCATTCCTGGCAAGAGCTCCTTCTTGGAAAGAATTCTAAGACCTTTTCACTCATGTGGCCAAGTCGCTTATGCCATAGCTCAGTGGAAACTTATTTCCTAGTGGTATTTACTTCTCCTTCACACAGTCTGGCTTCTGTGATTTTAAGTGATGTATCTTTCTTGCCTTTAACTACTACCAAATTACCTTTGGTGAGCTTCCATTTTCCTTCACCAAAATTATTATTGTATTCATCATCATCAAGCATACCAGTAGAGATCAAATTGTGGCGGATATCAGGAACATGCCTCGCATCTTTAAGAAGTAATCTGCATCCAAGATTAGTCTCTAGATAAATGTTGCCCATACCGACAATTTTTTATGCATCATCATTTCCCATCCTTACACGTCCAAAATCACCTTGAGTGTAGGTTGAGAAGAATTCTTGTCGTGAGGTGACATGATAGGAAGCGCCTGAGTCAACTACCAAAGTAGTGTCTTGACATGCAAGATTAACATAATCAACATCTTAAACAATGATAACTTCTTTAGTGACAATTGTGGTGTCATTTTTTTGAATTTCTGCTTCCTGATTTCCGGATTATTTTGCCTTTAACCTTCTAAATTCTTGAATGAAGTGTCCGGGCTTGCCGCAGTGATGACACCTCTTATCATGCCTTGATCTGGACTTCGACCGTCCTCTTTGTTTACTTTGGTTACATGGATTTCTACTTTTACTTCTTACATGTCATTCTTGCTTGCTTTGTTTCTACATGACAAGTGCTTCAGTGTCAGAAGTATATCCTTCATCTTTTCATTGAGATTCTTTGTTTAGCATTCTGTCTTTTACCATATCCATGGTAAGCTTGCCATCAAAAGCTGAGTTGCTAACTGATACAACTAGAGTATCTCAACTTTTTGGTAGAGAACTCAGCATCAACAACGCTTATAGCTCGTCATCTACAGTCATCTTCATAAAGTTGAGTTGATCTACAATGCCTTGGAACTCACTCATATGTTCTGATACGCTACTTCGTCTTTATATTTCAAATGGACTAATCGTCGCATCAGATTTTCTTTATTCTGTGCGGTTGTCCTCGCATACATTTTCTCCAACTTTTGCCAAATAACGTAAGCATCATGTTCATTAGCAAAATTTTGAAAAATACTCTTGTTAATTCATTGTCTGATTTGAGCAGCACACTTTCGATTCAGCACGACCCAGGCAATGTCTATACTGGTTATTTTTTTGTGTCTTGTCGTCGATTTTCTCATCCGTCGAAGTTGTAGACACTACTTTCTTCTTCGACATGATAATTGACTTCCATAGATCTTTAATGTATAAAAGATCCTCCATTTTCAACTTTCAAATTGCATAATTAAATGCAGTCAACTTTTATCATATTACATGTGCTCTCCTCCATTTGAATCGTCAATCAACAGATTTTTCCGAACTTAGTACTCTATGAATAGTACCTGCCAAATAGTTTCTATGAATAGTGCTATGTGAATAGTATCACCGGTAGAACAGTACGTATATGTGAGTTGTACTATGTGAATAGTACCCCTCGTTGAAAACAACACATGCTCTAATACTACTTTGTTGGAAAAAATTGATAGTTGTAAAGAAATAAATTCTACAGACTCAAGATAATTTCTCAAATCAAAATAGAATAAAAATAACATAAAAAAGTTTTAACGTAAAAATCTTCCAAAAATGAAAATAACAACTACGTGATCCGTAGATCACTTAAAACTTCTACTAAAATAAAATGAGATTATAAACTTAACCTTTAGGTGGATCTCTCACAAAAATACAATAAATATGTATCTTTAATTTGTGGATAAAATTTTACAAATTAACTCTCAATTTTCTTTTCTCATAAAACTCTCTCTATTGAGACTCTATGTAATTTCTTTTCTCTCAGCTTGTTCTGTATTTTAAAATAAAGACAAATACTCTATTTATAGAGCCAAAACTCCATCCCATAAGTTATTCACGTCAGATTATACGAATACAAACGATACATATTTTTGACTTTTTTTTACTTTCTTCTCAACCGAGGCCTTATGCCTTTTTATTTTTCTTTGTTTGTTGGTCGAGATGAGTTGTACAAACAGTTGTTAATTGAAACCTTAATTAATCAAATTGAAATAGAGTTTATAAAAATATATTATGAGTTTATATATTTACCATCTATCTCAATTATTTATTTATGTCGAAAATCCAATTTACGTATCTACGATTTGTTTTATGAATTTAATCACAGTTACAATATATCAGTTGGCAAACATCTTACAAATTGTTTTGCTCCCAAAGGCAATTCCCCTAATATATATAATATATATAGGATGGAATTTTGTGGCTCGTGGTGACTTATTTGGATGGAAATTCAATTCACCTGCATAATTAATTGTTACGAAGAATTGAATTTACAGTCACAATATTGTTAGTTGGCACTTTAATTTATGGTAAATTTTCCTTCTCCCACTAAAGACAATTCGGTTAATAAAGTTTTCTCTTTGCAGCCAAAATGCTTACAACTAAAAGTCAATAAGTCAATTTTATTAATGCCATGTTTTGGTGATTTTAATACAAAGAAAGTCGTACTACCGGAATTTTGGGGCTCTAATTCATTATCGGCATACCCAGATGAGCTGGCTTAATTAATCAAATACACATGGCTGATTAAGTAATACGTACAGCTCATCAACTTTTGTAAGCTAGTGTTGTTGCGACCATCCTTAAGCTTTTCTCACACATCACACACCTGACATCAAACTGATCACAGTATTTACGGGACCGATCGGTATTTTCATTATCAAAATTTTCATAACCAGCCAAATATGTTACATCTAATTATCATTTTTATATTGTTTTTTCTTTTAATAACCATGTAATTTGTTTGACTAATAATGCTCTAGTTGATCTAGCTAGCTAGATGGGAAACCTTGAAATTAGCAACTTTTAGCTCTCACACTTTCCTCGCACTTTCCCAATACTGCAGATCGATCGAAAAGTTTGTAGCTGCTTGTTTTGTTTATAAGAAAAAGTCTGGATCTTTCTTGAAGTTCTCATTTGCAGCAAAAGCTCTCTACCATCTTATAATTAACTTCTTATCTCATCTGATCAGTTCATACTGACCATAATGTCTTCTGCTTCCTCAAACAGTAATCAAACATTTAGTAGACGAGCAGTATCATCAAAACATGATGTCTTCCTTACATTTTCAGGTAAGGACGTTCGAGAAGGTTTCTTGACTAATTTGTACAATGCTTTGACGGATAATGGAATTCGTACCTTTAAGGACGATGTAAGCATCGAAAGGGGAAGTGATATTCCTGAAGAGCTATTCAAAGGAATAGAAGAATCAATATGTGCTGTTGTAATTTTCTCCAAGAACTATGCTTCTTCAAGTTGGTGCTTGGACGAACTTGTAAAGATTGTTGAGTGCAACCAAAACAATAGCATGAGGGTTCTTCCCATTTTCTATGATGTGAAAACGACGGTGGTAAGGTACCAAAAAGGAGAATACGGAACTACCTTTGCAAATCATGAAGGAATGTATAATGCAGATAAGGTGGCTGAGTGGAGGAAAGCTTTATTTAAAGTCGCTAACTGCGGGGGATGGAGTAAGAGAAAATATGGGTAACATCTTTTTTATTTATTTATTAATTTTGAATTTTAAAAATGTTAAATCTTACGTTACATCGGTCAAGAGTTAACCAATACTGCTACTTATAAATTTGTACGATCCTCTAACTCATAAATTGATTTTTTATTTTAGAATTAAGTCTAAGTTTTAAGATGGTATCAAAGCTAGACTCTTGGCCTCATTAGCATTCAAGTGTTTGTTCAAGTGTTTGACGATACTTTCAAGTGATGTAAATCCAAACTCGTTCGGTGTAGACCATAACTCACCCCAATTGATGTGAAGGGGGATGTTAAGTTCTATATCGGTTAAGAGTTAGGTAAAAATATTGTTTATAAGTTTAGATAAACTCTATAACTCACAAATTGATTTTTAAATTCAGAATTAAAAATCAGTTTTTAAAATAAATAAATAATCATCTAAATGATAATAAATAGTTAAAGTTATTCGTATCATAAAAAAAAGGTAAATAAATTAGAAGGAAAGGCTAGAATCATTCAACACCATGGGGATCAGATGTAGGTGGGCAACGTGTGGTTATCCTTGGTAAACAACTACTAAAAAAAATAAAGAAACATAGAAATGTACGAGGATTTCATGTTGATATAACTTAAGTTTTCTTATAACAGACGAATTCAAAGTGAAATCTGTTGTAGTCAAATTAGCCAAATAACTAGGGAACATAATGTTAGGCACGGTAATATAGACCAACAGTAAATTGGAATAATAAAATGTAAACAAACATTAAATTATTATATTCAATATCCAAATATTCAAAAGTGTAAACCATAAATTGGATAAATGCGAAACATCAGAGTAGAGATACATGAGGCCTTGGTGTTATTAAAACGGATTCTTTGTGCTTGAGGTTACCGGACCGTCACGTGCACCCCGAATCTACTTTCGAGGAATAGATTTGAGCTTCTATCACACTAAAACCTATAAGGTATTGTTTGTTTCACGTGAAATAAACATGAATGAAAATGAAATCGAACATGAATGAAGAGAAACAAATTGTTTAATTTGATCATTGAAATCAAAGAAAAAATTAATATTATAGTATTTGGTTTACAATTGAAATAAAATGGAAAACATTATATATTACCTTAATATCCTTATATTCAGTAAAATTTAAATAATATCATTTAATTATTATTTTTTCATCAAACAAAATACATTATTGAAATCATTATTTTTTTAAATAATTATTACTTAAAAAGAAAATATATTATTAAGATTATTATTTTTCTAAATAGGGTTTAGGGTTTTGAAGTTTGGTATTTAGGATTTGGGATTTGGGGATTTAGGATTTGGGATTATATATGTAGTTAAGGTTCAAGGTTAAAATTATTATTTTTTTAAATAAGGTTTAGGGTTTTAAGATTTGAGATTTATGGTTATATTTATGGGTTAAGGTTTAGGGTTAAATTATTATTTTTCTAAATAAGGTTTAGGGTTTTAGGATTTGGGATTCGGGGTTTAGGATTTATGGTTTTGGGATTTGAAATTTGGGATTTGTGGTTTAGGGTTTAAGGTTATATTTGTAGGTTAAGGTTTATGATTAAAATTATTATTTTTCTAAATATGGTTTAAGGTTTTGGGATTTAGGGTTTAGGGTCTAGAGATTTAGGGTTTTGAAATTTGAAATTTAGGATTTAGGGTTATATTTGAGTTGGGGTAAAATTGGAAAAAAATTGAGATGAGAATGGAATCATGATTCCATAAGGGGGAGAAGGAATTCTGATTCCTTCTCCTTTAAGAATCGATTTTATTCTATTCTCATTTTTCAACCCAACCAAATACAAAAATGGAAGGAATCAATTCTGATTTTATTCCATTTAATCCAACCAAACATAGCATAAAGATTTTTAACACTCAATTTTTATTTCATCTTATGCATTGTTTTTTTCAGTATTGTTTTTTCCTTAAGCACTAAAAAAACAACTACTATCGAAGGGAAATTGGTTCAATTATATAGAATCATAAAGGAGCTGGTTAATTTTATTTCAATTTGTTTCTAATTCTTATTTGTTTAATTTGATGCTAATTAAGTAGGAAAAATCGTGAATTCGTTATTGATTATTGATTTTCATAATCTTCAAGTCAAGTTTCCAAAATCTTCAATTTTTATACAACAAAATCATATTAAATAATGTAGTTTTTGATTTTAGCTTCAAGACAAGACTTTAAGTCATTGTTCTTAAGACGCTATTTGCCCCCACCAATTTGGTGATGTACTAAGATTCAACAAATATGCCTCCAAGATATAATGAAACCTCTTGTTATATGTGGTGTGCATTCATGAAAACAACACAAAAACACCTTTGACATTGAAGATCACTCGAGATAATAAATGTTTTACATATGCAATATTTAGAACACTAATTTTGTTTATATATAAATGATGGTGGGAAGTGTTAGAGAACATTTACTATTCTTTCTTTTTCACTTTTCATTACATTTCTCTTCAAATGGCTTAAGTGAATGGCCTATTTATATAATGCAACTTAGATTACAACTCTTTCACAAGTTATGACTTCTACAAAAGGCATGTTTCTTTGGAACCAATCTAATTGTTCATAAACAATTTCAACACATCCAAAAGTCTTGTTCATTTACGAAAGGTCACAACCTTTCTACATAAACTACAACATTTAACTTTTAAAAATTGCAACTCTTTAACATGTCTTTAAACCAAATATACATGCTAAACCATTGCAATTTTTCATGTAAATACTATAACCACTTCTTTTGAAAATGTTTCAACAATCCCCCACCATTTTCTAAATGAAACATAAATTTGAAAACTTTAATCTTGAGTATAATATAAAGACTTATGCATAAATAAAGGTATCTTTTGGACTTTAGCCCTTACTTAGTGAAAACAAATCAAAGTTAACCAAGGTAACATGGTAGGCAAGCCTTTGAACTAGTGACCTTATTCGGTTAACCGGATATGTCTCACACACAAACCATATTCATCTTCAATGTTCTTCTATTCGCTGACACATATATTAGCCTTTTATCTTATATTTTGGATTTTTATGAGTGCTCTAATAGCCAACCAAACTACATAGGACATTGTATCATCCCAACACTCATATAGGTGAAATTATCAAGGATACTCACTTAACTAAAGTATCCTATATATAATTATGTTGTAAGTTGATTGAAAGTTGTTGAGCTTATCCTCCGTGTACCAAGAAATTCACCTTTGGGCTACCTCTTTATTTATTATTATGCTTGCACGATGTACTTTGGCTCATTGAACCAAGATCTTAATATTTCAAGAGTTGGGTTGAGTTTCCATCATCGGTTATTTGTATGAGGTTGGATTATATCCCATCCCCCTAATATATCAATAATTTTGTCCCTTGCAAGATTTTTTCATCATCGGGGATCTACCATTATCAGGGACTTACCAAGTTGTTCTATTACTTGTTAAAAAACAATGCTCTTATCATTATCATCACTCATATATAATTGTATCCTAACTCTATGCACCAGTTCACCACTTTACAATTGCTTGCATGCATTAATTAGAAGCATTCCTCTAGTTAGTGTACATGTATAACCATACAAGAGATATTAACTTGGATCATAGAGGAACGCTTACAAACATGATTCCCAATAATCTAGCTTCTATGTTAGATGATGCTAAGATACACATATTAATTCCTTAGGTGAATCATATACATATAAAAACTTGCTTTTACTAGGATCTCATAACATAGCTTACCCATAATATTAAATTGATTACTTTCTTTAGTAATCCAACAAAACTAATGAATTCATATCATTCCTCTATATTCTTTCCAAGAAATTGAAATCCACTTACTCTTTACCAAGTGTCACAATTTTCAACAAGAATCGTGACTTTCATCAAAAGTCACAACCCTTCAAGAGTCACGACCTTTCATCAAGAGTTATGACTTTTCAACAAGAATCACAACCCTTCACCAAAGTGATTTTTTACCTATTTGATTATTACTTATATAGCTAAAATTTGGGTGATCTCTCTATTTAGGGTTATATGTATTGTTTTAAGGATCATACGTGGACCTATGTGAAACCACCAACAACATTGGCTTGTTCTTCTTGAAGGGTGGGACACATATCAATAGAGTGTCCCATTGTATGGCACATACAATAAGTTTTCACATTTCTTGTAGCTAGTTTCTATACCAAAATAGTTAAACTACTTATTTGTTGCTCAAGGTGGGTGTTAGTATTTACCTCATTTACCTTACCCTATAGACCATATATGGTGCCAAACTGTTGAGAATTGATAGCCATTTTTGCAATCAAGGGTTGTGCTCAAGTTAGTGTTTTATTTAATAATGTCTCATCACTTGCAGCATTAGCCATGTTTTTCTCTTTGTTTGCTAACCCTTCGTAGAAGTATTGGGAGTAAAAGTTGGTCACTTATTTGGTGTTGTGGGCAACTAGCACATAACCAATGAAGACCATTTTTCAACAATAACTCAAATGAATGAAATTGAAAGAGAATCTATTTGACCTAGAAATAGAGTTCAACAAGTTCATAGATCATGTAAGTAATATTGTGTAGTTTTTGTTTGGATATTAATCCCACAAAGAATTTTAATTGCTTTGTAACTGATTACTAATTTGAATATTACTAATACTATTTGCATAGTAAAAATAGAATTTGGAGAAAATGATTAAACTAATGACTAAATTAATTAAATTAATGAGTGAACAAATATTAAAGAAAGATCTATGAATCTTAATCCCATCCAATTTCCTACATATATGAATGCCTAAAAATCCCCGATATATTTGCTATCATAATCATAAAATTAATTATATCTAACTTAAATAATAATTTATCTCTTAAGCAAACTACGTTCCATATGATGAATAATCGGATTACGTTTTCATGCTAATCAAATTACATATTATTCATTAAGTTCACAATCATCGATCTCATGCATATGAATTATACATCTCTGTCTATAATTACTATACATGTTATTTAATCATAACAAACAATTAGATAACTCTCTCAAATTTATCTAATTAATAACCTCTATAGATTAAGTGTTGGCCAAAAAATTTTAGAATGAAATCTAAATTAAATAATATGAACATTAAATAATAATTTTAATGAGTCGAAAATAATTAATTCACATAATACAAAATTGGATTTATAAGACCGTTAAAAATTAAAAACTAGCCTCTACATATCATGATCAAAGTCATAAATTCAATATATAAGATCACAAAATCTAATAAAAGATGGAGAAAGAATAGAATACAATCAATCTCTTGACTTGTAATGATTTCATCTTTAATCTCCCTCAATCTTCTTATTGTATTTGCTTTTGATTTTGTAGTTCTTCTCTTTGCTATGAGAGTTTTTGTTTCTCTCCTAATTTTAAATTTATCTTATTAATTGTGTCAATTTTCCTTTGAATTATGGCCTATAGTATTTTTTAAATAGATTAAAATGTATCGTAATCAGTTTAAGAATCATATTATCTTTGATTCAATGGCTAAAATTTAAAATTGCACTTAAAAAGGGCTAATTATATATCAAATTTTGCTCTGCTTGATCAATCAAGAAGGGTCTTGATCGATCTAAATATGTTATATTTCAACCCAAGAGTGTTTGATCGAAGTTCGATCGATCTATCCATTCTCGATCGATCAAGACCCTTCTTGGTCAATCTAACTCTTCTTTTTTTCCTTTCCAAGGCATAGGTACTTTACTTCCTCGATCAATCGAGGTATAACTCAATTTATCATACTTGATTTTTCCCAATTTGCTCACTTCAGCTCGCTTTGATGCCATTTCGCCTATATTAATTTAAACATAAGATATGCCTTTTAACAATATTTATACCAAAACAAAGAAATTAGCTAGCTTCAAGTGCCTAAATAATGCTACTTTTGTAGAGTTATCATACTCTACAATTGACTCTTTACTTATCCTCAAGCAAATCTAAGGCTAAACTAAATAACTAAACAATCAAGACATGTATACAATATTCATAAAAATATCTTCTTCAATACATGTATTTTTGATAAAAAAATTATTCCCCTCAAAGATTGTACAATCTCCTAATGAAGACTTTTACATTACCATTAATCAACATTATATTACTATAAGGTATGCATAGTTTTTAACAAAATAATCTGTATATGTGTGACTTTGCAATTGACATCATTCAATGTATTCAAGAGATAAACTTATATGAGCATGCCATTAGATTATAGCCTTAACATGCATCATAAGTTTAATTTTCACATACCTATCCACTAATGTAGATTATATATATAGTTTGAGATCAAAAGGACTTGAAAACTTGTATAATTAGTTTACGTGGGATAGATAAATAAGTATAATTAGGCTCAAATCTACATCTTAGCTTACTTTCATCACTATGGAATTGTGCTTTTTATTCAATAACTTAGTACTTTTTTAATATATATTTTCTTCTTCTTTTTTTAATTTATTTTCACATTTTTTCATTTTCTTTTTCTTTGCAACTCAACACCTCCGAACTTATTTTTAAGTTTATTTTATTCTCTTGTATGGAGAAAATGGCATTGAGAGTTTACTTTTTGTTTACTTTTATTCTTTTTATTTTTGGATGCATCACCTTTCATCTAACTCTATAACATTTCACATGATTTTACATACTCACAAGTTAAAGGTGGTAGCATAGAGGTAATATATTTAGGTTATGATCAAATATGATTTAAAGACATAAATGATATTAGATTATTCTCGAAAGGTGACTAAGGTTATATATATTCAATGGTTAACTTTAAAGGCTAAATTATTTCTCAAACTAAATATTATCTAAGGTTTTGTCCCAAGAAATGATCAAATAGATTCTAAAACATGGAAGATTCATATCATATAAGGGGTACTCATGCCAAGTGTTCTCCCAATAAGCACATCAAACACTCATCACATGCACTGTGTTTATATAATGTATTATTTCAATTAAAAACTAGCAAATATATCACATAGTTAATGTAATCATCTTAATAGTTAAATACTAGATTCCTTATCATATTCATTATGACCAATTCTATCATTAGTTTCATGTATTTCTTACCAAACATACATACATTTGGTTTCAACATATTCATGATTTTCTACCAATATCTACATAAAAAAATATTAAAAATAAGCATGAATTTAAACATACTATTTAAGATAAAAATAATAACTAATATGAAAGTAGAAAATGAAGTTTCCTCTCCCACATTGGAGTTGCACATTGTCCCTAATATTCATCGATTTCTACCCAATTCTACATACAAAAAAAATTAAAAATAAGCATTAATTTAAACATACTATCTAAAATAAAGATAATAACTAATACAAAAGTAGAAAACAAAGTTATCTCCCCCATACTTGAGTTGCAAATTATCCCTAATGTGTAAATAGTAAATTAAAGTAGTGAACGGTGCTGAAAACTCACTCTTAACAATTGCACAACGTACATGATCACCAAAGTTTTCCAAGTGTTATGCCATTGTCTTCTATTCTTTATTCCGTACAAAACAATAAAACATAAATAATAAAAATATTGGATGGCTCCCAACAAATGCCACATTTAACGTCCTTAGCTAAATGAATCCACAAGTTCCTAAGATGCATTTCTTAATGTCATCCATGCTACATCTTTGGCAAGAGGTTCTTCATAATAGTGTTTTACTCGATACCTATTGACCATAAGTCTTTCTTTCTTATTGTTTTCAAGCTCAATGGCTCCATGATTTGTCATCTTAGTAATGACAATGGTCCTGACCATCTACTTTTTAGCTTACTCGAAAAGAACATGAGTCTAGCATTGAATAGTAATATTGTCTACTTTTTAGCTTACTCGAAAAGAACATGAGTCTAGCATTGAATAGTAATATTGTCTTAACTCAAATGTCGGTTTAAAATCCTTTTGTCATGCAAATATTTTTATCTTTTCCTTGTACAATTTATCATTTTCATAGGCAAGTAATCTTAGCTTATTCAATTGAAGCATTCTCTGCTCACTAGTGGCATCCAAAGACATATTCAAGTTTTTTAAAGCCCAATAGGCTTTATGCTCATTTCTATGGGTAGGTGCTAAGTTTTCCCAAAGATCAACCTTTAAGCAGTTATACCAATAGGCTTTTTTAACGCAGCTCGGTTTTCCCCATAAGGCATCATCTAACCTTATTACCCAATCCTTTCTAGATATACTCATGGTTTTCTCTAAGATTCTCTTCATTTTCCTATTAGATATCTCTATTTGGCTGCTTGTTTAGGGATGATAGGGGTAGATACTTTGTACTTCAATCCATATCCAGTTATTAATGAAATAAAAGCTATGTTGCAAAAGTGACTATCTCAATCCCTAATAATTATCCTAAGTATTCCGAATCTAGTAAAAATATTTTTCTTTAGGAATTTTAGAACTACTTTGCATTTCATATGGGGCTAGCAATGGCATCTACTCACTTCGAGACATAATCTACAGTCATTGTTATGTATTGGTTGCCAAAGGATTGTGAAAATGGTCCAATGAAGTCAATGCCCTATACATAAAATAATTCCACCTCAAGAATGTTGTTCAATGGTATCTCATATCTCTTAGAGATGTAACCCACTCTTTAACATTTAACACACATTTTCACATATAAGAAAACATCTTTAAAAACAATAGGCTAATAGAAACTAGATTGTGGTACCTTAGATGTTATTCTTGTGCTCCCAAAGTGGCCTCCTTATTTTGAAATGAGACAATAGTAAAGAACACTTTCAATCTCCTCATACAGGGGAATATTATTAATACATCATCACTGCATTCTTTGAATAATTAGGAGACATTCCAAAAATATTTTTTGTTTCGTGAAAGAATTATTTTTGTTGATGTGTTAATCTTTTAGGGATGATTTTGGCATCAAGGAAATTGGCTATGTCGATAAACCATGACATGTCTACCTGTGCTATTGTCGATAAACCATGACATGTCTACCTGTACTATTGATAATAACTGTTCAGTCAAAAAGGTGTCTCCAATAGTTACATTATCCCCCATTTCGACTTATTTTTTTAATCTAGAGAGGTGATTTTTATCTCATATCTTTAGATCAAATATTTGCAATAATAGTACCCATCTTTGTGAACCTAGATTTGATATCTTTCTTAATCATAAGGTAATTGATGGATGAATGATCCGTATAGACAATTAGTACAAGTTGCTTTTCTGTACATAGTGGCATTGTTCATTTGTGTATAAAAATAAAGAGAGATATTCTAATGATATTAGTTAATGAGCTGAAAAATTAAAATAGCTATTTGTTTATATTCAATATCTTGTATGCCTTGACTTTGCTCACGAAACCAATTATTTACATAATACTCTTTCTCAGGGATAATGAGGAGAAACTTATCGAAGAAATAATTAAAAAGATTTCAGATTCACTGGATTTGATTAGAATGGATTCTTCTCGGACAGAGGATATTAGGCAATATTTGGACATAAAATGGGGTGATTTTTACACAATAGGGATAATGGGAAAGAAGGGGATAGGGAAGTCCACCATTGCACAAGAAATATTTGAGAGTGTTTCTAAGCAATTTGATGCTTCTTGCTTCCTATCCAACATCAAAGATGAATGTTCTAAAGTAGACGGTCTACTTTTTTTGAAGAAGATTCTCTATCAACAATTGCTGGGCATTAGTGTGGAACTGAACTTGTTGAAAACTAACGAGGGAGTTAATAATGTTCTAAGAAATAAACTTTGCTCTAAAAAGGTGCTAATTATCCTTGATAACATTGATGATTCAAGCCACGTAGAAGCTTTGGTTGGAAAGTATGGTCAAGGCAATACTACTTCTCATTTTGGTAGAGGGAGTAGAATCATCATAATATCTTCAATTGAAAGTTTGTTGGATAGAGTAGATAAGACATGTGAGGTTAAAGAACTTGGTTTTCATCAAGCTAAGGATATCTTATTAAGGAAAGCCAGAAGGGAACACCTTGATGGTGAATTTAAGTACTTGGCTACAGATATTATAATTAGTAATGATGCTTGTCGCTTTCCTCTAGTTGTTAATGTTCTGGGATCCTTTTTGTATCGGAAACAACAAAAAAAATGGACGGAAACAATAGATAAGCTAAAAAAGCTGAAAAAAGCTGATCCTCAAGATATTTATGGTCCACTTGAGATAGGAATTAGTGGATTAAGTAAATCTCAGGAACAAATTTTTTTGGACATTGCATGTTTCTTTAGAGGCGAGGACCAATATCGTGTAAGAAAGATATTACAAGGTTGTGGTCGTACAAATAATGAAATAAATTACCTCCTTGCCAAGTCCCTCATTACTATTGACGGTACTAAATTTTGGATGCATGATTTGTTACAAGAAATGGGTCATAAGTATGTTTGTAAAAGACCCAAGCGTAGCAGATTCTGGCAATACAACAAGGACGTGCATCACATATTTGTTAATGATACGGTAAACAATATTACTACCCTACGTATCTTATTATATTTAATATTATCACACATCTTTTTATTTCTTATTTAATTATAAATATATATATATATATATATATATATATATATTGCACGTATTTTGAATTTTTAATTTACAAATAAAAATTTACTAATAATTTTTTAAATAGCATAAAAGCTTTAAAAAAATATTAGATTAAGAGTTTTGGGAAATTAAACAAAAAAAAATAATATCCCTAATTAATACATTTTTACTGTTAAAAAAATTAATATATTTATTTAATTAATTATATTTCATTTATATCTAAGCTCATTTTTCTCGTCATTTATTTGATTTGAAAAAAAATCGCAAGATTTAAGGTAGACTAATTCACAAATGTTTCAAATGTTTTTATCTTGGAATAAAACATAGACGATGTATAAAAGTGAGCAAAGAAAATAGATACCTCGTGATAACATAAATAATAAAAACATAAATCTAAATTCAAAATCTCACCGTCTAATAATTTCTTTATTTAATAAAAAGGGGATTTTATTTACTAAAAAAAAATTTAATTTTTCTTTTTAAAAAAAAGTAATAAAAACATATATCTTGTATTTACATTGAGTTATAAGTAGGTTTAAGTGTAGAGACTCTCCTTACTTTATCCAAGTTTATATTTAGGTTTTTAAACATTTTTTTTCAACAATTCAATCCTTAAATTTTTTAATTTCTATAATTATATCTTAAATTTTTATTTTTATCCCTAATCGATTGTCAACTCATCATTTTTAATTTAAAGATAAAATAAAAATTTAGGATCTAAGTTTAAAAATTAAAAAATTTAGAGACTAAATTATTGAAAAAAAGTTTGAAAACCTAAACGTAAAAATTCAAAAATTTAGGGATTAAATTGTTGAAAAATAAGTTTGAGGACCCTAAGTATAAACTTAGACAAAATTTAAAGATTGAATGTGTCTTTTACTCTAATTTATGAGTTAAATATTATTAGACTTTTAATTTATTACTCTATTATATTCCATTTTTGACTTATATATATATATATATATATAAATGACAATTTTGTTAAAAACATCACAAATCATTATTTATATTTTTATATATATTGTATAGATTTACACACAAATTAAAAAAGAGCAATCTAATTAGAAAATATTATTGTAAAAAGGAAAAACTGGCTAAATATTCATACGAGTCCATTGTAACCTTAACAAAAACAATATAAGACATTTAATTGACCTCGAGCTAGCATAAAAAACAAGTATACGAATTTTCACTAAGATGATATTACAATGCAATAAATATTTCTTTCATTGTTCTTTTTATTTTCTAAAACTTTAATTTGAGTCTTTCTTTCCTTGTTTAATTACTATTTCCCTTGATGTAGCAAAAAAAAAAAAAATCCTTTTAAGAAAAAGATCTTCGATGATCAATTCGTTTTGGTACAGGAAACTATAAGTGTAGAAGGCATATCATTTGAAAAGAAAGAGATAGAGTTGGCTGCTGATGCTCACATAAGTAATACTGGTGCCATATTTTCAAAGATGTGTAACCTAAGATTGTTGAAAATCAAAAACATAGAAACTTCCAGAGATATAGAACGTCTTTCCAATGAGTTGAGGCTTTTTGAGTGGCATAATTTTCCTTTAGAATGTATGCCACCGAATTTCAATCCAGAAAACCTTGTTGAGCTAAGCTTGCCAAACTGCCACATTAAACGATTATGGAGTGAAAAGGTAAAATTATATAATTTTTCATCTACTCACTATCCTGTATCCTCGCTTTTAATTTCAGTGAGCTCGAAAAAATAATTACTCTTTTCCTTTTTTTCTTCTCCCTCTACCTCCCCTTTTTCTTTTCAGATTTTAATGCATAAGCTGAGAGTAGTTGATCTTAGCAATTGTCAATACTTGACTAGCACCCCGGACTTTGGTATAATTGAAGTCCCAAATCTTGAGATGTTAATCCTTGAAAATTGTCAAAGCTTAGTAGAGGTTCACTCATCAATTGAAAAACTCCAACATCTCATTTTGTTGAACATGAAAGGATGCAAAAATCTTAAGAAACTTCCCAGTTCAATCAGCTTGAAGTATCTCAGGACTTTTATTCTTTCAGGATGCTCAAAACTCAAGAAGTTACCATATATGGGTATGAGAAGTTTATCCAAACTTTATTTAGATGGGACGGCTATTGAGGAGCTCCAGACGAATTTAGTGAACAGCTTGAGTGATCTAGTTTTGTTAAATCTAAGAGACTGCAAGAACCTTTTAACTCTTCCAAGCTTCATTTGTAGTTTGCAATCACTCAAACAACTCATTTTAGCTGGCTGCTTACGCATTTCAGAATTGCCAAAAGATATTGGGAACTTGGAACAATTGGAGGTGCTTGATGTAAGTGAAACAAAAATAAGGAAAGTGCCTTCCTCTTTTAAGAATTTGAAGAGCCTTAAACAACTATCTTTTCGGGGAACTAGGTGTAGTTTGTGGCTATCAGTCTTCTGCAATTGTTACTTGCTAGATGAAGAATGTTTGCAATCCATATGCTTAGACTTTCCTGACTGGTTCTCAAAAATGTTTCAAGTTATTGGAGATCTGTGTGCCGTGCAGTATTTAGATTTAAGTGAAGGTAGTTTCATGTGCATACCGAGAAACATCTTTCAATTTTCTGAGCTAAAAGTGCTCAATCTGTCCAAGTGCATCAACCTACTGAGGTTGCCAAAATGTCTACCACCATGTCTGAGATGTATATATGCACGGGATTGTCCAATGTTGACAACTTATCGAAGTGATGTTACAATTTGGACTTCTGACGAGAGATTCGTCTTCATAGATTGTCGAAAATCAGACAACAGAACAATGTTAGAGCATCCAACACCTGCAATCCATGATGATCAACTTTATCCTGAATTCATTAAGGTCTCTCTCTCTCTCTCTCTCTCTCCTTTTGAGATGCATAAAACCTATTTTTCCTTAAATATATGTGCCATGTTAGTTTCTGTTATATAATTATCTTTTTAATGTTGACAAGTGAGATTGCTCTTCCTTGCATTTAGGATCAAATTGATCAGAAAAAGCAATTTGAAATTCATTTTCCCTTTAATGGGATTCCAGACTGGTGTAATCATTCGTGCAGTGAGTCATCAATAACCTTCCAGCTTCCTAGTGATGGTACTCTGATGGGAATTGTCTTGTTTATTGCCTATGAACTTGATGGTGTCGATGACAATAATTATTTGGAGTTAGAACAAGCTCAATGTTCTTTCGACACCATGGATGATCGTCTTAACAATACTATAATCTTTGACATCTTCATTGGTAGCTGTCCATCTCATGGGGCCCTTATATATATACCACGAGGAAAGTTTGCCGGGCAACAATTGAGTAGAGCAAGTTGTTCAATCAAAGCTTCATTTTCTACAAAGAGATCTAACGTGAAGGTGAAAGAGTGTGGGTTTCGTAATCTAATATCAGATACTGACTCTGCAATATTTGCTCAAGATTTAATGCAATCTGCTAAGGGATCCCGCATACAATTCAAGTGAAGTCCACAATGATGGGAATGCAAGTTCAAGTATTAACCAAGGCAGGACCGTTGACTTGGCTAATGAACCACAAATAAGATATGAACAGTCAGTGATCCCTAAAGCATATCAGGTCAATTACTGTACTTGTCTTTCTCAACTCTTGTCTTTTTATTATCTCGTCTATAAAAACTTGTCTTTTTATCTTTATGGTTTACCTATGCCAGGCTTTACAGGAACCCAAAGCTCGTCAGGTGAGTGTAGATTCCAAAGACATGGTGCAACTTCTCTGAGGAACTCGTCTTGCATTCGTGTCAGGCCAACACAAACAAAAACTTTTCCAATTAAAATATTCATTGCCCGTCAACTCCGTTTAGGGTCCAAAGAGAGAAAGTCAAGTGAATCTCTTGTGATGGTTTAAGAGCCATTTCCCCCTATGATTTTCGCAATATTGTTCCTCAAATGAGTTTCACAAACAAATAAGGGTTAGGTTTATGCTTTTTCTTTCCTCCTAATTCATCGGGTTAAGTACTTTAGTTTATCGTTTTTAAAAAAAAATTCACATTTTTTACCGTATTTTCAAAAGATATTATATTAATCATGTAATCTTTTAGCTATTATAAAAAAAAAATTGTAATAAATTAATGACAATATCTTTTTATCTTTAACATTTACTCTTAGATCATTTAGTTCCTTTAAAATATGATATGTGTTAAAATAATTGATTATGTCTTTAATTTTTAATAAAAATTATTTTTATTAAAATTAATATTTTTTAATTAATGTGTCAAACAATTAAATTTTTCTTAAATGAAATAAATTAATAATCAAAATAAGACGAGATTTTAGTTATTTGTTATTTATACGGTGATTTTTATGAAATATTATAGATGATAAGCATGGTAGATGCATTGTGACATCTAACTAGGTTGGTATTCCTATAGTATCATTATCGTCTTGCCTTTAATCTACGAGTATTGTTAAACATGAAAAATAAATGAAAAGCGTTTGTATAAACCAATCCTCAGTAAAACCTATAAATAAGTTTTTCATTAACATCTAAATAAAATAAATAAATAAGTCTTTCGTTAGCATTTAAATAAAAAAAAGAACTAACAAACAATGGAGCATGCAATATTATCCTCCTTATAAATATGAAAATCTATAAGAGCAATCTTATCTAAACAATTAGCCCAAGTAGAATATCATCTTCATAAAACTAAAAGTAACCAAGTCCAAAAAATAGTGATGACATATGCAAAGTTCGACTCCAACCAAAGCTTCTGACATCCAAAGGTGTTGGTATACATAATCGCGTGAATAGTTAATAAGACATAATTTTGTTCATAAAACTCATAATTTTTATTTTTTCATAAAGAAATATATAAAAATTTATAAAGAAAGGAGTAGAAGAAGAAATACAATCAATCTATTGAATTGTAGTATCAATCTTTTCTTAAATTTCTACCAAAGTTATATCTTTTTTTGAATTTTTATGTGTTTTCTCTCTTCTTGGCTCTAAAAACTGATAAAAATTATATTAATTATAACTTTATAGGGTTTATGGGGGTGATTATAGGGTGAAATATAGCTTAAGTGGAATATAGACCGTCAGATCAACTTCAAATCAAGGGTTGAGATGAAAAAGAGAAAAATTAATAGCACTAGCTAATAGGAGAGTGACACATGGCATGCAAAACTTAGTGGGAGAATCAAAGCATGACTTGTGGTGGGGAATTCTAGTCTCGATTAATGTTTGTTGAGTCATCGACACGTAGCACAATATGATTCGTGATTATGGATGATGTGGCACACAAGTGAAATGACTAGACGAATCAAGTGAAGCCACGTGTCAATCGTGTTGACCAAACGTCGAACTCAAAATGAACTTTGTGTTGATATGTGGTATAATGCCACATCACACTACACAGGCAGCGATCTTTGATTAGGCATCTTTATTGGCGTGGCTTGCCCAGTAAGCTTCTATGCTTACGTGGAATCCACATGACAACTCCTAATTGGTCATGCATTTAAAAGTCATAAAAATCCCAAAAATTATATTTTTACCCCTTTTTACTATAAAGCTCATATTTTAGTATTTTTAACCCTAAAAATACTACTTATGAATAAAAAGGGGAAATATTAAATAAGAGAAATGCACCGATAACTATACCTTCATAGAGTTATCACACACCCAAACTTAACTTTTTTCTTTTTCTCAAGTAAAGCTAAGTCTGACTAAATAAAATGATATGGGTAGTATATTCATATATATATATATATATATATATATATATATTAACACATGCATATTTAATGAAAACTATCTCACTCAAAAATCGTACAATTTTATGACAAGAAGGTTTACATATTCATTAATCAACGTTAAATCAATATAAGGATATGCCAGATTTTTGACAAATTGATTTATGTGTATGTGTTACACATGATATCATCCAATGCACTCATGAAATCAACCTATATGAACATGTTAACCAATTCAATCTTAGAACAAGTCTCATAAGTCTATTTTTCACATCCTTTGTCACTAATATAAATATGTACTTAGCTAAAGATCAATAATGACTTTACATGCTTGTCATGTAAGGCTTAAGTGAGGGTCGATAAATGAAGACATTTAGGCTTTTTTCACACTTTAGTTTTCTTTTTATTCATCATGCACTTTTTAACTACAATTAAGCTTTAACTTAATATTTTAGTACACTATCTTATCATTCTTTTCATATTATTTTATTTCACATCTTTTTTTGTAATTTCACAACAACCTCAAACTTATTTTCAATTTTATTTTCTTTTTTTTTAGAGGGATAATTAGGTTGTGAGTTTTTTTTTTATATAGGATGCATTATATTTCACCTCACTCTATAGCATAACACATGATTATATATTTTTATTTTCATA
Source organism: Hippophae gyantsensis (assembly GCA_030763125.1). NCBI lineage: Eukaryota > Viridiplantae > Streptophyta > Magnoliopsida > Rosales > Elaeagnaceae > Hippophae > Hippophae gyantsensis. The sequence goes on from CM061030.1 coordinate 16,442,145, forward strand.
CAAGCTAAAGGTGTAAAGGTAAAGGTAATGCTTATTAGTTAGGAATAAAATATAACTTAAAGATACGAAAGGTTTTTTGTTAGGTTTAAATAAGTGACTAAAGATATTGACAATAGTTAGCTTGAAATGCTCAATCAATCAAAATAAGGCCTAAAACATCTCTTTTGCTAAATACTATTTAGGATTTTACCTCAAGGGATGATCAAATAGATTTTAAAACCTAGTAAATCTCATTAAATTGCATAACTCACTACAATTTTCCCTCCATAAGAACATAAAAATCAATCATGAACATGTGTATAAAAATTTGAATCAATTCAATTAAAACTAGCAAGCATATCACATGATTAATGTAAGTATCTTAACAAGTATGTTACATTCCTCATCCTAGTCATGATAACCAATTTTAATCATTGAGTTAATCCGTTTTATATCAAGCATGCATGCATTTAGTTTCTATATATTTATCAATTTTTAGTCAAATCATGATTAAAAACATCCTAAAAAGTAAAAACTAATTCCCTAAAAATTGAAAATGCATACTAAATATTAAAATAGAGAATGAAGTTCCCTCTCCTAAACTTAAATTGCACATTGTCTCGTGCACATATAAATATAAAAAAGTAAAGGGAAAGAAAACTTCCTTAGTCTTGGCACATCACATCTATCTTTGAAATACTCAATCTTGTTGCATTATTGCTCTCCACCTTAATTCACCTACAAAACAAAAACAATGAAAATATAAGTAAAATAACGTTGGGTTGCCTCTCAACTAGCATCATGTTTAATGTCCTTGACTAGACAATCATATCAATTCTTAAGGTACATCCCTCTGTGTCCTTTTACTTTTGAGTTTTCCTAGAAACATGTTAAGTCTTGATTTATTCAATAATACTTTATGTTTCGATTTAAAAACATGGTGCTTAATTCTCTTATCATGTCATATTTTTATATTATTTTTGTATTATTTGACATTTTTATATGCATTTCATCGTAACTCATCCAACTTATGTATTTCTAGCATCTTTTTCACTTCTTTATTGGAATCTTTTGCTTGCCTACTTCATTGGAAATGGTAGGATAAATGTGTGTGGTCTAGCCATGATGGCTCTTCAATAGATAATTTGACCTTAGATCTTGTTTCAAAACTTTCCAAAAACACCTTTGATTCACATATGAGAGGTGTATCCTCCAAAAAGTTCACATAGTTCACAAATATCAACTTTTGATTCCTAACTTAGAAAACTCGATGAAAGTTTAAATTAATAGTCCCGTTAAATAGTTTATTAATTCTTAAGGATTAAAGCATAATTTGGTTAACTATCAATTACTGATCCAGGCAAAAGGATTTAATTAATAATTGATTCATAACGAAAGTGATCCTTACCTTGGATGATTTCTTATAAAAAGTGAAGAATCAATCATCTTAATTCATATTTTTAATAACTTACTTAATATTGAACAAGCATAATTAACTAGCTAATGTATTTCATAAACTATCCACTACATGATAAATGTTTAATGTCTAAATGTTTATTGAATCTATTTTTATTTTTAGGTCATTAGTTTAGATCTTCAAACTCAAACTTTGTGACAAAATATTTAGGTTTTATTTTCATTTTTAAAAATTTATTGAATTATTTAAAAATCACATGATTCATCTTTAAATATACTTATCATTTTCTATAAATAATTCGTACATTTGTAAACTATTTTATAAATCATACAAAAATTGTAAGCTTAATTTTAGCATATCAAGTTTTTGATATTTTTGCTAAATATACTGACAATAACACTAAAAACTATATAATATTTATAAGTATCAAGTTTTTGGAGTTTTTGTTGAAGAGAAGTAACGTTTTAAATTATTATTATCAAAATCTTAAAAACATTTTGTATTATAAATATTGTGATTTTTATTTAAAATTTTATAATATTTAGGTTATTAATTAATTTTGAAAATTTTAAATTCTAAACTTTTTCTATTTTTTAAAACACAAAAAATATTATTTTTAAACTTTTTTTTCTTATATTTTAAAAAAAATAAATAATTTTTTTATTTAATAATAATAATAAAATCTTAAATTTTTCTAAGATTTTACTTATATATAAAAAATAAAATAAATAAAAATTTTAAATTTCCCTTCTTTTATTTTTAATTTAATTTTCTTATCTTAAAACAATTCCTTTTCTTTTATTTAAAATTTTAATTTAATTTATTTATTAATTCTTTTATTATTTTATTTCTTTTACTTTATGTTTAGTATTTTTGTGTAATAAATTATTTATTGTATAATTTATTTTCTTTTACTAACATGTGTATCATTTTATTCTTTTAATTTCTAAGTGTTTATTATTTTTATGTACAAATATGTAATGTATTATAGACTTTTATATTTGTTTCATCTTTTTAGTTTTATACTTGACATGTGAATTTAATTTTTGTTTTAAAAAGTTTACATGAGTTAATAGGTCACGAGAGTATCCTCTCACACCATATAAAAATAATATACATAGAACTAATAGACTCTCAAGAGTGTTGAACTTTATAGTCCAACAAACTTTTGTAGAACAAATTTATGATCTAAATCTTAACTCTTTACATCAAATATGAGAAAAAATTCATCACTAAGGAAACCACAACGAAAGAGTATGTAAGGTTAGTAATTAGTATTGTTACTGTGACAATCCAACTGGATAAAGTTGTTCGGAATTATGAATTAAGAAACATTGGTTTTTTCATGTTATCTTCTTGTAATAGGTTACACAATGAAGACTCAGTTGTATTTTATTAGAGATATTTACGCAACAGTTCAAACATTCTCTTATGATGTATTGAAGATTAACGGTGTTTTTATTACATCCTTAAAGACTGGGCATATTGTTGGTAATGATGTTCTTCCAACTGTCAAAGCCTTTTTCAGGTTCAGTACTATTTCTACAGATATGAATTACACCTTTAATCCGTTAGTTCCTAAAGTTGAGAATCCCACACACTTAGCCCACCCAAGACTGATTAACTTATGTTCTGCAATTGGGTTGGCATTTTTCTAAAAATGGACACTATTCCATCAAGTCGGGATATAAAAGAGCTTTAATACTAGAAGTGGGTGTTTGGAGAGGGCAAATAAAAGGGCAATGCAACTATAGAACTTTGAATGGACATTTTGGAAGTGAATCTGGACTCTTAAGTTGCCTAGTAAATTTGAAAATGTTTTATTGGTAATGTGCAACTGACATTCTGGCAACCAACTCAAATCTTATTCGGAGAGTAATGCAAATGGATTCTACTTCTCCTCTATGCCTTGAAGAAGCTGAGAGCTCTAAACATCTTCTTGTGGATTGTCAAACTTCTGTTGAGATCTTCTCCCAATTGGGTCTTTTATCTAAGTTCATACCTACATTTACAATATCTAAGATTGGATGAAGTTACTTTGAAGTAACTGGAAAGACATGATGGACGAATCTTATTGTTTTTTGGAAGACGCAAAACGGAAAGATTTTGAAGAAAAAGACTAGTTGATTAATGAAATAATGTTCCCACCCTACAACTAGTAGATTTTTTTACATTTTAATTATAATTATAGACTATTGCTAATTTTTTTTAAAAACAAAATTACATTATTGCACGAAACTTTTGAAATTCATAATTAAATGTTCATAATAAAAAAATTAAAAATTAAAAATTAAAAACAAAATTATTCTATGTTAATTTAGATAATAGTATGTATAATAAAATATTTAACTCACTTTTATATATTATAATTTTAATTATTTTATTAAGTTCATTGATATTGTGATTTCTTAATAAGAACAAGAAAGATACTTGATAGGGTAGATAGTTAGTAGTTTTAATCTTTATTTCCCTATTGATATAGCCAAGTAGTAGAATTGCATGCATTCCAATAAAACTTGTATCGATATGGACAATATCTCAAGTTAATTATATATGTGATGAGCATTTAAGTTGTTTTTCCTAATTTTAACAACTTTATGCGTTGGTTGATACCGTGCTTTCTTTAAAAAAAATTCCTCTCTCTAGTTTGTGGCTCTGCTATAGTGCAGTGGTGGGAGTGTAGTGTGTAGAGTAGGAGAGAAGAGAGTGGAGATCAAAGAAAGCGAAAAACTGAAAACAGGCAGATAAAGTTAGGGTTACGGTTTCATATTTGACATTAAGATGACGACTGTAGATCAGGGCAATCTCAGCTTGGACGAACATATTTCACAGCTGACGCAATGCAAACCACTTTCCGAACCCGAGGTTTTCCTAGCCATCTTTTTCTACCATTTCTTTTACGTTTTCTTCTTCATTATCTGAAATTTTCAGGCATTGTGTTTTTCCCATTACCCTGATTTGTATTTCTTTTTTATTTTCGACGATTTTGTTTCGGGTAATGATTCTAAATTAATTTTACTGAATAGATGCATATGGTTTGTGTTTTCCTTGTTGTCTCGGAAGATCTGTTCTGGGTTCATTTAAAGCAACTGATTTAGAAATTCGAGTAGAATATCTTTGGTTATTTTCATGATTGAAACAGGATATTTACAATTTAGGATCATGGGATTTTTTGGGTCTTTTTTTGTTGTATTTTTTTCCAAGATTGGTTGTGGTGAACCTGCTTCATTTTTCTTGTATCCAATTTTCCATTTAATGCTTGTATATTATGTGGCAATTGAAAAATCTGGGCCTTGCTTCTTATGAATTATTCGAATTCTTTTGTAGAAGTGGCACTTTAGCTTCTCATTTTATATTACCGACATGGGTACATTGATTTTCATGAATTACTTACAGTTTGAGCATAATTCAAAATGAAGATGGTTACTGTGAAGTAGAAAACTAAAACAATATTATTGATGCATTCTCTTATTCGTGTCCATTACCACGTATGATGATATTGAGTATGCAACAAACATGCACCATTGCTTTTGTGGATTTAGGTCAGAGCCTTGTGTGCGAAAGCAAAGGAGATACTTATGCAAGAAAGCAACGTTCAGGTATTTCGCATCCCTCTTCCATCTTAACCAGTGGAATTGGAAGCAACTCATAGTGGAAAGCAACCCATGTCCCTTTTCTTTGTGTTCTTTTTAAATTTTGCCAAATATTTGAATTTAGGAGTTGTAATGCAGGACTCTTATTGTGAAATTTATCCAATTACATATCATTGTGTAGTAGGGGTCCATTGTTTTTTCTTTCCTCTATGTGCACGTTGAAATAATAATCCCGTGTCAATCACTTGTATCATTTGCTCCTTCTATTTTTATTTTTTATATGTAAGAGTCTAAAAGATGCCTCTGTGAGGTTTTTCTCATAATGCAGTATGGATCAAGGTTGTATACAGAATTTACGCAATGACTTCTTTTGTTGTGATATAGGGTACTGCAAGAATGGAAGGCCCTCATTTTGTTTATCTTTTTTGTTTTTATTTTTTTATATTTTGGTTTGGTATGATTTTATTTTTTAAAATTAAGAAAGGTTTAATGATCTGTTTTATTCTTTGGGGAATGGGAGAATGTTCGATGTTTTATCAAAGTTGAATTGAGCCTCACATTACAGTGCTATAATTAAGAACCAGATACCTGTTTCCATGTTAATGATGCGCACATCACAATTTTATTTATTTGTTTATTTTGGTCCTATTAATAATTTCAATCAGTTCCTATGCTCCATCATTGTTAAAATTAAGATTAATTTTGTTTGTGTCTTTTTAATCTTCTTGGGTCCAGGAATCTCTTTTGCCTATTGATTATATAATCGCAAGTTTAAACTTTGCTTCCTTGATACTGCCTCAATTTCTTGTTTGCAGCTATGTATGAATTGGATTTGTGGCTGAATTCTTTGAGCTTGTTATGCATTAATCGCAAGTTTTCTTTCTTGTCTCCAGCCTGTTAAAAGCCCTGTGACTATTTGTGGTGATAACCATGGGCAATTTCATGATCTTGCATAACTTTTCCGAATTGGAGGAAAGGTAATGCTTGTCCCAACTTCAAGGCTTATATGCATTGTCAAGTGTTATTTGCTTTGGTATATGCACATATAGGCCTGATGGTAGAACAATAGATATACCCAACATTTGGAACTTTAATATGATTGAAAAGTGATAACATGGTAGTACATGATAAGCTCTTAACTCAAACGACCAATATCTTCTTCAAAGCTTCACATCGTATCTTCCCAACTGTTGTTGGAGACGTTTTACATATTGCCGTCGTTCATCATTGAAATTCTGTAATAATTCTTCTCTCCATTAGCATCTCAAATCTAAAACCACTCCTTTCATATTTTGCTCTCTATTTTCTGTTCTTTTTTTTTGGGGCAAAATACTTTTGTTTTTCCATATCCAAGTTTCAGTTTTTTTACTGTTCATGGGTCAAGTGTTTTCTTGCAGATTTATGAGTTTTATTCTTTCTCTACTTAATTTCATGTCTTTAATTTGCTTTCTCTCTTTATTGGCTGTTATATCTGATTAGATTCCTTCCAAAGCTTTTTCATGTTTACAATAACTTCGGCATCAGTAGAAATTCTGTTTGACCTCGTCCAAGCTTTTTCTAGGCCAATGGATATGGGTCTTGAAGTCTAAATTAGCTTTTGAGATTACTTTTTCACCTATAATTACTAAGGGCTCGTTTGAGAACCATTTTAATTCCTAATTCTCAATTTCATTTTTTCATATTTTACAAATTTTGAATCTAATTACATTTGATAAATCATTTTGAATTTCTATTTTTTAAATTTTGAAATTTAAAAAAAGTCAGTTTTGAATTGAATTTCTATTTTTTTATTTTATTTCTTGGAACTAAAAATTAATAACCCAACTATACATAACCTTGCTTAAAATGATTGAAAAGCCAAACTTTAATGAAAAATTATAAAAAATAAGTTTGTAGTTGAATTTTAGAGCTTAGTAAGTTGAAAATTGAAAATCAGGAATTGGTTATATTAAACAATCTATATCTAATTTTTATTTTTTAGTTTTAAAAACTAAAACTAGAAATTGTTTATCAAACCTTTTTTTTAATTTTGAAATTGAAAATTTAATTCCGAAACTAAGTAAATAGAAATTTGAAATTGAAATGGTTAGAAAATATGGCCTAAATATCTTTATGCATATTAGCATTATTATTTTAAAATATTAAAAAATTATTTAAGCATATGTTAGAAAGTTGAAAATTGAAAATCAGGAATTGGTTATATCAAACAATCTATATCCAATTTTTATTTTTTAGTTTTAAAAACTAAAACTAGAAATTGTTTATCAAACCTTTTTTTTTAATTTTGAAATTGAAAATTTAATTCCAAAACTAAGTAGAAATTTGAAGTTGAAATGGTTATAAAATATGGTCTAAATATCTTTATGCATATTAGTATTATTATTCTAAAATATTAAAAATTTATTTAAGCATATGTTATTGTGTATTTAGAATATCACCAAATATCATACAATATTCTTCAATTTGTTCGCTCAAAGGTTGTACAAATATAGTGCAATACACTTTGATATGATTCAATTATCTACAATTAGATTTATCTTATCCGATATGGAGTACTAAACTAGTTTGAGTTTTGTGTTCCTTTTCCTATTCCTGTTTCATTCACTTATGTTTGTCCCCGGATCATATGGGTTTCCTTTATTCATGTAATTTTGTCTATATTCATCTTTTCATGGCTTTTTGCAAACTAAAAGATACTCAGATATTGTCCAAGTGTTATTTGCTTCAGCATATGAACATACAGAGCCTTCTATTCCTGTTCCTTTCATTTATGTATGTCCATGCATCATACAGAGTTTGTACCTTCCTGTAATTCTGTTTATACAAGAATCATTATGTTGAATATAAACACAATAAACAAAGGAGAAGAAATAATTGACTTCTAAGAGTTTTACCAATAGCATGGAATAGTTTTTTAAGGTTACAATTATTTCTTAGGCCAATGATAAAAATACAAGTTTTATGTCATTATCTGCTGTGATAGCTCATCCATTATTATGAATAGCTAGTATGATGAGCTTTATCATAAGAATCTTGGGAACTTTGTCATCATGGATCATCACTGAAGGTTTATCTGCTGAAGCTTTATTTTAAATGTTGAGATCTTTTTGTCCCCACTTGACTGTTTCACGATTTTTTTTATTGGAGCTTTCCTTTTCTCCAAGCTTTTTATATCCATTTTTAAACTTTATTTGTTATGTGACCATGCCCATCTTTGATAACTATGGCCTATTATGTAACAGTGTCCGAATACCAACTACCTGTTCATGGGAGATTATGTTGACCGTGGGTATTATTCAGTTGAAACTGTAACCGTGAGTTCCCATTTGATTTGAACTCATTAATATGGCATATTATATTGAGAATTTTATTGTAATACAGAATGTTCAATTTTATTTTTTCTTCAGCTTTTGGTGGCTCTAAAAGTGCGATATCCTCAAAGAATTACAATTCTTCGAGGAAATCATGAAAGTCGCCAGGTGATCAGTTATTCATTTCTCCTCATGCATGGTTTGTCTTCTTTGTAGTGCTGACCTTTCTTACCATGTATGTTATTTATTTGGTATGCAGATTACTCACGATTATGGATTTTATGATGAGTGCCTACGAAAGTGAGTGTCTTTTCTTTGTTAAATTTTGGGCAACAGATATTTGCACTTGGTTTGTTAGATTTGCAATGTTCTGCCTGCACACTCTCTACACACACAAACACACTCATCTGAGCACACGTACAAGTCAAGCTTAGCTGGTTGAGCCTGACCAAGTCTTTTGGCACATGTCTCAGCAAACAATCGGGAAAAAAGTGTTAGTTAAAAGAAGTGTTTTGTAAGGTGATTCACTTTTAGTTTTGGTTATATTCTGGTAATGTGACTTTGCTGCTTATTGAATCCCTTGACCCTTTGTTTAGTTAATGTTCACAGGTATGGTAATGCTAATGTCTGGAAGTATTTTACAGACTTGTTCGACTTTTTTCCATTGACAGCATTGGTTAGTGAGATCCTGTTCCTTTCTATCCTTATTTCTTGTATGGTTTAGTGTCATTTACAGTTCTATCTTGAGTGTTCTATTGTACTCTTTTGGTGACGATAAACTATGCTTACCAGTTCATTTTCCTTTTTGTTATAAACTGAACATGCTAGTATAACTTGTAAGATCTTTTGATTTTGGTCAAGAGGACTTAGAATGCCAAGATTCTAATCCCCAAGCCTGCCCAAACTGTCGTGACTCAAAAATTTGAGGACGTGATTAATAAAAAATTAAATGAGGATTAATACCACAAGATTAAATAAACAGGAACATGACAAGGTCGGAAAAGTTTAGATAATTATAAACATGAATAAAGACTTGGAACAATAAAAGTATAGATAAAACACCACAAAATTTGGTCCGGGTAAATAAAATAAGTTCATGAAATATTCACATGAGACCGATTTGTAGATTAGCCTGTAGAGTTAAAAGAAAATAGGAAGTTTAAGGGAAACAATTGAAATGAAAATTAAATTCCATAATCAAATAATAGGAAATGAAATCATAGTAAGGCTCGGCCTGCATGCCACACTACCACAGTATATTTTAAAAATAATAATCCATAACTCTTTCCCAATCTCTCAATTACAAAAAAATTACATAATGGACACTCACTCCATTGTCCAAATGATCTTGTCGACTCCAAGTTATCTACTACTCGTCGTTTGGGAAGATGGAAAGTAAAGAATGAGCTTGTTTCCAGTAGAGTTACTCCGATATATAAATTAAACAATCATTTTTGTTAATATAGCCAAATACATTAATAGTCATTAAACAAATATATTCAGCTACATAGACGATTTTATATCTGAAAATGGATACCTTGTAATAATAATTAACTTAAAACCAAACCGTTTGTATGAAACCAGTTTGTAAAATTTTAATTCAGTAATAAACCAAATAACTCCTGGGGTGAGAATGAATAAACCTTTGAACACTTAAATACCAAATCACCAAGGTAAACTATACTAGTAAAAAAAAATCAACATGAAAAACATATATGCATATACCTTTGATCCCTCATTTTCTGTCCAAGAACGAGTTGTCTCGTGTTTTAGGACTATCACTTTTATACTCTCTATCCTGTCCCAGGATAGACCATCCTGTGTCCCAAGATGTAGTCTCGTGTTCTAAGATTATGTGCAAACCTTGAGGTACAATCCTCGGCTTTACCACTTTGATATCAAGCACATATATCGAAAAATACTTACACTAACACGTATAGAACACATTTAAAATATTATAACTTTTAAATCCAACATTCCTAAATATTTCATTTATATATCAGTATTATATATAAATTTAAAAATTTATGTTACAAAGTAAGTATTAAACTTTTAAACTTACCAAAGATTAGAAAACTTTTACGGACTTTATTCCTTATAAAATATATTCATAAAACTGGAATTCACATTTATACTAATTATTATGTTTTAGTAATATGTTTAGAACAAAATTTGGAGTAACTTTACCTCAAGAACTGTCCACTTGAACTCCGACTCTTGTCACAAAGTTTTCCTTTTTGGTGCCACATCATGGATCAAAATTTCATGATGTTAAAACTTTTACATTCACTAAATTGTTCTTATGACCCCCTAAATATAGAGATTTGAGTAATCACCCGATATCATTTGATAGACCTAATATAGGTCACTAATGTCATTCAAAAAGACTAAAATCTCATTTTCAATCTAAACATACCCGTTTTATTTTCTTTGACCATACACCATAATCGAAATTAAAGTCTTATATATAAACACTTGTTATTATAATCAAATCCAAGAAAAAAAACATTCAAGCTTAAAATAAAGTATCCTTTTTAATTTTAAAACATAATTTACCATCAAATCCTAATAATATAAGCATGCATAATATAATTAATTATTTATATTTTCTTATTAAGTACAATAATTAATTATTTTTAGATTTAATAAAATTCAAAATTTTTAAGTTTCAAAAGATGTTCGAAACATTTTAAAATAATCAATAAATAATGTGTTTGCTATATACCCAAACCAAAACCCAAAATTTAACAAAACTGCGGCCTAAAAAGGATAAAAACATCACTTTATTACAATAACTATATTTAATCCGAAATTTATTTAAAAATTCATGTCTATAAATTGTTTAAAACATGTGACTAAGAATTCAAAGAACTCTTGAAAATTCAAACCACATTCATTCTAAAAATTTGAAAACATACCATAAACCCACATGCATAAGTTCTAGTACACAAATTTGGGTAAAATAAATAACATTATATGAAAATATACTTAAATAGCATTAAATATCAGATTTTTACTTTTACCCATGACCAAAGAAAGATTTAGGGTTTAAATTCTAGAAACTTACCTCGGCCAAAAATGAAATGGAAGAGACAGGTGGATGATTGAAGAAAAAAATCCACTCTTCTCTTCTTTTCCCTTTTTCTTTCTTTCTCGTAGAACCTTCTACGTCCTCTCCTTTTTTTCCCCTTTTGTGTCTTTCTTTTATCTCTTTTAATTAAGCCCCAAAACTAGCCATGGTTTTGGAGTTTTTTTTCCTTTTTATTTTAGGTTTAACATGGAGTTTCATTTTTAACATCCCTTAGTAAAAAAACATGTGTTCATCATTCTTATAACGTAAATGAACATATGTTTTTTAACGTTTTACGAAAATGAACATATGTTTTTTAACGTTTTACGAAAATGAACATGTCTTTTTTCTGAAGGGGTTAAAATGAAACCATGTTTGAATATCTGAGTTATTTATGCATCGGATGGATTTTTTTAACTTAATCAAAATTGCCTATTTATCCTTAAATTTTTTAATTATTATTAAAATTACAAATTTTCCCTTAAACAAACACATTAATTACTCTACTATCTAATTTGAGATTTAGGTTCTCACACAAATAGCCTCCAACTTGAGTTGACAAGAAAAAGAGAACTAATTTTATGGTAATAAGGAGCAGCACTTTATTATTAAAAACACTTGATTGGAAGACAATTATAGATTTTGTTTCGAGGTTTTTCTTTTTATTTCCCGAGCTCAACATTAATTGGTCTGTTTTGAGAAACTGAAAATAATTTCTTTTGTATGGTCAAATAACATGATTAACTTTTTTCAACCTCTTGGTCTGTTCTTTTGTCATTCTTTAGGTTGAGTCGGAAATATTTTGTCTGCATGGTGGGCTATCTCCATCGATTGAGACCCTTGATAACATTAGGAGTTTCGACCGCGTTCAAGAAGTTCCTCATGAAGGGTCTATGTGTGATCTCTTATGGTCTGACCCAGATGATCGATGCGGCTGGGGTATCTCTCCTCGTGGTTCTGGATATACATTTGGCCAGGTGCAGTTCTCTTCTCTCCAGCCACATACTATTTTTTGTCTTTAACTGGACTCCTTGATATTAGGTGTTTCTTCATTTGTAATATCATTTTTGCAGGATATATCTGAGCAATTCAATCATACAAACAGCCTGAAATTGATTGCGAGAGCTCATCAGCTGGTTATGGAGGGGTTTAATTGGGCACATGTAATTTATAATGATTCTCACTTCATATGCATTTTGGTATTTTCTCTTTGTATATTGCTTAATTACTCGACCATCGGACTTTTTACAGGATCAAAAGGTTGTCACTATATTTAGCGCGCCGAATTATTGTTACCGCTGTGGAAACATGACATCTATTTTGGAAGTTGACGACTGCAGAGGACACACATTTCTACAGGTCTCTTTCTCACTCTGTCACTGTGCAGGCACAGTATGACATAAAACCAAAGTTGGGTTCAATCATGAAATATTTTCAAATATTTTGTTCTCAATGTTTGTTTAATGGCTATGGCTACTTCTCATATCAGTTGACAGACGTTTTTTTTTTTCAATTTGATGCTTCTTATTTTGCTGAGGAGGTTTTCATTATATTGTGACTGCAGTTTGAGCCAGCTCCAAGGAGAGGAGAGCCTGATGTAACTCGTAGAACACCTGATTACTTCTTATGATTCCTGTAGCACGGCAATACTGAATTGAGGTGTATGATCTTATTTATAAGATTTAAAATGTTGTCAATATCCAAGCTCTTTTACTTGGTGACAGAGGATTGGTGGGGGTGTCCTGATTGTGGGCAGGCAGAGCAGTGGAGCTTGCAACCAGGTTTTATCATTTCCTTTTCAGACATCAGAGACTTCGGAGTGCTTTTGTTTTGTTTAAATTATGGTTCAGTAGATAATTATATTCATCTCGATTTTTTTCTTTCTCGATCGTAGCCTTTAGAGATGGAACTTAGAGGTCTCAAACTGATTGTTATCTGTTTGAGGCGATATTTCCCATCAATTTCTTACCGTTGTAGGTGTACGGAGCTTTATTGTCAATTTTCTTTCATTCTTGTGCAACTTAATGGAAGCTCTTGTTGATTTGATCTGAGTTGGTTGACATTGGTTGAGTATATCAGTGTATAATCACATTCTATGCCTCCTTACCTGATGTAATATTTTAGAAAACTTTTAGGGCCGGTTTGGCCATTTTAGAAAACAATTGAGTTGTGTGGACATTATTTTTAAAAATTGTTTTTAAAAGAAAAAAACAGAAAACAGTAGTTGTCAATACGTGTGGTCAAATTGTTCTTTATTTAAGAACAACCCCAAATTGTTTTGATGATGGAACCCAATCAGTGTATAATTTTTTTTTTGAATTTTTTTATCGCACTTTATACTTATTAGAGAAATTGAAAATAATTTTTAAATAAACATGAAATTACTGAAACCAAAAAAAAAATTGTAGATTTCGACTTTTTATTGTTGATTTCGTCTTTTTCACACCCGCATGTCCACAATTCGGCTACCACTAAAAAAAATAATTTCAAATAGAACTTTCTAACATGTTAGTATTTACATTTTATATTTAATATTTTTTTGCGTTGCTCAACTATTTTCTTTCAAGTTTAAATTTATAACTACTTTTATAACATAATATTTATTTTTTTTACTTTTATTATTTTGTAATAGAAATAGATCCACGTAAAACTTCTTTATAATTAAATTATATATGTATACACTATAGACTTCATGATTGATATTTTTTTTACTTTTAATATTTTCAAAATTATTATATATTTATAATATATAGTATTAAAATTATAAATGTTTTGTGTCTTTGTTGGTATTTGCATGTAGTATGCATGTTATGATATGTTTTTGTGGAAAATTAATTGATAATTTTTATAAACAAAAAATAGAATTTTTTAATGCTCGTTGGGGTCTCGTCACCCTTGATAGTGTGTAATAGTTATTATTCTTGTTATTACCCTCGCCAAATGGTGGATGAGGCACTTAGATTACTTGAAATGTTTTATTAATGTTACTTTCTTTTGAATGGTTTAATAATTAGAAAAATGTGAGAAAATTCTATTGAATTTGAAACTTTTTATTTTCAAAAATGTAAATTATTTTTTTATTCTAGATTGCTAATAACTCGAGTGTTTTTAGTATTAGAGATTCGTGAATATTTTGAGCAAAATATGTTTGTTGGGATTGGGTTAATTAAAAGTGAATTAACATTCTAAGACTTAGATTAGTTGTTTAGGTCCTTTTGCTTTGGATAAGCCATATCTATAGGTTTCGCTTATACTAATTGTTGGTGATGATCGTACCACCAAGTGATGGTAGGGTTTTAGAAGGGAGTTGGATTCAACTTGGATCACTATAGTTATAGATGCAATTAGTAATGGCATTATAGAAGCAATGAGAGCATATGTCTTAGCTAATAGAAGCATTAGAATTATATTTCTATTGAGTCGTAAATTATTTTTATTTTGTTAGTGAATTTTTTGCTATCAAGTTGTTGTTATAAGCAACCCGAGGATTTTACTGCATATGCATGGATCTATATGAGTTTACCTCATTGTTTCGTTGTGTTTGCATGGTTTATGTTTAGTTAGTATAATCATAATTCTATCCAAGTATATACCAACATATGCAGATTTTATTGTGATTGAAAAATATTTATTTATGTTATCTCTTTCTTACTTTAAATTAATCTGTCTACTTATTTGATTAATTTATTATTGGTGCATGTTGTCTTGTTGCTTTTCTTTCGTGTTTTTTAATTGTCTTTCTTTTGTTGCTTATGAGTTAGGGGTGCCTCTATGAGTTGTTAACTCCTTACTCTGGTCATTTATCGAGTAGTGGACTTTCTCAATTGGTCTTAATCGCTCCAATGTTCGTTCTTTCCTCCCATCTCTTGTGTTTAACTCCTTATTTCTCATATATGCATGATTTATAAGATGGTACTGTTGAACCCTAGTCATTTGTCGACTAGAATGAAGAGCATCAAGCCATAGAGTTGAACTACAAAGATTTTATAAAGGTTTGTACATCATCATCAAATCTTTGTCTACTTGTGATTTAGAACATATTGACGAGTGTAAAATTTCCAAAGAAGCTTGGGACTATGTGGAATGACAATAAGATAACTGGTTATTCAGTGTTGATAAAGACATATCAGTGGATGCAAAGGTTGGTATTTTTGGGTGTTTAGTTCTTATGGCTTGTCATTCTGACACTATTTCTTCAAAGATATCTTATTGGATAGATGCTGCTAGTGATAATGACATCTCTTTTCAAGATTCATATGATTAGTTGGTTTATAAGAGCTAAAAACTAAAGAAGAATTTGATCAAGATTAATAACTTAAAAGAAAAAGATAAAGATCATTTGGAGCTTTTGAGTCAATGGTTGAATCTTTCTCTCAAAAGTGAAAAAGGAAATGAAAAACTTAAAGATGAGATTAGACAATTACATCAAGTCTTTTCAAACTCTATAATGAGAATGTTTGTGTAGTATTAAGGATCTCAATAAGTATATTCAAAGCAATGAATTGAAAAGATATGGTGTATAAGTTAGTATAGACCCTACTTCTAAAAACTCTAAGAATATTGCTCAGTTGGAGCTAGAGATCTTTGTTCTTGAAAACAAAAAGGCTTATCGTGAGTTCTTTTGATAGATTGTAAAGCTTAGATCGATGATCATCAAGTACATCTTGAGACTATTTTTGATAAAGTTAAGTTGTTAGAATTTTACTAAATAGATAAAGCTAAAATGATTGATTCTTTCTCAATTCAACAACTTCATGTTGAAAGGAAATTAGAAGAAATCTGAGAAACTATTTGAAAAATGTCTTTGGGAACTCAATGTCTTGATGAGATGTTGAAAATTGGTAAGACTCATGGTGATTTGAGAGATCTTGGATATATTGGTGATCAAGCTACACCCTTCTTTTTTTACTTAGTTTGTTCATAAATCAAGTTCTGCTCAGATGGATTATGTTCATAATTGCTCTTCTAATGATCCAAGTACCAAATGTGATTTTCTTCCACCTCTTTTTGACTCTTTTGATTTTCTTTCTATTGTTATTTCTCTCTATTTCCAAATCAATATGTGTCATGTCCTTTCCTTGTGTTCTAAGTCTAAGTTGTTAAACACTTGTAGCACATTTCTAAATAACTTATAAATGAGACCATTAAGTAATTCTTTCAATAGTATGCACAACTGGAACATGCCATTTTGATGGTGCTCCTTGATTCTCACTTTTTCCCCTTTCCTCCAAAAGATTTTTCTTCGAATCTTTGCTATGATTTCGTAAATGGCTTATGTAGAAGATAATGGTTCAAACTCATGATGCATTTATTTCTTGGTTGAAGTATGTGAAATCAATGGTCTAATTGTGAAATAAATTTGACGCTTAAACCTTATGACATCAAGTTTTCCTTTTCACTATGTCCTTTTCATTATCCTTTTTACTTATTTTTTTCACTTTCTTGGTCATTTTTTTCGACACTCACTTTCTTTTGTAACTAAACCTCTCTTTTTTTATATCTCTTGTTTCAATTGAATATTTTTTTTCTATCACTCTTTTTGTAATTCAATTTCTTTTTTATGATTACTCTCTTTTAGAAAATCACACTTTTCTCTCTCTCAATATCTTTTTTTGTTCACTCTCCTCAATCTCATTTGTTTTTTTTTATTATCTTTTTGTCACGGGTGCCGTCGCTAGATTGAGATCTGCAGGGCGACGGGGACTTCGACTGTGAGAATAAGGTCAGGAAGAAGATGAGTGAGCTTATTCTTTTTTGTTATGTCACTCTTATCCTCTTGTTTTAACTCATTCTCTATTTTTTTAGCATTCTTTTTGGTCACTCCTTTTTTATCACTTTTTTTCAATTTATATTTAGCTTTCAATTGTACTTGATCTTCATATACTTACCTAGTAGTTAAAAGGTACAAGAGTAATAGTTTTGTCATTAATTTCAAAGGAATATCTATTGGTGTAACCATTGTGATTAACACACCTATCAAATTGCCATGATCATCCCAAAAGAATATACCCTTTCATAGGTATTGCATCACACACCATCTTTATATCTCTCAATCCAGAATCAAACCAAAAACTTGTTAGCCACCTTATGTTCTCCACTTTCTTTCAACCATTTTAGCTCAAAGTTTGTAGATTCAACTTTTCCACAATGCTAATGCTACCCATATTGGTACTAGTTTCGTCAATAATCACGCCACATAGTTTATTGTCCACAAAATATCTATTATGGATTAATTACGCTTTATGCTCACATCATATGGAGTTAGGTGTAAATATACTAACAATATATAGGTAACAATTTGGGCATTTTTTATCGTTACCCATATGTTATGAGCATGTTTAAACATGCCTAACATTAGGTATGTTTTTTATCGTAATCCATACATTTTGGTCATAAAATGTAATTAATCATATCTAGTATAAAAAAATGTTTTCACATTGCATCACGTGAGTAATAAGTCAAATTTAAATGCCACAAGAATACTCTTGATAAGTTTAGATAAAATTGTCAAAAGAACTAAAAGAAAAATTCTCATTAAAATTATAATCAAAGTCTTGAATGAATTCCTACATAGTTTGGTTACTTAGGTATTTATAGATTAGAAACATAAAAACCTTAGTTAATTAAATTGAATATAAAATCCTAAACAATATTTCTAGAATGTAAATAACATCTAAGATATTTTATTTGTTGGAAATAAAAGCCTGAAAGCTAAAGAGTACAACCCAAGCCTAAATAAAAAAGGAAAGGAAATTGTTTCCAAATTTTTAGATTTTTGGCTTAATATTTTGAGCCCATTTTGATCTAGGATTATTCTGAACTAGAAAATTTGTATCTCTATAAAGATTGTATCCCATGAAGTAATATTGCTAAAATATTTTGATTTGCCTCATTTAGATATCAAATGGAAAAAATATGATGATAATACTGATAATTGCTCAATGAGACTTTCAAAATTGGTATGTGTCTTATCCTTGTATTCCAAGTCTAAGCTACACAACACTTAGAAACTTTAAAATAACCTATAAATAAGCTCATTAAGTGATTTTTTTGACTAATAGACCCATTTGAGACGTGCCATTCTTGTGATGCTTTTTAATTCTCATCATTCTCTATTTCCTTAAAAAGATTTGTTCTCTAATCTTCGTTATGATGTTATAAATGGCTTATGTAGGGAATAATGATTCAAACTCGTGATGCATTGATCTCTGGATTGAAGGATGTGAAATTGATGGTCTGATTGTAAAATAAATTTGATGCTTGAACCTTATGACATCAAGTTATTGCTCAACTCCAATAGAATCAATAATTTGTAAGCTTTGCAAAATTGAAACAATGACATTATGCAAAGGGGAAAAAATATCTCACTAGCAAAAAAATTATTGTCTATTTGACCCTTTTTTTTCTTTTTTTACTCTAACTCATTTTTTCACATTCTTTTTTAATCATCTATTCTTTTCCACTCTAATTTTCATTCAACTCTTTGTTTTCACTCAAATTTTCCTTTTTACACAACTTTTCTTTTCTTGTTTTTTTTACTATCCTTCTTAGTTCTCTTTTTATTTTTACTTCATACTCAATTTTTTTTGTAGTTCAACCTCACTTTTTTTTTGTCACTCTCTTGTTGCAATTAATTTTTTTTTCTATCACTACTTTTGCAACACAATTTCTTATTTATGATTACTGTCTTTTGCCAAATCACTCTTTTTTTCCTATACAATTTCTTTTTCTTTTGTTCTCTCTTTATCAATCTCATTTTTTTTGTTCATTCCTATTTTCATGTCACTCTCAACCTCGTGTTTAAACTTATTCTCTCTTTTTGTTCACTCTCCTTTTTCTAATCACTCTTTTTTTCAACTCATAGTTACCTCTTAATTGTACTTGATCATCACCTACTTGCTTGGGAGTTACAAGTATAAGAGTTATAGATTAATCATTCATTACAAAGGAATATATATTGGTGTAACCATTAGGATTAACAAGCCAAATAAGCTTCCATAATCGTCCCAAAAGAATATACACTTCCATGGGTACTACATCATATGAAATCTTATCTTTATATATCCCATCCTAGAATGAAACCAAAACTTGTTTAGTAACAAGTTTAACCACATCACTAGATGATGGATGCAACAAACTGTTTAAATCAACACTCTCGGTCAAGTTACTAATTTAAAATTTTGTTCAAATTGTCTAAATTAGATCTAGATGATGTGTTTGAAACCTAATACTCAAATTTTCAATCTATTGTGAAGAATAAATGGTCGATAAATTATTCATAAAAAAATCTTGAATCAAGAAATAATCTTTATTTAATCTATTATAAATATGTTTACCTAAATAATTTAAACAAACATGAAAACTAAGCAAAATTTCCACAAAACATTAGCAAGTGGTTTAAATAAGAATTAATTAAAAATATATATATAAAAATATTAATCAAGAAATAAAATACAACAAATTAGATCCAAATACCAACAATGGATGGAAAATGTTTGTGATCTCGATCTTCAAAATGCTCTTGAATCTCCATAAATTTTCTCTTCTTTTCTTTGATCTTGAAAAGCATCCAAAAGCTACCTCTGATTTGCTCTAAGTCTAACCTATATTGTGTATGAAAAATTAAAACCTATTCCATGAACGGCTAAGTATATTGTACAATTTATGAGAAAAATAATTAACAGAGGTCAAAATAATAAAAATCATGTGTATAGTGGAATAATTTTATTCACATCGCAACATAGAGCTAAATATCAATCGCACAATATAATCTAAGAAGACCAAGCCCTAACACTCCTTTTATCACATTGCAATGAAAAATATTTGATGTCCCAATAAGAATTTTCGAGAGGTGTCCGCCGTGACACACATAAGCCATCATCACGGCACGTATAAATTTTGTTGAATTTGTTGTGCCCCTTACATAATAGTTAATTACTAATGTAAGGCTTACATGCCTTAGTATTTTTAGCTCTTAGGGTGCTATTTGAGTGCTCAAGTGTTGTGTCTTCATATATTGACATGTTTATCTCTTTTGAAGCTAAAAAATCATAAATACAACAAAACATATCAGTAATTTAGAAATGATAGATTTGCATAAAAAATGAACTAAACACGTTATAATAAAACCTATTCATTTCAATTAAGCTTAGTAAAATAACGAAATCGTTTAAATCAATGCCTTGGATCAAGTCACCAATAATTCTTGTTTAAGTCCAAATTTATTTTTCGATGATATGTCTGAAACCTAATTATCAAATTTTTAATCTATTATGAAGAATAAATGGCCAATAAATTATTCATAAATTTTTTTTAACAAATCTTGAGTCAAGAAATAATATTTATTTATTTTATTGTAAATAGTTTCACTTAAATAATCTAAACAATAATGACAACTAAGCTAAATTTTCATAATAAAAATTAGTCAGACATGCTTAGATTGAAATTTATGATGTGGTTTAAATAATAATTCATTCAAGAAATATAAAAAGATTAATCTAAAAATAAAATACTACTAATCAGATCCAAATACCAACAATGGATAGATAATGTTTGTTGCTCCAAAATTGTGATCGTAATCTTCAAAATGCAATTGAATCTCTACAAATCTTATTTTCTTTTTTGGGATCTAAAAAAGCTCCCAAAAACTAACTCTAATTTGCTCTAAGTTTAATATATATTCTGTATAAAAAACTAAAAAGTATTCTATGAATGGGTGAATAATATTTTATAAAAATCCTGATCTAACCTAATGAGTATAATGTACTATTTATAAGAAAAGTAATGAACAAAGGTTGAAGTCACAAAAATCATATGCATGCCATGGCATAGCTTTATTCACACCACGTTACAACACAAAGCTGAACATGAATCGTACAATGCAACTCGAGAAGACCAGGCCATGACATTCTTTTTATCATGTTACAATGCAAATGTTTTTCGCCCAAGTTAGAATTCCCGAGAGGTGTTCGCCATGGCATATACAAGCCTTTGTTACAACACACATCAATTATATTGAATTTTTGTACCCTTTATATAGTGGTTAATTTTTGGTGTAAGGTTTACATGCTTTAGTCTTTTAAGCTCTTAGGGTGTTGAGTACTCCAAGTGTTGTGTCTTCATATGTAGACATGTTTATCTCTTTTAAAGCTAAAAACAACTTAAATACAATAAAATATACTCGTTAATCTAAAAGGATAGATATGTATAAATAGTCAAATAAACATGTCATAATCAAACATATTTATTTCAATTAAGCATAATAAAATCACAAAATATGCATGTTTTTCAAGTACTTAGCACAAAATCATTTAAATCAATGCTCTAGGTCAAGTCATCAATTTAAACTCTTATCCATGTTATTCAAATTAGATCTAGATGATGTGTCTAAAACCTAATTCTCAAATTTTGAATCCATTATGAAGAATAAATAGCCAATAAATTATTCATAAATAAATCTTTCACAAAACTTGAATTAAGAAATAAACTTTATTTATTTTATTATAAATATGTTCACCTAAATCATCTAAACAATCATGACAAATAAGCTAAATTCTCATAATAAAAATTAGCTAAACATGCTCAGATTAAAATCCTTTATGTGTGTTAAATAAGCATTTATTCAAGAAAATATGAAAAGATTAATCTGAAAATAAAGTTTTACTAATCATATCTATATATTAATAATGGACGAATGATGTTTCTTACTCTAAAATTGTGATCTAGATCTTCAAAGTTCTCTTGAATCACTATAAGTTTTGTCTTCTTTTCTTTGATCTAAAAAAGCTCCTAAAAGTTACCTCTGCTTTGCTCTAAGTCTAATCATTATGGTGTATGAAAAACTGAAAACTATTATATGAATAGATAAAATAATATTTTTTTGAAAAAATTGATCTAACCTAATGAGTATATTGTACTATTTATAAGAAAAATAATGAACAAAGGTTGGAGTCACAAAAATCCTATGCACATCACTGTACAACTTTATTCCCATTGCGACATAGAGCTGAACATGACACAATGCAACCCAAGAGGACCTGGCCATGACACTCTTTTTATCATGTCATGATGTAGAATGTTTGACATCACAAAAAGAATTCTTGAGAGGTATCTTCCATGGCACACATAAGCCTTCATCACAACACATATCAATTTTGTTGAATTTGTTGTGCCCCTTACATAGTGATTGATTTTTGATGTAAGGCTTACATATCTTACTTTTTTTAGCATTTACCCCATGTTTGGTTGGAGGGAATGGAATGGAATCAGAATTGATTCCTTCTATTTTGTGTGTTTGGTTGGACGGAATGGAGGACGAAATGAAATCGAATTACTAAAAGAGAAGGAATCACAATTCCTTCTCCCCACCTTGGTAATCATAATTTCATTCTCATCTAAACTTTTTTTTTCCAATTTTACCCTCACTTAAAATATAACCTTAAACTCAAATCCCAAATTCTCAAACCCAAAATTCCAAAACCCTAAACCTAAAATTTCAAAACCCTAAATCCAAATTCTAAAACCCTAAACCCTAAACCCTAAACCCCAAATCCCAAAACCCTAAACCCTAAACCCAAAATTCCAAATCCTAAAACCCTAAACCCCAAATCCCTAAACCTAAACCCTAAATCCCCAAAATCTCAAACCCAAAATTCCAAAACCCTAAACCCTAATCCTAAAACCCCAAATCCCAAAACCCTAAATCCCAAATCTTAAAACTCTAAACCCCAAATCCCTAAACCCTAAAACCCTAATCCCTAAATCCCTAAACCCAAAATTCCAAAACCCAAAACCTTAAAACATAAATCCCAAAACCCAAAACCCTAAAACATAAATCCTAAAACCCTAAACCCTAAACCCCAAATTCCAAATTCCAAATCCTAAAACCCTAAACCTAAAACCCTAATCCCCAAAACCCTAAACCTAAAACCCTAATCCCTAAAACCCTAAACCCTAAACCCTAAACCTTAAAACATAAATCACAAAACCCAAAACCCTAAAACATAAATCCCAAAACCCTAAACCCCAAATTCCAAATCCTAAAATCCTAAACCCCAAATCCAAATTTCTAAAACCCTAAACCATTTTTAGAAAAATAATAATTTTAACCCTAAACCTTAACCTACAAATATAACCCCAAATCCTAAATCCCTAAACCCTAAATCTCACATCCCAAATCTCAAAACCCTAAACCCTATTTAGAAAAATAATAATTTTAATAATATATTTCTTTTTAATTAAGTAATAATTATTTAGAAAAATAATGATTTCAATAATGTGTTTTGTCTGACAAAAAAATAGTAATTAAATGACATTATTTAAACTTTACAGCATGTAGGGGTATTAAGGTCATTTATAGCTTTTTTCATTCCATTTCAGTGACAAACCAAACACTGTAATCCTGATTCCGAGCTTGATTCCAGTGGTGAAACCAAACAAAATTATTTCCTTTCCATTCCATTCTCATTCCCATTCCGATTTCGATTCCATTCCATTAACCAAACGCCACCTTAGTGTACTATTTGTCAACTTAAGTGTTTTGCCTTCACGCATTAACGTGTTTATCTCTTTTGAAGTTAAAAATACCTAAAATACAACAAAACATACCTATGATTTCGAAATGATAGATTTGCATAAATAATCAAATAAACATATTACAATCAAAGCTATTCATTTCAATTAAGCACAGTAAAATAACATAATATAAGTTCTTTTCAAGGAATTATTACAAAATCGTTTAAATCAATACTTTCGATCAAATCAATAATTATACTCTTGCTCAAGTTGTCTAAATTTATTTCTAGATAATGTGTGTGAAACCTCATTTTCCAATTTTCATTCTATTATGAAGAATAACTGGCCATTAAATTATTCATAAATAAATCTTTAACAAATCTTGAATCAAGAAATAATATTTATTTAATTTATTATAAATATGTTCATTGATGCATAAAAACTTGATAGTCAAATTTTGTAAATTTATAATAAGCTCGTAAGTGCACGATTTACTTATAAAAAGAAATAGGTATATTCTCAAGGTCGGTCTAACGAGGAACTACATGGTCTTAAATAATTTAACAAAATTCTTAAAAGAAACACGAAAAATAAATCTAAACATTTTGTCACAATATTTTGGTTTTTAAAAAAATATTAATCTAATGACATATAAGAAAAAGTTAGAAATATGATTGATTTAAACAATTATGCGTAGATAAAAAATTAACACTAAATGGAGAATTTATGAGAGTTATTAGCTAGTTGATCATGCTTGCTTAGAATTAATAAGTTATTAAACATATAAATTTAGATGATTGATTTTCCCCTTTTTTGTATGAAAAAATCTTTTGATCGGGATTAGTTTCTTTGTTAATCAAATCAATTAAAGTTTTTTTGCGAAGATCTGATTATATTAAATTATGTTTTATTCCTAAGTAAATATAAAACCATTTATATCAATGCTTTTGGTAAGGTTATCAATTTAAACTCTTATTCAAGGTGTCAAAATAAGATCTAGATATTATTTCTAAAACCTAGCTTTCATATTTTAAATGTATTATAAAAAATATGTCGTAAATATATTAGTTAATGATAAACGTTATAGAAATCTTGAATAAAGAAATAATCTCAATTTAATTTGTAAAAATATTCATCTAAATTAATCTTTACAAACATGGAAACAAAACTAATATCCTATAGTAATAATCAACTAGATATGTTCAAATTTAACAAATAATTAATAAATTAAGAATAACATTCAGAAAGATACATAAAATATTGAATCTATAAATAATCGAATATAATTAAAATAAATATCTCAATGTATTCTTCAATATACTGATAAATTTTGTAATTTTCTATGATCTGAAAAATCTCTAGATGATCTTCTTATACTCTTATTGAATAAAACGAAATAAATAAAAAGTTGTTGAAAACTAAAATTCCTAAGTAAAACTAGGGATGCACACCTATTCTTTGTATCTATATATCTGAAAATCTAACACACAAAAGCTTTATTTATAGCTGAGGTAGACCAAAAAGGGCTTTTAGTGAGAAAAATTTTGTGCACAACGGCCAACTTTTATATATGCCATGGCCCGAGTCTCATGATGCTTCATCTCATTTTATCCCGAATCGGTTGCACCATGACCTAATGTTTTCACATCACGACACAACACCAACTACATGAATATTGATTTTAAATAGTGAGGAATGTGCCGCAATCCATTGTATTCCATGTCGTGGCCCACGATGCTTCACTTCACTTTCTTTTTTCTCCCCTTACAAATAGGCTAGAATCACATGTAAGCCTTACATGTATCGTTCATTTAATCTTTTAAGGTGCAAATGAATGCTTCAGGCATAATTCTTTTAGTGTAATTAATTTATCAAATTGAAGGTAAAAATACCTGAAAAATAACTGAAAATATACATGATTTTGTACAAATAGATTTGCTTAAATAATGATAAAATCATGCATATTCTATTTTATTTATTATAATTAAGTTCAAATAAACCACAAAATATTAATATTTTTCAAGCATTCATCATTCACCTAAATAATCTAACCAATCATGGAAACTAAGCTAAATTCTTATAATAAAAATTAGTTGGATATACTTAGATTAAAATCCATTATATGGTTTAAATAAGCATTCATTCAAGAAAATATAAAAAGATTAATCTAAAAATAAAATACTATTTATCAAATCTAAATACCAACAATAGATGGATGATGCTTCATGCTTCAAAGTTATGATCTCGATCTTCAAAGTGCTCTTAAATCCCTATAAATCTTCTATTTTTTTCTTATATATGAAAAAGCTCCCAAAAGCTGTCTCTAATTTGTTTTAAGTCTAATCTATATTGTGTTGAAAAGCTAAAAACTATTCTATGAATGGCTTAACAATATTGTATAAAAAAATTGATCTAATCTAATGAACAGAGGTCAAAGTTACAAAAATCATAAGCATGACGCGACTTAACTTTATTATCGTTGAGACATAAAGTTGACATAAATCACACAATGTAACCTTGGAGTACCATGTCACGTGACACTTTTTACAATGCCATAGTGAGAAATTTTTAATGTCCCAAAAAGAATTCCCGAGAGGTGTCCACTATGGCACACATGAGCCTTCACGCCAGGACGTATTGTTGCAAATTTTTATGCCCCATACATAGTGGTTGATTCTTGATGTAGCCTTAGTCTTTTTAACTCTTAGGGTACTATTTGAATGCTCAAGTGTTGTGTCTCCGTGTATTGGCATGTTTATCTCTTTTGAACCAAAAACCTAAAATACAACAAAACATACTCATGATTCTAAAAGAATAAATTTAATTAAATAATTAAATAAATATGCTATAATCAAACCTATTCATTTCATTTAAGCATAGTAAAAAATAAGATAATGAGTTCTTTTCAAGCATTTATCACAAAGCCATTTAAATCAATGCTTTTTGTCAAGTCATCAATTTAAACTCTTGTTCAAGTTGTCTAAATTTATTTCTAGAAGATGTGTCTAAAGCTTAATTCTCAAATTTTCAATCTATTATGAAGAATAAATTATCAATAAATTATTCATAAATAAATCTTTAACAAATCTTGAATCAAGAAATAATTTTTATTTAATTTATTATAAATAGGTTTACCTAAATAATCTAAATTAACAATCATGGAAACTAAGCAAAATTCCCATAATAAGAATTAGCAGACATACTTTGATTAAAATTCATGATTGATGGTTTAAATAACCATTCATTTAGGAAAATGCAAAAAAATTAATCTAGAACTAAAATATTACAAATTATATCTAAATACCAAAAATGCATGAATCATGTTTCCGACTAAAAAATTGTGATCTCGATCTTTAAATTGCTCTTTAATCTCTATACATTTTCTCCCTTTCTTGGATCTGGAAAAGCTCCTAAAAGCTTACTCTGATGGGTCTAAAAAGAATCTATATTGTGTATGTAAAAGTAAAAACTATTCTATGAATGGCTAAATAATATTCTATAAAAAAATAATCTATTATAAAAAATAATGAACAAATGTCGGAATCACAAAAGTCATATGTGCATCATGGCATAACTTTATTCCCGTCGTGGTATAGAGCTAAAAACCAATCACACAATGCAACTAGAGAGGATCAGATTGTGGCAAATATTTTATCACACCATAGCATGAAATGTTTAACATCCTAGTAAGAATTTCCAAGAGGTGTCTATCGTGGTACACATAAGCCTTTGCCATAACACGTATCAATTTTGTTGAATTTGTTGTGCTACTTATATAGTGGTTAATTCTTGATGTTTGGCTTACATGTCTTAGTCTTTTTAGTTCTTATGATGTTATTTGAGTGATACAAGTGTTGTGTCTTCGTGTGTTGACATATTTATCTATTTTGAAGTTAAAAATCCTTGAAATACAACAAAACATACACATAATTTTGAAATGATATATTTGCATAAATAATCAAATAAACGTGTCATAATCAAATCTATTCATTTCAATTAAGCATAGTAAAATCATCAAATTTGAGTGCTTTTTAAGCACTTACTAGCAACCATTACTCAAAGAAATTTTTAAATACAATGTCAATAGTATGGTTGGTAGCTCTAACAAATTTTCAACAACTAAGATGATCATTTCAGCAACCTTCAAACCATGGGGAGACTTTTCAATGCCAACAATCTATAAATGGGAAGGACAAGGGCAAGGGTTATTTATACTATTTGGTAAGAATCATCTCACTACTTTTAAGAATTTAGGATCATATTATCTAATATACTATTTTTTCTCTTTTTTTAATTCTTTTTTTTTTAGATTTTGTATTTTATGATGTTTGTGGGTATCATCACTAGAAGCCTTCATGAGACTTTCACTCGTCAACTAGGATCACCTAGGGATTTAAAGACTTGTTACATATGTTAAATGCAACCTTGTCAATTTACGAAAATGATTTAAGTTAGTATAATTTAATTTATTTATTTTTCTTTTAGGTTTTTAGATCGATTCACTTGCTAGAAACTAACAAGAAGCTGGTTAGAGGTTGTGATAAGTGCTTTAAAAGCACTCTCATTCTATGATTTTACCGTTCTTAATTGAAATTAATAAGTTTGATTATAGTAAGTTTATTTAATTATTTATGCAAATCTATCTTTTTAGAATCACAATTTGTTTTTTGTATTTTTGGTGTTTTTAGCTTCAAAAGAGGAGAAACATGTCAGCCTATGAAGATATAATAGTTGTAGCACTCAAATAGTACCTTAAGAGCTAAAAATACTATGACATGTAAGCCTTAAATCAAGAATCAATCACTATGTAAGAGTTTAACAAATTCAATGAAGTTGATGTGTGCTACGACAAAGGCTTATATATGTTGTGGTGGACACCTTTGGGAATTCTTACTAGGACATTAAACATTTTGCTCCATGATGTGATAAAAAGTGTATCCCAACCTGGTCCTCTCGGGGTTCATTATGCAATTGATGTTTGGCTTTGTGCCGTGGCGGGAGTAAAGTTTTGCCACAACACGCGTATGATTTTTGTGACTCCAACCTCTGTTCATTATTTTTCTTGTAAATTGTACATCTTACTTATTAGGTTATATCATTTTTTTTATACAATATTATTCAATCTTTAGTTTTTAGTTTTTTATACACAATATAGATTAGATTTAGAGCAAATCAAAAGTAGCTTTTAAGAGCTTTTCTAGAAAGAAGAGAAGATTTATAAAAATTCAAGAGAACTTTGAAGATTGAGATAACAATTTTGGAGTGGGGAACATTATATATCCATTATTGGTATTTAGATATGATTAGTAGTATTTTATTTCTAGATTAATTTTTATATTTTCTTGAATAAATGCTTATTTAAACCATTAATAGTGGATTTTAATTTGGGCATGTCTAGCAATTTTTTATTATGGGAATTTAACTTGTTTATCATGTTTGTTTAGATTATTTAGATAAGCATATTTAAAATGAATTAAATAAAGATTATTTCTTGATTAAAGATTTGTTAAGAATTTATTTATGAATAATTTATTAGCCATTTATTTTTCATAATAGATTGAAATTTGAGAATTAGGTTCAGACACATCATCTTGATTTTATTTTGACAACTTAAACAAGAGTTTAAATTTGTGACTTGATTGACAGTATTGACTTAAACAGTTTGTTATTTCCTTAACCAGTTGACTAATTTTATTAATAAAGAAAATGATCTAAATCATATGACTTTATATTTAAAAGAAGAACATCAATAATCCTTTATATTTTAATTAATCTAAATATTTTTAAGCAAGTATGGTTAACTAACTAAACTACCCATAAATTCTCCATCAAACTATAATTGTAATTTGTCATGACTTTGTTTTGAATTGAGTCTATATTTTTTTATTTAATTATTTGTTAGCAATTTAGAACTTTCAAACCCTACCATTGTGATAGAATGTTTAGGTTCTATTACGATCAATAATAAATTTTGTAAATTTTTTGAATAAAAAATAATGTATTTAATAATTATTAAAAATATTCTCCCAAATAATTTATACAATTATAATAACATAACTAAATTATCATTATCACACTCAGTCAGACATGCTCAATTTAATAAATAATCAATATATAAAATATGACATTTAAAAATATACATAAAATTAAATCTATAACTAAAATACAATTAAATTTTATACATCAATTGTATTCTTATAGATAACTTCAACAAGAATATGTTATCTGAAAAATCTTCTTATTACTATCACTATTTGTGATAACCTAATCTAAACTATTTATAAACTAAACATAAACTAAAATTGTGTTCATATCTTAAATTAAGAGAATAACTTAAAGAAAATGAGAGGAGATGAAGGATTTATATAGGTGAAGAAAATGCTACAAATGAGAGAAAAATGGATCGTATGGTTAGATACAATAACATACTTTTTCAACTACCATGGCCTATGTTAATTTGGTATGCGTTTCAATTATGATATGAGGCATTCACATTGTGACAGATTAATCATCGTCGTGTTACATGTTAAATTTTGTTTCACTCTGTTACAAGGTTGGTTAGTTCATATGTAAGACTTACATATGTTATCCTTGTATTCTTCATGGTTGTAATTAAGTACTTTCAAATATGATTTTTCGTATATTAATCTTTTTATTAAATTTAAAGCTATAAATACTTGAAAAACAACACAATGTATTGATTCTAAAAATATAAATATGTTAAAATAATAATAAAATTATGCAAATACAAATATATTTTTGACATTAAAGTTTAAATAAATCACATAATATTGAGTACTTTTAAGCATTCATCACAACCCCAACTAATTTCTTGTTAGTCTCTAATAAAAAAACTAAAAACTAAAAATTAAAATAAATAAAATTAAATTATCCTAAATTATTTTCGTATATTGACAGAGTTACATTTAACTTATACAACAAGCTTTTAAACTCTTAGATTGGGCGAGTTTAAGTCTTGTGAGGACTTTCAATAGTAATACCTACAAACATCAAATTAAATACAAAGAAAACAAATTTAAACAAATAACAAAACAAAAACTAAATTAACAAAGTAAAACTCAAAACAAAAAATAACAAATTACAAAACTTCTCATATTTATCTCTTTTGAGTTCACCATTAAAATCAAGATCATAAGTTAAAATAATATCCTAATGGACAAAGACAAAATTAAAGATGGTACTATTTTCATGACTTATGTCCTCACAAATGAACCAACAATAGACATATTTACCAAATAATTTTACCAATCAAATTTCAATAATTTCATTTATAAGTTAGATATTATTAATATTTATGATCCAATTTATCGGGTAGTGAAAATCCTTAACAACTAATGAGATTGTTGAAATATGAAGAAGTAAATGCTAGGATTTAATATAATTTGTATTTGATTAGAAGATTAAACTCATTATTATAATATTGTGATTTTATTAGAGAAATATTGCTATCATAATTAGGAAATTTTTTCCCCCTTGTTTGTCCCATAAATTATAAGTAAAGATTATCTACAAACATAATTCAATATTCAAAAAATACAAAAGAACACATTGTCATAAAACCCATTACTTCTATTATTAATTCAAGACAAAGATTGTTCTTCACAAGGGTTTAGCCATCTATGATTTAGCAATGGTACAGCTAGAGTGAGAGATCATATGTCGAGATCATTATTAAGAATCTAATAATACATTTCTGCATAAGCACTACACTTCAATCAATAATCGGATATGGTATGAACATGCACTTTCTTTCCCAGTGAGATCAACAGAACAAAGAGATTAACACCTCCCTTTTGCTTTGATTCTGCAAATGGACCACTTTAATCACTTTTATTTTGGTGGCTCATCCCAAGTAACTTTGCTTTAAAAATAATAAATTTATTTAAATTTATATTATTATATTCAAATTAGAAAAAAATATCCATGTAAGAAAGAACATTATTAAAAATCAACTAATCTCTTTCATTTCTTGCCATTTTTTAAAGAAAAAATTATTTTTAATACAACAATCTAATGTTCATAAATATTTCATATTAAATGCAAATTTTTTTTAACAAAAAACGAACTTCATAAAGATACAGGTATCCGTGTAAAAAAATTTAAAAACACTATCAAAGAAAGAAAAGAATTAATTGATTTCTAATAATATCTAATGATTTGGTATTTTTCTCTAATTTACATATAATAATATAAATCGAAGTTAATTTATTCCTTTTTAAAGTGATCTGCTTGTAAAAGAAAATGACTTAAAGTACAATTCATCATTTTTGCTTGGCATTACAAATTTCATCCCTATTAACACATAACAAAGAAACAATAGCAGTGTGTCTTTTGTAACAGATCCAGTAGAATAAATGAATAATAGAAACTTTATTTAAGAGAAAAATGTCACAAAAATCTTTAGATTAGGTCATTAGTATCGTTTAGTCTTTTAGACTAAAAATTATATTATTTAGTATATTAGTTTTGTAAAAATAAACCAATTAAGAACAAATTATATTATTTTAATGATTTTTTATTAAAATATTATTGTTTTTCTATCAAATGATTAACCGTGATTAAAACACTAGTCTTTAACATGGTAAAATTACAATTAATATGAAAAACAATCACAAAATATTTGTTAATTATTGATGTTTTATTATTTTTAATTTTTATTAACAATTAAAATATATATTTAAATAACTTTCTCATTGAATATTATAATTACTGATTTTTTCTTTAAAAAAATTATATTAAATTTTATTTTTAATATCATTTTAATCACTTAACATAAAATATTAATATTTTAATGGAAAAATCAATAAAATAATATAATTTATCCACTTACCGATTTTTCATAACTAAAAAACTAAATGAAATCATTTCTAATATAAGAAACTAAACTATACAAATGTACATGTATTGCTACTCACACTTTATTCAAAAGGTATATGATTAACGAATAACAACAGAAATTTTATTCAAAAGGGAATAAAGTTAGAGAGGATGAATGTACCATACACTAGCCACCAATATGTATCATCGGCCTATTTGCTGTCTTGGCAATGTCAAACATACCAGCATGTGAAGCTTTCTTCCTCTTCACCTGAAGCAAAGGAGCAAGAACAATTCAGATGAGAAAAGATTGAAAATTGAAACCCATTAGAATACTTTAGAATTATCAAACATTCCATTGGGTTGACAACCACCGCTAGCAAATTGAGTTTGGACCTTAAATAGCATATACAAATTATACATAATCGAATTGAATTCAAAATAACATATTAATTAACCAACAGTTAATGATATACTGTATACATAAGGTACATAAACTGGATATATGTAACTGAAATTTTATTTTAGAGTCAATTTAATATATGTACAACCTATACATACTATTACGAGGTTTTCAAAGCAAATGGGTTCCTTCGCATACCAACCAACCATTAATAATGCGCTGAATTTGACAAGCTCAGAAGATCGGAGGAAAAACGAATTAACATTTTGAAATACATACCGCTGCACCAATTATATCTTTAAGTGTGTCATCATCAGCACCAGAACGCATTGGATCTCTTAAGCTAACCTGCAAAAATCAACTTCTGTTAAGATATCTTATTAGACTAGGGTACATATTTAAGCCTCGTTTTCGTCAGGTGCATGTCCAACAAATGGAAAAACATCCAAGAGACTCCTGGATTCCGCTCTTACATTGTTGAAACTTTGGAGTCAATTTTCTTTTTCTTTTTTTAGCCAGAAAAGAGAATTCATTAAATATGAAAAGAGAAAAATTGTACATCTAAAGGCAACCTCGCAGGAGTGAGGAATGGTTAACAATCAGTAATAACCATTTCAGCTAAAAGAAAAACCACAGCACTAAAACGAACAGAGAGAACAAATATCTTTTTTAGCTTAAAACTCTCAAATCCATTTAACAACCATGTCTTTACAGCAAAACTTAGTATGTAGACTTGCCAGAAATCTGTGCTAAAAGCACAAGGGCAAGACATAGTATTTCAGCAAATAGCTCCTAGCAAATGATTTAAAATAAACAAAACACAACCTAACAAACAAGAAAACATACTAAAGCTAATGCTATTGGGTGCTAGATACAAAATAAAATCAAAATCAATTTTCATTGGAAAGGGAAGGCTTGTTCACTTGCACTGAGCAAATGGAACATCCTTGAGATTCTACAAATAAGTGACATCCACAAGTGCACGCCTCTTCCTTTTTCCATATTTAGTAGCATCTGATTTAACATTGTCATCCCAGCCTCCCTTTTCATCATCGTAACACTAGTTTTCTTGGTGTCCTTGCCCAAGTTGACATTAAAGGCACCACTGTTCTTGCAAATCTCAGTAAAGTCCAAACCAACAGCATACTGATTCTAAGCTGGAAGATTCAACATTATTATCAGCCCAAATTGATTCAGAGCATAAATGTTTGGGCTCTAATCTCTCCAACGCCATTGTTTTCAATCACATGAATTTTCTGTTAAATTTTTGGGCCTTTCTTTCTTTCCTTTGTACCCTACTTTAGCTACACCTGATGAACCCTGCTTAAAGATATACTCATCTAATCAGCCGGATATTGTTTACCTCCACTTATGGATGTTCACTATAAATGCAGGATCCTTCCTATATGACAAAAATACAGGAAGAACAGAAAAGGTACAAAACACAAATAAATGACACGATTTTCAATGATTAGGAGATTTTCTCATAAACAATTGCTTGCCAATCTCTTAGAAAAAAAAGAAAAAACTAACCGCCAATCTCTATATTGTGACAAGACATCCATAAAAGATAATATTCATCCTATTGAATGTTATTAAAATAGGAAAATTACAAAAGTACTCCCTACGATCTGATGGATTCACAAACAGCTCTAAAGGTTAAAAGAAAAACAAATAGAAGAACCTTAAAGTTTTAAGGTTTTCATGAAACGTATAAAAACTGAATTTTACCAGAAATACAAGAATTATACAAACAAATTGAATAATATGATAAGTTATAATTACTCATGAACAAATCAAGCAAATTAGCTGACAGAACAAAGTAATAAATATACTACCCAACAGAAACACAGCAGACGATCCAAGAATGTCAAAAGAAAACAGAAATTGGGCATTAAATACTTAGGTTACTACTTTCCATGAACTGATTGTCCATCTAGCGGGAGTAACAATCCACAGCAAACAGAAGCAAAACGAAAAATGCAAAAGAAAAAGGACCATAAAGATAAAGACTACAACCAAAAAATAATTTGAAATTTCTACTTAATGAGCAAAACTTAAATGCTTTACTTTCTTGCTCTGCCAGAGAAAAAAACATATGGTGATGTTGTATGGAAGCAATAGAGAAAATTGCAGCAGAGCACTAATCTACATACAAAGATGTGAAATTACGCAAATATGCAAGCTCCTTTATAATGGGCAACGTTCATGATCCATCAACAAATTGGTAAAAGAAAACACATGATCCATGTCATGTTTCAAAAGTAATCTACTTTAGACAAATAGATATTACCTCAGAGGGACCAAACAAGCAAACTTTGAAGTTCCCGTCAGCTAGAATACGCAATCTATTGCAACCAGCACAAAAGTGCTCAGTCATTGATGTTATAAACGAAACCACACCCTTGTACCCATCTATTTTGAAATTCTTTGCTGTATCTGTTGGGTGATCCCTAAGTCTTTTTAGGCCTGGAAACTTTCTTACCTACACAGTAAGAATATGTGATATAAGGATCTAGAAAAGAGGAAATTTAGAAATGTAAAAGCAAGATAACTCTCTGAGTTCTACCTTACCACTTGATTGAACATTTCTGCATAGGGTACAAGTTTCTTCACATTCCAAACATTTCCATCAAAAGGCATAAATTCAATAAATCGAACATTGATGGCTTTTTCACGGGTCATTTCGACAAAATCACAGATCTCATCATCATTGAATCCCCGCATGATAACACAATTCACCTAATGCATTAACGCATTAGCATAAAACTATTGAAGTACAAACCACCATAAAGCATAGTATGCAACACTGCACTCCACCAAAGGATCAATGTTTTCATGTGAGGGTACAAGGTAGTGCACTATACCTAAGTACATAAACCAACAATCAAATTCCATATATAAGAACCAACAATAAGCACAAATTCAATAAATAAAAAATTCAAGAAATAGATAGGTAGCAACACAAGCAAGCATTAAAAAGAAAAAAAATCATCATATCATTTATATTTGCAAGAAATATAGTGCAGTGGTCAAAAAAATACCTTAACAGGATTGTATCCAAGTCCTATTGCAGCATCTATAGATTCCAACACCCTTTGATGGCCTTTACGCCTAGTCATGAGTTCAAATTTTGCGGGGACCAATGTGTCAAGACTGATATTCAACGCAGTGAGGCCACATTCTTTAAGCCTGGGAAGTTTTCTTGCAAGGACAATCCCATTGGTAGTCATGGCTAGCGTCTTTAGCCCCTTCAAGTTAGACAAGCGAAAACATATATCTTCAACATCTTTCCTTACAGTAGGCTCTCCTCCAGTCAGACGAATTTTATCAACACCAGCACTGGTGAACAGATTAGCCACTCTGATAATCTCATCCTGTGATAAAAGTTGAGAATTTGGAGTAAGGTCCACGCCATCTGCAGGCATACAGTACTTACAGCGCAGATTGCAACGTTCTGTCAATGATATCCTCAAGTATGCATGCAACCTTCCAAATGAATCAACTAACATATCAGAAACAGAATTGTCCTTTTCTTTTGAGTCTTCTTCAGCTGAAAACTTGGCACAACATGTCCCGTGTAACCTTATTCCACTAACTGTGCTGGAGCAAGCAAAATATGATCCATTTCCGTATTTCACCTATTATTACAAAGTGAGAGCCTATTGTAAATATTCAGTGATCATTATCTTCAAAAGTGTTAGATCTCCCAAAAGCTTGAGCTATTAGGAGAACGGTCAATTATACTTTTATACATTTATCTCTCTCTCACAAGTATTGACTCTATGCATTATGCAAGCAAAACACTTTCAAATCAATAACTGGGATTATTGAGCATAGAACACTACCATGTTAGAAGTGTTGGGAAAATAACTCTTCTAAAAGCTTATGTTATTGGAAGAACTAACTATACTTTTATACATTTATCAAAAAGTATTTGATATCCAATCTGTGGTCACCACCACCGCCCACTACTCTATCAAAAATATGTTCAGAAAAACAAAGACAAAACCGAATGCAGAGGACATAAATACCCGATTGGTAGAAAAACTGTATACGAAAACTCTTGAGAGTGAAATGAGTAAAATGATCCAAGACCTAACTCTTATGGCCTAACATTAAATAATAATAATAATAATAATAATAATAATAATGAAGGAGGAGTAGAACAAAAATAAGAATAGACCTAAGCATATAGAACGACATAAAGGAATTAGGGGATTTAGAAACAGAAAACAATGCTAAAATGGAAGTACCGAAGAAATTATAACTCTATAAGAAATTGAAAGAACAAAATGGAAATTTGAATGGCACAGTAAAAGGTAGCTTAAAAGATCAAAGACCCATATATCTATTCTATGAAACAACGAAGTAAACGCTTTAAATGTGAAAAAAGGATAGATATTTGAACATACCAATGAAGAAGTATCGAAATTTTTTAAGCTTCTGGCAATAGGCCAGTGGGTAAACTTGGAGACATAGCGCCGCATCGCCTTTTTCACGGAAACCACAAAAGCTGCAGATAAAAAGTCAGCAATTTGGAGAAAGCAATAGATATGTTCTATGGGGATAGTGGAGTGATGTGCTAGTGACAACTTCTCTTATAGAAGCTTTTGAAAGTATCGAAAGGCTTTTTTTTTTCTCTAACAATATCGAAAGGCCAATCCAGAGAATGGATAACTTGTTCCATTTGACATGTTACATGTTTACATCCAACTCTGGCGGCTCGCTGATTTTTTTTTTTTTTTCTCTTTTTATTAATATATCAATTTGTAGTCGCAGTCATTCTATTATTAAATAAAATCCATTAATATTACATGGTAATAAATTTAATTAAATAAAATTTTTAAATTAAAGATATTTTAATATAAATATATTAACTTAACATAAAAAAAATATTATTTTATAACTATCAACTTTAACAATATTATAAATGTTACTTTCATTTTTTAATTAAAAAGTGTTAAGAGATAACTTTTTTTTGGGTATATTTTTGTTCTGTTTCTGTTATAAAAGAAACATAAAAATCTTATATAACTTTTTAACCTTTTTTTATTATTTTTACAATTTTTTTGAATGCATCTATTTAAATCAAAACTTTATTAAAAAATACAAAAATAAAACAAAAAATAAATTAATATAAGATCTAAGTGTACCATTTTACTACCTGTGTGGGCACTTTTTAGCATTATCACTTAATTGTAACAAAAAAAAATAGGAGTTTTAAGTAGATTTAGCTATGGAAATTTATCTAGTTAATAATTTTATTAAAAAAATTATTTTGTCTGCTTAAATCATGAGATAGAAACTAAAAGAATAAAATAAAATTTTAAATTAAAGGTTGTGATAGTCATGAAAGAAGCATAACTTTAAAAGATCTTAAAAATAACACATGTAACATACACATGTTAATTTTATTAGTTTTAAAAATATTTTCACCATAAAATTTATATTTTAATTCTATTAGATAAATAAATTAATAAGTATTAACATAGCATAAGTTATCGAGATCTATATCAAGATCTTTTAAGACCTATTCTCGGTAAATTACAAATGAAATAGATACACATTTTTGTAGATAAACTTGATCAAGAAGATTCCTTAGCTCAAATGATGGATTACAAGCATATGTGGATAATCTACTTGCAAAAGATTGTTTAGACTTGTGCTACAAGAGACATCAGATTAACTTGCTAGCAGGTTTGAAAGAAATCTCAATTTGAAAGTTTTATTGAGAAATTGTTATTATCGTTACCATATCTTTCACATCTGATATATAATTTTAAAGCTTACAAACTAATCAAATAAGACTAGTGGTGAATAAATTATTTTAAAATTAACAAATTTAAATTTCATATCTAAATATACTAATCAAATATACAATAAAAAATAAATAATAAGCATAAAAATTAAAAAATCAACGTAGAGATTTTTAAATAGAAATAAGCAAGGTTATAATAATGACTTAAGAGAAAAAATCATCAATCTATAAAATTACTTAATCTATCAATTATGAAAATTAAATATTCAAATTTAAACTCGGTATTATACTATCTTTACACGGATAATATTTCAATGTACTTTACTTACAAATTTCTATTCTATTCACAACATCTAAGAGTAGCATGTACGGATCCGTACCAATGTTCTAATTAGTTCATTGCTAATCAAATACGTTCACATAATAATATATAAAAGGGTTACTAAAGAAATACAAATATATATGTGTGTTCTAGATGAGTTTCAATAATGAACAAATACTAATCCTAGTTATAAAGATATCAATAATCATGAAAATAAGAATTCTAGAACAAATGGCTCAGTTCAAGATTAATACAGTAGCTCCTATAAATCTTGATAATTAATTCAATAAATATTGACCACATATATGATGAATTGATGCAAATATGAATGAATTTTAGAAAAAAGAAGCTCTATAATTATAAAAAATAATGAATAAAAACTATGAAATGGGTGAGCTATGAAAGAATGCACTTTTTACGCGCTTATGAGTTGTGTGGGTTTGTTTGATGTGTGAAACAATGAGTCATAGGTTTATATTTATAGAAAAGCTTTAAATCCTAAATCTAGATTATTATGGAAAGAGAATTATACTTTAAATAAGATTAGTAATACTCATTGAGCAATTGTTATTATTATTGAAAGTGTCAAAGACCCGATATGCTACTAAGGTAAGGAGATACTAACTCATTTATAACTCATCCTCACAAGCAACGAAAAAACAAGAGTAACAGTAATATAAATAAAGTTAGATAGGAAATATAATCATAGGCTGCACAACACATGAAATAAAGCATGCTAAACATATATAAGCATTTTTTCAATCAGAATCCTAAACCTATACATGGTAACATACAATATTAAGACTAAGATTGTACTCATAATATAGTAGATCATGAAAACTCAATCAAGCAATGAAAAACAAGAGTAACAATAACAAAAATAAGGTTAGATAGGAAATATAATCATAGGATGCACAAACATGAAATAAAGCATGTTAAACATATATAAGTAGTTTTCCGATCAGAATCTTGAACCTATACATGGTAACATACAATATCAAGACTAAGATTGTACTCACAATACAATAGATCATATAAACGTAATCAAGTAATGAGATAAACGCACATAGAAGTTTATTGTGTTCTACCTTCACTTGTTGACATATCATGTAATTTGCCACAAACTGAGCAACATCTTTCTTCATTCATTTCTACCAATAGGTCCTTTTCAAATCTTGGTACATTTTTGTGCTTCTATGATGTACCATTAATTTATACATGTGTGTTTCTCTTATAATCTCTTGTCTCAAATAATTATTATCAGGTACCATAATCTTTCCATGGAAATGAAACACTCCTTCATTATAAGTATATCCTTCCACCGTCTCTCTTTCATTTATCCTACATCATACTTCATGAATTTTGGGATCATTTGATTGGGCTATATTGATGTTCTCTAGTAATGTAGGACTAATTACGAGGCTGTAAGGAAATTCTTATCTTTCATCATCACACAAATTGAGCTTGTAGCCTTTCACAATTTGAGTGTTTCACCAAGGATCCAACATCATTTGCGCAACAAAGCCTAACTTACAACTTAAATTGTCCACCATAGTATTAGCCTTACAAGGGTGATATTGCAAAGTGAAGTCATAATCCTAAAGATACACTACCCATCTTCTATGTCTCAAATTGAGATCTTTTTGAGTGAAAAGATATTTGAGACCCTTGTGGACCAAGAAGATTTAGAATTTGGCTTCATAAAAGTAGTATCCCCACATCTTCATAGCAATGACTATTGTTGCTAGTTTTAAGTCATAAGTTGAGAGGTTTCTCTTGTAAACCCTAAGTTATCGTGATCCATATGCAACTACTCAGTCATTTTACATTAAGACGCATCCAATGCCTTATATGTAAATTTTTGTACTATCTGGCACAGTGAGGATTGGTGTAGTTGTTAGTCATGTTTTCAATTCTTGGAATGCCTTTCCAAAAGCTATGTCCCATAATAATTTGACATATTTTCAAGTAAGTCTTGACAATGGTGCAGCAATCTTTGAGAAATCTTGCATAAAACATCGATAGTATCCAACCAGTCCAAGGAAACTTTATACTTTAGTCACATTCCTTAGTTGACTCCAATTTAATATGACTTCAATCTTGGAAGAATCCACAGTAATTCCTCTTCTTGATATAACATGTCTAAGGAATTTAACTTCGGTAAGCCAAAAATCACACTTCTCAAACTTCGCATACAATTGGGGTTCCTTAGAGTTTGTAAGGAAATCCTGAGATGTTGTTCATGCTCTTCATAGGTCCTTGAATAAATCAATATATCATCACTAAATACAATGATAAATACAAAGATAAATTGATCTAAGTATGGTTGAAATATCCAATTCATTAAATCCATAAAAGTAGTAGGAGCATTTGTCAATCAAAATGGCATAATACAAAATTCAAATGCCCATACGGAAAGCAATTTTGGGTATATTGACCCTTTGACCCTCAACTGGTGGTATCCTGAACAGAGATCGATCTTTGAGAAGAAACTTGCTCTTTCGAGTTAATTGAATAATTTATCAATTCGAGGTAATGGATACTTGTTTTTGTTGGCTACCTTGTTCAATTGATGGTAATCAATGAGACTTTGAAACTTACATCCATCTTCTTGACAAAAAGAATATGTGCTCTCCAAGGTGATGAACTTGGTTGAATGAATCTTTTTACCAAGAGCTACTTTAATTGATCTCTTCAGTTCTTGTTTTTCTATAGGTGTCATACAATAAAGAATGATGGATATTGGCATAGTTTTAGGATATAATTCAATCACAAAATCATTATTTATGTATGCTTTTAGAGAATTTAAGAGAGTTATGTTTACCTGGTTTCTTCTTCTACCTAAATAGTACTTAAGGAAAGCACTATAAGGATTTACTCATTTTATGCCATAAAATTGGGCTTCTACGCCCTTAAGGGTTTGGATGGTAACCTTCTTTTCAAAGAAATTTACAATGGCTTGATACTTTTTCAACCAGTCTATTCCTGAAATGATGTCAAAATAACTCATATCGAGTATAATGAGATCGATTAGGAATCGGTGACCATTGAAGCTAATCGATTTTTTTTTGCAAATATACGAGACATTTGATGAGGCTCTAAAAGAAGTATTCAAGGTAAGGGTGTTTCAAAGACTTCAAAATCAAGTTTTAACATTTGGGCACAAGATAATGAAATGAATGAATGAGTGGGAACAATATAAAAAAGAAATCGAACCTAAGAGTGATATAAAAGAATTGTTCCTTCCATAACATTGTTATTTTTAGGTCCTCCTTGTCTATCACCTATCGTAAAGGCTTAATATTGGATACCTTGTTCCTAAGTGGCTGATGAATGCTCAAAAAGCACTAAAATTACCATGAATTTATTCACATTAATTGATTAAAAATATATATATTTATATGTTTTATCATATATTTATATAAATTTGTCTTTTTTGGAATCACGGGTATTTTTATTATTTTTCAGGTATTTTTGCTTAAAAACGTAACTTAAGGAATCAAAGAGGAATATTGGGAGCAATACATCACAAATATATTAATAAATAAATGAGGAAAGGTCAACAAATATGGAAAAATTGGACAAAATGGGTCAAAAAGGTCAAAAATGTCAAAAAGGAGGAAAACGTGCACGGAGCCGCCCAGCCGCGTGCGCGCCGCATGTAGCACGCCCAATCTTGCGCGCGCTAGCGTCCAGTTCCACGCGTGCCATGCTCCAGTCTCGTGCGCACCATGCTCCCGTTCCGCGCGCGCCCCTGCGCGCTGCTACTGCTCCCGCACGCGCCCCAATTTATTAAAAGCACTTGTGTCTTGAGGTATCCTGATTGGTTACAATGATAACACGTATAAGGGTGATATCGTGGACTTCCAAAAGAGTTACAATCTAATGACCAATTGTGTTCTCTCTTCGACTCTATAAGCTACGATAGTTGTTGCAGTGTAGGTTCATACGTCCTAATACATTAGTTGCGAACATATGTCATCTCGTAAACCCATCAAAAGCTTTACAGCCTTGTCAAAATCTATTGCTACCATATTTTTTTGCAAAATCTTGACAATTGATTGAAATGAATCTCATATTTTGCAATAGTCATATCATCTTGCTTATACTTCATACATTCAATCAACTTATTAGCTTTTACAATCTCATTAAAGAATCTTTCATAAAACAACTCCTTGAATTCTTCTTATATGACTATCTACATCTCTTCCTCTATTGACAGAGTTCCACCAATAGTCAACTTCTCCAATTAGTTTGTATGCATTCATCTTATTTTTAATTTCTAAAACCCATCCTTTCACGATATCGGGGTAGAAAGTACCATCATAGAGTGATGACCTAATTTTCTCAAATTTTTTGAGGTAATAAGCTTTACCTCTTTCCTCAGGTTTTCCACCTTGAGTAATTAACCTTCGTAATGCACGCAAGAACCAAGATTTTCATCTATGTTCTATGTGGGTTGCTCTCTAACTTCCCTTACGGAT
Organism: Hippophae gyantsensis; assembly: GCA_030763125.1. Taxonomy (NCBI): domain Eukaryota; kingdom Viridiplantae; phylum Streptophyta; class Magnoliopsida; order Rosales; family Elaeagnaceae; genus Hippophae; species Hippophae gyantsensis. Next base: position 16,485,836 of record CM061030.1, read on the forward strand.
AGGTTCTTAGTCACCTTTCTTTTTATACGCATACTGAGACAAAAATAATTCAAAAATATTTTAAGATTATGAATGAATATTATTCCTAGGAGATCATAACCTTTCTCTGGTACCAAACTTTCACGCCCTAAAAAATAGGTACGTGAGATAGGAAGATGTAAATTTTTAAAGTATAATCAAAAGAAATTCAAAATATTTATTTAATAAAACTTCAATTTAATTCGGGATATCTCTATTTAAAAACATAATTTAACAAAAAATTTAAATTACAAATGATAAAATACATATATTATAAAAATGATTCATTTTACATTATGTCTCATTATTTAGTCCAAATAAAGGTTACAAGATGAAATGTAAATTTATAACCTAAAGTTCTCTTCTTTTTCCTAGTCTACGAGTCCGGCACTACTTTGTCAAACCCTAATCTAGATGTAAGAGAAAAACAAAGTGAGCTACACGTAGCTCAATAGGAGTCTATTATTTATATATATATATATTCAATAATCATTCATAATGTATATCATTTATTAATAAAATTTTATGAATGATATTCATTAATAGTTCATAGTGTGGGGAGATTTTAGTCATAAACCCATGTATATTAATACATTTTTATTTTGAGGGGTTATCGTCACGCACGAAGTGTGTGCAATGAATATGTAAGTATATGTATTGTAATAAGTAAAATAACAATAAGAAAATATCCTTTCCACTGAGATTATTTTACTAGAAACTAATTTTTATAACTAAAAAAATAAAAATCAAATTTTTATTATGGTTTTAGATTTTAAGAAAGCAAAATTAAAGTAACTAAAAGTAAACAAAAATAATTAATTAAATAAGATTTGGTAACTAAAAAGATGTATTAAAAAATATTTAAGAATACTTAATCCCCCAATTTTTTAAACATATGAATCAATAAAATTCTCTTAATATAATTATCAATTAATTACATGATCACTTGAATCTAACTTATCATTTATTCTTTTCTCAAGTAAACTATACATCATATAGTAATTAATTTACTCACACTCTCATGTTAATTAAATTACATAGTACTCATTAAGTTAATTAATTATTGATCACATACATAAGTTGTCTATAAATTATGCATGTTATTTAATCAAGACAAATAATTAAATAATTCTCTCAAATCTATTTAATTACCTATATAGATAAATTATTGACCAAACAACTAATAACATAAAAATTATATTAAATAATATAATTAACTTAAATTAATAATTGGGGTAAAATATTATATCATCACATGGTGAAAATTAAGTTTATAAGATTCCTAGATTAATAAATTAAACAAACATTATTTTATTCATAAAGTTCATATTTTTCATAAAAAAAAAAGACATAAAATTTAAAAAAGAAAAGAGTAGAAGAAAAAATACAATCAATCTCTTGAATTGTTGTATTAATATCCTTTTGAATCTTCACTAAAATTGTATCTCTTTTTGAATTTTTCTTTGTTTTTATCTCTTCTTTAACTCCAAAAATGGATCAAAATTATGCTAATGATGACTCGTTAGAATTTATAGCTGATTAGGAGATTAAATATAGCTCATATGGAATCTATACTGTTGATCACCTTCAAATCAAGGATTGAGATCAAAACAAGCAAAATTAAAAGTGTCAATGAATCAAAATTAACCACGTGTCATGCAGGATTCAAAGGGAAAATCAAAAAGCGACGCATGGTAGGGGAGACTAGTCTGAGTCAACAATTTCTGAGTCAGCACCATTTGGCGAAATGTGATTCGCAAAAATAGTTGGCATGACGCACAAGTGGAACAACTGAATGAATCAGATCAAGACTCGTGGCAAATGCGTTGACCAAACGGGACAAAGTTGAGATGAACACCATTTTGACACGTGGCATAACAATGAGTCACTCCTTAGACGTGGTGATCTGCGATTGGTCGTATCTATTGGTATGGCATTTGCATGGCTTGCCTAGTCAGCTCCTCAGCTTGCGTGGTACATTAAAAAATCCATAAAAATTTCAAAAAATTCCAGAAATTATATTTTCACCCTTTTTTACTAAAAAACTTATATTTTAGTATTTTTAACTCTAAAAATATTACTTATTAACTAAAATAAATAAATATAAGTAAAAAATTACACTAATGACTCTACTTTTATAGAGTCATCAAAGGACCGAGGTAAATGTATATACTAGGTAACTCAATACATGCTCATAAAATAAGATATGTGATATAGACCTAATGCATGATTTGGAAGTCCATATGTATCAATCTCCAAAATACATAGGCACATGCACCGTCTAACTTTGAGACGCATGTGGGTTCACCTTCGACCTTATGTATGATCATAATACATATGGCATATGTATTGGTCAAATCAACATCATATGGGCTCTCATCTAAGAGTTCGAAACATAATAGGGGTTCCAATTCTGAGGCCCATGTGAAGTCACTGTCTGAACTCACTAGATGCCAAACCTTGAGACACAATGGGGGGTCCAACTCTGAGGCTCATATACGGTTAATAATACAAGGCATTATAGGCGAAATAACTATAAGATTACATATGATGCAATGTGTACCTATAACCTTCTAAAAATAGTCTGCTACAACTGATGAGCAAAATTGGCATCACCAATCCTACCAATACTTTGGTTTTATATTTATAAAACTCTCACAAGTGCACGAATCATTTCATAGAAAATGATAAGTATACTCCCAATGTCGATCTAAGGAAGGAATATATGTGGTTTTTAATTAATTATTGAAACTTTTAAAAATGAAATTAAATCCTAAACATCCTGTCACGATATTTTGGGTTTTTGTGTTTCTAATCTAATAACATAAAAATAAACATAGATACATATTCAATAAATATTTATGCAAATTTTATCTTTTATAATATTGGAGTATTTATGGATATAATAACTAAGTTAATTATGTTTGCTCATATTATTTAGGTTATTAAAGATATAAATTGATATTTATTGATTCTCTCTTTTTTATATGAATACCACTTTTGGTGGGGTTAGATATTCTTTGTTAACTAAACAAATCAATTATCACATATGGGTGGGATTAATAACTAATTTGGTTAATTAAATTAATTCTTTTTTTAAGAGATTGAAAATGAACCATTTAAATGACACATTTGGTGAGGTTAGACAGTTTAAATTTTATTCAAGGTGTCCAAATTAAACCTAAGAATATTATTAATAAAGTACTAACTTTCAAGTTTTAAAACCACTATTGAAAACATGTTGTCAATACATTTTCAGATAATAATTTTTATAAAAACTTTTGAAATAGAGCTTCACTCTAACTACCAGCGCGATTGTATCAACAAATGAAAGAGCACTACTCTAAATGAGACTGGATAACTAAATCTTAAAATATAATTTTCAGATTTAAGTTTGTAATGAAAAATAATATATTTTCTCTAACATTCTTAATATAAAATCTTGAATAAAAACAAAATCAATTCATTTTAGCGATTTTTACCTATTTAATATTTCGCAAGCATAACAACGTTATTATTATATCATGTTTACCAACAGCAAGCAATGTTAACTTTAATTACATAGAAATTAAATATAACATATAAGAATAAGAATAAAACATAAAAAATAATTGTAAAGAAAATAAAATTCTTACAGTACTTTGATGTTATTTCTGTTGCTGGAAAACCTCCAAACGAAAATGCATTTCCATTTATTGAATCAAAAAGCTATTAAATTACAAAAACATAATTAGTTCTTCTTAAATAGAGAAGAACTCTAAAACTAAGAAAAACTAAAAACTAAGAAATGGAGAGAAAGAAAGAGAGAAGAAGATGATTTTAGGTGTGTTTTTGTATGGAGAGAATGAGGGTATTTATAGGTGAGGAGAGGAAGAAAAAATGGGAGAAAAAATGATAAAAAATGTAAAAAACGCATGTTAGGTGAATGATGATGTCATCGTTGATGTCATTGGTAGGTGGGCACAACAGCGTGAGCGGAATGGGGCAGATGGGAGTGCGGCTTCGGCGTTGTGGTGTGCGCTGCGCGTGTTGGCCGGCATTGTTGGGCAGTTGTGTGCGTGATTTCATCTTTTTTTGATATTTTTGACCTATTTTATCCAATTTTTCCATATTTGTTGATTTTTTCTCATTTATTTTATCAATATATTTATGATGTATTACCTCCAGTATTTTTCTTCGAGTCTTTAAATTACTTTTTTAAGCGAAATACCTAAAAAACAATAAAACTATCTATGATTCCTAAAAGATAAATTTATATAAAAATATGATAAAATTATATAAATATATATTTTTTAATCAATTAAAGTGTATAAAATCATGATAATTTTAATGTTTTTTAAGCACTCATCAACAACCAATAACCCATGGGTAACGTAGTCTACAAAACCATGTATAAGTGCATTCTTCACATATAAAAAAATTTCATGATGCATAATAAAGTTCTTGAATGCCATATTATATTTTCAATGCTTGTTGTATATCAACAATTGATACTCATTTTATTCACAAAATTTATCTAACATATGCACAATTAAAACATTATGAGGAATATCTCATTTTAAACAACATTTATAGCATTACAACATTAATTATAAAATTATGGCATCCAGTTTTATACTTTTATTCATAACATATGATACATGATATTTCATTTGTAAAAAACAATGCATGAATTTAAAAAGTTAGAGTAAGAACTCTTACCTCAAATTTTCAACTTGAATACTCAAGTATTTATCCCTAAAATGCCCTCCAAATTGTGCCAAAAAGTTTGAACAAATGAATGAGGGGATATTGTAGAGTGAGGGCGAAAGAAGGGAAGAAGAAATGTAAGGAAAATGGGTGGATGATACTATTTTTATAGCCAATCAAAGAGCTCAACAACTATGGTGGTGGTGAGGTAGTGAAGGTTGTACCAAATATTTTCCCGTTTAATATGATTTTTCACACGAAACTTTCCCATTACATCCCTACATTGTAAAACATTATTTACAGTTTCTTTTTGGGTATTAAAATTATTTATACTAAAATTATCAAATTTTACATGCAAAAAGCTTGACAAAGCTATGAGTGGTGAATGAGTATTAGAATATATTTTTGAAAGAATTATCTGGACTCTTCTCAGCTCAAGAATGATTTTGTAATCAAAATGTATCCTAGAAATTGCACCAATAACTCTATCTCAAATGGGACCATTCAAGAAAGGATTTAAGGAAATGGTCAAATGAACTATCGGTAAAAGGATTTGTTCGACCATGATTATTGCCTTATGGAATGTTTATTCTAAAGGACTTGCACAAACTAGGATGTTTCACAGAGATTGGTACTCTACACCAATAAACAAGATTTATGTCTGTAGCATCTCTTAAAACTTGAAGCATCATCTGTCTTAAAGACAAACTATGATTGTATGGACTAAAATCTGCATGATTTAAGGAAAATCAATCTCGAGAATTTTGAAAATTAAATCAAGGAGGATTCATTAAGAATACATCAATCAACTTGCAATGATGACGATAACAGGGCAACATATGGACAATTTAATGATAAATCATCAGGTCATAAGATGACAACAAGGAGCTAATTACTATTATATTTTCCATAAAGATGTAGAAGAGTCATGATTTTGAATCAACTTATGGGTGAACTACCTTAAAAGATTGCGGTTCCATTCTATGGTATCATCCAAACAAACTAAGAAACAGATACTCTTAAGTTGAAAGATCGAGTTGTCACACAAATGATATTGTTACCTTGAGAAACACTCGAGTGATAGAAGGATTACATATCAAATTTTCAAGATGATAGGAGGTAAGTATAGATTTATCTTCAACCTCGCAACATAACGATAGCCTCAATTTAACAATCATAGAATTTTGCAAAGCATGGTGAAGATTATTGGAAGGAGAAATGGGGAATAAAAGATTCTAATTATTGGAATGTTTAGTTATCATGATAAGATAACGATCATTAATAAAGACTTTTTTATAGACAAGGAACCATGGAGAAAAACATATAAGAATTGACTATACATCCTAAAGTATGGATTGTATCATTATTTTAAAAGAACTGACTGGTGGAGCAGAATAAAAAATAATGTAAATTAACTTGAAGAAAATTACATTAGATGTGGACAACATAAAACTCAATATTCGGTGAATGATTTTATTTGAAGTTGCACGCTTTCATGATATATCATGTTAATTGAGTTAGATCAAGACCCGAAATTCTTCCTTTCATCTGTAGAATTGTTACAAGAAACTTTATGAATAGAAATGCTAAATAATACAAACTAATGAACAATTCAAAAGGATTATTTGAATATCAAAGAACATGTTGTGGATATTTGTCATAGAGTTAAAAAAAATCAACTCGAACAATTTCCAATAATTGATTTCACCTACTATAACAACTATTATATAAGTATTGGAATAACCCAGATGAAACCTTATATGGACAACCATATAGACTTCCAAGGTGATAAACAAAAAACAAGAGATCATAGGAGAAGTGCACAGGTTAAAGTTCACAATGCATCTTAGAAGCACAAAAATATTTCGTGATTTAAAAAGAACCTATGGATGGAGAGGAATGAAGAAAGAAATTGCACAGTTTATAGCCAATTGGGTGATGTGTCAACAAATGAAGGCAAAGTACAAAAAACTTACAAGACCACTTCAACCACTCATGCTACCATAATGGAAAAGGGACAACATAACAATGGACTTCGTAAAAGGATCACCACATACTTCTCAAGGTCATGATTCCATTTAGGTGTTTGTTGATTGTCTTACGAAGGCTACTCATTTCATTCCCATCAAAATTAGGCACTTAATGAATTATTTGAGTAAATTATACATACTTGAGGTTACACAATTACTTTTCATCCTAAATTTGATTGTATTTGATTGAGATCCAAAGTTTACCGCACATCTTGGAGGTGAGTACAAGAGGATTTAGGTACAGAGTTGCTGCATAGTAGAGCTTATTAACCTAAAAATGGATGGACAATCCAAAATGATTATCCAAATGTTAGAAGACATGTTACAAGCCTGTGTTATGGAATTAAAGGAACACTAGAATGAATACCTACCACTGGTTGAGTTTGCCTACAACAATAGCTATCATGCCAGCATTGGGATGGTCCTTACAAAGCCTTGTATATATAATCATATAGATCTCTAATGTACTGGATAGAGTTAAAGATTTCAATACAATGAGGACTAATCTCATAGAAGAAATGACTAAAAAGATCTGCATCACACAGGATAAACTTCGGGAAGCTCAAAAATGATACAAGAGTTATACTGATCATGGATGACAACCATCCAACTTTGAAGTAGATAATTACATTTTTCTCAAGGTTCAACCTCGAAAAGGAATAACTTATTTCGAAATAAGAAGAAAGTTAGCACCATGATACATCAGATTGGCAATGTAGCATATCACTTGAAAATGTAATTTCAAAGTTAAAGTTTAAAGTCTGCACAAGCTATACAAACTTAAGGAGTTATGAAATTTTTATGGGGTAGGAATGTAATACCTCAAAAATTCATTATAAATAATTAAAGTATCTCAAATGAGAAAAATTTACATACCTTACCACACCTTTACAAACCCCCTCTCTAACCCCTTGCATTACCCTAGGCTAGGTGGCCAGTGAGATCCAATTTTTTTTCTATAAAAAAGGGTTGAATTCACCCCTCTTCTCACACTATAATTCCTTTCTCTAAAACTCTATCTAAGTTATTTGTATATTTTGGCACATTTTAGAGGGCATTTAGAAGATAAATATCAAGGAATTTGGGTTTAGAAGCTTAATGATGAAATAACTTTTCAAGTAGGGTTTTCTACTCAAACTTTTGAATTCATGCATTATTTTAAAATAAAATGTCATGCATACACATAGGCCTCAGAGTTGGACTTTCGTTGTGTTTGGAGTTTTCCTTCTATTGTGGATTTGTTGGCTACACATAGGCCTCAAAGTTGAACCCATGTTGTGTTTTGAAGTCGACTATCCGTATACGAGGGACCATATGACGTTGATTTGATTGATACATCTGCCATGTGTATTGTGATCATACATAGGGTCATAGGTGGATCCACGTGCATCTCAGAGGTGGACCGCATATGTATTCATGTATTTTGGTGATCAATACATATGTGATTGTATATCATGCATTGAATTTATATCATATATCATATTTTATATTTTATAAGCATGCATTGGGATACCTGGATTGTAAACTCTTTGAGTCCCCAAAAAGTGAGAAAGGACAAGTATACTAGGGTTTTGTGACTAAAGCCTCCACATACTGTATATTGATGATGATTACTTACATTCATGAAAATTTGTTAATAAGTAACATGCATCATGAATAATTATTTTTTAAAATAATATCTTAGAGTAGACTCTTATTGAACTATGTATAACTCACCCCCCACTCTTCTCTTACCTTTCAACTGTGTTATTTAAAATAATCATGGTAAAGACACTAAAGTTTCAAACGAAGGATTTAGATGTTGCGTTGTTTGACCTGAAACATTATCTAATTTATTGGCTAATATAATTTACGATTAAGTAATTTGAGACTATTCTAATAAATTTTAATTGACTTTAAATGTATTGGATTTAAATTTATGGATTTATATTTTTGCATTGTGAATAGAAAATATAAAAAAAATACCTAAATTAATTTTAAAAGAATTGATTTTGAAATGATTTTTGAATTGAATTTTTCATAATTATTAAAGAAAATTTCTTTAAATAAAATTTAAATTTATCCTCATTTCTTAACTCACATACCCATTTTTCGGGACATGATACACCACCACAGCTCACGTTGCTTTTCTTTACTTTCCTTTTTACCTCTTACAAGTGGTTGGAACACATGTAATGCTTTACATATTTTGTTCTTTTAATCTTCTAATTTGAAAATGAGTATTTTATGTACAATTCTTCATATGTTGATCATTTTAATCACAAAAAATATTTGAAAAATAATAAAACATACACGTAATTCTAAACACATAGATTTGCTTAAATAATGGTAAAATCATGCAAATTTAAATCTATTTATGAATTAAATTCAAATAAATCTCGTATTATTAATGCTTTCAAGTATTCATCAATACTGAGCCACTAATAACTAACCTTACAAAGGATAAAAAGAAACATAAAATAAAATACAAACATCATGTTTTGCAAGTATGGATACCAACCTCAAAATGATAGAACTTAAATTAATCCTAAACAAAACAATATTGATATTATTTGATATTTTACTAACAATTTCTAACAATATTTATTTTTTAATTGATATTCTTTCGATACTTTAACCATATGACATTTTGGTATACATTGTGTGTCAATATCAAGATCTATACAATGTCAATATTGACATTTTTCATCGTGTGCCAATATTGTTGAGACATTATCATAACATTTTCATCTTGTTAATTTTAACCAATTGTCTACACTTCAATTTATATATGATTCACTTATTCACATAATTTCACTCTTAATCTCTCCTAAAATAATATTTTTTAAATTATGAAAACAAAGGAAAAATAACAAAAATAACTTCCTTAAAATCATTAAAATAGTACTCTTTATGTTCAACTTTACATTTTCATTATTAAAAAAAAATTTGGTACATCATTTCACACTAAATATCATTTAAATTAAACTACTGATATTTTAATATATTTAATATTAAGCGTGTCCAATTAGACCACATTAAATGTTATCAAAGTGTTATTTTTATTATTATAAATTTTAAGAATATTATATTTTATAATTTTGAAAAAAAAACATAAAATATGACTAACAATATAGGTAATATATATGAGAAAAATATCACAAAAGTCTTTTAGATTAAGTCATTTGTATTTTTTAGTCTCTTATATTAGTGACAGTAAAGGATAAAAAACAAATTATACTATTTAAATGATTTTGCTAAAGTATTTAATAATAGTAAAATCTTAATTAATATGAAAAATTTAACAAAAATATGTATTTTTAATATTTGTCAATTATCATTGTCTTATTTTATTATTTTTATTAAAAATTAAAAAATATATTTAAATAATTTTTTTTAAAATTTCTTTATTGTTTGTTTTTTTCTTAAACTATTTCATATAAAATTTTAATTTATCTTTGTTTTTTGAATAAACAACACAATTTTTTTTATTAATAACTCATGTGTTTAATTATTTGATAAAAAAATATTTTAAATAAAAAATATTAAAATAATATAATTTGTTATTTTTATAATAATAAGAGATAACATTTTTTTCTGATATAAGAGATTAAATAGTATATATATATATATATATATATAATATCTTGCGTTTAGACCTTATCTATTCGACTGCTCGGGTAATATTCAATCTCAAATTTTCTTGAGATTTTTTTGGTAGGAAATAACATAATCCCACTTTGTAACCCGCTCTTTGCAGCCAGCGTTCTCTCGTAGCATTTCGTGTATCCTTCTGAAAGGTTTGATTGTTTGCAGTATCTCTTTGTAATTTGTTTGCCTTTTCTCTTCTTTTCGTATTTTTCTTTGCAACTTTGGTGGCTGTGGAATATCGATATACTTTTCATTTGCATTCTATTTCTCGATTATAATTCCTATTTTTAAATTCCTGGTATTATTCATTGATAATTTAATTACCATATATCTAAGGATTGTTCTTGGTTAGGAATGAAAAAAAAAACCACGGGTTCGATTTTAACCGATAAATTTCGGAGACGATTTCGATTTCGGGTAAAAATCGAACATAAGGGCAATATTTGTTAGAGAATTGGGAGTTCTTATTGTAATGCACGATTACTTAACTGGAGGATTCTCTCTGTGTGTGTGTGTGCAGAGAAGACTTTCAATTTTCATGTTCACCTTTTTCTTCTCTTTGTATATTAGTGCTCTCTGTGTTTTGCTAAATCTCGATGACAAACTTTAGCCAATTATTTGTGCAGGGACCTGCACAAGCTCAGAATTTAAGAGACTCTATCGCTGAAGCAAAATCTGATATAGTGGTTAAGGTGAAATCATATTTTTTCAATTTTTTATCATTTGATTCTTTTTTATGGTAATTATATTTCCCAGCGAGCTGTGATATCTCTTTCCCACCCTTCACTGCCCTCTTAGCCTGCCGGCCCTCTTCCTTCTCTTTTGTCTCTGGATACATAAGCTCCATTTTTAAATAGGTTTCGGTTTCCATATTGGCAAGTATATTGCAAATTCGTTTGCTAAGGTTCTCAGCTGCATCTGTATAGGATTAGAATGTTGAGTTGCTCATTAGCAACATGGTTTGATAGCAGTTGTCAAAATCCTATCAGTTTCAGGTTAGGTTAGTGTACTGCAAATATGGCCTGAATCAGTGAATCTAAAGAAGAATTTGGAAACACATTTCGCTACTTGAAAAGAGTCTGATTCGGAAGAAAATTGCAGACTTTGGGGAAGATCTAGATATGCTGGTGAAGTTTGAGGTCAGAGATGAATTTTAAACATCTCATTCCAGTTCCTGCCCATTGTTAGACTAGTATTATCAGCCCCATTCACTGTTGTCAATTATTGCAATTTTATACTCCCTCTTCTTCCAACTGCCCTCCCCTTCACTAATGTCTGCATGAATAAAATTATCCCTTATGACTTGTGAATGTAACATCTAATCTTTAGCAAATGTTTTATTGTAACAGTCATGGCCTTGAGGACAACAACAAGGAAGCTAGGGAATATAATTTTTCCCATGTTTTCTTCTGCTTCTCATTTGCATTCACATGCCACAAGTTTTGGTAGGCCATCTCTCTATTTAATGTGTATGGATGGGTGCATGAATGGGTTATTCTTTTCTTTATGTTTCCCATGAAGCATTTCTGATACTTGCCTACATCTGAAGCTTCGCAACAGCCAACCAATTTGTTAAATTGCTCTTATTCTATCTTTTCCATTAAATCTGGCCTATGCATTAAATAATGATAATCCTCAATGTCAAAAGTTTATTAGCATTCAAGTGAGAAATATTTTTTAGGAAATAGACATTAATTAATATTTTCCTCCCATGGTGCCTTAAGAGGGAACTTAATTTTCATGAATCTTAGTACATATTCAAAACCATCAATATCAAGCCTATATTTGCTTTTTCTGGTCTTTATTTTTCAACTTGTGATTTACTATACCAACCATACGTGGGAAAGTCTGGAAACTAAAGTTATTTTGTTTATTTGATGTTCCTTAATTTTAGAGCTAAAGCCATGGCTGTCCAAACTTTCCTCCTTGAGACATGCTTCGATTAATGAGCCCTTGTAATCCTTTTGGATATGTGTCCAGAAGTTGGAAGTATTAATGAACCTCTGAGATCGAGCTAAGTAATTTGAAAATATTGATGGGAAATTTAATTGTGAATAAGGAAGTCTTTTGGAGACAGAAACCTCAAGCTACTTTGATTAAGCAAGGCGATGCAAACTTAATTTTTTTTCTTCAGAATGTTGCTAATGGAACAGAACAAAAATATGATTCAAAAGCTTGAAAAGGAAGATGGGACAATTATAGTGGATGATCTACAAATTGAAGGAGTGTTGAGTTTCTTTAAAAAGTTGTAGGATTAAAAAAAGAAAAGATGGGCAATGTCATCTAATTCATGGTTTAGATTCAGGATGCATTATAGAGGAGAGGGACACATGGCTAAAGAGTTCTTTTGAAGAAGATAAAATTAGAAAATTTTTTTTTGAGTGATCGAAAGAGAAGGCACAAAGTCCCGATAGTTTCATCTTTGCCTTTTTCATAGTTGTTGGAGGTTTTTTTGGGAGTTCTTAAATGGTAGTATGGTTTAAAAAATGAAAAAAGAGAAGAATAAAGAAACAAATTATACTTTTGTTTTCCTAATTTCGAAGAAAGATGATGCTTTGAAATTTGAGGATTATAGGTGAATAAACTTTGTTACGACAAGATCATTGGTAAGATTTTATTTCTAAGGCTGAAACGGTGCTTGAATAGATTATTGCACTTGACCAAGCAATGTTTGTAAGAGGTAGACAAATTTTTGATGTTGTACTAGTGGCTAATGAAGTTGTGTAGAGGGGTACAAGAGAGCTAACAAAACAGCTCTAGTATTCAAGACTAACTTTGAAAAAGCTTATGACCATGTTGATTAGGATTTTTTGGATTTTTTGTTGGAAGTACGTGGAGAATTGGAAGACTTAGATGAAAGGTTGTTTGAGTTCTATGAACTTGTAACTCATTATTAATGGAAACCTAGAGGATTTTTTGGGGATCAAGGGGGCTATGGAAATGAGACCCCTTCTGCTTTTCATTTCTTGACAGTCGATGGGTTGACTAGATTGATGGAAAGAGCAAAGATGTTCAATTTGGTGGAATATCTGTGTGTTGGGACAAGTAGTGTTGAAGTCTTTCACCCTCAATTTGCGGATGATACCTTTTTTTTCTCCTCTAATAATGAGGAAAAATTTGCTAACTTGGTTATAGTGATTGAATTGTTTTGTTATTTGTTAGGATTGTTTGGAGTCATTGATAATTGATTTCTATATTGTCTTATTGCACATAGTATTTGGTCTAAGCTACAAAGTTATATGGTTATACAATGGACCCTTCTTGGATCACCCAAATCTTTGCTGCAAGAAAAGTTTCACATATATTGGAAGAGTACAAAAGCTAAGAAGGCTACAATTTTGTGGAGATGTGATTGTAGCAATTCTTTGGTGGATTGAGAGGAATAGTATAATTTTTGAGGATATGAGAATGATAAGACTCTCTTGTAGGAGAAAGTTTTATTTTTGACTTCATTGTGGACATCGGTTTCAAAAGAGTTTAAAAATTAGTCTTAGTTTCTTATAAGCTATAATTGAGGATCTTGTATAGCCGAAGTATAGGGAATGTTTTTTTGTAAATAATAGATTATCTTATAGTTAGCTTTTCTTGAGTGGACTGCTTCACATTTTGTATTTTTGTAACCATTTTGTATTCTCTATAATAGAATATGATGTTTCTTATGAAAAAAGGCATACTTCATTATATCTCATAAGTTATAATAATTGGTTGTACCGTATCTCAGGATTTAAAGAAGTAAGAGAGGAGGAGAAAAGTCAAATGGTTGGTGATGTCTTTACCAATGTTGCTTCAAATTATGATTTAATGAACGATCTTATGAGTGCTGGATTACATAGATTGTGGAAGGAAAGGTTATGTCTTTTAATGCAATTTATGGTCCTTGTTGTCTGACTACTATGCTTATGGGTTTTTATTTTTATTTACATTGTATGACGATTCTAACTTAGTTGTTTTATGTCACTTCATCACCTTCACTTTTCAGACTGGTTTCAAAGCTGCATCCCTTTCCTGGTATGAAGCATCTTGACATGGCTGGTGGGACAGGTCAGTATAATGTAATTGTATGTGACATATATTGTTATGTGTGAACTAGAAATTTGAGGCTGTGGGAAGCTATTTAATATGAGCAACAATATTAAAGAGTAGCCTTGGAAGTATTTTTGTTGTCATTGTTGTTATGATCACCTTTTGGAGGGAAAAAAAAACATATTCATCATATAGAGATGCTCGCCATCCACAACTGAATAGATGGAAGTTACAAAATCAAAAGTAATAATGTTTCAAGCTCCAGGTTACAATTAATAAATTCTATCAAGACGCATTTGTACTTCAGTTTGGAGATCTTATAATATGAAATGTAGCTGTGACATGAAAATTATTTTCCCTATGAAAGACCATCTTGAAATGTTTATGTTACAAGTCTGTTTTATGTTATTTCAGGTGATGTTGCTTTCAGGATTCTAGAAACAATAAACGATACGAAACGTAGAGCTTTGCAAGATGTACTTGAAGAGGATTCACTAGAAGAAACTCAAATTTATGTTTGTGACATCAACCCTAACATGTTGAATGTTGGTAAAAAGCGGGCTGTGGAGAGAGGTATGATTGAAATTTTTTTAAAGGAAGTAACTAATATTTCTTGGAGATGAAATTTATGTGCCAAATCTACAGATCTTGGAGAAAACCAGTCTCTTATATGGGTGGAGGGAGATGCAGAGGCCTTAAGTTTTGGCAATGATTCAATGGATGGATATACTATTGCATTCGGAATTAGGAATGTCACACACATAGAGAAAGTGCTTGCTGAAGTTTTTAGGTGAAGTCCCAACTCCATGCATTGATTTTTTGAACCAAAAGGTTGAATTAACGACTCCCAAATTTATCTTGGCTTGTCATGATAAGAGCAGTTTAGGTGACCATTATTTCGAAAATTGTTTTCAATTTTTGTTTATTGAATTAAGGAGTATGAAGCTCCTATGCATGGAAGAGGTTCCCACGAAAGCATTGTTGCAGCCAATCTATGTTTATGCTGGAAGGGTACGCATGTGAATTTAATCTCTTGTTTTTTTGTCCTTACTTCATAGGGTACTAAAAAGGGGTGGGAGATTCCTTTGTCTTGAGCTGAGCCATGTGAATGCTCCCGTATTTAAGAACTTGTAAGTATTGCCACACTTCCTTCCATATTGAGCTTTATAAACAGAGTACGGCTTGATAGATGTGGTGTTAGTTATCCCCATTCTCGTCATTATCATTGTCATCTCATAAGAATTGGCCTAGTTTTTGAATATGCCACAGATATTTTCAGAGAAAAAAGTATTAGAGGTCCTCTAATTGTTATCAAATAAGCCCATTAGTCTCGTAATTATTGGGTTAGGTACCAGAGGTCTCATAATTTTTTCAAAATTGAGTACTTTAGTCTTGTATTTTATGAGTTGGGCAATACTAGCTTTGTTATTATGAAAAGTAAGTACTTTGAATCCTATAATTTATTAAAATGAGCACTTCTAGTCCATTAAAAGTATAAAAAATGAAGACATGTAGTACTTAACTTTCATAAATAATGGGACTATATATACTCAACTTAAAAATTACTGGAACTAAAGTGCTTATTTTAAAAAATTATGGGACCTCTAGTGCCTAACATAATAATTACGGCACTAAACTACTTAAGTTTACAGGACTATTGGTGTCCATCACCTAATCTTTTCATTGGTTATAAGGAACTGACCAAAACAAAAATTCTTGGAAGGAGGTTAAATGGGTACTAAGTTGTTATAAAATACTCAAGTTTAGAAAAATGATACACCTCAAGGTGGGAAGATCCCAACTTAGAAGTCCCCACGTTAAAGGAAGAAGTGCATTAAGAGAGGGTGAGAATAGTACTTATATGGTTTAAGCAAGGAAAGAGATAGTATTCAGGATCTAACTATTGTACGATGTTGAATAGTCGTTATAAGTTTCAAGGAGAACGAGAAATCGGAAGAAACTCATATCGATTTCATTAATAATGTAGAGAAGTACCTTAGTATTTATAGAACTTCCTTAACATTAATGAGAGGAATCCTAATTAGACTCCTAAATATTAAATATATTTAAGGTTTTGCAATTGGATTTGTCTTTGGATCTTTGTTTTTGCCTGAGAAGCTCAATTAGTGATAATAAATTGTTCTTCATGTCTGAAATTAAGAGAGGGAGAATGCTGTTGCATGGTGAGGCATATTGCAAAAGTATTTCCATGCAAAACAAACTGTAATCTCTTTGTTTAGTTTCAAACATCTAGAGCACATATTTCGTACATTTTCCTTGCAGAATTGAGGTTCCTGATATGACCTAAAAGTTTGACAGCTGTGACGACACATCAATTTTTTTTCTTAATTAGGTAGACGATAATGTCTGAAGAGGATTGCCAAATGATTTAATTACAATGATATGTTTGTTACCCTTGCTTGGTTTCTCCTCTGGTGACGACCCCATCATTTTTTACAAGATTAGAATATTGGCTATTCATAGCATATGCATGCATATAGTTGATTGTTCATGCTGTTATCTTAGAGATGCTCAGTGACTAATTTTCTTGGCTATATTTCCTGAAGCCTGGTGTCTTAATCTCGTCGTTGTCATTTTGTCAAACAGGTATGATTATTACTCATTCTCAATCATTCCAGCCTTAGGAGAGCTTGTTGCTGGGGATCGGGATTCCTATCAGTACTTAGTGGAGAGTATCCGTCGTTTTCCCTCTCAGGTTCTTTGCTCTTTGACTTCTACACCTGTGTGTAAATATAGGAATATCAACTACAATTTGAATGGAGGATCTTTTATTACATTTTTAGAGAGAAGATAGTGCTATCTTCTCCCTAAAATAAATGGATCTTTAATCTGACAGAGATGCCTTTGCTTTATTTAGTTTCACAAAAAAAGTTGACGTCACTAGATTTTACAAATTCACTCAAGCAAAAACTCAATCAAATGGCGATTAAAAAGGTCATTTTTGTTCATCTTTTGCTTAGAGAATTCACTGTACTTCAATGCAGCAAAAAAACAAAAATCTAGATTCCTTATATGGATCGTTTTCACACTACCATAGCTCCCAGCTTCAATGCAGTAACACATGTATTACACACCATGCATTCCTTATGGTGTCCCTTCAAAGAGTGAAATTAAAAAGGCATAATGGTAGATTTACATCCATAGATTTATCGGTGGCAGCCTATGGGAAACTTCCAATTGAGACCAGGATCCTCAGTATCTCTGCCATTTAGAATGGGAAAACTGGGAACCTGAGGTCGGGATTATTACATGTTAATGATTTGTCCCGTTGGAAGGCAATCTGTAAATGTTGATGGATGGAGAATTTTTTATACATGTACTTATTTAGTAGTATGGGAGTATCTGGTTCTTTTTAAGAATAACTCTTTTTTATAAATGCAGGAAACCTTTGCTTCAATGATTACAGATGCCGGGTTTAAGAATGTTGAGTATGAAAATCTTGTCGGTGGTGTGGTGGCCATCCATTCAGGGTTAAAATTGTAGCAGGTTACTAAGAATTTTCACCATCTCAGCAATAATGCTATGAATTTTCACCATATCTTAGCAGGACGTGCTTCATGAAGTTTTGGTTAGGAGGTTAGGTTTTGGTGGATAAACGCGTGATTCTGTTTACATGCCAAAGTAACTCAACTTTTCGATTTCTTTATGTGTAGAAGTTTTCATAATGTAGTTTGAGTTACCCTTATTTTTCAATGTGTTCTGTCATTATTTATATTATTGTCTCCAATTTTCTTTCCACCAATCTTTACTTCCACAAGTATTTTATTACATGTGTGAAAATTTTACTCATGCATATAACTGTAACAACTTGCAAATGTATGAAATTTTACATGAGTATGTAATAGTTGTGTGGAAATGAAGATTGAGAAAAATGTAAACAGTAACTAAACATACTGTGAAATAAAGCTACCTAAACGTTACGTGAGTTTCTCTAAAATTGAACCCTGTTGGTGATTTTCGTAATTTTTTCCCACAACCAATTGAACAAGATATTTGGTTTTTTCTTTGCCTTTTCACAAAAGTTTATGAGGATATAAAATTCACAATAAAGAGCAATGATATAAATTTCAACTATAGAGAAGCTTTCAACTATTTTATAGGTAATCCTAGCAATCATGCACGTAAACATAAGACGGGTTGATCCAACACTAGGACGAAGCCAAAAAATCCACTTGGACAAGTCTCTTTCAGAAACACATGTATGACATGATTTTCAAAATTGTTTGAGTGGACATAATTATGGAAGCTAGCACAATAGTTTGAATAATTATTTAATTTAAGCATATACTTTTGTAAATTTGTCTTGGGTATTAGAAATTTCATTGTTTTTTTTAAATCACAATATTTAAGTTATTATATATAAATGAGTATTTTATTTTTATAATTTTTAAGTTAGGTATTTATAGTCCTATTCTTTATGAAAGACATTGTTAATGTTCAATTTTAAAGCATTTAGTGGATTATAAGTAACCATTTTAATAAATTAAAGAAATAATAATATTTATTTTTTATAATAACAAAAATAATATTACATAATTAATAAATTATAATATTAAAATATTTATTTTAAAAAATTATGAAATTTGAGTCCATAATTTAATAATTATAAGATTAATATGTTTATTTGTTAAAATTATGAAACTTTTTTTTTTCTTTTTTTAAACTAAAGTAATGATATGTGACCCAACTTTTTTTCTTCTAACTTTAGGTATTTCATTGAATTAAAATGAGATTACAAATTAATATAACCAAAAAGTTAACAAAACAACTATATTAGAATAAAAAATAAACTAAAATACAAATAAATTGAGAAAAATGGAGCCTCTTCTAAACATCGAAGGAAACTCTATTTATGGATCATTAGAGGCCATAACAACACCAAACACTAAAATTAAAAAAAAAAACTAAATCCTGCACTATATGTGGCACTACCTATTAGTTAGTAATTATAGCATCTCTTATCCAGTTGACATTTGGGTCCCACTTTGTGTGAAATCGAAATGGTAATGATTCACTGGAAATGATGATCAACCCTTGAAGATTGGGTCACATAATATTCTTCATGGATATTTAAATTCTGTTGGCTCAATTTTTTTTATTTTTCATACGTTAATGGTTTTTAAATCGAATAAAAAAGGCTAGGAATGGATCAAACTAGGTTAGTGGTATTTACCGAATAGCACAAGTGTCACAGGACTTTAATTCTCAGTGGACATATAAAGTCCTCAAGCCCAACTCTAGTCCTTATTTTATGTTATTGGTATTGCGTAATTATATGGATTAAAATTATGTTATTTAATCAATTAATATTAAGAGATTTAAATTATTTTGTCTTATCTAGTATATTATTTCATGTTTATAATGAATTTTTGATAAAATATTATCTTATTTTATTTAAATGACATCTTATCTAATTTCATATAATTTATATTGTAGTTTTAATAAGTTTAATTTTAAATATATATTATATCATTTTTTTTATTCTTATTTGTCTCATTTAAGTTTATTAAAGACAAATGATCTATCTAAATTAGTATAATTTTATTACCGTCTTATCTCATTAACAATTTAGTGAGATAAATTGGGATAGTTTTGAAAATTAATAAATTATCTCATGAATTTCATTAATACCTCATCTCAATTTACACATCTAATTAATACCAAATTATGTTTTAATTATTTTTATTAAAAATTATTATTTTTTCAATAATTATTAAAACACAATTAAAACATAACAAGTGACCCTTGGCAATTTGTTCTTATCTTTTTTAATTGACCTAATTTCCTCTAGCAAAGAAATAATGTGCCTTCTTCGGAAAAGAGAGAAGAATGTAATAATTCTCCAAATTAATTAATGGGCAATTAAGCATGGCAACACATGTGGTGGAATTGGTGATTTGCTTAGTATAACTCCCGTTGTTTTTATTTTATTTTTCACTTTTATCTTTTATATAGTTTAGACACAACAAAATCATATTTTTAACTTTACATCATTCTGTTTTTATTGATCAAATCAAATATTAATAATGTTATACTCATCCAATTAAATTTAATGATATTATTATTCTTTTTATATTTTTATTATAAAACACAATCAGTGCACAAGTATCTTTTATTCTAAAAATTAGAAAAATAATAAAAATAATACAATTAAAACTTGTAACATAAAAATCACACCCTTTATAATCAATTTATATATTTTTAATATTAAAATAAATTTTAACACATCTTTTCATATTGAATGTCGTCTAATTTAATACCGTTCAATTGGATCTCATTAATATTATTGAGATATTATTTTTATTATTTAAAATTATATTTTTAATTTTCTAAAAATCCATTAGCAAAACCAAGTAGTACTTTTAAATCAACATTCTCCCGTGACGGTAGTGGATGATTTTATTGATCATAAATATAAGCCTAAAATGACATGCTAGTGTGTTTTAAACTATATATATAAATAATAGTGTCAAAGGAAAAGGCCAATCAAAATAAAGAACTTGGAGAAAGATATACAAGAGATTAATTAGGGGTGAAAAAATCACAAGGTGAAGTAATATAATTGAAAATTGTCAAGATGATTTTGACTTATTATCGCTCCTTTTCAATGAAGTAGGCTCAAGCAAAGATACCAATCAATATTCTCAACTTAGGAGTATATATTATATTAAATAAGCTATTTTTTTTTAAATTGTGTTATCCCAAAAATGTTAAAGCTGCATAGATTATTTGAATTGTGCCTACTATGATCAACCAAGAAGAAAATATAGAATAGACATGGGATAATAATTCCATATTAATCTGAATCAATCCATATGCTCCCATTTTTAATAAAATTTCAATTAGAAGCATACAAGTAATGTAGTGTATCTCTTCATTGATAACCATGTATGTAAGGATATAATCGGTAATTTTACAACAAAAACAATAAAAAATTCAATATAGAAAAATATTTTCAATACTAAGAGATATGATTGATTAACTAATATTTTAAAATTTAACGTGGGTTCATTAGAATCATATAAATTAATACCCAGAATTTTTATTAATAAAAAAAATAGAATCAATTTAATATTAAATGAATTGAAGCGATTAAATTTTAACTTAAATATATTAAACTTAAAATATTTTACCGGAATTTTTATCTATCTTAAAAAATATATAAGTTAAAACATAAATGTTACAACAACTTTTAATTGATATTATACATGTTATTTTCCTAAATTAATTTTAGTACCAATCAAGCAGACCAATCGAGAAGTTTTCTTGAGGGGTTAAGGCAAACAACACTAATAATTGTAATATTTTATTTAAATTTTAAATTTTTTTTTGCCCAATCGTACCCTGTTTATTTAATTTAATTAGCCACCTAAAATGCGACAGTACAAAATAAGGGGGGAAAAATAGCAAGCTAACAGGAAACTAGATACTTATCACATACTTATCACAGTCCAACTTAATAATACAGAGACAATATCCCACAATCAAAAGGGAGTTGACTAAGATTGTGTTGTAAGAAAAATAAACTTATAAGATGGAAATTAATTAAAGCTGATCTTATCCTCTTATGTTATTATATATATATAAACATCAGTTTCAGCAGCCTAAACGTACACGCACCCTCACTATTTTATTCAGTTTTTTCATAGTTTCTTTGGTAGTAATAATTATTTCCATTACATATTCCTTCACATAAACCTTAACAAATGGTTGATGCATTTTAAACTCTCTTTTGATGTAACATATGTACCCTTTGAATATTGTATTTATAATACATATTTAAAAATAATACCATATTAAAAATTTTGTTTAAAGTATTAGCTTATAGGTCAAAATGAAATTAAGCACCTCTTGAAGAGTTTGAATTAATAATATTCTTATATTAATTAATTTATATAATATCCTTTTAAAATCAAACTTGATAATGATAATCATCAATAAATTCAACACCTGCCCATTAATTTGGCTCTATAAAAACATGAGAAACAAACCCTTTTCCCCCAAATATAAGTCACAATATAACAAGAAGTAAACAAAAACAAAAAGGAAAAGAGATATGGAGGTGAAGTACATGGATACTTGTATGGTAAAACCATCAGAACCAACATGGAAAGGCAATTTATCTCTATCAGAATGGGATCAAACTTGCACCATAACACACGTGCCCACTGTCTACTTTTACCAACTTTCAAAAGAATGGCTTACACAACCTAAATCCATCACCAAAACCCTAAAAGAATCATTGAGCAAAACTCTTGTTCATTTCTACCCACTAGCAGGTAGACTCCAATGGTTAGAAGGCAGTCGTTTAGAGCTCAATTGTAATGCCATGGGAGTTAAATTCATCGAAGCTGAATCTGAATCGAAACTAAAGGACTTTGGAGACTTCACTCCCTCACCAATGTACAACAACCTGATCCCAACATTAGACTATAGTTTACCAATTCATGAATTGCCTCTATTCTTAGTTCAATTAACAAGATTCACTTGTGGAGGTATTTGTCTCAGCTTGAACGTATCACATGCTGTTGTTGATGGACAAAGTGCTTTACACTTTATATCAGAGTGGGCTGGACTAGCTCGTGGTGAGCCTATTGGAACAATTCCTTTTCTTGATAGAAAAGTATTAAGAGCTGGTCAACCTCCAGCTGGATTTCCATGTTTAGACCATTCAGAGTTTAAACATCCACCTCTATTGCTTGGGAAATCAGATAACATACAAGAGAGGAAGAAAAAAACCACTGTTTCCCTTCTAAAGCTTACGAAAGAACAAGTTGATAAACTAAAGAAGTTGGCAAATCATGAAGGTCTAACAAGTGATCATGATCACAATAACAAACCTTATACAAGATATGAGACTTTAGCAGGACACGTATGGAGATGTGCAAGCATGGCTAGAAAACATGAGAATGAACAACCAACAGCGTTGGGAATTTGTGTTGATGCGCGTAATCGATTCCAACCACCATTACCAAAAGGCTACTTTGGGAATGCAACATTTGATGTTATTGCTACAAGCAATGCAGGTGATTTGATGACAAAGCCTTTAAGTTATGCATCAAGAAAAATAAGGGAAGCTATAAAGAAGGCAACAAATGACTATATGTGGTCAGCTATTGAATATTTGAAGAAACAATCTGATTTCACTAGGTTTCAAGATCTTCATGTTTTGGGGAGTGACAAGGGGCCTTTTTATGGAAACCCTAATTTAGGAGTTGTGAGTTGGTTGACACTTCCTTTATATGGTCTTGATTTTGGTTGGGGAAAGGAGATTTATACAGGTCCTGGAACTCATGATTTTGATGGAGACTCTTTGATTATTCCGAGTAGTAATGAAGATGGATCCGTGATTGCTGCTTTGTGTTTGCGAATAGATCACATGGAGGATTTCAAGAATTACTTCTTCAAAGACCTTATATGAAACTCATATAAATCATGAGATAACAGATGCGATCATGTTAGTTTCCTCAAGAAACTTATTCACGGATAATTAATTATATAATTTAAAATAAATCGTGGGTAATTAATAAGAGGGAAAATAAATGTGGAATTAGTGTGAAATAAATTCTCTTACGTATTTTAATATGTGTTCATCATTGATGAATTTACTTAGTAACTAGTTAATTCGGATGCTTTTTTTAATTTTTTTATAAATTACATAAAATAAATTTTTTTATTTTAAAAATTAAATCAATAAAATATCACAAAAATGATATTAAACATAGTAAAATAGACCGAGTATAATATTGAATAAATCTAATTGGTTAAAGTTCATTGATGGGTATTTAACGTAAAATGTTTGGACTTAATTTTTTTAACTAAAAACATATGAATTGTACATAAATTTTACAATTTTTATGGTTAATTACAAGTTTTAAGAGCCATTTTAAGAATTAAAAACTCTTTCTGGCTCAAAAAGAAGGCTCTATGTTCTTAAGCAAAAAACCAACCCTTGCTTTAATTTCATCGATTTCTTGATGTTTTCCATCTCAATTCATTGATTTCTCAGTTAAGTTTTTTTGCAGATCTTCTAAGTTTCCTCCATTAATTCTTGTATATGTTAGCGTTAATAAGGGGAGGCATTTGCAATACGATGAAGTCAAAACTCATAATCCTGGTGAAGGCATTCTTTTACTTTTGGTAATCCTAGCTAGTGAAGGCTACTATAAAGATAATGATCTGTCTCTTTCTTTTTGTGTGCTGATTAAGTTCATTCTGGACTCATTTTGTGTTGGTAGGATTGCTCAATTTGCTTACCTCTACTTTGCTATTTGTGAGTTATGTTATATTCTGTGATTTACTTCATCTTTCACATATTGCTGGCTTGAAGGCTCTTGGAACTCTCACTCGTGCTCGTCAAGGGGCTCTGCTAGGGCTTGCAAATTCCAACCCAATCTCTCAGATTGGAGCTATTCCCTTCCAATTTCCACTTCATTTATATCGATTTCAAGTTGGCAATCTCAGATTTCCATCCCATTTCTACTAATTTTATTTTCTCATATTTCCACTCTATTAATCAGATGGCGATTTATCTCCATATTTTTACTACCCTCCATCTGATTGATTCACCATTGCTACTCTTTAATGCATATTCTTCGGGAGTTTTTTACTCTCTGAGGTAATACTTCCAGTGTTGGTGCTAGTTGCTTTCCATCTGATGATGGTACGAATGCTTGCTATTCTGGTAGTCTCCATTCTCTACTACGAAGGTTTAACTTTGCTCTCACGTTAAGTTTTGGTACCTTTGTGCTTGATCAGTGTTTTTTCATCTCTCTTGGTGCTGATGAATATCACAAGAATGATGGAAAACTATAATGTAGTAATGGGCTTAAGATTGGTTGATGAGCATGGTTTGGTGGTTTTCATAAGTATTATGTGTACCTTTCTCCTTATAAGGAGTTACTGGTAGTTCAATCGCTTGGTTTTAGAACACTAGGTGTGTTCACATGGTCACATATATAACGTGTGTTGGTTCATGTAGAATGCATGTGGTAAATCAATATTTGTTCTAATATATTTTTTATATTTTTAGACATTATTTTTATAATTATTTAAGTTTTTTTTTTATTTTGAGGGTAATTTTTATTATTTTATAGTAAAAAAATTATTAGGAGAGTTTCTACAATTTTTATAAAATATATTTTTTTTTCAATTTATGGAGACCGATATTACATTTAAAATTACTTAAGATTTCATTTAAAAAAAAAGAGGCCCAAAAGCATGAAAAAGGGTATGATAGATCTATAAAAATCGATAGGATGTACTAGCAACACATACTAAGACCAAGCTTGTGGATGTACATAATACATTTTGGTGCCAAAACAATGCCATTTTTGCCATGTTCCAACATACCTCTAGCCCAAGACAACATCTTTGTATTCATGACAAATGTGACATCATTTTAATGTCACTAGTCGTGCTCCACTTCTCTTTTTATGTTTTATTTTTACAAAAAATAATCTTAACCATTAGATTTTCATCATCTAATGGTCCTAAATATTCCTAGGTTAATATGTTACCTATTTATATCATTTTAAGTCTTATTTGAACCGACTTTGTACGGAAAAAAAAGATACCCAAATTACATCAACTAAAAGAAAATATCTACTATTATTAGGCAATTATTTCAAGCTTTTAGAGTAAAAATATCAACTAAGTCAAGAGTTTGGGTATTTATATCATCAATTGTATTTTGTTCTCTAGTTTTATTTAATTTAGATAGTAAAAATGATACCTTTAATAATTTTTTCTTGATTTTAAGTTTAATTATAGTATACTAAATGTATTTATGAGATTTTAGTTATGCCATCATGATTACTTTGGATTGATAGGTTAATTATTTTTTAATAAAAGTTTGAGATTAATTCTTGTTTTTGTTTCTTGATATCTGAAAGAGTTCGAAACATGATATACAACTAGGATAAGGGGATACTGAATCCTTAATGATTTGCCCCCTATAAGCAACTTAATAAACAATTATAGATAATAAATTCCAATAGGAAATAATGCACAGGCTATTTAGTCAAGAAATAAAACATGCTATATTAAAAGTAAATAGCTTTCTTATCAGAGTCCAAAGCCTATATGTTGTAATATATGCGATCAAGACTTAAATTGTACTCACAATAGAGTAGATCATACAAACATAATCATATAATAAAATAAACCTATATAGAACCCCTGTCTATGTGATAAAATCTTTGAGTTATTTATGGAAACCACTCGATTGCAAATAATTTACTACACAATAAATAGATAAATTAATAAAAATATAAATTCAAATACCTCTATCAGCCGTTACTATACTCCTTTAACTTCCTATTACTATCCTCACTCGTTGTCTCCACAACTACTTGACTCGACAAACGGATTTGAGTCTCATTCAGAGCCAACACCACACTTTATAGTGTAATTGGTTTTAATTGGAAACCAATGATCAATAACGTGAACAAGATAGTGTACAATTAACATGGGAAACCACTCAACCACGATCACTCATAGTCACAATCTTGGGAACACTCAATAATCTCAAAAGTATAGTATTGCTCACACCTCATAAGTAAAATAGTCTTAGTCACTCACAGTCTAAGAATGTTATTTTACTTTCACAATAACGTATCATAATCATCGAAATACACTCAAAATGATTGGTAAGAATGGAATTAAAATGTTAGAAATTTTATGGCAGAGTTTCACTAAGAATTTCTAATTACCAACACATTTAAAATGAGAGCTATTTATAGACAACCACATGGGGTATCTCATCGAGGCTTCGCACATCAGCCTCGTCATGGCTTCATTGACCACATAGTGAAGTGGTCCAATGAGGACCTCATTAAGGCATAAATAAATTCAATTTTTTTTAAATTACCAAATAATTTTTCCATAAATACCTGCACATGCAACGAAACTGAAAATTCTATACGTAGGAACAATTGCTCAAAGGTGAATTGTTCTTTCAACTCAAATCGATAACCGTGACCTAGATAAGGGGTGGAAATTCCAACCCATGAAATATTTTTGCAAGCTCAATTCTAACTCTTCCAAGCAAGCCTCATAAATGTGAATTAAGAAAATAACATAGTAGAAGTACAAAACAACGTGTTCAACACACAATAAAAACAACCAATTGTAAGGAAGAACAAACTGTTGTAAACACATTAGTGATGTTGTGCCTTATAGGTTATTGTACAAGCTAATAGCATGCACAAACATAGCAAACATAAAGTTTGTCCTGCTTTACATCATGTTTCTTCCACTGGTTTCTCTACCACTTTTTTACTTAAAAAATGTAGAGTTATCTTATCTCAAGATATTAGTAATTTATTATCTCTTCTTGTTGTTCAGGTTTCTTTATTTTCTTGTTGTCCCTTTTGAGTCTAAAAATGTCATGGATTTGGATCGATTTAAGATTTTGCTCAGGGCGTTTTGGCTTCCTTTCATCCAGTTGTACCTCCTATTCATGGTTCACCTATTTCTTTAGCCTCAATCCTCGCTCGACTAGTTCCAAAAACCTACTTCACTCTATTACTTCTTCTATTGGCCTATTGTTCTCCTTGCTTTCTTTGTTTGGTGGAGACGTACACAATATTCCCTTTGAACCCGACAGTTCCTTTTAATGGTTAGCTGTCAATGTTCTTAATCCTCATTCTACTTCATCACCTTCTACCCATACCATTGTTAGATAGTCCACTTACTATGGTGTTATTGGGATTGTTAATGCAAAAGAGAGAGAAGGAGAGTGTTGAACTTCTTTTATTTTTCTTATTACTTTAGTTTTGTAAAACTTTTGTTTTGATGAGACTGATTTTGTTGTGTTCCTTACTCTCTGTTCGTATGTCCTCACATGTTTTGTGCAGTTTATTTGTTTCCCTCTTTCTGTATTACGTGTTTTCTACTATGCATAGTTGCTTCTGTCTTGGAAAAGTTTTGAGAGTGCAGAATGCATAAAATATTTATTGCCACACATGTATACTTTTAGGGAGAATGAATGTAAAATGCATGTTGGCAAGGGGTGTGTTATACATACACTTAGGTGTTATTATATTATTGCATTATTACACTTAAGTGTATGCATTATTGCATTATGTTTATCTAATATGCATACACTTAAGGGGAGTGTTGCATGTGTTTAGGGAGAGTTTGCATATTTGTATTGTATATAGATTGTATAGTTTGCATATTTGTATTGCATGTAGATTGTGTTTGTTTGTGTTACTTGTTAACTATGCTTAGCCTATCATGTGTACCTGTGTAGAAATAACATGATAATATTTGGACAGACTATAGGTGTATACCTTTTTAGGGGTAACACAAAGTATTTGGATAGACTACATACTATGTTTGCATGATATGTTCATATGGTATGTGTTTGTTTTATGTATATAAGCTATAGGTGTATAGTGAAATCTTCGTGCTTCAAGTGTACTCTACGCAATGGTGCTGTGTTCCTTGTGATAAAGGATTAGATGAATTGATTCATGAAGTTGGATTAAGCATTCAAGATAAATACATTTGGATAAGTGTGTCTTTTGGGTTTTGTATGTGTCATTGTGAAGCTAATATTCATCATGTGATGATATAATATTTTACCAAAATTATGATTTTAATTTAATTGTATTATTTAATCTGATTTTTATGTTATTAATTATTTAACCAACAATTGATCTATAAAGACAATTAAATATATTTGAGAGAATTATTTAATTGTTCATCTTGATTAAATAACATGCATAATTTTTAGGCAAAAATGTATAATTTTTATATATGTGATCCATAATTAATGAACTTAATAAGTAATATGTAATTTAATTGACATGAGATTGTGATTAGGTTAATTATTATATAATGTGTAATTTACTTGAAAAGAGAAATACATGCCAGTTTAAATTCAATTGATCATGTAATTAATTAATAATTATATTAAAATGATTTTAGTAATTCATATGTTTAAAAAATTAAGGGATTAAGTATTCCTATATCTTTTTTCATATATTTTCTTAGTTGCAAATTCTGATTTAATTAATTATTGTTATTTATTTTTAATTCTTTCAATTTTTTTTAAATATAAAAACAGAAAATTTGATTTTGATTTTTTGTTTGTTTTAAAAAATTAGTTTCTAATAACATAATTGAAAACAATATTTTTTTTATCATTGTATTACTTATTACGATACATATACTTATGTATTTACGAAATACAATTCGTATGTCGATCAAATGAAACCATGCTACTAGGTATATTTGCATATATTTCCACCAATTTTTACTAAAAAAATTATATTTTTACCTTCTTGCATCCATGAAACCACGTCATCAAATGCAAGCACTGCTACCTAGTAGCACGTGATACATTAAAACTATGTATAAGTAAAAGGTTAAAAGTGGATTAATAATAACAATCATTCATCAAAAGATAAATTTAAAGAAAAAACATTATTTTGAAGATCTAGCCAATCATGGTGAGATGTCATGTGCAATCAAATAATATGCAACTAAAACCCATAATTCTTATGCCCTCTGTAACATGGAAACAATTTTACGAGAAATAATTGTGCCCAAAGATATAAAATGAGTATGTCCATACCTAACGAATCTGCATAAGGAGACTTATTGACTGGCTTGGTTTAGATATTGAGATATTTAAGAATGCTTCTACCTTGTCGAACATATTGTAATTTGTACGCAATCCACAAGATTTACAAAACAAAATCATAATGGCTCATTTTCATTTCTGACCCTCTTTCGGCAGGTTTCATTTTTGGTCCTTTTCCAAATACTAAACATGGTTCCAAAAAATTTAATTCTTAATCTTTTAATAAATATGTGCTTGTTAAGTTTGTTCCAAATGTATATTGTCCACCCCAAATGGTGGGAAAATTTTCAAAAATTCAAGAGAACTAATCCCAAATGTACATGTACATATGAAACAGATGTGAAGTAATATAGAGGAACAAAAAATCTAAAAAACTTAACATATGTACATATGGATGACATAAGATGAATTAGGGTTAATCAAAATTTAATCATAATCATGTTAACTCTAAGAACCAACATAGGCATCCCGTTAGAGAAATAATTTAAGATTTTTGGAGTAAAACAGAAGACACAAAGGGTTAGATATAGAAAAGGTGAAGTAATCATGTTGACTTTCTTTTGTTTTACAACTTTATATACAGGTTAGTGACTTAAATTGACTACTGTTCATATGTCCTTCCTCCCCATCTCAAGACTTTCAAGTCTTCTGAAAACAATCAGATAATGTCATGCAAATCAATGTATTCTCTTCATCAGAAATAGAATTTATAATGTCCTGCAACATGATTGATTAGATTGGCAATACATAGAGAATGTTAACTGCAAGCAAAATTTCAATATATGCATATAATAAACTTTTATAAGATGACTGCAATAATGCATCAAGGAGTAACGAGAAACTTCTGAAATGAATGACCAACTGATACAGTTAAGAAAATAATTTAGAAAGGTAATAAAAAATAAATGAAATAGGCTAGCAGAAAGTTAGGAGACATCTGGTGTGAGTTTAGTATCATAAAAACCAATAAAACTGACATAAGAAATGCAATAAAGGAGTTAATGTACTATAGACATAATCATTTGAAGATGATTAGTAAGAAAAACAGCATGAATAAAATTACCTGTGACGAGGAAAGCAAGTCAGTTAGAGTTAAGATGGTGTGCTGAATGAATGCATTGGATGAAAAGAAAATCATGTCCAAACAAATTCATAAATAATAGTAAATAATGAATGTATTATAAAATCTCTTAAGACTTAAAGTAAGCCTCTAAAGAAGCATGCCTGATACAAGAGGAACATACCATTGGGCGTCTCTCGGGTATGAATTCTGGATGTCCACTTTCGATATCTGCTCTTGTCCCCTGGAAAACAAAACTCATGGTGTTAAAAGTTTGAAGGACTGTTTTATATCAAAAAACCAACTTCAAAAGTTTGGGAATGAATCGCACGAGAGAAGAAAGGAGAAAGAATCAGAGAAAAATTAGAAAGGACGGGAGGAAAATTAGAAAATTGGGTTTCAAATTTTTTTTTGGGACAAAGTTGTGTTTTTTCTAAATGAATAATACACAAGTAATATACTTTGTTCTTAAAAAAAATTGAGACTTTATTTGCTTAATTAGATTAAGGTTTTCTAATAAATATTCAATATAAATTTATTTATTTTTAAATAATTTTTGTAATTTAATTTATAATTACAACGATCATAAAAATCCAGATTATATAAACACACATCATAATTAAATTTGCTAGAGTAAATATCACTATTATTATAGTGTTATTAAATTAACAATCTATATCTAATCGAAAAGCTTATAAATAATTGAAGAAAAAGTTGGATAAGGATAAAAACTCAGTATCTAAAATTCATTATACACCACCTCTGTTCTTATACTTTAACACATTGCACAGTCAAAAATCATATCAGAACTTATCATGACATCAACAAACCTAGGCGATGGTGAATTCTCAACAACGCAGCACTTGAGCAACGGCAAAATTTACGATGTCAAATGGGGCCTTGGGCAACGGCTTTGGAGTCATAGTGTGGCTGTGCTAGGTCTTTCGTGAGAGCTATGTTAGAGCTGCGTGAGGTAGGAGGCATGAGGAGTGAAATATAAATCCCTATATTTAATTAAAAATCTTTAAAATGAAACTTAAATTTATATTTTAAACATCAATTAATAATTAAAAAAATTAATAATTTAAAAAAAAAATTGTTAATTTTAACTATTATGACTTTTAGTTGTTTTAAATTGAAATTATGACTATTAAGTTAAAATAAAAACTTCTTTAACAAATATATTTTTACAAATATTAGTGCCAAAATAGCTACAAAATTTAACATTCTTACCAAAATAATTGGCGCTATTTTATTTATTTAGTCTTAAAATTTTGATACAAAATTTAATAAAAATTACTTCAAGGCTAAACTTATTTCCATTTCATAAGTTAAATATACATTTTAAAAAATTCAAATATAAATTAATTAAAAAATAAAAAATTTCATAACTATCTTATTTTTTTAATATAATTGGAGGAGTTTTTTATGATATTCAAAGTTTTTTTATAAGTACTCATCCTAATTTGCTATAATATTTTGGTAGTAAAATATTTTTAAATTTTTTTACAATACTTCGAGGTAATTTATTATGAAAATATGAATAATCGTAATTAATTTGCTAGAACATTTCATAGTTAAATATTTTCAAAAAAATTCACAATTTTTAGCAAGTTTATTATGAAAATATGAATAATCCTAACTAAATTGTTACAATAATTTATAGTTAAATATTTTTAAAAAATTTCACGATTTTTTGTAATAATTTATTACGAAAATATTAATAATCATAACTAACTTGATGTAACATTTCCTAGTTAAAACATTTTTAAAGTTTTTCATAATTTTTTGTGACAAATTTGTTACAAAAATATGAATAATTAAGGCTAGATTATTACAACATTTTGTGGTTAAACACTTTGAAAAAAATTCACGATTTTTCGTGGTAATTTGCAACTAAAATGTGAAGAATCGTAGCTAAATTTTTGGTGCCAACGTGAAAAAATATTAACAGTTAGGAATGGATATTTTAATACAAGTTCAGGTATTCGTGATTATTCACATTGTCGGTTCGATTTATATCTGATTAATTTTGAAAACTAGGACGATTTTGGGTACTTCTCGATTACCAAGTAGCAGTGACGAGATTGGTACAATTATATTGATATTTGTTTCCACTCATATCTATAACTTTCTACATGGTATCAGAGCCTAACTCCCTCCAAAAGAGCTCTCAAAAAGGAAGGGTTGTCATAACTTTATAACCAGCACTTAACTGGCTTTCTTGGTCGATGTGGGCCACTTAACACCTCCCCTCACATCGGACGGGGACACCGCAAAGACCGATTGTTCACACCGAGCGAGGACACCGCAAAGACTGATTGAACTGTGAGGGGACCATCAATTGAACCTAAAGACCCACTTTGATACCATGTAGAAAGTCATGACCTAACTCCCTCAAAAAGAGTTATCAAAGAAGAAGGGTTGTCATAACCTTATAACCAATACTTAACTGGTTGACTTGGTTGACGTGTACACTCAAAAAATCTATTTGGTAACTAAATATTTATAATTATAAATAAATTTGATTATAAAGACAAAATTATTGAAATCAATATTTTGATATTTTTAAATATTATCGATATTATGAATAGAATTTATTTCTATCCTATACCGATAATCATATTATCAATTTATTGTTATATCCATAAAAAGATGGTATATTTTCAAAATTTTCATCATCGTTTTTTTTTTATAAATATAATTAAACTTTATGTTCGCATATATCCATATACATAAAGAGCTAACTAATAGTGAAATATTCTACTATCTTAAGTCACAATACAAATATTAATAATACCCTTAACAGTTATATTGTTTATTTGTTTAAATACACGCAATCTCTATATTTCAATCCGTGGACCTCTTAGATTTATAGTATAACATTATAGCGTAACAGTATCATTCACGTTGATGCCAGGTAAACGAAAATCATGAAAGGCTTGTCTTAAAGAGAAAAAAAAAATATCAAAGTATATCTTTTTATTAAATAAAAAATAATATATACGTGATTCGAATTTAAAACTAAAATATTTTGATGGAAAAATTATATTATTTAGATTATATATTAATTCCGATAGCTTCTATTAAAAAATTTAAAATAAAAATAAATAATTTTTTTTTCCAATTCTGTTTGAATAGTAGTTGAGGATATTTCGTATTCATAATTTCTTAATTTTCGGGATTCTGTATCATCAGACATCAGGCACAAGGATTTGTACTTTGTACGGTTATATTATTCCATATATATTTGTTTCTTAATGAAACGCTGACATGTGGTAATATCAGTCGCGTCGTTATTATCGTAATATTTTTGTATTTATCGTATATTATTTAAATATTAATTTATAAAAAATATTTAATTTCTTTTTTCATTTTATTTATTTATAATAATTAAAAATACATAAAAAAATTTATTAATTAATTACTATTAATATCTTTTTCCATTTTATATTATATTATTATATCATATTAAAAATTATCACCTTATAATATTTATTTATATTTAATAAAATATAAAAAAATTATTTATTAAATTATAAATAACTTTAAACACCCAGAATATTGTCGTCTTTCTATGACAAATCCACATTGATAATAATTGCATCAATTTTTAATTCACGTGAAAATATTTAATTCACACAAATCTCAATTTTACAATAAACGTCACACCATGATAAAGCTAATTTTGTATAATTTTATGAATACTATTTTATATCATATTTATGATAATTTTAAACAATATTGTAAAAATTTATTCACATTTTAATTATATGCAAGAGATTACATAATTTTAATAATTATTATTATTAATTAAATATTATAACATATTATAAATAATTATAATTTTAATAACAGATAATCTTTTATCTGATACACTTGAGTAGAACAATGTTACTTATCAATAAAATCACTCCAAAATATTTGTTTTACATTTTAAATTTAAAATACATAGTATTTTTTAATTAATTTTAAATTATCACATTATTGTAATTAAATTTGTGATATAAAACATTCTTATAATTTTATACATATTACATAAATATATATATATATATATATATATATATACGGAATAAAATTATGTTTGTCTCTGAAACCATTACTTCAAGATAATAAGATTACTTTTGATATATATATTGTTGCGGTGAATATTAGATATATTTATTAATTTATACTTATTGATGTATATTTTAAGATTGAATCTTATAAATTCATTTAAATATTTTAAACGATTATCATATATATATATATATATATATACTCTTATATATATACCTTAAATGTAATATTAAGAGTAATATTTTTTTGGTTACATGTATATTATGTCTCTCAATATTATCTCTCTAGATTATATACATTATCCAAGTGATTTATAAAAATAAAGAAAGAAGAAAAAAATTTAGAAAACATGCCCAAAAAATACATGTTTAGTGCAAATATTTTTGAATACAAGTGTTTGTTAAAATCTTGAAGCTGGTTTTAAAAAATGACTAATATTATTTTTTATATTTTTAATTTTTTTTACCAAATATAACTAAGTAATATATGAGCAATAGTTTTTGAATTCTATATCAAACATAAATTCAAATAATAACAAAATAAAAATACAACTCAAAATTCTTAATAAATTTCAAATCGTATATTCTTTATAATCTTTTTTTTAACCATGATAATTAGGTTCAGGGATGTAATCATTATATTATTTATCAAAAAGATACTACAAGTGGTTTGGATGAACTCTTAAATAGAGCGGCTTTAATTGAAGTGTTTTTTTAAGAAGTTGTTTTCACTAGAAGCAGTTTTATAAAGAAGTCACTACACGATTGGCAAAGAAAAAAAAAGTATTTGTAATTTTTTAGCAACAATATAATAAAGGATAGGTGCCATAAAGACATTATATTAGAAGAATTGTGTGTATATTACGTTATAAAATTTATCATTTAATTTATTATATTTTGTTAAAGATAAAAAAACAAATTTTACTATTCTTTGATATTTTAATAGTTTTTATGATAAAAAATTTATTATTTTCTTATCATTTTAATATTTTATGATAAAATATTATAACAAAAAATCATTTTTATTTATTTTTATTCACCAATAGAATAAAATATTAAGAAAATAATAATATTTTATTCAAGATATTAATAATAAAAAAAAATTCTTCTTTTAAATAAAGAACAAAATGATACATTTAAAAAAAAAATCAAATGATCCATTTAAATTAATCTAAATGATCCCTCTCACTCAATAAAAAGAACATGTGAAATATTTTTCCAGAGAACAAAAGTGAATATTTGTTATAAGTATTAAATAGTCATGCTAATATTTATATAAGTGTTGTAAAATTTTATAAAAATAGATATTTTATGTAATTTTGCATTGAATAATTATTAATAGGAGATTATTCTTAATATAAATGATTTAGATAAATATCTTTATCAAATAATTTTGATTTTTAAATAAAAATAATCTAATAATATATATATTTTTATTATAAAAATTACTTATTAATTAATTAATTTCTATATTAAGATATATACATTTAAATAATTTCATACAAAAATTATTATGATTTACTAATACTATTTATTCAAATAATTTATCAATAAAATGTACTGTTATTATATTCGTGAGTGACATTATTTTAACAAAAGTGCTCCTTTTAAATGTTTTAGAAAATATTTTAAAGCATTTAAATGTAGTATCCATAGTTATTAAAAATGTTTTAGGTTTTATTTGTTATTATATTAATAGCTTAGTTATTTAACTGATTTTATTTTTAATTTTTTAATAAAAAATATTTTTATTTTTTTATAACGTTAAAAAAAATATTTTCTGATGAAATTAAAACTTTATATATTAAAAAAATTATATCATTTAATTAAATTTAAATTTTATTAATAAACACAAATAAAAGCATTTTTGTTTTCAAAAGCACATTTAAATAAAGCATCCCGCTCTTATTTTTTTCAAAAGACAACCAACCATAAGTCGAAGAAATACGGTGACAATGACAGCAATAATAATGATAACGATGGGCTCCCATACGAAAATATAAATGAGCAACTGAGTCGTGAGCATAGCTAAAATAAGAGTAAATGTAATTCAGGGAGACAGGCAGCATAAGTTTTTTCGATCATGATATGTTGGTGAGTTTAATCACTCAAATTTTAAAAAATGCTTTTTAATCCTTCAATTTAAAAAAAAAATTATCAATTAAAAATAAATGTTATTTTTTTAATAATATTTTCATTAAAATATTAATTTTTATTCTTAAGCGTTAAAAAAAATAAAACATGAAATATTAATAAGGGTAAAATCTACTATTATATATGCTACACTATTAAGTAAACTAAATCCTCCAATATATGTTCTCCCGGCCTATAATTTTTCATAGTTTACTTTCAATTAGTGATATAGGATTAAAGGGAAAGTAGTAACTGATGTAGGTAAAGAGATTAATATATTATTATTAAGCTAATCAATTGTTTACTCATACCTAGGTTCAATTCATTCCAAGTATCCTTTGATTAATAAAAAAAACAAAAAACCATTTAATTGAAAAAAAAAAGAAAATTTACTCAGAAACGCTGCCGTTTCACTTCAAAACACATTCATTCCCAACCTCTATTTTGATAAGCATGATTTGTTATCATTATTTTTCACTTCAAAATTAAGGGCAAATAGTAGTAAGCATTGTAGCTTTGGAGGCTTGAATGTAAAATGGTGATGTTTGAACAAAATTGAGTACTGATCTTAACTCCTGCACTTCTTTCTTCAACCTCTTATTCTCACTACTCAAATTTTCACAGCATTTCTTCAACACTTCACAATCTACCTCTGTCTGTTTCAACTTTGTCCTACATTAATTTAAATAATCATGCCTATTAATTTAATTTAATTTCATTAATTTGTGGCATTTATCATACAAAATATGAAACCTACCTACCAATATAATATAAATAATAATGATAAATTAAAAACTAATAAATTTTACTTGTAAAATTCTTACCTTGCTCTTCTGTTTTGAAACCACACTTCCACTTGTCTTGGCTTTAAATTCAATTTATCTGCCAATTCTTGTTTATGGACCTGCGAGGTATACGAATTTTCTCATAATTAAACTCAATTTATTGTCTAAAAATTAACTAATTCAATAACCATAATAAATATAAAATTTCTATATATGTTGATTATGAATATAATAATAATAATAATATATAATAAACATTTCTCTAGTTTTATAAAAGTGAAAACAAAAATTTTAATACTAAATATAATAAGAATTTGAAATAAATGTAATGAAATATTATATAAAATGAATTCATGAATAGTAATTTTTCTCAACACTTATATACTTTTTTTCTCAAAAGGATTAAGAAACGTATTTGATAATAAATTGATAAATGTATAACATAAAAGTGATCAAATGGGTGCCTAAAATAATTTGAAAAGTAAAATAATAATAATAATAATAATAAATAAATAAATGATAATACCAAACTAAGAGTATTGTGCAGGTTGAAGCTTTGTTCTAACAATGTAGATTGCTCTTTGGTAAGCTTCAGTTTCTTTCCACCAGAATCATCAACAGCTCCATTTTTGTTATGGTTGGAATTTATTTTGTTATTTGCATAATCTTCAAATTCATGATGATGATGATGATCTCCATTAGAAACCCTATCTTTTTTCTTTTTGTTCATCTCTTCATCCCCAACAAAAGGAACATATTTACCAACCCCAACCCCAACCCCAACCCCAAATCCAAGTTGAAGAGTTGTGTCACAGGTTTCATTTTTGTCTTCCATTGAGACACTGAGATTATCAGAAAGATGAAAGATTAGAGACAAATGGGAAAATTAAATTGAGAGAAAATCTTGAGTTAATAGATAAATATTATATATTTATTATTATTATTATTATTATATTTCAATCAGTTATTGGTCAATCTTTGATTATAACATATATGACAAGTATTATTAGGAATTAGAGTATCTTTAATTGAGGCAAGCAAACGTTAGAATTGTGGCTCCTTTTTAGGAAACCAAAACTTCCTTAATTATTCTTAATTTAACATTACAATATTTGTGCAATTGGCTCCATGACTTCCATCGGAATTTGTCTTATAGAATTTTAATTCATTTATCACAAACGTAACAATTTTTATTAATGTATGCAATTTTCGCGAGTTCAGTTACAAACATCGATCCTAATGTGTACTCCTTTTTACTCTATATCATGCATGTTACTTCTCTGATCATTAATGTTTATCAAACCATTTCTTTCACAACCATTTTTCTTATATATTCATAAAAAATTATACAATCAACCATGAGAATTTCAAAAACATATAATCTTTTATGACTTTAATTAACATATTTTTTTTGACACTTTGACACTTTGACACTTTGATCCATTATTATGATTGATTATGTTTGATAACGATTTTGATTTATGATTTTTGATTAAATAATTGATTTTGTGATTTTTGATTGTTCTGTAAAAATAATCACTAATGTATTTGATAACAATTTTTACATAAGTATTGTTTGATAATAATTATGATGTACAATTTATGATAGTTTCTTTTTTAGTTATGGATCTATTAACTAGAAGGCGAATGAATGGAATATCAACGAAGATATGACAAATTGAAATTTCGTAGAATATTTAAATATGCAATCGCGTGTAAATAAAATAATGCAAAAATATAAAGATTAACACACGAGATTTTTAGGTGAAAATAACATAGATCACACCAATAACCTAAGAGGAAAGCTATTGATCTACCAGATCACCTAATTATCCAATATAGTTAGGTGTATAGTGGATAATTAGGTGTATAGTGGATCACTTAAATATTCACTATAAAAAATAAGATACAATTATAAGGCTAAGACTCAAGCTACCCGCTAAAGGTAACCCCCAAATAATCTACTTATAAGTCGTTACATTCATCATAATCTC
This sequence comes from Hippophae gyantsensis, assembly GCA_030763125.1. Classification (NCBI taxonomy): domain Eukaryota; kingdom Viridiplantae; phylum Streptophyta; class Magnoliopsida; order Rosales; family Elaeagnaceae; genus Hippophae; species Hippophae gyantsensis. Next base: position 16,525,875 of record CM061030.1, read on the forward strand.
TATAAGAAAGATGTTTAGATCCAGACCAACGTTGAACTCGAGTCACACGAGTTAATCAAATATGTACCATTGGCACCTAAAACGTTAGCACAATATCACAAGTACAAATGTGTGTCCTAAACTAAATTCAATAATAAATAATCCTAACTAGATGATTTAATAAATATATTAGATGAATCAAAACCAACTAACAACCTTAGAACAGTCAGTTAAAAGAAAAATATCATGAATATTGCAAGCTTGTTAACTTATCAAACACAACTACAAATATTTGATAAATTAATTTAATGAATAAGCCTACTTGAAAATATTTTGCAAAATAATGAGAGAGATATTAAGATGTAGAAAATATGCTTTGATATGATTAACAAAATTGTGAGCCAATGGTAGATAAAATAACATGAGTAGAAACCTTAAATCAAAGGTTAATTACAAAAATGTATGTAAAAGTATTTAGAAGAGCTTAAAAATATAAGGATAATATATTAAAAATACCAATTGTTTCAAGTAAAAATTAGGTTAAATTTAAAAACCTAGCCACTCGATCAATCGAATATGGCCACTCGATTGATCTAATCAATCTCGATGGATCGATTATGAATAGTTTGATCGATCTAGTTAAATCTTGATTTATCTAGTGAAAACATTATTCTAGAAATAAAGTGGATTAATCTAGTCATTAATCTTGATCGATCTAGTGCTTGATTGATCTAATTATATTAAAAATTAATTTAGTGAGTTTTAATTAAGCTCGATCAATCTAGTCACCACTCGATTGATCGAGTGACCTATTTAAAAAATATTCTTATGTGTTTAATATGAAATCTAACATGCATAAGAACAGAGATATACCTGAGATGTGATTTTTGAAGTTTAATATTTTCTTCTACTTGAAAATATTTTTGAAAGACACACCTAGAAACTAATATAACATACAAATGTTTTATTTACGAATATCGACAACACTCACATAAACCTTACAATCTTTTTTTTTGATATATTCGTGTGACAAAATCTCTCTCACTACATAATGCTAATAGGAAAAATATTTTTTTTACAAAGTAGAACTATCTTATGATTTTGTGAAACTATCTTCACTTGAATCTCAAAAACTCATGTATATACTGAAAAACAAAAACATAAATAACCAAACAACTTATCTTGAAAATCATTGTTCATTAGTTTAATGTATATAACAATAAGAAAATAAAAAATATTCATAAGAGTGAGTAATCAACAGATAAAAATTAAAAAATACAACTCCCCCTATGTATAATATCTCCAAAAAATATTTTGAAAGTAATTCTCTCCCTAAGTTAACTCTTCCCTTTTTGTAAATTTTTCAATTAATGTTACAACTTTTCCTTCATTTTTATCATATGAATAAATAATATAATCATTAAGTAATATCAACAAGTTAAGCAAATAAATAATGTATTTAATGATTGAAAAGAAAAGTACACATTCTGAAAAGTTCAAACCAATCAAAACAAAGACCTAAAAATAATACGTTTCCCAAAAATGAATAAACTCCCCCTAAGTTTTAGAACTACTCTAAATAAATTAAAATAAAATAAAAAATTTAAAAAAATAATATATATATATATATATATATATTAATTTTTTTTGAATTTAGAGTAGTAAATATAACTTAACATAAATACAATAGTATACAAAAACGATGAAAATTAATTTTGTTCAAAGTATAACTATCTATTGATAACATAAATATATGTAAAGAAGTCACATAAACATGCTAACACATATACTGACATTTTGACAATCACCAAAAGTGGGATAAAAATTGAAATTGTAATAGTATGTTAATTAATCTATTTATGATTAGTTATGAAGGATTTAAAGAAAAGAGTATGAACTATCATAAAAATATTATAGTTGAATTTATACTTATACAAAATAAAATTTACTTACCAAGAGAGAATTTTAATCTATATTTTTTTGTATAACTAATTGTGGCTCTTTCTTTTGGTGCATGCAAAATTTTTTGTATTTTCTTTTTCCTTTAATATCATTATTATTATTATTATTAAGAAAATATTGCACAAGTTAATATACTTAATATGATGACTTCCACACTAGTTGTGAGATAGACATCTATTATTATTAAGAAAATATTGCACAAGCCAATATATCTAGTATGACGACTTTCACACTAGTTGTGAGGTAGTTTTCACTTACTGTGATAAATTTCACACGTTACAGTAGGTAGTCTTTTCAAAACTAGGTGTATCTCTATAGTAACATTTTAGAAAATGAAAGATAGATTTAAAAAACAACTTTGCAATCAAGATTAACTTATTCCCTATAATCTCATAAAATCAATCAAAAAATTTAAGCATGAAATATATGTGTCCAATGAACATGTGAGTATATCTATGTCAACATTAATCATCATATATGAAAAATATGTAAATACACAAATCAAAATATTTATTTGTATAATGTATAATCAATCAAAAAAATATAAATGGAATATGTAATGATCATATAATTGTTAAAGCATGTCTACTTTACTCATTTTTTATTATTTTTTTAAATTAAATAAATCAATAAAAATAAAAACAAAAACAAACAAACAAATTAAAGATTCTCACTTAGGGCCAATTAAACACTCAAATAAAAGTATCTAGATAAACAATAAATAATGGCCAATGAATTCCCTAATTATTAGAATACCTATCAAAACATCATATAAAAATACATACATAATAACCAAATAATTAATAATAAACTCATAAAAACATTAACAAATATATCATATATAATAATTTATATATATATATATATATATAAATTCATGTAATTAATAATAATACATATTTTATACATATATTAATAATAAATATTAATAAACTCGTTATACATATATATATATATATATATATATATATATATATATATATATATATATTTCATGTACATGTAAATAATTTTCAAAATTTTTAAGTTTAAAAATAAATTAATATATATTAAACACTTAAATACATAAAATTATTAAAATAAATAAATGAATAAAAATACTTTCTTCTCTTCTAAACTTGAATAAAAATACTCAACCTACATAACACAAAAAATTATACAACAAATAATAACACATAATACACAAAAAATAAAAATAAAAATGAATAATAAGTGTTAAATAATTTATAGAAATACTTACAAGAGTAAATGAAGTGACAAAATAAAATAAATGAAGAAAAAAAAAGTATTTTTTAAGTGAGAAAATGAAAGAAAATTGGTATAAAAAATTTGAGTATTATGCTAAAAAAATAGGGGATCTAAAAGAGAATTTAAAAAGAAGAAAACCCACTAAATAATACCAGAATTGGTGGTTAGAGGTGGTCGAAAATCAAAAAGAGTAGAAAGAGATGGTTAGTTTTTTGGGTAATAGTTAGGACACAATATTACATTCTGTTTGAAAATGGGGGAGAAAAGAGAGAAAAGGAAAAGAAAATGTGGATAGCATCGGTTGACATGTAAGATCGATGCTACATCTTACGTGTAGTGTCGGTTGACACGTAAGACGTAGCGTCGGTTGACACGTTAAATTGATGTTATTTTTTTGATTTTTTAAGTCAGTTTTTTAGCGTATCGATTTAAAATTTATTATAAATCAGTTTTTCTCAAAAACTGATTTTAAATCTCGACTTAAATACCTATTTTTTTAGTAATGATTTTTTGTTTTCTCTAAACTTTTTTCACTGCACAAGGTGTGATGGGGTGTTCTCTTATCTGAATTGTTCTAGCAAAGCAAATCATGTTTTTCTCCCTCTAGTTATGTAATTCCTCGATTCGATCCATCATTGAGCCTTGTCTCTAAGCTACCACTGTCGCCAATTGTTTAGTTTCACTTTTGGTATCATTTGACATTCATGATTGTAAACGCAATCATTAGTAAAGAAAATTCAGGCTTTTATATAGCCAGAGCAATATTGTTACAAGAATCATTGCACTATGAACAAAGCTTTTTGGTTTGATGCTCTTTTATTTTCTTTATCTTGTTTGTGCTGATTTCTTTCTCTTTATAAGCTTTTGCTTTATAGATGTTGTACTAAGCCTGCTTTATGAGTCAATACTTGTATTATGCTTGACTATGGTTTCTCTATTCCATGTTTGGAGCTCTTTGACCACTCTAAGGTCTAGCATACTTTGTTTGTGTTTGAATTGTAGAGCTCGAGTATGGCAATGTGGCTATGGATTGCTCAATAAGGATGTAATTCCTAACAAATTGAATATTATGATGTTGGTCGAGGAGCAGATTAGTGCAGCTTGTGTCATTGTTGCTTTGAAGATGATTTTTCAACTTGTTTTGATGAGGAATCTTTGATGATATGTTCAATATACAAATTGTTGAAATATATGAGAATTCTTTCAAGGTTTTGAATCGTTACGTTGCTATGCCTTTTTTGTGATTGGGTTAGTATGATTTTAGTGTTTTTGTTAGTTTTGGTTTTGATTAGTTTGTTGCCATTTTATTTTTTTGTATTATTTATGTTTATAGTTCTATTTTACTTATTATTGGTTTTTTGTAATTGTTTGTAAAGGTTGTCAAACTTTTCTATTTAGAAATAAGTGTATTTTGGATAGCGTGAGTTGGTTTGATAATTTAATTTGGTGCCTTTAAACTCACCTTGTGATAACTTATGCTATTATAGATAGGATGAAGTTTCTTGTAAGCCCTTGTTTCCATAACCCACGTAATTCTTTTAATTTCTCTATTTTGAAAAAAATTAAAAAAATTAAATAAAAATATCAGTAAAAGGCTTGTCCGCCAAAAGTTACGAAGAATGCAAATAAACCGACAATTATCCGTCGTTTTCCCTCAATTTTTCTCGGCTTAGATGCGAAGAGAGTTTTACTTTCGTAGTCTGCCTGATTTTTTCATTTCTATCATTGTAGATTCCGTTGGCTTAAATACTTGGTTCTTGTTTTTCGTTTGGTTGGTCAAGTCTTCAAGATAGATTAAGTGCGTGAATCGGTGAGTACATTTCAATTTGGCAATTGGTTTTATGTTGAGATTGAGATTCCTTGCATTAGTTTTATGGAAGATGTTTTCCAACTCTTATCTCGTTGTGGCCTTCTTTCCGTGGTTTTATTTTTATTTTTTTTGAAGTTCAATATTCTATAATGATATTTTCCATAGATATCCATTATAGGAAGTAGAATCGTTCAACATGATTTTATTGCAAAAATCTTTGTGCATAATGTAGTGGGCATTATATTTTAGTAAGCAAGTTTTTCAAGTCTTTTTGTCCTTTTTTTTCCTTGTTAGAAAGAAAAACATATGGTTCAGGAATCAGGATGATACTCGGGGTTTAGTTGGTCTATTCAGGTGTAACCAGCATCATTTGGAACTACAAATAGGATGTTCCTATGAACTTGTATTGCAATTCTCAGTATAAAAACTGTGAAGTTTCTCGAGAAAGTGACATAAAATAAGGAAAATTAACTGAGAAAAAATAGAAACCACAGGCAGGAAGATAGAACAATTTGTAGAGCTTTATTGATTGAAATGAAGAATTGTTACAACACTAAACTTGCTTAGCATGATTTACATCTTTTATATTGAGAGCTAAAGCTAATCTAAGCCATTTAATAATACTGATCACATCTAAGCCATACTTGTGTGCAACTACCTAGTTTCCTAGGGGCATCAGCGACTCTAATTAACTCGGCTCATAGGTAAATGTCCTTCAGCTATGCATAACTCTTGTAATGATATAGGCACATGGCTGGCAAGCTAGCTAAGTCTTTTTGCATTTTTTCATTGTTATTAGGCTTTTGGCTACCACCAGAAACACACTTGTAAATGTTGCTCAAAGGCCTATTAACTACCTTAGTTTGTCCATCTTTGATGAGAAAATATTATATCCCACTTGTTGTATGCCTCTTATTAATATTAGTTGTTGATTCTGTCTTACTTTACACTTTTTTATTTTTTATAAAAATGAAGGATTAAGATGAACCTATTCTACCACGTGTCAATGCCCCCTCGTTGTATGTAAGAATCCCTCGAGCATGACAGGTGGTGCTAAATTTAATATTAGTTCAAAATATCTTCTACAATTACCTCGAATTTCACATCCCTGTGAGATACCAAAGACTTTAGGACATAATGCAACTTAACTATTTCTTTGAAAAATGGTGGAGCTATGTGGTTGGTATCTGACATCTTGTTACGGTGTACAAAATGGGACATTTTTTAAAGTCTATCTACCACCACCATATTTGAATCAAAATGCCTAGGGTTTGTTTTTCGAAGCCCAAGGATAAAATCTATGCTTAAGTCCTCCAAATGCTCTTAGGAATGGGTAAAGGAGTGTACAGACCTGTGTTATGTGAATTTGCTTTAGCTAATTATCAAATGGACATTTCTGAATAGAAGTAACCTCATGTTTGAGTTGAGGCCAATAAAACTTTTCTTTCAAAGCTGCAATGGGTTTTTTCTCATCGAGTATGAGCAGCAAGGCCACTAGTATGATACTATCTAATCAGGAACTCCCTTAGAGACATTCTTAGAATACACAACTTGGTTACCCTTGAATAGAATCCCCCTTTTCAAATGGAAATTCCCCTTGGGATAGTTCATAGAACATGAGTTCCATAATTCACCATAATATTATCTCTCTCATAAAGTTCTTTTGGATTGTCAAAACTTGTAATTTCAGCTTTGGCCACATTAAGCACATACACTCATTTGTTGAGAGCAGAGCCTCCACATTTTGCTTCCCATATCTTTGCTTGACAGAAAAATTGAATTTTTGTAGGAATAGATTCCATCTGGTGTGCATCTTATTCAAGTTCTTTTGTGAGTTAAGGTATTGAAGGGATTGGTGGTCACATTGTAAAACAAACCCTTTCTGAACAAGTGGCTGCCAATGCTTGGAAGCTTTCACCACAACATAAAACTCTTGTTTATAAGTGGACCACTTCCTTCCATCATCATTTAATTTTTCTATTAAAAATTCAATCACTCTTCATGCATCATAATTGCTCCAATACCAGTACCTAAGGCATCAGTCTCCACTTCAAAAACAAATCAAAATTAGTTAGTGCTAGGATAGGAACACTAGTTAACTTTTCTTCAATCAACTAAAAAATTGCTTGTTGTTCAGGCCCCCATTGATATTTACCCTTTTTCATATAATCTGTGATTGTAGTACAACTAAACTGAAGTTCCTTACGACCTTCTTTAAAAAGTTGCAAAACCATGAAAACTTTTCACTTCATGCATACTAGCAGGTGTTGGCCACTCTTGAACAACCTGATCTTTCTTTCATCCACACGCTCCTTTGAACTTATCATAAATCCCAAGAAGACTAAGCTTGAGAAATTCACATTTTTTGAAGAAAAAAGGGCACTCAAAGCCTCCAAAACAGACCTCAAATGAATCCAGTATTCTTCCTCACGTTTACTGTAGTTATATCATCAAATTACAAACACTTAATGAATTGCTTTAAGACTTGAAAACTAATACGACTGATCAGCTTGAGTTGTAACCATTCTCATACCAACTGTTGGATTCAGAACCTCAGAATCGTCTGTTCACAAGCATCTAATGCTTCTTTTGCTCTGATACCATATAGAAATTGCAAAGTTTCTCAAGAAATTGACAGAAAATAAGGAAAATTAGCTGAGAAAAACTAAGAACGATGGAGAAACAACAATCTGAAGAGCTTCATTGATTGAAAAGAAGAATTTTTACAACAATAAACTTGCTTAACTCAATTTACATCTTTTATATTGAGAGCTAAAACTAATCTAAGCAATTTATTAATGCTGATTACATCTAGGCAATACACGTGTCAAACTAACTTCCTAGTGACATCAGCGACTCTAACTAACTCCAGCTTACAGGTTTGAGTCCTTCAACTCTGCATAACTCTTGTAACGATATAGGCACATGTAGCAAGCTGGCTAAGTCTTCTAGACTCAGTATTGCCCTCAGCATGAACCCTCGTTACTCACATCTAAGAAACTTCTTGTGTTGATCAATGGACTCACTTGTTTGTTATTCTCTTTCAAATGGTTTTATGTATGTCATGAGGAGCAGTTTGTGCGTTTTCCTGCTATCTTAAAAAACCCTTTAGACAGTGCCAAAATGCATAAGAGAATAATTTTTTTATGATCATCGATGATACATATTTACCCTCATTTGGCTTTTCTATAACTTCCAAATCATATTTATACTGGGATCTTTCAATTGGATATCAGTTATATATATCATATGTCAAGCTCTTATCTGATATGTTCCTTTTTATTCTAGAGATGGAAGGACACCTTCAAACCTCTCCAAAACCAGTCTATCCCACCGAAAGTGATGACATGAAATATGTCTCTGGTCTTAGTACGATATTGGTTGCCACAATTCAGGAAGCAAAAGACAGGATTTCACAAATCGAATATATTTTCTGTAGCCAGCTCTTCCCAAATTTCCAATCAAAGTCTAAACTCCTACAGAAAATTTACTTTGAGGCCAGGAAAGCTGCAGAAGTTGTATGGAAAGAGAAAGAAAATGATCTCTTGCTCCTGATTGAGGAACTTAAACTTGAGAAACAGAAAGCTCTTGAGGAGAATGGGTGTCTGAAGCTTGAGAAGGCAAACTCTATGAGGGAGCAGGAAGATGAGATGGATAACCTGCATGCCAAACTTAGGAATCAACAAGTTATAATTGAGGAACTGGAATTGAAACTTATGCATATGTCTAAAGAAGTTGATGAAGGAATGGAACTGCAAAACAAATTACTCCAATTGGTACAGTCAAAAACTTCTGAAATCGTCAACAAAGGAAAACAACTAAAAGAGCATGAAGATAATACTAATTTTCTTTTTACCAAACTGAGTAAAGTAGAAGAAAAAGTTGATGAGCTGCAAGAAGAGCTCAGAGAAAAGACTGAAGAAACAAAAAGGATGAAGGAATTGAATGAAAAGTTATTTAAAAAGCTTGAGTCACAAGCTTTGGAGATCATGAATAATGAACAGTTATTGAATAATGAAGAAAAAGAGAAAAAGAAACTCGCTGCTAAGTTGCAAAGGGTGGAAGAAAATACTTGTGAACTCCAAAAGGAGCTGTGGACAAAGACTGAAGAAGTTGAGGAGGGGAAAAGACAAATGTCTTGCAATATCAGTTTAAAGAACTCTGAAATTTTGAAGCATGAAGAGCAATTGCAGGAGTTCGAGATTGAGAAAAAGATGTTTCTTACCAAAGTAAAAAGCCTGGAGGAGAAAATAAATGATCTACAGGCAGATCACAGTGGAAGGAACAATGATATAAAAGAAAGAGGTGATTTGCATGGAAAATTAGCCAAACAGATCGAAGAAAAAACCTCTGAGCTACTGGCTGCAAGGAAGAAAAGTAGGGATTTATTTAATGCCTACAAAAGGCTCAAATCTCAGTACAATTTCCTCTGCACAAAGTTTGGGCTCACTAAGGAGAACATGCTTTCTGAAAGTAAGAGAGAAGATGAAAGAGACTCATTGAAGCATAATCAAAATCAAATAACATCTGGTAAGATTTATTGTTCCTTTAGGGGTTACTTTTTGTTTTCTAATTGGAGAGATACATGTGTGCAGTTTGGCACACTGCTCACATTTATACACTTTCTATGGTAGTTGAAATTTCGTTGATTGTTTCAAGACAAATGATAATAGTTTTGAGATTAAACTTCACATGCTCGTTGTTCAGTCCTTGCCAAATATTAATTTGAGATTTTAGTTTCCACCATAGATAATCAGTTAACCAGTCATTCATGTGTAAAATTACAGATATTGGGGACAAAAGTAAATATGTTTCCACAGCTGCTTGTGACACCAAGAAGGTGAAGATTGAAAGAAATATTGACAAGAATATGGAGGATGAGAAAGGAAGCAAAATGGTTCCAGGCTCAATCCCTACATCTCCTATTTATGCTTCCTCTGTTTCTTCAAAATCACATTCAACTGTGAAATCTGCCCCAGTGGCTGGTACAAAGCGGCCTGCTCCATCCTGGAGAGCTACTAGATCACGTCAAGGCCAAGGTGGACCTGACCCGCATGATGATTTTCTTGATACTCCATTTGAAAATGTCAGAGGCAACTTGAATAAAGAACTGAAAGACAAGATTTCCGATAGCTCAGATGATGAAACTCAGAATTTGACCATTGATATGAGGCCAGAACCATGTCAGATGCCAGATACTGTGATAGGGGGGAAATGTTTCAAGTTCATAGAACCTGTAAGAAAGAAAGCCGAGCGTGAAAATTTGAAAGGAATTGAATGCAAGCAGTGTAAGAAGTTCTATGATGCTGTTCTTTGCGATGATGAGAGAAGGAACACTAATAACAGTAAGCACGACTTTAGATGTGAACATCATGATGGTGTTTCTAGACATCGGTATAAGTATGCTCCTCCATTAACTCCTGAAGGATTTTGGAATATTGGATTTGAATCTGAAATGTAGCATTATAATTAAAATCTCACTTGCATGACTGCTAATGATGGTATTGGATAGCATTTTTTCTACTTTGTTATTTAGTGAACTAATACTCTGTAACATTGCACGAAATGCATTCTTTGTCCAGTCACTCTTTTCGTCCAGCTCTTGTTAGCCATATTTAGTTTCAAGTCTAAGTGAACAGTTTCTTTCTTTTTTTCTTTTTTTATGAAATTTCTCTAGATTGGGAAGGCATTTAGGATACGTGTCTGCATTTACAACTTTTCCAATATTCTTTGGGGTATTACTGGAGTAACTTCTCTTAAGGTGTTTGTGTATCACTTTGTATCTCTTGTATGGAAACCCATTGGCCATGTCCATTCTACATTGAAGTCCTTCGAGCACTGCCTGCAATCTATAGTAGATAATGAACATGTTATCTTGACTATGACTAATGACTATATTTGTTTTCTCATGCTTGAAGAAATTAACTGTCAGAATCCATGAATACATATATTCCAGCAGGGTGGTGTAGGGATACACATAACTTACGATGAACTCTGTGGTTCTTGTATCCGGTTTTTGCGCGACAGTTTAGAGCTTTATTAACAAGCATTTTAACATTCATGACTATTATGATGAGAGCTTAGTGCAGCTTTGGACTCTACAAAATTTACACACTTTAGGCATTTTTTTGTATTTGTTCTACTAATAGTGATGGCTTTAAAAATCCTATCCCCGCTTTAAATTAAATTAAGGGTATGTTTGGGATTATGGTCAAATGGCCTTCTAAGACTTGTATAAGAGCACTTTAGTCCCCTTTATTTTAATTGAGGTAAATTTAGTCATGTAATATTTAGATAGTCAATTTAGTCTAATTTTAAAAAAAAAATGATATTTTTTAAGGATAAAATTGAATTTTTATTAAAAATAACATTTTATTTATAATACTCCTAAAAATTACATTAAAAATCCAAAAAGATACTCTTTCTCTCATTTGTTCAAAAATAAAAGCAATTTCTCTTATTTGAATATCTCTTGGTTTCAATTTTTTTTATTAAAAATATATTCTTCTCTTTTATAATTTGTAAATCCAAACAACTTTAGAGATAAAAATAAAATTTATAATATTTTCATAAATAAATTAGAGGTACATAAATAGAATATAATGAGAGAGAGAGAGAATAAGTTAACAGAGAAACTAAGTGGAAATAAATTGAGATGGAAAAAATTGATATTTTATGAGAGAAATCCAATTTTACCCATTGAAAAGTTAGTATTTTTTTTAAAATTAGAATTAATTAACTCTATATAAAATTTAATGGATTAAACCTATCAAATTTTAAAGAAACAAGACTGAAGTACCTTTATGCAAGAGTTATAGGACCATTTGAACCCTAATTTTAGTAAGTTTGATTCAAGAATTAAAATTACCAATTGACTCGAAAATAGTTCATTAAAATAGAAAATTAGGACTAGGAATTATAATTCTTATTCCCCGTTAGTTATCACGAAATAAATTTTTTTTAACGTACATATCTAATAATATAAATTTTTTTTCGCTACAAAATATGATAAACGTCTCAATCATCTGTTTGGTAGGTTTTCTGTATGTTGAGAGGTAACTCATCCAACTTGATTTCTCCTGTAAGTTGATATACACAAGACCAATGCACTAATTTCATTGTTTTGACGTGGAATCTAAATGATAGATATCATTGAGAAGTGATAGAGCAATAATTAGACGAACTAAACTGAATCCATAACTTCTATAGAGTAGTCCTCAATAGAAATATTATTAAAAAGGATGCTGGGCACTAGAGGTCCAATAATTATTTAATTTAAGTAGTTTAGTCTACTAATTATTAGGTTAAACATCAAAGGTCCCATAATTTTTTAAAATGAGCACTTTAGTCCCATAATTTTTGAATTGGACACTTATAATCTTATTATTTATAAAGGTTGGGCATTAGAAGTCCTTATTTTTTATTCTTTTGATGGACTAAAAATGTTCATTTCAATAAATTGTAGGACTAACAGTACTTACTTTTCATAATAATATGACTAATAATGCCTAATTCATAATACGAGACTAAAGTGCTAATTTTGGAAAAATTATGGAACCTTTAGTATCTAACACAATAATTATAAGACTAATGTACTCATGTTATAATAATTATAGGACCTCTATGATATTTTTTTGTTATTAGAAACATTAATAATCTTCTTGTTATCTCTTTCTATATATAGCAAGATGTTTATATTTGATGAAATATTAGTTTGTAGAAGGAAAGTAGATGCTTCAGTATGCTCCATTATGTGAGCAATTAAATAATTCATTCAAACATAATATAATCTCTCATAATGATCAAACATGATGAAACCATTTGTTGACAAACCATGGTGTCAAGTGGTACCAAAGTTAAACTTATATGCATCTAAAGGTGGATTTTGTCATTGTGGAGGTAGAACAGTAAAATTCTCAACATTTGTCAATTAAGAGAAAAATAATCATTTTAAATAAGATGTTTAAATTCATTGATTCTATGAATGATATCATTAAGATAGAATGAGAAGATAAAATATAACCTTCAAACAAAATCTTATTTTTTAACCACCAAATTTTCTCAAACATGACGATAGCAATAAGTGTGAAAAGTTGTATAGATATACCATAAGAATAAATAACTTTGAAGGTTTCAATATGAAGTGACTATAATTCTGATTTGAGAATTTTGTTGGCAAAGAGGACAATACAAAGTTTTAATATGAAGAAAATCACCAAAACACTTTTTTGTACCTAAAGCACCTGAAGGTAATTTCCAGATAAACAATTTGTCTCTCGTAAGTCTTAGCTTTCTAAAGTAATTGTTAGAAACCTCTTTGATTTGAAAAAAAATTTCTTGGCAATTATAATCCTATAGACATCTTTAATAGAAAAATTTCTAGAACACAACCAATCCATTCTATAAAATCTCTACTTGTAGAAAAATGTGGTTGAAGTTGACGAATCAGATAAAAAATGTTAAATCAAAGTGGAACATTCCAATTCAAAGAATCAAAAATGGAACATTCTAATTCAAATTTTAATGAACAACACACAAATATGCAACTATTTGAATTATAAGATTTGTATGCAATTGTATACGAGTAGATACCGTTTAATTTAAAATGCAAGGTATTCAAGGATCCTTCCAAACATTTATATATAAACCATTTTCTATTTTCAAAATAAAAATCCATCCTTCATTGCATCTTGAGCCCAAAGACCCATTCAAACAAAAAAAATCTAAAGGTTTTATTGATATATTAAGAAAAGAAGATTGTTGAAAATACTTGTGTACCCATAATTTGTATGGTTGTTTTAGAATGTCTCAAACAACTATAGATAACATAACTCAATTAAAATCTTCAAAATGTCTAATACCCAGTTCACCAATTTCTTTAGGTAAACAAATTTTATTTTAAGAGACAAGAGATTAATAATGTTACTAACTAATATTGACAATCCATCAAAACTTCCTAATAATGTTATCAACAGAAGAATAAATACTTGAAGGTAAATGAAAAATACTCATGGAATAAATTGATATATTTTACAAGATTGATTTGATGAGTTCAGTTCTACCTTCTTGTAAGAGTAACTTTGCTTTCCAACTATCCAAAAGGGTCTTTAATTTATGTAAAAGACCTTAGAATTCATGTTTATTTTTCCTACCAATAGATAAGGCATGACCCAAATATTAAATATGAACATAATTTTCAAAAATGTGAAGAGTACTACATAACTAATGTTTCAAAAGAAGAGATACATTTTTGGAAAAGAAGATAGTAGATTTTTGGAAATTGATAAACTAGTTAGACTATAAGCAGTAATTGTTTAAAATTTATCGTAAATTCGTGACTTTAGATAAATTAATCCTTAAAAATAAACTATATCATTAACATAAAGTTGGTAAGAAGTAGAAGGAGCATGTATGGTAATCTATAGTGTTGATATATCTAATAATATAGATATTTTTATTAGTAATTGTGTTTGTTTTTTTTTTTTGTAAAAGTATATTACAATTCTATACTTTTGAGAGAAGAAATAGTTATAGTTTTTCTCCGATGAATAATATATAGTAATTATTCCAAGGGATTGGTATTCTAAATGAATTACAATTCCTAGCCTTAATAGTTTAAAGTAAGGGGTGTTAATTCGTGTGTGTTGTTCTTGTATTTGTTTGTGTTGTAAGTGTTTTTATTCGTATTTTTGACCTAAATTTACATATTTTTTACTATTATAAGATATTAATTTATTTTTAACTAATTTATTTATTGTGGTAAAAGAACTCATTATTTTTATAATCACAAAAAAATTAATAGTTAATTATAATTAAAAAATAATTTGTATCATATCGAATTTGTGTTCTGAGTTGTAATCTTCCCTAGTTTAAAGGAACAAAAAAAATACGCATATAAATTTTTTTCCTATCAAAAAAATAAGGATACATGATAACAGAAGTATGATACCTTTGACATAAATATACTTTAATTCGTTAGTTTTTAGGTAGAATATTATAAGTTGAAAATTTAAGTTAAATTTTTAGGGATAAAATTAACATTTTATAAAACTTTACTTTCTTTTACCAAAAATAATGAAAGGAAATATTTAAAAATTATTTTTTTTACAAAAATAAATAATTAATGATTTTAAATAAAAATTAAAGATACAGACTATTATTTGTAAGAAGATAGATTACGATGTAGTTTTAAATAAAAATAATTTTTAAACATTTATTTTCGTTATATTTTTGTGAAAATAATTTTTTACAAAATGATAATTTTATCTCAAAAAATTTGATATAAATATTTCAAATAAATATCAATGACCGTTTTAAAAAAATAACATACTTATATTGTCTCACCAAAAAAATAGCAGACTAAACTTTTGATAAAGGTCTTAGAGTTCAAGACCGATATGTGTGTTAATTATAATCGAGAGCAAACTAGACAAATAAGAGGTTAACAATTAGAAAACACGTTTTAAACAAGAAAAAAAACATTAATTTATCAATACTACTTATATATTGGTCGATAAATTTTAAATCCTTAACCGTAAACCCTAAATCATAAAATCTAAAGCCTAAATAATAGACCTTAAACATTAAATCCTAAAACATAAATTTTAAATCTTAAATTTTAAAATTTAAACTCTAAACTGATTAAATTTAAGATTATTTTAATCTTTTTAGTATATATATAAATCATATGTATTTTATTTTTTTCATTGTACACTTTAATTATTTTAAATATAAATATCTACTACATTAATTATTTTATTCTAGAGTTCCACTACCATTATTAAAAATAAATAAAGAGGCTAGAAAATAAAAGATCCGATGACCTCACCTAAACAGCCAAAAGCTTGATTTTGTAGATAAGTAGATGCTACTATAAGCAAGTTGGACTTCATAGCCAAATTTTCATGGAACTTTCATGGCAAAGTCGAAAATAAGTTCCATAATTCCCTTTTGAAAATTTTCATGGACAAAGAATGGCACTTCTATAACAAAAGAAAATAGAAAAATAGAGTGGTAGGAAGAGGGTGAGATAACGCTTGATATCATTTGCTATTACAAACAAACAATCCCTATTAGTATTGTGTATCTTCTCAACGGCCATAAGGCAGTCCCTTTCTAAAATCAGTCGTTAATACCTACTTCCAAAGCAAGCTTAGCACCCCTTGTAATGCTAAAGCGAGAACAATCAAAATATTTATATCTAATTGCTCTATCTAATTGAATTGTCCCTAAATGATGCCTGTCGACGAACAGTACCCATACATTAATTCATCGAGCTCTCATCTCATGTTGCGACATTTGTGTCCCACAATAATGATCTCAAAGTGATAGACATAAAAAGAAAGACTATCATAGGTTGCATAAGAATGGTACTAATCCTATGTTTATAAGTAGTACAATTCTTTAGGTTAACATTTAAGATTGGACAGCGGATTTACAAATTTTATATAGTGTCATAGCTTTAGTTGTTTTACGTTTTAAGGAGAAAAAAAACTAATGGTCTGGGTTACCAAAAAAAAAAAAAAGGCTTTTACAAAATAATGACGAGTGACTTAATATAATTATATTAGAATATAATAAATAAAAGAGTCTTAAGTTATTTAAAACATAAAAATGTTATAGGAGTTTCTAAATCATTTGTTTCATTTAGTAATTAAAATACTTAGAATAGAAATTATGTTATTTAATTTCTTAATTATAAAAAAGTTATTAATTATGGACAACTTAGGTTATTTTAATAATTTTTTATTAAAATATATTTTTTTATCTTGTGATTAAATTCAACTAAAACACAAGTCTTTAACAATAATGTCGAATTCAATTTTTGCTTTTATTATATTTATCATTAAATTTACTAATCTAGATTCAGATATAGATAAACAAAAGATAAAGAGAAACGACACTAATGTATCGTATCTATTCCGATACTTAAAATCAATTCTCAAAGAATTTAATTGAAGAAATTTAAAGAAGATTTTAGAATGACATTCCTTAAGTATTGAATATGAGCGACTATTTATATGATTGGTTATTGACAATATCGTAATATCGAATTGAATTGTTAATATAAAATAATAAATTATTTTAATATTAATTAATATATTTTTGATTCTTTATATATATCATATATCAAATCATAAATATTTTATTTAAATTTAAATCAAGAGATAATTATTCAAACCTCACTGTATATTAATCATTTCCTAGTTGTATTTATTTTACTATTCAAAAATAATATGAATCAATAAAATGCTATCACGCATACATGTCAAAATTTCCCATAACATCAGCCCCTAGGCCTCCTAATTTGTCTTTGGTGGGAGAGATGTTCTAGTTACTTCACTTGGATATGACGACAAAGTTGCATTTAGGTTTGAGATGTCTTGATTGAAATATATATTTGATATCCCTATTCTCTTTGCCCAATGGAAATCTTGAAGTTCTGAGATATGTAAGAGCTATTTCTGTATCTCAATCAGACTCAAAGTTATGATCGGTAAAACTTTGACGAAAAAACTCAACATGAATTTCGCAAATTTTAACTTCTCAATTATGATTATATCTAATTAGATTTTTCAAGATCTTGTCCAATTTGATCTCATATACCATGGGTTAAATAAATGACTATGATTGAGCTTATGAATTTATATATAAGTCAAGCCTCTATCAGTCTAATTCGTTTTTAAGTCCATTCAGTTAATTTATGAGAGACTTTCTATAGAAAATATATTTCAAACTTCTTTCTTCAACAATATTTTGGTAACCGGATCAAAACCCTTCTTTTTTCTATATTTTCTTGAATTCTTTTAGAATCTTGCATGAATACTAAGAACACGAAGAAGACATTATTGTTTCAATCTTGCATGAAATTGTCTGAAGGTGTGCTCCCTATAGGTGTGATGTCTTGCTATCATAAGTTTGACGATCTCTATTGTTGGCACTCTAGGCACAACAGCAAACACCATAGCCATAGTAGAAAACACAACGACAAATCTCCTAAGAGGCCTAGGATGGAGAGTAAACATATAAGTGGATCTAGCCATAGGAATGAACATGGGGATGGAGACCAGGAAAGAGGGGGTCGACACATGGAGGATTTGACAAGTGGGAGTTACACGAGGAGGAGCTAGCTTAGCCAACCATATAAGCCATCAAATAACCACCCAGGGAGCTAAGCAATTAATTAGCCAACTAAGCCACCAAGGTGGACCGACCAAAGGTTCAAGCCATCCAATGGTTCAGTCCCGCAACAAGTCACTCAAGGATTGGGGTCATCTAGCCAACTAGGTGCACTAACTAGCCAAGCCAGTGGGACTTTTGGGGTGATGCATGGTTTGACCAGTCATTATTATCAATCTGGATGGGCTTTCCCGACTAGTTTTTGCATCCCATATTTAGTGGAGTAAGTTTCAACAGTCATGTAGTCCCGATGTTTCCTTCTGGCTCTCTATGCAGCCTTTTTGGAACTTTCATTGGCACTTACATAACGACTACCATTCATGTTGGCATTCTGATGGAGAAGTTTGAAGTAAGTCTAGCTATAAAGTTGATTCTCATGTCCCAATTTTAATAGAGTCTGTTACCAATGAATTGAGAAACATGTTTTAGATTTTTGATGACATAGAAATTCTCTTCCCTGGTGGCAACTTGATTTCCCATAACACTCCTCCTGGTATGATCATTATCTTTGCTGATCAATTGTTCACAGGACTTAGACTTATGTTCTAACCTCTTGTGCTGGATTTCTTGTGTAGAGTGGGGGAACCTCTTAGGCAATTTCCACCTAACTTCTAGAAGACTTTAAGTACTTGTACTATGATTATTATCTTTGCTTATGCTACATTTTATGGCAAGAGATGGCTCTGGAATACTTTAAGTACTTGTACTATGTTCAATCTTCCACTGAAAGTGTATTTGAGTTAGACCCTACAATCATCAGAAGTTTGTTGAGGACTTGCCAAGTCAAAAAAAGTTGTGACTTTCTGGTTTATTAAGATCATGGATTATGATGTGATCTACCCAGAGTTTGGTTCCATTACTTATGAGTTTGTTTCTGCTGGTGAGCCATAATTGTTCTTCATTCATGGCTTAACCCTTTTTTTGGCATTCTTTTCTTTAACATCTTTGATCTATCTTTGCAGTTCACTGCAAGCATGCTAGGTAAGGTTTATAGAGGGTACCCTTCATTGAAAATCTCTTTGCATTTCCCCAACTTTATGCCACTGTGAGCAACTGGAAATTCCCAAGAGAATTGCATATTGGTGATTGCACCATTCCTCTCAAGATAAGAAGTGGTGACTAGTTAAAGTCATTGAGAAAATGCATATTGTTTGAGCATGATTGAAATTCATATTACTTGCACATTGAAAGGTATCTGGGATGGCCCACATATCTATGTTACTGTGTAACCCATTCCTTTCGCCCTTCCCCAACCTCGAACCTGGGACCTAACCCTTAAGTACCTCAGGTTCTTAAAAGCTGGTACCATCTGGTGGTCCAAATGGAACCTGGGACCTAGCCCTTAAGTACTTTAGGTTCTTAGAAGCTGGTACCATCTAGTGGTCCAAATGGAACCTAGGACCTAGCTCTTAAGTACCTCAGGTTCAAGATTGGGGAAATGCGAAAGGAATGGGGTTATATGATGAATATAGATATACAGACCCTTACATCTAACCTTTCAATGTGCGAGTAATGTAAATTTCAACTATACTTAAACATCATGCTACACAAGGAACTACCAAGAAGGCTCTTGAGGCTGTAGAGTCATTTAAGAACTAGATGGATGAGAGCTTGTCTTAGGAGAATTCTCGCAATGGGAATTTGGAAGTTGAGAAACAGAGGTTGATGTCAATGAGTGCCTTGATTCTAAGGATTTCACAGTTGACATTGATTTGGCTTGGGCCACTGATTAGAGTTTGCCAAGAGAAAAGTTCAAATTTTTTACCCTAAATGCATCCTTATACTTTTGTCACTTGCTACGTCTCAGTAGGTGTAGTTGAGCATTGATAAATTCTATTTTATAGAAAAAAATTAGATATCAATTCACACACGCATATATATATTATAATAGCTTAAAATTACTTATTTTCACTAATTTGAGAAATATTGATTTTTTGTATTTTTTGAGATTTTAAGAGATATTTGTATTATTTTATTTGTAGATATATTAACTAAGAAATGATATGGATGTACTTAAGAATAATGATGAGTGCTTGAAAAACATTAATATTACATGATTTATTCTTATTTAAATATTATAAATAGATTTGAATTTGTATGATTTTATCATTATTTAAGCAAATCTATGTATTTGAAATTATGAATATGTTTTATTGTTTTTCAGATATTTTTGGCTTCAAATTGATTAAAATAATCAACACATGAATAATCACACATGAAATACTCATTTTCAGCTTAGAAGATTAGAAGAACAAAACATATGAAGCATTACATATGTTCCAACCAGTTGTAAGGGGTGACAAAAGGAAAGTGAAGAAAAGAAAAGTAGGTTGTGGTGGTGGAAACATTAGGTCATAGTGCGACTTTCTCGAGAATTGATTTAACACGTACCAAACGAGATGTGTGCCATGGTGGAGGAAATACTGAGCCACAACATGCGATGATTGTTCATTCACAATCCTTTTTTCTCAACTATAAATAGGTTTCGTTTTTCATTGTTTACAAACCAGGATCATTGATCAGTATCAGGGTCATATAGAATTTTTAGCAATAGTTTATTTTCAAATTCTTCTCTCAGTTTTTGAGAGCTAAACAATTTTATTTTATTTAGTTCAATGTTTAATTTATACATAATTTAGATTAGGTTATCACAAATAAGAGACAATAAAAGGAAGTTATTCTAGATGAGACAATATGAAATTGTTGTTATAAACTAGAAAATATTGTGAAGATTAATACCTCTTCTGTAGAGCAGGACATATCCATTTATCTACCTTTTAAGTATAAATTTAATCTATGTTTTATTTCTTTTCAATTGATAATGTTCTATTTCTTGAATTTGTTATAAATAATTTACTAATCATTCATTATTTTTAACGGGTCTGGATGATTGTGATAACATGATTTTAGTTATGTTAATATGTTTTTGTATAAATAATTTACAAAGTGTATTATTGAAAAATATATTTATAATATATTTTTTTGTAATAGATTTAAAATATGAAAATTAGATTTTAGATACATTAATCTAGATATAATTTAGACAGCTTGAATAGGAGTTTTATCTCGATCAAAAATGTTAAGTTACATGGTTTGTTAATTTCTTAAATAATAAGCATAATTTAATTAAATTAATTAACAGTCCGACTGAATGCATTAAGTGATTTAATGAATAATGACTCGATTGAAGGAATTGTTTATACATATAAAAAGAATCAATAGTTTAGATTTATATTTCATTAAACTAATTAGTTCTATTAAACAGTAAAATAGTTAGATATCATATTAATTCCCCATTGATTTGTGTAAGTCCTATTGTACTTTGTATGTCTATGTGTTGGCTACCGGTGTGTAAAATAAGGAGCATGTTTATTTTACTCAGTGTTTTTCTTTCTATGTGTAAGGTTGGTTACTATGGATCAGTAGTACATACATGCACATAGTTAGATATATTGTGTTTGAAAGCATGTTTACACAAACTATAGGGTTGGTTTTCGTATTGTGTGTTTGCTTCCCGACATTGTCACTAGTGTTTTTATTTCGTTTTAGGTGAAGTTATTTATGAAAATTACTTGATAATGTTTTTTAAAAAAATATGATTTTTAGCACCTCACCTCCCCTTTCGATAACGGCCTTGTCAAACCCCTCAACAAGGCCATGGTAAGGTGGTCGATGAGGAATGGAAATGACCGTGGTGAGGTGGTATGACCATTGTTATTCTTCTATAAATATCTCGTTTCTTTGTATTTTTTATCTAGAAAATATGTAGTGGAACACTATCAAATTGACATCTTATTTTTCTATTTCTAGATATTATTACCTTGAGTATTGTTTGATATTCGTGATTCATGATTGTATGATAGAACCATGCTCTTGAGTGGGAGTATATGAGGAGCCTATGTGGTTGTGTGTCAGCTGAATGTTGTGGGCAAAATAACATGCTTAGTGTTGATCTCAAGAATATTTTATTTTCTTTGTGTCACATGATAAGTGTTCAAAAGCATTCAATATATCATGATTTTATGCATGTTTAATGATTAAAATGATCTGTATTTACTTATTTTTACTATTATTTTATACAAATATATCTTTTTCAAATCACGGGTATATTTTGTTATTTTTCAGGTATTTTTAGCTTAAAAAGATTAAATTGTTCGATACTTGAATAATTACTCTTAAAGCAATCCATTGCAATGCTCCAAACCATTAAAAAATGATACAAGAAAATAAGGGAACAAAGTCATGCAAAACAAAGCATGTTGAGCCTAAAGCAATCAGTACTAACTGTCCCTAATTCTTCACAGGTAAGGTGTGAAAAATTTATGTACTATAGTGCGAGATGCTTGGGTTGAGTACAATGTAGGTGATAGTTGCGTGCATGCTATGGCATGGAGTAATGTGTGCCACGACGCCAACCCATTTGAGCTGATTTCCTGAACCTATTAATAGAACCCTATTACATTGTATCAATCATCCTTAATCATCTCTCTCCATCCTTCTCTTCTTAGTCTCTTTAATTTCTAGCTTTTCTTTTATTAGTCTAATTTTTTTTCTCTCATTTGAGAGTTTAACAAATTTAGTTTATGTAATAGTTTTATTTTCAACTATTCTTTATGTTTTATTTTTACATGCTACATTTAATTTTTTGATCAATTATTAAATTAAGCATGCTTAGTTAAAATTATAATGGAATATTAATAACATTGTTATGCTTGTGATGCAAGAATTTACAAGAATTTTGTATTATTGTCTATTCAAGAATTTTACAAAGTTAATTTTAGAAAAAATAATGATGGGAGATTTTTTGTTAAAAAATTAAAATATGAAAGTTAGATTTAAGAGTTAATTATCTGAATTTGATTTAGAGTATTACTCTTTTATTATTGATTTGGTTCACATGTGTACTTAGAGTATAAACTCTATTTCAAAGATTTTTATAAGAATTATTATTGAATAATATATTGATGATATATCTTTAGTAGTAATTTTAAAATTTAAAAGTCATTATAACACGACATGTGGTCTCTTTTCTTTAAATAAAAGTATCGTTTAATCCTCTAACTTTAAAAGCATACTCATTAGTCTTTTTACTTATGAAAAAAATATTTATTCCTACTTTTACTTATAAAAAAGATATTTATTAGTCCTTTTACTTATACAAAATGAATTACAAAAAACCTTTTATTGATAAAATAATTTTAAACAAATATTAGTGAATGTATTTTCATCATTTATTCCACCCTATAAAAAAAATTAAAAACATACCATCTTTTACCTCATTTTATCACTAGAATACTCCTAATATTTGTTTAAATAAATTCAAATTGAAGGTTTCTCTTTAGTTATAGATCTAATTAGTTAAAGGGGGTGAATAGATAATCAGCAAAAATATGAAAAATTAAAATTTTTATAGACAACCAAGAATGCAATGTCCTGTAAATAAAATAATGCAAAAATATAAATATTGAGATACCAGATTTTTAGTAAAAATAACCTAGGTCATACCAATGACCTAAGAGAAAAACCACTGGTTCATCAGACTACCTAACTATCCACTATGAAAAATAAGGTCCAATTACATGTACAAATGTGTGTCCTAAAGCAGATTCAATAGTTAATAACTCTAACTAGATGATTTAATAAATATATGAGATAAATAAAAATTAATTAGTAACCCTAGAATAATCAATTTAAAGCACAATATCACAAATATTGTAGGCTTGATAATCCATCAAGCCTACAATATTTTGACACATTAGGTCAAAGTAAGATTACTATATTATCCATAAAATAAGTTAAAAGAGTTTTCAAGAAAAAGAATAATATAGTAAAAATCCAATTTCATTCGGGTTAGAAATAGGGTTTAGAATTAAAACTTTGACCGCTCGATTACCCTTGTCGATCAATTCAGTACAACGATCAAAACACAATCGATCGATCTAGTATAATAATTAATTGTGAACTAAGGTTGATCTTTTTAACTAATAAATCAATCGATCTAGTGCTCACACTTAACATCAGTATCATAAGCCTACTGGGCCAGTGATAGTATACGAAGAGGTCCAACTGTCAATCTATGCATGAAAAGAGTATTTGTGAAGCTCCACATTATTTTGAATTTTCTAGAAAAGACCTAGTTTTCTCTACCGAGTACCGGCTTGTGAGTATGATTGCTTAAGCTTGCAAATGGACATCTTGCATTTGATTACGACTCTTGATTAGGGACAAATGAAGAGTGATTTAGCAAATTAATATCATATTTGGGTTAGATTTTATTTTTTATCAAAATTATTTACGAAACAAGGATTATTATTATTGTGGTAAGGAATTATTTTATCATGATAAACCCTATCACACATTAGATATCGATGGTAATACTTTCCATACTACACCAGTGTCTTCCCACATCAAGCCAATGCTTTCCATCTTTTACTAAAATTCCTTTGAAGTAAGACTTATCACTTTTGTAGTAAGGCATTATCTTGTCGTGATAAGATATTGTCTTGTTATGGTAAGCCTTTCCACACTAGATAACTGTATTTTCATGAATTCAATTTTTTTTATCAAAATCGTTCTAAGATAATGTGTACCACTATTGTAGTAAATCTTACCTCCAAGTGAGTTTGATAAAAACTAAAATATTACTTAAAAACAGATAATTTTGGAGAATTTTTTTGAAACATGTAACTACCAAACTTTGCACAAAAAATTCAATCCAACGAAGTAAAATGTATGTGTTAAGGAACCTTAAGTCACACATCGGTCAGGAGTTGAGATCTTGGGCATCTTATAATCCTAAGCAATCCTTCACTTCATAACCTAGGTTTAGAGGTGGAGTTAGGCTTGGGCCTAACATGGTATTAGAGCCCTTGACATGTCGATGTTCTGGCATCCCTCTTTATAGTCACCAATTTCAAGCCTTTGCATCCTCGTCGATGTATGTGTTAAGGAATCTAAGTCCCACATCGGCTAGGCTCATGCCTTATATCTAGGTAATCCTTAACTCAATGAGATATTATTGGGTTGAGTTAGGCTCAGGCCAACTAACAAATGTTATGGTATCCTCCCTTATAGTCACCAATTTCAAACCCTCGCATCCTCGCCAATGTGAAGGGTGTCTGTTAAGGAATCTAAGTCCTACACCGACTAGGTTCAAGTCTTTCTCCTTGCTTATAATCATAGGAAACCCTTAATTTAGTGAGATCTTATTGGGTTGAGTTAGGCTCAGGCCAATTAAAAACACCTATGTAATTTATTTCTGGCAACGAGCCATACTACACTAAGTAAATTTTTACCTTTTTACTATACCCCAATAGTTTCTCATACTAACTTTTATGTTCTATCTCTACAGTTTACTAGTAAAGTTGGGATATATCTGATGAGCACAAAGAGTTCATTAAGAAGTTTTATGATATTCCTTCAATAGGATGCGATTGCACGCGTTTAACCATCCTTAAACATGTGACATTCTGGCTAAGGTAGTCGATGAGGCATCCAATAGCCTACATTTTTCTATAAATATATCCTCATTTTATTTGTTTTGTAATTAGAATTCATGAAAAAGTCTAGCATTTTTAAAAATCTTTATTTAAAATAGTTTTTCTAATTCAATGTATGAGTAATATGCTTTAAAATGGATTTGAAAAAACTACTTTTAATGGATTTAATTAATCCAAATTAAAAAAAAAAGATGTAGTTTGTTTATCTTGGTTTATGAGCATAGAAGTTTCCATAGCTTAGGAATTTATTCTCATTATACTTAACCATGGGTGATTGATCACATCACGTGATGATAGAGTTTTAGGGACGAGTTGTATTCATTTGGATTAGGTGCTATGTAGAAAGCTTGAGGTAGTTTAAGCACAATTAAATGTGGTACTCTAATTGATAGAAGTAATTATATTTATATATTCTTTAGGTTGTAAACTATTATTCATTTTTTATAGTGAACAACTTATGGTCGATGGTTGCCGTTACAACCCATGAATATTACCATATAGGTGCTTGATCATTTATAAGTTTACCACATTAAATGCTATATTGTGTATGATCTCATGTCGTGTTAGTATAATCAATTCTATTGTCGAATATATTCATACATAGGAGGTTTTTGAGTTGATGGAAAGTTTTCTTTATTGTTTTTCTTATATCAGTCGACTTCTATTATTTCTTATCTTAGCTATCTGCATGTTTATATTTATTATATTTCCTTATTTTTGTACATTATGTCATCTACTTTTGTGTGATTCTTGTTTTTATAATAAGTAAAAAGTTGATAGAGATGTATGTTTCACCTCTATCTAGGTATGTGAGTACCTAATGTTGACTATGTCTTGGTAAGGTTAAATTTCTCCTCTCGAGCTCTTATTGGTGAAAATTGTGCTTTCAAACGTCTTTTGGTGGAGAATTTGAGTGGTAATGGAAGATTTTGGGTGTTATGGCAGAATGTTCATGATGCTTTTAGGATATTTATCTAAAATACCCCTAGGATTTAGCATATCTTGAATTAGGTCCTTGAGGTTTGTAAAAAATGCTAGAAAATCTTAGATTTTATAATTAATATCATTGATGTCCTTAAAACTAATGGTGTTAACTTTTTCATCTTTATTTTGTTTTCATATCTGATACCAATTTTGGGGGTTCGATCATCGATTGGTCCTTTGGAAAAAATTTAGCCGATATAACCTTTTTCTAGAAGATCACACCTAGTTATATGTAGCAATGTGCATGGGTACAAGCAGGGACAGTTATTGATATAACTATCTCCGAACCAAATTAAAAAATCTGTACCCAAAACTGCCCAACAATCGTTACGGTTCGGGGACGGTTTTTAAAACAAATTCTTAATAAACCCTAATTATTAATTAATATATAATTTAATTTAATAAATCTATAAATTAATTAAATAAATATAATATATTTTGGGTATGGGTAGGTATGATTATCAGTATAATAATATATGTTGCTTCAGGTTCGATTTTTACCCAAAACTATGCCCGTTCTAGAAATTTATCTAATGCCGAATCGACGGTACGGATAACCAAACTCACAGTTTTTGCCCATTCCTAATTACATGCTCTAAATAAGATTGTTCATGCCATAGATTGATTTGATCTTGTAATTATAAATTCATACAACTACATGTTTTTGTACGAATAATATACCTATAATCTACGAAAAGATAATAATCAAACATAAAGTTATTAAATTCTCTTTTTTCATTTTTTTCTTCTTCTAAGAAGATTTGTTTTTGATTAAAATAGTCTTTTAACATCCATGAAATATGATGATCTATTATGCTTGTAACAACTTTAATATAATCTGTATAAATATCTAATAAGGTGTTAAACCTTCTAAAATTTTCAAGACAATTTTTTCATAATCATTATCTTTAAAATAATCATTTAAGGCTAAGAGATAGCCTTTACAAACTTTTCTAATAAAATTAGATTTTTATCTTTCATTTTAATTTTGGTTGTTTAATGTTTAGTTGTTAATTCCTATACTTAATTTTTTATTTTCCTTCTCACAATATTGTGATGTTTTTATCCTCATTTTTCTATTTATCAGTATTATTACTTGATAAAAGAAAATATCTAAACATTCAAGATCCTAAATTGGCTTAAAAGTTATAATTATTATACTTGAACTTAATGAATTCACCATGGTCTTCCTTTCTGTTCGTTTTTTCTTATTACACTAATTATGCCTCTACTTTGCTCAAACCTTAATATCCTACTGGTAATGGGAAGCCTTCTATATCCGTGCATAGATGATGTCAAATTTAAACTTCTTAGAAAAGAGTAATTGAACTCAATTTTATTCATGATATAATAATTATTACAAACTTAAGACCAACTAAGAACCTTGAAGGGATTCTTATACACTCATAATTAATGGATACCTAATTATTGGTTTGGGATTTCTAGATGGAGGGGATTTCTATGCTAGAGATTGTGTTTTTCAAAGGTATGTGCTATGGTTTTTCTTGTGTTTTTCAAATGAAAATAAGGGTTCATTTTATAGCACAAAGAATTCTTGTTTACAAGATAGAAATTACTATTTTACCCTTCCTTTAATAATTCATATGCTTTACGGCTTTAAATATTAGCCATTGTTTCTTCCTTGGCACATGTTGCCTACTAAAGATATGGGTTTACATCTTTATTTTCTCTTGTCATCTTATATCGATAGTTTTTTCTCTTTATTCTTCTTTGTTATTTTCTACCAACTATTATTTTGATGACGTTAATAATGATGCATCTTCATCTTCTCAATTTTTGATGCAGTAAATGCATTTGTGATCTTTGGTGGCTTTTTTGGCATAGAAGCAAAATACATTTCTTGTTTCTTGACCAATTTATACATTATTGTTGTTAAAATTTGTTTCATACTTGGTAATTCTTTTACCATCCTCCTTTGAAAGAGCCATGCTGCTACTATGAGATATAATGATGACTTTATTGGTCGAGTAATTTACTTTGATCTTAGTAGAGTTATCAATTTTTCTGTATTCATAGTAAATTTAGCCTAACATTTGACCTCTTAATACACAGAGTTCTTCTGTGTTGAATTCTTTTTCTAGAAGCGCACATTGGTTTGGGAACTTCTCTATTTGTGTTGGAAATCCTTATCTTAATGAAGTGATAGGGACTGATACATCCTTCCTTATTCCACTCCATTAGTGAACTAAAAAATCTAAGATAAATAGGTTTGTCACCTGCTCTTATCTTCTTCATGAAATTCTTGATTACTTTTTTGAAATTTTTTAGGAAATAATTTAATTTACTTAAATTAATTACTGGATATATTTTTTCTATTAGTCATGCATGGAAAGTTTTGCAAATAAATATTAGATCACCTCCTTCCAAAATATTGAATTTACTCCTTATAGGGAAATCCTTTTCTATAGTATAGAACTTCATATATTCTATGTATTCCTAGGTAGATTTTCAGGCCAAGTTGTAAAGACTCAACCAATGTAGTTTGTTGAGATTTCTATATTGGTTCTTTTCATCTTCAATGACTAATGAATTTCTAGGGGATGTTTCCTTGAATAGTACTTTGATATTTCTGGGAGAGATGCCTCTCTACATATTACTAGAGGCCTTACAACTTTTTCTAGAGTTGTCAACCTGCTGGTTGTTATTGTAGTGCTGTAAAGTAATTCCTTACTATCTCTTCTTAAGTTATTAGTTTTGGTACTTTGTACTTGACATAACTGCCTTCAGTCCCTATTCTGTGGCTGAAGGCTTTATGAGTTACTCCAATAAACTTAAAAATTTATTTACTTGCTTCTGTCTAGTTGTTGTAGATTCTTGATTTTAGCCCATTATAGACCACATAAGTCTCTTTTTGTTCTTCTTTTTCTACTTCTCAACCCTATTGAGCTTTTTTTACTTTAGAGATGTTACTTTTTTTGAACTGTTAGGTTCTTCCTTTTCATCCTGAATTCTTTCTTTAGAAGTTTTATCTTCTTTAGATTCAATTTTTGATGCAGATTCTTCTTTAAATTTTTTTACTTTAAGAGTTTTTTTGAACAATCAAGTTATTTTTGTTTATTTCCTATCTCCATCAGAAAATTCTTGATGTATAAAAGCTCGAGTTGTTCCTATAGAATTTTTATCTTTTTTTCCTTTAATTGATCTTAATATTAAGATGTTTTATTCCTGCAAGCATAAAAAT
The DNA here is from genome assembly GCA_030763125.1 of Hippophae gyantsensis. Classification (NCBI taxonomy): domain Eukaryota; kingdom Viridiplantae; phylum Streptophyta; class Magnoliopsida; order Rosales; family Elaeagnaceae; genus Hippophae; species Hippophae gyantsensis. The sequence continues at coordinate 16,555,738 of CM061030.1, forward strand.
AGTTAGATGTGGTAATTCTCTAGTAAGAGCATCTGTTAAACTATTCTTATTTTCTGAGAGATGTTCGACATCAAAATTATAGTTGTTGAACCATTATTTCCATCTAACTAGTCTTAATTGTTTATAATTACCTACAATATTAGTTATCATTTTATCATCTGGTCCTAGATGGTATAAAGTTGGTAGATATTTTACATGTGCTTTTACTTTATCCATATACAAAGAGTCTTATTTTGTCCATTTCTAGATATGATCTTTTTCAATTTTTCTTGTAAGAGTTTTCACATTTCTGTAAGTTTCTTAATATATGTTTCAGCATATGTCAAACATCCTAGAAATCCTTATAATTGGTTTTTGTCTTTTAATTCACTTGAAAAACCTTGAATGTTTACTATATGGGGTTGTAGATTATGTTTTCCATTTTCAATTTTTAACCCTAAATACTTAATTTTCAATTGAGCAATTACTGCTTTTTTTTAGAGAGTACAATGTCTTCTTTCTTACATTTTTATAGAATATTAATAATATCCAAATAATATTTACTTAATTCACTACAGAAAATCAAAATATCATCTATATACACACAATAAATATTTTGTAATTTTTTAAAGATATTATCCATATATATTTAAAAGATACCTAGAGCTTGTTTTAATCCAAATGGTATAACAATACATTGGAATTATCCTTGGGAAAAACCAAATGTCGTTAGTTTTTTAGGTTCTTCATCCAGTCTCATTTGTCAAAATTTGCTTTTTTAATCAAAACTTGAGAAATATTTCTTTCTTTTTATTAATGATAATAATTTTTTTATTTAATGCTTTTGAAGTTTATTATCATTCTCTTTTTTTCTCTTCTTTTTTCAGTTTTTTTCGACTAAGAATGTTGATACATAAGTGGTAACACTATCTAATGCTATAGGACTTATTTTGTGTAAATATTGTGTAAAAAGTTGATATAAGTTTGGGAAATTAATTTCTATTAAATCAACTCTTATTTTCTGTTGATATATGATAGGAATATGAAATTTTTCTCTTCCTATCATTATTTATGTATCCTTTAAAATCTTATTAAGATTTATTGTAGTATTATTAGCAATTCTTACAATAAAATCTTTTAGTGCTTGTTTTTAGTGTTCTTCTGGAAACACATGTTTACATGCTACACGCATACTACCTCCGGTATCTATATATGCATGTAAATGATAACTGACATAGCCTTTAAATTTAAGTCATACCTTTATGTAGGTACTATTTGAATTTATAATACTATGCAAATTATTCATCTTCTAATGAAGAGCACCCATATTCTAAGTGTTTATTTTGAGTCAGTTATTTCCTTAATTTAATTTAATAGATAAATACTATGATTATTATCTATATCTGATTTTTCAATTGGTTCTAATTTTATCTTAAAAGCTTTTTCTAAGATTTTTGCTTTTTATAGAAATTTCTTTTTAAATTATTTCCTATGTTGAAATTTGCTCAGACATTCATTGGCATAATGTCCTTCTTCATTATAGATTCAACGTCTACATTTTTTCTTCCTTGAAGGGAAATAATTATTGTTTTCAGGAGATTTATATCTCTTCCTTTTAAAATATATTTTCCTAAAGGTTTCCCTATTAAATTTTCTTTTATATTTTTGAAAATCTTGTTTTTTGAATTTATATATTTTTATATCTTTTGTATTTTTTTTATATTTTTTGTATTTTTGTTTATAGGGTTTTATGTTACATCCATATATTCATGGTATTCTAAAATCTATTATTTCACAATAAATTTTATTATTTCCACTTATTTTTTATATTCATTTATTTCTTGACATTTAATAATTATCCAACTTTTAATGTTTCTTATTTTTCCTCCTATGATGTTTTGGTATAGTTTTTCTATTTCTCTTATTCTAACTTTCGGTTAAGATCTTATGTAATGTTCTAGGTAATTTTTGAAAAAATCATTTCCTTTTAAGTTGTTTGCATAGAAGGTGGTAATTTATGGTAATACATTTTACTTTCACAAATAAAAGAATCTATGTAACACATGTTACAGATTTCCATATTTGTTAGATGACATTTGGTTTCATTTATTTTATTTTCACTGGATTCAGTGATAATTCTTTCTTTATCTTCTCCAATAAATTCTTTGTATATTTCATTTATTACTATATTTAAATATTCTCTTCATGTGGGAGCATTCCCCTGCATTAATAAATGTTGTTGGTATGTTAAATTTGAAAACCAAACTTTAAAATTTTCTATCATTTTTTAAGCTACTAATATCCTATATATTGAAGGGTTTGTTTGTGTGGTTTAAGAGGTTTGTATGAGTACACTTATACCACTAGCCCATTCATCTAAGACTTTTGTCCTATCTCTTATACAATATAGATCTAAGAGATAAGACTTTAATTATCATGGAGCTTGAATCTTGGTGGGATAGTATCTCTAGTTCCCTAATGCAACCCTTCTTCCAATTTGGGTGGTTGTCTTCTTCTATTGGTAGTGTTAAGCTCTCCTAACCTTTGCCTATTTCTTTCTTTCCTATGTGGGTTAGATGTTCCTTCTTGGTAAAAAATTGGTAATGAAATTGGTTTCATATCACCTTTTGGGGTCATGATTTTCGGTTAAGTATTAGTTTCATTGATTATTGTCATATTATCTTCCTCTTTGTTTGTACAAAGTTTTTAATTATAATGCTATTCTAATTCTCCATTAGTTAGCATTAACAAACTAACTAATTTTCTATATCCCTATTTTTGGGGTTTATAAATTGTTCTTCTAATTCTTTTCTATATTTCATTAAACTGAAATTATATCTTTTTCGTTAGATTTTTCTTCATTTTTTCTTCTCTCATTTCTAAGAATCAGAGCATTTGATCTCCTATGTGATTCTACTTTTAATCCTTTTAAGGGATCGTATTTCTAACATATAATATCATCGTTTCTATGTATGTTATATACATCTTTTCTTAATTCTGTAAATTATATATGTATATCTTGTTGTAATTTATTATAACCACGTTTCTTTATTTCTTTTAATAATTATTTTTTTTTTGTTTTGATTATACCTTGTGTTTGATTCTTCGACTAAATTCATTTCTTCTGTTAAAGTCTCAAAGCTTTCATTAAGGTTGTTTAATTTTTTGCCACGCCTACTAGGCTTCCATCTATTTCTAACTGTATATATTTTTTAATTTATCTTTAAATATTATTGTATTCCTAATATGACATCATAAACTAATACTTTCATTACTTGAATTTCATCTTTTAGTTTTATAACTTCTTTGTTGGAGGTTTTTTCTTCATAGTCTATAAAAGTAAATCTTGATATATTATTGTTTTTAACCACATTACTTTTTCTTCCTTATATCAGAGGATTTTCCTTGATATATAAGTGACATTCTTCCGGTATTTCAAAATCCGTTAGTATTTTTGGTTTTATTATTTATTCAAATTCTTGAAAGGTTTTATCTATTTCTATAAATTCATTTTGTCCATATATGAAAATATTATGATTGTTTGTCAATGAATACCCTACTAAAATATGCTGTAAATTTTAGCTTTTAGTATCTTAAATTATCATAGATCATTCTTAATAGAACATATTTTCTATTTATTATTCTATTATCTAACAATGTTATTTTATAAATGTATTTATTTCTTCTCTAAAATTAACTTGTATTAATATTTAGATTCCTTTTAAATAGATATATCAAATTTTTTCTTTATCCTTTTGAGAAATTTTGGATAATTTATTTAATATAGGTGTGATATTAATACTCATTTCTTTATTATTTATCTCATAATAAACTATGTTTTTTCTTAGTAATAATTTTCTTAAAAATAAAAAAAATGAGCCTTTAAATCTATTTCTTTCTTTAAGATTTAATTTTACTTTTTAAATTTCTTCAATTTTTTTTTACTTATTACCATTTCTTATGAAAAACATCCTAAAATATCTTTTATTTCTAATTTTACCATTCCTTGATTTATTATTTCTTGGTTCTCTATTTCTTCCATTTTTATTTATGAAATATTACTATTCACTTCTGTTAATTTAACTTCCGTTATATTTGAATATATTTTTTAAATTTTTGAAACCTATCGAGTATTAGTAAAAATACCTCGAAATTTGAGGATATTTTTGATATTTTCTGATTTCTTATGATAATGCTGCTGCTGCTGCTTCTCTTTTTTCAATAGAGCATTTATACACTGCACAACTCTGAGCCACGATCCCGTCATGAATGCTTCATGGTCAACTCCAGGTTCAAAAAAAGCTTCAGAATTTCAGACGAAGGATTTCAAGTTTGCATCTGAAGACTGTAAAGAGAGTTCAAAGTATCCATTGCCCCTACTGAATTATCATTGTTTCAATTGTCACAATCAAACACTAAGACGATCGAGCAAGATCGAACTTCGCAGATATTTCTGAGGCAAAACCTTGACTTAATTGAAATCCATTTTCTGCTTGTTATAAATATAAAAGAAGATCGAAATTTCGAATGGCATAGACAGTTCCATACTTAGTTCAAACCAAAATAAACACCGCAGCTCAGATGAAAGGAAAGAAGAAGGATACTCAAAACCATAGTTCTACCAAACGAAAGGAAAACACAACATATTATAGTTTAGCGTAAAACACTTCAACAAGACTTGTTAAGTTTTCTGACCAGCATGGATATGATTTGAGCCTATAAGTCGATTTTGGCTTGTATAGCTCAATGATCGTCAACTGCCAATGAAATCGACTTCACCTGGAAAAAACAAAACAAAACAAAACATGCAATCATTGTATTATTTCTAGAGTTTAGCTTACAAGTAAGCTAAATCCAATACTTCTTATACGATACGAATACATAAGTCAAGTATTGCTCCAAAGCAAAAGGCGATAATAACAAGTAATATTAAAGGAATCTTTTTTTTGGGTAAACAAATATTTTTACCACTGCATTAGGATCACTAAACTTTAAATAATTACAAAACTACCAACAAACTTCAAATATTGTTATATGTGTACCAATCTCGTTAAAATTTATCAAAAAATTATGTTAAGTACCATCACCGATAAAATAATTCCATTAACTTTTTTGACAAACTAATCGCTATAGTACTTACGTAACTACTGAAGTTTGGTGGTAAATACTTTTGTAACAACCACCATAGGTGGTTAAAAAAAATCTACCAAGCCAGTTTTAGAAACATTTCATCCTATATGAACTTATGCATATGAACTTTGTGCATACATAAAAAGAGTTAGACTTGGAGATAAGCTATCAGGGGCGAAGCCATAGTACAATGTCTTTGGCATAGGAGCACTAAAATGAGTAACAATCAGAGGTAAAATTCTGATAGAGGAGCTACTATGGCTCAATCTCGAGAGGTTTTCTATTAAAGAGGAAATAGACAACTTACAGCATATCTCAAAAGTGATCTCCTCCTTATTCTAACTCTATACTTAATAATAAAACCACACAAAATGCACAGTGTTGTGTGTAAAGCTTTTAAACATAAAACAAGCATAAACGGCAATAAACTAAATCAAATGACAAATAATTATAAGCTAAATTATTGAAAGCAAATAAGACATCTGATCTCCTGCATCAATTGTTTTCCTATCGAGGATAAGAATCTACTGAGGCAACTTTTGGAAGGAAAACTTCATCTAGTGGGAAGTACTCAAACATGTCTACTACATTGACAGTTGTTGATATGTTGAGAACCTCAGTTCAATCCAAAACATAAGCATTAGGATTAATTTTGTGACATATTCAAAACAGCCTCATTTTCCTTTCTTGCAATTTGAAGTACCAGTTGGTGTTCCTCCTTTGTCAATATGAACCATGACCATATCTCCTTCAAATTCTTTACTTCTCTTCTTGTCTCTCCTGTCTTTGTGGCTTTTGTTAGCTGACTACAAATGAGTCTTAACTGTTGAGAAATTATGCAAATTTCTAATAAACTAGATTTATGAGAAAACAAAATAGACAATAACACACAAATTTGATAACGAAGTTCGGCCAATCTTACTTACGTCTCCAGACCTGCTGCAGATCTTTTTATTAAAAGAGAAGAAATTACACAAGGTGTTTACAACACTCACAACCCAATTACACCCAAGAAAATTACTCTCAATTTTCTCTCATAAAAGCTTTTCTCTCCAAGCTTTTCTCTCGATTGGAATGAATACTTGGTTTGTTTAATTCATTACAATTAAACATCTATTTATACGAAAATTCACTCCTTGAATTACTTCTTAAATTAATGGTTCCTTGAATTGCTCCTTGAATTAAGCTCTTTGTTTTGTTCCATGTTTTACTCCTTGTTTTGCTTCATGTTTTGCTCCATGTTTTGCTCCTTAATTTGCTCCTTAATTTGCTCCTTAAATTAAGGAGCTTTATAGCAATCTCCAACATTAACTTTAGTCAGTATTTGTTGGATATCTGTTGTTGTTTTGGATGCTTAAAATTAGTAGGACAGTGAGGTAAGTAGTGAAGCTAGGTACCTTAGTATACACTATCTGCAAAGAACTTTTGTTGGTTGATCTATGAATCATGTCATTATAAACAAACTCAACTTGCGCTAAAGCTAAATCCCACAGTTTAGGCCTGGAACCAGTGATGCACCTGATCATGTTCCCAAATGTCTTGTTCATCACCTCTGTCTGCCCATCAGTTTGTGGGTGGCAAGTGGTATTAAATTTGAGACTAGTGTCAAATCTCCTCCATAATTCATGTCAAAAATTGCTAGTAAACTTCACATCACTACCAAAGATGATGGAATTTGGTACTTCATGTAGTCTTACTACCTCCTTGAAGTATAATTGAGCCACATGGCTTGCATCTAATGTCTTTTTGCATGCTATGAAATGTACCATTTTCGAGAACTTATCCACCACTTCTATAACTGAATCAACATGTCTTTGAGTCTTAGGGAGACCCAAAATGAAATCCATGTTAATATCTTCCCAAGTATTTTGTAGAATAGGAAGAGATGAGTATAAACCAGTGTTTTAGGAAACACCTTTAGCTAATTGACTAAAGTGTTCAATCAACCTTATAATCTCTTCTCGTCTTGAGCCAAAAGAATTTTTCCTCTAAAATGGAAATTGTCTTGTCTTTCCCAAAGTGGACAGCTACACCATTAGTATGGTATTCTCTGAACAAGTCCTCTCTGAGGGAGGTTCTAGGAATGCATAGATTCTAATCATTAAACAAGAATCCTTCTTGTAAAAAATAGTAACTAGGATGGTCTTTTTGAACACATTTTCTCCAAATTTTAGCAAATTTCTCATCATCTTATTACACATCTTTTAGAACTTCAAAATAAGTGATTTCACTTTTGATGATAGTCATGATATGCTCCCTTCTACCTCTCTTCTATCGAGTGCACTAACTGATACATTCAATTTCTCATTCCTATGCTTGAACACAAAACAAAACTTCTATAAAAACATTGCCCATCTGGTATGCATTCTGTTCAAATGTTTCTAAGAGTTGAGGAATTAGAAGAAATGATTTTCACTATGTAAGATGAATTCTTTTCGTACCAAATAATGTTTCCAATAATACATAAAATTCTTGCTCATAAGTGGAATACTTTTGTCTAAACTCATATAGCTTTTCACTAAAGCATTCAATCATCTTTCCTTCTTGCATTAGTACAGCTCCAATTCCCACACCTAAAACATCAGTTTCAAACTCAAATGTTAAATCAACAATAGGAAGTGCCAGTACTGGTGCACTTGTCAACTTGTCCTTAATCAACTTGAAACATGCTTGTTCTTTATCCCATTGAAATTGTCATTTCTTCAAACATCTTGTAATAGTAATAGGAGCCATGAGAGTATTAAAGCCCTTTATAAATCATCCGTAAAATGTTGCAAAACCATTCAAACTTCTAACCCCTTGAACATTCTCAGGCTCAGGCCACTCTTAAACTACTTCTACCTTATTTTCATCCATTGAGATACTTCTTGAACTAATCACAAACTCAAGGAAAACTAAACTCTCAGTGAAGAACTCACATTTTTTGAGATTCAAGTAGATTTTATTTTCCCTTAAAGCCTCTGATACACATCTCACACGTTTGAAGTGTTCTTTACTCTTGTTGAATATTAAGATGTCATCAAAGTACACTACTACAAAGTGTCTAATAAAAGTCTCAAGTACTTAATTCATGAGTCTCATTAAAATACTTAGGGCATTGCACAATCCAAAAGGCATTACATAGCCCAAAAGGTATTACCTTTCACTCATAGAGTCCTTCCTTTGTCTTGAATGTTGTTTTCCACTCATCTCCAAGGTAAATCATGATTTGGTGGTATCCAATCCTTAGGTCTAATTTGGAAAACATATTAGAACCCTCTAATTTATCCAACATATCTTCAAATCTTAGAATTGGAAATTGATACTTGATAATTATCTTGTTTATGACTCTACTATCCACACACATCCTATAACTGTTATCTTTCTTTGGGACTAGGAGTACTAGAACAACAAGGGTTGATACTCTCTTGTACATGCTTCTTGGTTAAAAGGTTATCCATAATCTGTTGCAAAGAATCATGTTCCTTGGGACTCATTCTATGATGAGGCATGTTCGACAAACTTAATTCAAGGACTAAATTTATTCTATGCTAAATATTCTTCAATGGAGGAAGTTCATTAGCTAGTTCTTCAGGACTCAAATCCTCAAACTCGTTTCAGAGAGTATTTAAAACTTTTGAGACAGTAGACTCACCAATATTGACTTCTTCCATTAATAATACCCAAACTGTAGAGTGACTCTCCACTTCCTTGATCACCTCAGACCCATGGCAAGCATCCATGCCTAGTACATCACATTCCAGCACCTCTTAGACTCCAATCCTTTTTTAATCCAACCAATCTTATAAGGTTTTGGATGTTTAGTTGTTAATAAACTCATGGCCTTGATTAAGTTTTGGAAACCACATTTTCAAAACTTTCACCGTCAAAAATCACTTTACAAACCTTCTTTGGTTTTGAAAATCACATGCCTCTGAGTTGCCTTGTTTTCTCTAGGAGTCAAAAAAACCTCTATAATATTCCAGTGAACATTTCCCCATCATCAGTTTCAAGGAATTCCACTTATTCTAGAACTTCATTTCCAGCATCTTCAAATTGTTCAATCCCCTCCACCATGTTCACCGTTTTTCTAAGAGGACAATCACTGGATCTTTGTCTAGGCTGATTACATTTAAAACACTTCATTATATTAGGTCTTGGGTATTGATTGTTGTTGGTAACTGTTTAGGGTTTTCGCTTGATAAAAGGTTGTTTTCATTTTGTTTAGGGTCAAGTGGTCCAAATGGTCCTTTATGGGTGCTGTAGAGTGGGTTATTTGTGCATTGATTAGATAAATTGGTGTTTCTGTCTGAATAAGTGTCTGGGTAATTCTTTCGAGTAAATGGGCTCTTATTCACCTTGAGAAATTGACTCTTATATTTGTGGCCAATGGGACGACTCTGAGAAACAAGTGACATTTCTAATGTCCACTTTGCTTCTCAGGGGTTCACAAAGGCCAGTGATGAACCTTAAAACTTCTTGTGATTCAGTTTTATTGATGTCATTTCTTGCTCTCAGCTCCTAAAATTCATCCACATAGTCTGTCGCATTCCTTGAACCATGTTGGCAATGATGGTATTCCTTGAACAAAGTTTCTTGATAATCAGCTAGAAGGAACTGATCATACATCAGATTTTTCATCCATCCCCAAGATACTATTGGTAATTCACCATGACGTTTTCCAGTGGATTGAATCCTGTCACACCATTCACTGACTCCACCTCTCAATCTATATGCCATCATCTTCACTAGCTTCTCTTCTAGTACGCCTATGTAATCAAAAAATTATTAACAGCTCGCAACCAATCTAAGAACTCATTGATGGTTATCTGGCCCCATAGTGAGGTATTTCATTCCTAGTTTGAAAATATGGGAATTCAGAATTTCTATTTCGAGAGTAAGGGTAGTTGGTTCTAGTATCTTCATATTCAGGTTTCTGGGTGTTGGTTGTCTACTGATAGTGTTGCAGATAGGATCTGATCAATGGTTCAAGGTGGTCGATAGGTTCAGGGTAGTTAGCTGAAGTAGGTTGGTTGTGATTTTGCACAGAATCATGAGGGGTTTGAGTCTCGCATGGGTTCTCAGTTATAAGGTTGGTTGTAAGGTGTTGGGTTTTTCAGGGTAACTTACGAGGAGAAGGGTGAGTTTGATTGGAAAAATGTTATGGTTAATGGTTAGGTGGTTGTCGTAATTCAGAAATGAGCTCATCTCGCATTCTAGACATGGAGATCGAAACTCCTGGAACATAGCTTTAAATCGAGTCTTACATTTCTTGTCTTGCCCTCGGAGGTACGCGAGTAACAACTTCGTGCATGGATCTTTATCCAAACCACGTTGCACAATCTCTTAATCATCTTAAATTCAGAGAAGCTACCTAAAGGCTCTGATAAATGGCATAGGAGCACTAAAGTGAGTAACAATCAGAGAAAAATTCTAATTGAGAAGAAGCTACTATGGCTCAATCTCAAGAGGTTTTCTATTAAAGAAGCAACAGTCAACTAACAACATATCTCTCAAAAGTGAGTTTCTCCTTACCCTATACTTATAATAAAACAGCCGCACAAAACGCACTGTTTTGTGTGTAAAGCTTTTAAACATAAAACAAGCATAAACGACAATGAACTCCAAACGACAATAAACAATTATAAGCTAAATTATTGAAAACAAATAAGGCATATCTGATCTCCTGCATCAGTCTTGGAGGGAACATAACACAATTTTTCCTAATTTGCAAGAAACTAATAGACTTATTTAAGACAACCATAAGGAAATTTTTTTGCAAGTGCTGGGAGGCATGGCCCTTGGTTGTCCACTCACATTTGCCCCCCTGAAGGTTCGTGTGTGCACATGCATTTATAGACTGTCGTCATCTACCAAAGCTATCAGTAAATGTATATAATATGTAACACAAGAAATTAAAGAAAATAATACTGACCAGATCTCGGAACTTGAGCATGTAAAACATCTCCAAGTACCTCCTTGTTTCTCGCCTCTCAAGCTTAGAGACGTACTTCCAGAACCCATAAACCCCCGCTAGTGTTAGCAGTCTTTCAGAATATATCTTCCATGTATACCTGTAGGATGGAACTTTAAGTTAGTTTCAGTACTGCAGCGAGAAAATTGTCCTTATGCAAACTCAGCAAGGAAATATCACCTTTCGTATATTCTTCTTAGGCCTCCATCAGAGATTTTTTCCCAGTAATCAGGTTCCTTTTGGCACATTTCAAAGAAGTCAATCAGTAGTGCAGCCATTTGATCAGGATGATATGGATCAATATGGAACCCGGAAACACTATCTTCAATTATCTCAGCTGGACCACCATGACAAGTTGCAAAAGTAGGAAGACCGCATGTCATTGCCTCCACAACAGTGAGGCCAAATGCCTCGTAAAATGCAGGCTGCATTGAATCAAACCAGTAGATTTGTTAAATCATTTGTGATAATAACAAAAACCCAAAGAAATTACAAAGGTCAGCACCACGGACCTGTACAAAAGCTCCTTTTGTGTCTGCAATGTAACGATACAGCTCACCATTACGTGCACGGTTCATCTGGGCTGAAATCCATCTAAACTGGCCTTTCAAGTTGTACTTCTCAATAAGCCCATGCATCTTTTCTATCTCCTCCATTTCTTCTCTGTCTCTGGAGTTATTCACATCCATGTAGCCACCAACCACCACAAGGTTTACTAGTTCTCTCAGCTTTGAGTTCTGACCATAGCACTCAACAAGCCCGGTTAAATTTTTCACCCTATCAAGTCTTGCCATGGAAAAGACAATGGGTTTTGATTGATCGCTCAAGAAACCACTGTGACAACATCACAAAGTATTTTTAAAAAATTTAACCATTGATTTTATGAAGTAAATTCTGAAAGAACTTACCAAAATGTTGATATATTACGCCAAAATTTGAATAAATAAAATATGGAATGATATGAAAAGATGCTATCAAATGCATTTAGAGCTATAATATGAGATTCTAGGTACTCACATATGTTCATCGTTCTGCTCAGTACTATATAAGAGCTCTTCAATAGAACCATGCAGCGCTGTAAGTCTTTTTTCCTTCTCCGTATATGGAAAATATATGCACATATCAGCCCCTGGAGAGACGATGTTGAACTTCGGATCAAAAACATCAACCCCATGAACAACTCGATATAGCCCAGGAAGAGTGAAAGCTGTGTGGCTCTCGTATTGTCCCACATTATTATGGCTGAAACAGAGGGGGGAAAGATCAACAAAAGAAAATTAAAGGCCTTCAAGAAAAGATGCAAGTTGCAACAGGCATTTCAAATAAATAGTATTATGGATTTTTTTGGCCAGTAAGATAAAAACTTCATGAAAGGGTAAACTCTAATGAGAACAAGCAACCAGTTTCCCATAAAGAAAAAGCAGAGAAACCTTCTAGGCCTAAAATCTTAGGGCAATACATATACCTGCTACAAGTTGGATTGCGAGAAACAAAGATATCATATCCTATTCTAACTATCTAATGAGTATTATGAAGGATCTTAAGAAGATACAACCCGGACTCAAAACAAACAAACACTAAAGTAAAAGTGGAAATAAAAGATTAGCAAAAAGCACCAACAAACAAAAATACCACAAACTTGGACTCATCATATCATCTTTGTCATCGGCCTCTAACTTTTTCCTCCATATTTTATAAAAACAAACATACCCTCACCAAGAACAATTAAAGCCTTAACAAAAATAATCAAACACCAGGTCACTCTCTACTAGAAAGAATCTAGAGAGGAAAATCTGAAGCTAACCAAACACAGTTGGTCCTAGAGATTAAAATCTCAGGGGAGGAAAACCCTAAAAGACTAAATCATAGGGAACAAACTCAAGAGAACAACAAGGTTAAAGTACAAGAAACAATAAGGCTGCTGGTGATAAAGGTGTATCTTCAGCAGCTGGCTATAGTGTTGGAGATTGTTATAAAACTCCTTAATTTAAGGAGAGAGCAAAACATGGAGCTTAATTCAAGGAGCAATTCAAGGAACTATTAATTTAAGGAGTAATTCAAGGAGTGAATTTTCCTATAAATAGATGTGTAATTGTAATGAATTAATCATCCAAAGTGTTCATTCCAATTGAGAGAAAAGCTTTTGTGAGAGAAAATTGAGAGTAATTTTCTTGGGTGTAATTAGGTTATGAGTTGTGAGTGTTGTAAACACCTTGTGTAATTTCTCCCCTTTCAGTGAAAAGATCTGCAGGCAATGAAACACCAAATCCGTGGCACCAGAGACTAGGCCACATGAGTGAGAAGGGGATGAAGATTATGCATTCAAAAGGAAAACTTCCAAGTCTACAGTCTGTAGAGATGGACATGTACAAAGATTGCATACTTAGAAAGCAAAAGAGAGTCAGCTTTCAGACAAGTGGCAGAACCCCAAAGAAGGAAAAGCTAGAGCTTATTCACTCTGATATTTAGGAACCAACAACCGTCTCATCCATTGGTGGGAAACACTACTTCATGACTTTCATCGATGATCACTCTCAGAAGGTATGGGTTTACTTTCTAAAGCATAAGTCTGAAGTATTTGAGGCTTTCAAAAGATGGAAAGCTATGGTGGAAAATGAGACGGTTTTAAGATAAAAAAGCTCAGAACCGATAATAGTGGTGAATATGAAGACACTAGATTCAAAACTTTCTGCTATGAGCACGGGATCAGAATGGAAAGAATTATGCCAGGCACGCCTCAACATAATGGTGTAGCTGAGCGTATGAACCAAACGTTGACAAAAAGAGCCGTAAAGCATTCGACGATCGGGTCTAGAAGCGGTTACGGGCGAAGCGATCAACACGGTAGCTTACTTGATCAACCGAAGCCCATCTGTTCCATTGGAGCATAGAATACCAGAGGAGGTATGGATCAGAAAAGAGGTGAAACTATCACATCTAAAAGTTTTCGGTTGTGTAGCATTTGTGCATATCAGTGATCAAGGCAGGAATAAGCTTGATCCCAAATCCAAGAAATGCACATTCATCGGCTATGGTGAGGATGAGTTTGGCTACCACATTTGGGATGACGAAAAGAAGAAAGTTATCCGTAGTAGAGATGTGATTTTCAACGAAAGGGTGATATATAAAGACATGCATAAAATAGATGCCAATGACTCAGAGCAGAATGAGTCATTATTTGTAGATGCAGATGATGTCCCAGATAGTTCCGCAACAGAACCAATTGTAACAAGTCCTCAACCAGAGGAACTTGTTGGACAGAGCAGTACACAACATTCTGACACACCACAATCTCTTACTCCAGCTCCTGTATTGAAAAGGTCTTCTCGACCTCATGTGCCTAACAAGAGATACATGAACTATATGTTGCTGACTGATGAAGGGGAGCCTGAATGCTATGATAAAGCTTGTCAGACTCAAGATTCCAGCAAGTGGGAGCTTGCTATGAAAAAAGAAATGAAATCTCTCATCTCCAACCAAACATGGGAACTAGTTGAGTTACCTATGGGAAAGAAGGCACTTCACAACAAATGGATGTACCGGGTGAAAAAGGAGCATGATGATTCCAAGAGATATAAAATACGCCTAGTTGTTAAAGGGTTTCAACAGAAGGAAGGAGTTGACTATACTGACATTTTTGCTCCCATTGTGAAGCTCAATACTATCAGATCAATGTTGAGTATTGTAGTCATTGAAGATCTTCATCTGGAACAGTTAGATGTGAAGACTGCATTCCTTCATGGAGATTTAGATGAAGAGATATACATGTAACAGCCAGAAGGTTTCTCAGAAAGAGGGAAGAAGAGCATGATGTGCAGACTTAAGAAAAGTTTGTATGGCCTGAAACAAGCCCTGAGACAATGGTACAGAAATTTTGATAGCTTCATGCACAAGGAAGGTTTCCAGAAGTGCAATGCTGAACATTGTTGCTACTTCAAGAGATATAGGTCCAGTTATATCATTTTACTACTTTATGTTGATGATATGTTAGTAACAGGTTCAGATATAGATGATATTAAAAGGTTGAAGCAACAATTGTCAAAGGAGTTTGACATGAAAGACTTGGGTCCAGCAAAGAAGATTCTTGGAATGCAAATCACAAGAAATAAGAAGGATCCTTGCAGTTATCTTAAGCAGAGTACATCAATCGTGTTTTGCAGAGATTCAACATGGGCGATGCCAAGCTAGTTAGCACACCCTTGGCCAGTCATTTTCGCCTATCCAAGGATCAGTCCCCTCAGACAGAGGAAGAGAGAGAATTCATGGCTAAGGTTCATTATGCCTCAGCCATTGGAAGTTTGATGTACGCAATGGTCTGTACGAGACCATACATTGGCCATGCAGTGAAAGTTGTTAGCATATTTATGTCAAATCCAGAAAACTCATTGGGAAGCAGTCGAGTGGATTTTGAGGTATCTGCGAGGCACCACATAAAAGTGCTTGTACTTTAGTAAAGGAGAGTTAAAAGTACAAGAGTACATAGACTCAGACTTTGGAGGTGAAGTTGATCACCGAAGAAGCACCACCGGTTATATATTTACTGTTGGAACTACAACTGTTAGTTGGATGTCACAAATACTAAAAATTGTCACTCTATCCACTACAGAGGCTGAGTATGTAGCAGTAACTGAAGCTAGTAAAGAGATGATATGGCTTCAAGGTTTGTTAACTGAGCTGAGATTCAAACAGGAGAAGAATGTTATGCATAGTGATAGTTAAAGTGCAATACACTTGGCGAATAATTCAACATTTCATTCTAGAACCAAGCATATTGGACTTCGTTATCACTTCATCAGATCTCTATTGGAAGATGATGTGTTAATACTGGAGAAGATTCAAGGAAGCAAAAATCTAACAGATATGTTAACAAAGGTGGTGACTATTGACAAACTGAAATTGTGCTCAACTTCAGTTGGTCTGCTAGAGTAACAAAGACTAAAAAAGCTGCTGCATTGATCGAAGTGTGAAGACAGATTGAAATCAGTCTTCAAGTGGGAGATTGTTATAAAACTCCTTAATTTAAGGAGAGAGCAAAACATGGAGCTTAATTCAAGGAGCAATTCAAGGAACCATTAATTTAAGGAGTAATTCAAGGAGTGAATTTTCCTATAAATAGATGTGTAATTGTAATGAATTAATCATCCAAAGTGTTCATTCCAATTGAGAGAAAAGCTTAGAGAGAAAAACTTTTGTGAGAGAAAATTGAGAGTAATTTTCTTGGGTGTAATTGAGTTGTGAGTTGTGAGTGTTGTAAACACCTTGTGTAATTTCTCCCATTTCAGTAAAAAGATCAACAGTAGGTCCGGAGACGTAAGCAAGATTGGCCGAACTCCGTTATCAAATGTGTGTGTCATTTTTATTCTTGCTTTCTCATAAATCTTGTTTATCAGGAATTTGCATAATTTTTCAACATATAGGTCATCGGGATAGACCATTGATTTTAGGAGGCAGTTGATGAAGGCCAATCGTCGACAAATGGTGGCATAATAGACAATTGGTGGCATAGTAAGGGCGGTGAAGCAGTTGGCCGAACAGAGAACTGGCAAGCAGAGGAAAACGGGTGATGAATCGGAAAATGGTGAGAGAAAAACCAACAGGCATTGGTGAGAGCGGTGGTTGGCAATGAAACAAGAATGATGATTGGCAGTGAATGAAGGACAGCTAGCAGAGATGAAAGGTGGAAGGTGAAGAAGGGTAGTGAGAGATGAAGAAATCTAGGGTTCTTTAGAGAGAATGCAGTGGTTATAAGCTATTTGTTAGACTACAATCTGAATACTATAAAATAGTTGTAACTCTCAATATTAAAATAAAACTACAAGCATAATACATCATCCTAAGTAGATAAAGAAACAATATACTTAACAGGGGGAAAAAAATACAAGCAGCAGCCTCCCAATCTCAAATTCTTATTTCTAAGACAGCAATCAAACACCAACCAGTTTCCAGAAAACTAAATAATATCTTACCTTCCTGCAATCTCTTGGTATGTACTAGTAATTATAAAATCTGCATTGTTCATTGCAATTAGATCTGCTGTAAATTGACTCGAAAAATGGTACTTGTCCTCGTATCTTTTCCAATATATGTCAGAATCAGGATACTTTGTTTTCTCCAATGCATGAGCAATATTGCACTGGGTGGATAATTGAATTCATCAAATCAAAACCATTAGACACCGTATTTGTTTATTATCTGATAAAGTCATGACTCTCAAAAAGTGAAAAGATATTATCACGAAAAACCTGTGTGATTCCTAGTTTATATGACAACAAAGTTGCAACAAGATTTCCATCACTGTAATTGCCAATGATAAGATCTGGAACACCCTGCAGCTCAGCAGCAATTTCATTTGATGCATCCTAAAGAAAGAAACAGTAAAGACCAGTGAATAAGCACAAAATGTGACGAGTTAAAGAAAATGACGCTTAATACTGAAACCACTGTGGATTCAAATCTACATCTTTCTATTGATAAAAAAACCCACACAGATCCGTATTCCCAATTTGACAGTCTTCATTAGATTTCATCCAAAGTGTCTCCAAATTAGGGGCAAGAGTAAGACAGAAGCTCAAACACCATGAGGCAAGGTAAAATGATTTTCTTAATACAGGTGTAACTGCTTGAGCAATGGAAAAATAGATAAAACATAAAAGAAGATTTTCTTTTTAAAGTAACTAAATGCAAATATCATTTTACCTCGGCAAATGTCTCCAAGTAAGGCCACACGTCGAACCTAGAAATCCACTTGCGCAAAATCCCATTCTCAGTCCTAAACGGTACCCGCAAGATAGATGTGTGCTCTGTTCCACTTACTTTTTCTAACCTTTGGTTGCAAGTTGTTCCTTTTGCCTCAGGTATTAGTCGTGTAACCTTAAGTAATAGATAGGGTGCAAAACCACATGTCAAGTAAATGGAGAAGTGTGTTACAAGAATAAAACTTGTGCTTCGGGCTAAACAAGGGAGAAGCTATATTGTACTTACTATGAGAATTCTAGGAACGGCATCGAGACCTTGCTTTTGTATTCTAAGAAGCATCTCATTCTCGAAGGCTCGCACTTGGTCAAGTATATAAACAACCTGCACTTGTAATATAAATTAAATGTAATAGAATCATTTTTAACTAATGAAAAAAGAGCAATGAAATAGAAAATTAATATGCATGAATATTGTTAATGTATATCTAGTAAACAGATTAATGTATATATCTGCTAACGTGTATATCTAGTTACTTTAGACATATCTATATCTAGTTACTTTAGACATATCTAGTTTACTTGTAACTTCTATATAAAGGCATCATGTATATTCCTTTGAATACAGAATAAAATATAATCAATAAGTATTTCTAATATGATATCAAAGCCACTGCTCTTATCTTTCTAATAGTCTTGTTTTTTTTTATGTTACTCCACCCTTATAACTTCCGCTGTCACAACAGCCGCTGCAACCACTCATTGTTGAACCTCCGATGCCTTTCAGTCATTTTCCTTAGGTTTTGGGTCTATAGTCGCCATTGTTAAGGAGTCCCGCACCACACAGACCACTGCAAACACCGTCGCTACCGTGCATCTTGCTCCAACAACCTTTCTGTAGATACCACTGTGATCGGCTCGACCAGATCTACACAACCGTGGAAGTCTTGCAACCTCTGCACGCTCCATCATGCGCCGTTCAAAGGAATTGCACGTCTTTTCACGCGCCACCATTGAAACCAAATGCTGTCGTGCATCTTGCTCCGACAACCTTTCTATAGATACCACTGTGATCGGCTCAACCAGATCTACACAACTGTGGAAGTATCGCAATCATCGGACTACACACGCGCCCACACACGCCACCAACAGAAACCGCGCTTCAAATTCACGCGCCTCACACGTCGCACTCTAGTCCAGTGACATCATCAGTGACACATCCCTAGGGTTGACGTCATCATCACCTTCAGCTGATGTCACAGTAACTGTGCTGTTGACCCTCGTTGACTTTACCTGTTGACCGTGACAACCCGTTGACCTACCTATTGAGCGTTGACTTTTACAGTTTGGGTCCCCTCGACCTAGTTTTTCGCGTAGACCTCGTTTTTACAGTCCGTTTTTTATATTGTGTTTCCAAATGGATAAAAAAAATGTTTTTCTTCCTTGTCCCATCAATACTATATTGGAGGGGACCAAAAATTACTTATCATGGTCTCAAGCTATGGGCAATTTTTTTAAGGGTCGTATGCTCTGGCATTACTGTACTGGTGCAATTATCATTCCTGTCAAAGGAGCAAGTGAAGAAGATGCTACCTTCCTTGTTCGCATAATTGAATGGGATAGTCACAACCACATGATCCTCACATGGATTCAGAATACTTCTATTCCCTCTATCTCCAATCTGTTGGGCAGCTTTGATGATGCCAAATCAGTTAATAGTTGAATTGCGCCAACTTCAACAGGAACCAGGGCAATCCATCAATGACTACTATGATCAGCTTCGCTTCCTTTGGGACCAAATTGACCTTTGTGATCCAATTTGGGCATGCTCAACATATGCTCAGCAATATGCTACAGTTAGGGATGAATTTCATCTCTATGAGTTCTTGATGTCACTTCACAAGGAATTTGAGCCCATCCGAGGTCAGCTTCTTAATCACAGTCCTCATTCTTCTCTTGATACTATTGTAAACGAGTTGGTTAGAGAAGAAGCTCGGCTTGCAACCCTTCAAGCCCAGAATAAGTTCAATGTTTTGGCTATTACTCCTTCTGCTCCTACCAGTGAGCCACCTCAGTAATCAAGTTATTCCTCTGGCTTTAACAATCGTCGTAGGCAGAGCAACAAAAGGTTCTTCAATTATTACAAGCGTCATGGCCACACCATTGAGACTTGTTACCGTTGCAACAAATCTACTGCTATTGTTGCTAATACTGAGCCTATTCCGTTAATGCCTTCCAGTTCAGCAGAGTCCTAGTCTTCTGGATCCACTATCAACCTCTCCTCCACTGAACTACAGAAGATCATAACTCAGGCTGTTCAAATGGCTAGTAATGCATCTCTTTTCACTACTCTCTTAGTTCTGCCCGGTAAGTCTCAAACTTGGCTTTTTTATTCTGCATGTTATAATCACATGACACCTCACTCATCTTTATTCTCCAAACTTGACCCTGCACCACATCCTCTTAATATTCATATAGCTGATGGCTCCACCATTCATAGGAATAGTCTAGGTTTTGTTTCGACCTCTACCCTCTCTGTTCCTGGGTTCTTCCATGTACCTGACCTATCCTATAATTTATGCTCTGTAGGACAATCAGCTGAACTAGGATATCGTCTTATTTTTTACTATTCTGGGTGTATTGTTCAGGATCCAAGGACGGGGCAAGAACTTGCGACCGGTCTTAAGGTCGAGCGTATGTTTCCCGTGAACAATCTTCATCTTCCACCTGTTGCTCCTGCCTCTATTGCTGCTGGAATGGCTGCAGTTTCTTCCTTATCTTCTCTCGCACTTTGGCATTCTCATCTTGGTCATGCCCCATCCACTCGGGTACAATAGTTAGCTTCTAAAGGTCTATTGGGTTCTGTGTCCAAAAACAATTTTGATTGTACTTCATGCCAATTAGGAAAACAACTAGCTTTACCTTTCAATAATAGTAAATCTATCTCTAATAGTATTTTTGAGTTAATTCATTCTGATGTTTGGGGACCTTCTCCTGTTACTAGTATTAGTAGATCTCAATATTTTGTTGTTTTTATTGATGATTATTCTCGTTATAGTTAGATCTTTCCAATGAAATCTCGTTATAGTTAGATCTTTCCAATGAAATCTCGTTATAGTTAGATCTTTCCAATGAAATCTCGTTATGAAATCTTACCAATATACAGTAACTTTGCAAAAATAGTTAAAACATAATTCTCCAAACATATCAAAACTTTTTGATCTGGTAATGCTCTTGAATATACTCAAAATGTTTTTCAAGCTTTGTTACACTCCTATGACACTGTACATCATCTAACCTGTCCAGGAATCTCTCAACAAAATGGTCGAACCGAAAGAAAACTTTATCATATTCTTGACACTGTTCGTGCTCTTCTTCTTTCTGCCAAAGTTCTTGCCCCATTTTGGGGTGAAGTTGCTCTCCATGTTGTTCATGCCATTAATCGCATGCCATTAATCGCATTCTAAGCGTTTTCATTCATAATCAGACTCCGTATGAGAGCCTTTTTGGGTCATCTCATGACTATCATTACCTTTGCTCATTCGGATCTGCCTGTTTCGTTCTTCTTTAGCCTCATGAACACAACAAACTTGAGCCTAATCTAGACTTTGTTGTTTTCTTGGTTATGGTGAAACTCAAAAAAGGTATCGATGCTATGATCCTGTCTCGCATCGTCTTCGTGTTTCCCATAATGTTGTCTTTTGGGAACACCACTTATTTGTTGAACTTTCTCACTTTCGTTCTTCCCTAACTAACTCAAATGTTTTAGAAATCTTTCCAAATGAGTCTCATGTTCCTTCTACAGATACTTTTAATCCTCCTTTGGACTTCTCTATTCAATCTTCAGATATTTTTGATGATTCTCCTAGACAGGTCATAGAAGAACAGGTTGATGACGAGCTACCCCATCTTGAGCATAGGTCCCCTACTCCTACTCTGCCTGAATATCCTCCACAAGACATTCCACCCCGCCACTCAACCAGGGTAAGATCCATTACTACACATTTACTTGACTATCATTGTTACACTACCCTTGCTACACTCCATGAGCCTCACACCTATCGTAAGGCATCTACTAACCCTTTATGGCAGATTGCAATGAAAGAAGAAATTGATGCATTAACCAAAAATCATACTTGGGATCTGGTTACTCTCCCTCCTGGTCAGTCTGTGGTTGGTTGTAAGTGGATCTATAAGAACAAGACTCGCTCTGATGGGTCCACCGAGCTCTATAATATTCGTCTTGTAGCAAAAGGTTTTACACAAGAGTATGAGATTGATTATGAAGAGACTTTTGCTCCAGTTGCCCATATTTCCTCTGTTCGTACCCTCTTAGTTATTGTCATTGCTAGTAAATGGGACCTTTTTCATATGGATGTTAAAAATGCATTCCTTAATAGGGATCTGCATGAAGAAGTCTATATGCAATCTCCTCCTGGTCTTTCTGTTGAAACAAATAAGGTTTATCGCCTTCGACGTGCACTTTATGGCCTTAAACAAGCTCCACGAGCATGGTTTGCCAAGTTCAGCTCCACCATCCTTCGCTTGGGTTACATTGCGAGTCCTTATGATTCTGCCTTATTTCTTCGTCGCAATGATAAAGACACCATTTTGCTTCTCCTATATGTGGATGATATGATCATAAGTGGTGATGATCTCAGTGGCATTCAAGAACTCAAGGATTTTTTTAGTCAATAGTTTGAGATGAAAGACCTTGGACATCTCAGTTATTTCTTAGGTCTTGAGATCACTCGTTCCACAAAATGGTCTTTATATTACTCAAGTTAAGTATGCATCTGATCTCTTATCTCAAGTTGGACTCACTGACAACAAGACTGTTGACACTTCAGTTGAACTTAATGCGCATCTGACACCCTCGTGGGGGGGAACCATTGTCTAATCCCTCTCTTTATAGACGATTGGTTGGCAACCTGGTTTATCTTATAGTTACTCGTCCAGACATTTCTTATGTTGTTCATCAGGTGAGCGAATATCTGTCTGCTCCACGATCGACTCACTATGCTACTGTTCTGCGAATTCTACGATACTTGAAAGGCACTATCTTCCATGGCCTTTTCTACTCAACTTAGTCTCCTCTAGTACTTCGTGCATTCTCTGATGCTAATTGGGGAGGAGATCCCACTGATCACAGGTTCACTACAGGTTATTGCTTTCTCCTTGATTCTTCTTCGATTTCTTGGCGAAGTAAGAAACAAACTTTCGTGGTCCGCTCCAATATTGAAGCAGAATATCGTGCTCTTGCTGATACCACATCTGAGCTCCTTTGACTACGATGGCTTCTTAAGGATTTGAGTGTGTCCACATCCTCTGCTAATCCCCTTTATTGTGACAATCAGAGTGTCATTCATATTGCTCACAACGATGTCTTCCACGAACGGACTAAACACATCGAGATTGATTGTCACTTTATTCGCTCTCATCTTATCCATGGTGCTCTCAAGCTTTTCCCTATCTCCTCCAACGATCAACTTACGGATATCTTCACTTAAGGCATTTGCTAAAGGACGCACTCATAATTTGGTTGACAACCTCAAGCTGGTCTCACATCCACCTTGAGTTTGAGGGGGATTGTTAATGTATATCTAATAAATAGATTAATGTATATATCTGTTAATGTATATTTATTTACTTTAAGTATATCTATATCTAGTTATTTTAGGTATATCTAGTTTACTTGTACTTCTTATATAAAAACACCATGTATATTCCTTTGAATACAGAATAGAATACAATCAATAAGTATTTCTAACAAATATCATAAGAATTTTATTTGACAATCGAACATAATTAATAGTACCTGTCCACCAGTATCCGGCAAACCTAAGACATTTGCTTGGCCAAAGTAGCCATGAGGAGACACAATGACAACATTAAACACCATAGGAATTCTACCAAGAAATGTTTCCAAGGTAGAGGGATCAGGAGCTTGAAGAATCTCCAACAGAAGATGCACCATCTCTGACACCCTCTGAGCAGTATCCCCCCAACCCCTCTCGAAACCCATACCTTGCAACCTTTAGTAAATAAAGAAAAGTCACAAGTTAAAAATGTAAGTTGCAAGTAGTGGCCATCATGAAAATGTTTACGCCTCACAAATGGCATACAAATCAGTTGGGAACATTGACATCAAGAAGACATGAGAAGGTCATTTCCAATAGAAGTTAAATACTGAATGTATGTAGGTGTAAATTCGAAGCAAAGAAATTGCTTACTCAAATTCAAAATCGGAAAATGGGGTTGATGGATGGAGCTTCATAAGGTATTCCTCCGCCCTTGCTAGAGCAGATTGAAGTTTAGATATGGTCTGAATCCGATCATTTAGCATCATTGTCTGCAGAATATAATCTTACTTGGTTTAATTATCACCTGCATGAATGTTTGGATATGTCTATTGAAGCTATAACTCAAGCAAACTTACATGACCATCATGCTTGTGTGCGCGAAGAAAATCAAGTAGAGGCTTAAGACTTTCTTTATTGCAGAACATAATTGAAGACAGATGACGATTGAGGAACTGAACACCATTTCCAATAGAGGATGATCGGGTTGGTCGAGGAAATGTTGCATTAAATGGCTCAAAATCAAGTTCAAGCACATAAGTGTCATTGTGCCTGGTTCGAATTGCAGAATCCAATCACACAGTGAGAAAATACATACACAAAAATGACATGCTACGTACGTTTTTAAAACTCATCAATAATGTTCAAGGAGATCCCTTACTGTCCATCTACAAGTTCTTCTTTGAATCGCAGATACTCTGCAGGGCTTAATTGGTCCACACTCAGTTCATAGACATTAATACGAACATGTTCCCATACACCTGGTCTTGGACGAATGGCAAGGGCTACAAATGGAGGCAGAACTATTGCTTCCTACAACAAATAGCAAGATAAGTAGAGGCAGAATTACTGTTATTATTAAAAAAAAATGTGTTTAACCTTTCTTTCATAGTAATGCAATTGCATCCAGGGACGAACCAAAAAAAAATTTAGAAAATCACAAAAATTAACACTTCTACAACTTATAACAACAAAAATAACACATCAATAACATTGAACGGAGTCTAATTAGATAACATTCAATATTAAACGGATCTAAATGATTGTAATTCATTTAGACGATATTTAAAATAAAATAAAAAGTTAAACTTTTTTTAAAAATAATGAATATAAATGATGTTATTTTTGTTATTTTCCTATAATATGCTCGTAGAAGGTTAGATAGTATAGTAATACTTTTATGTATCCAAAGATATGACAGAAATTTGGACTTATCTTGCTAACATTTATTTTCTTATCTGTGAAAAACAGTTATCAAAAAAATAAAATATATGAAATATTAATGTAACAATAAACCAAAATTAATAATTAGTATAATAAACCTGACAAGAAAATAAAAATATTATATATCACAGAAATATGGTACAAAAGACGAGACATCATTTTTTTTCTAAGCTAAATAAAAATATGCAAATAAAATTAAAATAATAAAGTAATACCAACATCGAAATTCAAATCAACATAAAAATCTAAATATAAAGCAAAATATAATTTATTTTCTTGTCATCTATTTGCTTCAAACAAGAAAATTATATTATACTAAACTAAAAATAAGAAAATAAATTATTTAAATTTTTATTTGGGTGTGAGAAAGGAGAAAAAATCATTGATGCCCTAAGGTTAGTATTTTCTTCGCAAATACAATGTTTAAAAATGTTTAAAAATATTATCAAACCTAGCCCCGTTAGTAACATGGTTAACTTTTTCGTCCTTTAATGTGTCTCTCACGTACCTTTTTAATTTTTTTGGGCTAAATTATTGAAATAGCTTTTAAAATATTAAAAGTAAATAAATATTTATTATTTACTACATTGGTTCGGGTTAAAAATAAAATGTTAATAAAGAAATACATAGCAAAATAAAATTTATTTAAATGAAAAAATAATCCTAAAAAATTAATCTTATCTTATGCTATTGATATCTTTCCTCACTCATATACCTTCTCCTTTCTTTCCCACAATTAATTCTTTTAAAATACTTTTTTTTTTACATATTGTTCAAAATTTTCTCGTTGTTGAAATTATTGTTGAGAAAACTAATTAATTAAAATTAAAAAAATAAATAAATTTGTTTTGACAATTTTTTATAAAAATTGAAATTTTATTTTTTGATATACTTAATATAATTATAAAAAATTGTTAACTTATTCGATAAATAAAATATGTATTTATGATAATCGAAGAATATATTATTAAATGAGATAGTTATAATTGAATTCAAATCACTTAATTTATAAACATTAATTTATTATAATTTAAATATTTAATCATAATTTTTAGTTTAATTTATTAATTTTATTATAAATTTTATCAGATTATATGTGATTAAATTAAATAAAAACTAGACCCTAAACATTTTTAAGGAAATAAAAAGACAAAAGCTAATCACTTTATTATGTGTGATTTGCGATAGTTCATAAACAATTTCATTCACGGTATGTATTTGAATTTTATTTTCCTAAATTGTAAATACTTGTATATATATTTTTAGTTTTATCTACATTTATCTATTTCTTTTATTTCTTTTTCTAATTTTTTCTTTATATTGTTAGAAGAAAATAAAAAATGGAATACTTTTATTTTATTAATTTAGTATTATTGATTACTTAATTTTAAAATAAGAAAAAAATGATCTCATTATCAAGAATACCCTTTGACTTTATAAAATTTTATCGAATAATCATTATCTTTAACTTCTATTAAAGTTATAAGGTATCTGTGTAGATAGACAAATATAGACAAATAAACGAAAGGAGCGAGAATTTAGATAAATTAAGATTACAGATTAAACGAATAGAATTTAGTGAATGAAAAAACATAAAGAACATGGAAGAAACTAATATTCAATTCATAGTACACTAATGAATCATATTTATAGGACAATATTGATGACTAAATAAAATAAATTTAATTTGAAATTCAAAATATGATAAAATAAATCCTAATAATAAAATAATTTAAAATATTATTGATATATTTATCTAATTTAAACATGAATATCTTTATTCCCATCAATATCTTTGATATTTCTGAAAGGTCACTCAAGGGTATTTGTGAAGAAAATGCTAACCACGAGGATATTGTTGATATTGCTCAGTGAGAAAGAAATAGATGTATCCATTAGAGAAGAATATGACAAACAAATCTTAGTAAATGTCTATTTATATCGTTTGATAAAAAAAATTAATGCTGAGATGTGGCTGATATTGTTGTATTGTCATGAAAATTCAATTATTCTAACAATCCACTTTCATGAAAACAAAGCTTCCAAAACAGCATTAACTTGAGTACCTCAAATTCAATGGAAACTTCTGGAAATTTAATGAATAAACGAAGAAAAACGAGATATAGGCAAACTAACCTGTGCAGACTGCAAGACTTTACCAAAGGGACTATCTTTTAGCTTTTGCATTCCTTCATCCTCTTTAAGAACATTGTTTAGCTCGTCAGTCAGATGATGTGGCTGCAGTATAGTTTTTCCCTGATCAATATACCTAACCAACAAAACAAAACAACATCCCAAGTCAATTTCTCAAAACCCAAACCAAAACTCTTACTTATTGACAAAAATTACATCTTCGGTGTGACAATCCCAATCTGAAACTAGATAAGTAGACAAAGAGACAAACCTAGAAAGCAGAGAAACAAGTTCGTTGCGGTGAGCAGCGAGTGTGTCTTGAATTCTGTCCCTCATTATGAAACGAAATCCTGAAAAAGATTGTAACTTTGAAAGAATATCAAAGAGAAAGAGTAATCAAAACAACAAGAGTGAAAGAGATAAGCAGTGAACAAAGATGAAGAGGATAAGAAGAACTTGCCGTATAAATAGCAAAAAGGGGGAATCAATATAGATGTAAAGCAACCATAATGCTGCCAAAGGGAAATAGAAATTGCAATTGTAGTTCATTGTTTGATCTCTGAAAGTGTAGAACAAGTGTTTGGGCACTTGGCGATATCTCAAGCACGTAACCATGCTTGGTTGGTAGGTTGATGCAAAAAAAGCCTTTCACTTGAAACGGTTATCACTGTCTTAACGTTGGTATTGAAATTGGCAAAATCCCAGTTGTTTTCATATAGTCCGTGACTCCGTGAAGATTACCCACCGATGGGTTAATGGAGGAAGACAGGACTCGTTTGGAGGATGAACAAACTTGATTTATTGAACCAATATACTAGCATATTAGTATTTTGTACATTTTGCTTTATCTATGGAGGAGGTAAGTTTAGTTGTTCGCAATCTTATTAATTTCCAAATTATATTTTTGCTATTTTTTGCTGTTATTATTATTATTAATTGATACACTAAAAATATTCATATTTAAAAAAATATTTCAATTTCATATAATTTTCTTATAACTAGAACATTTGATTTTATAGAACGATAATTTTTGATATTTTTGGCTCGCCCCTAGAACAAAAAGAAATTTTTTTGTTCATTTTCTTAAACTTTAAATGCATACTTTAATATCTTTCTTTTTTTTAACTCGTTATACCTCCTATTTCTTTAAAAATTACCTACAAAAACTGTTGTTTATTTATTGTAAAAAAATTAAATTTTAAAAAGTGTTAGTTTTTTGCAATAATAATACAATTCAACAAAGTAAAAACTATTACACATATTTAAATATTTAAATTAAATAAATAAATTATAATTAATATAGAAGAATAAAACGTAACTGGAAAAACTACTTGAAAGTTAAATGATTTTATCTTTTATATAGAAATTGTAAAGTGGAGAAATAAAAAAATAATGAAACAAGAAAAGAGAGAGAAAGAGAGAATAGAAAAGAAAAAAAATGTATCTTTTAAAAAAATATTGCCCTTATGTTAAGATTCTCGGTTTAAATTTTAATTTTATACTATATTTATATATTTTATTAAATATAGGTTATTATTAATCTATAAATTAATAATAACAGTAAAAAAAATATCACAAATTAAATAAATATACTACAAAGTTAATAAACCCTAACTTAATACTATGCACTTTAATATTATGTATCTTAATTTAAATAATTACAATCAATTAAATTAATTTTTTTTTTTTAAAATATGCTAATTTTTTGTTTAAATTTAGATTTTTTAAAAATAATTAAAACTAAAAAACTTTGCGTCATCCCTTCCAAAAAAATATATATATAATTTTTCCTCTTATCTTAACCTATCTTGTATCTCTAATTTCTCTCTCATTATTATAGCAATTTCTTTGAACTCGTTATATTTATATATTTCTAATATATTTATACAATTATTATAAATTTTATTTTTAATTGTAAAGATGTTTAGAATTTATAAATTAAAAAATATATTTTTTTAATGAAGAAATGTAGAGAGATTTATAGGCAAAAAAATTTAAATAAAAGATAAATTATTTTTATTTGTTAATAAAAAATATGATAGAGTAGATGTTTTGAGGTTTTAATGTTATTTTTTAGAAAAATTATAAAATAAATGTTATTTTTAAGAAATATTGTTTTACTTCTAAAAAAATATAACTTTTTTAAGTAATTGAATTAAATTAATTTTATTTAAAAATTAGTTGAGTAAATCTATCCTAAATAAAAAATGGACTAAAATGTCATTACTAAAAAATCATAAAACTATTATGCCCTAATCCCCCTTATTTCGCTCTTAATATCGTTTTGAAGTCCTATTTTTTAAAACGTATGAAAAATAATACAATTATATTTAAAATTGGACATATTTTTATCGTTGATATACGTTGTGAATATAATTACATAACGTAAACATTTTGAATATTTTTTATAAATTATTTCATATCGTAGATATAAAACATAGATTATGAATATAAAACGTAATTAACCCGTTATATGATAGGGGCAGAACCGACGTCGCCGATCCTGCCCGTTACTTTGGTTTTATTTATTTATAAAACTCTCGCAAGTGCACGAATCATTTCGTAGAAAATGATAAGTATACTCCCAAGGTCGATCTAAGGAAGGAATGTATGTGGTTTTTAATTTATTATTCAAACTTTTAAAAACGAAATTAAATCATAAACATCCTGTCACGATATTTTGGGGTTTTGTGTTTTTAATCTATTAACATAAAAATAAACAAAGATTCAATAAATATTTATGCAAATTTTATCATTTAAAATAGTGGAGTATTTATGGATATAATAACTAAGTTAATTATGCTTGCTCATATTATTTAGGTTATTAAAGATATGAATTGATATTTATTGATTCTCTCTTTTTTGTATGAATACCACCTTTGGTGGGGTTAGATATTCTTTGTTAACTAAACAAATCAATTAACACCTATGGGTGGGGTTGATAACTAATTTGGTTAATTAAATTAATTACTATTTCTAAGAGATTGAAAATGAACCATTTAAATGCCACCTTTGGTGAGTTAAACGATTTAAACTTTATTCAAGGTGTCCAAATTAAACCTAAGAATTTAGTTATCCGAGTACTAACTTTCAAGTTTTAAAACCACTGAAAACATGTTGTCAATACATTTTCGATAATAATTCTTATAAAAATTTTTGAAATAGAGCTTTCTAACTACCTAGGCGATTGTACCAACAAATAAAAAGCACTACTCTAAATCGAAGGATAACTAAACCTTAAAATCTAATTTTCAGATTTAAGTTTGTAATGAAAAATAATATATTTCTCTCTAACATTCTTAATATAAAATCTTGAATAAAAATAAAATCAATTCATTTTAGAGATTTTTACCTATTTAATATTTCGCAAGCATAACAACGTTATTATTATATCATGTTTACAAATAGCCAACACAGTTAAATTTAATCACGCAGACAAATTAAATATAACATGTAAGAATAAAGCATAAAAAATAAGCGTAAAGAAAATAAAATCCTTACGTAACTTCGATGCTATTCTGTCTTTGGAAAACCTCCAAGCGGAATTTGCACTCCCATTTATTGAATCAAAAGCTAATAAATTACAAAAACATAACTAGTTCTTCCCAAAAAAGGGAAGAACTCTAAAACTAAGAGAAATTAACTAAAAACTAAGAAAAACTAAAAAAACCTAAAAATCTAAGAAAAGAGAGAAAGAAATAAGAGAGAAGTGTGTTTTGAAGGTGTGTTTGAAGTGAAGGGAAGGGGGGTATTTATAGGTGAGGATGGAGAGAAAAAAATGAGTAAAAAAATATTAAAAAAATGTAAAAACGCGTATTGGAATTGCTGATGTCATTAATGACGTCAGCATGACGTCACAGGCCACGTGAAAAATGGGGCGAAAAGGCGTTGGGCGCGCGCTGGGGCTGGCCACGCGTGAACGATGCGCGCGATGGGCGCGATGGGCGGCGTGGCGCGCGGCGGTGGGGCTGGCGCTGGCAACAAGGCGCATTGGAAATTCTTGTGGTGAACAGGCGCAATTTTCGTCTTTTTGACATTTTTGACCTTTTCGACCCATTTTGTCCAATTTTTCCATGTTCGTTGACCTTTTTCCACTTATTTATTAATATATTTGTGATGTATTGCTTCAAGTATTCCTCTTTGAGTCTTTAAATTGCGTTTTTAAGCCAAAATACCTGAAAAACAATAAAAATACCCGTGATTCCGAAAAAGACAAATTTATATAAATATATGATAAAACATATAAATATATGTATTTTTAATCAATTAATGTACATAAAATCATGGTTATTTTAGTGCTTTTTGGGCACTCATCACAACCCCCAACCAGCTTCTTGCTAGTCCCTTAGCAAGAGAAGCGATAAAAACTAAAAATTAAACTATCCTAAATCACTTCCGTAGATTGACACGGTTGCATTTAGCCTATGCAACAAGCCTTTAAACCCCTAGGTTGCCCTAGTGGACGAGTTTGAGTCTCGTGAGGGTTTTCAGTAATGATACCCACAAACATTGAACTAAATGTTAAAAAAATAATAATAATACTAATAATAATAATAATAATAACAACAATCAACTTAAAAACTAAAATTACAACAAAATCAAAAATTAACGTTTAAGAATAAAAGAAAACAACATATCACAAAAATGTCTCATACTTTTTAATCTCCTTTAAGATCATAATTAAAATCTCAAGCATAAGTTATTTTAATCTTTTTAAACAATCATGATTTATTATAATAATTAGTCGGAAATCATTTTCATATTTCATATAAAAAATGTATCAATTTAATTTCACCCAATTTCAGTGTCATAAATCCGAATTCGCTTTGACTCTATTCCTCATAAGTCAATACTCTCAAAACACTGAATCCTATGGGTTCAAACACTCATACTAATTTATATGCGAAAGAGTTGATGTATAGAAATGAACTAATATGTTCGCATATGTATAAAGAAGAAAGGCTCAAAGTGTTATTTTGACGTTGATCTCATGGAAGGAATCAAATGTATAAATTATAAAGATATCATATATAAAAATTATTTTCATGCATAAATCAAACTCATTAAGAAAAAATTTCAAGATATATGCCTTTTACAAATGAAGAAAGTGCAATGACTTTTTAGGGAATTACTTAATATATCTTTTCTTTGTAATTAGCCTTTACTCACAATTTTGTAGGCAATGTGGGTCATAAGTATGTAGATTATACTATATATTCTTTCTCTTTATATTTTTCTCAAGATATTTTTCAATATATATCATTTTTTAGAGAGTCAACCCATGTACAGATTGTACATTTTTTTTTAGGATTGTGGTGAGTGGTTAATTTTGTGCTTTTTGTTTGATCTTGGTTTAGGTAACCCCGTATATGCTCTTTCTTTTTTTTGTAATACCATGCACGAATGAGATAAAAGCATATACTATCAATTTCTACTCAAATCATTTAATCTAAGCAAAAATAATAATAAAAAATATACGATACTCTATTAAGATGAGAAAAAATTGATACATTCAATATTAATGCCTATAGAGATCATCTAAGAATTTGAAGAAATAAGAAATGTGTTTGAGTAGAAAAATATATATTTCACTGAATAAGGAAATTAGGCTCAAATTATATCTCACAAAGGTAGTCTCCACTAAAACAAATTCATAAATACCGATTTTGGGTTTAATATAATTTCTACATCTTATCAAGAAATACTAGTTATGACAAAAATTAACTAATTATCAAAAATAATTACATAATATTTCATGATATGTTTTCAAAAATTAATCTAACAGTACAAAAGACTTAACTATTTACTTAAATTTGATTTAAAGAAATGATAAAATTTTGTGAATTTTTTTTTTAATTCCAAAAATTACTAAATCACACAAGGAAAATAAAACCAAACACAAAAAATGAAGATATGAACATAAAAAAGAAAAAAAATTAATAATTGTTTTTTTTTTTGAATTTTTAAATTGTTAAATCTTTTTTTTTTCTTTTCTAATTAAGCATGGTAACTTTTCACCACCCCCAACCTAGAACTTACATTGTCCTCAATGTAACAACTGTAAATTAAAGATAAAGAGAAAAGAGAAGAAAGATTACCTATTTCTTGAGAATGTGTAAGTAGTAATGGAGAAATGCAGGTGCATTCATCATATTCATCATGAAAGTGTATACACACAGATTGTTGTGAACTTCTAACAACTCAACAAATATTTTTAGTTTTAACAATTTAAAAATTATTCACATATAATTAAACTAAAATAAACAATAAAATTAAGTATATAAAACAAATAACAAAAAATTACCTAAAATGATGGGTTGCCCATCCAAATGCTTAGTTTAACGTCTTATGAAGACGTAATCACTGGGATTGCATTTTAAGTAAACTCAATGTCCCCTAAATCATTGAGTCAATCAAACCGACAAGTAAGACAAGATTGTCTACCTATACTTTTTCTACCATGTCACTATGGATTTTTAAATTTTTTCAGTACTTAAACTAGAAACGTACTTGTGAGTTTCAGATCATCCACATCTAGGTGCAAATCAAATAATTAAAGGCATCAAAACACAATTGTACCTAGATCAATCAAAACAACTAACTCCTTAGATTGTAATTAAAACTTTTAAAATTTTGGAGATAGTTTCAGATTTTTTTTTTTTTTTGGTTTTTTTGTTTTTTTAAGTATAATATCTAAATTAAAATAACATAATCAGTATTAACCAAGAGTGCTCCTAGGAAAGAATGGTGGTGCAAAGGCTTCTTAAAAACCATACTCCTAGACAGAACAACGTTCCCAGGAAAGACTAGTGGCACAAAGGCTTCCAAGAACTAATCTACTAGACAGAACTCCCTTAGATCTTTACTTTTCATGCTATTAAAATTAAGTTAATTAAGTTAAGTTAAGTAAAAATTTAAGTTAATTAAGTTAATGAAACTCAAAGTTAATTAAGTTAAGTTAATAAAAATCTAAGTTAATTAAGTTAATGAAAATGTAAGTTAATTAAAAAGCTAAGTTAATTAGGTTAATTTAAATAAAAGTTTAAGTTAATTAAGTTAATGAAAATCTAAGTTAATTAAAAAGTTAAGTTAATTAAGTTAATAAAAATTTAAGTTAATTAAGTTAAATAAAAATTAAGAGAAAAAAAATATAGTAAAATAAAATAAAATAAAATAAAATAAAATAAAAATAAAATAGAATAAAAATAAAATAGAATAAAATAAAATTAAAAAAAGGGAAAATAAAATAAAATAAATTAAAATAAAATAAAATCAAAAAAGTTAAAAAAAATTGAATTTTTTTTATTTTTTATTTAAAAAATAAAATTAAGATTTAAAAAAACTTAAAATTAAATGAAAAAGTTTTTTTATTTTTTTTTTATTTTTTTTTTACTTTTTTTATTTTATTTTATTTTAGTTTATTTTTATAATTTTTTTTATTTTATTTTATTTTTATTTAAAATTTATTTAAGTTTTTTTTAATTTTTTTTAATTTTTTTTAATTTTTTAATTTTTTAATTTTTTAATTTTTTAATTTTTTAATTTTTTAATTTTTTAATTTTTTAATTTTTTAATTTTTTTTAATTTTAATTTTTTTTTATTTATTTTTACTTTTTTTTTACTATTCTTGAACGGTAAGTTTTATTTTATTTTATTTTTTTTGAAATTATTTTAATTTTTATTTATTTATTGTTTTTACTATTTACGAACAACAATTTTATTATTATATATTTATTATTTTTTTGTTTTTTTATGAGAGAAAAAAAAATTTATTTTAATTTTTATTAAATTTTTGTTTTTATTTTACTATTCACAAACAACAAAAAAAAATTAATTTATTTTTGTTTTTTTTAATCAAAATAAAAAAAAAATCACAATTATTTACAACACAAAAAGTTTTAAAAATTTTGATAAATAATTTAAAAACGCTATTCCTTCACTGCAAGAACTACGCAAAAACTTGATACCATCCCCAAGTTACGCTAAAAAACTTGATCACGCGGAAACCCACGTCGCTGATCCTCGCCTGCTCATTTGGTTTTATCTATTTATAAAACTCTCTATGCACGAATCATTTCGTAGAAAATGATAAGTATAACTCGAGGTCGATCTAAGGAAGGAATGTATGTGGTTTTAATTTATTATTCAAGCTTTTAAAAACTAAATTAAATCCTAAACATCCTGTCACGATATTTTGGGGTTTTGTGTTTTTAATCTATTAACATAAAATAAACAAAGATTCAATAAATATTTATGCAAATTTTATCATTTAAAATAATGGAGTATTTATGGATATAATAACTAAGTTAATTATGCTTGCTTTCATATTATTTTAGGTTATTAAAGATATGAATTGATATTTATTGATTCTCTTTTTTGTATGAATACCACCTTTAAGGGTTAGATATTCTTTGTTAACTAAACAAATCAATTAACACCTACAAGTGGGGTTGATAACTAATTTGGTTAATTAAATTAATTTCTATTTCTAAGAGATTGAAAATGAACCATTTAAAATGCCACCTGGTGAAGACAATGATTTAAACTTTATTCAAGGCCCAAATTAAACCTAAGAATTTAGTTATCCGAAAGTACTAACTTTCAAGTTTTAAAACCACTACCGAAAACAATAATTGTCAATACATTTTCAGATAATAATTCTTATAAAAATTTTTGATAATAGAGCTTCACTCTAACTACCTAAGGATTGTTAAATAAATAGAAAGCACTACTCTAAATCGATCGATAACTAAACCTTAAAATCTAATTTTCGATTTAAGTTTGTAATGAAAAATAATATATTTCTCTAACATTCTTAATATAAAATCTTGAATAAAAAATAAAATCAATTCATTTTAGAGATTTTTACCTATTTAATATTTCAAGCATAACAACGTTATTATTATATCATGTTTACAAATAGCCAAATACGCTTAAATTTAATCACAGACAAATTAAATATAACATGTAAGAATAAAGCATAAAAATAATCAGAAGAAAATAAAATCCTTACGAACTTCGATGCTATTCCCGTTCTTGGAAAACCTCCAAAGCGAATTTGCACTCCCATTTATTGAATCAAAAGCTAATAAATTACAAAATATAATTCAGTTCTTCCCAAAAAGCGGAAGAACTCTAAAACTAAGAGAAATTAACTAAAAACTAAGAAAAACTAAAAAACCTAAAAATCTAAGAAAAGAGAGAAAGAAATAAGAGAGAAGTGTGTTTTGAAGGTGTGTTTGAAGTGAAGGCGAAGGGGTATTTATAGGTGAGGATGGAGAGAAAAATGAGTAAAAAATATTAAAAAATGTAAAACGCCAGATTGGAATTGTCATGTCACACGACGCCAGTGACGTCACATGGGCTGGCCATCACGTGGGGCGAAAAGGCTGGGCGCGAAGGAGGTTGGCTGGTGCGCCATACAAGCGAACAATTCGCTGACGGGGCAGATGGACGGATAAAGCGCACATGAAATGACGGCGCTAATTTTTCGCTTTTGACATTTTTGACCTTTTCGACCCATTTTGTCCAATTTTTCCATGTTCGTTGACCTTTTTCCACTTATTTATTAATATATTTGTCATGTATTGCTTCAAGTATTCCTCTTTGAGTCTTTAAATTATGCGTTTTAAGCCAAAATACCTGAAAAACAATAAAAATACCCGTGATTCCGAAAAAGACAAATTTATATAAATATATGATAAAACATATAAATATATGTATTTTTAATCAATTAATGTACATAAAATCATGGTTATTTTAGTGCTTTTTGGGCACTCATCATTATACCAAAATATGAGTTCTGTTTAGCGTAGGATGAAGTGTGAAGAAATTCTAAATTAGCTTGATTATCGAATCAAAAATTGTAGGTTAACATGACTTATAAAAAAAATTGCAAAAAAAAACCATCAACCTTATATGAGCCAATACTCCAACAACTTTTTTAACTTCGATATGAATGGGGATTACAGTTAGAACATAATTTTCCTCGTGCGAAATACAAGCAGAACATAAATCATCAAGTCGAGTAGAAAAAAATGGATTATTTGTGGAAGTTTTTTCCTTAAAATAGTTGTGAAACAACCCACCAATTTCTTCTCTTTTATAGCATCATTCATTTGAATCATTCTTCAAAGCCATGATGAGATTTGTCTTTTTTCTCACTAAGGTTGAAAGATGAAAGAACCTTGTGTTTCGATCATCATCTCTTACTTACTGTTCTCTTGATTTTTATTTCCACGTACTTTCCTATCTAGCCTCGTATTCTTCTAATTCGACTCTAAAATTATTTTCATAATCTTCATAAAATACACCATCAGTTGAACATTGACATCATCCCAACTTATTTTTAAGTTCTTTAATTATTTATGGAATATACCTAAAATATTCTTTATTCTACTTTTTTAAAGCATTTGTAGTATTTTGTAATTGACAATTGAATTTTTGCATCAAAATTTGGTTACTACTTATATTACATGCCTCTTGAATAACATCATGACAAGTAGAGCCTTTCAACCAAGTTGCAAATAATTGAAATGGTTTGGAAAGTGTACCAACAACATCTCCAAAATCAATCAAAATTGGTCTTTGATCGGAGTGAATAGCAGGAAGGTTAATTATTAAAACTTTTGGGAAAAAAATGTAGCCATTCATGACTAGAGATTCGCATGTCCAATTATTGCCTAATTCTATTATTGCCAATTCTCATATCTATACCAAGTGTAATGCAAGCTCTCAGCTCCCAAATCTATCTGTTAGGTAACTCTAAAAAAATCATGAAGAAAATTAGAACATGATGGTACCAATCAATCCTAGGAGTGTCAAACGGACCAACCCCGATCTGTTAACCCAACAAGTGGACACAACATGACCCATTAAATATTAGGTACTACACAGCATAACAAGCGAGCAAAATAAAAGCAACATGAGACGACCCATGACCTATAATGGATTGGGTCGTACCTTGTAGACAAAATTAACATTGGTACATGAAAAATTAGAAGTTTAACTCACATTATTGGTATTTTTTTCCCAAATAATTATCTATATGGGCTATAGATTGTGCCAACCCGTTAAGCACGGCCCAGCAGGCCATGAAAACACGACTCATGTATGGGTTATGGGCCGACACGACACTCTAATTTACGTGTTGTGTCAACCCAACTTTGCCTCTTCGACACATCTAGTCACAGCACGACCTCTTTGAAACCTCTAATTATCCCTCACTTATCTCTTCTTGAGAAGGTACCTTGTTCATATCACCAATGCATAACCAATAACCATTATATGATATAACAAGACAGTTATATGTACCAAAATTCATATTTCATGCATCGATAATGAGGTGCATGTAGATAGAATAATAACCAAATTTGGTTTTCTACAGGACTTTTCACTTCCACTGCAATGATACTCTAATTAAAAGCATAAAAAGAACATATAATCATTTGTCTCCATATAAGTGCTATAGCCCCTATTGTTCAGTAATTAAGTTCTTCGAAAAACCAAGTCTTCAGGTTAAATTTCTCATTCTATTCTTATTATTCTTGGTTTTCGAAATTCAAAGGATATTTGGATTTTGATATGATACAAAACTTGTCAAACTCCTTACTAAGTCCAAAAATAAACCTTGTGTGTTACAAGCCAGAATACTCATTTATTGTTTAAGAATGAAACCAAAGAAGTTTCAAATACACATGAATTTCAAGAACATGGAGGAAAGAAATTCAAGGAAATGATTAGTCTCAATGTCATTGTTAAGTTAGGTCATCCATTAAACTTTCATACTCCTCTTTTACCTTGATTTAATAGTTAATATAATTCTTGATAATTAGAAGTAATAATTCATGTGTTTACGGATTGTGTTCGAGTCAACCCATTTTTAACCCAACCTGAGTACCAAACCCGAATTCGACCTAATAGTAAATCAAGTTAGGTTTTATAAACCTAAACTCAAACTCAAACTCGATATTGAACAAGTTGATTTGACAATCTGAATCCATTTTATATAAAATTGCATTTTCTCCCTATACAATTATTATTTTTGTAAAAAACTACAAATCTATTTAGAATCTATTGTATCTTATATATTTCCTCCTTTTTCATGTGTAAATTATATTATTTCATAACACAATTTGAGATCTCGTAATTCTGTGTTCAGGAACTAACTGAATAGATAGCCAAAAATCCTACAATTTTAGAAATATTTTCAAAGTGTGCATGTTATCTAAGAAGGTATTTTTTAATTTGATAAGCAGGAATACTATTCCACCATGCAATAGAATATGCAAAATCCTTACTTCATGATCATGACTAAGCATCTTTGTACTTCAATAAACCAATTACTACATATATAAGCAAATAAATAAATATGTGTAATAGAATATTTTCTTCAATTAAAATAAATATTTTAATTAAAAATTAGAAAAAATTAAAATTTATGATACATGATGTGATGCATAAAACTCATTTAATGGTATGCATATCATCATAAGGCTATATTTATATCATAAATTTAAAATTGAAAGTTAATAATTATAATATCACATTCATATCGATTCTTTTATTCATATCAATATATGATTATATTTATGGATATATATGTTAATACTTGTATTAGCGATACTTTTATCTTAACAAAACATATATTTTAGTTAGGAAAAGAATAAAAGTGGAGCACATGAGCTCTCTTATATTTAAAAAGATAATATCATAAAGAGATTTGAAAAAAGTATACACCTATTTCTTTAAATTCACGTTCTAAACTTAGAAGGTTATGATTGCTAACTAAGTATGATACTGTGATTTTTAAATTAAGAACATGTATTTAGAACTTACTACATTTTACAAAATTTTAAAATGATAAGATTATATTTCTCATAATCACTTAAAATATAAAAACAAAAGACAATGTTAAAAGAGATAAAAGTCCAAAACTATTGAACATTCATGTCTTTATAATTTTGCGAAAATCCAAAAAAAATTCACATTTCATAGTCATTTTTTGTTGAATGGTTTACTTGCTTCTCCTTACAAGTTTACTAGTATAACCCTAAAATATATGATAGTAAATCAAATGATCAAGTTTTGATTTTATTTTTATATTCGGCAACTTATAATGGGGACCAACATGCAACAACAAAAGTATACAAATCCATGAGACATAGTAGTAATAAAAGTTTATGAATGTCTCGTTTCCAAAAGGTAACAATATCGACCTGAAAAAAAGTAGAAAATCGTTAAGTTTTTGACATTTAAACTCTAAAAACTCGAACAGATAAAACTACAGTCTAAACTGAATCCTTACCATCGGACTGAAAATACTTTTACAAACTTGAAGTGATATGACAGAGCGTTTTTATTCACTATATCTCAATTTCGCAAGTAATGATGATAAGTCCCAACCTAAGCATCCCTTTATATAGATACTTGGTTTCTCTATTTATTAAGGAAGTTGAATGGTTCGTATTCCAAGCTCGGTAATTATTCTTTCATCTCATACCAGAGCTCCAACTGAAATAGTAGGGGGATTGGATGTTTGGACATCCGAACCGCCCCAATACCCAACCCACACAAACTGCCCAAGCTAAGTCACTAACCCGAGATGGAAGATGAAGCACCCCAGATGTCCTACCCGTATGATAGCCCGAGCACAATAACAACTTGATCTCAATGATCAGCCCGAACTCAATGACAACACAAGCTCAATGATCAGTTCGAGCTCAACGATCAGTCCTAACTGAGGTCAACCTCGACCCTTGCTATGTTGTAATTTATGCCAATTTTATTCCTCAATCATGTAAATATGTGTACTCGTTATATAATTGACATTTGTATGGGTAATGTTCTATAAATACATGAACCTTCTATGAGATCCACATATTTTACAAATCATCGTAATTTCTCTCTAAGTTTTCTCTCTGTAAGTCATATCAATCCTAAACACCAACAATCCTACAAGTTCCCCATTTATACCAAACCCATCTCAAACTTGTTTTAACAATACTTTTATGTTAAAGGTAGGTAGGTTTTTCGGCCAGTCAAACAAGAGATTTTACTAGCGTATCATAGACTAAGAAATATAATAACATGCATTTAGAGATAAGAAGATACAAGATGAACTAAAACTGAGATAAGAATTAAGAATAACCAAAATTGAGAAATATCATGTGAGAAGGAACGATGGTTGGTGTAGCGTGGGAGAGGGGAAAAGGAAGGAGTGCCAGCAACGAGAGGTTGAGAGTGAGAAAGGGGAAGAAGCGAAGTCTGAAGAGACAACATGCCTGGGTTAGGGTTCGTTCAAAACAATATAAGTTTTAAGTGATAGAAAAGAAATTACAATGAAAATGAAAATAGAAATGGAATTGAATGAAAAAAAATATTATTATAATTACATTGTTTGGTTTGACTATTATAATAAAAAATCAATATTACAGTGTTTGGTTTACAAGTTACAACTCAAAATGGAATGAAAAACAAAACACTTATATTACCTTAATATTCCTATATTTAGTAAAGTTTAAATAATGTTATTTAATTATTATTTTTTCGTCCAATAAAATACATTATTGAAAATTTTATTTTTCTAAATAATTATTACTTAAAAATAAAATATATTATTAAAATTATTATTTTTCTAAATAAGGTTTTGGGTTTTGAGATTTATAATTTAGGGTTTAGGATTTAGGGTTTAAGATTTTGAGTTTTGGTGTTTTGGGTTTTATGATTTAGAGTTTGGAGCTTAGGGTATAAATTATAAGATTTAGGGTTTAGGATTTTAGAGTTTTAGGGTTTTGGGTTTTGGGTCTTGGATTTTTGATTTTGGAGTTTTAGGATTTAGAGTATAGGGTATAAGGTTTAGAATTATATTTGTGAGTTAAGTTAAAATTGGAACTAAAAATTAGCATGATAATGGAATCATAATTTCTAAAGAAATGATGGAATTCTTATATTATTTTTTTTAGGAATTAATTTCATTTCATTCTCAATTTATAATCCAATCAAATATAAAATTGTAAGGAATCAATTTTATTCCTATTAACCAAACATAACATTAGGGTGAAAGGTATAATAATACTTTTAATTATATAAAATGTTTTATTTAGTTTCCTATAATATAATATTTAATCATTTTATTTATAAAAATGGTATAAAAAAATTTAGTAATTTTATATTTATTTTTAAAAAATAAAAATTACTAGGAGTAAAAGACGTAATATTCTTACTAGTTATGTTTGTAATTTTTTTTGTTTAATAGAGTGGAATAAATGACAAAAATACTAATATTAATATCTGTTTAAATTTTTTATCAATAAAAATCTTTTTGTGATTTTTTTTATAAACAAAAATACTAATAAATATATTTTTATAAATAAAAAAATTAATGAGAATGTTTTTAACATTAAAGGAATAAATTATATTTTTATTTAAAGAAAATTTCACAAGTTTTATCCTTTATTTTTTCCTTTACATGAAATTTTTTTTTAATTAATAACTGGTTTAATAGGTTGGTTCCTCAATGATCCGAACCCGATCTATTTTTTTTTTTGTGTTAAATATGGGTTGACACATTTTTGACCCAAAATTATATCAAATTGTGTTCGGATACTATCTTTTGAGTCGGGTTTCGAGTTGTTTTTTCATATCGTGTGAAAATTAACCAACTAAGAAGGGGATATGCTCAGATTTATTCTAAAAAGATAAAATAGGCTTACCATTGATCATTAATTTGCAAAAGACTAAATAATTAACTCCAAGAAAGGAGTTATTTCTTTAATCTTAAGTGAATTAAGTTAATGGGTCTTAGAAAAGAAAAGCCCCAAATGTAGCAAAATCTCTAAATAAGAAAATTCGAAACCCACTAAATAACTCACATCAAATAGATAAAAGAACAGGAAAACTTAATGATTAAATTAGAAATTAAACACTTAACCTAACTAAAATGTATTCATTAAGTATATATTTAATTAATTAATTAATAATACTAACTTAGTAATTTTAAGTTTAAAAAAATTGAAAAAATAGATTTTTATGTAATAAAATTAGATAATAAGTTTTACTAAAATTTTCATCTAATATTTTTTTTCTTCTAAATAATGATTTTTTTCAATCCTCGAAAAGAACACAAGATGATTAGTTGAATTTTTTAAAAGAATTTAACATTAATTCACACATTTTAAAAGATTATTTTTATCTACCTATATTTATAACATCTTTTACTAACTTTTTTTTTCAAATAAAAAATTGACTTAATTATTTTAAAATATCCCTTCAAGCTATATGGGGATTTTTATATTTTTTTTAGGCCAATGATAATAAAGATGGAGCCAGTGGGATGAATAATGGGAATGATCAGGATGTTGTATTATGATCAAAAACAAAATAAAAATCTCTAACCTAGGGAGCTTAATGAGATTTTTTGCTATATATTAAATAGATTTCTTAAAATAATTAGGTTTTAAAGTAGAAATTTACATAATTTAGAAC
Source organism: Hippophae gyantsensis (assembly GCA_030763125.1). Lineage (NCBI taxonomy): Eukaryota > Viridiplantae > Streptophyta > Magnoliopsida > Rosales > Elaeagnaceae > Hippophae > Hippophae gyantsensis. The sequence goes on from CM061030.1 coordinate 16,599,414, forward strand.
ATTTATAAACCAAGCTAGTTGAGAAGAATATTAAACGTATAAAATGATTATTGTATATCTCTTCGTCAATTTTTTAAAGACTATAAGTTTAATTATTTGTTTAATTTTAAAACATTAATTCAATAAATAGAAAAAAAAATTATAGTTAAATTAAGATGATAATTTATAAATATAAATTTAAATACGTTAGATAAAAAAATATCTAATTTTAATTTTATATTATCTCTTCCCATAGTTATAACATATTATTAATCTCAAATATTAATCTAAAATCAATAAATTATTCCAATAACTATGCTATTTTACATTTTTAACTTATTTAATGTATGTTTATATTAAGTCACCCATATTCTTTTTCTTTTTCGAGGCCTATAACTTTCTTTTTATGTGAGGGTGCTTGTAAATATTTTATACCGACGAAAGTTATAATACCATTTAAATTTTTATTTTATAAATGTAAGACTCATAATTTTATATTATCCTTAACCTTGACTATTACCTTTATCACTCCCGTCCCCAAAACAAATTTTTTTTTTTTTTAGATTTGATTTCAAACCAACTCTAAAAGTCACGAAATCAGGTAATAAAGAAGGGTTTCAGTTGACAGAGGCCAAAAAGTAACGGAGTGTATATAAGTTAGGATGCTAACTACGAAAAGTAAGACAATTTTTTTTAGAAAATTGTAGCTATTTTTCATATTTTATATAAAAATTAAATATTTTTAAAATAAATAGTAATAAAAGATTATTAAATTTTAATTTTACCAAATTATCACATTACTCAAACAACTATAGTTAAAAATCAAATTTCAAACATTTTACATTATATATACTTTTCTAAGCTAATAATATAAAACTACTAAAAAAAAAGCTATTTTTCCAACATTTTACACCATAATTTTATTTTTTATCACTTTTTACTCTTTTTTTAGGTAACATCGTAATGATATCTATATTTAAAAAATATAAGAGTTTATAGCAATTTTTATTTCATTAAAAAATTTTCACACGTGCTTTTAAAAAATAACATTTGAGGTATTTTTGTCTTTTCTAACCTCATAACATTAACTTTTTTTCACAATTTTTGAGTTATTAAATAAATATTTTAATATTTTTAATTCACTTTACACTCTTCAAGTCTCTTCTTCTTCACTATTTACATCTTTAACGAAATGATTGCTATTAAAAGATATATAAATTGATTTTAATAAATATCAAAATTGTGTTTTACATCATCGTGTTCATCATTACCTTAAACTTCATCTTTTACCATTAATGTTATGATTTACTACTAAAGTTCAAACTTAACAAAATGAAAATATTTTTAGAGATCGTTATAAAGCTCCTTAATTTAAGGAGTAAATTAAGAAGCAAAACATGGAGCTTAATTCAAGGAACCATTAATTTAAGGAATAATTCAAGGAGTGAAAGGAGTGAATTTTTTTATAAATAGATGTGTAATTGAAATGAATTAATCATCCAAAGTGTTCATTCCAATTGAGAGAAAAGCTTTTATGAGAGAAAATTGAGAGTAATTTTTTTGGGTGTAATTGGGTTATGGGTTGTGAGTTGTGAGTGTTGAAAACAACTTGTGTAATTTCTCCCTTTTCAGTAAAAAGATCTACAGCAGGTCCGGAGACGTAAGCAAGATTGGTTGAACTTCGTTATCAAATTTGTGTGTTATTTTCTCTATTTTTGTTTTCTCATAAATCTAACTTATCGAGAATTTGCGTAATTTCCCAACAAAGACAGGGACTAATAAATATGTAAACAAATTTACAGTATACTAATATAGAAAAATTGATAAAGAATTTTGAATTCAAAATTTAATATGTTTCTTTATTAAATGAATTATTAATAAAAACTACTACACATCAATGTCTTACACAAGAGATTAATACATACATAAATTTCTGCATTCTTAAAAACTTATAATTTTGTTAGTTAATTATACAACACTTATATATTATATTAAGTTATATAATATTATTATATAGTCTAATGATCTCCCTCAAACTAATTAATCTAATATGATTATTAGTTTGAAAAATATAAAAAAAAATTGAATTCACACTTAAAAACTATCTTACACCAAAAATGACCTATATTGGTGAAATAAGGAAAAACCAATCTACATGGACGTTTACTTAGCCAACATTTAGATCCGGCTAGCAGAGATATATTAGTGCTCGAACTCTCAAAAAACCAAATACAACGATATGACTTATAAATAGGACTTTTCACAAAAGATACTTTGTATCAATAAACTTCACTAACAATAAAACACTCACAAAAGTAACAAAGACAACACTCTAAATGACACAACTCAAGAGTTTGAAAAATAGAGGTATTAACACTCAACTCATCAATAGAGTTCAGAACATAAGAATGCTCAAACATTGGTAGTATGGTAACCATACATCCACAAAAGTAAAAGGCATCACCGGATGAACGTACGAGACATTACTCAAATTTTTGATCAATATTAAAATAAAAGAAATAAAATGCATATACTATTATGCGAATAGGCAGCCACAAAACAAAATGAACACTATAAGCCAATAAGCCAAACCCAACCATATTACTGTCAGAAACCCAAAAAAAAAAAGGTCAACTTCCGTCAACTCTAACGTCGTTATCTATAGTATTTTTGGGTCCTTATTGGGAATTTTTTTTTTTGCATTAATTGCAGGGTCTTGAAGTTGCTCATTAAGCAATCGGATGCCAAAATGCTCAGACAATTCCTGAAACAGGATCTTAACGGAGATATGAGAAGAAGAAGTGATATTCTTTTTGGTCAGACGTATATAAGTTAAAACATGCCATAGGAATGCATCAGTTCCAAGCAAATAGGCAAAAAACTTTGTAGCATTGTGTAGCTTATTTGTTTCGATTTGATGAATCATTGAATATTGTTACATAAGGCACTTCTTAAAATTGTATTGTGTAAACCGTAATATATGATATACGTCCTTTCTTAGCTGTAACATTCCAAAAGCATGATGCACAACTCCATCTCTTATGTAGACTCTAACTTAATTTTGAGAAGCTTATGACCAGCTGATAAGTGCTCAAAAAACATTAAAATTATCATAATTTTATGCACATTAATTGATTAAAAATATATATATTTATATGATTTTATCATATATTTATATAAATTTATCTTTTTCGGAATCACTGGTATTTTTATTATTTTTCAAGTATTTTCGCTTAAAAACATAATTTGAAGACTCAAAGAGGAATACTGGAGGCAATACATCACAAATATATTCAAAAATAAATGAGAAAAAGTCAACAAATATGGAAAAATTGGACAAATAGGTCAAAAAGGAGGAAATCGCGCACACAACCGCTTCCATAAAGACACCCATCATGCCTCGACCCCACGTCGCATTCTCGTCTGGCGCACTCGCACCCACTCCTCACGCTGCCGTTGCCCATCCGCACCCAATCCGCGCGCAATACCCCACGTTAGCATGGCATCATCATTCACTACTCCGCATTTCCATCATTTTTTCACCCACTTTTTCTCCCTATCATCACCTATAAATACCCTTATTCTCTTCACAACTAAACACACTTCAAAACACATCTTATCTTCTCTTTCTTTCTTTCATTTCTAAGTTTTTTTTAGTTTTTCTAGTTTTTTTTTAGTTTTTAGCTTTTCTTAGTTAGTTTTTCTTAGTTTTTAAGTTCTTCTCTTTTGGAGAAGAACTAATTATGTTTTTGTAATTTATTTGTTTTTTGATTCAATAAATAGGAGTGCAAAATCCGTTTGGAGGTTTTCCAACAACGGGAATAGCATCAAAGTACTGCAAGGATTTTATTTTATTTACAGTTATTTTTTATGCTTTATTCTTACATGTTATATTTAATTTGTCTGTGATTAAATTTAACTTTACTGGCTGTTTGTAAACATGATATAATAATAACGTTGTTATACCTGCGACATATTAAATAGGTAAAAATATCTAAAATGAATTGATTTTGTTTTTATTCAAGATTTTATATTAAGAATGTTAGAGAGAAATATATTATTTTTCATTACAAACTTAAATCTAAAAATTAGATTTTAAGGTTTAGTTATCCGGTTTGATTTAGAGTAGTGATCTTTTAGAGTGAAGCTCTATTTCAAAAAATTTATAAGAATTATTATCTGAAAATGTATTGACAACATATTTTCAGTATAGGTTTTAAAACTTGAAAGTTAGTACTTAGATAACTAAATTCTTAGGTTTAATTTGGACACCTTGAATAAAGTTTAAACTGTCTAACCCCACCAAGGTGGCATTTAAATGGTTCATTTTCAATTTCTTAGAAAAAGGAATTAATTTAATTAACCAAATTAGTTATCAACCCCACTCATAGGTGTTAATTGATTTGTTTAGTTAACAAAGAATATCTAACCACACCAAAGGTGGTATTCATATAAAAAAAAATCAATAAATATCAATTCATATCTTTAATAACCTAAATAATATGAGCAAACATAATTACTTAGTTATTATATCCATAAATACTCTACTATTATAAAAGATAAAATTTGCATAAATGTTTATTGAATCTGTATATATGTTTATTTTTATGTTATTAGATTAAAAACACAAAAAAACCCAAAATATCGTGACATGATGTTTAGGATTTAATTTCGTTTTTAAAAGTTTAAATAATAAATTAAAAACCGCATACATTCCTTCCTTAGATCGACCTTGGGAGTATACTTATCATTTTCTACGAAATGATTAGACTTCATGGTAGCTTTATAAATACATAAACCAAATGAACGACATGATCAACGAGGTCTCGCCTGACACAAACTCCTCGAAGTCAACGCTTGACATGATTGTTAAGTAGATGGTCCTGCGAAGGTTAAACAAATTTGTCTTTGTCTCATCTTGGATTTTCATCCTCTCCTCTTCTTTTCCCATCTTGAATTGTCTTCTTTTTAGAAACACTTGAAAACCACCATTGATTTTTCTCAGTTTCTAGAAACGCTTAACATCACCGGCCATTGATATCATCATTAACAAAGAAAGCCTAAAAAGGATTGAAATCATCAAGCACAAGAACCCATCTTTCTTGAGATTCTTTGCAGGTTTGAGCATTTTCAGGGTTGAAATTGATGCAAACCAAATCAAGAAATGCTAGAGAGCATTTCAGAATCGATAAAGAACACACGAAAAATAGAAATATAACTCCGAAAGGCTGAGCCTTAAAGTTACCTATGAAGCATAGCTCCATGTTTCCAATAAATCGATCTTTAGATCTCCAGATCTTTGGGTCTTTGGATATGTCGATCTTTGGGTCTTTACCGCTGTCAGGAAACTAAAAAAAGAACAAGAACATGGATCGAACGAAGAGGATTAATAAATTAGAAAATTGATTAACTTAAGTGATTGGATTTTATATTTATAAGTCTTGGAATCTTTAAAGGTCCGATACCATTTTAGAATTCAAAGTATACATTTCTTTATTGAATGAATTATTAACAAAAATTATTATTTTATATTAAAAATGTAGTACCTATCCGATACAATCTTTACACTATATTAAACTACACGTTATTATTATATAATCTAATAAAAAATTTAAATAATTTTTTTTAAAAAAAAATCAGACGTAATTTAAGCCCCTTAACAATCCTTGAAGTCACTTTTAAAGCTTTCTGAACTTATAATGTCACCAAGAGAGACATGAAAATAAAAAAGGAAATCTTGAAAATAATTGGACAAAACTGCCCTCACAAGGCTGAGTCCTTAATACCAAAGATTAAAGGAGAAAAAAAACTAGAGATTGCATTAAAGCTCGAGGCTTTGAAGAACAATGTTATTTAATTTGATTCTATATGAAAACTATTAATAAAAAAAATAAATATACGCATATAGCACCATATTATGAATCACGAAGTCATTGAGTCAATGATTTCTATCTCGTGCTATCTCGAAATCAACCCGAATATTCCCGGAAGAAGATTCGGCGACGTTCTCTCGTTTCTCTCTAGTGAGGATCCTCTTAAACGAAAGCATTATACTCATTGGAGATCTATTCTGTCCCGGACCGGGTTCATTACACTCCGGTTCCCCCGAATCTAAACCTAATCCCACTACTTCATCACTCTTATTCTCTGTCTCGGTCGCCAGCTCAACCGGAGATCTACAAAGAGGACAAGTAGAATGAGAGCGAAACCACATGTCAATACATTTAATATGAAAGCTGTGATTGCAATTGGGCAACAATCGACAGGTCTCATTCTCTTCAAATTCAGACAAACATACTACACATTCCCTTAATGGAGGTTGCTCTTCATCATTGGATGAGGATTGAGAAGTGTATACGAAACTAGGTAGAGATTTGACAACAGATGAATCAAGGCCGATGGGGGATAAATTCGAAATGAGATAGTGTAAAAAGAATATGAAAAAGATGCCAAATAACATCACGGTTATGCCGAGACAAAACTCAGAGCTTCGGACGTAGCGTTTCAGAAAATCTATATGGTCGGGTTCGGTGTTCAGGCCCATTTATAGGGTCGGGTTTGGTGTAAGGATTAGAGATGAGTTTTGAGTCTGAGATTATAAACGAAGGAATGAAGAGGAAGGTTCTCATAGATTCAATGTTTTGATAGAATGTGGGGGATTTCTTAAACACTGCCATTTCTTTTGCTTGGATAAGTGTTGTCTAAATAAATACAAAAGCCAAATTTGACACGGAAATTTAGTTAATTACTATTTTAAGATAAAAAAAGTTTAATATATATTTTGCATAACAGATTAATTAACAAATTAATTTTGATATTTTTAAAATATAAATATTATTATGATATTAATAAATTGAGAAAAATATAATTAGGGTTTCTTGGGTAAAAAACAAAAAATATATCATTTAATTCTTTATTTTTATAAAATAAAACATAAAAAATGATAAAATTTATTTTTTATTAATATTTTAAATAAAATAATATTATTTTTAAATATTTTATTCTATTGGCAACTGAGAAAATAATAAAAATAATTTTTTATGGTATTTTATAAAAAAAATAATTAAATTTTATCATAAAATTATTAAAATATTAAGTGAATAGTAAAATTTATCATTCTGTGATACTTTTACAAAATTTTAAAAACTAAATAGCATAATTTTATAATATAAAAGACATTTAGGACAATTTATCTTAATTATTATTATCTTAAAAATTACTATTAAAATAACATAAATTACTTTAAAAATAAAATTATCATTATCAAAAGAAAAAAATGACTTAAATACAAATTATGCCCATAACTTTTACCGATATTTATTAGTTGCGTATATAATACTTCTAGTTAACTTTTAAAATATAAAATTTATACCTCTAATATTAGAAATAATATTATTATAATACCTCTAATTTTTATCCTATGAAATTTATATATTTAATGTCGAAGGTTTACATATTTTTAATATTAGAAAAATTGTATTTAGTTTTAAACTTTTTAAATATTTTAATAAACTTATTATATTAAAAATATTTATATTTTTAATTATTAATTTAAATAATTATTTTAAATATTTTAACTATCTATCTTAAATTTATTTAATTTTTCTTAAACTTATAATTAAATAAAATAATTTAAAGTTGGAGCATTATGTTAATTTTTAGATGTATTAATCAAAATAAATATTACATTTAATTATATTTATATGTAATAAATGTGAAATTAAAATTATCTTAATTTCATTACTCTAAGATTTTTTCATAAATTTTATTTAAGAACAATAATATTTTTTAAAAATGTATATTATTTACTTATCAATATTTTAAGTTTTGTATATAATGACTTAATTAAAATTATTAATTATTTTTAAAACGTTATTTTAAATTAATAAAATATAAAATTAATATAATATTTTTTTAAACGTAAATACTTAATAAATATATTTAAAATTAAAATTAAAATATTAATTATAATTATAATTATAATATATAAAATTAGTATTATCTTCAAAATATATAGTACACTGTACACAGTACCATTGGGAGACTGAAAGACGGAACAAACGGAAGAATTGACTTTCACTAGTGTTTAGTGTTTCCACCCAGCCCAACGGCTACCCTCCCCATCTCCCTTAATGTCTTACTTGCGGTCCCACCTTGAGCCCCGAATTGTTTGGTTTACAAAAATGTGCGTATATATTTCTATTTTTATATATAATTATATTTTATTATTATTATTATATAAAATTATGATTAGTTAAAAAATTATGATATTAACAAAAAATAATTTATTAATATTTTTTTTATAATAATAATAAAATTAATTATATAAATATTATTATTCATAAAAAATATTATAATAATTTGAAAAAATACATGTTTATTTAGTTAATTTTATTTGTTATTTTTTTATAATAATTTAATCATTTTGTTATAATAAATTAATATCAAAATTATAAATAATAAATTTTTTTAAAAATATATTTTTTATTTTATTTTATTTTTTATTTATTATTATCTATGTTAAAAATATATATAAAAATAATATCTTAACAATAATTAAAAATACAAAAAATAAAAAAAAATTAACCATAATTACCACTTTTTCAAAATAAAAATATTAAACTCCTAAGAAAAAATAAAAATATTAAACTATTTTTTTTTCACTGCACTCTCATTTATGGGACTACTTTTCCTTTTCCTTCTTCTTCTTCTTCTTCCGCTATAAATCCTTTTGGTTCAACCACTCTTTGTTGTAAATCTACAATAATGTCCAAAAAATCTCCAATATTTCCCATCTCTCAACCTCAACAATTTACTGATTATGGCTTCGATCCTCAGATTGACTACTTTCAGGTTCTTTCTGTTTTCCTCTGCTCTGTTTTCCTCTGTTGCATCTTTTGTTTTCTGACTCATTTGTTCTCTCTTGCTTAAAAATTAGGTCTTGGAAGAGGCAATGAAGCACAAGAAGGAAATAACGAGGAACATAGATGCTATACAATTCAAACTCCAAAAACCCATTTCAAAAGACGATTCAAAGAAGAAAAAATGGTGGAAAAATGCTCTGTTTTTCTTCAAAAGAAGTTGGATTCATAACAGGAATGATTATGTTTATGAAGATGTTCACCAAGTCAAAACTCAAGCTTTCAGGACCTCCATTTCAGGACCTGTTTATATAACAGAGAGCAGAAGTGGATCCACCACTCCATATCGTACTACTAGCAGATCGTATTCAGGTCCACTGAGAAAGGGTGAGATGGAAATTCCATATCTCAGCCTTAGAGAGCTTATTATGGAACAACAACCACATCAGAACATCTCTTTTCCAGCCATGCCTATATATTTAGTTACTTAGTTTTTCATAGCTCCATTTGCTCAAAGATCTCAACTTTTTTTTTTATACCCAAGTGAAAATTTGGGGGTTTCTTTTGGTTCATCACTTGGCTTGCTTTGTTTTTCAGTCTTTGAGTTTGCCCATCTTTTTTGTTTTTGCAAACTGAAAAAGGCATTTGATCCTTTGAAAGAAGGCTGAATCTTTTTCCTTTTTTTCGCAGTTGTTACCGTGATATTATGGGATGAAACGAATTAAATAATTATCTAATAAAACCCGGAATTAAGATGTTAATTAAAGAAGTTTATCTTATATTAAATGGATAGTAGGTCGTTAAAATTTCTTTTTCATTTTTAATACCGTTGGGTGTTGGGTGTTGGGTGTTGAGTGAGAGTGAGATTGTTTACATGAAAATTGAAAATATTTGATTGATCTTATGCCATTCCTTTCTTTATTTATTGAATTATTGGATTCAGTGCGAACTAAAGAGGCCATGTTTGAAGGAGACAGATAAATCTCATCGCAATGATCGCGTAGAGAGATAAATTATTTATTATTATTGAATTATAAGATTAAGTGGGATGATTTGTTATTTTAATTTAATAAAATTTAAAATTAATATAATTATTTAATTAATTTAATTAATGATAAATATATTTTAAAAATAATAATTATTATTTATTATAAATATATCATAATTATAATTAATAAAATATTTTTTTATTAAATATATTTTTACATAAATTTAATTATATTTATGATTAATATTATTATTAGACATAATTTACTATTCACATCAAATTTGAATCTTAAATTTAATATATATAATTTTTTTTATTTTATAAGTGGCGACTAACAAACTAACACGTGTTAGTAGGGTTAGACAGTGCAAAGTTAGAAAGTTACTTTTCAGTGAGCTAAAATATTATTTTACAAAAACACTCGATTATACCATAAATATTTTTAATAATAAAATTTAAAATTTAAAATTATAAAAATAATATGAATATAATAAATAAATAAAAGTGTTATACCTAGTCTCTTATATTAAATTATTTATATTGTTTATTTATTTAGATTAAAAATAAAATTACTTTTTCTTATATAAAAATAATCTATTAATAATAAATTATATTATTTTAATAATTATTTTATTAATATATTATTATTTTTTTATCAAATAATTAAATGCATATTTAATAATAATTAATATAAAAAAATTTACAAAAAAATTTATTTTAATATTTATTAATTATCATATTTTATTTTAATATATTATTAATTTTAAATTTTATAAAAAATTAAAATATATATCTAAATAATTTTTGTTTAAATTTTATTATTGCTGATTTTTCTTAAATTTTTCATATTAAATTTAAATTTTATTTTTATTAAAAATTCATATTTTAATCACTTAACGTAAAATAATTTTAATAAAAAATTATTAAAATAATATAATTTATTTTTAATTAATTATTTTTAAAAATTAAAATACTAAATAATAACATTTTTAATATAAAAAAATTAAATAACATGAATTAATCTAAAAAATTATTTATATATCAACTCGTTTAATAATATATTATTACAGCGGTTTATAAAAAATTTAAATAAATTTATGACGAAAGAATTAACGAAATTAAATACTAATAATTCATAAAAATGAACTGTACATCTAGCAGCAATAACTCATAAGAGAGAGAAAAAATAAGTATAAAAATAAGAATTATATATATATATATATATATATTGGTCAAAAAGAAAGTAAATTTCATTTAATCAAACGAAAAAGTAATATAAGCAAAACAAAACAAAAGCAGAAGCTACAAAGTAGCTACAAGACTTGTAACCTAAACAGACTCAATACTTAAACTAGAGAAACACAAATCAAAGAGTATTAAATTCCATCTTCATCATACCCATCGGCAGATTTAGGAGCTTAAACAAATGCTTTAGATCTAGTAAAGAACGACTAGAGGATAAAAAAAACCCTTAGAAAGTGCACCAACAAAAGATACCTGCATTATCCAGCAAAATAGCTTGGACAAAGGCTCACCAACTTGTAATAAATACAACTCAAAACCACCACTAAAGAAAGAGACTTTCCCCAATCTTTTCCCCTTCTGGTTTTAACTTCATTATTGATCCTTATCTTCTCGAATCAAGCCTCGAACCTTTCTCCTTGTTATTTCCTTAAGGTGGCATTTGGTTCGTGGAATAGAATCGGAATCAGAATCGAAATCGGAATCAGAATCGGAATAGAAAGGAAACAATTTTGTTTGGTTTGATCACTGAAATCAAGCTCAGAATCAGGATTACAGTGTTTGGTTTGACACTGGAATGGAATGAAAAAAGCTATAAATGACCTTAATACCCCTACATGCTGTAAAGTTCAAATAATGTCATTTAATTACTATTTTTTCGTCAGAAAAAATACATTATTGAAATCATTATTTTTCTAAATAATTATTAATTAATTAAAAAGAAATATATTATTAAAATTATTATTTTTCTAAATAGAATTTAGGGTTTTGAGGTTTGGGATGTGAGATTTAGGGATTTAGGATTTGAGGTTATATTTATAGGTTAAGATTTAGGGTTAAAATTATTATTTTTCTAAAAATGGTTTAGGGTTTTAAAATTTTGGATTTGGGGTTTAGGGTTTTAGGATTTGAAATTTAGGGTTTAGAGTTTTAGGATTTATGTTTTAAGGTTTTAGGGTTTTAGGTTTTGGGATTTATGTTTTAAGGTTTAGGGTTTAGGGTTTAGGGATTTGGGGATTTGGGGTTTAGGATTTTAGGGTTTAAGGTTTAGGGTTTAGAGTTTTAGGATTTGGAATTTAGGGTTTAGGGTTTTGGGATTTATGTTTTAAGGTTTTGGGTTTAGGAATTTTGGGTTTAGAGATTTAGGGTTTAGGGTTTTAGGATTTGGAATTGGGGTTTAGGGTTTAGGGTTTTGGGATTTATGTTTTAGGGTTTTGGGTTTTGGAATTTATGTTTTAAGGTTTAGGGTTTTAGGGTTTAGGGTTTAAGGTTTAGGGATTTGGGGTTTAGGGTTTTAGGATTTTGGGGTTTAGGGTTTAGGGTTTTGAAATTTTGGGTTTAAGGTTTTGGAATTTTGGGTTTGAGAATTTGAGATTTGAGTTTAAGGTTATATTTTAGGTGAGGGTAAAATTGGAAAAAAAAAGTTTAGATGGGAATGAAATTATGATTACCAAAGAGGGGAGAAGGAATTGTGATTCCTTCTCTTTTAGTAATCTAATTCCATTCCACCCTTCATTCCGTCCAACCAAACACACAAAATGGAAGAAATCAATTCTGATTCCATTCCATTCCCTCCAACCAAACATGGGGTAAGTGTGCCCGCAGTCCAATCATTTACATCTAGCTTCTCCCAGCCACCTTTTTCTTAATGTTTTGGGCTGATTTTTATGAGCTTCACGCAATACGAATCCCTCTTTTTTTTTTCAATTTTTATGATCAGTCATTGGCAGTAATCTCATTAATTGCATGCAAGCGTTGATATGCAATGATGTTTTTATGGAAATCAAATAATGCATTTATGAAGGCGCTGGTATAGAAGAAAACATTAATTCTTTGTATGTGTAACTGCATGCCTGTGTTTTGAGTATAATGTTCCTCTTCCAGTGTTGACAATCCAAACGACCTACAAATCATTTCCTTATGGTTCTTTCTCTATTTAAACCGAGCTTTTCATTCATTTCTTCTCTTTCTTGTTTGTTTCCTTTCCAAAGATTATTGCTTACTCGTTTTTGGTTTTCCTAAGACAATTTTAATTAACTATCACAAATTTGTTAGTTTCTTTCTATCTTCGAGTTACCATTCCTTCCTTACCTTGGTTCATTTTACCTTTTTATTTCTTCTGCATATTTGTTTGTTAAAAAAAAATATTTATCAATCCTTGAAGCTAATTCTATGTTCTTTTTCCTTGTACTTTCTAATAAGCTATGGTTTTTGATCCATTTTCTTTTTTTATTTTTCTTGTTCTTTGTGTTGTAAAATTACGCAAATTTTTGATAAATTAGATTTATGATAAAACAAATATAGACAAAACATTACACACAAATTTGATAATGGAGTTCGACCAATTTGCTTACGTTTTCAAACTTGTTGCAGATCTTTTACTGAAAGGAAGAAATTATACAAATTATTTACAACACTCATAACTCAATTACACCTAAGAAAATTGCTCTCAATTTTCTCTTACTAAAGCTTTTTTCTCTAAGTTTTTCTCTCAATTAGATTTTGATAATTTGATGATGAATTCATTATAATTATACATCTATATACATGAAGATTGACTTCTTGAATTACTCCTTAAATTAAGAGTTTCTTGAATTGCTCCTTTAATTAAACCTTGATTTACTCCTTAAATTAAAGGTGGCCACTTCTTGATTTACTCCTTCATTTACTCTTTGAATTAAGGTCCTTGATACCAATCTTCTACTTGAAGACTGATTTCAATTTTTCTTCACATCTCGATCAATGCAACAACTTTTCTAGTCTTGTTACTCTAGCAGACCAACTAAAGTTGAACACAACTTCAGTTTTTCAATAGTCATCGCCTTTGTCAACATATCCGTTGGATTTTTGCTTCCTTGAATCTTCTCCAATATTAACACATCATCTTCAAATAAAGATCCGATGAAGTGATAACGAAGATCAATATGCTTGGTTCTAAATGAAATGTTAAATTCTTCGCCAAGTGTATTGCATATTGACTATCACTGTACAAAACATTCTTCTCTTGTTTGAATCTCAACTCAATTAACAAACCTTGAAGCCATATCATCTCTTTACTAGCTTCTGTCACTGTTACTTACTCAGCCTCTATAGTGGATAGAGATATATCGAAAAGGTTCTCAAGAGATATGGTATACAGAATTACAAACCAGGTGATACCTCTATTGATAGGTAGAAAAATTTAGTCTCAATCAATGCCTTACGAATGATTTTGAGGAAGAAGAAAAGCCCAAGATTCCTTATGCATTAGTAGTAGGAAGTTTGATATATGCTTAGGTATGTGTTCATCCAGACATTATGTACATTGTTGGGACCTTGGGCAGATATTTAAGCATTCAAGGAATAGACCATTGAATGGTAGCAATCGAGTCTTACGATAATTATAGATAACAAAAGATTACATGCTCATCTAACATAGGTCATATCACCTTGAGATTGTTGGGTATATTAACTCTGATTTTGCTGGATGCCAAGATAGTATGAAATCTACGTTGGGCTATGTCTACTTGCTAGTTGATGGTGTTATATCCTGGAGTAATGCTAAACAATCTCTTATTATAGCATCTTATGCCATGACGACATAGTTCATAGCTTGTTATGAGGCATCACATCAAGGAATATGGCTAAGGAATTTCATCATAGGGTTACGCATAGTGGATGGTCTTGAAAGACCATTTAAGTTATTTTTTGAGAATAAGTAAGCATTGTTGTGTTCCATTGACTACAGGAACTTGACGAAGTCAAAACATATAGAGGTCAAGTTCTTGGTTGTTAAGGAAAGAGTTCAAAGCATATAGGTGTCTATAGAACAAATTGTTACAAACTTCATGACTGTAGATCTATTTACTAATGGATTGTCACCCAAAATGTTTTTTGAGAATATTGTTCATATGGGTGTCATTTCATTTGAGGATATTCAATTTTTGTGAGAGTTTGAAATTTTAAATGTTTCTTTGATAGACACATTTTAATTATTTTAATTTATAGATATTTTAAGGTTATTTTCTGAAGAATTAAAGTTTTGGTTTGTTTACACTTTGATTTTGTTATGGTTTGATCTCAATAAGGTTTAAGGTTGAATCAATTAGAAATAGGTATGCTAAGATTACATTGCATAAAATTTTCATGCTATGCATGCATATTATGATCCTTGTCATTCAATTATATTGACATAAATGACCATTGATGGGTTGAGTTTCAAAAAATGTAACAAAGGTCGTTTTGATTCTATGTTAGTATAATTGATACATAATTATAAGATTATACATATAATTTAAGTGAGAGATTGTTAGATCATTAATCCAACATTGAACTTATATATAAATAATTATGTGTTGTATACTGTCATAAAAGGTTAAGCCAATTTAAAAGTGATTTGCTAAGGTTTAAGCAATTTTGGCTTTAATAAATCTAATAAAGTGTGGACATTTAATGTGTAGAGACCTCTAGATAATGTCTATTTTAATGATGAGTTAAAATAGATATATAGTTATTAACTATAAATATAGTGGTTATAGTTCTCAAATCACACATACTTTATTATTCTTATCTGATACCCCATCGTTAGAGAAAACATAGAGAAAACTAAAAATTTCTCTAAGAAATACATGTAGATTTGAAAAACTAACTATTCAATTAAAAAATTAATTAACGGTTATAAATTCATATACGTTTCTGTATATCTATCTTTGATTCTTGGTGATATAACATAAATATTCTTAAGTTATTTTTTAGATAATGATTTTCACCAAAGGTTATTTTGTTCTAACAGAGACATCTATTTGAGAGTACTTTGTATATAATAGTTGATTATATATGATTGAATAAGATATATTAAAAATACTGGTAATATTTATTTACCCACATATATTTCTATTTGTCACTCGATACCGATGTGCATGATAATTTTAATCCTGAGCGATTTAACTGACCCTTTGTTATAAAACTTTAGTATTTGATTTGACTTGCTCGACGATACCCAAATTGGTGGACTAAAACGTCTTATATCTTGATATTTCAATGTTTATAATGGGTTGGGAAGTTGTTTTAAAATAAATGGAATCTACTTTATATGTTTGTAGATGTTAGATAACAGTTGCCTTGTTAAGCAATAAAGAGTTTGGATAATCGCATGAAACTTATAATATATGATTATAGATAATTATTCATAAGCACATGTATCAAGGAGAAGATGTAATAGAAAAGATAAAGTTGACTTAATAATCTTAGCATTAATGTAAATTAATATCACCAGTTATATAATGGATTAAACAAATATATTAGATTAGATAAATATTAGTTATAATATTTTTTGAGAACTCGGAATAGAATAACTCTAAAATTAATAAAGATTAATAATTAATTAAATGATTGATTAGTGTATCAAGTCTTTATTAAAACTTGAAATCATAGTTTCATCGGTTCAAGTATACTCCATAACAATGAATGAATAATGTTACTTCCATTATAAATAAATAGTTAAGATAAAATTAATTACTCCGTGAACAAAATGCATCTTTATTTAAGGGTCACGTAGCTTACACAATTACATAAGTTGCTTAGCTTTTTTAGTATATTATATAAGTCTTATTGTTTTTTAAAAAAATAACTTTAAAGTCTTATTTTAATTGTTTATTGAGAAATTAAGTTAGATTATGTTATTTGTTTACCACGTGATCAAATTTACGAGGATATTTAAAAAGTAATGATTTTATTGAGATTATTAAAGTTGTTATTAAGTTATATAAAATTAGACATAAAAGATAAGTGATTAGAAATATATTCACAAATTTTGATAGATGTTGTCAATGATGGTTGTTAAATCTCTAATATTTTTATTTTATTTTATTGAAATTAAGAAATAAAGATATTTTTGTTTATATATAAAACTGTAAGTTTCAAGATTATATTTATTATTATTATGAAAAATTAATAAATTTATCAAAAATAGTTATTTACTTAAAAAAAAAAGCTCCAAAATTGGAGCCCAAGAAGGCCCGATCAACATAAAACAAAGAAGGTTGCATATTATAAGTTGGTTCCACGTCAAATTTATTTTTAATAATTAAGAACCTCTCCAAGTAAAAGCTATTAAATAAATCCAAACCAAACTAAAACATTTGAATTGGTATGGATTAAGTTTGGTATAGATAGCCCTCATTTTTTTAAATAGTAAAATTTTATTTTAATTTTAACTTTAATTTAATAAATAAAATAATTATTGTCTTAAATTTTGATGATATTTAGGAACTAAAAAGAATTTTGAAATTTTCCAAATAAATAAATCAACTAAGTCCCAAATTCTGAAATCAATTTAAATTATTATAAAGCATATAATAGATCAATTTGTAAACCAAGGAAGCATACTACTAAACATTAAAAATTATTGTTAAGAAATTAGAACATGTATTTAAAAAAGTGTGACTAAACTACATTACAACTCTTTCGAGCAACACCTTGATTCCCAGTTAAAACACCAGAACTAGAAAGCTTGAGAAAAGCTGATGAAAATGCCCTAAAGAAAGCCTCTTGATCGTCTGCAAAGTGTTTGACAAAATGTGAAGTCCGAGGATCCATTGTCATTTCTGCATCAATTCTCAAAACTCCATGGCCTTGGATTGCGTTGGTGTAGTATTTGTTGTCAAATGTAAATGATGTTGGGTCATTTAATACGAAGCTTAGTTTTGATGTCAATGCCCCTTTAGGACAAATTAACTTAAGGTATGTTTCAAACTTTGGTTCCAGTCCTTTTACGTAATTTCCACCTTCTTCCTTATAAAGACGATCTTGTATGTTTGAACAGTGAGTTACACCTAGACTGTGACCACCTGAAAATATCCAAATAACTTGTCATTGTATGTAAGAAAATACGAATTAGTTTTGTTTTTAAAATTTCTTTGGAAAATTAGCAATAAGAACATATGATAAGTATATTATCTTCTTCTTAAAAAATATTAGTAACATAAAAAAAATTCTTATTTTTTCAATGTTTCTCAAAAGTTTTTTCTTTTATTTTGATATAATTTTACTTTAAGAATTGAAATGAATTATATTAATTTTTAAGACAATTTTATTATAAATTTTTTATTTTTTATTTTTTAGCAACATAATATGTTATTGAAATTAAAAATTGTAATACAATTGAGTAATAAAAAAAGGTAAAAAAATTGTAGATAGAGAAAAAAAATATAATTTATCATATATTTTAATTTTTTACTAATTTATTTTTACTTGATTTAATTTGATAGTTAGTTAGTGTTATAAAAAATAATATTTGAGATAAAGAGAGATAAAAGCTCTATAATTATCTCATAATTTAATCACTATTATTATTAACCAAATAAGTTAATGATGTTAACTATTAATTTGAGACGTTAAAGAAAATAACGTAACTTGTAATATCTATGGTAATAATTTGAGATTCTAAAGAAAATAATATAACTTGTATTTTTAATCACAATTTCAAACTATTCAAACAATTTTTTTTATTGTTAATTTAGTTTTCTCTTTTGTGCTTTGAGTAAAATGTAAACAAAAGTTAAGAAAACATAATTAAAAAAAATTAAGAAAACCAATTGGATTATCTATCTAAGTTTCAAAATCACACCTTATTAAAAGTGAATTAAAAAAATATCACAAAATCACAAACGCAGCGTTGTTACAACTTTTTATTGGATGTGATTTTATAGGTGAAATTGTAATTATAAATGGTAAAGTCACACTTTGCGTACAAACTATCACAAATTTATAATATATAAAATTTTAGAAAAATAATATTTATTACTCTTTAAAATTTATAATATAAAATCTTTTTATTTAATTCATATATTTTTATTAAAAAAATTAAATTCAAATATTTTTCATTAAAAACCTACTGGTTCAGCTTTGGTTAGTTAAACTCTTTGGTTGCTGAACTACAATAAGTTGGACACTTAAAACAAGTTTAATACTATTAAAATATTAATTATATTATTATAAGTTTTGAGACTATAATTTAATATAAATTTCATAAAGTTTTCATAAAATAATAATTTATACTATTATTTTAGTATATTTTGTTGGAAAATAAAGTAAAATAAGTCAATATTGAGATTTAATTTTGAGGATGATATACTTTGTATTACTGAATTAATAAAATTAAAAATTTATCTGCCCGGATGATAAATTGATATTCAAAAAACTATCAAATAAAATAAATAAATAAATAAACCAAATGAATGTGTAAGCGATAAAAACTTTTTTATTAAAAAGAAAGGAGAGTAGAGTAGTTCACGGTTAAAGTCACAATTATATATATTAGGGAAAAAAAATCCGTAGTATATAAGAACATAGTTCAAATTTGGTTTAACTTTTTCTACGACCTTTTAAGTATGAGATATATGTATATTTATCGAATTTCAATAAGAAAATAATTATTACTTGGTTATAATTTTTCTCTTTTTTTTTTAAAGTGTTATAATTAAACTTTATAATTTAAACAGTGATTATATATTAAATAATATATCTTAAATTTGAATTTAATTTTATTTTAAAATTTAAGTTATGAAATGAATGATTATTTAAGTTTATATATATAACAGAAAACTAGTATCCGAAATATGTGAAATCTAACATCTCACTCCACATTGACTAGTAATCATGGTTGATATTGGATGGATAAAACCTGTGGTTGAACGCATCACTAGACTCTTAGATATCGATGGGACAAAAAAGTCAAGAAATTAATTCTAATATCATGTTAGATTTGAACTTAAATTTATTTCAAAATTTTAAATCGTGAGATAAATGAATGTTTAAATTTATATGTGTAATAAAAGATTAATATTTGATCGATGTAAATTTTAATAATATTTTTTTTAATTTAAAATACGTGTATCAAATTTATGTTTCTTCCCAAAAAATACCAATCTTCTTTTTTGTTTCAAATTTTTTTGATAGGATTTTAAACTTCAGTGTCGTAGAAGATCGGGCAATTCAGTTGGTCAGAAAGCTGATTCTGACCATCTTATTCCCAGAAAAGAAATCATTTGTATTAATTAGCCAGTATTCTTTTCCCATCTCTGTTCTGATAACTATAACTAGAGGTAACCGGAAGTGAAAGGAATAAGATGTATCATTAACAAATATCAATTGTTTATGTATTCGTCTTAATTTCTTATTTTTAATATTTTTTTTAATAAAAATAAAAAATCAAAATAATTATACTCTATTAAATATCCATACCCTCTTTACATGTAAGATTTTCTCCCGCTCATCTTATTCTATTTATCTTTTAGTGAGCAAAGATAATACATAATAATATATATAATTAATCCATATAAAATTAAAAAAAAAAATATATAATTATGTATAATAACTACGAATCTATTATAAATAATTTTAAATGCGATGTAATGAGATTTAAATAGATAAAATAATTTTAATTTATGAACTCATTAAAAATATTAAATTAAATTAAATATAAAATAACTGAGATAATTCATTTAATATCTTTAATAATCGTAGGAACTAAGTTTTGATTATTGTATATATCAGTCACCTCTTAAAGTTTCTTTAAATTATTAACTTGTTTTAAAAAATAATGTTTTCTATCCATCATATATCTAAAGTTTTAAAAACTATCGGAGGGATCTCATTTTCATCGGCAATATTATATTTCTAGAACTTATCTTCATTTAACGATATAATTATTTTGAAATTTTGGGCATCAAATCTTACAGAGTTAGTTGATACTCACCTTTAGACTGCAGGGATTCTAAAAATCATAATATTTATACATGTATATATGTAAGTTATGCTTATAAAAATATCTAAGTTGATGTAAAAGTAGAGTATCTAATAAACATAGAGTATGTTAAGTTTTTTTATTATTTAATTTCTTAAATTATGATAAATTTATTGTTTAAAAAAAAAGTGATCAATATATGCATGATAATGAGTAATGATTCATGAGTAAATGAACTGAATATACCTAGAATAGCTACAGATTCTTCAACTGTCATTCCTTTCTTGGAAAAAATTTGAAGCACCCCATCTACTCCAATTGCTGGTGGAGGAAGATAAGCATCAGCAAGTTGATAACTTGAACTGACTGAGGAATCTCTACGTCCCAATTGAATTTTTATGTATGGTCCTCCAGACTTAAGCACTGCCTCCCTTGCAGCCATTATCAGAATGTCAGCACATGACACTTGTTCAGGGCATGCTTCTTCCACCATTGCTTTCAACATGTTGATTGTATCCCTCTTTCGGATTCCGAAATTCTTCGGCGAATCAATCTCAGATGATACATTTCTCTCATCTCTATCCTCAAGAATTGAAGCATCACATCCCTGCAATATTCATTCGTTACAGCATATATAACATTACGTAATTGATACAGTCCCTGAAGTCAGGCATGTTATCTTATGTCTTCTGCAGGAAAGCAATCATCTATCCTACTTTTGGTGTGCCATTTTGTGTGCCACAAATTATTGATAAACACGGGACAAAAAGTTTACATAATTGATATAGTCCCTGAAGTTGAGGATGTTATGTTTGTAAATTTGGAAGCTTAAAAGTCTGTTTGTTTGTGTTTATGTTAAAAGTGGATTCAAACAAAAGTAACTTCTTTCGACAAACACAAAATGTGTTTTCTGAACCTTAAAAACACTTCATATGTTTTGTTTAGTCCTGAAGCATTTTTTATGCTGTCAAAATTGATTTTACAGAGTTTAAGAAACAGAAACGAACAGACCCTGTGACACATAAAATAATTGTGTGTGAGGAGGGTGGTACCTGAACTTGGCAGTCATGGAACATAAGCCTCAACAAAGCAGCAGGTGAAGTGATATCAGTTACCAGAATGGGCTCAAGACCAGCTCTTATAATATTTTCAACCTCAGGGCATGATTTCTCATAGAAATCATAAGAAAGCTCTCCTCCTTCAACACCAAACTTGAATACAACTAGACATAATACTAAAATTGTAGTTCTGATCGGTTCCATTTCTTTGATTTTTATATTCTAACAGAACTAAGTATTGTAAAGGTTATCTCAAAACAGAGAAAAAAGTCACTTATATAGGCAAAGAAAAGTATATTTGTAGCTCCCAGCGCAATCAGTTATATTGCTCAATATTACCGGTTACTCTTATTGGAAAAATTATGTTAGAGGTAAATAAAAATGTGTATTTTAAATATTTTTACTTACCTCTAACATAATTTTTCCAATTTAATAAGAGTAAATGATAATATTGAAAAATATAACTGATTTTGCTAGGATAGTTGCAAATATACTTTTTTATATAAAATATAAATATTTTAATTAAATAATTATAAAATTATGTGATTAAAGTGTCTTAATTTTAAAAATTTAATTACTTATGTATTATTTGTAAAAAACAACGTGATTAAAATATCTTAACGACACAAACAAAATAACTTGAATAATTAATCATTCTATTAAATTGTCAAGTCATTATTTAGGGACCGTAAAATGTGTTTATTTTATAAATAGTTTAAAATAAAATAGTTTAGTTAAAAGTAGTTTTAAGATAACTATTTAGATATTTGGAATAAAACTACTAGAAATGATTTTGAATGACACTTTATTATTATTGAAGAATATAAATATTTTTTAGGCCTAACTTCCATAAACTTGAGTTTTTAGTAAAATTGGTTCCTAAATGTTAAGAAGTATAAATGATTGCTAAGCTTACCTGGCAGAAGCTTGAGCTTTTAGAAAAATTAATACATGATGTTATGTTATGTTATTAGAATAGTAAGATCCTAATATTAAATCTTTGTAATTACCCTCGAAATTAATAAAATTCTCAAGTTTGTTAAGTCTTACGAAAGAATAAGAAAACTCACTCTCCAGAAAATATAAGTGATGAGTATTTGTAAAAAAAAAGTAACTTATCCTTGAAAGGAGATATTAAAGAATATAAATGATTATCAGATATTAATTCTCCTAAAAATAAAAAAAAACAAAATAACTCAATCTTGAAGGAAATATTAAAGAGTATAAATGATTGTTAGATCTAACTCTCATAAGCTTGAACTTTTGGACGAATTTTTTCATACTACTTCTATAATTACTTCTCTTTTAAACATTGATTATATTTTTCAAAATTTTAGAAACACTTCTCTTGAAAATTGTCAAACATATAAAAAAGTGTTTTGATCCATTAAGAACCACTTTTAACCAAAAGATGAAATGACGAACCCTAAATACCTTCGTATGAAAAAATGTATTGATTTATTATGATTTGTTAATATTATTTGTTATATCCATTTATCACTATAATTTGTTTTGAATATAACGTTCTGATGACAAATATATATAACAAATAAAATTAACAAATTATATTAAATATATCATAATCTAAATCAATGATATAGATGTTATTATAATTTTAAATTTGAATTTAATAAAAAACTGTTAAATTTAGGAAAAAATTCAAATAAAACAAAAAAACATATTCACGGTTAAATGATCTCAAATTAATGGTTAAAAATAATATGTTACAAATTTTTGTTAAATTCATTTATATTAGTAACTTTCATCATTTGGATAAAACTATACGATTACTTAATGTAAATTAATATCTAGGAAGTATATGATATATTTGTAGAATCATTCCATCCAGTCTAAAGCACAAGATACTACTCCTCAAAATAACAGTACACAAAATCAAATTTTCGATGATCCATTATTAAGAATTTATATAAACAGAGGTATTATTCTTTATTTAACTTATATATTCTAAAAGAGATAACTGTTCAACGTAACAAAGGTTTTGACATACCACTAGTTTTTTTTTTCTCAAATAACACATATTTGTTATAATACAAATATTTTTACAAAAGATATGCAAATTAACGAGATCAAGTTTATAAAAGTTAAATTATACGTTAATTATCATAAATCAAACTCTCATTAAATAATCGTTAATTTATCACACTTCAATGATAACACAAAGACTAATTTTATATGAGACTATTAGGCATGAAAATCACTTAAATGAATAAATTTATACTTATCAATTAGATTTTTTTATATTTAAAAATTATTATATTTATGACACGTACCAAATAGTATAGTAATGTTACAAAGTATTTTACAAATCCAATAGATGAAGTTCATCATTAATACATATAGTTGAAGTATACTTCATCTTTAGTACATTTCCGAATTTCATATGATGAAGTAAACTTGCAGACTCTGACGATATATAACCAGTACATTAAGTATACTTCCATTATTGATATGAGCACGTTTGGATACACTGTTAAAAAATTAGATCTATTGAAGGGATTTTTAAGACGCGTTTTAAACTAGAAGTGGTTTTTATACCAAAGCAATTGTGTATTTGTCAAAAAAGTAATAAAAGCACTTGTGGTCGTTTGGAACTCTAAAAGTTATCGTAATTACTAAAAGATCCCTAATATGATTCATCATGTACGGTAAAATAAATAAAAAATGAGTTATTGGAATTTTGTAAAAAAGTAATTAATACTATACGTGACTTCCTATGATTTTCAGAGTTTTTTTTCCCCAAAAGTAAGGGGTTTAAAATAAAGAGTTTTTATCCCTAAAAGCACTTTCAAGTAAAGCATCCAAGATCCCATTTGGTGAAGTGATTTTAGTTAAAAACCATTTTTAAAGAAAAAGTAATTTCATGTTTGATAAAAAACAACAACGTAAAAAGCACTCGGTATCATTTCATAACTACTTATTAAAATTGTTTTGTTCTTGTAATAACCAAAATAATTCTAACACAATTAACAAGTTTTGTTATTGTTGTTATCTTGAAAATTAAAAATAAAAGGATAATGTTGGAATTTTGAAATAAAAATTAAGAAAATTAATTGATAATAGTGAGTCACACAATTTTTGTTTAAGTGTTTCTTTTAGTCACACAAATTTCACTTATTTTATTTTTAGAACACTTTTTTATGTACAATTATTAGTCGATAAAAATAAACAAAAAAATTACATTTTATACATCAAGAGTTTATACTTTTAACCACTTTTATTCAAATATTTATCACAGGGTTATATATAATAACATACCTAAATGACACTTTTATTAGAGTCTTGTTTAAGAAGTAAAAAGGGTAGGATTACTTCTCAAAAAGCACTAAAATGTAACAATGTGTATGTGTATGGATAAATACGGTTATTAATATAATTATTTTTGAATTGATTTATAAAATTTATACTCGAAATCGTTCAAAAATAATTACGGTTTGGGAACGATTTTTTACCTACGGATAACGATTCAAAATAGTTATTAAAAAAAAAAAAACTATTTTTTTAAACTTTTAAAAAAAATTCTATATATCTACACAAAAAATCGATAAATCTTAATTATTAATTAATGTATAATTTAATTTAATAAATAAATATAATTTTGGATACGAACGTATACATTAATTAATATAACTGTACATGTTACTTCATGTTTGATTTTACTTAAAATCGTATCTATTCTTGAAATATATCCAATAAAAATTGAATCGATGATACAGATAACTGAACTCATAATTCGTTTGCCTTTTATACTAAAGTGTTTAAATAGTAGATCTCATGATAAATAAACACTTCTATTTTTCCATCCAAAGGCATAAAAATTAAAGCGCTTCAGTTTATAAAAGCACTTTTTTACCATGCATCCAAGGTCCAAACGCACTCTAAACTCTAAATCTTTTTTAAAAATCTGCCTATCGGATATACGATTTTCTTTCCACTCCATGCTGATACATGGCCAAGATTACGGACATATGCTACTTCATCAATAACGTAAATATTGTCCCATTCTTATCCTGTGAAGCATGTAGTGATCAGCATGATTCCCAAAATACGGTTCCTTGTGTTTTCATAATGTTTTTGCCGATTTTTTTATCGGTTCTCCTAGAATCTGCAAGAGAGAATATTAGGACATTGGTATAGTATCGTTTCAGAACAGTCTCATTCTTAAATCAGTATGAGATTTGTGGAAAAATAAAAGATCGACTATCGTTTGATATTTGATATATCATATCTTGTATGAAGTATATAATGATAAATATATATAGAAACTAGAAATAATCTTAAGTGTATTTTTTACCCATTTAGTTTGAATTTCTATAAAATCTTAATTATTATTTTTAAACAATTAGAGATATTAATAAGTTATTTATTTTTTTATAAAGCTTAATGATCAAATTTAATGAGTTAATTCATGAAATATTTTGTCAAATTTAATGAGTTAATTCATGAAGTATTTTGTTGATTGAAAATGAGTTAATTTATGAAGTATTTTATTGATTGAAACTACTCATTGTTCGTTAAATGATATGTATTAATTTAAACTCAACACATAATTTATTTCAACTTGATAGGATTCATTTCCGAAAACATTGTTAATTTATTTGTGATTATAAACATTGTTAAACATTTTGACCGAGTACTATTGTTAAACATTGTTAAAATTGGAGTGTGATATTATTGTAACCTGCTCTCAAGAATTTCTTCATAGGTGAACATTTTGACCTCACATGAAAAACTAATAAATCTAAATGATGAAATCAATGTGCTTGATTGTTTGGTTTGATAGTGACTTTTAACAGCCAAGTAATGATCATTCTTTATGCATGTTCTGCTTCTGCCATCATAATAGTTCTAGAATCAGGATAATATTAATTTCCATTACCTAACAAAAAAAAAACTGACAGAATTTTAGTTAAGCATATTTCTAGTTTTAGTTTCTATTGTTCAGAGTCTCTCACAGGCTCACAGCTCACAGTAGATTTTATTTAATATGATTTCTTGGCATGTTTTCGTTAGTGTTTGTGAATTTTTTTTCTTGATTAGCATCTAATTTAAGATATAGATCTTCTATTTTATTTGTTAGATAGAAGATGATGTTTTGTAATGAAATTAATTAAAAACATTTATAAATATCTTGTCTAAATATTTGCAGTACCAACATTGGATCTATCGATAAAGATGCTTGTGATATGCTTGTTTATTATAATTGATTATGGAATATTTTTCTATATATTAAATGAATGAAGTTTTTTTTTTCTCAAAGATAAATATTACAGCTCACTGTGTATTTAATGTCATACACTATTATAAATATAAAAGATATAATAATTTTTATTAATTATAACTTTACGAATGTATTATACAATTTTGGAATTTTCCTTTACGTAAAAGACAATGATCTGTAATATTTTTCGTTCGCAGCTATGTAAACCTTACACTTCTCTCCTATTCCATTTCATCATCTAAAACAAACACAAAAGTTATAAAAGTAAACTCCTTTTTGGAGCATTAATATTTTAAATCTATTTTTTTAATTCATCTTTCATCGCATATTTTAAAATATCAAAAATACTCCTTATAATATTCGCTATCTATTTTTTTTAACTACTTTGAATAAAAGTTTCATAAATATAACAAAAAGTTAAGATTATAAGAATTTAAAGATAAGAACTAAAACTAATAACTTCATGTATAAATAATTAGAGAAATAACAATTCTTGACCACACGTCAAAGAAGATAACAAAATTAACTAACATTAATTAACTCTCACACATTCTTGTAATTGAGCTACTACTAGAAGTATAACAAACGGTTTATGTATAATTTTAGTTTGATTTTTTTTTTTGGCATTTAAAATTTTTCAAATGTACCATAAGACCATGATATATACGATGACTTTATTGTCACCATTGGGTTTCTCTTCCAAACATTTGATAATAGCAAGAAAATTCTTCATAAAATAATCCTTGTTAAATTGAAAAATATGTTGACATGTGAGTAATATGACAGACAACAAAGAGACAACAATGTAGGAATTATGACAGATAATAAGCAGACAAGAATAATAATAGAAATTAATATTGTTATAATTTGTTTCCTTTTTTTCGTTTCCTTTTGTATACAAATACTATACATTTGTACAGAAATATTAGAACATAAATACAATCATAATAATTTGACATGGTATCAGAGCAGATTATCTAAAGAAATAAAAAATTACGTTACTATCTGTTACAACGTAATTTTCTGTTCTCACGATATTGTTTGTTTGGCCAATCTGGTTTGGCAAATCACTTTCTGATCTGGGATCAAGGGTGGTGTTTCTGTTTCGGTTTTTTGGCCGATCTGGTTGACTTTACTCTGTTCGTCTCCTCAGCAACAGTAACTTTGTGTGTTGGACGGAGGGATCCTCCACTGTTTTACCCTCAAACACCGAATAGTGGTTTGAGTTCATATTCAGCTCTTGTAGCCGTTTCACTCTGCCTATTTGTCATCAGTTGGTGTAGCTCAGAATAGAATCCAAAATCAAGCGCGTGCGAGAATGAAAGCAAGATAGTTATTTAACTTTTATTGTTTCAGAAATTCAATAGAAGATTAAGGGTTACACTTCAGGAAAAAAAATATGCATACAACTTATAAGGAGTCCAGTGATTCGCAACACCAATTCAGCGAAGAACCATAGAAAGAAGGTCGGACCCATTTGGAAACCGAGTACTCACAAGCAGCCGTTGATGCAGTTCCTGAGAGTAAAGAGTAGGTGGTGGTACCAGCGACAAAGGTGCTGGTACTGTATTCTTGAAGCTAATATTTCGAGCAGAGAAGAAAGGAAAAAAACAATAACAGAGGCAGTTTGCGAGAGGAGAAGAGCCGCTGCGAAGAATCTGAGAGAAGAGGGCTGCACGAGGAAATGATTTAGGGTTACGAATTTTTCTTTATATAGTGTATGAATTGTAAAAAAAATTTAGATTTCATGGCGGAATCTAGAGATTTAACTACCAATTTCATGTTGGAAGATTTGATGGTGAAAATGACGGAAGTTCTAACTAGAGCTCAGATCAGCTCACAACCTCCGCCAACTGAAGTATCGACTGCTCCCATTAGTATCAAGTTGGGAGGATCCAATTATGCCTTGTGGTCCCAGGTGGTAGAGATGTATATCTCTGGCAAAGATAAACTGGGATATATTAATGGGGACTTTCCTCAACCTGTTGAAACCGACCCCTCATTTAGGAGATGGCGTACTGAAAATGCCATTGTCAAAGAATGGTCGATGAATTCGATGGATCCCTCCTTAATTGCAAATTTTATCCGATTCCCAACTGCAAAACAGGTTTGGGATTCGGTGGCTACCACTTACTATGATGGGACAGACACGTCTCAAGTGTATGATCTTCGCCGTCAAGTTACTCATACGAAGTAAGCGGGTGGATCCATTGAAAAATACTACAATGACCTTCAAGGGTTGTGGCGTGAAATTGATTTCCGTCGTCCTAATCCAATGGAGTGTGCGATTGATATACAAAAATACAACTCTATCGTACAGGAAGATCGAGTGTATACCGTCCTCGATGGACTTGATGATAGATTGGATAAAACTCAAAGTAATGTGCTTCAGATCAAACCATTCCCTACGGTGGAACAAGCCTATGGATTCGTCCGTAGGGAAGAGGTCAGGTAGACCGTGATGATCACAGGTGTAGATACGACACCCGGAACATTATGGCTTTTAAAGGGGTTAAGGGACACCATAATCTAATGCCACCAAAAACAGGAACTTCCTTGGGTAGCAAGAAATCCACGAGAAATCCACCATCTCTTGACATGAAATGTGGCCATTGCGGAAACTCCAAACATACCCATGAAAACTGCTTCAAACTACATGGGTATCTAGAATGGTGGAATGATCTTCAAGCACGAAAGATACGGGACACCACTGGGTGAGCCGTTGTGGCTACCAATAATGCCTCACTATCCCTTACTTCTCAGGCCGAATCTTCCCAGGATCTAGGTATTTCAAGTAAAGAATTTCACATCTCTACTCGTAGTGATAAGGAGGATTGGATTCTGGACTCTAGAGCTACATATCACATGACATTTGACCCAAATGATCTCTCCAATACAACTCAGCCAAGACGGAGTCGTGTTGCTAATGCAAATGGGGTCACTTATCCAGTTACAGGAGCTGGAACAGTGACCTTATCTCCTTCATTATCATTATCTAATACTTTACTTGTACCCTCTTTGTCAAACCGACTAATGTTTGTAAGTCAGGTCACTTCAAATCTTAACTGTGTAGTACTGATGTATTCTACTTTTTGCCTTCTACAGGATATTCTCACCAAGGAGATAATTGGGCGTGGTACTAGGAGATGGGGGCTATATTATATGGATGACCTCAGTTCAGGAAGAGCCAATCACATGAAAAACACTGCTGGTAACAAGGAACGATAAATTTGACTATGTCATCGTAGATTTGGGCATCCATCATTCGGGTATTTAAAGCACCTACTCCCTAGTTTATTTTCAAATATCACACATTCAGATTTCAAATGTGATACTTGTATCCTAGCAAAAAGTCATAGGTATGAGCATGAATAAAAGTATGACTCCTTTTGCTTTGGTACATTCTGATGTTTGGGGACCTTCCCTGGTCATTACATCATCGGGTCATCGTTGGTTTGTTATTTTTGTTGATGATTGTACATGAATGACATGACTTTACCTTCTCAAACACAAAGATGAAGTATTTGCTACATTTCACCTGTTTCATACCATGGTTCAGACACAATTTTCTGAAAAAATTAAGATACTTAGGTCTGATAATGGAGGGGAGTATGTTAATCAACAATTCTGGACATACTTGGACAACCATGGTGTTCTCCATGAAACCTCGTGTTCACAAACCCCACAACAGAATGGGACTACGGAGAGGAAGAATCGGCATATTTTAGAAACGGCTCGGGCCTTACTAATCAGTGCACATATGCCTAATAAATACTGGAGTGATGCTCTTATTACAGCGGTGTATCTACTGAATTGTATGCCCACAAAACCTTACAATTTCAGACTCCATTAAAGGTGCTATCTGATCATTTTCCCTTGCCTACTATTTTGATGCTTCCGCCCCAAATTTTTTGATGTGTTGCTTTTGTCCACCTCCATAAAAATTAACGAACTAAGTTGGATCCATATGCTGTCTGATGTGTATTCTTGGGGTATGGCGTACAAAAAAAGGGTTACCGATGCTATGATCCAATTACTAAAAGAACCTATATTACCATGGATGTCACTTTTCTCGAATCAGAATGGTTTTTCCCATCACCGGTATCCAATTCCACTTTTCAGGTGGAGAGTTATGGTGAAGAACGAAATTGGCTTGATGTTGAAATATTAGACACTAGTCCAATATACTCGGATCGTGCCAATCATATGGAGGAGCCAATATCTAGACCCGAGTTTGAACTTCCAAGAACTGAAGTTGAAGTAGTAATTGAATCTCCAGAAGATGAAGTGGTTGATATACCCCTCCACTCCCTAGTACCCAATGATCCTCCTGCTGATAATACTCCTGAGGTAAGCTATCCTAGCACACCTTTACAAACTAATGCTATAGATACATCTGTTGGTTATGTTTTACCTTTCAGACACAATCGAGGCAAACCCCCAAATCGATACTCCCCAGAAGAGAAGAACGACAATCCAAGTATCCAATAGAAAATTATGTATCTACTCAAAGGTTATCAGAACCTATCAGGGCATTTGCATAAACACTCTCCTCGTGTCAAATTCCAAGTAGCATTGAAAATGCCTTATCTGATCCAAAATGGGCTCAAGCTATAAAAGAGGAATTTGAGGCATTGCAGAAGAATAACATATGGGTGTTAAGCGAGTTGCCTCAAGGGAGGAAGATGGTAGGATGCAAGTGGATTTTCTCCATTAAATATAAAGCAGATGGGTTAGTTGATCGATACAAGGCTAGACTTGTAGCAAAAGGATATACACAGAAACACGGGATAGATTATCAAGAAATCTTCTCACTTGTGGCTAAACTAAAAACCGTTAGAGTCTTGTTATCTCTTGCGGCAAATTTAGATTGGCCATTGTACCAACTTGATGTAAAAAATTCCTTCCTTCATGGTGATCTTGAGGAAGAGATTTATATGGATATTCCACCAGGATATACTATTACAACAGGAAAAGAAACTGCATGTAGATTACAACGAGTATTGTATGGACTAAAACAATCACCTCGAGCATGATTTGGTAGGTTGAGTTCAGCAATGAAGAAATATGGGTTCCAACAAAGCAACTCTGATCATACTCTTTTCCTAAAACACCGATTAGGGAAGATACAACCCTTATAGTCTATGTAGATGACATGATCATTATAGGGGATGATAAAGAAGAAATCTCTAAGCTTCAAGAACAACTATCAAATGAGTTTGAAATGAAGAATTTGGGAGGGCTCAAATACTTCTTAGGTATTGAGGTAGCAAGATCAAAACAAGGCATATGTCTTTCTCAAAGGAAATATACTCTGGACCTACTGGCAGAGGCAGGACTACTAGATTGTAAACCTGTCGATATTCCAATGATTCAAAATCATAAACTCGGAGAATATGTGGACCAAGTACCAACAGATAAACAGAGATATCAACGGTTAGTAGGTAAACTCATCTATTTATCTCATACTCGACCTGATATTGCTTATGTTGTGAGTGTCATGAGTCAGTTCATGCACTGCCCAAGTGAAGACCATATGGATGCGGTCATGCGAATACTTCGTTATTTAAAGTCCTCCCCTGGGAAAGGACTTATGTTTTCAAAGAATGGTCAATTGGAAGTCCTTGGATATACAGATTCAGACTGGGTAGGGAATATGAAAGATAGGAAATCTACTACTGGGTACTTCACTTTTGTGGGGGGCAATCTTGTTACATGGAGGAACAAAAAGCAAAAGGTAGTTGCCTTATCTAGTGCTGAAACTGAATTTCGAGGAATGGTCAAGAGAATATGTGAGCTCCTATGGTTGAAAAAACTTCTAACTGAGATTGGTGTTGCTCCTAACTCTGAAATGAACTTATTTTGTGATAACAAAGCAGCCATTGCCATCTCTCACAATCTAGTTCAACATGATCGCACGAAGCACGTTGAAGTGGATCGGAAGTTCATCAAATAGAATCTTAAAGAAAAGATTATTAAGCTTCCATTTGTTAAGTCAGAAGATCAATTGGCTGATATATTCATAAAATTTGTGTCTGCAAAGAACTTTTACAACTCACTTGACAAGTTGGGCATAAGAGACATATATGCACCACCTTGAGGGGGAGTGTTGGCATGTGAGTAATATGACAGACAACAAAGAGACAACAATGCATGAATTATGTCAGATAATCAGCAGACAAGAATAATAATGGAAATTAATATTGTTATAATTTGTTTCCTTTTTTTCGTTTCCTTTTGTATACAAATACTATATATTTGTACAGAAATATTAGAACAGAAAATTACAGAAATACAATCATAATAATTTAACAAAATATTCGAAGATATTTTTACCCATAGAACATCAAATAACATGTGATTTAGAGTTTTTTTTATTGGAAGAGCAAAATGGACAATGACTTTGATTATAACTTTCTTACCTATCAAATTAATAATTACCGTCAAATAATCATTGATACACAACTAAAAAAATGTTTTAAAGCTTATTAGGGAATATCAGATGCCAAACAAAAGCAGATAGAAAAACATCGATAATATTGAAAGTAGACTCACTTCAAGTTGCATATTAAATAGATTGTTTATAATATAGAAGACTAGTTACTCTGCGTCCTCAATTAATTGAATAGTTAAACTTTTTTTTAATAGTATTAAACCAATCCATCATGAGTATACATTATAATAATAAATGGATTTGGTACAGCTCTAAATATGATAAAATGTTTAACCGTCCCTAAAAGGGTAATTTAAGGATGTTGTATGCAGAAACTTACGAAAAAGTTTTAGGAATTATTTTTTTTCTTCTCATTTTTAACTACTTTCCCTAATCCCAAGATCCACCAAGGGCACAGAATACTGGTAAATATCACGTTAATACTGATATATTGTTATAGGATTTTGGATGTAGAAGTCTGTAGACTACTTGTAAACTAACAATTACACGTTCCTATCTCAACTGGTGGACAGGTGAAAACATCATCTAGCTCGCAGCCACAAACCACAAGTTGTGCAATCTAATGCAGCTATTCTTGCTAAAGCTATTGCTCCTTTGGCTACCTCAAAATGGCCTCAATTTCACTAGTCACATGTTATTTTTGGTGTAGGATTTCTTGTAGCTTCAGGATGTGGAAGAACTCTACTGATTAAGGTATATGTTAGTCAAATTTAGATGCACCAAACGATACAATAAATGATCATAAAACAAAAGAGTGGTTGTCAAGTCAACAACTCAAGAAAATTGAATGGACAGTGTATTTTTTTGTTGAAAAAGAAGAAAAATTAATTAAAAACTAGTTGAAAAAATACGTAGAATGAGGAATTTTGTATCTATAAATAGAACATCATAATAGATACTTTGTATTATTTAATAGAGAGAAAAGCTTAGAGAAAAAAAAGTTTTAGTAAGAGAAAATTGCTCTCAATTTTCTTAGGTGTAATTGAGTTGTGAGTTGTGAGTATTGTAAACACTTTGTATAATTTTTTCTTTTTTTTTAGTAAAAAGATCTACAGTAGATCCAGAGACGTAAGTAAAATTGGTTAAACTCTATTATTAAATTTGTGTGTTATTTTGTCTATTTTTACTTTATCATAAATCTAACTTATTGAAAATTTGCGTAATTTTTCAACAGTATCATTTCTACTCAATAAGCTACCAATTAAAAAGTTTGTATTTCTCTTATGCTTTTTATGCCCAAATGATATACGGTTGTCTTGTATGCATTATACATTTACTAGAATAGTTCTAACTTATAAACTCATTTCATCTTATAAAATGTCTTCTATTTAGAATGTTTTTATTCCTAGATTCAAATCTTAGATACATAAAGTAGCATTGGAAGAAGAGAATAACACAATCCTAATACTATTACAATACATACGTATGACCTCGATTTTTAACCTTGATCGTAGGTCTATGATCATGGTTATAAGAACCAAAACCTAAGTGAGAAAGACCATGTAAGTTAGTATATATGTTACTTTCCTCATAACAAAAACTCTACTGAAATCACCTTTTGTAGAAACTAAATTTTACAAAAGCATAAGTAATTAGAAAGCTAAAAATACACACTAACCCCAATTTATACAGCAAACAATCCAAGAAAGCAATAAAAGCTAATAAAACATAATAAATGTAGGAAATCACTTATCCCAAACCACTCTCCCAAAGTTTCAAACTTGAGATAGTCATCAAGTTAACATCGTCGTTAGCACAAAGTCCTTTGACAAGTTTAGCTTACTCTAGTTGATCACAGTTCTCTACCATCACATAATAAGACCGTTAAATAAAAAAACAGAAACAATGTACATGAAATCAAAAACATAGGGTCTGTAGTGGTTTGTATTAAAAGTGCTTGGAGTAATAAGCATACATCATTTATTTTTCCAGTCAGCACAAAATGTGCTTTCTAACCCTGAAAACACTTTAGGCATAGTTTTTTCTATTAGATTCAAAAACATTTTTTTGATATCATAAGTGCTTTTATATTGTCTCAAAATCAGAAACAAAAAGATCCATAATCTTGAATAATTATCCAACAAAGTTCAACAGTCACATAATCACCCATAGAAAACATTAAACTTTTTTCAAATTAAAGATACAAAAACACATTGAAATCTGATAAGCTTATGAATGAAACTAAAATTTACAAAAATATTTTTGAACTCCAAATTCGCAATAACAATGTTCTGTTTGTCCTTCTTTTAAAAATTTGTAAAAAAAACTACAAGATCAATTGAGATGTTAACACTAATATGAACACTAAAAGATCAATTGAGTTAAATTCTAAGTTAACAAGAAAAACCTTGAATGAACACACCAATAAGAGTTATAAAGGAACAAATTTTGCGAAGCTAATCATGTCAAAATAGATAAATTGGAACATATGAAAATCTATCCAGCATACCTGATGACATTAGTGAGGAGTGTATCGTCACTTGGGGGTATGCTAATGTTCTGGTGTTGGTGTGCTGGTGCGCTTATGTGATGATATGCTGGTACGCTTGTGTACTGGTGTGCTGGTGTGCTAGTGCGTTTGTGTGATGGTGTACTGATATGCTTGTGTACTGGTGTGCAGGTGCGCTCGTGTGATGGTGTGCTGGTGCGCTCGTGTGATGGTGTCTGATGAGTGCCCAAAAAGCACTAAAATAACCATGATTTTATGTACATTAATTGATTAAAAATACATATATTTATATGTTTTATCATATATTTATATAAATTTGTCTTTTTCGGAATCACGCGTATTTTTATTGCTTTAGAGGTATTGTGGCCAAAAACCGCAATTTAAAGAATCGAAGAGGAATACTTGAAGCAATACATCACAAATATATTAATAAATAAGTGGGAAAAGGTGTGAGCATGGAAAAATTGGACAAAATGGGTTGAAAAAGGTCAAAAATGTCAAAAAGAGCGAATCGCGCCCTTAGCCTTGTATGACCAGTATGGTAGCAGCGAGAACCGTTCCTGGCGTGCCAGTGCGCAGCGGCTTGACCCACGCGCCCAACGCCTTTTCGCCCCATTTTTCACGTCGGCCGCATGACGTCATCGCGGCGTCATTAATGACATCATGATTCAATACGCGTTTTTACATTTTTAAATATTTTTTAACATTTTTTTACTCATTTTTCTCTCCATCCTCACCTATAAATACCCCCTTCCTTCACTTCAAAACACACCTTGAAACACACTTCTCTCTTCTTTCTTTCTCTCTTTTCTTAGATTTTTAGGTTTTTTAGTTTTTCTTGGTTGTAAGTTAATTTCTCTTAGTTTTAGAGTTCTTCCCTTTTTGGGAAGAACTAGTTATGTTTTTGTAATATATTAAGCTTTTGATTCAATAAATGGGAGTGCAAATTCGCTTGGAGGTTTTCCGGCTTAGCGGGGAATAACATCGAAGTTCTGTAAGGATTTTATTTTCTTTACAGTTATTTTTTATGCTTTATTCTTACATGTTATATTTAATTTGTCTGTGATTAAATTTAACTGTGTTGGCTATTTGTAAACATGATATAATAATAACGTTAATTATGCTTGCTCATATTAATTAGGTTATTAAAGATATGAATTGATATTTATTGATTCTCTCTTTTTTATATGAATACCACCTTTGGTGGGGTTAAATATTCTTTGTTAACTAAACAAATCAATTAACACCTATGGGTGGGGTTGATAACTAATTTGGTTAATTAAATTAATTCCTTTTTCTAAGAGATTGAAAATGAACCATTTAAATGCCACCTTTGGTAGTTAGACGATTTAAACTTTATTCAAGGTGTCCAAATTAAACCTAAAATTTAGTTATCAAGTACTAACTTTCAAGTTTTAAAACCCTCTTGAAAACATATTGTCGATACATTTTCGGATAATAATTCTTATAAAAACTTTTGAAATGAAGCTTATATCCCTAACTAGGACGATTGTACCAACAAATAAAGAGCACTACTCTAAATCGAATAGGATAACTAAACCTTAAAATCTAATTTTTCAGTTTAAGTTTGTAAATGAAAAATAATATATTTCTACTAACATTCTTAATATAAAATCTTGAATAAAAATAAAATCAATTCATTTTAGAGATTTTTACTATTTAATATTTGTAGCAAGCATAACAACGTTATTATTATATCATGTTTACAAATAGCCAACAGTTAAATTTAATCATAGACAAATTAAATATAACATGTAAGAATAAAGCATAAAAAATAAGCGTAAAAGAAAATAAAATCCTTACGGAGAACTTCGATGTTATTCCTAGTTCTTTGAAAACCTCAGCCGGAATTTGCACTCCCGTTTATTGAATCAAAAAGCTAATATATTACAAAAACATAACTAGTTCTTCCCAAAAGGAAGAACTCTAAAAATAAGAGGAATTAACTACAAGTAAGAAAAACTAAAAAAACCTAAAAATCTAAGAAAAGAGAGAAAGAAAGAAGAGAAGTGTGTTTTGAAGGTGTGTTTTGAAGTGAAGGAAGGGGGTATTTATAGGTGAGGATGGAGAGAAGAAGTAAAAATGTTAAAAAATATTTAAAAAAATGTAAGCAGCGTGTGGAATTGGCGTGTCATTAATGGCATTGACGTCGGCGTCACTGAGAAGCGGTACGTGAAAAATGAAGCGAAAGCGTTGGCGCGTATCGGCTAACGCCTTTCAGCCTTGACGTGAGCAGTCCCTCGCGATGGGGCGCGCGGATGGAGCGGGTCTTGTGCGTAGCGGATAAAGCCAGGCAGTCTTGTGGCCCAGCGCACATCGTGGTATTGGCCCAGGCGTGGTAGCGATTCGTCTTTTGACCTTTTCAACCCATTTTGTCAATTTTTCCATGTTTGTTGACCTTTTCCCACTTATTTATTAATATATTTGTGATGTATTGCTTAGTATTCCTCTTTGAGTCTTTAGAAATTGCGTTTTTAAGCCAAAATGCGAAAAAACAATAAAATATACGTGATTCGAAAAAAAGACAAATTTATATAAATATATGATAAAACATATAAATATATGTATTTTTAATCAATTAATGTACATAAAATCATGGTTATTTTAATTTTTGACCTTCACAACTGACCGAACTGCTTCTTGCTAGTCCACTTAGCAAGAGAAGCGATAAAAACTAAAAATTAAACTATCCTAAATCACTTTCGTGGATTAGCGGTTGCATTTTAGCCTATGCAAAAGCGTTAAACCACAGGTTGCCACTAGTGGACGAGTTTGAGTCTCGTGAGGTTTTCGGTAATGATACCCATGAAATTGAACTAAATAAAAAGAAACTATAAAAGCAATCCAACTGATCAAAAATTAATTTAAGAATAAAAAGAAAACAACATATCACAAAAATATCTCATACTTTTTAATCTCCTTTAAGATCATAATTAAAATCTCAAGCATAAGTTATTTTAATCTCTTTAAACAATCATGATTTTATTATAATAATTGATGAAAATCATTTTCATATTTCATTTCAAAAATGTATCAATTTAATTTTACCCAATTTTAGTGTCATGAATTAGAATTAAACTGACTCTATTCCTACGAGTCAATACTCTAGAAACCTTTGAATCCTATGGGTTCGAAACACAAATACTAATTTATATGCGAAAGAGTTGATGTATAGAAATGAACTAATATGTTCGCGTATGTATAAAGAATAAAGGCTCAAAGTGTTATTTTGATATTGATCTCATGAAAGGAATCGAATGTATAAATTATAAAGATATCATATATAAAAATTATTTTCATGCATAAATCAAACTCATTAAGAAAAGAATTTCAAGATATATGCTTTTACAAATGAAGAAATTGCAATGACTTTTAGGGAAATTATTTCTATATCTTTTTTTTGTAATTAGCACTGTACTTTCCATGACTTTGTAGGGAATGTGGGTCATAGTATGAAGATGATACTATATTTTTTATCTCTCTAATTTTTTTTCAATATATGTATATTTTAGAGAGTCAACCATTATGCAGTTGTACATTTTTGGAATTTTGGTGAGTGGTTAATTTTGTGGCTTTTGTTTGATCTTGGTTTAGGTAACCCCAGATATGTCTCTTTTTTTTTATATGATCATGCACGAATGAGATAAAAGCATATCTTATCAATTTCTACTCAAATCATTTAATCTAAGCAAAAAATAATAATAAAAAATATACGACACTCTCTATTAAGATGAGAAAAAATTCATACATTCAATATTAATGCCTATAGAGATCATCTAAGAATTTGAAGAAATAAGAAATGTGTTTGGAGTAGAAAAAAATATATATTTCACTACGAATAAAGGAAATTAGGCTCAATTATATCTACAAGGTAGTCTCCATAAAACAAATTCATAAACAGATTTTGGGTTTAATATAATTTTACATCTTATCGAGAAATACTAGTTATGACAAAAATTAACTAATTATCAAAAACAATTACAAATATTTCATGATATGTTTTCAAAAATTAATCTAACGGTACAAAAGACTTAACTCTTTACTTAAATTTGATTTAAAGAAATGATAAATTTTTGTGAGAAAAATATATTTATTTTTTTTTTTAATTTTTTTAAATTTCAAAAAATTACTAAATCACACTGAAAACAAACACAAAAAAATGAAGATGTGAACATAAAAAAAGAAAAAAAAATAATTTTTTTTTGAAATTTTTTTTAAATTGTTAAATTTTTTTTCTTTTCTAATTAAGCATGGTAACTTTTCACCACCCCGACCAAGAACATTGTCTCGATGTAACAACTGTAAATTAAAGATAAAGAGAAAAGAAGAAAAGATTACCTATTTCTTGAGAATGTGTAAGTAGTAATGGAGAGACGCAAGTGAATTCGTCATATTCATCATTAAAGTGTATACAGAATGATTCTTTGTGAACTTAACAACTCAAAAAATATTTTTAGTTTTAACAATTTAAAAATTATTCACATATAATTAAACCAAAATAAACAATAAAATTAAAACAAATAACAAAAAAATTACCTAAAATGATGGGTTATTGCCTCGTGCGCTTAACAGTTTAACGTCTTGCTTGAGCGTAACTGAGTATTGCCTTTTAAGTAAACTCGATGTCCATAAATCATTGAGTCCAATCAAACTCTCTAGTAAGACAATGTTGTCTCCTATCTTGTTCAAACATACCTTTTTATTGATTTTCAAATTTTTACGTACCAAAAACAGGCGTAGCTTGAGGGTTTTAGATAACCCGCGTCTGAGTGCAAATC
Organism: Hippophae gyantsensis; assembly: GCA_030763125.1. Lineage (NCBI taxonomy): Eukaryota > Viridiplantae > Streptophyta > Magnoliopsida > Rosales > Elaeagnaceae > Hippophae > Hippophae gyantsensis. The sequence continues at coordinate 16,640,207 of CM061030.1, forward strand.
AAATAATTAAGGCATCGAAAACAAATTGTACCTGTGAAACAAACAAAACAACTAACTCCTTAGATTGTAATTAAAAGCTTTAAAATTTTGGAGATAGTTTAAATTTTTTTTTTTTTAATTTTTTTAAGTTAAAAATAGCATGTCGATGTAACCAGAAGTCTTTCAAAGGAAAGAATGGTGGGGCAAAGGCTCTTAAAAACCATCTCTGGACGAGCAAGCGTTCAGGAAAAGGCCCTAATTAGCCTGAGGCTTCCAGAACTAGTCTCTGACAGAACTGACTCTCTTGATCTTTACTTTTCATGCTATTAAAATTAAGTTAATTAAGTTAAGTTAAGTTAAAATTTAAGTTAATTAAGTTAATAAAAAGGTAGTTTAATTAAGTTAATGAAAATCTAAGTTAATTAAGTTAGTAAATTAAATTAATTAAGTTAGTAAATTAAGTTACTAAAAACCTAAGTTAATTAACTTAGCGAAAATTAAAAAAAAAAGTAGTTAAAAAAAATTTGAAAAAAAAAATTAAACCAAAAATAAAATAAATTGAAAAAGTAAAGAAAAATAAAAAAAAATAAAAAAGAGAAAAATAAAAATTAAGCCAAAAAAAAATAAATAAATAAATTGAAAAAAAATAATTGAAAAAGGTCATAGAAAAAAAAAATAAAAAGAAAAAACAAAAAAAAAATAAAAAAAATAAAAAAAAAATTGAAAATAAAGTTTTTGATTTTTTTTTTATTTTTTTATTTTTTTTTATTTTTTTTATTTTTATTTTTATTTTTTATTTTTATTTTTTATTATTTTTATTTTTTATTTTTCTTTATTTTTTATTTTTTATTTTTCTTTATTTTTTATTTTTTTATTTTTTTATTTTTTTATTTTTTTATTTTTTATTTTTTATTTTTTTATTTTTTATTCTTATTTATTTATTAATTTAATTTAAAATTTATTTACTTTTTTTTCTTCAAATTTCAAAATGCAAAATTATTTTATTATTAAATGCTATATTTTTTTATTTATTCACGAAATTGAAATTTGAATTTTTTTTACTTTTCTAGCAATAAAAATTTTTTATTTTTTTAATAAAAAAAAATCACAATTATTCTGACCTGAAAAAGTTTTAAAATTTTGATAAATAATTTAAAAAGCTATTCCTTCAACGTGTGTGGCTTGATCGCCGTCCCGTGTGACGGCGCCAAAAACTTGATACCATCCCGACATTGGCGCCAAAAACTGATCGAGCCCGAGCAGAGCATGTATAGATCCTGTAGTTCATTTGGTTTTATGTAAATAAATATCAATAAATATCAATTCATATCTTTAATAACCTAATTAATATGAGCAAGCATAATTAACTTAATTATTATATCCATAAATACTCCACCATTATAAATGATAAAATTTGCGTAAATGTTTATTGAATCTATGTTTATTTTTATGTAATTAGATTAAAAACACAAAACACATATCGTGACGGATGTTTAGGATTTAATTTCGTTTTTAAAAGTTTGAATAATAAATTAAAAACCATCATTCGCTTCCTTAGATCGACGCAGGGAGTATACTTATCATTTTCTACGAAATGATTAGTGCACTAACGAGTTTTATAAATAGATAAAACCAAATGAGCAGGCGAGGATCGGCGATGTCGGTTTGCACTGTCATCTGGTGGGTTGGTGCTAGTGCATTGGTATCTTTGGCCGTCTTATTTGGTGCACTTGGCGTACTATCATAACAATCTCTCATATCTTGCATGTCCTAAAAGAAAAGAACCACAACAATTATTAGAAGCTTTAACTAATCAAACCTAAAAAAAAGCTTAGAAGTGCTGGTGTGAACTTGTTTTCATATTGACAATTTCCCAGCAATGCACGTTAGATTTTTCAAATAAAAAAAAGATATATGCTTAAACTAAAAGGCAATAAAAAAATCAACTCAAGAGGCTGCCATTTGTACCCTTGAAAATAAGGAAACCAAAACTTACATTTTTGAGCATCATCATCCTTCATTCCAAGAAATAGAGTATATCTTGAATGCTTATTGTAGAAAAAGTAGAATGCAGTAACTCGAAATTCTTCTTTCTATAAAAAGAAGACATTAATCAGAGTTTGATGCGACATGAAAATCCAGCTTGTAGTTAAGACTAAAATTTACAAACAGTTATGGTATTATCAATCCTCAAGACTACATATGATACTCACCTACTAGGAAGTGCTTTAGAAGCTTGTTGTATGTGTCCAAAAAACCCTTTTACTACAGATGGTTGTCCAATACGAGCAAATGAAAAAAATATGTACATACATATCGTTAAAATATCAAATAAAATATTTTGTAATATATCAAAGAATATTAATCTCAAATATTGTTACCTTATCTCCAAGATCTTGAAAATCAACAACATTATTGTCATTCATAATGATATCCTCCTTATCACTAAGAAGTGTTAGAGATATCATATCTCAAATAGAAAAATCTAGTTTCTATTTTATAACCTACTAAAATCATGCCAAATAAATAAAATCAACTTATGTAAAACTCCATATAATACTTTTGTACAATGTCCATACGAAGATTATTAAAATTACAAAAACCAAAATTTTGCAAGTGTACTAGGAACCAAATATACAATATGAGCAATAACTGTTAACCTTAATAAACAAACAAAGACAATGTATGATTTCATTTGAAATTTCCCCATTCTAATCAAGAACAAATTTATTCAAAACTTATTTCCAGTTTAAGAATCACACAACAGAAAACAAGAAACACCTAGAAAATTGGGGAAACTGTTCACTTATATTGATAACACAAAGTTCAAAATACCTTCAGTTGCTTCCTTTCAAATTTTGAACAACCAAACCAGTGAAAAAGCTACAAAAACAGAGACTTAAACCAAACCAAACCAAACCAAACCAAAGAATGATCACTAAAGTTAGTAAATGTTTTAAAAGAGTCAAAGTCAATCAAAATAGTTCTCCTAAAGTAAGGTAATAAAAAAGTGACTGAAGTTCATACTTTATTAGCTAAAGATCAAGAACAATCCTTTTACCTGAAAAGACTGGTAGATCAGTAGCTAAATAAATTGTAATAAAAAAAGACTTAGAAGGAATAAAAATTGCATGGATTAAAAGTGTTTGATTTAGTAGAGAAGAAATATCTGATGGAATTTTAACAAAAAGTTTGAGGGTAGTGCGGTGATCTTTAACGTACTTGATGAAAATTAAATTTGAGAAGAAAAATAGTTTAAGGATCTCAAACTTTTTGTTAAAATATAACTGCATAGATAGAACAATGGTGCCCGCAAAACATAGATAGAACCTAACCTAATGGCAAGGACGGACGTCGAGACACAGAGACAAGGACGGTGATTGTGACACATGCAGAGTGGTAGAGAAGGTTTATTAATCATATCTCATAAAATCATTTATATGTATACTAGGTGTATGAAAACCCTAAGAAATATATCAGCACAAGCAAGACTGGGGAGAAAATAAAAAAAAGGGAAAGAAAGAGGGAAAAAATAAAAAAATGAAGGAAAAAGAAAAAAATTGATATAAAAATTTGGTGTTCGGTGTAAAAGAAAAAAAATTAATAGGGTATGTCTATGGTATTTTTTTTAAAATAACTGAGGCCATAGGTATGTCTATAGTCTCGATTATTTAAAAAACAAGGCCATATGTTATGTCTATGACTTCGATTTTTAAATGATCAAGACCAAAACTCTATGACCTCGGTTTTTTTAAAATCAAGGCTAAATTTTCGAGATCATATGTATGTATCGTAGTAGTATAAAAAAAGATTCAAAACCAAGTTTGGTTGAAGAAGCGGCTTTTGCTACAAAAACAACTGTAATTGCAGTAATTGATGTGGCAAAAGTAACCTAGGATATGCTGAATTCAAAGAACAAAGCTGTATGTTTATACTATTCAACTTCTTTTCTCTCAAAGTTGTTTACATGACCATTGGAAGAACTTTCCTCATACCCTTTTCAATCGATTGATAAAGTGATTGGATTGGTTATACTCGATATACCTAGTTTCAAGTTTTTATTAATTGTTACTTTGATCGATTGAAAATGGTTTTGATTGATTGACATTATTGGTTCGGTCGATCGAGCTTGGTCTGAACAACGGCTTCAACTTTAACATAATTTTTTACTCGAGTCAAACATCTTGATTACCATATTGTCCCTATCATTTACTACTTTATGAATTGTTTAATAGATAAATTTATAATTAAATTTTAATCTAGCACTAGGGTTTTAATATTTTCTATTTAAATGACTTAGTGCATGTTATTTTTTTAACCATAATTGCATCAATCTTTTGATCTTAAGCTTTCTCTCTTAAATTATTTTACAAAAACTAAATCATATTTTGTTAGGCCTTTTTCTTTAATTAATCTATTAAACTTTGTGTGGTTATGTTTGATTGATTAATAAGTATATTTATTTTATGATCATATGCTTCATCTTTTGTTCTAGGGTATGCTAGTTGATTCTGGTTTAACTTATATTTTATTAAATCATCTAGTTAGAGTTTTTTTATTATTGAATCTTCTCTATGACACACTTTACACTATGTTATTGTGCTAACTTTTTAGGGTCCCTACTGAACTGGTTTAATTACTTGCATAACTCAAGTTTATCAAAATGTTGGTTCTCATCTATACATCTTTCTTGTGGAGACTATGAAAGAAGTGACGGCTTGTAAGTAGATTACTTGTGTAACCCAAGTTTATCAAAAGGATATTAATGCTATCTTTAATGTTATGTCTACTGATGAATTTTGTCATACTATATCTGATGCTGATACTACCAAGTATACTTGGCATACTTTAGAAGTTGTCCATGAGGGCACTATATTAGAAAAAAAAGAACAAACTTCACATGCTAAGCACTAGGTTTGAAAATCTTAGGATGTAGAGGATGAAACTTTTTTTGAATTTTATATAAAATTATGTGATATTGCTAAAACCCTACTAATCTTGGAGAGAAAATTGATGAATTTAGGTTATTTCAAAAAATTCTCTACTCACTATGAGATCACTTTTATGCAAAGGTGACTTCCATAGATGAAAGCAATAATGTTGACACCTTCAAAACCACCATGACTGATAATGGTGACAATTACTATGAAGAATTGGTACTTATAGCCAAAAGATTAAAGAAAATCTTCAACAAGAAAAATCCACATAGCAAAGGGCAATCAAGTCCCTCAAAGGATCAGAATCTAAGAGAACTCAAACCTATGATTTCTATCGGTAAGAATTATAAACTCACTAGACGTCAATGTTTTGAATGTATGAGTTATAATCATTTTACAACTTAGTGTGTCAACAAAACGAATAAAACTGGAAGAGCTTTCAATGCTACCCTTAGTGACTCAAAAAGTGACAATAACAACCTAAGTGACTTAGAAAATAGTGACACCAACTTTCTGGCATTTGATGCATCAAGCGAACACTCTAGTAAGTCTAATATTGATTCAGATAATGATAAAAGTTACTCTAAATTCTTAATGAATGAATTTAATGCTAATAGTTTTGATGAATTTTTTATAGATTTAGTATGATGTAAAAAATAAAATGATAGGTTACTTGTAAAAGTAACTAAATTGAATGATAAACTAAGATCTTATGAAACAAATTCCTTCATGTTAGAAAAATAAAAACTTGACTGTCTTAACGTATTAATGGTTTAAATTCAAGTTATATAGGTCTTAAACAAGAAAACAAGAATCTTGTGTAGGAACTTGAACAATCAAAGGAAACTGTTAAAAGGTTAACCATTAAAGCAAAAAGGCTAAACAAGGTTCTTGACTACAAAAATTTTTTTTAAAAGAGAGAGTTAATCATGTAGATGAGCACTCTAAGACATCATTTTCAAAAACAACTTAGCTTGTAAAATCCTTTAACACATCTTCTTCGCATGTCGCATATACAACTTCAGCATCAAAAACTGCATTGGTAAGACTTTTTAACTTTATTCTTACTATTACTTATTACGCACAAAAAATAATTGCACCTATAATAGGAAAAACTATTAAATTTGTGCCTATTTGTCATAACTGTGGTAGGAAATGTCATATTAGGCTTAATTGTAGATTCTTTCTAATAGCTACTCACTTTAAAAATTGGTCTTATTCAAATTCTAGAATTAATTATCATCATCCAAACATGCATGTTGCATTTTCTTTAATGATGAATGAGAAAATTAAAGTTAAGTCCAGGAACATACCAATGATAACTAAATTAGTTGAGTCTAAACTTAAAGATATTAAGAAACCAAAATTCAGGAAAATTTGGATTAGGAAAGGTTATATTTTTGATCACCTGATCTTCCTTCGTATTCACCTGGATATTTTTGGTTGAGTGCTTAATTGATCCTAGATGAGCATGCTAGTTTGATTGTTTTATTTCTTACTTTTTATTATTGTTTGTTTAGTTAATATAAACTTTGTTATTTTTAACCACAAAAAAATAATGATAAAGGGATTAGAATTATTGTAACATTGAAATAAACTTGAAATATTATTTCTAATAACAAAACTTATTTTTCAAACTTGATTTATTTTGATTGACTCTTCATTGTGTAAATAGGTATTTCAACTTGTGCACTTACAAATCTTTTTCATATATGGTGATCGATGTTGACAAGGACTTACTCACATACTCACTGAACTCATATGTATATCATGCTTGAAGTTTGTGATTGGTTTTATGAGATTCTAGGACTTTAGTTAACCTTGAGTGCAAAATTGTGATTGAGCTCTATCTTTCACTTTCTAGAATACTACTATAAGGAGACACCTAGTTTTAAAAGGATTACCTACTGTAATATGTAAAGTTATCGTAGTGAGCGAAGAGATCTATCTCACAACTAGTGTAAAAGTTATCACATTAGGTTTTTGACTCATGCATTTATATATATATATAAAGAAAAAATGAAAAATACAAAATCAATTGTATGCATAAAAAGAAAGAGCTACAAGCGGTTATACAAAAAAAATATGCATAAATAAATAACAATTTCCTCGTATACAAAAAAATGGAAATAAAAGGTGGAATAAAAACATTAAGTTCTCTAATGGTAAATAATTTTATTTTGTTAAAGTAAGGATTCAACTGTAATTCTTCATGTTATGTAATACTTTTTTCTTTGAATCTTTCTTAATTGACCATAAATGAATAAATTAAGAGACTATTGCATTTTTAATATGTCTTTTATTTTTATTGATTGTAATTATGTCATCGTATATGTTGAGTGTGTGTTTTATCAAAATGCCTATGCATACAATGGATAATTCAATTCTGACTAAGAATGATTTTTTTATTAAGTCTTGTTCATGTTTGAATAAATATACTACCTTATATATATATATATTAAAATTTTGTTTAATATTTCTTTTTCATTTGATCATTTTTGTTAAGTAATTGTTTAGTTATAGAACTTAAAGGGAATAAAAACTTTTCTGAAATTTTTTGAACGTCAATCAATCAATAAAGAACTAGATCAATTGAATTATGAGTGTCGATTGATTGATATCATTCCTGATCGATCGAATGGGTTCTGTTTAAAAGATTTTTTTCTTTTTTCTTTCCCTTTCATGGATCCTAAACCAGTCCTTCTCACCCCCTCTCAGATTCCTACATAACATTCACTAAAACTCCATCTTTTTTCCTAATTCATTTAGAAATCATTCTTACTTATTTTTCACGGATCAAACACCACAAAAATTTCACTTTTGTGTAGAAATTTGAATCCATTCTTTCCCTCACTTTCTTACCATCTAAACACAATCTTTTGGCCCAAAAATCTTCATAAATCATCTTCCTATACTCCAACACAATTAATTGATTCCCAATCTTCAATTTATTTGGAAAATTTCTATTAGATTCTATTTTTTTACTCTAAGAACTTTTTGGTTATTTTTAAATTATATTCATCTTTTCAATGACTGCTCGATGGTGAGAAATCCCTGATAGTGCATCAACTCCATTTTCATCTTAATAATGGGATAGTGATTCTCAAACAAGTTATAATAATAAAATATTTAAATGTTCAATTTTACTTAAGCGTAGTATTTCTTAGAATGAATTTTATGATATAGGGATTACTCAAGCCATTAGGGCTCTTGGTTGGAAATCACATTTTATACCTTCAAAAATGTGTTGTCCAACCTTGGTCTGAGAATTTTATGTGATTATTGACTCTAAAATTCACCACCCTAGGCCTATTAGTTATAGAGTGTTCATTCAAAATAAAGTTATTGACACCTCAGTTCAAAGGATCAATGCTTTTCTATCAACTACAAATACTAGGAATGCTAGTTTTAATCTAGACCAGTATAACCTTCAAATGAAGAACTGTTAATTGAATTAATTGGATTATCAAATGCCAGTCTCAATCCTAAATTACTTGATATCTCAGGTGAATTTACTCCATTTTATAGGATTTTAAATAAGATGGTTTGTGATGATTTTATGCCTTCCAAGCATTCATTTGAGATAGGTTTTCTACATGCTAAGATTTTATACTATATTGGAAAAAGGCATTACTTTCAGTGTAGGAACTATCATTTAGGAAGAAATTGTGAACTAAGCCTAGGTTCTAAACCCTAAGATTAGACTTCCTTATGGTTGTCTCATAGCCTAAATGATTCTTGTTGTAGGTATTCTACCGACAAAAGATTATAAAACCACTGGCTATATGGGTGATGTAAGGAGATCAACAATTTCAAGATCCTCTACATAAGCCTTCAAAAGACAAAAAAAAAACCACTGATGTTGGGACCAACAATGGAGCAATGGATGATATTTTAGATGATAATGAAATGGAAAACATCTATGCTTCCCAACCTTCTCTTCATGAATTATTTGAGAACGAAGTAAGAACAAGAATATAAGCATTATCAACTCAAATGGAAAGCCTCCAACAAAAACTGACTCTATGGATAAGCATTAAAAGGCCATATATTTAATCGATATGCGTTCTCAGTTTAGATTTCAAGGCAATCAACCTCCTAGACAATAATCACCTTTTTAATGTTTTATTTACCATGTATTGTTTATCTAGTTATTAGATATCTTTTTTCTCTTACATAATTGACCTTTTGTTGTAATTGTAATTGAGATTATCTAAATGTGTACTTTCCTTTTTAGTCATTCAATACATTATTTGTTTGCTTATATTATTTGTCATTATTTCACGATTATATTACTTATGTGTATAACAAAAGTTAGGAGAGATAATGGGAGAGATTACACATATGAGACAACTCATTAAGTGTTCACTTTGATATGTCATATAGGGGGAGTAATTTTAATTGAAAATATTGTATCTGCTATTACTCAGTGCTTATGTTTATTTCTTCACTTTACTATTATTAAATACACAAAACTAATAAGTAATGAGTCTTTCGAGATAAGTTGTATACATATTTGTCTATTTGATTTTCTGTGTACATATAAACTGTCAAGATTCAAGTGAATATGGTTTCACTAGATCATAGGATAGTTCCACTATTTAAAATTTATTTTTTCTATGAGCATGATGTAGTGAGAGAGAGGTTTCATCACACAAATATGCCAAAGAGAGAGATTGCAATATTTATGAGTGTTGGCTATATTCGCGAACAAAATGTTTAAATGTAAATTAGTTTATAGGCATGTTTTCATGATCAATATTCAAGACAAAGAACCTTTCAAGCTTCAAGGGAACATTTTCAGGTATACTCTTATTCTTAAGCATTTTAGAATACATGTTATACACTTAGGATCATTTAGTATATATGTTATTAACTGAGTATCAATAGTGTACGATATATATAATCTTGAGTTGAATTAAAATTTAGGGTAGATTAATCGAAGTTGAGTTCGATTGGTCGAAAGACTGGATAGATCGTATTCGAACTACCTAGTCTCGGGTTTTTATTTATCGTTGCTTGAATCTATCAAAAAGGGTTTCGATCGATTGACCATATTGGTTCGATCGATTGACCATATTGGTTCGATCAATCGAGCTTGGGTTGGATTGATCAAGCGACAAGGGCTTCAACTTTAATCTAATTATTTACTCGAGACAAACATTTTGATTACCATATTTCCCTATAATTTACTGTTCTATGAATTATTTAATAAACAAAATTATAATTGAACTTTAACTTAACATTAGGGCTTCAATATTTTCTATATAAACAATCTAATGTCTCTTGTTTTCTTTAATCACAATTGCATCAATATTTTGATCCTAAGCTTTCTCTCTCAAATTATTTTACAAAAACTAAATCATATTTTGGTAGGTTTCTTTCTGTAATTAATCTACCAAATATTGTTCATGTTTGATTGATTAATGTCTATTTATTTTATGATCATGTGTTTCATCTTTTGTTCTAAGGTTTGCTAATTGATTTTGATTTAATTGATATTTTACTAAATCATCTAGCTAGGACACACTTTTTAATTTTGTTGTTATGATAACTTTTCAAGTGCCAGCTAAATGGGTTTAATTACTCATATGATTTGAGTTTATCGAAATGTTGGTTCGGATCTGTACAAATTTCTTATATATACTATGAAAGAAGCGACGGCTTGTAAGTAGTTACTTGGAGGCATTATCTGTGATGGGTAGTTTAGGCCTTGATCTTGTAATTAACTTTCATTTTCATAGTGGATAGTTAGGTGATTCGATGTACTGGTGGTTTTTCTCTTAAGTTATTGTTATGGTAGGGATGTTTTCACTTAAAATATTGTATATTAACTCTTTATTTATTTCTGTATTATTTTATTTACACAAGATTGTATGTCTGATCATTTTTGAAATTTTAATTTGATATATTTTTATCAATTAATTATTCATCCCATCTAATTTAATTAAATTTGCTACTAAAAAAATTTAAATAGTTTAAGAATTATATTAACATTTAATTTTTTAAAACTAAATACATTTTTGAATAAATGTTAAAAATAAGAAGAGTACCAAAATCGTGAAAAAACTACTACCCACTCATAAACGACAATTATTATCCAAATGTACCTAAAACTAATGCAACGATTATGGTTAATAGCATAACCTTACCTGCATGTCCTCACTCCCATTCCTAAGAAAGAGAATTTATTTCTTGATATACCATGAGATGAATAAATTACCCGGGTAGAAACACCCACTAAAAGTACTTTTTATATCATCATTACACCCACCTAATTTGTGCCTAGATACTTAATAAGCTCACATGTAGGGTTATGCAAATTCTAAATCCCAAAATCTGTTATGTCACTAATACACCTGATTATCCTTTTAACTTCAACATATGAGATTCTTTCGAGCAAGCTTAAAATGTTGCATAAACTCCATCATATAAGAAGATATTTGGATGATTGTTAGTTAAGTAAATAAGACTACCAGTCATAATCCTATATAAGGTAGGCTCTACCTCTTTCCTTAAATGTTCTTAATGGAGACTAACTATGGTACTAACTAAAGTACGAGCAAGTTTAGGATTTTTAAGACCAAACTTCTTGGCTAGTGTCTTGACATACTTTACTTGAGAAAGAAAAATATCATCCTTCAACTATTTCATTTGAAATCAAAGGAAAAACTTTAGTTCGTCAAAAAGGCTCATCTTGAACTCATTCTTAATAACTAGAGTAAAATCTTGTGCCAGATCATCTTTTGTAGACCCAAAAATTATATCATCAATATGCATTTGAGTAATAACTACCTCAATAACTGCCTCACCTTTATTCCTTTGAATACAAATAGTCTTATCTCTTCCATCCCTCAATGACCATTATTGAGAAGAAAAGTAACAAGTATTTCATCTCAAGCACAAGGAGCTTACTTTAAACCTCACAAAGCTTTCTTCAAATGCAACATATGCTCAGGAAAGTGAGGATCCTCAAAACTTTTAGGCCATTCAACATACATTATTTCTTTGATAGCAACATTAAAAAAGACATTTTAATGCCCATTTGATACAGCTTGAATCCAAATTAAGATGCTATTCTAATTAACATTCTAAGCATGCAACTAGAGAAAACATCTCAACCAAAATTAATACGCTCAATCTAAGTGTATTATTGTGAAACAAATATACACTTATTTATAGTGATTCTCATCTTCTTTATCCTAATAAATTCATTTAGTTCCAATAATGTGTTTATCTATTGACTTCGTACAAGATATCAACATTATTTCTCTTAATCTAGTTAAGCTTCTATTACATGAAGTTAATCTAATGAATATCATAAAAAGATAATTTTTTTATTATTGTTTTTCTTACATTCTTGGAAGAATAGTATAGGTAAAACACATAGAGTATTAGATCTTTTAGACATGTCTTCTAGTTTTAACACCTCCATCTACATTATCAATGATGATACAACTTGGACTAATCATAACTTTATAATTAGAACTCCAATTGAGACACATAAAATATCATGGAAAAGTTTAACGCCTTAAGATCACTATTGTACAAAATAATCAAGGATATCAACTACTTAACAAATCAAGATGTCATCGGCTAAGCCATATCACACTATTGTACCTATGTGAAGAAAATAAACCTTCTTGCTCGCCCTAAAAAACCCAAGAGATCGAATGGTTGATGTTGGATATAATTTCACCATATATACGTGGAATCTCCTTTATTGGCCTATGTTATCATTGATTGGTCAAAAAATGTAGTGTCAACATATAAAACATACAATTAATGATTAATTGGTAGATATAATCGAATTTGAACAGAAAATATATTTAAAGAATATTTTTTTATAAGATATTATCAAAATTAATTAACTTATAATATCTCTTATTATTACATGATTTAGTAATATTTTATTTTAACTCTTATAAATAATTTTAATATTTAGCTATCAGGTACATAGTTTCTTATTGAACTACTTTTTATTTCATATTTTCTCTTTAAGAAAACTAGTTTACGTAGACATTCTGGGAGATCTTTTCTTATAAGTATTTTAATAATTTACTCATTAAATATAATACGAATATGATAAATCCTATTTTATCCAAATAAATTTAATATATCAATTTTATTAAAATAATATATTTTATTGATTTTTTTTAAAATTAATGATACAATAATTTGACTTAATAACAATTAAACTCGATAAAAGAATGTATTTTGCTAGTTTATTAAATGACACATTTTAACTCCTCTGAAACCACTTATACAACACATAAATCATTACTTTTTTTATTATTGTAAACCCATATTCAAGTATAAATGGTTGCTATAATCTTATAAATTCAATTAGAAGGAATGTTTATTTAATTAAAAAAATTTTAAATATTATAATTTTGTGATAATTTTTTTTTTAAATATTTTGATTATCATCTCACTCTTTTATTAAAGATATTGTGATATATCTTAAATGATACTATAAAATTTGATTTGATAATACAATTAACTTAAAAACTATATCATATAAATATATATCTATTTTTGATGTTTTTGTGATATATTCTAGTATTCAATTTAGTATTATTTGTTGAAAGGGAAACAACGTTATATTGCTTGTCGTCTCTCTCGTAGTAGGGCAGAGGGCTGTAATACTCGGCTGTAAGCTGATTTCGCAATGGCTTTTCTTTTTCAAAAATTTCAAGAGGTCTCTCTCGCTCTCTCTCTATTGCTTTTTTTTTTGGGCTTCAAAAGGGTTTTCCGGGAAAGTTTAGATTTATTCTCGTTTAAATAGAATAGAATAAATTGGAAGGAAATGGAACGAAGTTGTAAAATTTAAATTTCAGTATGTTCTTTTAATTAGTTCAGTAGAAGCAGCACTACCATTTCTGTCTAACTCGTTAGCTAATTAGTCGGCAGGAATTTATATTTTGTATTTTTCTTAGTGTTTCTGGACTTTCTAGGCAACCAAACACTTTCCACACGTTACTATGTTCCTTTTTTTCTTTTTTAATTATGGTTTTCTTACGGGAAGCAAATCGAAAAACTACTTTATCAATCTCCTGTTGTAAACGAAACAATGGAATGTCAGTTTCTGTTCTATATGATGTTGATAATTTGCTAATTTCAATTTCTCCAGGCTGTGAATACTCTTGCAAAGAGCCGTACATTTGCTAGAGATCCTAGAAAGGTGCAATTTGAGGCAGATATGAATAGGCTTTTCCTTTATACCAGGTCAATGTCTAATTTGTCACTTCAAATTTCTAATTACTTGTTTCTTAATTAATAGCTTACTTGTTGAGTTATTCATAGCTTACTTGTTGAGTTATTCATAGTTTTTGTTAGCAGGAGGAACAATCAATAAGGTTCTAAATCGAGTTTCAATCAATTGTATAGGAAACTTTGTGATTGGTTGGAATTATTCGATACATTAATCTACCGTAATTACAAAAAGTATGCCCTTTTTCATTTAAATTCATAACAATCTACATTTGCCAAAAATAAATTATCACAGTCATCCCCATGACCAGTCTCTGTTGATGGCTACACGTTGGTATGCAAATCCAGGTCTATCTTAGATGTGATTGTTTAGTTATTATATATGTCTCTCTAATAATATGAATAAGGATACCTGAATTATTTCAAGAATTTAACTTTGAACAACTTAATCTTTTAGGACACAATGATGTGATATCATTTGTTCAGTTACCAAACCTAATTTGATATCAAAATCTTGGATTTGACAATGATAATCCTTCAAAACTCTCAATTGATCTTCCTAGAATTACAAATATAAACCAAAATTATGTTCAATGGATATTATGTTCATGTAGTTTATTTTCTCATTTAGTTGTCTATGGAATGTGACTGATTCTTCCAATATCAGACCATCCCTTGTGCCCATTTGTTGCTCTTTTTTTATTGTGAATTTTCACTCATGTGAAAACTTGAAAATTTAGCTACAATCGTTTGGGAAGAAATGCTGACGAGGCTGACGCAGATGAGATCATAGACATGGCAGCTAAAGCATCTCTTTCTGATCAAGAGAAACAAATCCAAGAAAATGTCCATTACCAGATTAAAAGTTTCTGCAAATTAATGGATCAAATTCTTCTCCCTGATGCAAAGGACACAAAAATGTCCAATGGAGTGCCTCAACAATCAAATAATTCTCGCCAAAGTGGCCTTAGTCTTGCTGTTGGTAGGAATACCTCACCTAGTAACTGTTCGGGTAAGTTTCATTTGCTAAATTTCTCTGTTCTATCTTCAAAGCACTTTTTCATAATTAATAAATAGTTGAATTTGTCAAATTTGTTTGTTACGCACTGCATTTGGTTAAAGTTGAGTTAGAAAAGCATTTTGAACTTAATTGCATTTTCACAAATGGCTGTTCGTTTTATAAGATACATGAAGATTATTGATGGAATTACTTTATTTAATTCTTGGTTCTTTCTCACTTCGGTAAAATTTATAAACAAATAAATTCTTTAGAATCCATCAGGATGGCTATAGATATTACATTTGAAATTTTCTTTGTTAAGAATTGTGGGAGCCAGTGCCCCACCTAGCCACCATAAAGATCCACCTCTGCTTCTAATCTTCTTCTTAGCCCAAGTATGTCTGCAAACCATTTAAGGTCCCTAAAAACCAATTTCTTCCATTGTATTATATGTAATGCCACAGTTTTTCATAGTCATAGTTGAGTACACTGAAAGGATTTGGAGGGGTATATCCAATTGTCGACATAATTTCAATTACTAATGTATATGTTAAAGGTCACATTGTTATCTAAAAGCAATGATTCCATAAGAACAAGATGTAGTTTTAGGGTATACTTGATTGCCTCTTGACTTGGCCTTTGTCATATGGTCTTGAGCACACCACGAGACCTAATAATTCCTCCTAGAGGTTGCAAGCTTTTAATAGTAAATTGAAAATTTATCTATATCCAATAAATCACATTCAACTAAGTAATATAATTAAATAAAGAATAAGAAAGTCTAAAATGTATATATAATATGTTGCATCTTATTGCTATTATAAAAGATTAAGTTTGCATGCTTGTTTGTAAAAGACCAATTTAACTTCAACAATGATATTTTAAAATTGATTGATTAAATGTAAACCAACTCTATCTATTTCTCCATAATATCTCTCCCGTTTTTCATGGGTATTAACTAGAGAGCTTTAGATTTATGCAAACTTTTGGCACTTTTCATTCACGACTCAATAACTCATATATATATTTATATCTTTATAATATTTCTACCATTTTATATTATATAGATATTAATTCAAGATCTTTAACCTTGTGCAAACTTTTAGAATTCTCAAATCATGAATCAATAACTTCCATTTTATGTAGAATATTAAATTAAGACGGGTAGATTTATGCAAACTTTTGGCATTCTCAAATCATGAATTAATGAAATAAAGCAAATCCTATGGCTACAACCATCTAGAGAAGATGTAGAAGACCCTCTTCTACTCATGGAAAATGCAACTTAATATTGAGCCAATATTTTGACAAAAGAGTTCAAACATGTGTTTGCATAGAGCATTGGTTGAATTGATTGATTTATTCTTATATGGAGATCTCCTTGGGGCATACAAAGACATAATAGTTACATAATTGAAGAAAGAAATATGGTCAACAAAGAATTTGGGATAAAGGTTCAATGTTTGAAGGAAGAGATAGAAATATGACTCCATTGTGTGTTAGAGATGATATCCGACATTATTGGTTCCATATTCAAAAAAGCTTGAAGAAACGCTTCACGTGCAGATTTAGCCTTGTGCCTTTCATGGTAGATAAACTTTATTGTCTTGTGGGACTGTGGAGAATTTTAATGATTTGAAGAAGTGTGCGGGATTATGCCTTGTTAGGAGATTGTTTGTGAAGTTAGAAAGTTGAAGAGATGAAGCATGTTTGATAAGAGAAAAACTAGTTGTTTTAATTGATTGGTTGTCTACCTTTTTATTTGTGGAATGAGGATGTGTTTAGATGAATTGGAGCTTTGTTTGTTTGGGGGATTATTAGAAGTTGAATGAAGGGTCCAACTAATTTTTTTGTAGTATGTAAAGCTAAGAATGAAAGAGAGTAGAGAAGACTTTAATTCCCTTTTTGACTTTTCCCCAAATGATAAGATAAACAAGTTGTTAGTTAGGAATACTTTAGGAGGAGGTTTCATCTCATCTCATGTTACGTCTTATAATAAAAGTTCAAGTAGTGGATTCATGCTTGGATGGAAAAGAAGTCTCAAGCTAGGATTAAGGTTTCTTGAAAGGTACAAGTTAAGACCTTAGAAGGAAGATATGGATCTCAAAGGAAGAGTACGTAAATGTTTTTGAAGTGAGAAAAGTTAAAGTTTGAGGCTTACACTTCGATCTGTCTCGAGACTTAAACCTCACCCCACTTAAGGAAAATGCCTCAATATTTAAAATTGCATTTTACAACATTGATCCTATTTTGTGGGGTATTGAGGTAGGATAGCAAGAAAATTTGGCTAGCGAATCAAAATCTGAAGTGAGCAAAGATGAGAATGAGGAAGTTCATGATGCTGAAGATGATATAGACTCAAGGGTTGAAGAAATTTTAGATTGTGTGGTAGAAACTTTCAAGTTCATGGAATGCTGTATTGAAAGATGAAGAGGTTTTGAATGGAGTTAAGGGTTTAAATGAATTTGAAGAAGCAGAGAATGATGTTTTACAGGAAATCAATAGTGGTACTATTCTTTCATGGAGGGTGGAGAAAATCTAGCCAGTAATCAAGAATGCAAGGAGGAGGCCATGAATGAGGTGTTGGTTAATATCCAAACTTTGTATTTGCTTTATAAGTCACTAGTTGAGGTTGAGACTTAAATTTAGAAATGAGTCATTGGATACAATAGAAACATAAAGTAAGGTTGCAAGCAAAAAGAAGAAACTCATTTGTCTTATAAGGAAGACACTAATAAAAAAAGGGACTGTTTATTTCAAGTTAAATGTATCTATGGGGATTTTGGCAAGAAAAATGGAGTTAACCTTGGGTCAAGTAAGGAGGAGTTTATGCTTAAAAAGAATGAGAAGAAATGCTTGAGAGAATTATATATTTTGATATATTAGGTTAGATAGGACAAATGCAAAAGAAGTTGGGTAAAACTGCTTCTTTTATGAACATACTGAGTTGGAATACTAGAGGATTGTGTAATTGGAGAAGGTGTACACTGAAAGAGTATGTGAGATGATTGAAGCTTGATTTTGTGATAGTCTAGGAGTCTAAAAGAGATATAATTGACTAGGGAGTTATTGGGTACTTGTAGTATGTAAGGTTTTCATTTCAAGAAATGGATTTGCATGCTTTCTGATAGTGAATTCGAGGGTATGAATATCATTTGGGAAACTAAAATGTGAAGGTAGTTGACTTTGTAATTGGTTATTATTCGGTCTCAATTAGAATTAAACCAATGGAAGGAGAGGATTAATGATCATCAAGAGTTTATGACTCTTGTAAACATTTTGCAAAGAATTGGCTGATTTGTATTGCCTTTTTAGCCTTAATTGTTGTATGGGTGGTTTTATTATTGTGTCAAGAAAACAAAGTGAAGAAGAGAGACTAGAACTATAAAGATTCTAATTCTTTTATGAGGAGATTAGTTAAAAGAAAGTGTTAGTACATGTGAAAGTTCTACTTGTATGACTTTGGATCTAATTTTGTCTGTTGCACACGATAAATTTTTATTCTCACCCAATGAGAAACTTTGGTTGAGTCTAATGTTAGGCAATAGATACGTCCGAGTTTTTTCAAGCCACTATCTTATTCTTTTCAGCACAGTAACAAAGCAATAGGGTCCAATTCCTTTTGTGTTTGAAAGTGTGTGGCTTGGCCATAAAGACAATCAATAAAATGTAACAATAGTGGGAGAGAATCATCTATCTAGGGATGGTGTAGTTGAGTATTTGAAAGAAAAGTTAAAAGAATTGAACAAGAAGGGGTTTGGTGACTTGAAAAAGAAGAAATTTTTTGGAGAGAATTTCTTTGTTTAGATAGATGCTGAGTGGGTGAAAGTTTCAATGAGTATTTGAAAAAATAGCTAAATAGCTTGAAAATTTAAGTGAAAGATGTAGTTGTAACTTGTGAGGAAATCTCCTATGAGTGGCCTATAATCTTTCTATGTAGTTTCTAATTTTCCAGTATTAAGGGCTCGATTGATCAAGTAACACATAGAACTTACGAAACATTTGCGAAATTACATGTAAGGGCATGGGGATTATATATAGGATCTCAAAATTAGATGGGCTTTCTTGTAATTGACTAGAGGGATGGTATTATAGCACTCATTTATAAAAGAGAATTACTAAGAGATCATTTGATGTATTTGTGAGAACTTTGAGTGATCTCTTTGTGTGCTTTTTACATTTGTGAGTGTTTCTCTTCAAGGTATTTTCTCTTATTATATTTGTATTCGTAAACATTGAAACCAGTGGAACTCATCTCTATTGGAGGGGTGAAGAAGTGAAATAGACTCACCATATTGGTGGGGTTGAATCGATATAATATTGGGGTGTTCTTTCTTTTACTATTGCCTTTATTTCCATTGCTTTTGATAATCATTTCATTGCTTGGTTGTGTTGTTGTTGGATTGGTTTTCAATGGTTGTATTTTCTTGGAAATTTCTCTTGTCCTTGGAATTGTTCAATAGTTGCAATATCTAGGGGTTCATTTTTAAAACAATATGTGGCGCAACCCAATCCTTTTTTTAAAAAAAAAGTTTTGAATCATCTTTTTTGAATTGAAACATCTAAGAAATTTGCACTTGTATGGTTCTCTATATATTTGGCTTTAAGCTGCATTTGTTAGATGTAATTGTTTTTTTTTTCTTTTCAAATTATGGTTTGTGTTCATAACATCAACATCTTGTTTCATCGTTTTCCCCCCTTCTGATTGAGAAGTACAGATGTACCTGAGACGAAGTCACTAAAACAAGCTGAAGTCTCTGGTAGACTAAAAGATCTTATTGGCTACACAATCCAGACTAAACCATCTCAGATGCGGGAAGCAGGACAAGGTTTATTTTTAAATGGAGAAGCAGATGTTGGTACTGTGGTAGCTATGTACCCAGGAGTAATATACAATCCGGCTTATTACCGATACATTCCTGGGTATCCAAGAGTTGATGCACAAAACCCATATTTGATCACAAGGTATGATGGGACTGTTATAAATCCCCAACCTTGGGGATTAGGGGGTGCAACCCGTGAGGTATGGAATGGCTTAAATGCCCCAGAAATCAATACTAAAGTGCAAAATGGTGAGAAAGGAAGAGGTCCAGATAGGTTTTGGAGATTACTCAGTAAGCCTTTGGAAGGAAACAGAGTTGGACGTGGTGATGACATTTTAGAGCGTCGGAACCCATTAGCTTTCGCACATTATGCCAATCACCCTGCAAAGGGAATCGCACCAAATGTTATGATCTGCCCCTATGACTTCCCAATGAATGAAAAGGACATGAGGATGTATATTCCTAATACAATATTTGGAAATGCTGAAGAAATGAATATGAAGAGACTTGGTAGTTTTTGGTTCAGATATGGGAGGTCGAAAAATAATGGATCAAGCACTCCTATTTTAAAGACTCTTGTGCTGGTGGCTACAAGGGCGCTTTGTGATGAAGAAATTCTCCTGAATTACAGATTGAGCAACTTGAAAAGTAGGCCAGAGTGGTACACTCCCGTGGATGAGGAAGAAGATAAAAGGAGATGGGGTTGAGTTTATGAATGAAGGTACTTTGAACTTGTGTATTTCAAACTATCTCCATTTCTACTTTGATTGATAACATTGCTTGAAGCACATTCATACTCCCATAGGCTAATAAGTTTTGTCTTAATTAGCAGAGTTGTTCGATTTTGTTATATTTCCATTTCTTCCTCATGTACTCTTGAGTTATCTACTAATAAGTGCTTGAGATAGACAGTCATTTGTCAAATCTCTTAAACCATTCATCCCGCCCTTGGGATTGCATGTTGATGCAAGGTCGAGTTGGATTAAATTGAAGGCCCCTCCCGGCCCTTCCCATTGGATTTGTTTGATCAATTCTCACATAAAAAGATTCTTTCCTTTTCAATTAGAACTACAAATGCTGGTCATGAACTTTCATTTTTTGCCCTAAATGAGGCTCTCCAACTGATACAGATTCTTTAATCTTGACCAGGTAACTGAAGAACAGAACATTTTATAGTTCCACCTAATTTTGTGTTTAATTTTTGGCTCACCAATTACTTAAACAAGCAACTTTTTTAAGGGAAATATGATCAGAGTCCATTAGCTATTATTATTGTCATGTAAATATATAATTTGTTTTTTGCTAATAGGTTCCGTGAGTTCTGGACATTAATGTCCCAAGAATATGAAACTTTGTACAATTTGCGTGCAGTGCCCCTATTTTGAAGAACTGTGCCGATTTATCTACTGTCCAAATGGAAAATAGAGTATTACAGCTCAAGACCTATTAGACAAATATGGCTAAAATACCAAAAATACCCCAAAAGATTTTATATAGTATTTTAACTTTTTGTTAAGGTATAGATTAGTACCAAAACTATATAAGAGTATACCATTAGTATCATACTTTATTAAGGGATATATTAGTGGTCTTTTTTTGAAAAAAAAATATTTAAACAATATGAAATGAAATACATGTGAGAATTAGCAACAATAAAATAATAAGTGTATTATATGTTTTGCACGGTAAAAATTGATTTGTATTTTTATATTCATTTTTGAATAAATTGTACCCTTTTTAAAGAGATGTTTTAGTATATATCGTAAAAGAAGTAGTACTTTTGTGTACCTTTAATAAAGGTAAGGTATCAATCGATACCTTAATTTGATTAAATAACTCTAAGACATGTTTGTTTATAATCGTATTGAATTAAATTATATTATAATTAGTTTGTATAATGTTTGGAGAAAATTTATATGATTCGTGATGATTGTGTTATATTAGTCACATGTGTATTGTATTTTGGTATTAATTATGTTGTGTTACTTGTAACATATAAAAAAATTAGTTAATTTTTTATCACTTTATAATAATAAGAAATAACAATATCTTTAATAGTATAAAAAATTATTTATCAATTTTAATTAATTTTTTTATTCTTGTTATATTATTGTCTCGTGTCATACATTTTCACTATCATTATGATATAATAGGATAAAATTGATGAAAAATATTTTAATAAAAGAATTTATATTTAAAATATTATGTATTATATTTTATATAATTTTCTTACTTATTAAAATAATTTATTTAATTATAAAAATTTAAACTTATTAAGTTAATGTTTAGTTTATTTTTTATATTTTTATAAATTTTTAAAATCTTAAATATATGGTCGATAGAAAACATTATTTTAGGAGTTAAGTTAATAATTAATGGAGAATGTGGTTGATATTTATTCTACTTTAAATTATTAAATATAACATTTTTAAATTTAATTTTTTTAATAAAAGATGTAAAGGTTTCTGTTATTTAGTTTTCTAAATTATAAATTGTGTAATTTAATTTTTTAGTTTTAAAAAAAATGAGTTAATTAAAAATAAAATATGTTATTTTAATAATTTTTTGAAGTAATATTTTATATAAAAAATTATAAATGATATAGTTTGTATTTAATTAATTAATTAATTTTTTTAAATTAAAAAATTAAATATTATAAATAACTTAATGACACTTTTATCTTCAACAAATTTTTTTATTGCAATGTAAAAAATAAAAATAAAAAAACACGTGTACTAATGTTGCTTAGAGTCCAATGAGGCTTCGCCCGATACCTTATAACTTTTTCATATTAAAACGAATCTTTGTTTTGAATATAGTTTATATTAACAAATCTCAATTTTTTAATATAATATTATTTATAAATATATATAAAATTATACAATTATATTTAATTAAAAAAATTTACTTTAATTATGATCGTGATGTTATATAAAAATGCTCAAAATGTACACTTATATTAAGAGCAGTGATATTAACATAATATAATTTATTATTAATATAATAATATTTTATTAATAATAATATCAATGTAATTAATTTTAGAGATAAAAATAAATTGATATTTTATGTATTTTTATTATGATAACAATAAAAATTATTATGATAAAATTATTACTCTTATAACACTTATATATATCACAATTATAATTAAAACATTAAATTTTATTAAATATAATTGTATAAATTTTTATAATTATTAAAATATTATATTATATTAATTATTATTTATGATAAATAAAATTTTATTTTATTCTAATATTAATTACATTATAATACATAATTAAATTTTTTTGAAGATGAATAGATTATTTATTTAATTGTATGTTATATTATAATTATTAATTAGTATATATATATATATATAAAGTCAGTTTAATCACGTGACCTCTCTTTTCTAATTGATAAGAATGTTTTTAAAATGGTGTGTAATTTTATTTAATTATAGTCGTTGATAAAAATAAGGTATCAAAATTAATTTGTTTCACCGAATCAAACTATAAGCAGATCGAGCCCACACCAGAAGTCCCTTAGAGACAGACTCTCTCTCTCTCTCTCACATAATTTTTTGGTTCCTTCCTATTTTGGCTTCCCTGTTCCACATTAGGGTTTTCGTCTCCATCAAATTTCATACTCAAATCGGAACGACACTTCGAAAGTGCCATCATCCTTTGATATTTGAACAATTCAATTTTACAAAACTTTCATAAAGCTTACTTATTGAGGGATCATCGAAATGGAGTCCGATTCATGGAGCACTCGTTTCTCTACTTTATCATCTTCTTCTAGGCGTTATCTATCTCGTTCCGGTTAGATTTCTAAAATTTTCTTCTCTCCTTTTTGGTTGGAAATTTTTTTTTGCTTTATTTTCATTTCTGTTTGTGTTGAGATTGCAATTTGATTTTTATGTGATGACTCAATGGGTGGAATTTTTTTTATTTTCCGAAGTAGATATGTTCGGAAATGTCGAAATTGACGGTGACGATGAATTGAAGGCTGAGTTTCTCTGTCCGTTTTGTGCTGAGGATTTTGATGTCGTTGGGCTCTGTTGCCATATCGATGAGGAGCATTCCGTGGAAGCAAAGAATGGAGTATATAGTTAATTTTATTTTTCAATTTTTTTAAGCTACAATCACTGAAAATTCATATTTGTAAGTTTTTTGTTAAATTGTATTGCATCATCGGATTTTAATTTACCCTTTTCTTTGAGAAATGTGGAACACTTGCTTTTATTTTCTCTTATATTATTCTTTAATTTATATTTGAGTATGCTTATGGTTAAATTTTGGTTGAATGTATATTCAGATGTGCCCAATATGTGCGAAGAGGGTTGGATCGGATTTAGTCAGCCATGTCACCATGCAACATGGGAGCTTATTAAAGATATCCTGTTCTCAGATTTTCCGTTTCTCATTTACCCACCACAAAACCATGAATTATTTGTTAGAGTGAGCTCATTGTTTGTTCACTTTGATTTATCTTTATGTTTACTGTGATCGGCTTCTGAAAAGTAAACTAGTAAGCATAACTGGGAATTATTAGGTTTTAAAGTTTGAGTTAGCATTTGATATTAGTTGGTCTTGTGTAGTCTTTGATGTGGGATGGTGACTGCATTGACAATTTGACCAATACTTGCGTGTAATATTCCATCGCTCTCATCTTATACCTGTAACCTTGTAAAATACAACTGTTTTATTTTTACTGCGGCTCTGGGTGACTCCTATTGGAATTTGAAACGAACTTTTTTCCCTTTCTATAATTTTGTCGATCATGTTCATGTGTCCACCATCTTGAATATATCTGTCAAGTGTGAAGTGTGAAGTATGAAGTGTACTGTTCCTTGACAATAACCAACGTGCAGCGCAAGAGGAGATTCCGCAGAGGTGGACCAAATTTGACATTTTCCATAATAAGGAAAGAGCTGCGAGAAGGAAATTTACAAGCACTTCTTGGTAGTTCATTCCTTGCTACCTCGAATTCAGAACCTAATCCTTTGTTGTCTTCATTTATTTATAAACCATCTGCGGCTGACCAATCTGTGAGTACTCAACCTCAGTTATTAGTTGAAATGAGTTCAGTAGCAGAAACCTTGGAAGAAGAGCTTTTGGAAAGGTATTTACTCTGATGTTTCTTATTGATTTACTTGTCTTTTGCAAATAATGAATAATTTAGAAGATAACAGGGATTTTGAATCCAGATGTGATCAATATTTTAGTTGAGGATTTGTTATGGGACTTAGGCAGTTAGGACATAGGAGCACCAATTACTTTTAAATTTGTGTATTTGTGGGTGTGCTTGTAGAGTAAATTTAATTGGACTGTCACAAACTCATAGATACTAGTGTACCACTACTCTTTCCTTAGATGCAATAGGTAATGCCTTTTTTCTCCAATGCAAGCAAATACATTTAGGGTTTTGGCTCATGGCTCATGGGACTTGATTTTGTCTTAAAAATCTACCAACGTGTACTAACATTTTTTCCTGGGTATGCTATTTTCCTCATTGAAGGATGTTTAGATATTTGTTGAGAAGGGATGTTTTCCTCCTGTTTATAACTCTATAATAAACATAACAACTCCCCACTACTTATCACTGCATCTGCTTGCATTTGTCTCTGTTAGTCACTCATGCATCTGTAAAGGGACTAGGATCACTCTAGACATGTAATTTTTTGATAAGGGCACTTTAGTCCGGTTTCTTTTAAGTTAGGTAGATTTAGTCTAGTAATTATTAGATAGAGTCAATCTAATCTAAATTTTTTTTAAATGATATTTTTTTAAGTGCAAAATCAATTTTTTTCTTAAAAATCACATTACCTTTTTTAAATACTCCTAAAAATAACATTAAAAACCCAAAAAATATACTCTCTTTTTGTTCCTAAATAAAAATAATTTCTCTCTCATTTGAGTTTCTCTATTTCTCTTCATTAAAAAAATATCGATTTTTATCTATTGTAAATTCTTATAACTTCATAGTAATTTGAAATGCTTATATAAATGAATTAAAGATCCACAAATAGAATGAGATGATAGAAATTGAGAAAACAAAAGGAGAATAAGATTAGAGAGAAAAATGTTTTTTTAGAGAGGATGAATGCTTTTTATTTTTATTTTTATGAGAAATCTAATTTTACCATTTGAAAAGTTAACATTTAAAAAAAATTGGACTTAATTATTGACTATTTAAAAGTTAATAATGGACCAAACCCACTCAACTTAAAAGAAGCATGACTAATTCTTATTGAAGAGTTACAGGACTAAAATGACTATTCCCTCCGTAAATGCTCTCATTGATGTTTTAATGGTGAATTTGTAATTCTATTGAGAATAATCTGATTATGGTTGATGTGACAGAGATGTCAAACGACCAGTGCTATCAGACAAAGACCAAGAGGAGAAGACACGGAAGTCTGAGTTTGTTCAAGTATTATTGATGTCCACTATTTTCGATAACTTGTAAGCTATGAAGTTGAGATACAGCTTCACAACATTAAATGAGGATCAAAAATGAGAGCAGAGAAGCTAAAGTGTATGTTGAAGAAGATGTGCTGCTGTTCGTGTACCAGCTGAAACCAGTAGATAAAAGTTGGGTAAGAGGAGCTATGAGTTCTTAATGTGTGGAATGTAGAGCGTATGTGCATAATGAAAACTTGGAAGAACTTGGCCACTTGTTCATTTTCTCTGTATGTCCATATGTCTCTTATTATTGATAAAATAAAGTGATGTTTATGTAGTTGTGTGTAGGCTCCTTATGATGTTTGTAGAAAGATTACCAACTGAAGGATCAAGACATGAGAGATCCCCTCCTGTTGCTTAATCGTGTGTAGTCACCACTCACTAGTCAGGTCAGAAGTAATTGTATGATGCTAAGAAAAATGCTATCCTGCTTATGTATAGTCGGGGAAATTTTGTATACTGCACACTGTCCTGTCCGGCTTGAATTTTACAAAATTTAAACAACCAGGCCGAATTGTTCATATATATCAAATTGAACCGGAAACTGGTCCAGTCTGGTCACCCCTGTTGTGTAAATGTGTAGTACTCACTAGTCAGGTCAGACTTAATTGTATGATACTAGGAAAAATGCTATCCTGCTTATGTAGAGTTGGGGGAATTTTTGAAATAACGGTGGATAGGATTCAGTACTTCGTAAATTTTGTAAAATTTAAACAAATCGGATTGAATTGTTTCATATGTATCAAATTTGATCGGACTGAACTGTTCAAACTGATTTGATCCGAATAGGTTTGATTACAACTGTTTAGAATAAAAACACTAAAATATTTATTAAAACTATTTTATATTATTACTTATCAAGTAGTAAGCTGTTGGTTTTAACATATTATTAATTTCTTTTTACCCTAGTTTGAAACATAATCACCTTAACAACAATAACATTTTTATTTTTTTATCTATTCTCAATCAAAATATTAAAAAATGGCATTTCTAAGTGTTGAATTTGGAAATATTATGTCAAATAGTAATGGGTTAGTCACTGAGTTAGATACGCTATTACACTTATAAAATGTAAACTATAAATATAATAATTTAAATAGTTTGGTTTAAGTAACAAATCGGTTTAGATTTTTCGAAATAATTTAATTTTTTAGTACAGTTTAATTTATCATTTTCTTTCTGTAGTCCTAACATGTCTTAATATACGGTAGTTTTATTTTTAATCTCTTTCTCAATTTTTGTTTTATAAGTTTGGTCTTTTTTCATACATTTTTTTATTGAATGGTTGAATATAATGTCCAAAAAAACATTTTTTTAAGAAATTTATCTTACATGTTTTTTAATAGAACATTTCTGAACATATTTTGATTCGGGTGGGTAGCTTTCAAAAGCACTTCACTTGTATAAAGTTGATAAGTTAATATTTTAGCAATTTTAGTTTAATAGAAGATACATAAATTATTCTATTAGTAAAAATAAGATATATTAGTCATTTTTTAAATAATATAATATAATATTATTTTATTAATAAAAATATAAATAAAATAATAGAATATAGAGAAAATTATAGCACATGATTCTTACATTAATCCATTAAAAAAGTCATTATTTTATCATTTAATTTTGTCGGAAAGGCAAAAAAAAGTATAAAAATTATTTTTTATTAATATTTTAAATAAAATAATATTAAAGAGCGAGTAGAAATGACTTTTTTATGATATTTATCATAAAAATTATTAAAATATTAAATAAATAGTAAAATTTGTTTTTCTTTAAATTTTTTTCAAAATATAAGGGATTAAATCAAATATTTGATAATATAAAAGATTAATTGATACGAATATAATATAAATAACATTTTAAAGTTACTCTTTATACCTATAACTATCTCAAATACTTGCCGGGAAAAGTCTTGTATGATACCTTAGTTTTATGTAAAGGTATATATTAGTACTAAAATTTGCTATATATATTATTATCTCATGTTTAGGTGATTGGAATAGAATAGAATCAAAATTAATTCATTCTAATTTTATGTTTAATTTGATTGAAAAGTGAGAATGATGTGAAATCGATTCCTAAAATAAAAGAAATCATAATTTCTTCTCCCCTTAAAGAATCATGATTTCATTCACATCTTAATTTTTTTTTCAATTTTAGCCAACTCCAAATATAATCCTAAACCTTATTTAGAAAAATAATAATTTTAACCCTAAACCTTAACCCACAAATATAACCCTAAATCCCAAAACCTTAAATCTCAAATCCCAAATCCCAAAACTCTAAACTCTAAACCTTATTTAAAAAAATAATAATTTTAACCATAAACCTTAACCCACAAATATAACCCTAAACCTCAAATCCCTAAATCTCAAACCTCAAAACCCTAAACCTTATTTAGAAAAATAATAATTTTAATAATATATTTTACTTTTAAGTAATAATTATTTAGAAAAATAATAATTTTAATAATATATTTTATTTTTAAGTAATAATTCTTTAGAAAAATAATTATTTTAATAATATATTTTATTTTTAAGTAATAATTATTTAGAAAAATAATAATTTTAATAATATATTTTATTTTTAAGTAATAATTATTTAGAAAAATAATGATTTCAATAATGTATTTTGTCTGACAAAAAATAATAATCAAATGATATTATTTAAATTTTACTAAATATAAGGGTATTAAGGTAATATACAATATTTTTCATTCCATTCTAGTGGTAAACTAAACATGGTAATACTGATTTCTTTTTTAATTCCAGTGGTCAAACCAAACAAAATTGTTTCATTTTCATTCCATTTTGATTTTAATTCTGATTCTGATTTCATTCTATGAATTAAACGTTATCTTAATACTTTACTTTTAGGAAGAGGTATACTGGTGGTCTTTATGAGAAAAATCTTAATATCACAAATACCCCTAAGGTTTCAAAAGTATCGAAAATACTTTACAAACTTAAGAAAAGTTAAAGTTAACAGAATTTAATAGTAATTTTAATACATAAAAAATCAACAAATAATATAAATAGAAACATAAGACATCTTAAGATGTTTTTCACAATAAATGATAATTAGTAAAAAAAATTGAAGAAATACAAAAAAAATAAGATTAAATCTTAAGGAATGGAGTGGATTCAAAGATTCATCATTCTCAAAGTTAAGAAAAATATTTCCAAGGAAATGTATAATTAATTATAGAATAAGTAATAAAAAAATGAGCATTAATATTATAGATACAAAAGAAAGGTATAACATACCATTAATTGACAAAATACTATTAATTACTAATATTAATAAAAGGAAGATTTGATACATTCATTTAGTAAGAATCTAAATATTAATAAAAGCACATTTTAGAGAATGAATAGATACACATAAAATTAACACTCCTAATTAATATGTAATAAATAAGAAAGATATTTTATGAAGAATGATCCATAAAAACTTAGTATACTAGAAAATAAAATTCATATATAGCATATTTAGGTTTATCATTAACATTAATGATAAAAACTTAAACCAAACATTAAGTTTAGCTTATGAATTTAAAAGAGAAGATTTAATGAATGAAAGAAATCATTCACGTTTAGTATATTATATAGTAAAATATTAATTAATAAACTGTCATAATAGTTCAATAAAGTAACAAAATGAATTCATAGAAATAAATAAAACTTTTCAATAAATTGGATAGATAATAAAACCAAAAATATTAATAGACTTTGAAATACCACATAAATAAGAAAAACCTCTGATACCGAAAAGAAAAAGTAATGTAGCAAAAAATAATAATGTTTCAAGGTTTTTATAGATCCTGAAGAAGAAATCTCTAACAAAAAAATAAAGATTATAGATTTAAAACAAGAAGTTAAAATAATGAAAACATTAGTCCATGGTGTAATATTATGAAGAAAATAATATCCTTGTTATCTCAATAATGTTCAAAAATAAACTACAAAATATAGGATTAAATTTTAATGGAAGCCTAATAGGCATATAAAAAAAACCAAATAACAATAATAAAAGTTTTAATTCTTATAGCAGAAAAACTAGATATAATACAATAATCAAACATCAAGTTCTTACCGAAGAACAATAAAATCATAGGTTATAAATTTGATTCATTTGTAGGATTAAAATAAGAACCTTCTAGAAGATTAGATGCATTGATACTTAATAATGAAAAAAAACTCAAATATAAAGAAAAAGCAATAATCCTAATTTTATAGAATATAAAAAAAATTAGACAAACATTTTATGGATCTTGAGAATAGGGACATAGAAAAGTTAGTCATTTTTTATCATAAAAGATGAAAAATTATTAAGACATTAAAATAAAAAACTTTGTACAAATAGAAGGAAGATAATATGACAATAATCAATAAAACTGATTTTAAACCTAATATGATCCAAAAAAATCATATGAAACAAATTTCATTACCAGTTTTTATCAAGAAGGAATATCTACCCCATACAGAGAATAAAGAAATAGTAAAAGGTCAGAAGAACTCGACCTTTCTTAGAGAATAAAACAACAACCCAAAATAGAAGAATGATTACATTGAGGAATTAGATCCCACCAAAATTCAAATTTTATGAAAAATATAGATCTGATCTTTTATGTAAGAGTCCACGACCCAATATACGATCAAGGTAAGAAGATTTCGACTCCTTAAAAGGTTAGCCCTAACTCGTACAAATAAGGAAATAAACACTTGTACAAGTCACGCATCATAATTATAGATAGTATAATATCAAAAGTAGACAACTTTAAGAATAGATGTTATATATCAATAATAGAAATCAAGCAAACAATAAATGTTTTTCTAATCAAAGTGTATGCTTCAATATGTTGATATATATACACAACAAACTCAGATTATACTAGCTCAACAAATTATGCATAACAATATATATAACGATGTAAACTCATATAGAGATTGTATCTATTTGATAACTTCCTTGGGTTACTTAACCACTTAGTAGCAAAGAATTCACTAAACAGTAAATAAGTTACAATACAAATAGACAATAAAACTACTATTACCTCTATCAGTCAAAATCTCAGTTCAAACTGCCTACTATTGCTCTTCACTTGCTACTTTCGCAAAGAACTTGGTTCAACACTTGAACCCAACTGTCCTACATAACCAGCATCACCAAATGTGGCATGATTGGTAACCAATGATCAATTATTGGAAGTGCATCAATTCACACTTTCACGGGACACATAGTTCACCAAAAAATATTCAAAAATACCCCTAAGGTTAACAATATCTTCAAAAATACTCATATGATTTGAATAATATTAGAAATGTCCTTCAACGTAATGGCATTATGTCATCATCTCTTTGTAGAGGCAAAAAGGTAAACTCACATAATGTTGTTATAGGAATCCCATCTTCTTGCTCTTCATTCTTCAATTTCTCTATCTTTATCTCTCTTCACTATCTCTGTAACTCTATCATAACAGATTTTATGATCTTAGCTTTCTGAATGTAAATGTCACTTTTCAGCATTTTGTTTAGTTACTGAGAAAGTAAAGGAAAAATGTAAGGAAATGTAAACTTTTGTTAGTTTTTGGTCCATTTTGAAATCAATAGGACATGAAATGGAAATGGGTGTTTGATATGTTTGTACTTTTTGAAAAAAAAGTTATAATTGTTCAACAAAAAATTAAGTATTTAGGATTAGAAATTGAAGATGGAAAACATAATCTACAGCCTCATATACTAAATAACATTCAATGATTTTCTAGTTAATTAAAAGATAAAAATAAATTACAAAGATTTCTAAGATATTTGACATATGATGAAGAATACAACCAAAAACTTTCAAAACGCAAAACAATATACTTTGTACATGAATAAGGTAAAAGCACAGGTAAACAAATTTATCAATTTTATATTTTCCAAGTTCAAATGATAAAATGATAATTGAACAAATGATTCACAAAAATATTGGAGAACAAATTTAAAAGCAAAAGTAGATAACAAAGATGAATATTTTTGAAGATATACATCATAATGTTTCCATGGCCTAGAATTAACTATTAAAAAAGATATTAAGAAATTTATAAAATATGTAATAAGTTCTATATTTATGGTCAGAAATGATAACAAAACTTTGGTTATTTTTAAGAACATATATTATAGGTGATTATAAACAAGGAAGATTAGTTAGAGGTAAATGTTGTGATTGATTAAAAATAATATTAGGTTTGTTAGTCAAAATAGAAGGTGCTTAATTTAGAAGAAAATTCATGGAATGTGGCTTATCATATTGTCAAAGATGGAGGTGTCTAACCTTGTTTGAATAAAGAATAAGAAAATTAGGTAGCCTAATTTTGTTGAATGAAGAAATGTTTGGCATATGAAACGGGAACTTAAAGGTTATAAATATGGCTTCATTTCTTCATTGTTAATCATCCCAAAAATAGAGAAAAACTTATATGAGAAGTTTTTTGAGTGAGAGAATTTTGTGGGAAAATTCTCTTGGGCTTGTAATTGCTCTTGTCTTTTGGGTGTGTGAGAAAATTATTGAGAGTGTGGTTGTAACAATTTTCCACATAGTGAATTTTTTTCTCTGGTTGTCTTTTGACAACGAAAGTGGTTTTTCTCCAATTTGGAGTTTCCACTATAATTTTTGTGTTATGTATTCTCTATTTCTTTGTTATTTGATATTCTGCTAAGAAGGATCTTGGGAGGGAGAATTTATGATTATACCATTTGATCCAAATTTCCTAATAGTAACAATGGTTTAACCACTATAATTTTGAAGTCAAACATCTTTCAAGAAACAATTATAATTTAGCATATACCAAATTAACACATTTAACTATTTTTGTTCTTCATGAATGGAACATTATGATATTACGATTAAGAGAAAGGAAAAGGGCATAAGAGTATTTAAGGAATAACTCAAAGTTTTATACTTAGAAAAGTCTCTTTAGAGACAGATTTTAAACAAAAAAATAGTTCAAAACGAATATTAGAATCCAAAAACTCTAAAGAGGAATCCCCATCAGAGATTCATTCTAAGAAAGGTAAAACTTTTGAAGAAAGAATTCAAGATAAGAAGGAAGAACTTAATAGTTAAAAAGAGAGTAACATCTCTCAAAAGAAAAAGGAAAAACTCAATTGAGCTAAAGAAATAGAAAAAGAAGAGAAAAAAAGACTTATATGGTCTATAATGGTCCAAAACCAGAAATTTATAATTACTAGCTTGAAGTAAATAAAGTTATTATCAAATTTAGTGAAATAACTCATAAAACTTTCAATAATATAATAGAAGTTAGAGGCAATCATGCCAACTACAAAGAACCAAAACTAATAACTCTTGAAGATATAAGTAAAAATTACATTATAGCATTATATCAACAACAACCACTACCACCAAGAAAGTTGACGACTTTATGAAAGATAGTACGACCATTAGTACTATTCAAAAAAATGTCACTCATAGAGGTAGTAAAAATAGTATGACTTTCAATATCATTCAAGGAAACATCCTCCAATAATACATTGATAATTAAAGATGAAAAAGACCAATACAAGAATTTAAGTAAACCAAAATGGTTGAGTCTCTAAAACTTAGCCAGAAAATCTACCTAGAAACATATGAAAGATATGAAATTTTACACCATAGAAAAAGAATTCTCTGTAGCATTCTTGAAGGAGTTGGTCCAATTTTTGTTTATAAAAATTTCCATACAGGTTTAATTGATAACTTATATCCAGGAATTAATTTAAGTGAATACAATTATTTTCTTAAAAATTTCAAGGTGGTTATCAAGAACTTCAAGAAAAAGATAAAAAGCATGAGACAAGTCTATTTATCTCAGATTTTTCAATTCACTTATGAGTTGGAATGAAGAAGGTTGTGTTAGTCTCTATCATTTTGTCAAAATAGGGATATCCAACATTAATAGAGAAATTCCAAAATCAATGGTACTTCTAGAAAAGGACTTCAATATAGCTGGACTATGTATACTAAGGGGACAGATATTAGATTAAATTTATCATGAACTCAAAAATATTAATAATTTTTCTAAAATCAAAGTAAATTAATCGACTAATAAAGTTATCACTTCTCGTAGCAATATGGCTTTCATTCAAGAAGAAGGTGAGAAAATCAATAAGTTTGAGTAACTTGAAAATTTGCCAATAAACAAGAAATATGTTTTGTTTTTCTACCAAGAAAACCACTAAGGATCACAAATTCATTTAGTGCATTAGAGATTGAGAAAATAAAGATGCATTATAGTCTACATCAACAAAAGTATCATAGGTAGAAAATGACAAAGAGAAATAAAGATATATAACTCATATCTTTAGTCGACAAGTCATTCCAAGGAAAAGAATGACTTAGATTTAAAAGTCAAAAACATAAAAGTTAAGTGAATTATTAAAGTTTGGGTAAAATAGTGATTTCTTACTATTATAAAGAGGGATTCCTTGTTTTATAAAAAAAAAACTCTTATTTTCATTAGTTAGACACAGTTTCAGGAAGTGTAATCTCTCTACTCTAAAAAATTATTACAAAGCATTTATACATCTAGAAACTATGAACGGCTAAGAATCAATTTAAGGTTCTTAGTTGCCTTTAAGAATTGTAATAATTAATATTATGAATAAAATAGAGTGTAGTCACTCTTTTTTAATTTTCTAGTAAATTTAATTTGGATATCATACTATGTATGGATGCAAAGGCTCCATCATTACCAATAGGGTATCAAGGTTTGAGCAAGCTAAGGCCTATCATGTGTAACAAAAGAAGACTACCAACAGAAAGAAAGATCATGGTAGACTCATTAAAATCAGGTATGATAATCATAATTCTAAGCTAATTAAGGACATTGAATGATTAAATATTTATTTATAAAGTTTATAAAATTAATAAATAAGGAAATGAAAACAAAAAACTAGTCACAAGTCTGTACGAAAATAAACATAAAGAAAATATAAAGCTAAAACAATAAGAAAATATAAAGCTAAAACAATATTTTAATAAGAAATTTAAATGTTTGTCTATAAAAAATAATTTGCAAGAAGCAACAGTTAGTGTTATAAAATAGCTAGCTTCATTTTGGTATCAGAGCTATAAAAAGAAAAATACATCATTAGATGAAAAGTTAATGTCGATAATTAATAAGGGGTATAAGTGAAGATATACTAAATGTAAGGGACATCATTGATATTTTTATTTTTATAAATGGTTATTTTAGATTAAATTGTACTCTTTTTCAAACAAAAAATACTTATGGTATATCCCAAAAAAATATAATATTTTTGTGTACATTTCCTAAAAATAAGTTACCAGATAGCACCAAATCCCAATACTTATATTATTTAAATTTTAAGAAAATGTTATAAAAAAAAGATTAAATTCGTTGTTAGGCATGAGTAACGGATCAAAACTATCTATTTTAGCCAATATGAATTTGATCCGATCTGAATGAATTTGAAGATTTTCAATCTGAATTCGATCTAATGATACAATCAATTTAAATCCAAACAAATCAGATTTTTTTGGATCAAATAGAAACATATTGATATTAAAATTTATTTATGAATTATTGTCATATGCAGATATTCAAGCTATATTCATCCATTTTACCTTAAATTGCAAACAAAAACAATATATAATAAATAGATACCTTCAATAAAAAAAATATAAAAGAAAGATTCATATGTAATCTATGAGAAAACAGAAACAATCAATTTTCTAGGCATGTCCTGAAAGATTTTATATGCTTGTTTACAAAATATGTTTTCATAAAAAATACCAGCTGTGGAGGAGATGGGCAATGAACAGATTTATAACAAAGAACATATTCAAATGCGAACTAGTAAAAAAAATGACCTCGTAAATCAACTATGGGGTTTGCGAGACAGATATGAGAGAAGACACGGATCGAGGACGAGAACTCACCTCGAAGATCGTAGAAACCACCAACTATGGAGGACCGAACAACGGCTGAGAATATAGTTGGTTGTGAAAGCTGGAGTAACTGGGTGAGACTTGCGAATGGGGCTGGTGGACCAAAAGACATGTGGTTTTGGAGTTGGTTGAGAGAGGTGGAGTAGCGAATAGGGAAGAGATGGGTAATGAATGAGGTTGGAAGAGTTAGGAAAAGAATCTTAAGGTTATATTTGTGGGTTAGGGTAAAATTGGAATCAAAAATTAGCATTGGAATGCAATAATGATTCTAAAGAAAGGGATGGAATTCTTATTCCTTCTATTTTAGGAATTGATTCCATTCCATTCCATTCATAATTTATACCACAGCCAAACATACAAATATATGGAATCAATTTCATTTTCATTCTCGTATTCTCATTCCTACCAACTAAACATAATATTAAGACCTTTTATGCAAAAGGTAGCCATGTAAAAAAAGTTCAAATGTAAATAGAAGTAGCATATAGATAGAGTTGCTAGAAGAGTTCCTATAGAAATATAGTAATAATATTTGCCTTCTTATTTTTTGCTAAACAATAATATTTGCCATACTTGAAAAGAAAAACAATCTATTTTTTATTTTATTTTTAGAAAAATAGAATTTTATTAAAGATCAAAATGTATAGTCTATATACAAAATTATGAATATAAATACATCAACAATCAAAATTATTAAACTTAAACTAAAAACCTTTTTAAATACACTGAGAAAACTTTGAACTTTAATATTTTCCTCTATTGTAAGTTCTTCAATCGACTGTTTAACTATTTTAATTGATATATTGATCATTTTTAAGAATAAATAAAATTTTGATATCATATTGTAATCTTCGTTATCTTCGATACTACGAATTAAATAAAAATCTAAATTGATAACAAAACAACAACTTCACATGCATAAACATGACATAGATAATTATAGATGAATACTTGATGAAAAAAATCACCATTTAGATGAAAAAACAATACAAATATTTTTTTATTCAAAATAATTAATAAAAGTAAGATAATATAAGCAAAACAAACCTATTAAAGAGAGCTCTTATAGCAAAAAAAAAATCTCTCTCTAGAAGAAAGTAAATTAACTTTTGGAAGGAAAAAAGAGATTAATAAAGTTTTAAAAATGTTATTTTATTGTTTTTATATATCTCATTTATAATGTATCTATTTGACTTAAAATGCATCTATTTAAATTCTGTTAAGAATTAAGAAATCTATTTCACTAAAAATTCTTGGACAAAAATATATTTTTTAAAAGTAATTATTATTAAATATTTAAGACAATGAAGAAAAGTAAGAGATTGTTTTTTATGCAATGACATGTTAAATTGGAAAAAACAATATCCAAAATATGAGTACAATTTTACAATAAAAAATTTCTTCAATGCATGGAATATTAGCTACTAATAATAATTCTTATCTAATTATTAACTCCACAGAAAAAGAAAGCTGTTTAACAAAGGACGGTAATTTACTTTGGTCATTAAAGTGTGATTTATTATTGAATAATTTGATAAAATTACCGAAAATATAAAATATTAAGAATGAAATCGTTTAATATGACAAATGATACTTAAACAAATATATATAAGAAAATATGCTGAAATAGATCCCCTTTATTAATCTTATTCTTGAATGGACACTATAGCACATATTTTTGACATTCCTTTTTTTTTACCCCTGCACTTGCATAAAAGGATTTTAACCTAATATTATCTCCATTAGTTGTCTAATATGTTTGATATACTGTCTTTGTGATATTAGTTGTTTAATATGTTTTTCAAAAACTCCCATTGAGATCTCGCACAACACATTTTCAGTTGAATTATAAGGTGAAAGCTAGCTAGTTGAACATAGCAGATTGTCATAGAGGATGGATGTTGTATTGTCATAGACGATGGATGCAATAAAAGTACTGCACTTATGCCAAGCCTGAGAACCTTACTCAACTGAACTAACACCACATTACATTTTTATATGTACATTGAACAATTTTAAAGAGAGAATTTCATTTGATCGAAAAAAATTTGCATGGAAGACCACATCATTTCTAAATATAGTTTGGGGAGTCTATCATACTCATCATCATCATCAACAACAACAACAACAGAGTTAATGCATTCTGCCGTTGAGGGCTGTTGAGGCCCTAAATATATTCCCCACTGCTAAAGAAAATCCTAACAATAAGTCTGATTTACATACATGGAATTCCTCACAACACAAACTAAAATACAAGGCCATTTATTCAATGATCAACCTTGAACTAGTTCATTCTGGCTGCTCATCAAACCTGAACGAAAGTTATAATATATCTGCTTTGAAGAACATTGG
Organism: Hippophae gyantsensis; assembly: GCA_030763125.1. NCBI lineage: Eukaryota > Viridiplantae > Streptophyta > Magnoliopsida > Rosales > Elaeagnaceae > Hippophae > Hippophae gyantsensis. Next base: position 16,678,917 of record CM061030.1, read on the forward strand.
CTCAGTGCCAACTCATATTTTGTAAGGACGATAATACTGAGAAGGCAGTTTATATCCAACCTACAACTTAAAACTGTGGCTGGAAACTAGGTTTTCTTTTCCAATATGGTTAACTCGTCTGATTATAAGTGTAAACCGAAAAATGTCCAAAGTTTTCCCATTACCTCCTGGGTGAATTACGTGATATAAAAAACATGTAATCTGGATGATTAACCTGCAATAGCCTGAGCCAGTTATCAGCAGCTCTCAATAGAGAATTGGCCTTTTGACACTCATATACTCCATTCGAAACCCAAAAGGGAAGTTTAAACTTGTAATAAGCAAGCCCAAAGATAGGCAATGAGAGTTTTGGGTTGGCATTGTGAACTTCTGGTCTCGTTCTATTAGAATGCCTACAATCAGTAGGTGTACCTGTGTAATAGGGAAAGAATGAGTCATGCATACTATTTCATAGTGATGATTGAAAGGCGCTGAGAGACAGAGAGAGAGAGAGAGAGGGATCAGCTTACTTTGAGATGGTGACGTTATGGAATGAAAGGTAAGAAAGCATGCGTCCAGGTTCTGTAGTGTTTGACCTGTCGGTATTCTATATATTGGATACCTTAAACAATAAAAGCGCAACCATTTTAGATATATAAGCACAAATTATTGTGAAATCATAAATTATAAAACAATGGAGGAAGAACACATTACCATGCAACAGAAATCCAACTAGAAGGGGATAAATCAGAACTCCTGATTGTTTGGAGTTCAGGAAATCTAGAAGCAAGAAATGAAGCCTGCAATACGCATAGCCATGAAAAATCAAATCAATTAGAAATCAACAAACCCATCAAACTACAAATGTATGCACACTTATGATATTAAAATTCAATAGAGCTGAAATTTAAAATGGTAATATTTTTTTGCTTTTTAAATTTCTTTGAACTGGCAGGGATCTGTCAATATTTCCGATTAAACATTCATGTTTCTACATGTGCTATAAAAATAAATTGCTATCTCCTTCCTTTACAACAGAATGCTGAACTTGCCTAATTACTAATTAGCATGAAATAACTAAAGTATAAAAAAAATATCATAAATGTCCCCTAGATTAGGCTATTTGTGTCATTTGGTTCCTTATATAATAAGCGGTGTCATTAATCCTTTAGCTTTGGGGGGAAAAAGACCAATTAAAAACAAACTACAATATTTTAATGTTATTTATATTAAAATATTACTTTTTTATTTTAAGCGATTAAAACGCAATTAAAACATGAATTGATAAAGTAATAATTAATATGAAAAAAGTCACAGAAAATTTATTTCATATTTTATGAATTTTCAATATTTTATTCAAATATTTTATAAATTTTGACTATTTTATTATTTTTTATGTTTAAAAAAACTAAAACATACATTTAAATAATTTTTTTTAATACTATTATTGTTGATTTTTTCTCATATGTTTAAATATTAAATTTAACATTTACCTTTATTAGAGACATCTTTTAATCGCGTTTTAATCATTTGATAGAAAAAATAATATTTTAATAAAAAATCATTAAAATAATATATTTTATCCTTAATAGGTCATTTTTCTTTTAGAGAAATGGTACTAAGTGACACCACTTCTAATCTAAAAAACCAAATGTCACTAATGGCCTAAAATAAAAGACTTGTGCTTTCAAGAATAAATCTCATAAAATATTATTCAACATCATGCTCAATTTTCATTAAAATATTGATGCTGGACTTGCCTTATCAGCCAAAGGTTCTCGCGCATGTGGTGGTTCCTGCTCAAAATATTCAAAGAGAAGGCGACCTGTAGAATTGGAGGTCTCACTTTCATCACTTGAGGAACCCTCTATAGGTTTAGCATGGTTCAGGAATCCATTCAAACTATGGACATTTGCGTCTTTAATGTTCTGTCTGCCCCCAGAACCAGGGGCAACTTTTCTTCCAGCTCCATAATCACTACAGTTATCACTACTTGTTTCCCTGGACGAGTCAGCATCACTTGCATCCCCAGGCCTCCTGTATCATGATGCACACAGTGCAATACAAGATGATCAAATATACTGATTTTAAAAAAAGAAACATCAAATTTGAACTTCATGCATAGCCTCATCTACTCTCATATTGTTAGTCACAGCGAATAGGCCAAAAAACAGCCACTAGGAAGCAGAGGGCAATATACTAGCCAATGCATCTAATGAATTTGTGAATATTTGTCAATTGATCTTTAAACAAAACACTGAGCAATATCCTAGAAATAGCTGACTTCGAAGTCATATGCCATTAAGTTATGTGGAAAAGTAAGCCTGGTTGATGCTCTTGATGCTCAAATACAGCAAGCAGAAAGCAATATAAAGTTCATTTAATTATTTTCGAAAAAGAAGATACAAGGGGGGATGATCCTAGGCATAAGCACATTTCATGAGTCAAAAAACTCTAAGTAACAATCTTCAAGCATATGAACACATTCAAATAAACACAGTCTAATGCTCTAGAAGCATTAAAAAAGCTCATCGTCACGTTCAATTATCCCTTTTTTTTCCAAAAACAGGTCGGGAACTCGAATATAATCAACTAATACATATAGTTCAAAACAAATAAATAATCATGTTACACGGTATATGGTCAATCATAATTCCCCTTCACAAAAACCTTCAAATGCAAAATGATGTAGGAAATGAGGAGTACTATTTATGTTATTAATAAGTTGTTTATTTTATTGTTATCCTTGAATCAAAAAATGTTGTTTATTTCTTTATTAATGGTTGTTTAGGGAACTAAGGATCATATTTAACAGTATGCTTGTTATAGTCCTTGTTTGTCTTTTAGTGGAGTCTTTAGTTATAAATAGGAAGAATATGTGAGCTTTAAAGTCATTCTATTGAGGTTTTCCTCTTCATTTTAATGAAGCTTTTCTTTTCTGGATTTGAATCGATGAATTTAATCCTTATTTAAAGGCTCTTTAATTCCTTAAGATTAAAATGACACTTTTACGTCAATAGGCATCAAAGCTTAGGCTTTTCCTAAGTTAATCGATGTCCAATTCTAGTAGTAATTCCATGCTGAAAGCTCTGGAAGCTTACATTTAAGAGTAAACAGCTTCTTCTTATTCTTCTATTCCAGCATACCTAGATTTTAATAACCACTAGTTCCCGTTACAAGAACTACCCAACTTCCTTCCACGTTTTCTGAACATCAAACCTTATCAACAGCCTACCCAACTACTATTGCTTCCCATTTCAGATCCCAAAATAGAGTCCAAACTATCTCCTACCAATCGCAACGCCAAGAAAGTGTTGACTCTACCAATCCATTAGCTCAGACCCATTCTTCATATTCATCAAGCTCGCGACTCTATCCCTAGCCAGCTACCCAAGAGCTATTGAACCAAATAGAAGCTTCACGACCTCCAGAAATTCACAACTCCCCACGATTTTCTACTACCCATCAGCCATCGCACCTGGTGGGTGAGCCCCCACCCCCAAACACCCAAGCCCATCACCCATCACCCCTGCTAGTTAAGTCGCACCACACAAAAACCCGAGAACCCATACGAAACCCCAACCCCCATGAAGTCACCCAATTTTCCCCAGCTATTAATTACCTGAGCCTCCGTACTACGTAAACCACCACCGACCTGATTCGCAACACACAAAACCCCTCACTTCCTTTTTGCGACCCCCAGAACCTACCTTTCTGCTACCTGCAGAACTCATTTTTGTTCTTCCAACTTTAAGATCATCCACAAACACCCTTTATCATTCTGTTTACCCTAATACCAAGAGCCCAATACCATCCTCGCGTTCCACTCTGAACCCATTGCACCCTGCTACATTTTTTCACTTTGACCTTCCCTAAAGTTTTCCCAATCCTAATCGACACATTAGGTTCAAAACCCAACCTAAGAGGATGTCCAATTCATTTTGAAAATAGAGCTACTCTGAACAGCCCATGTTCCATATGAAACTCAAGTTCCTGAACTTAAAAAATAAATTATGTGGATTGTGATTATAAGAGCCCAATGTATCATCATAATGTTGCTAAAATTTTTGAGTACTTAGGAATTGAGAATCAAACCGATATCTCAATGATAAAACTCAAGAGTGGCTGAAAATTCTGGAAACTATTTTGAATATGTGGGAGTTGCTAAGTATGAACTAATTGAGTTAGTTGCTTGTAAGTTGAAGGGGTGCGCTTTTGGGCTGCCTCAACTTAATCAGGTTTATTTTGTCCAATCTGTTTTCACCCTTGCTGGGTTTTTTTTATCAATTGGATGACACTAATTGTAGAAGAAGAGGGACATTGTTGAGTTTCAATGACCTTGAATTCTGAAACAAGTTTCCTATGCACTATTGGAATAAGCGCTGGAAGATCGATAAAATGATGGGATGCTATGCATTTAGTTGGGTCTGAATGGATGAAAAAGCAGTCCCTATGTTAGTATATTTCAAAACATTAACAGTTACAACTCATGATGAAGCAGTATTTAGCTTTCACAACGATCATTCACCTTGCCATGGTTTTGAGGAAGTTTTATCCTGCTATAGAAGAATAGTTCCTAAGTTACGCCTTTCTGGACTAATTTCGTATGCTGAGGCTGCAATTGACATTGTGGAGAGAAGTAGTGGTTAATACCATGTATTGGTTATTATCGCAGATGGGCAGGTTACAAGAAGTGTCAACACTAGTGACAGTAAATTGAGTCCTCAAGAAGAGAAAACAATCAAATCAGTCATTGATGCAAGTTCGGATCCACTTTCAATTATACTTGTTGGAGTTGGAGTTGGAGATGGACCCTGGGAGGACATGAGGAATTTTGATGAGCAGATCCATGCTCATGATTTTGATGACTTTCAGTTCATTAATTTCACAGAGATAATGTCAAAAAGTACAAGTCTTGCTGAGAAAGAAGCTGTTTTTTCTATTGATACTGAATTGAATTGTTTGTGTTTTTTAGGAGCTGCTTTTGCTAGTATTGGAACAAATTTGGTAAGGGTTTCTTTCTAGTACAACTGTGCTTTAATTAGTTCTTGGTTTGTGGAGCTTTCTTTATTAGAAAATATGTTCAAGATACAGAGAAATATCACTCAACCTCAAATACTAGTCCATTGCTTTTCGAAGCTGTTATGTATTTGGGAGGATTTGAGTTCTATTCCAGGGCATTTATTCTTCGAAGCCAATGCCAAATATCAAGCACATGCTGATCGACAAAAGACAAATCAGGGACTTACTTCCCATCTCTTGGACTTACTTCCTAGTTCACAGATTTTGTTTTTCCCAATGTTGGAAAGAAAGACATATGGTGTTATTGATTTGCTCTGAAGTCTTTCAACCATTTCCAAGTGGCTCATTTTTATGAGTACAATTTTTCAACTACTTTTCTAAGAAAGGGAGAATTGATTTAGACGTACTATTTATGTTATTAATAAGTTGTCTATTTTATTGTTATCCTTGAGTCAAAAAATATTGTTTATTTCTTTATTAATGATTGGAACTAAGGGTCATATTTGACATTATGCGTGTTATAGTCATTGTTTGTCTTTTAGTGGAGTCTTTAGTTATAAATAGGAAGAGTATGTGAGCTTTAAATTTAGAAAGAAATATTATATGAACTTTATATTAATGTTTTCCACTCCAATCCTTTAGATTAAATTTAGACTAATGATTTTCTGAGTTTGAATCGATGAATTCAATTCTTATCTAGATACTCTTTAATTCCTTTAGATTAAACTGGGATTTCTACTTCACAGAACTTGCTATCTGTATAACTTAGACTTTACTAAACACACAATCTCACAAGAAGCTTGGAACTAATGAAAAGAAGTAGATAGGGATAACATCAAGAATGGAAAAGATTTATCACAAAAGATTGACCTTAACTGAATATCTCCAGCTTATAAACTACTTGATATCATCTGAGCATAAGAAAATAACAGCAGGAGTGGTCATATAGAGATCTTACCATAGAACCTATAAATAAGTAGTACTAACTCGAGTTACCAATGAAACTAATTGACAATGAAGGCTTCTCTAGCTCAGTAAAAACGAAGTATTTGAGGGATCAACTGACCATAATCTAAAAAGCTTTGAGGGAGTTTATTCTGTTTAAGAAATGGGAAGTCAACCAACAGTTTTTTGTTCAATGTTAACCGACAGTTTTTCCAAACAACTGTATACATAACAAATCAAGAAAACAAGCAGTTCAACAAAGACTAAAATTAGCAGCCAGACAAAGTGCCGAGTAATTACCAAACAGATATTTCCTAAAAAAGTCGTTGAATGCAAAATCAATATTGATAAAACTCACCTCGACCTAGGAGAGGCCTTTGATGGGTCAACATAGAGCTGAATCCCAGACAAGGAAGGCACATAATACTGCATCACAGATTCGCTCCCATTTAACAACAGAGGGACACCGGCCCCATAAACGCTCCACTCTTTAAATGACTCCCACAAATCTCCAAGCACAAAGTAAGGATGTAACTCTTGCTCTCTAGTCCTCCATCCTGGCACACTCCTCTGTTCCTTCCCAAAAGCACAATGCACAAACAAATCAGCAAACATTAAACCAGAACGAAAAAATGTCATAACATCATTCATAAGCCTCAATAATTCGACCCAACATTACTTTGGGTTTCATTCACTACAATTTCTTACGTTTACTTTTTTTATTTCAATTTAATACTTTATGTTTTCAATTCATTTGAATTGAACCAAATCAAAAAAATGTACTCAATTGGTATAAACGAACAAATTACAAGAAATAAATTGCAATGATCAAAAGCAAAAAATTCAATAAAATTGAAAATTAGATTGAAACTTGAGAATTTCTTGCGACTAATTACCTCAAACGATTAAAAAATTATAGTTTCTCCCTTTCTGATTTATCGCACAGGTACAAGAAGATTCCAAATTACTCAATCCAAAATATTAAATGCATCAATGAAGCTACTGTCTCCGCGCATATCATTCTCCAACATAGTATACTTTGACAATTTGGCTTCAACTAAGAATAATCCTATAAAAATAAAGCATAACAAGTCCAGAACTTCAACTCCTATTAATTCCTATACTGTCCCAGCAATCAAACAATCCCTAAAACTTCCAATTTCCTTCTTTTAGTTCAAAATTAAATTCTCATACCTTAGGAAAGTACTGAGCGGAAACCAAAGGCGTGGTGTACTCCAAAAACCGATCCAAATTAGTAGCGTTAGAGTCGCTACTCAGCCCACCACGAGACGATACGGAGCAAAACGACGACGCACAATCATCAGACTCAACCGACGATGACGAAGCCTTCGAACCCACCAAAGCCCTCTGATCCTTCTCTCTTTGAATATGGTTCACTTTCTCTTGATATTGTTGTCGTTTTTCTTGATCGAGCTGTCGTTTTTGTTCTTCCAATTGCCGTTGTCGTATAGCCGGAGGATTGTAAAACCGATTCTCACCCCGTACCTTAGTTACCGAAACTCCTCCACCGGAAAACGACATTGCCACAGAATGCAATACGGCGTCGTAATAGAAAAATGGGAAAAGCGAAAGATTTATGAACAGTATGATCGAACTTCTTGCTAGGGTTTAATTGTTGTTGAAGAAGAAGAAGAAGATATTTATGAGTGTATTTAATTTCGAAAACAAAATGAATTCTTTAATCTTTAGTTCTTTAGTAATTTTATTGTGCGATTGGAATTAAATTTTATATTATTATTTTTTATCAGAAAAGGGTATATGGGTAAGAGAGACAAAGAGCGGATAAGTATTGATGTGTTTTAAAGAAAGACTTGAGATTGAGAAAATAGCAAAAGCCTTTCTTCTTGAGTCGTGGGTGGTTTTCATCTAGAAGAGTCGAGAAAAATAGGAGGGAAGTGTTCAACTTTTCGGTAATTTTAAGTATCTTAATTATATTATATAATGATAATATATGATAACTATTTATTATATATAGAATTATATAAATTTAACTACACTCAATAATAAATTTGTATCGAGATAAATAAAATTTCCTTTAAACTTTTTGATGGTTGTACTGAATTGTCGATATTATCCTTTTTACTATTTGAGTTGAGAGTTTTAAATAACATAATTACCCTTCTTCAATCTATTCATATTCAAGCAAGATCCATTTTAAGATTAATTTGAAAAATATTAATAAAATAACATTGTTATTGATGTTTATATTAATGATAAACCATTAAAATTATCTCCAAATTTTTTTAATTTATCAAAATTTATTATTTAATTTTTAAGTGTAATAAATATATCACAAATCTTTTTATAAATGTTATATTAATAATAAATTTGTTCATCATTTCAAATTTATTTGCCAAAAAAGAATGTTACTTAAATAATAAATAATATATTTTTGTAATATTTATTAAGAAATTGTGATATATTTATAGTATAAAAATGAAATAGTAGATATCCATAATATTAATTTACCTTTTTTTATTTTTTTGTTAATTTTGATTGAATATGACCTCATTTCTTAGCCCTTCATTAAACCAGATGGGGTGTGTATAGACCTTGAAATGTGTTTGTTACTTAATTTTTTTAACGAGATTTGTTTATTAAATATAATAAAATTTCGTCTCTAATGGCACAGAGGTTGCTTCTGATTTTCCATATTACCGTTATTTATCGGAATTCCTAAAGCCAACTAAAGTCATTGTAATCATGATGGTTTATATTTTATTTCAAATTTTTCTAATAACGCATTTATTAAACTCGTATTAAATTCCACATATTTTCTAATAATGCGTTTATTAGTATTAAAGTCCATGTATTCTCTCCCTAACTTCTTATTTATTATTTAAAGTTCATTCTCTTTTATATTAGAATTATACTAATATCATATATTATTTAGTCTGTTTACTCTCGGTTAAAAATAATTTTTTATCCAATTACTTTTAAAATATTAAATAAAATTAATATTTTAATATTATTAAAATTATCACATAATTCATTTAAAATGATAGAGATTAAGATTATCAACGAAATAAGACAAAAATTAAAAAAAAATTCTCCGTTCTACGTCCATAAATCGGAGGTTTTTTGTCTGTCCTCCATCTATGATTTATAATTTATCTTTTATCTTTATTTGAAATTTTTGTGAAAACATATCGAGAATATTTAATAGTAAAAGAAAATCCTCAAATAAAGAATGAAGATCCTAGTAATATTTTAAATATTATTTTTATTTTTTAATAATTTTATATTTTTATTATAAATAAAAATTTACAACAATAGTAAGTCAATAATAAATATTTTATATTAAAAAATTAAAATTTTAAGCCAATAAATAATATTTATATAAAAAAGATAAAATAATATATATATATAACAAGAAATATATAATCACTTATATTAAACAACATTATTGAATATTGTTACAAACTACTTTGAAGTAATAACAATGAATTATAAAATAATAATAAGATTTTAAATTTTAGAATTTAAATAAATATTTTAAATAATTTTTATAAAAGAAAAATTATTAATGTTATAATAGAACAAAAAACTAAAGATGAAATATAAAATATATAATGTATTACCCGTGATTAGTTTGAATTTAAATGTAATTAAATCTATTTAAAATTTAAAAATAATATTTTTTATATATTTATTAAAATATAGTATATAATTTCTAAGAACGGTATGGAAAATATAATTTTCATCCTTACCCTACCTCATATTATTAAATACGAATCATCATTTCACATTTTCTTATTTCTCATTTTGTTGTCACCATTTTTGCTTCCAATCAAATAATCTTCGTAGGAATTTACCCCATTAGATAAAATTAAAAATTAACAATCTTAATAAAGGTGTTAATTTACTTATCAATTCCTAAATTACATAATCACTAAAATATAATTATTACAATTTCTTATTTTTAATTTCATTTTTAATCTTAATCAAATAATATTTTTATAATTATATTGATATATTTTATATGTGTATTCTTTCTTTTTTTTTACTTATCTTTTTAAAACCCTTTTGGAATTGAGAACATGAAAAAACAAATTCATTTTCTATTTTAAATAACTAATAATCACTTTATCATATATCACCTTTGTCACCTTTTATAATATTAGCTACCAATATAATTTTCTACCCTAACATGATGAGTAACATAATGAGTATCGTATTAAGTTTAAGTTATATGTGGTATCTAAAAACCATTAATACTATATATATTTAGTTTATCTTTCTCTTTTTTCTTCTTAAAAATAATAACCTTATCTTGTTTTATTAAAATTTTTTACATGTCACCACCCACCCTTTTCCTTCTTCCTTCCCCGATTCCATCCAATTCGAATAACATTTTTGATTAGAATCCTCAAATTCTTAACACTTATCAAATCTTCAACTCTTAATCGGCAATGCCTATCCATCATCGACAATCGAACAACATCCAATTACTTACCAGTAAACGTCATTCACCCAAAAGTAGCATCAATAAAGTCAACATTTAAGTAGTACCCACCTCGTAAAAATAAGGTTTGTTGCCACCTCTCGTAACTAACTATCACATCCACCTTGCAACACACATATCTTACATCTCTACTACAATTACAAGTATACATAAAGAAGAGAGTAGAGAGAAAAGATTGATTGTAATGCAATTATATTAAATAATATAAATGTATAATACACTTGCTATTTATATAGAGAGGTGACACCTGCTAACGTATGATGTTCAGATTAAATAGAGGAACATGACACTATTTTTTATTTAGAGTTTTCCAAAAAATCAAATTGTCTCAAGGAAAAACAAAAAATACACTTGTGCTCTTATGATCTTCAGGACTACCTGATAAGTTAGTATCACTGAAAGCAACAAGATTCATAAAAGAGGAAGGAATAAGTTGAGTACCAAAGAATAAAATCCCTTTGAGGATAAGTTGTTATCCTAGATGTTGTATTTAGCAATCAAATCTCTAACATACTTCTATTGATATAAATGAATACCAGCACTAAAATATGATACTTCAACTCTTAAAAAATAATTCAATTTGCCAAGATCCTTAAACAAAAAAGTAGTATTTAGTTGATGAACCAAAGATTAAATAAGAAAAGGTGAACTCCCATTAATATCATCGACGTATCCAGTACTAATAGAAGAACTTTATCAGTAGATTGAATGAAAAAACTAACATTAGACTTGGATTGAATAAAATCAATAAATAGTAAAAATTTGTTTAGTTTTTGGTACCAAGAACGAGGTGCTTGTTTTAACCCATACAAAACCTTTATAAGCTTACACAACAAGCCATTTCCTTTCTCAAATCCAGGAGGTTGCTTCATATAAACGACCTCCTTCAAATCTCCATTTAGGAATACATTATTAACATATGCTTATCTCAATTCCCAATTGTAAGTGGGTGTTAAGTGATGACTTGTATAATTTGATATAATTTATCACTTATAAACTTTAACTTTAGTATAATTTTATTTATTTTTTATTGATTTTGGATTTTATTATTATTATTTAAATTTTATTATTAGATTTGAAGAAAATAAAGATAAAAAAAATTTAGAAACATATCATTTAAGGACTCTCAAATTTAAATAAATATTGATTTAAATCAAAATTAAATTAATAAATTTTTAAATATATATATATAGAGAGGGTTTTGGATATACAAGGATATATATAAGAGATACAAAGAGACACAGAAAGAGGAGAACATCGACCGCAAGAGAAAACAAACAAAAAAGATTCAGAGTAAATTAGGAGTAAAGAAAATAAGGAAAAGAAAACACAAAAAAAAAATTGGAAAAGGGGAACGCAAAACAGATTTATACGAAGGCAGATTCTTTTTACGAGTCAATTTTCTTTCAATTTCTCTCAAAATATTATGGTGAATTTATTTATATTTAATTTAATTTTTAGCATAAATTAATTTATCTTTATTCTAGGAAAAAGATGTAATTTAATTCTAAATTATGCTTGATTTTCTATATTAATTTGAATTATTTCTCTTTGTGTTTGTCTGATTTATTCTAAGTTTAATGTTTTTAATTAATTGGTCATTAATTAGATGATTTTAGTCTTGTGATTTACTATCGAAAAAAGGAATTATAAGATACATCTAGAATATTTTGGTATAGGTAAATATAGATATTGAAAGACTTGTATGAATCTGTGTAGTTTTAAAAATAATTGGTCTTAATGCTTTCTTGTTTTATTAAATTGCATATTCTTGTGTAAATTAATAAACAAAATTATTTGCAATTGACTATTGAAAGAGGCTTTTAGATATTTTTGGAGATTGTTAACAAATAAAGAGAATTCAATTCAATTAGCTAGATGAGTAAAACATAGTAAGGGATCAGGTGAAATCGATTTCCTAGAAGTTTCCTTCCTATTAATTTGATATTTCAACATCTTTATTTTCTTTAGCATATTTTCTTTAAAATTATTTTATTTTAAATTTCAATTACAATTTTAGTGATTTTTCTAGATAAAATTGAGATTAATATAATTTTGGTATTTATAAAAAATAAGTTACCAATCTTTGAGAACAATACTTTTCTTATCATTTTATTATAAAACTATGATATTGTGCGCTTGCAATTTTGCATCGATCATTAAGCAAAGCACAAGCCTAATTGTAATAGGTTTGATTATAGGGCTGAAAGCTTCATAAAAATCAACTCCTTATTCCTGTAAATAATTAAAAATAATTAGCATGCTATTGTATTTGTCCAAAAAATAAAAACTCAAAAACTTCACATGAAACACTCATTTACAACTTATTGCTTTTTCACTAAGATGTATGGGAACTAACTTCTAAATGTAGTAAGACGTCATATTTTTTATGCATTAAATCTTGCCATTTTAGAAATTTAATAGAAATTTTCCATGACATAGGTTCAGACAAAATGGATGAAAGTGTTGTATAAGCCTTAAGCTTTTTGATATTAGACATAGCTCAAGTAACCATATGGTAACTGTTAACGGTTATAGGAATAACATGTAATAGAGGAAAACAACTTTTGGAGTCAATAGAATGAGACTCAATTGAAGATGTAAAAGAGGAAATGAGAGATGGTGTAGAAACAAAAAATGTAGGTAAAACAGTAAGAAAAGGAAGAGAAAACGAGGAAAAAACAATAAGAGACATCTAAGAAGTTAAAGGAATAAAAGCAACATATGCAAAAGGAATAGAGTAAGGAACAACAAGTTGTGAAGACTTAAGTGATTTTAGTGATGGTTTGTTAATGAAAGAACTATGTTGAAAGGGAAAATCATGTTCATTAAAAAGAAAATGTTAGTGATATATATGTGATAAAAAAGATAACCATGATGATTAACAACATAACCTATGAAAACACAAGAAATGGATTTAGAATATAGTTTGTGTTTGTCATAAGCTCATAAGCAAGCAAAGCATTAAGTTTTAGATACAAATAAATGAATATAATCAAAAACCTTAGAGAAAATTAACTCATAAGAAAAGACATCATTAAGAGCTTTAGATGGCAACCTATTCATGAGAAACACATTAATGCTCATGGCATAGTGCCAAAACTTAAGAGGCAAAGAGATTGATGAAGTAAGGCAAAACCCATATTCACAATCCTACGATGTCTACTTTCGTTTACACCATTATGTTCAAATGTGCAAGGACAAGTAAAATGATGAATGATGATATGACTCTTAACCACAGAAGAAAAAGCAATAAACTCACCACCAAAATTAATATGAATACTTTTAACATAATCATTAAACTGATTATGAACCATTGTTATAAAAGATTAAAAATGGAAACTGTTTAGTCTTTTGTTTTCATAGAAAATAGTCGAGTAAATCAACTAAAGTCATCCATAATTGATAAGAAGTATCTTTCAGTATTACAACCAAGGTGGATGAAGTATACAAATATAAGAATAACAAATGAAACATGTGTTGAGGAAAAAGTAACATTTGGAGAAAAGGCACGAGTAGAACCAGAAACAATTTCACACTTTCTAAGTTTTGTTAAGCAAATCTTGTAGAACAAAATACTTAGAGGCTTGATGTCCAACCTTTTCACAAATTTGACAAAAATGTCTCTCACTAGTTCCTTTCTTAAGAAGAGGTGTATTAGTGGAATTTGATCAGCAATAAAATCTAGATATAGAAGAAGAGTCTTGAGGAGGTTTGGTTGAATGTGCTTTAACAAAGTTTTGAAGAGATCATTGTTCAGGCATGAATTGTGAATTTCTTGGCTTCTGACCAAAATTATATCGAGAAGTAGAGGCAAAATTTCTTTATCTTTGTCTATACCAAACTGTTGAAGAATCATTCTCTAAAAGGTCTCTAACCGAATATGAAAAGAATTAAAGTTTGGCTTAGGTTGTGTCATATTAATAGCAATGACAAAATGATTATAGTTAAAAATATTACTCAAGCTAGCCAAGGCAAACATATCAGTATCTTGATCAAAAATTACATTTCTTAATGCAACCAGATGAGAAATTGTTCTAGCTTTAGCAGTATATTTACTCACTAATAATCTATTTTTTTCAGTGATTGTAATTGACTATGAAGATCAAGAATTCTAAATTGAGCACTAGAAGATAAAAGTTTATTCAAGAGATTGTTGTTGCTCGTATGTAGTGGTCTTATGAGAAATTAAAGAATTCATGTCATTCAATACAAATACGTAAATAAAACTTTTCACCATATTATCAAATTGATTTGAAATTATAAAGCGAGAAATAAGAATATACCTACCAAAATCAAGAAACCAGGTGGTGAGATCATTATTCCATCGATAAATCCATCTAAACCATAAGTAATGATCAGACTCTCCATTTGTTTACGTCAGATGAGATAGTTACGATGATCAAACTTAATTGAAATACTAACATTCATTGGAGGAATCAAAGAAAAGTTATGTGACAATATGATTGTGAAATCAAAGATAATAAGGGATTTTAGTGCAAATTTTGATGAACACCAATCGAAGAATTGATAACTTCACGATAATAAGGTTTTTGTTTGCCATTTTTAGACTCAATTTTGAGAAAGTTAAATCCTAAATTTTATTACTCTGATATCATATAAGAAACACAGATAAGAGAATAAAGAGAAAAGATTGATTGTAATGTAAATTGTATTGAATAATAAAAATATACAATACACTTATTATTTATATAGAGTTTGTAACTTGCTTTAGCTAAGAGTTACAAGATGACATAGAAAGCTAAAATAACTAACATAACAAATTAACGCTAGTTGCATAACAACTTATACATGATATAATAACAATTTACTTAGCACAACCTTATTATGACCACCTTGCTAGTATTAAATTACATGACATGTTCTGTGTAAGGTATTATTTGTAAAAATAGTTTTTGATACTATCTTAGACTATCCAAACATTATGAGATAATTATTTATTAGATATTTTTATCTATTTTGTATTCATTTAATTCAAAAAGAAGAGAAGAAATAATTATAAGAATAGTCAATTGGGAGTGAAAGTTTTGATAAATCTTAAATCTAAGTTTTTGGTTAGGATTGGAGTTCAAATGTGTTAAGAATATTGGTTAAGAGGGAAGGAAAAATGACTAGTGATTGAGAGTTTTTTTATTTTTTTATTTTTTTATAACAAATATGTGAAGTGTCTAAAATATATTTATTATTTATGACGTGATAATCACGTGACATCAACTGATAAATGGAAAATGTATATTATTAAATTGTAAAAAAAAAAGATAAAAAAATTGAAAATAATTTAAAACTTTTACTAACAAAATAGCGATTTGTCCTATTTACATTTTAAGTAGGGTCGTATAATTAGAGAAAATTGAGGGTGCATGAATAGAAAAAAATGGGACTTTAAAGCCCATGTGTTGGTCCATTAAACAGAATACAAAGATCGAGCTGACCGCCAAAAGCTATCTTTAAAACCAGAGCCAAAGTACGTTCCATTGTCATCCTATTCGGGTAGCAAGAAAGTTAGCCGAGTATAGTGATCTATCTGAACTCGGTGAAAAGGAACTCAATCAATCATGGCCATCGATCCAGCGCCTCAAAATCTTCATAATCATCATCAACTACAACATCACCAAGAAGAAGAGGATCCATTTGTTAGGTTCATCGATTACGCTAGGTCAGTTCTCTCTCCTGAAGACGACGAAGATTTTGATCCGAATATAATTGTGGATGAGACCCAACGACCCAGTTGGAATTGGATAGCCTCTCGGGTCCTCAAGACTTGTGCTGCTTATTCAAGTGGAGTTACAGCAGCGATTCTACTCTCCGATCTCTCTCAGGTATATGCATTCGTCGCCAGGAAATTGATTGTGAAGGAAATCGAATTTCAAGGTTTAAGCCTCAAATTTGATTTCATTTAGGAAGATAACACGAAGAGAATCATAAATCTGTCAAATATTGTTATGTAATGAGGTTTTTGATGTGAAATTGTAGGCTTGGAATGAGCAACATAGAGATGGGGCCCATCCGAAAAAGAGACCGGAATTAATTAACCAGTTGAGAAAAAAACACAGGAGAGTGAAGCTTCAAAACACGGTCACAATTGACTCTATTCACGAGAAACACTTCTTGTCCTTGAATAGTGTCTTGGAAGCTGTTATTGTCAATGCTTTTGTCCTCCCAGGTACAATTTTCAATTTTTAAATTTAGGGTTCTTTTTTTTACCTTTTTTAGGTTATATGCTTTGATCATTAAATATAATGTGTTCTTGTTATTATTTCTCTGTAAAACCTGTTTATTTACAATTGGTTTATGGTTTGTTCTTTTTGATAACTTATGTGTCAGGTACTAACATCTTTATGCTTACCTTGGGGGATTATTGGAGTTCTAACACTATTGATCTTTATCTCCATCGCAGGTAAGCAATTGTACTTGGTGGCATATATATTCTATCTTTTCTTTTAAGGGTGGGGTGCCATGCATGTCCCTTAGATTAGTTTATTTGTCATTTAGTACTTTAGATTAAAAATGATATCATTTAATGCTTTAACTGTGAAAAAAATAGCAAATTATGAACAAATTATATTATTTTAATGATTATATTATTAAAATATTATTATTTTATGTGAGTAATTAAAACACGATTCAAATAAAGTGTTTAACAAAGATAAAAAAAGTGAAATTTAATATGAAATTATGGAATAAAAAATTAACAAAATAATATTCAAACAGAAAGTAATTTAAATATATATTTTAATTTTTAATAAAAATTAAAAAATCAATAAAATATTAAAATAAAATAGTGATTGTTTGAGCATGGCTCGCACATGACATGATATATGCATGGGGCTCAGCTTTGGCTGATACGCGTTTCTTTTGCTCTCCTCGAATCAGGTACTTAGTCATTAAGTACCTTATTAGGAAACAAGTTGTTATCATCTGGATTATTAGCCCAGATGGTATCACTTTTCTTCCCTGAGGCTAGCTAAGGACCAGGTATCGGGTTCGAGAGTTAGAAAGAACGAAATAAATGCGTGTCAGTCAAGGTTGGACTCCATGCATATATCCTGATACGTGCGAGTCCTGCTCAAGCAGTGGCAATTAATAATATTAAAATAATATATTTTGTGAATTTTTTTATATTAATTGTCATTTTACCATTGTTTAAAACTCGTGTTTTAATCATATTTAATAACTTGACATAAAAGTAATAATATTTTAATATAAAATTATTAAAATAATATATTTATCTTTAATTGGTTCATTTTTCCATAAGTAAGAAATTAAATGACACAATTTTTAATCTGAAGATTAAAATGAAGAGATTTCTATGACATTTTTCTCTTCTTTTAATAATACAAATGCCTTATGTGTACTGAAATACATTCTTTATAGCGTGTCTTGTCTATCCAGTCTTATTGAATATTAATTGTATTTTTATGTATTTATTTAAAAACATGACATACATGTGTGTGACCAGATATTATGATTTGCTGGATATTCATAATGGTATTTTGAAGAAAGGAAGGGAGATTCTTCTAACTGGATGCTATCTTCGTACTGCTGCTGGCCAACCACGGCTTTTGCCAACAGAGTATTTGGTGGTTTTGTTGGACGAGGTAAGTTTTAATATTAAGATTCTTTCTGCCACTTTGCTTTCAAGTCTGATATGGAAAGTTTAGATAACAATAACAAAAGTTTAAAAACAAGTTCCACGTTTATTGATAGTGTACTCTTCTTTTATTCATATCATATATGGGATTTTTTTGAATTTCATCACATTCATAAATGCAGGATGACGATGATGATGCAATGCTTCTAGGTGCTCAGTTTTGCTCAGATTCATTTTCTTCCATTTCTCTTGATGCTGTTAACCAAGGGGTTTCTTATTCATTGTTTGCAAGGTAGATATAATTACTTGTGCTTTCTCCTCCTCCTCATCCTTTTTCCAAGATACATTTGCACTATTTTCATTTTGCAAAGGTGTTCATCTAAAATGAAGTATCATTATGTGGACACCCCTATATCCATAATTTTCAGAGTTAATCATAAACTTGGGGTTGGATGGGTATGTTTAGGTCTTTTCCAATGCAGAAGTGAGTTCACTTTGTCGAGGAGTTCACTAAATTGCTTTGCTTTGAATGCTTAGGATTGAATCAATTGGGCCATTAGAAGTTCATGGAAAGTTGAGTAGTTTACAGATGAAGCAAATCAGTCTTGTTGACTATGATGGTGTGAAGTTAAAGTTTATATTGTGGGGTGAGCAGGTTCTCCTGGCCAATCTTTTCAGGTAAATATTTGAAATAAACCTTTTTTTGTGTGTGGGTGTGGGGAGGGGGATATCTTTGTCTCAGTGCATGTTTGTTGACAATTTATTATTATCATCATTATATTTTCAGTGTTGGAAGCATGCTTGCTCTGGAGAGACCATATATTGCGAGTTCTCTGGAGAGTACTATTGAAGCAAGTGGTGGACTTTGTCTTGAATATGGTAGTGCAACACAATTATATTTGGTACCTTTCATTCAACACGAGGAAAAAGTAAGTTAAAAATAACTATCGAACGCCTAGAACATTATTGGTATTGAATAAAGGTTGTTAACTTCTAATTTTGTTAGGTAAGTGTTACACTCACACAAAATCCATATCAAGGATCAGGGATGGTAAGTACAATTGATCTCAGTGTGGGTCAGAAAATTTCTCAAGTGTCTTTGCCTCGAGATTCACAGGGATCAATTGACTTCAGTAGCTATCCTTTTCAGGTAACTTTATCTTACATTCTCCTCAATTTATGACATACAAATCTGTCTTTTTAAAGACAAATAGACATAACCAAAGGCACAAAAATGATCAAAAGAAAGAATAGTTCTGCCACAAATGAAGTTAAATTGAGAAGTTGCTTGCATTGTTTCGAACATTTAATAGTATTGCTTAGAGTAATTGTCATTGAGCCCACATAAAATAATGAATCATGCCACTATGTTGAATACGTTAACTTTGACTAAAATCATAGGCCACATGTAGTAGAAAGACCATACAATTGTAGGTACATTATGAAGTCCTTGAGAGTTTAGGGGAGACACAGTAAAGTCCTTGAATATGTGAGGGAGACACAATAAAGTCTTTAAATGTGTAGGGGAGATGCAAAGTCCTTGAGAATGTACAGGAGACATAATAAGAAATAACCCTTATGTGGCAGCAAAAAACTAACAATAGAATTCAAAATTTATAGAGCACAGGTACAAAACATGTGTAGCTAAACAATCCTAATCCACAAAAGTCAATAAACATGAGTGACAAGTATAGGTAGAAACTGAGCACAATGACAAATCTAAACATAAACCATTGATTATGATGAATTATTGAGGTGTCAATAATTGAAGATGTAATCTGAGAACCATTATCAAAGAATATGAAATGACAGGAAATAAGAAAAGGCCGGAACCCAACAATTGAAATAAAGTCCCATGATCCAACTTTTAGAAGAGACACAATAAGAAATAACCCTTATGTGGCAGCAAAAAATTAACAATAGAATTCAAAATTTATAGAGCACAGGTACAAAACATGTGTAGCTAAACAATCCTAATCCACAAAAACCAATAAACATGAGTGACAAGTATAGGTAGAAACTGGGCACAATGACAAATATGAACATAAACCCATTGATTATGATGAATTATTGAGGTGCAAATAACTGAAGATGTAATCTGAGAACCATTATCAAAGAATATGAAATGATAGGAAATAAGAAAAGGTCGAAACTCAACAATTGAAACAAAGTCCCATGATCCAACTTTTAGAAGAGACACAATAAGAAATAACCCTTATGTGGCAGCAAAAAATTAACAATAGAATTCAAAATTTATAGAGCACAGGTACAAAACATGTGTAGCTAAATAATCCTAATCCACAAAAGCCAATAAACATGAGTGACAAGTATAAGTAGAAATTGAGCACAATGACAAATCTGAACATAAACCCATTGATTATGATGAATTATTGAGGTGTCAATAACCGAAGATGTAATCTGAGAACCATTATCAAAGAATATGAAATGACAGGAAATAAGAAAAGGTCGGAACCCAACAATTGAAACAAAGTCCCATGATCCAACTTTTAGAAGAGACACAATAAGAAATAACCCTTATGTGGCAACAAAAAATTAACAATAGAATTCAAAATTTATAGAGCATAGGTACAAAACATGTGTAGCTAAACAATCCTAATCCACAAAAGCCAATAAACATGAGCGACAAGTATAGGTAGAAATTGAGCACAATGACAAATCTGAACATAAATCCATTGATTATGATGAATTATTGAGGTGCCAATAACTGAAGATGTAATCTGAGAACCATTATCAAAGAATATTAAATGACAGGAAATAAGAAAAGGCCGAAACCCAACAATTGAAACAAAGTCCCATGATCCAACTTTCAGAAGAGAGTTTTCCTTTTCTTTTTATAGACAACTGATTACGACTTAAGAGAACATCACTGACTGAGATAGAGAGAAACATATGCTCTTCCAAATTTAGTTTACTGTAGAAACAAACAAATAAAGACTTTAGCTCATGGGTCTTCAGATTTATCCATGTAGCCATGGATTTCTTTGTGGAACCATCCTCAAATTAATGAAATAGTGGTTAAAACATGCTATAGAAAAGAGACTAGCAAGTTTTGCGCGACTCTAGGCTGTAGCTTGGGTCGACTGGCAGTAGCAGCATGGACGGATGGGCAGTGAAAGGAGGTCACTTGAGTGAGTCAGTGACAACATGAACTTGGTGAGGAAGCTGGATACTAGGACATTATCAGGTGTAGTTTCTGTGGCTCATTGAATTGAAAGCATCTAGGGTTTTCTTTTGGGTGGTTTTTTTAATGAGATGACAAATGCTAACGGGAGAGTAAGGATAAGGCTGACGACACAAAAATAGTTTATAATTTCAAAACAAACCCGCTATGATATCATGTTGAGAAAAACAGAGTAGATCAAAACGAGATAATCTAATAGACTTATTGAGATTTCATTTGATATAAATAGTAGACTACATTTATATTTATAGATAAGCTATGAGATAAAACCCTATCAGGATAGTAAAACCCTAATAGACTCCTAGACTTATAAGGAAACAATATATTAATAATTATTCTCCAACACTCTTCTATCTTCTTGATCTCAAATTTTGCATTTCAAAAGTGATACATGTTTGGTGTCAAGCATTCAAGCTTTAGATATAACTAGATTAATTAGTTTATTGGTTCCTTGAACTATTTGTTTAGATTGTGCATGGCTTATTATTATTTTCATTGCCTGTAGGTATCATTCAATTTGCTCTGATATGCTTGAGTTGATTTCCTTGATCTATAATGCTCTAGTTTTAATTCAAGTATGTGTCCTGGTAGTGTTTATCATATGCTTCTTGCAATTTGAATTGACATTGCTCTCTTATGTGAAGTACTACAGTCGTTTGTTATGGACCTTCAAGACAAGATGACTGGCATCAACCTTTATGGTGTTGTCGTTACTAACATTAAAAAAGAAACAAATACCTCTGACGTTATTTTCCTTTTAAGAGTTGAAGATGCAACTGGAGCAATTTGGGCTAAGTTACATTTTGTCAAGTCGTGGTAAGATGAGAATTCAATTCTGAGATGGTTTTTTTGTTTTTGTTTTATACATGTAAGTAACTTCTATAGCATTTTACTCTATGTACCTTTTCTTTTTCTCTCTTTCAGGTCACTAGGAAGGTTAAGCATTGGACACACAGTGTATATATCTGGCCTTACATGCTCTTTGTCAAACCAAAAGTGGTGAGAACTTTGCACCGAGCCATTCAAGATTAGTTCCTTGTATTAGACTATTAGCTAACATTATCATTTGAAATTGTACTTTTATTCTCTTAAGCCGTTCTGCTTAAACAATATCGTTTGAAATTGTGCTATGTATATCTAAAGAAGTTTTTGTGGAAACATATGATCATGTTGTTAATTATTTTAATTGACAGCCTGGAAGCATTATGGTTTGAGAATGATGCTGGAGCTTCTTTTACTAATCTCAGTTGCTTGCCGGCATTGTTAAACTCATCCTGTCTTCAGAAGCTTTCCAGCCTTTCTAGTCTATCAAGCCAGGCTAGTTGTCCACAAGTATGGTTTTCTCATGAAATTTTTATTTTCCTCAAATCATGGTAGTCATTCCCTAACAATTTATGTATATAATATGTACTTTTGGAATATTATATTGACATGTTTTTTTAATTTATTACTGTTTTTTCTTGCCTACTGGGGATTGATGTACTGGAATTGTCTACTTAGCATACATTTTATTTCACTATATTACTTAGGTGAAATGGTAGACATTAACGTACCCACCACTACATGTAAATATAGATATGTCTACTTTGCCAAGAGCTTATTTATGATGATCAACATTTTATCATAGCATTAGAGCCATATGAGAACAGTGAAAATTCTCTTCTTTTCCGAAATTTTCATATTCTTATGCTATAATGGAAGTATGATTTGGGGAATTTATTTTGTAGATAATCTATGTATCTAAAATGAAGCAGGGTTTTGGTTTAGTTTGGTAGGGGATTTTTGAAACATATTTAGCTAGTACAGTGATTACCTCGTGTATGGTACACATCTATTTATATCTTTTCCATATTTTAACAGATAGTTCAGGTTTGGTTGGAAATGGGATATTGTAATGTCAGTACGAGGTTGTCACATGCCATTTGTGGTCATCTTGTTGATAATGCACCTGGAGGGGTTATACAGTGCAGGTTATGTTGTTACAATTGTGATGGCGAAGTTACCCGCACTTTTATTCTGAAAATCACTCTAGCAGATGACAGTGGTAAAATTTCTGCTTGGTGTACTGGTCAAACTGCTACTGAGCTGCTGCAAATATCTCCTGATGAATTCTATGAACTGTTGGAGGTAATTTTTGAACTTCAGAAAACTAATACTACTTTTTCATGTATGGATATAGGTTAGAGCCTTCGAGTTGAAAGAATCTATTTGCATTTGAAAAGTTGGGATCTCATTGACAGAGAAAAAAATTGTGTTCTCTCTATGGAGACCAGTTATAATGTTGAATAGCAAGTTAAATATTACTTCTCTAATGACTTACTATTTTCCAAAACAAATGATTAGCATAATGGTATTTTTGTTGGAAAAAGTACTCCTCTTGTCAAGGTTCCAAAAGGCGAAAATGGGTAATGACACGGTTGTCCCAAATGAGGCAAGGCGTAATCCTCACTTAAAATTGGAAAAACAATGCATAAAATTATTATATAGAGGGAAAATACACTAAAAGTTAAAACACAAATCATAAAATGTAAGAATAATATAAGTATTTTAGATATAAAGTCACAAATCATATAAATAAACGTCTAAAACATAAGTTAAGATTCAAATAGAGTTACAAAATAAGTTTCAAAATGAATCACAAATAACATACAAAACATGATTTATTATGTTGGTCAATGTTAGTTTCTTCCTTTTCATTCCTTGAATTTACTAATTTAAACTCTCACTCATCACTAATCTAATGACTCATTGTTTTCCAAAACAAATGATTAGCATAATATTGTAATTTTTGTTGGAAAAAGTACCCCTATAACTATAATCAAGGATCTAAAAGGCAAAACGAGTACTGAGGCGGTTGCCCCAAAGGAGGCAAGGCATAAACCTCAAGGTGGTGTCAGGCGTAAGCTTCACTCAAAATTGGAAAAAAATACATAAAATTATTATAGAGTAAAAATACACTAAAAGTTAAAAAGACGAATCATAAAAATGTAAGAATAACATAAATATTTTAGATATAAAGTCACAAACCATATAAATAAACGTTTAAAACACAAGTTAAGATTCAAATAGAATTACAAAACAAGTTTCAAAATGAACCCCAAATAACACACAAAACATGTTTTACTATGTTGGTTATTGTTAGTTTCTTTCTCTTCATCCCTTGAGTTTACTAATTCAAACTTTCACTCAACACCCTTGCCACTATTGGTTTTATCATTCATTAAATCATCATCATATCTAATTCCAATGTTTTGTTCATCTTCATCAACATCTTTACTTACCTTTACCTTTATCCCATGTTTGGTTGACTGAAATTGAATGGAATCAGAATTAATTAATTCATTCCAATTTTATGTTTGGTTGGGCTGAAAAGTAGGAATGGAATGGAATAGAATCAATTCCTAAAAGAGAAGGAATCATAATTCATTTTCCTTCCTTAAGGAATCATGATTCCATTCCCATCTCAAATTTTTTTCCCAATTTTATCCCAACCCCAAACCCTAAGCCGAAAACCTAAAACCTTAAATCCCAAATTCTAAAACCCAAAACCCTATTTAGAAAAATAATAATTTTAACTCTTAACCTTAACCCACAAATACAACCCTAAATCCTAAATCCTAAACCCTAAATCCTAAATCCTAAACCCTAAATCCCAAAACCCTAAATCTCAAATCCCAAAACCTTAAATCCCAAATCCCAAATCCCAAATCCCAAAACCCTAAATCTCAAATCCTAAATTCTAAAACCCTATTTAGAAAATAATAATTTTAATCCTAAACTTAACCCACAAATTTAACCTTAAATCCTAAATCTCAAAACTCAAAACCCTAAACCTTAAACCCCAAATCCCAAAACCCAAAATTCTATTTAGAAAAATAATAATTTTAACCCTAAACCTTAACTCACAAATATGACCCCAAAACCCTAAACTCCAAATCCTTAAATCTCAAATTCCAAACCTCAAAACCCTAAACTCTATTTAGAAAAATAATAATTGTAATAATATATTTTATTTTTAAGTAATAATTATTTAAAAAAATAATTATTTTAATAATGTATTTTGTCTGACGAAAAAATAATAATTAAATGATGTTATTTAAACTTTACTAAATATAAGGGTATTAAGGTAATACACAGTGTTTTTCATTCCATTACATTCCAATTGAAAACCAAACACTGTAATATTGATTCCTTCTTAGATTCCAGTGGTCAAATCAAACAAAACTGTTTCTTTTCTATTCCATTCTCATTTTGATTCCAATTCTAATTTCATTTCATGAACCAAACGCCACCTACTTAGTATTTGTTGGTGAATTTTTTCTTTTAGTTCTAAAAGATCCTTCACTTTTTTGGTGTGATGTTTCTTTTTTTTCTTCAATCAAACGCTCATCATTAAGCTCATTTGTATCCCTTAGTTGTAAGTTTTTTAGGTCTCTATCATCAACACACCATTCATCATTTGATGGCACATCATTTACTACCAAAAGATCATCATCTTCCTTGAGTATCTTAAGTTTTGTGTGCTTATGTTTAAGTTTCTTATTATACATGATATAAACCAAAAAATTCGTCCTATATGTGCTTAATTGGTTTTATAAAACGACTCTTTTATTTCTTCTTTTTCTTTTTATTTTACTTTTTTTGTTTAATGGTTATTGGACTTTTATAAAAAAATTTGTGCCTAGCTTAAAAAAACACAATTTGATCTTTTATATTTTCATGAAAAAGGTTTAAGTCTCATAGTGCCTCAAGGTGCATAGCCTCAAATCGTACTCCTCATAGTGAAAGGCATAAGCCTCAAATTATATAGATAAGGAGTTAATTTCAAGGCCTCCATCAACTGCCTCGCCTCAAGGCGCTGTTTTAATGCGTTTTTAGGAACTATGCCTATGGTCCTTAAACTTGTCTTTGGGACATTTTGGTCTCTAAAATTTTCAATTGATACCCATACTTCAAACGTTTAGGACACTATGTTAAAAAAAAAATCCTTAAGCTTATGTCTTTGGGACACTTTAATCTCTAAACTGTACTAAGATAAGGCATTTCAATCCTTAAAATCTGAACTAAAGTATTACTTTTTTTTCCTTATAAATGTAGGATTTAAGTGTACTAATTGAAAATTTAGAAATTAAAGTATTCCAAAAATACTAGTTTAGCGACCTTGGTGTCACCCTATCCACTTTTGTTTTTTTAGCATGGCCTTGTAGATTTAAACTAAGAGGTATCAACATCACTTATACAACATGTTTGTTACACAATACTAATAACTTGGTTGTGTAATTTCTGTATAGTCATGTGTTTGACTGTGAAATCAGATCGTATTTTATAAAATAAAAATTATACGAATATGTATAAATTTTGATCTATTAAGGGTGTAGGAGACACTTATTTGTTTGAATTTTTAATTCTATAATTATGTATCTTAACTTTTATTTTTAAATCTCAAATTAAAATATTTTTTATTTTTAAAATGTAAAAAGAATAAATATTATTGTTGCTATTAAAATAATGCATGAATTGCTTATTTTGTAATTATAAATATTATTATTGGATAAAGTCATCAATGAAAAGTAGTTGTGGAAATAAAAATTTACTTGTTATTAACTAATGATAAGAAGGATGAACAATTATTGACTCTTCTTTTTATTATTTAAAAAAAAAAATTAGATTTCTTAAATAACTAAATCTACAAGTTCCTTAATAATCTTAATTTGTGTTCTCAATTAATTTAGATAGTAAAACAAGAACAAACAAATAGTGTAAAAACATCTCTTTTAACGGTTTCTATAGGTATATCTTTCTCTCTTTTTAGATGTGTCTTTTCCTTTTCTTAAGTTTAGAACTTATATTGTTTATATGTTTGTTTTATTCATATTTTAGAAATAAATATTGTAGTTTTGCAGACAATTTCAAACTTTTCATTTTATTTCAAAGTTTCTTAAAAATATATTTTAATTCTATAATATTCAAAATAAAATTGTAATTACTGATTAGATTACTCTACAAGAAAAATAACTTTCACTTATTTAATTTATTATTTATATTTGACAAAAATAAACTTCTAATATCATTGATAATTTTTTATCAATTGATGAAATTTAGATTTATGAAAAATATTTTAAGATCTGATTATTATATTTTGCTTTAAGTCACAAAAGCACTTGAACTACCCTTCTTCCAAAGTCATTTATAGATGTTGCTTTGTATCTGATTTGACAGAATATGTAAAGCAATATTGTATACCATGTTTCTAAATGCTTTGCGATTATGAGATTAGGTTTTATGTTTCAGGAAGAACAAGTTATGTATCCAACTTCTTTGGAGAAAGAGAGGTTCATGGTTGCATTAGTTTACTGCCAGAGACGGAGTAATGAACTCAGTTATAGTATGATGCCCGAAAATGAGGGAGTTTCATGGGAGATTACTCGTGCACTAAAGTGCCAATGATTTTCTACTGAGATGGAAATTTTTAACGATTGAGTTAAAAGTGTGAAGTTCTGATCATCATCATCAACGAAGTTGATATTGTCCATTTAATGCAGTTCAGTGTTCATCTACACAGCACATGTTACAGAACAAAGAAAACCATACGAAGGTACATTATCCATTTATTTGGATCAAAGTAGGGGTCGTTAGCTAAAACATCAACTTAACCATTGTAAAATGATAGATTCTGCATTCTCATAAATGTCCAAGTATGCTGCATTTGTTGTCGTTTTTGACTACTCTGTAAGATATGTTTGTGCTAGGTTTGTCTAGTAATGTTTCTAGGAGGTTGACTAGATTACATTACGCTTGTGATGTTCAGCTAAAGGTTAGATTTCTATTCACGTTTTCTCATTAGTAACAGATTTCATGTCTTCTAGGGTTTATTTATAAAAAGTTGGTGATTCACCCATCTCAAAGTTTTCTTGAAATCCGTTTTTTGATAACAAGGTTCTAGATATTGAAACCAAAAGAAAGACATTTAGAACGAAAAAATACTAAGGATGTGAGTACTTCGATTTTGAAAGATATATTTTATTCATCTATCTTTTAAGGTATATATTTAAGTTCATATAATGCATTAAAATATATGCTTTAGTCTTTTATCTTTTAAGGTATACATCTAGTATCTTTAAATTCTTTAAAAGTTTCAAATGAGTCCAAATAGTGTTTTTTTTAAAGGATAAATTTAGTATTTTGAAAAAATAGTACTCAAAAAGAAAAAAAAATCAAAATTAATAAAAAGCTTTTTCTCATTTGTACAAACAAGTTTGTACACTAAATCCTTCAAATTTGAACCTTTCCAAGAACGTTGAACAATTAACATCTCACTTATAATGCAACCAAGTGACTAAATATTCAAACAAGTCTCAATTTCATCATTCAAAACTAATTTTGGTGACATGTATATTGGAGTTCTTTTAAACAAACCTCTTGATTTTACCTTTCTCCCCCCGCCCTCTTTCCCATTCAAAATCAACAATTTTAAGCTTTATAGCAACTGTTTTTGAATAATAAACTAAAATGTTATCCGATTTTAAATCACAATGACTAATTTTTGAATAGTACTTAGCCCTCTCAATAACATCCTTACACATTCTCGTGCATGTTTCTCAAACACGTAACCACTTATGCTTTTTTTGAGCAAATTAAAAGGACAACCATCATATGCATATTAAAGAACTAACTCGTAGACAAAAATACCATTTACAAAAGCTAAACCACTACCATAGCAAGTTACAGTTTCAGGGCAATTGTTGAAATATTTAGAATAAACTTTTATTTTTCAAGTGAATATGATAGGTTAATTGTTGTTGTTTTAATGGCAAGTTTGGTAGGTACATTTAGAGCATTGGGTTTTGAGGAGTGGCTAAATAAATAACACCATATGAGCCAATATCTAAAACCTTGAGTTTAAGCCCTGTTGGAATAAGTAGAGAGGTGATAATGATGAGGAATTTTCAGAATTGAATATTGGTAGAGAAGATTGATAGTGTTAATGAAGAGTAGTAGAAGAGAATGAATATGATTCATAGTGAGGAGATGACGTGATATATATATTTCTTTTTAATCCATTGATATTTATGAGGCTACAATAATATAGTTTTTATTATACTTTTGCTTTTCATTATTTATTTACTTCGTTTTCTCATTTTAATTTACACCCACGTGCAATGCTGCAGAAATTTTTGTTATTTACTAGTTTTAATTATGAAACCTAGCTAATTTAACTTGCTAATTTGTGAAAAAAAAACTTGTTAATTCATCTTTGATATATAAATAAATAAACTTAATAACCAATCTTCTTTCATTCGCTTTGCTTGTAGTCATTATATTAATATATAGGGGTATAAACATACGTTTTACATGTAATTTATTAAAATGTTAAAAATTATTATTATTAAATTTTATTTTAATTAAAATTATAATAAAAATTGAATATACATATAATATTTTAAATAACTTTAAAGATAATTATTACTATTTTTAATACTATAATTTTAGTACTTAATTGGTAATGAAATAAGGAATCAAAATAAACTATACAATAATTAAAGGTTTAAGGATAATTGTAATTATCATCGTAAAATATAACAATTTTGTCCAATTTTTTTTATATATATTCTATTATTCATCTAATCCAAATAATTGACAAAAGATTATTTAGTGGGAATCTATTTCGAATCAATTGCATTCAAAACAAAATTACCATTTAAATAATTAAAACTTAAACTGTCTTTTTAAATATGAAATTAAGCCTGGGCCTTTTTTCTTTATGCATTAATAGTAAGAAAATAAAATAATATATTTTATTTTTATCTTTTAAGTTATATATATATATTTGATGTATAATTATATTATAATTAATCTGTATAGTGATAATATATATAATATAGTAGGGTAAAATTGATGATAATATTTTAATAGAATAATTTATATTTTGTTTCATTTTTCTTATTTATCAAAATAGTTTCATTATAAAAATTTATTTAAATCAATATTTATTTTTTAAAAATATTTTTCTTAAATTTTAAAAATAAAAAATAAAATATTTTTAATTTGAAATAAAAGAAAAAGTCAAGACACATGGTTTAGAATTAAAATTTCAAATAAACTAAGTGTTTAGTATAGTTTAGATTCATATTCATTAATGGTACTAAATTTTTACATAATTACATAATTTTTATTCTATAAAATACAGTTTTATTTTACACCCAAACACACGGTTGTAATAAAATTACACAATTAAGAACATTAGTAACGTGTAACAAAAATGCCCTATAATGTCCTGTAATTCATTCAAAAGTATACTTTCGTATTATATCTTTTAAGGTATATATTTACGATCTTTTAATTATTTAAAAGTTTTAATTTATTTTAGATATTTTTTTAAATGATAAATTTAAAATTTTAAAAAATAAAACACAAAAAGTAATAAAAAATTAGATTTGAATTCTAAAAAATTACTATTTTTTTAAAAAATAATGAAGTTTAAAATAATTAAAATTTTGAAAAATAAAAAATGTTGAAAAAAATTAATAACAAAAAAAATCAAATTTTTTCTTTTAACTTTTTAATATTTTTCAAATTTCAAATTTACTCTTAAAAAATATTAATTAAATTTGATTGTAATTTAAAAAAAATAGAAGATCATTGATGTATATTTTAAAAGATAGAATAATAAAATATATGGTTTGATAAGACTATGGATATATACTTTAAAATATAAAATATTAAAATATACTTTGTAAGAATTATAAGATTTGTAAAGAACTTACCTAAAATAAATCAATTAAAAATGTGATAATTGCATAGCTTTCTTTCTCTATTTTAGTTTACAATAAATAAATATATATGAATATAATAGATTAATTAATGATTTTTCTCTCATGTTTCTTTTATTTTTTCTATTTTAAGTAATTTATTATTTATTTAATTTCTAAGATTTTTTATATATTAAAACTTATAATTTATAACAAAAATTTACAATTTTTAAATAAAATTCATAATTAAAATAAAAATATCCTTACATTTTCAAATTAAAAAAATAAGAATGAGCCTTCAAAAACATAGAAGCAGACTACTTTTTTTTAGGATCTCTCTCATAGCACTTGTTCAAAAAGTTCTTCCCAATATCTGACACGTTATTTGAAAATCTTGGTGTTTCATTTGTACGAACAAGCTTGTATGTCAAATCCTCCAAATCCAAACCCTTCTAAAGGCATTAATTGATCAATCAGCATCTCAATCATAATGCAATTAAGTGACCAAATATCAAAATAAGTATAAACTTTACCTTTTAAAACGGACTCTGGTGACATGTATATTAGAATTTCTTTAAACAAACATCTTGATCTTACTTTTTCTCCTTTCCATGGTAATTTAGCCAATTCAAAATCAACAATTTTAAGATTTATTGCACCGTTTTAGAATAATAATATTCTCTAACTTTAAATCACAATGAATAATTTTTGCCGCATGAAGACTACGAAGACCTCTCAATATCATCCTTACACACTCAGCAGCATACTTCTCTAACAAGTAAACACCTTTCTTTTTCTTGATCAAATCAGAAAGACAACATACGGATGCATATTTAAGAACTAATTCGTAGATGAAAATACCCTTTTGAAAAGCTAAACTTTCATCATAACAAGTTACAATTTAAGGGCAATTGTTGTAATACTTTATAATGAACTTTTCTTTTTCAAGAGAATATGAGAGGTTTGTTGTTGTAGTTTTAATGGCCAATGTTGGTAGGTACGTTCAAAGTATTGGGTTTTAGGAGTGACTAAATAAACAACATCATATGAGCCACTGTCTAAAACTTTGAGATTAAGCCGTGATGAAATAAGTAGAAAGGGTGATAGTGATGAAGAATTTTGAGAATTGAATATTGGTATAGAAAATTGGTTGTGTGGATGAAGAATAGTTGACATTTTCATGAGACTTAGAGAAGAGAACGAATGAATATGTGAGGTATATATATATATATGTGTGTTTGGTGTATTATTCGTGTAATTCAAATATTTGAGAATGAGAATCATTTATATATAAAAATAAATTAATCTAAAAACCATTTTTTTAAGGCCCAAAAAATGATATTTGTCTTTGAAAAATCATGACATTAGATGGCAAATAATTTACACGTGGAATTTTGTTACTTCTTTGAAAATTTTATTTTAAACAAACACTTGTTCTCTTGCCATTGGCTAGCACAAAAAATGTGTAAACATTTTTTTTTTTGTAGTAAACTATGATCAGAATCTTTGCCTTAAAATATAAGAGGAGTAAGTTAATGCTAAATCATTAAATGATTTACAATTGTGTAAACTTTGAGTTTATTTTATTTTATGGAAAGTTATTCATTATTTTTAAGTAGGTAAAGTGTTACTTCTACTTATTACATTACTTTTTTTTAACCATCTATTTTTGATATTTATATTTTTTAATAAAAAAATTATTTTTACAGTCAAATTTCATTCATTTAAAATATTATATCATCGAGTTTCTAAAACAATAAATAATTTATATTTATTTCATTATCAAATATCATTATTATGAAAAAAAAGGATGAGATGTGTGTGAAGTAGAATAAGACAATGCAAAAATTGCTTCACCAACTTTAGCTGAAGTTATGGAAAATCAAAAGAAGGCGAAGCAAACAAGTCATGGAGAATTAAAAGAAGACAATGCAAAAATTGTTTCACCAACCTTAGTTCAAGTTGTGGAGAACTAAAAAAAATTAATCGGTTAAGTTTCTTTGTTTTTGTTTATGAGATTTTGTTAGTGTTTTTGACAGTAAAAAAAATACTTTAAGATCGAACATTCAAAATTTGTTATAAACACTTTCGAGGTTTAAAAATTATATTTTGTGTTTGTTGAAAAAAATATATTATATTATTTTTTTTTGAAATTTTTTCTGTTTTAAATAATTTTAAATAAAATTACAACCAACTAAATCTTTTATTAAAGGGATTCAGTTTAAAAATAAGCCTCATGTCTTGATAAATACCATAGGAAAAAAAATCAAAAGTACCCCTAAGGTTTAAGGAATCTTCAAAAATACCCTTTAGGTTTTAAAAAAAATGGAAGAGGAAAAAATAAACCAAGAAATATTAGATATAGAAACATAAGACATTTGAGGATGTTTTTCACAGGAAATGGTAATAAGTAAAAACAAATTTAAAGAAATTCAAAAAATAAAATTAAATCTTAAAGAAGGAGATGGATTTAAAGACCCATCATTTTTATTAAGAAAAATATTTCCTAGAAAAAATATAATCTATTATGGTATAAGTAATAAGGAAATGAGTATTAAAATTACAGATGTAAAATGAAGATATAATATACCATTAATTGATAAAGAAACCATATTAAACAAATTATCAAAAATTTCTCGAAAGGATAAAGAAATAATTTGATACATCCATTTAGGAGGAATCCAAATATTAATAAAAGCTCATTTTAGAGAAGGAATAGATACACCAATAAAAATAGCTTTATTAGACAATAGAATAGTAAATAGACAAGATGCTTTATTAGGAATGATCTATAGAAATTTAGGATACCAAAAATTAAAGTTTACAACATATCCTAGATTTGCTATAAATATACAAGATAAAAATCTAAACCAAGTATTAAGTCTAGCTTATGAATTTGAAAGAAGAGATTTAATGAAAGAAGGAAATTATCCATTTTCAATACATTATCTAGTGTCATATTTTTTAACAAATAGTCATAATAGTTCAATATATTGACAAAATGAATTTATAGAAATAGATAAAACTTTTAAAGAATTTGGACAAATAATAAAACCGGAAATACTAACAGACTTTGAAATACCAGAAGAATGAAAATTAGATATTAAAGAAAAACCCTTAATAACATGAAAAAATAATAATAACATACCAAGATTTACTTTTATAGACCATGAAGAAGAAACTTCAAATCAACAAGAAGTTAAAAAACTAGAAAATGAAGTTAAAACAATGAAAGCATTAGTTCATGATTGCATATTAGGGAAAAATCATGTTTAAAGATAAAATAAAAAATATGCATTTAGAAATAAATAGAAGCCTAGTAGGTGTGACAAAAAATCAAGCAATACTATTTGAAACTATACAATTATTAACAGAGGAAATGGATCTAGTCCAGGAATCAAACACAAAATATTTACAAGAAATAATAGATATACAAAGAGAACTATTAAAGGAAATAAAGGAGTATGGTTATAATAAACTACAACAAAAAATGCATAAAGAATTTTCAAAATTAAGAAAAGATGTATACAATCTAAAAATAGATCATAAATATGATCCCTTAGAAGGATTAAAAGAAGAACCACCAAGGAAATCAGATTCTTTGATTCCTAAAAATGAGAAAAGAAAAAATGAGGAACAATCTAAGAATAAAGAAATAATTTCAAATTAATGGAATATAGAAAGAAATTAGAAAAAGAATTTATGAACCCTGAGAATAGGGATATAGAAACATTGGTCAAATTATTGACATTAACCAATGAAGAAATAGAAGAACATTATATTGGAAAACTTTGTACTAACAAAAAAGAAAATGATATGACAATAATCAGTGAAATTGATTCAGAACCAGAAAACATGACCACAAAAGATCATATGAAACCAATTTCATTACCAGTTCCTTACCAAGAAGAAACATCTGACCCACATAGGGAGGAAAGAAGTAGACAAAGATCAGAACAACCTGATACTACATATAGAAGAAGACAACCACCTAAAATGGAGGAAGGGTTGCATTGGGGAACTAGAGGTAGTATTCCACCAGAGTTCAAACTCCATGATAATTATAAATCTAAACTTCTAAATTTAGATTGTATAAGAGATAGGAAAAAAACTTTAGATGAATGGTCTAGTGGGATGAGCGTTCTCATACAAACTTCTCCAACTACCCAAACAAATCCTTCAACTTGTAGAGTGCTTATAACACATAAAATGACAGGAAATGTAAAAGTTTGGTTTTCAAACTTAACAGATCAACAACATTTATTAATGCAAGGAAATGCTTCCACGGGAAGAGAATACTTAGATACAGTAATAAATGAAATATACAAAGAATTTATTGGGGAAGATAAAGGAAGGACTATCACTGAATCCAGTGAAAATGAAATCAATGAAGCTAAATGACATCTAACAAATATGAAAATTTGTAACATATGTTATATAAATTCTTTTATTTGTGATTATGAAATGTATTACCATAAATTACCACCCTCTATACAAACAATCTATAAAAAAATGTTTTTTCAAAAATTACCTGGAACATTATATAAAACTTTAACTGAAAATTGGGAACAAAGGAATAGAGAAACTATACCAGATACTCTAAGAGGAAGAATAAAAAGTCTTAGAGATTGGATCATTATAAAATTCCAAGAAAGAAAAGAATATAAACAAATAAGAGGAAATGATAAAATATGTTGTGATACAAGAGATTTTAGAATATCAGGAAAATATGTATGCAATATAAAATCTTATAAACAAAAATAAAAAAAATATAAAGTTAGAAAACAAATTTCCAAAAATATAAAAAGAGATTCAATAAACAAAACTACAAGAAAAGATATTTTAGAAGAAAGGTTTATAAACCTTCTGAAAAAAGGAATTATTGCCCTTGAGGAAAGAAAAAATGCAGATGTTGGATCTGTAATGAGGAAGGACATTATGCAAATGAATGTCCAAGCAGACTTCAACATAAAAAATAATTTAAAAAGGAATTTCCACAGAAAGCAAAAATCTTAGAAGAAGCCTTCAAAATGGAATTAGAACCAATTGAGGAATCTGATATAGATGATACTTACAGTATTTATCTATTAGAAGAAACTAAAAAAAAATAACTGACTCAGAATATGAACATTCAGATCATGAATATCCTTCATCAGAAAATGAATGATTTGTATAGTATTACAAATCCAAATAGTACTTACATTAAAGTAGGACTAAAATTTAAAGGTTATAACACTTATCATTTACATGCATATATAGATACAGGAGCTAGTATGTATGTAGCCAGTAGATATGTATTTTCGGAAGACAACTAGAAACAAGCACCTAAATATTTGATTGTAAGAATTGCTAATAATACCACAATAAAACTCAATCAAGTATTAAAAGATACTGATATAATAATAGGAGGAGAAAACTTTCATATTCCTACTATATATCAACAAGAAACAAGTGTAGACTTGTTAATAGGAAATAATTTCTTAAATTTATATCAACCTTTCACACAACATTCTGACAAAATAAGTCTTACAACTTTAGAAGGAGATACAATATATGTCTCTAAAGTAAGAAAAACTCTAACTGTCTCAAACCCAACTTTTATGCAACAACATAAAAAACGAAAACGTGGTGAGATAGAAGACCAACAAAAACAAAAACCTTGTCTAGAAAATATTTCATTAGACATAGAAGAAAAACAAAACTCTTTTCTCAATGAGATACAGGAAGACAAAGCCTTAACATGGATTAGAAGACTATTAAAAATAGTCAGTTCAGAAAATCCTTTGGATTCAAAAATAAATAAATCTAAAACAATAGTCAATATAAAATTAAGAGATCCTAACAAAGTCATAAGAGTAAAACCAATGATTTATACTCCATAAGACAGGATTGAATTTGGAAAACAAATTGAAGAACTTTTGGAATTAAAAGTCATAATACCAAGTAATTCACCTCACTCTAGTCCAACATTTTTAGTTGAAAAAAAAGTTGAGAAAAGAAGAGGAAAAAAGATAATGGTAATAAACTTCAAAGCATTAACTAAAGAGACCATTGATGATGGATACTTCATTCCAAAAAAGGAAGAACTGCTATCATTAATAAAAGGAAAGAAATACTTCTCAAGTTTCGATTACAAAAGTAGATTTTGGCAAATAAGATTGGATGAAGAATCCCAAAAATTAACAGCATTCAGTTGCCCTCAAGGAAAATTCCATTGGATGGTAATACCATTTGGATTAAAACAAGCTCCAGGTATTTTTCAAAGATATATGGATAATATTTTTAAGAAATTACAAGATATTTGTTGTGTTTACATAGATGATATTTTGGTTTTCAGTAATAAATTAAATAAACATTATTTAGATATTATCAATATATTACAAGAATGTAGAAAAGAAGGCATTGTACTCTCTGAAAAGAAAGCAGTACTTGCTCAACAAAAAATCAAATACTTAGGATTGGAGATTGAAGATGAAAAACATAATCTACAACCCCATATACTAAATAATATTCAAGGTTTTCCTAGTGAATTAAAAGATAAAAACCAATTACAAAGATTTTTAGGATGTTTAACATATGTAGAAGCCTATATCAAGAAACTTGTAGAAATGAGAAAACCATTACAAGCAAAATTGAAAAAGATCATGTCTGGAAATGGACAGAAGAAGATACTCTATATATGGATAGAGTAAAAACAAAAGTAAAAAATTTACCAACTTTATACCATCCAGGACCAGATGATAAAATGATAATTGAAACAGATGCTTCACAAGAATATTGAGGAGCAATCCTTAAAGCAAGAGTAGATGACAAAGATGTATATCTTTGCAGATACACATCAGGGTCTTTCCAAGGGCCAGAATTAAATTATCATAGTAATGAAAAAGAATACTTAGCT
Organism: Hippophae gyantsensis; assembly: GCA_030763125.1. NCBI lineage: Eukaryota > Viridiplantae > Streptophyta > Magnoliopsida > Rosales > Elaeagnaceae > Hippophae > Hippophae gyantsensis. The sequence goes on from CM061030.1 coordinate 16,716,810, forward strand.
GTTAAAAAAACTATTAAGAAATTTGCAATATATGTCATAAGTTCTAGATTCATTATTAGAACAGATAACAAGAATTTTGGTTATTTTTTAAGAACTAATATTGCAGGAGATTATAAACAAGGAAGACTAATTAGATGGCAACAATGGTTCAACCATTACAATTTTGATGTTGAACATCTTCCAGGACATAAAAATAGCTTAACTGATGCTCTTACCAGAGAATTAACACCTCTAACTATTTTTATGATTGCAGGAATGGAACATCTTGATATTAAGATCAAGATAAAAGGAAAGGAGATAAAAATCCTACAGGAACAACTCGAGTTGCTATATCTCGAGAAATCTCTTACGGAGATAGGAATAAAACATGAAGAACTTAATTGTTCAAAACAACCTCTAGAGAGCGGAACCTCAAATGAGGAATCTCTGTTAAAAAAGGAAGAACCTAACAGTTCACAAAAAACTTCTAAACCCAATTGGGCAGATGAAGCAAAAAAAAGTTTATATGGTCTATAATGGCCCAAAACCAGGAATTTATAACAACTGGGCAGAAGTTAGCAAATCTATTCTAGGAATTAGTGGAGTAACTCGTAGAGCCTTCACCAACAGAATAGAAGCTGAAGGTAGTTATGCCAACTACAAAACACCAAAACTAATAACTCTAGAGGAGATAGTAAGAAATTATTCTGTAGTACTACAACAACAACCAACAGCTCCAAGCAGATTGACAAATCTTGGAAAAATAGCAAGGCCTCCAATGCTATTTAGAGAAACATCTCCACCAGAGACATCAAAAATAACAAAACATTCAGTACTATTCAGGGAGATATCTCCTAAAACTACTCTAGTCATTGAAGATAAAAAAGACCAATACAAAAACCTCAACAAACTACAATGGTTAAGTCTCTATAATTTAGCGAGAAAATCTACCCAAGAACATATTGAAGATATGAAATTCTATACTACAGACAAGGAATTTCCTACATGTAGTAAATTCAACATATTGGAAGGAGTTGATCCAATTTTTATGTATAAAACATTTCATGCAAGATTAATAGAAAATATATATCCAGGAATTAATTTAAGTGAATTAAACTATTTCCCAGAAAATTTTAAAAGAGCAATTAAGAATTTCAGAAGAAAAATTAAAGTAGGTGATAAACTTGTTTATCTTAGATTTTTTAGTTCATTAATGGACTGAAATGAGGAAGGAAGTATTAGTTCCTACCACTTCATCAAGATAGGGATTTCCAACACAAACAGAGAGGTTCTCAAACCAAGGGTACTTCTAGAAAAGGAATTCAACACAGAAGAACTTTGTATATTAAGAGGACAAATGCTAAGCCAAATTTACTATGAACTCAGAAAGATCGAAAATTCTACTGAGATTAAAGTAAATTATTCAACTAGTAAAGTTATTATCATTTCTCACAGCAGCATGTCTCTGTCAGAAGAAGATGGTGAAAAAATCACCAAATATGAAACCAATTTTAATTGCAACAACTTAGAGATTGGTCAAGAAACCAGGAAAGTATTTTGCTTCTATGCCAGAAAAGCCACCAAAGACTATAAATGCATTCTCTACATCAAAGATCGAGAAGATGAGTCATCATTAACGTCATCAAAGGAACAGTCGGTAGAAAATGACAAAGAAAAATAAGAAAAGTAGATGTCGGTAGAAGACTACAAAAGAAATAAAGATGTAGATCCCATATCTTAGTCGGTAGCATATGTCAAGGAAAAAAGTAATGATTATCCTTTAAAAAAGGGAAAACATATGAATTATTAAAGTAAGGGTAAAATAATAAATTTAGTCTTATAAACAGGGATCCCTTATTCTATAAAAGGAACCCTTATTATCATTTCAGAAGAACACGAACAGATAGAAATCCATAGCTCTCTACTCTGAAACATTCAAGTATAGAAAAACCTTTTTATCTAAAAATCTAGAAACCAATAATGAAATACCCAGTAACTATGAGCGGCTAAGTACCCCTTTCAAGGTTCTTAGTTGACCTTAAGTTGTAATAATTATTATATTTTGAATAAAATAGAGTTATATTACTCTTTTCCAGTAAGTCAACTATTGGACACCATTCATGTACGGATGCAGAAAGCTCACCATTATCAGGAAGGTGTTGAGGTGTGAGCGAAGCTGAGACATAATAGGTGTAACAAAAGAAAACGAACAGAAGGGAAGATCGTAGTGGACCCATTAAATTTAGGTATGATGATTATAGATTTAAGCTAATTAAGGATTTTGAATGTTGAAATATTCACTTACAACAAGGTATAATATCTTTAAAAAAGGAAAATAGAATTTATTTTTAGAAATAAACAACTAAAATAATACTCTATGAATATCGAATCATTAGTACATAAATTAGAATTATTAGATTTAACAAATGAAAGAGTAATTTTTAATTTTAAAAGACAATTAATAGAGTCAGGATTAGAGTTAAGTAACCAACATAATGAAAACATAGCATATTATGCAATTGTAATGAATACAGAAGAAAATTAGATTTATACAGTAAAATAATAAGTTTTTTAAATAATTTATTACCGTCAATAAATACACAAAGACCTTCAATTAGGTCAATTTTAACTCCAGATTAAGATTATATCGATCCGTAGAAAAATACAAATTGATATCAGAACCAAAGAATAGTAATTTAAATAGTAATAAATAGAGGATTAACACAATTAAAACACAAAGACATTTGTGACATTTTATAAATTCCAAGAACATAATTGAAGATACAGTAAACCTCAAGTGCAATTTAGAAAATGATCCAAATACCATATCTTAAAACATTTAAATAATAGGCCGTAGGAGATTCGAATAAGAGAACTCCGTGAAAATTATCAAGTATTTATTAAATGTATTATAAAAACAGATGATAAAACTTATATTAAACAATACATGCTTAAATTATTGAAATAATATATTTTTAATTAATTAATTAATTTTGTTTAAATTCACACCATTCATTTGAAAACTTTAAATATAATCATATTTTCATATAAAATAAACAAGTGTTTATATGATAATATAATTAAGACAAAAGTTCATATGAATTTATCATTGTGTATACATTTGAAAAATGTAATTTTATATTTTTATAACATATAAATACTTAATATAATTGAATCACATGTATTATTATGTAATAATAGTAATTATCAATTATATATTTTGACAACTTTTCATAATAAGAGACTTCATTATCTTCGTCACCAAGATCATCTTTTAAGTCTTCTATTAATTTTTCCATAAAGATTGAAATCAAAATTGGATAACATAAGTTTATGCAAAAAGATACTTTTTTTATATCAATTGAGATATAAACAAGGCATTGCCGATGATATAAGAGAAAATTTAGAACAAATTATTATAAAATCTGATCAATAAAAACCTCAGATGCACGCTTTCAAAGTTGAGGCTAAATAAATATGTAACACAGGAGAAAAACAAAAATGCAGGAAAAAGAGAGAAATTTCTCTTGTTAAGGTTCATTCTATCACCCACCCTTTAAATTTTCTAGTTTTTTTTATATTTTTACTTTTACCTAATTTTTCTATACATTTTTTAACTTTGATTTTTTAATAATATTTTATGAGTGAATATAAATATTTTTTCATATTTTCTTAAATTTTTTAAAAATATATATCATGATTTAATTAAGAATTAATTAAGAATGATTGTTAATCAAATTTATTAGTTTAATTTAATTATATTATTATTATTTTATCGGTGAATATTTTAAATTTCATAAACTTTTTTTACTATAAGTATTCTTAGTTTGTTCTTTGTAAATTATTTTTTAATGAACATTTAATATGAAATACTATGAAATGAACATTATTTCAATTTTATCATACAAACCCCTAATTTCATCTTCTTTATTTATTCTTTAATTCTTTGCTTCCATTTTTAAAACCATCATATGTAATAAATATTTTTAATTGATTAATATCTACTGTTTCACTTTTTGTGGGATAATTTATGAGTCATAAGAAATGAACATTCTAACATATTCTTACATAAATAATACATATGTTTTTATGACATTAAGTATTTAACTTGTGTTTTCTTGTCTTTTTTATTTAGCCTTAATTTTAAAAGTATGTATTTGAAGATTTTTTTGATTATATTTTAAAATATTTTATAACAATTTATTCTAATTTTTTTTATATATTATTACAATATATTTATTTGATCTCGAAAATTTAATTTCAATTTTTTTAAAAATAGAAATCATAAATATATCCTATAATTTTAATTATTTAAAAACTGATACTATAGTCATGTTTTATTAACTCGTTTATTTATGAACTAGATATCTTATCAATTTTCTATATTTTACACTAAATAACAAAAAAATATTATCAATTTATTTTTTTCCTTACTTTTCTTTTCCCCCATTTTTCCCTCACTCTTCTCTTTTATTTTCCCAGCGAACCTCTCGTGCGTTTCCCAGGCCGTCAACCCTTCAGCTGCCTCATCCATGGCCTCCAGCTCCCCAGCTCCTCGGATCCCTCATCCCCTCCAGCGAGGGCGAGGGCGAGAGCGAGCGCGACAGATTTAGGTTTTGTAAAAATCTTTCCTTTGACTTCACTTCCTCTAGTTTTTCTACCTTTTCGGTTCGATACATATTCTTATTTTGGTTTTTATCTATTTGATTTGTTGGTACTTAGTTGGAAATGGAATTAGAGTAGACGCTAATGGTTTATTTATCTATTTGCGAAATGATTGATTGGTTTCTTAGGCTAGTGTAAGTGGAACTACTGCTATAATATAGAGTTCAAAGTACATAGCTGAGAGGAATTTGGAGACGTTCATCAAATTCCAAAGGAGGGTTCTGATATTCGACAGAGTGTTAAAAAAGAGGAGGAATCGATGACGAAATTATTCTTTGAGTCTTTCTTGTGAAGTCTTCCTGTTGAAATTCGATTTCTATCTAATATATTCTCTGGTCTTGTTCTGTTGTTCACCCACTATGGACTTTATTTCATGGATTCTTTAAGCAATTGAGCACAATAGTTGGAGCTTTTTAGGTCTCTATTTAATCTCATTTTCTTTCACGGAGTTTGAAGAAGCTTCTTAGCTACCTTCTAAAGAGATCAAGCGTCAATTTTGATTTGTATGGGTTATTAGTTCCACTTTTATTTTAGTTTTGTTTCAAGCTCCGAGAAGCCCATATTTAGACGTGGGTTGTTTAATTCAATTTGCTAGCTTTTACTAGCCACTTTCTTCTTTCTGAGTTAGTTTTTTGGCGTTATGCTTCCATGGATGGTACAAAGCACAACCCCCACATATCATATAATTCAATTTGAGAGACAGGAATTTGATGAGCTTAAGGGCTTATGTTCGTGAACAAGATAGATTTTCTTTGGTTTATGATTATATGACATGTGGGAGTCTTGAAGATGCTATGAATAAAGTTAAGGAAAATCAATTGTAGCTTGGTTGGGAATATTGACTTCGAATTGCATTTGGGGTGATTAAGGGAATTCAATATCTTCATTCCTTTGTTCCTCGGGTTCTGCATTACAACTTAAAGCCTACAAATGTCATGTTGGATGCAGAGTGTGAACTCAAATTGGCTGATTGTGGGTTGGTTAAGCTTATGCCCAATTTTGATTGGGCTCAATCTGGTTATAGTGCTCTGGAGTGTTTCCAAAATGGAAGGTATGTTCAACCTACTTTAATCTGATTTTAGTTCAGTTCAATTTAATAGTGGAAGCTATAAGGCAACTTGAACCAAAACTGTGTCTGTGATTTAAGACTTAGTGGAACATGATTGGAAGACTTCTTACAGATGATGGTGCACCTAATAAAGCTGTTCAACAAAAGTCGTTGTCTTTGTTAACATGTTTTAGTTTTACAGTAGAACTTTGCCTTTCCTAATAATCGTTCTCTAAATAATTAAAATTAGTATTCAGACCAAAGCAATGGATAACGATCTAGCTAAGCAATAGTTTTTGGCTAATTGGCAAATTATTTGAAGGATAGAAAGCAAAAGGTACAATAAAGGCTTTATATTTATGCAAATCAAGTAGTACTGTGAAAAAGCAAAAGAGGCAATAATGTCTAGATAAAGTGAATGTAAACATTTAGGTATGATAGCATTTTAATTTTTAAATTAATGAAAGATAAACTTATATATATTATATATTATATATATATATATACAAAAGTTACAATTTATTGATTTTTATACAGCATCTCACTATCATTAATACATGTCTGCACCTTACTTTGTACTCAACTATGCGCTACATCAATAGGTGCAATCCATAGCATAAGTAATCTCAATATTTTTAAAACTTATTTTTTAAGTTTTTTCTTTTTTTTAGATAGAATAATCTGATTATTAGGAAAGGCAAATTCCAATTACTTATTAATTTGATAATATTATCTTTAGTTGGGAAATAATATTATTGATGATGAATATACATTGACTTTTATATGATGGCAGATTATTCAAGACACTTATCAGGATTCATAGAAACTTATTAATAATAGTTGAAGAAGTACATTTATAAATGATTATAATAGTAAAATGTACTTTTGTAATATTAAGAATATTATTCCAAGTCGTTGTAAATATTAGAATTAGTTAATTAGGTTTTATTATGTTTTAGTGTATAAACTCTCAAATATAATTGTACTTTTAATTTTAATATAATATAATTTTTAATATTATAATTAATAATTGTATTTTTATTTAAATTTATAATCATAAGGTATGTCTATAGCCTCGATTATGTAAAAAATACCGAAGTTATACCTATGACTTCGGTTATTGAAAAATTGAGGCCATAGGCATACCCTATGGTCTCAGTTATGTAAAAAAACCAAGACCATAGGTAACAGTTTATGATTTTTCTCACTTAGACTTTAGTTCTTATAATCGTGGCCATAAACGTACAGTTACGGTTAAAAATTAAGATCATATGTATTTTTTGTAGTAGTGATATCATCCGCAATGCCTTTTTTTATATCTCAATTGATATCAAAAAGATATCTTTTACATAAACTTATGCTTTTTTAGTCAATTATTGGATTTTGATTTCAACCTTTACGGAAGAGTTGATGGAAGATTTAGAAGATGATCTTGATGATGAAGATAATGAAGCTTGCTATTATGAAAATTTGTCAAAATTTAATACTCACCACTTTAGTACCAATCATAATGAGGAAGATGAACATACTAAAGAAATATGCTATCCATAAATAATTGGTAGAATGTGAGATTTTCTGTTTTTTTCAACTATAAGTATAATTAGATATTTTTGTTTAATATTTTTTTGGAGAATAATGGTATCACTTGATTCAACCAAGTACTAAAACAAAGAAGAATGTAAAGTGAACAAAGAAGTCTAAAAGTATTTTCTTATAGATAATGTAATACAATCTAGGGTTAGTTTTAACTTTTTAATTGTAATTTTGATGTACCTAAAAAACTATACTTTGTATGCATTGTACTTTTAGTTTAGGAAGAAGGGTATTAGTGGTCATGCAACTTTAGGTCAATGAGTGCATTAATCTTATAGTTTTTCAAGTGGAGTATTTTTGTTCTATAATTTTAAATAGTGTATATTTTAGTCCTAAAAATAGTACATATAAGTTCTATAACATTAGACTTCTAGGATTAAAGTATACATTTTTTCAAAACTATATGACTAAAGTGTTTTAATTGAAAATAATAATACTAAAAAACTTATTTTGTAAAAATTATGTGACATATCGTATCACTTACCCTTTACTTAAATGAAATATTTCAATTTTATTATTAAAAAAAGAGAATCAAGGTGTGAGATGCCAAATAAAATTTTAAAGTTATCTTAATTTATATAAAAAAAGTGTAAGAAGTGAGTAAAAGATAATGTCTAATATTATCATAAGGTTATATGTAAGACTTTTTTTTCGAGATAATGGATGGTTTAGAAGTGAAAATCCGTAGAGTTAAAGTTGAAAGATAAATTATATAATAATATGGAAAAAATTACGTAAAGCATATAATCTAAAAAAAATTCACTATTATTTTATATTAAATATTATTAAATTAAAATATGATACGTGATTATTTATATTTTTTTAAAAAATAAATTTTGTTTGATATTATTGAAAGATAATTTTATTGGTATAAATTTTTTTAATTAAATTATATCTATTATTATAATTTTTAAATATGTAATACATTAAAGTGTATTGGTCATAAAATTTAACTAAATTCATAAATAAGTTTTTAAAATTTTAAAATGATAATTAAAATTTTAAATTCACATGTAAATATCAAAAAATTTAAATTATATAATTTAGTTCTAAGTTTTTAAAATTTGTATATTTTTTATTATTAAAAATAAATTAAAAATTCATAACATATTTTATTATTAAAAAATATATTTATGAATTAAAAATTTATAAAGTTTTATAATTAAATTATATATTAAAAAAATTATATATATATATATCAAAACCAAAAAAAATGGATAAGCTCCCCCACACATCCCAAGAAACCGCCCCACGCAATCATATGCCCTCTATAAAGAACAATCACAGATTACGCATATGTACCCGAACCGATCTGAGCTCATAACATCGACGTAGCGTTTGCCGGAAATGGGGGAGAACTCGCCGGAGAACCTGATCCTCGTGAACCGAGAGCCGGATGGAATAGCATTCGTGACGATTAATCGCCCCAAATCTCTGAACTCCTTAACGAAGCCAATGATGACGGATTTGGCTAATTCATTTAAGGCCTTGGATCGAGACGACTCGGTAAAGGTTATCATTCTTTTCGGGTCGGGTCGGGCTTTTTGTTCCGGCGTAGACCTTACAGCTGCTGAAGATGTTTTCAAAGGGAACGTGAAGGACTTGGAGAACGATCCAGTGGCACAAATGGAGCGGTGTAGAAAACCCATTATTGGAGCCATAAATGGGTTCGCTGTGACTGCTGGGTTCGAAATCGCACTTGCTTGTGATATTTTGGTTGCTGCAAAGGGAGCTAAGTTCATGGATACTCATGCTAGGTTTGTGTTTGGAGCTACTGATTTTTCGTTTCTAATTTTAATTCCATACGGTTATGACTTGTGAAGTAGGAATATGATTCGAGTTTAGTTAGTGTAATCACTTTCGATTCTATAGGTGGGGAAATTAGGAATTTCAGTGGATCAAAAATTGCTTTGACTGACTTTGATTCATTGGTTATTTTCATCTCCCTTCAGCATGTTAATTCTGTTATTGCATTAGATAATTCTAAATAAATCGGTCGTTCAATATTGATTCGAATCTTCACAATATCAATAGGTTGGATTCTATCCCGATCCTCTGGTTGCTTTTGCTTGCTTTTTAAATCTTAAAAATGTTTACTTTTCCATCCATTGCTTATGGTGAATTTAAGTAAGTAGCACTATTTTACACGTTAGATTAACAGGTGACGATTAGACAAATAAGAAACTTGCCAAGCTGAGGATCAAGTCCCTCTATCTTTTCATTTATAAGATTGTTGAAGCCACAATATTTATATCAATAATATTTAGCTCAAGTGTACTTTTCTTGTATCTTAGTTAATGAAAACTAGAACATACATCCATCTTTTATTTTCAAAAGAAAAATCCTTAGGCTAATGTGAGCTCAATTACCCTGTCCAAAGCAACCTAAAATTGATTGAAGGGGAGCAAGCAAACTGTCCTTAATCTGAGTTAAGAAGCTACATTCCAATAGCTTCTTAGTGCAGAATAAAAGAACATTTGCCACAAGTATGGCACAGAGCCTATGAATTTACATCCTATAATCAAAACAGAAACACCACCAAAGCACATAGCCTAAATACACACCAAAAAGACCTAACAAACCACCAGAACAGCTATCAACCCACACAAAAGTTTAATCACCCAAAAAAAATAAAAAACATTAACACAAAACAACAGCAAGACAAACCAAAAATGCGGATTCACTGGAGTATTTCTCTGGTGTTTGTGTCACCGTCACTTGTAGTAAGCAGAGGAGTGTCCTTTATGTTCTTAAGAGGGGAAATATCTTCATGTTCACGTATCATATGCTTATCACCATAGCCAGATCCTCCAATCTTCAGCTCCTTAGGCAAAAAATCATCTTCATTTTCAGAACCACCAGTCCCCTGCCTCATACCTCTGGAAGGACCTCCAATTACAATACCAGCCCTTCCAACCTTTGAGTCAATACCTAATACACCCTTATCCCACTCTAGCCTGCAAAGCAGCCATAGAGACTTTCACACAAGCAGAACTTCCCTTAGAACAACCAGCCCCAACTTCACTTCTTCCAGTAGGAGTTTAAAATCTGGCATTCTCATCTGTATTTCAGCCTCAGCCATTCACGAAATTGAGATTCACATTACTAGCAATAGGATAGTTCCTAGACTCATGTGAAGCTCGTACTTAAACTTCAACCATACCGTCTTCCACATTCCTGCCAGCTATTGGCATCCAAATAATCACACACTTACTCAAATTGAAATCAACTCTCACTTTTACAGCCTTAGTAGCTCCCTCTTCAAGTAAGAACCTATCCACTTCTAAAACAATTCCTACCTTCTTAGCTATTCTTCAAGCAATTAATTCAGTTCTCCAATCAACTGGCATATTCTGAATTTGCAGCCACAAAGGAGTAATGTTAAACTCAAGCTCAGATAGAGGCATACTTGGTTCGACACTTAATAACCATTGGGTTATTATTGAAGTTCCAAGGGGCTAGGCCAAAGCCAGCTCCAACTTTAGCTCATCATCAAAGTAGGACACCACAATGTTGCGATCCAAGGCTCTAACCTCAAGAGCACTAGAGCTTGTCCAATATTTACGAAAAATCTTCATAGCAACATCAGGATTAAGCGTTTTTCCATACACTAGTCAAGCGTCGAGAGCCAGATTTAGTGAGATGAGATGTTTCTCAATGAAATCTCCTAAATTGACAAATAGATCAAAATTTTCTATCTCAAAGGTTAGACTATTCGTCAAGAGAATAGGATCGAGCGAGAGCCAAAGCCCATTCTCAAGAGAGGACAATTGAAGACGGGGAATGAGTACAACAAGAAAGGATTGACATAAGTGAGGCAGTCGAAACAAGATCAATACACAATTCACACACTTCGTACGAAAGAAATCATCAAAATCGACAATCCTTGGGTTCAACACCTTAAACAAGTAGCAAAGAAAAATTCAAGAGAGTTTAACCGAGGCAAATTGGGTGATGGACAGGAATAAAGGAATGGAAAGAGGAAGGTGAAGACCATGCTTTTATAGGAAGCCAAATTTGTGGAGGAAGACAGCCCATAGATGGCCATAGGGGAGTTCAGAGAGAAGAGCTCTCGAACAACGAAGGGGGGAGAAAGAAGTATTATCATGTTAGCCTTTGCATCTTACTTAGTTTGGTGTACTTTATCATTATTCTACAATGATGAACAGAATTGCTACTTGAGTTTAAAACTTGAAGGTGTATACTAGGTCAGCATGTGTGGGAATTATGGGTAGTAGACCAAATTTATCATGGCTAGAATTAACTAATTGTTTAATACTTTAGTTTCTCATTTTTAGTTCAATCTCAGATTTCAGGGAGAATAGTCAGGATCCTTGCTGATATATTTAGTCAGATTAGTTCATTCATTTGGTTCCGTTGGTCTGAAATGAAAATAGTGAAGTAAATTTGTTTCTGTACTGTAGTGGCTTTTGTGGGAGAAGCATGGGAGGAACTCTTTGACTAACTGCAAATTCTTTTAGGAGTACCTTCATTATGTTCTGAATGGAACTGAAAATCTGTGTTTCATTTGGTTATTTAAAGAACTTGGGAAAACAACTTGTAACCACAAAAATAGTACCCTTATGTTTACCTTATATATTTTTCTTATTAAAAAAGTGTCTTGACACATCATTTTATTTTGAATACATTTTAATTGGACACCGATCAAATTGATCTACGACCATTTATACCCATTCAATGTTAACACTATCCAATTAAATCCCGTCCAATATTATTGGAGTATTATTTTTGTTGTTATGAGTTTTAGAGGTGTTATTTTTTGTAATTTCCAGCGTGGATTCTTCTATGGATTTTTTATGTTCTAAAGTTTTCTTTATGCAGGTTTGGGATATTTCCATCGTGGGGTCTCTCTCAAAAGCTTTCACGCATTATAGGAGTCAACAAAGCTCGTGAAATATCATTAACTGCCACACCTCTAACTGCAGAAATCGCTGAGAGATTGGGCTTTGTTAACCATGTTGTTGAAGAAGATCAATTATTGAAAAAATCCCGAAAAATTGCAGAGGCCATTGTAAGAAATAATCAAGACATGGTGTCGAGGTATAAATCTATCATAAACGATGGTATCAAGTTGGATCTTGGTAATGCTCTTGCACTGGAAAAGGTAGTCTTCTAACCTTTGTGTTCAGCAAATGTGCTTTTGATTTTATTTTGTAATTTTTAATTATCATCTTGAATTGATCCGTACTCTCTTTGTACTCACACCTTTGAATATAATAATTTCCATAGAGAATGGAATATCTTTTAGTATTCAGATCTCATTGACTTGAGAATCTGCATCTAACTGAATCAAACTGAACTGTAATTGGTGGTTATACACTTAATTAGTTAAAATATATACTTAGATCGTTAAGTTTGAGAAGTTAGTTTCTTGGCTTATAATTTATTAGCTTTCAATTTAGTCAATTTTGTCCAAAACCTGTGTAAAATCTTTCAATTTGGTCCAAAATATCAAAATTATTAATGACGGCTTCAAAATAGATATTAAAACCTGAACAATGGAAAGGAAGAAAAAAGAAAATATAAAGTATTGGGGAAACTCACAATAGGGTTATGCTAATATTCTTTTAACTTAGCTTTATTTCAAATATGTTTTGGTTGCTATTTATGTTCCATATTAGAAAGATCCTGGATTTCGTGCTTGTTCATTTTTACAGTCTTCACTTCCACAAGTTACTTGGAAATTCTACACCCATTTAACTTCCCCTTTTTTGCACAAGTATGTGAAAATTCTACTCACATACCCAGGTTCACATTGAAAAATTCGCTTAACTCGTCATCTTTTTCAAAATATGCTAAAATTGGACTCCAAACAGAATGCTTTTGGTAAAATATTCGTTAGCCTGGAATATCCTTGAAACTCCATTCAAATAAGTTGTTTATGGTTGTGTAACCAAACACTTGTTAAGGATTGACAATTTTTATTAACAGCTTTAAATGTAGCATCTATATTCTTGTTAATATTCTATGACTAATGTTTGCTAAAGTTAGTGATTGCTTTACTCAGGAGAGAGCTCATAACTATTACAACGGAATGACCAAAGAGCAGTTTAAGAAGATGCAGGAATTTATAGCTGGGCGAAGCTCAAAAACACCTTCCTCTAGGTTGTAGAATTTTGCTTATGGTATTGATCTTCTTGTAAAATATATGTTATTTCTTTTCTTCTTTTTCTCTAAATAAAATACATTTGTTGTTAATCTAAGCCCCCACTTGCACACTTCTTTTAGAATTACATATTTTACCCTTATTAATGGATAAGGGTTTTTCTTATATTTTGTCACCTCTGTTAGAGAGATCTCTGTCTCTTTTTGCATCTCTGGTGAAAAGAATACTCTGGTAACGATGAAATTGAAGAAATAAAGAGAGCAATGTGGGAAAAGCATCCTTTGAAAAGCCCCGGTCCTGATGTTATGTGTGGCTGTTTCTACAGGTAATCACATAACTGAATTTGTGAAAGAGTTCTTTGCTATGGGTGGCAGCTAAGGCAAGAAGTGAATCACACTTTCATATTTCGTATTGATAAAGTTCATAATTTTAATGGGTTTCGTCACATTGGTCTTTGCAATTTTGCTTATAAACTCATGAGTAGAATTATCACTACAAGATTGTATAGACTATTAGAAAAACTTGTTTCTCCTTGGGGTGCTTTTATTAAGTAGTCGAAAAGCATGTGGTTGCTCAAGAGTTGATGCATGTTATCCAAAAGAAGACTGGTAAATGGATGTATTGTTATGGGTATTCTTGGATTAAATATACATATTACTAATAATTAAGATTAAAATATGAAACTTACGAGATTAAATCGAACCAAAAACCAATAATGAGCTATGTTTATCAATTAGAAGTCTACCTGATTAGGAATTGATTTAAGTAAAGTTCATTATCCATAGATAACTAAAAAAATTTAATTTTTAATTACTAGTTTAAAATTTAAATCTTAAAATGTCATGATTAAAACAAACGAGGGGTTTAAATTTTTTTGCAGGAAATAAAATAACATATAAGAACAGGAATATAATAAAAAGAACAAATATTTAGATTAATAAAAAAACATGTGATTATGAGTTGGTATCATCGAGGATCTGGAGGTATAATATATGACATGTGGTTGTTTTTCAATATGTTTCCTTAGCATTGACCCAACTGTATAGTTACTAGCATCACACATCAGCTCAAATGGGTAACTCCAATGAGGCGCTTGTATGATAGGAGATGTGATGAGTAACTTGTACTTCTTATCAAACACAAACGAGATGTCTTTCTGTAGCAATATGCATAGCATTCTTACAATCTTTGAGAAATCTTAGAAAAAGCTCCTATAAAAACCTACGTTACCAAGAAAAGAATGGCACTTCTTAGGTGGTAAGCCATGTACAATATCAGTTTTAATCTTATCTACTTTTAAGCTCTTAGAAGAAATTATATGTTTTAATCTTATCTACTTTTAAGCTCTTAGAAGAAATTATATGTCTTCAGACAATCCAATGATCTACAATAAAATGACACTTTTTTAATTTAATACTAAATTAATCTCTATACATCTTTTGATACTAAATGTTAAATTATGTAAATATAAATAAAAAGAATCACCATATATAGTAAAATCATCCAAAAAAAAACCCTATATTATACTCTATATGTAATTAGAGAATATATTTACCATACATCTTTGAAATGTGACAGGAGCATTACAAAGACCAAATGACATTCTATAAAAGGCGAAAGTTTCAAAGGGATAGATAAAAATAGTCTTCTTCTGATCCTCGAGCGTTATAACAATCTTATTGTAACCTAAATAGCTAATAAGAAAACAATAATATGAGTGACATGTTATCTTTCTACGATCTGATCAATGAAGGGCAAAGGACAATGATTCTTTATAGTATTGGTGTTGACTTTTTTGTAATCCATGCAAACTCTCCATCCAATTTAAATTCTCATGAGTACCAAAGCATTTTCATCATTTTTAATTTCTTTGGTACCATCTGAACTGGACTTACTCATTTGCTATCAGAGATGGGGTAGATAACCCTTACATCTAACCATTTTAGTACCTCTTTTTTCACCGTTTCCATCATGGATGGATTTAGTCATCTTTGTGCCTTTTTGTGGGTTTAGCTCCATCTTCAAGTAATATTCTATATATGCATACAGATGAATTTATACATTTTATATCAAAAATCGTCCAACCTATAATAATCTTGTGATCCCTTAAAACTCTAAAGAGTTTGGCCTCTTGTTCATAAGACAAGTTATTAGCTATAATAATTGGCAGTGAGATAATATCCCCTAAATTAGCATATTTTAAGTGAGATGATAGGGGTTTTAACTTTAGTAAGGGTGCTTACATAACAGAAGGTAACAATTTCTCAGTATTAACATGTAAGGAAATAAAAGCTAATGTGTATCTCAATAGTATCTTGGAAAGAGATTCCAAGGATGTCATTGTTGCTTCTATGTGTGTACTGAGATGCATTTTACTAATGGGCATCTTAGGATTTTCTACTTCCAAACTGTGTTAAGACTACCTCTAAGTTTATCTCCTATTCAAGCTTAAATATATGTTTTACACATGAGTCTACAACATCAATATGATAACAAGAAATAACATCATTAGGGTATTTCATTGCTTCAAAGATGTTGAAGTGTATAAACTCTCCATCAAATTCCATGGGCAATGTCCTATTGTGGACATCAATCTTAGTGTGAGCAGTTTTCATAAATAGTCTACACAACAGAATGAGAGTATATGCTATTAGTTTCATCTTACATGTTTAGCACATAAATATCTATAGGAAAAACCATGTCATTGAGTTATACCAATACATCTTCCAAGACACCCTTTGGATATGCATTAGACATGTCAACTAGTTGTACAATTATACCGATGTTCTTGAGAGGACCAAAGTTAAGTGAAACATAAGTAGAATAAGGCATAACATTGATAGAGGCTCTTAGTTCTAACACGACTCTCTCAAATCTAGTTATTTGTTACTGTGGTGCATAGAATAGTAAAACTACCAAGGTCTTTACACTTAGGAGGCAATTTTCTTTGTAACACATCCTATACATTTTCCCCTAAATTAACCATCACATTAACTTTCAGCTTGCATTTGTTAGTGAAAATTTCCTTAAGGAACTTAACATAATGTGGTACATATTTGATTACATCTAATAGTGCGATGTTAACTTGCACTTTGTAACAGGTCTCCAAAATCTCTTATTCAAGCTCCTATTTTTTTTATTTGAGTAAACCTATTAGGAAATCGTAATACAGAAGCATTAGTATAAACATAAGATTTTAGGAATACTTGAAGGGTTTCAATGTCCTCCTGTGGAGCAATTGCTCCATCTCTTTCTAGCTCTCCTTATATAGATTCCTTTTTTAATTTGATATTTTTGGAACCTTTTGGAAGCTGTTCTAGAAACTTTTCATTTCTTAACGTAATGGCATTGACTTTCTCTTTTGGATTTATTACAATTTGTGAAGAGAGCCTATTGTTACGTCCCGCTCAATTTATCCCTCAAAATCCAAAGAAATGGTGTTTTCTTAAAGGATCGAGACTTCTCTACAAATTACTACATGAGAAAGTTTTAGAATGACCTAGTGATGTCTAGAGGGAGCTAGAGTTGGATGGACTCAACTCAAGCCTGGAAAACTCTAAAATGTTCCAGAGTACACTAGCATGTGCTTGAAGGTGCTAGAAGGTATTTGAAAGTGTTGGAATATTCTAGAACGTGCGGGATGGTTCATGAAAGATGTAAAAGTCTCTAGAAGCTTTTGAAACGTCCTAGAACCTACATGAAAGAACTAGACAATCCTAGAAGACTCTAAAGTTGGCTAAACTTGACTAGAAGGTCCTAGAACCTTGTGGCATGTTGTAGATAAAACTTGAACAATGTAGATACTCTTGTACATTCTAAACATGGTAGGATCTATAAACTTATGACATAATCTTAAGCATAGAACCACACTATAATTAAACCTATTGATCTTCATTTGTACCCATCATTGAGAAGTTGTAAGATAACCTCTCTAGATAAATACAAAGCATACTTCACAAACATTTGCTTTGCTTTTGAATCCTCTAAATCTCTAAGTCTTTTTCTAGTCTTTTTGGAGTGTTTTGTTCGGGTTGGAAAGCATGCTTAGTGCAACAAACTATGCTAAGTGCCGCACGATTGCTAGTTGAAGTCTAGGGTCATGACACTTTGCTTCCAACCTTCCTACAATTATGATTAGTTGACTCATTTGTGTCTCTAGGTTTTGAATTAAAGCTTGGGTATCTTATAGAATTTTAGTATTGTTAATGGCTAAAGCAACTACTAATTTTTTCATAGACTTACCTTGGAGTTGTTAGGATAATTGTGGCTTGGTTTGGTACTATTAAGGTAGTATGGGGTTAGAAAATCTAGGTGGATTATTGGGAATGACTATTTGATAATTACCTGCATAACTAAAATTTGGATGTTTCCTTCATACGGGGTTATAAGTATTACCATAAGGATCATACCTGGGCCTTTGTCCTGCATAGCCACCATTACCATGTTTTTCTTGAAGTGTGGGGCACATGTTTGTAGGGTGTCTTACTATAGAGCATATACCATATGACTTCACTTGTTCCAAGCTACGAGTCATACCAAAGCAATTAGATTACTCAATTGTTGTTTAAGGTGAGAATAAGTAATTACCTTACTTACCTTTCTTAGTGTATCGTTTCTAGTACCAAGTTGTTGAGCTTTGCAACCATGGTTGCTATCAGGCTCTATGCATCTATGGGTGCTTTATTCAACAAGACTCCACTACTTGTCACATCAATCATATTCCTCTTCATAGGTGATAGTCTATAAAAGTATTGGAAAAGAAGTTGATTAATGATCTAGTGTTTTGGGCAACTACATATATCCTTTTGAATCATTTCTAGTATTCATATAGTGTTCCCCATCGTGTTGGCTAATTCCACATATTTCTTTATCATTATGAATTTTGAAGATGGAAAGTATCTTTCTAAAAATTATGTTTTCATTTCACTCCAAGAGGAGATCGACCCAGATGGGAGATAGTATAACCATACCTTTGCATTGTCCGCTAAGTAGAAGGAAAAGGCTATCAATTTATCATGTTCTTCAATAACCCTTCTATTGTCATGCTTGCACAGACCACGTGAAATTCCTTAAGATGCTTGTTTGGGTCTTCTCCTACCAAACCTTTGAAAGTAGGTAGTAAGTGAATCACACCAAATTTAAGTTTGAATACTATCTCCAATGCAGGATACTGAATGCATAGTGGTTGCCGTTCCAAATTAGTAGTGAGGTCTTTAAGTGTTTGATTATTATTTAACTCGATCTTTTTTTTCTCAAATTCTGAATCAATTAATAAAGGTGATTTAATTGGTTTTCTTGATACTAAGTTATAATTATGTCATTTTTCTCGTGATATTCAATGAATTCTTTAGAATTAAAAATAAAAAAGAAGAAAATAAAAAATACTAATAATAAAAAGATTAATAAAGAGAAAGAGGAAAATAATAATAATAATAATAATAATAATAATAAATCAAATATAAAAATAAACCTATAATTAAAAATACTAATAATTGTAACATAAAATAATGAAAATAAAGAGAAAAATATTAAAATAAAATAAAAATAAAAAACGAGAACATAATAAGAAAAATTGTCAATTGAATCCTCGACGATACGACACCAAAATTTTTGATGGGTTTAAAATAGACTATAAAATGTTTAACCTTACTTTTTTCCTTTATAAAATTGTATCATAAATATAATTGTAGGTAAGAATGGTCATCATCCGTAGAAAATTAAAAAAATATAATTATTAAATACTAATTTAAAAATCAAATCTTAAAATGTGAGGAAGAAAACAAAAGGGGTTTTGAATGTTTTTGTAGAAATAAAATAACATACAAAGAATGAGAACATAATAAAAAGTATAAATTTTAACATTAATAAAAAAACATGTAATTATGGGATTATTTTTATTACTAAATTATAATTAAATTGATCATAATCTGATATATTTTGTTTTCAAATCTTAAATTTTTTATATAGTTTTAAGAATTTTTTTCTTCTAAATTTTAGTTTTAGAAATTTATGTGCACTTAAAACTCAATGTTTTTTCTTACTTTCTAATTGACTAACAACTTGATTATTAATCAACCCAACTCATGAAAAATTTAAAAGTATAATTACTAGATTTAATTCATTTGTTACAATATAATAAAAAAATATAACTAAATTAGATGAACTTAATATCATTAACAATTTTTAACTTAAAGCATTTAATTTAAATTGTAATAAAAATTACAACTTGTTACTTTAATTTCAAAAATTACTAATTTCATACTCATTTCATTAATCTTGTAATAAACAAGACTAAATATCAAACTAATTGTATACTTAATTCAAGAATTAACATGCTGTGACATTTAAACATGAAATTAAACACATCAAGAAATTAATATTTAAAACTTTATTCAAATCATAACATAATTCATATTAAATAATAATTTAGGGCTTGAAATTACCCATAATCAAAATGAATTGTTTAGTTAGATATTAAATTTAACACATATAATAAGATAACTAAATAACTCATAACTATAAAGAAAAATAATATAAAAGAATTTTATTTTTTGACTAGAAAGTGAAGCCAATACATCAATCTCTAAATTTGTTCATGAATTTTTCTCCAAGATAATTTTTCTCTCTATTTTTTTTTGAATTGCTCTCATATTTCTCTTCAAAATGATATTTTGTGAGTGTTTATATGGGTCTTAAATTGGGTTGTATGGTCAAATTAAATCAAAATCGTCGGATGGAATCAAATGGATGCATCATAACATGCCACGTGTCACACAATGGAAACAACGTGTAAATAGTGGCTAGAGGTACGTATTGGGAGAGAGAGGTTAATTGGTCGAAGGACGTGTCATTCGACTGAGGCTGTAAGGACTACGTCGTTTGACATGTGCTGGTGGAACGATGCATCAGTTGGGCATCATTCAACACGAGAGGGATCAAAATGACATCATTTTGGGTGCTTCTTTGTTAAGTACATCCATGTTGGTCTAAGTAATCCACATTTCTAAATACATCCACCTCAAGATCTAAGTATACCATCCTATCAAATAAAATTAATAAAAAAATCTTAAAAATTCTAAAAACTCATATTTCATCATAATATAAAATTAATAATTTATAACAGATGAGAATAATAAAATAAACATAAATATGTAAAATTTAATAACTAGAAATATGTATAGATTATCACTTATCACTTTGTATATAACCATTAGGACAATATTTTTATTTGTTAATGAAAGTTTATAAGATATGAACCTAATTAACCTAGAGAAGGTGAATAGATTATTTTTAATTCTTATGGATTTATAATTTTGTGACCTAAATAAAGCGGTTAGACATGCAATCACCTGTAAGTGATAATAACCTAAGCCACAATCATAACCTAAGAGGAAAATCATTGGTCTATCGAACCATCTAACTTTTCACTATGAAAATCAAATGTTCAAGTACAAACTTAGTCTTATGTTATCCTCCCTAGAATACTGTCCCAATGTACTTTACTTACAAGCTCTTGCTCTGTTTTTACAGTTTCTAAAATTAGCGTGAGTGGTTTTCAGATCAACGTTTCAATGAATATCCTGCCAATGAGATACGTTTATGAATCAACTACAAAGGGATTAACATAGAAACACAAGTACACGTGTGTGTTTTACAATAGATTTAACAATGAATAATCCTAACTAAATTATTCAAAATGTATGTCATTTAAATCAAATCAACTAGAAAATTTTAGAACAAAAAGATTAAGTCCAAGTTCACTAAAAATATATTATTTAAAATTTAATAATTAAATCAAATAATTATGATTACTCATACAATTATTTAATTTAAATATGTAAGATCCCAATCACAAAATAAGCTCTATGAATATGAAAAGTACAAGAAGTTAAAAAAAACAAATATCAATTTATAATTATATCAATTAATATCTCTTCTTGTATATATCTTAAACATCATACATATATATTACCTAAAAATAGTCGTCAATCTCAATTATTACCTAAAAAATGTTTATATGCTTTAACAATGATCAAAGTTGATGAAAAAGGAAGGGAGAAAGAGCGACAGACGAAGGACTAATATCAGGGGCTTAAGTATTTTTTTAGTAGCTTTGGCGTTATTAGGTTTTCTTTTCCTTTCTATCTAAAATTATTTGGACATACCTTTTTAACCCTGACACTATGTATATATATAAGTGATGATGATAACTTACTAGTATTAGGGTTAAAAAAATTGGACTTCATTATTCAAGGCCCATTCAAAGCCTTAAAATATAAAAAAAATAATTTTTAAAACATATTTTAAAAATATTAACTTTAAAATTATTTCCATTATGACTCGACACATTCAAGTTTGTAAAATTTGCTTACATATTCTAACTTTCGTCATTCTTGTTTTGCTATGCCCTTAAATGAAAGCAACTGGCCCTTAACTTCTTCAATTGACAAATCATCAACTTGAATATTCAATGTGCACACACATGATGATTGTATTCAACACCTAATCCACCAAGAAGATGCATTATCATATCACTTTCTTGAACATGATGTCCAATTGTTGAAAATTGATCAAAAAAATCCTTTAATTGGTTCAAAATAATCATCCACAACCAAATTATCTTTTTGAGCAGTTTACGATTGCAATTTCACTTTTATATCACGAGTCTTATATGTAGAAGTAAAAACCTTCTCGAGAGACTTTTATTGTTTAAATATAATATTCTTTCTAGTAACGTGTATTAGAATTGACGATGGCTCAACATGAACTCTATAGGCATAATCTTTAAAACCATACGCTAATATCAAACTTAGTATTTGTTCATGTCAAATTATATAGTTTTTACGATTCAGTTTGATCGCAAATGACATTCACAATTGAAACTTGAATTTCAATTGAAAGAGTTGGTGATTCTCTTTATTCCCATCATCATAAAACATTGCTTTAGTATTTGATTTCTTTGTTTCATATCTAACTCTAATACTATTCTAAATAATAAAGAAATTAGTGTTTGATCGAGAGAGAAAACCAATAAAATTGTGTTTTATATGTAGAAAATGCTTAAACAATTAAATGTTTCTTCTTGTTATTTCTATATTTATACATATACAATACAAACCTAATACACTAAGTTTGCTATAACTTTATTCTAAGTGCTAACAACCTCCCTTAAGCTTTCCTACAATTTACAAGCACGTGTATACAATGAGGCAGACCTCAACTTTGTAAAGTAAATAAAGAAATTATAAGGTGAATGGATTATTTTATAGTTATATTGTCCAATTTTTTTAGTTTATTAGTTTTTTTGTATTATTATATATATTAATATTTTTATAATATGCCTTAAGAATATGGGAAAATAACTATACTTTAAGGTCTATTTATAATTCTATGATTCAATTAGATGATATTTTCTTACATTTTTGAATAATTTTAATTAATATTATATTTAATGAAATTTTATCTAAAAAAAATACTAAAATCCTATATGTTTAATTTTTTATAATTAAGTTCATTTTATATTATTTTTACTTATTTTACAACTTGCTTCATTTTTTAAAATCTATACGCAGAAATTGAGAAATATAAAATAAATAAATAGTAATTTTTTTTACTTCATTTATTTATTAGCCTTATTATTATATATTTGTATATGTGTTATTATTTTAAAATGTAAATATAAAATAAAAGTCAAATAATGTACCTTATCTGCGACTTCTTCTGTAAATAATATAAAATAAGACTCTTATAATATCTGAAGAAGATTTTTGCAAATAATATAATTTTTATTATTTTAAAAATTTTACGCTATTTATTTTAATACTTTTTAATAATTTGATTATTATTTTGTCAATTTATTAACCATATAAATGTCATAATTTGTGATTTTAATTTGTATAAATAAAATAGTATAAAAATTAATCAATAACTTTATTTTTAACAAAAATATTACTTTTATCTTATTATTCAACTCTTTTTGTACTTTATTATTATGTATAAAATAAATATATAAAAAAATAATAGATTTTATTATATAGTGGTGCATTAATTTTATTACACATAAATTAATCATAATAAATAATTATGTGATTGTATTTAATCATTATTTTTTGATCGTAAATATATGTAACGATTATAATTCTTTAATTTTTTTTCATTAAAATTATTTATTTTAAAAAATATTGTGATAATTAAAAGTAAATTATGTTATTTTTTTAAAAAAGTTATTTTCAGAATTTAAATTTTTTATTAAATTAACATAACCTTAACTCTCAGGTGGCGTTTGGTTCGTGGAATGGAATCAGAATCGGAATGGGAATGAGAATGGAATGGAAACAATTCTGTTTGGTTTGACCACTAGAATCAAGCTCAGAATCAGGATTAAAATGTTTAGTTTGACACTGGAATGGAATGAAAAAAGCTATAAATGACCTGAATACCCCTACATGCTGTAAAGTTCAAATAATGTAATTTAATTACTAGTTTTTCGTCAGAAAAATTAAATAACAATTTTAATTTTTAATTTTTTAAGTAAGAAATATATATTTCTTTTTTTATATCATAAAAAATTAATTATATATTAACTTTTATAGAGATGAATGATGTTATTAAGATTGTTTTTAATAACATTCAATATATTGAAACCGTATGTGGGATTGTCTTTGTACAGTGATGCTATTCATTTTTACAAAATAATAAATTATCAATATAAACAGAATTACAAACGTATGTTGATCATAATACTTTCGTATCATCTGTTCAATGAAGCACAAATGTTCATATTTCAAAAGTGTTCAAAATACAAGTGTTGAAAACACTATATTAAAATATTGATATTAGCCTAACTAATATAAAGTTAGATACCAAAACAAGGCTAATATAACAATTACAAACGAATATTCATATAGTAATAACACATATCCATAACTTAATATAATGCACCTTCACGTCTAAGAAGGCTCCTAATCCAACCATCTTTGTTGCCATCAGGTACTCCAAAAAATACATTGATTCTTGCGGGTTTGTCAACAAGAATAATTGTAGCAACATCAAGCTCATCGTTGCTAAGTGACGTGGTCCTTTGTAATTCATTGTACAACCTCTTTTGTTCTTCTTTTGTGATGGATCGACTCAAAAGGCTGCCGACATTCTTCATCTCTTCTGCAAGTATCGAAGCTGCCCTCTCAACAGAATTTCCATATTCATTAACTCCAATTGTTCTCTTTCTTTTTTTAGATGAAACATTTGAGTTTTGCTGGTCGGTAGCATCTACATGTTGATGTAATGGATCAGTTTCATTTACTGTCTCTTGATCCCGTTCATTATCAAGTTCTAAAACAACATCATCTGGAGTCTCTGCATCTTTTCCTGTGGCTCTGTCTTTACCAAATACAATAGCCAAGTCCTCGTAATAAGGAAATGACCTATGTCTCCAATGAGCAGCTTCTTTGTGACTCTAAAAAATATTAAAATATGTCAAATTGAAAATATTAATAATCAAATTGAAAATATTACCTGTACATATGCATCCCAAACAGGTGCGTCAGCAGCTACATGTTTATTCACTGGATCCCACCCAAATCCACTACTATTATGACCAGTTAGCATGTCATGTATAGTAGTAAATTGAGTCTTCAATGTTTTCAATCGAGACTCAATATGTGGTTTAGCTTTCATATTACAATCTGGTAGTTTTTGAAGTAGTGATTTCTCAATAGCATTTAAGTAGCCAGGTTTGAAACCACCATCAGCTCTATATGAACCCTGATTGTGTAACTCTAGAAGACACTCAATTAATTTTTCATCTAATGTTGTTGTCCAAAATCTTTTATTCTGTCCAGGGCCTCGATTTCTTGAGGTAAAACTTTGTGAAGATGACATCCTAAAATTAAAAAGTAAGTACAAAAAAATACTTACTAACTGTTTAACAAAATAGAAATAGAAAACATATTAAAGTTGCCGAGCCTAGCTACCAATGAGAATAATTTTAAAATTAAAAGAATACGACCAATAGTATAATGTTTTACAAGATTACAAATAATTTCAATCAAACAATCTCTTCATTACAACCACAATCAAGCATAAATAAGAAAACACGACTTCCATTAACCTAAACACTCACTATCATCTATCCCTCTCTCCTTTCTCTCCATTCATTGTACATGTTTGATGCCGTATTGTCTCTAAATACACTCCATTAATGTGTAGAGTCTACAATTCTTATTGTATCTTCCTCATCAACATCCTCATCTCTATCTTCAAGATTTTTCCAATTTTCCTCAAATGGATCATATGACATTTCCTTTCTTATATAGTTGTGTAGCAAGCAACAAGCAATAATTATTCGATTTTGAGTTTTAATGGGATAGAATGATGGACTTCTTAGAATAGCCCATCGATTTTTTAACACACCAAAACATCTCTCTATCACATTCCTAGCCTGTGAGTGGTTCATGTTAAAAAATTCACGTGGATTGCGAGGTTGTGAACCATCTCTCCATTCAATCAAATGATAACGTTGACCACGATATGGAGCAAGAAATCCATTGGAATTTGCATACCCAGCATCCACAAGATAATAATGCCCTATATATTAAATATATTTTACAGTTCAATTTCATATTCATAGAATTTAAAAAAATTGATCAATTCACATATTACTTACCAAGTTGGACTTTAAATCCATTCTGTCTACGCATAGCTTCACGTAAAACTCTACTATCAGCTGCTGAACCCTCCCAACCGGGTAAAACATAAATAAATTGCATATCAGGAGAGCAAACCCCTAAAACATTTGTGGTAACCTCACCCTTTCGGTTTCGATACCTAGACTTATCACCTACAGGAACTCTTACTCTAATATGAGTACCATCAAGTGCTCCTAAGCAACCCTAGTACCAATAAGTCAAGTAAAATCATTTAATTATTAGAAATATTACATGGTAATAAGAAAAAAAAAAGAAAGAAATTAAACATTATATCTACCTTAAAATATTTCCACCTATCGTCATCACAATCGTCAAGAATAGGCTCGGGTTTTTTCAATAACTCCTTATGCAACCGTATGATAGCATGCAAGACATTATTGAAATACTTACTAATTGTCTCTCCAGATCTTCTAAATCGATCAGTTATAACTCTATTTTTCACATGGTGTGCAATTACATGAAGAAACATGGCTACCTGCTCATCTACTAACAAATGTTTTGATTGTTTTAGCCCCCCTCTAGTTTCAAGCATTGCACACAAATTGGTAAAAACACTCATACTCATCCTAATTTGATTAATACAAGTAATGTCACTCTCATAGCATAATCTATACACAATTTTCCTATTTGAAAAAAAATCAAGCTCATACAATTGTCTCCTTAAAGATATTGTCTTGTTTTTATCCACCACTAACTCAAAAAAGAATTTTACAATATACATTATATGCATCAAGTACACAACAATATCATCCACCTCTTCCACATTCAAGCTATGATCATCCATTTTACCTTAAACTACAAACAAAAACAATACTTAATTAGGAACAACAATTTACTCATAAAATTGATAAAATATACCTATTATATTAAACTGCCAATATTAAATATTGTAGAAGATACTGATTATATCACTATAACAATAGATAATTTTTGAATAAACAATACCTCTGCAAGATTAATAAACAATTTATGAAAGTAAGTAATGCATTCTCTTCGATAATACCTCTGCAAGTATTAATAGGCAGTTTTTGAATTCATTAGCATAACAATTAATTTATGCAGCTCCAATCGATAGTTTAAACCAAAGTTAGAGTTACATTATAACTGAAACTATCAAAATTAATCCTAACAACAATTTATGCCATTAAGTCAGAAAAGTCTAGCAAATAATCAATATTGATATTGTTAGAAACAATATCAGTATCGTCTTTATGGGACGTAGAAGGAATGTTTATATCGAAGCTGTGTTTGAGTTCATGAAACCAATAAATCGATTCAAAGCAAACAACAAAGAATATCACATACCAGAATACCAAAACAGATAATAAACATTTGAATCGATTCAAAATATAAATAAATTTCAACAAAATAGAGAAAAATTTCTCGAACGAACAATGTATCAACGATTAGAACAAAGAACAAAATTAGGGATCGATTCAAAATAGAAATAAATTAGGGATCGATTCAAAATAGAAATAAATTAGAGATCGATTCAAAATTACAAAACAGAGAACAATCTCAAAGGAAAAACCCACAATTTCAGGAAACAAATAGTGTATTCAGAAGCGAGAAGCAAAAAACAAAAAAGAGAACAACTCGTGAAGAAATTAGGGTTGCGACTCAGATGAGCAAGAAGACACAGATGAGGACGAGAACTCACCTCGAATGTCAGGGAAACCACCAGCTGTGGAGGACCAGGTAAGGCAACGGTTGAGTTCTGAGCTGGAGAAGAAATCGCGATGGTTGAGTGCGAGAGCTGGAGAAGAAATCGCAATGCTCGTGGGTGAGAAAAATGTGAGGCAGATTCAATCTGCTTCTTCGTTTATAAAGGGAGGGCAATTTTGTAATTATAATTTTATGTGAGGGGTAAAATTGGTACGCTAATTTTATATCAGGAATGGAATCATCATTCCTAGAGGGGGGAAAAGGAATTGTGATTCCGTCTCCTTTAGTAATCCGATTCCATTCCGCCCTCCATTTCGTCCAACCAAACACACAAAATGGATGGAATCAATTCTGATTCCATTCTATTCCGTCCAACCAAACGTGGGGTTAGTCATAATATAAAAGTAATAAAAATAAATGATAATAATCTATAAATTTAAAATAATAATTATTTATATAATATTTACCTTTTTCATATCTTGAATTAGTGGAATTAAATAATTTTTATTAATTAAAACATTAAAATTTAAATAAGAATTATTAAAGGAGGAAGAAAAAAAAACATATATATTTATTTTTTTGGATGAATTATTTGAAATTATTTTTGTAAGAATGAAGTTAAAAATGTTTATAAAATTATTATAGTATGCTACCTTTATATATATATATAATTTTATATAATTAATAAAAAAATTATATAAAAAATTATTAAATTTTGACTAAGTTTTATTTATATTGTAAAAAAAAAAAACTTAGTTTACTTCAATAAAAATTCTCATCCACTCGTATTGAAATGAGCTGAGATTTATATAAATATTATTTAATGAAAATAGTAAAATAGATAAAAATAAAAAATAATTAATAGAAGACATATTTTGAATAAGAATAAAATATTAATTTATTATTAATATTTTTTTATTAATTTTTAAAATTTACACTAAAATTTTAAATTTTGAATTGATTATATTATAAAGAATAAAATATAAGTAATTTAATTAAATATTTAATGGATAATAAAAGATATTATTAATAATTTAATAATTTATTATTATTTAAAATATATATTTTAATTATTATCTATTTTAATTTTAAGTGTAAATAATATCTATACTAATCCCTTAATCAAACGGTTTTGCTAGATTGCCGTATGCCATATCCATGCAGCCCACTAGCCCAAACTTATCTTGCAAAATAGCGAGTTTAGGGTTTTGTCTCCTTGCGTCTCGTTGCCTCTTATATATGCAGACGCT
The DNA here is from genome assembly GCA_030763125.1 of Hippophae gyantsensis. Lineage (NCBI taxonomy): Eukaryota > Viridiplantae > Streptophyta > Magnoliopsida > Rosales > Elaeagnaceae > Hippophae > Hippophae gyantsensis. Next base: position 16,745,844 of record CM061030.1, read on the forward strand.
GAAACTCTAGGTTTGATTTTTCGGCCGAATCTATTCATTTGGAGCAGCAGCCTGATACTGTAAGTCATCCCTCCATTTTTCTCTAGAAAATTTCAAGTTGGTTCAACTCCCAGTAAGTTTCTTATTAAAAACTGTCATCTTTGTCTGAAATTGTAAAGTTCAAGATGGTTCTTTAATTTTTAGAAATATGTTTTTTTTTTTTTCTGTTTTATCTAAGTTTCCAAACCGGTGTTGTAGAAGCTGTTTAGACTTCTACGAGTTCTATTTTACCTTTGTTCCTGTGATACTATGAGTCTTTATTGAATCTGGGTGGTTTTTTATTGTTGCAGTTTTTTTCCTCCTTATTTTCTATCAATGTGTTGAATTGATTAATTTTCTGATCTCTAGATTATAAACTTTACCTTTGTTATATGTTTATTACGGACTGACTTTTCTTTGTCACCTATTTTTAATTTGGCTTGCCCTAGTTGGATGTACAATTTAGTTGAAATTTACATATCGTTCCTAGTTTATTGTATCTATTTCTAGTATTTCTTTAGTTGCTGGCTAGCCAGTAAATGTAGCAATTTTTAGTGATCTTGTAATGCAAATATTGTGAATCACGTCAACCCTTTTTTGTTGAGTTCTGAATTTGGTCTTCTGCTGGTTGACCAGAGTATGATTTAGTTTGGAATGTAGGATGCCAATAAGCTCGATCTTGTTTATCATATGTTTTTGCCTTCTGCCACTGGATTTATATTAATTGATGTTTTTAATGCATTGGGTGCAACTAGTTTGGTAACAATAGTATATTTTGATATCTCCAAATTATTGTGAGTAGTCTCTAATGGAAGCTCTGACCCTTCAGGTAAGCCATGGTTAAGCACAACAATGTTATCCCAAATGGGCACTTTAGAAAGCACTGGCAAAACTATGTAAAAACATGGTTCAATCAACCTGCCCGAAAGGAGAGGAGAAGAGTTGGTGAGTGACCCTTTTTGTTTTCCTCTTCTCAATCTGCACTTGTTAAAATGGATCTGATTATTGAAATTTGTTTCATAATTTTTTTTCTCCGACAGACTATTAATTAATTTATTGATTGTAAATTATTTATAGCTCGGCAAAAGAAGGCTGTGAAGATTTTTCCTCGACCTACATCAGGACCTCTTCGTCCTATCGTTCGTGGCCAGACACAGAAGTATAACATGAAAGTAAGGGCTGGCAGGGGCTTCACGCTTGAGGAATTGAAGGTTGGTTTTTCTTATATTAAGTTAGTTCATATAGCCATAATATTTTTGACTTGTCCTACATTTGTTGGATTAAGTTCCCATGTGGCTTTAGGAACTATATTTAGAATTTGGTATTTTTTATGGTTGTCATTATAATTAATTTGCTTACATGCCTTTGTCATCAACTTATGCATCGGATTTATTTGCACACAAAATTCCTGTTTTTATAGTTTCACACTGTATATGATTTGCTCTAATTCTATCTCAATGTTTATTATGTAATCTCATGCTCCACCAATACAGGCAGCCGGAATACCAAAGAAACTTGCCCCAACCATCGGTATTTCTGTTGATCATCGTCGCAAGAACCGTTCTCTGGAGAGTCTTCAAGCTAATGTGCAGAGGCTGAAGACTTACAAAGCTAAATTACTCGTATTTCCAAGAAGGGCACGCAAATTCAAGGTAATTTCTGCATAAAGGTTGAACATGATATTAGCTGTTTTATGTGTGTGATTTCCCATTATATTTTCTCCCCTTTAGGCTGGTGATTCTGCCCCCAAGGAACTGGCTAATGCCACCCAGGTCCAAGGACAATTCATGCCAATTGTACGCGAGAAGCCATCAGTTGAGTTTGTCAAGGTTACTGATGACATGAAAGCCTTCAAGGCCTATGACAAACTTCGTTTGGAGCGGACTAATGAACGACATGTTGGTGCCAGAATGAAGAAGGCTGCAGAGGCAGAGAAAGAAGACAAGAAGTAGACTTCTAAAGGGCGGCTTCTCTGTTTCAATTTTGCAAATTATTTTGTGTTTTTGTCCTGTTTAATTAAACCTTGACTAAGGAATATCAGTTTTAGTTTTCTAGTGTCATTGAAAATCTTGCGCAAGGTTTTTACTTTGTTTTGAATCTTTTCTAAATTCAACATGTTTCTTTGTTGTACTCTTGATAATCAGTGTTAGTCATATGATGATAATTCCATTATTGGAGTATGTTTTATTCGGTTTAAAAATAGTATTAGGGTGTGATGTGCAGTAGTTTGGGGTTGTGTAAAATGTCTCCATACTAATGTAACACATCCAACTGATCAAAACCAACCCAATTATTCCACTTGGTGTGGTTCGGTTCTAATATATTAAGAAAATGGATAACAACCGATGTGATACATCTATTATTGTTATTATTATAGTTGGTTTATAATTTTAGATAATTATTTAATAAATATAAAATATTATTGGAAGAATAACAATTTTAGTTGTTCTATTGTAGGTAATTTTTTTTTCGTGAGTTTGACGGTTTTGTGTTAGGTCTGTGGATATGTTTAATTGTTTTAGAATTCTTATATTGTTCAGGATTTCTTACATTTTTTAATTGTAATTAATTAACAATTTAATTATTAATCAATTAAATTTATGATGATTAAATTTTATTTATTTTTTACATTAAGATATAAAAAAATAGTAAAATAATTTGTCACTTCAATTATAAGAATTAGTATTGTCATAGCAAATCCATGATTTAATAATAAATATATGGAGTTTTGTTCAAAATGATCATATCTCATATAATATTTTTAAAAAAGGAGTATTTGTGTTATAGTTTAAAAAGAGACAAAACGTAACTTGTAATTTAAGAATTAATTTTTGTGTAATTTTTTTTAACTTTTAATAGTTTTAAATTTATTTATCAACTTGAATAATATAGTTTCATATCTATATAAATTGATAAAATAATTTAAAAATTAAATAATATAAATTAATAAATATATAAAAAATATATTATAATAATATTAAATATATAGTATGTATAACAATGAATATTTATATATTTAGTTCGTATAAAATTTAACCTTAAACAAAGCTTATTTTTTAAAAAATTTTATTTAAAAAAATAAAAAAATCTCATTTTACAAAACATAATTATTATAAACATAAAAAATATTAATATCTTATAAATTTATAATTAATTTTAAATATAATATAATACATTATTATAATTATTAATAAATATAATTATAATTATATTTAATAAATAATTATAATATTAATTATAATTATGATATAAAAAATAATATTCATATATATCTAACTTTATATAAGATACAATACAAACATGGAACATTATATCGTAAATTTTGCATGAAAATATTATCTAATATATTATTATTATTATTATTAATATAATAAAATATATAAATTATATCTAATTAATTATATTTTAATACTTAAATAAAATTATTATTAATAAACATTTGTTATCTTAGTAATAATTAAAATTATCATAATATTAGATATATGTGTTACAATGTAATTTATTTTTAATTTTTTAATCTTAAATAATTTATTTTTTAAAATGTCAATAATTTTTCATAAAAATTATTGTAACTATTTAGTAAACTTTTTAATAATTTAAAATTTTATAATTTATTATTATTATTATTTTATAATAAAATTTTGATAAGTTATTTGTTATAAAAAAATATATATTTTTATTATATAAATATAAATTATTTTTTAGTTATAATAAAAATAAATTATTATTTTATTTTTGGTTTTTTTTTTAGAAAACAAAAGAGAAAAAAAGAAATGGAGTTGGGAATTAAGGAAAGAGAGAGAAGAAGAGAGTGGAATGGTTAGTTGGAAAAAAAGAAAAAAAGAATGGAATGGTGAGTTGAAAAAAAAAGAAAGAGAGAGAAGAAAGTGAAACGTGAGTTGAAAAAAAAAAAAAATTTTTGACCGACAAATGGTTGAATAAGTTTTAATTTACCTATTTTTAAACTAAAATGTATTGAAGCCTTTTTTTAAACTATCATAGGGAATATGCCTTTCATAGACAAAACCCCTAAATATATTGGTTATCTAATTCATATATACGAGTTATGATATTTAAATATAGAATTGAATATATCAAAAATTAAAATTAAAATAATCATGATATTAATCAATTAATCTATAATTTATTATTTTAAAAATACTCATAGTTATTTGTTTTACAAGAATCACAATCATATTCATGAAATTTAAATATAAAATAATAAAAAAATAGTGTATTTGAGATTAATGAAGGAACCAATGCATTCAAAGTCATCAATCTCAAATCTCTTTTTCAAAATATTCTCCAAATGATGCTAAGATTTTGATATTTGATCTCCCCAGCTCTTTATGTCAATTGCAACCTCTAATGTTTTATTTATTGTGTATTTTCAAAATAAAAGTTAAGTTGCAACCTATTTTAGTTGATTCAATGGTTGAGATTAAAAATTAAGATGTGAGTCACAGTGAAATTAGGGTAGGATCCAAGCAGGACGAAGTGTAGAATTTTTTTTATCAAATCAAAGTAACCAAATAGAGCCTTCAGGATATATCCACGCTGATGAGAGATCGAATCGAATGGGAGTGCTGCCTATAAATGTAGATGAGAGTTGCTTCTCTACTCTTAGCTCGGGTTCTCTCAGCCACTAGTGACTTATGTGATCCAACGCGAGATGACCTACTGATCCGACGTGAGTAATCAATCATCTAGTTAAATTTGATATGGCATGAACTCAGAATTTCTTCGCAGTCGAGGAGACAAGCACTCCATCTTCCACATATCTTGGATCAATAGGTTATCTCACGTCAGATCAGTAGGTTCCGACATTAGATGACCTATTGATCCGACGGGTGGGTAGGCCTAACCACCACAAATTTAACCTTCCTAATTTTCAACCGAGAGCTCTAGATGGATATATTCAATCTAAGCTTGATTGATCAAGTCTCTTTTGGATTGATCTAGCAACGATAAGCCATTATCAGTTTGTCATCTGTAGCTTATTGATCGAAACTTGGTCAATCGACTAATGTATCGATCGATCAACAGTGACTTGATTGGCCAATCGACAGAGACTATTGATTCACTTTTGTATCCGAAGGTTCTCGATCGAAACTCAATCGATCAAGTGCCTTATTCTTGTTCTAAACATACATTTTCTTATTTTTTCCTCATTTATCCTCGAACACCTGTATAATATAAAATAAACACATAATATGCATTGAGAACAATTATTCATCATAAACATGTAAGAATTAATACACAAATATGTATATAAAATGGCAGATCAATGTCCTAGTAGGATAATTTATGAAATCAACTTCAAATGAATCTCAAGTTCAATTAAAATTGGTGCAAAGATAAAAACCATCGAAAAATAAAAGTGCACATAAATACCACCAAAGAGGATGCAAATGAAGCAATAGAGACTAACAATCAATCCAAAATTATAGAGCAAATGATTCATGAAGATTCTTAAGTGCTTGAAAATAATAAGATCTTTATAAATTATGTTGATATGAGAGAAAATATGACAAAAATGAAGTGTTGCTAACGACACTTTTGCTTTCAATATGGCGTATGAAGTATCAAGAGAAAATGAATATCTTGAACCAAAATCCATCTATAAATTTCGACAAAGGAAAGATTGGTTAAGAATAAAGGGCATAATTAAAACAAATACAGAACAAACTAAATATATAAGCATAACAAAAATTTTGTTATTAAGGATAATTGTATTTATTTTGATGAGTTATTATAAAAAGGAAAATGAATAAAATCAATAAGAAAAAAATAAAAAGATAGAACCCAAAATCTTCTTTCATTGGAACTCGTCCAATCAAAAAAAGCCTTCCATTCTCAAATCAAAGGAGAATAGAAAAAAAATCATATTTTCTTCCAATATCTTAGTTGAATTATATGTAATGATCAATAAATTTTGAACTTGAATCACTAACAAAGTGTAAAGAACTTAGACTTATAGTCCAAAAGTTAGAAAAATACAAACCTGTTGGATACAAATGATTTTTTTTAGAAAAAGAAATGAGAAAAATGAAATCGTGTGTTACAAAGCAAAACTTGTTGCATAAGATTTCTTTCAAAGACTAGACATTAGTTATGAATAAACATATTCTCTTGTATTGAACATGATTACATTTTGATTCTTATTCATCTTGTGGTTATAAAAAAATTAATATTTGTTTCATGGACGTAATGATTGCTAATCTATATGGACCACTCGATAGTGACATATACATGAAACTTCCTAAAAGCTTTAAATCGCCTAATAAAAGTTCCTCAAAACCCAATAATATATATTCTATTAAATTACAAATATTAGTATATGGGTTAAAAAACTCTAGACATATGTGGTATAATTTCATCAACGAATATCTTTTGAGTTAAGGGTTTGTCAATAATCCAATATATACTTATGTTTTTATCAAAGTATCAAACATTGGTTTTTTTATTGTTATAGTATATGTGAAAGACTTAAACATTATTGGAACCATTGAGAAGAAAAATAAAACATGAAATTATTTAAAATTAGAGTTTGTAATGAAAGAACTTTGGAGAGACAAAATTGTGCTTGGGATTACAAATTGAACATTTATCAAATGGAATATTTGTTCATCACTTGACATTTACTGAAAAGGTCCTGAAACGATTCTATATGAGTAAAGCATATCCAATAACCTATCCCATGGTTGTGAGATCACTTGACAAAAAATAATATTTTTTTACCTCGAGAAGATGATTGATAAGCCACAAAGATCAAAATATTACTAAGAAAATCCAAGAACATGACAAGCATGCTGAGACATGGGAGAGATCATGCAGAATTGTTAGGAATATTATTTGTTGGCATGGTCAACCAAAAGATTTGGTTTGTTAGGTATTATCTTGCCATTTTGAAAGTATTATTATTTAATTGCTAGTAGTTGTTTTAGTGCTTATTTAAAGTAGTTAATGCCTCAATTTTCTGAGTAATTGTTTTGTTTATCTTATATTTAAGTTATTCTATTATCGGTAATAATAACACGTTTATTCAAAATTCAAACACTTTAGTTTATTCTCGCCCTAAAAAGAATTATATCTACAAGTTTATAATAACTTAGCTAGAACCTATGATTGGTATCAGAGTTACACCCTATCACTAAAATGACAACTAACAAAGAAAGAATTGAACAATTAGAGGCGAGGCTTGGGGGATTCCAAGATAGCATTAATCGAATGGAACTTGATCTTACTAACAAGTTGCATCAAATGGATCTTACTAACAAGTTGCATCAAATGGAGGAAACATCATTAGATTATCAGAGGCTATACTCTCCAGCAAAGACGTACCTAGTAGCAATGCCAATGATTGTAATGATCGAATAAGCAAGGCCAGAGACGAGCTAAAGAAAATACATAAGGGGAATGACATATGTTCTTCTCTAAATTAGGAAAGCTTCAACTTTCAAGATATTCTGGTGATGAGTCTACTAAATGGTTCAACAAAGTGGGTCAATTTTTTGAGTACCAATTCCTTCTTGAGGGTGAAGTTAATCAATGGTGGTAGTGGTTGAGTTGATCTTACAATGAATAAGGAAAAGAACTAACTTGACCATATTTTGAAAAATAAATCTGGGTTCATTTCGGACCAACAAAGTGCGAGGATTTTGATGATGCTTTATCAAGAGTGAAATAGATGGGCTAGCTATGGGACTATCAGAGAGATTTTGAAAAGCTAGAATATAGGGTGCAAAGTTGGACCCCAAAGGCAATAGTGGGGATGTTTATAGGAGGTATTAAATCGAACATTGCAGACGACATTTAAATGTTCAAACATGAATCCCTAAAAGAAGCAATCAACCTGGCAAGCATGAAAGATGACTAGCTTAATTGCTAGCAAAGGCTCACATGACCTCCACAACCCAACTGATCATAACCTAAATTTTCTACCCAAATGAGATCCAAGTCCATACCACCTAGGTCAAGCACAATTCCTCTTTTTTAGTTGTGATAATAAATTAACCCTAGGTCACAAGTATCGGGGATCTCAAATTTTGTTAATTAAATGGAGCTCCATTACAAACAAGGATGATGACATAGATGATGAGATAGAAGAAGCTGTTACCAATGAACAAATTGAACCAGAAATCTCTTTGCATTCTCTCATTGGATGGTTACCTTCCAAGACCATTCGACTCATAGCTCAAATCATACATCTTGAGGTGGTTATCCTCATTGACAATGGTTCCACACATAATTTTTTTTTGTGAGAAGATTGCTAATATGCCATTTACTTATGATTCCAACCAAGCCTTTAAATATTAAGGTAGCCAACGGGAAACCATGTTAATGCCAAGGGCGATTTGAACACATACATGTGTTATTCCAAGGTATTCCTTTTTCTCTAACTCTCTATTCTTTGCCACTAATTGGGTTGGACTTGGTACTAGGCGTACAATGGTTAGAACACTTGGAAAAATTTATATGCAATTGGAAAAAATAACAGGGGAATTTCATGGGAAAATAAAATGGATAAGCTCAATGAGACAGATACTCTCTCAATTCAACCTCTATCTTTAGAAGATGTTTCAAAATAATTACGAAAGGAAGTGTTGTGTTTTCTATTTGCCTTCAATCCACAACAAAAATGTAATAAGATATCCACCCAGACATGCAAATATTGATTCAAGCATTTGAGGAAATTTATCAAGAGCCAAATCAAATACCTCCAACAATAAAGATTGACCACAAAATAACTTTGAAAGAAGGTATCAAGCTCATCAATATGAGACCATATTGGAATGCCTATTTTGAAAAAGATGAAATTGAAAAAGAAGTTTATGACATGTAAAAATTAGGGCTTATAACCAAGCACTAACCCTTTTTCATCTCTTATTCTATTAGTTAAAAATAAAGATGGAACATAGCGCTTTTGTACTAACTATTGGGCTCGTAACCATCAAAGACAGATTCTTGATTCCCTCAGTTGATGATATGCTAGATGAACTCTGTAGGGAAACTTATTTTATTAAGCTCAATTTAAGAGCTGGCTATCATTAAGTAAGAGTATACCATTCAAATATTCATAAAATTGATTTTCGTACTCACAATGGTCATTACAAATATTTAGTCATGCCATTTGCTCTTTGTAATGCACATCCTACTTTTCAAGCAATTTTGAATTCTATATTCTAACCATTTCTTCACAAATTTGTGTTAATCTTTTTCGATGACATTTTGATTTATAGCCCCAATTGGCATATGCATCTTGAACATGATAAACAAGCTTTTGAAATATTAAGGCAACGCCACTTTTTCATTAAAATGAGCAAGTGTGCATTCAATCAGCATGAACTGGAGTATTTAGGTTATATTGTTACTCCTTACGACGTGAAATTGGATCAAGGAAAAATTAAAGCAATGCTAAATTGGCAAAGGCCTACTAATATTTATGAATTACATAGATTTTTAGGTCTGATAGATTATTATAGGAAGTTGTTTATAACTATGAAGTCATTGTTCGACCTCTGACCAACTTATTAAAAATGGGACATATCGTATAGACATGGATGTCAGCTCTCAAACAAGCTATAACTTCCATCCATACACTTGTTATGCCTAATTTTAATGAACCTTTTGTCTTTGAGATTGACGCTTTAAAAGATGGCATTGTTGCTATTTTAACTTAGCAAAGAAAACCATTTGCCTTCATGAATCGAGCCTTGGGAATATCAAAGTGAGCATGGTCCATCTATGCTAGAGAAACGTTGGTCATTATTCACGCAATCCAAACTAGGCGACCATATTTGTTAGGATGAAAGTTCTACATCCAAATAGATTAATGTAGCCTTAAATACTTTTTAGAACTTGGATATGACTATGAAATTCCTTATAAACTAGGACGAGAAAACTTAGCAATGGATGCATTATCAAGAGTGGTAGGTAACCCTACGCTTAACACTATATCAGTGTCACAAACTCCATTATGCAATGTGAACAAAGTCGAGGCTGTTGGAAATCATTACATGGAAAATATAATTGAAAAATGAAAAACCATATGATCCTTACACTAAGAGAAATGGATTGGGGTGCTATAAAAATTGAGTGGTGGTACCCCAAAAATTCTCAAGTAATTCACCAACTTTTGCAAAAACTCCATGATTTTAGCCATTTAAGGGTGTCAAGGATGTATAAAAGGTTTTCATAACTATTTTATTGGCCATCAATATTTGGGTAGGATAGGAATATGTCTATTCTTGTGATGTATGCCAATAAGTCAAGTTTGAAAATCTTGTACCAATAAAACTCTTACAACCATTGCCTATTCCATGTCAAGTATGAGATGACATAGCAATGGACTTTATAAAGGGTCTACCCACCTCTAATAGTAGGAACACAATTTTGCTGGTGGTTGAACACTTGAGTAAATCTACCCATTTTCTAACCTTAGCCCATCCTTTCATCGCAAAAAAGAGTAGCTAAAAATTTGTTGATAGGGTAGTAAACCTTCATGGCATGCCTAAATCCAATAGTGATCAAGATCTAGATTTTATTAGCCATTTTTGGTGAGAGTTCTTCAAGTTATCAGTCACATATTTGAAAATGAGCTCATCTTACGACCCATAAATGGATGGGTAGTCTAAAGTAGTCAATATGTGTGTCGAAAAATACCGTTGTTGCTTTATGCATCAACAACCAAGGAAATAGAGTTATTTTCTTTCATGGATAGAATATTGGAACAACACAACCTACCACACATCCACAGGAATGACACCATTTCAAGCGTTGTATGGAAAGTTACCTCCAAACATCGCATACTACCTGATGGGTGCCTCTCCAGTTCATGAAGTTGGCCAACAGCTCACCTCAAGCGATGCCTTATTGCGCCAGCTCAAATCTAATTTACATGCTACAATAAATCATATGAAATAGGCGGCTAACTCTAAACGAAGAGATGTTGAGTATCAAGTAGATGACTTGGTCTTCCTTAAACTACACTCGTATCGGTACAAATGGTATTTCGTAGAGCTTCTCAAAAATTAGCAAGTCAATTTTATGATCCTTATAAAATTGAACAACGTATTTGCAAGATCACATATAAGTTGAAACTTCTAGAAAGATCCCAAATTCACCCCATTTTCCATGTTTTAATGCTTAAAAAAATGGGTGAACATCCAACCACTACAATTGATTTACCCATACAGATGATGAAGAAGCAATTGTCATAAAGCCTGATGGAGGCAATGAAATGGAGTTAAGCATATTACCTTCATGCAACAACTGATATTAGATTGTTTTACTCAAAAAAATCAAAATTGCAATTGATTGGATATGTAGATGTTAACTATCTATTTGATCCACATAATGCAAAATTATAAACTTGATATATTTTCATATATAAAAATGTTGTTATATCACAAAGATATACAAAATAAACCACATTAGTCACATCATCAAACCATTCTAAAATATTTGTATTATATGAAGCAAGTCATGAATGCATATTATTGATATTTATGAATGCATATGTAAATCATCCTCAATTAAGAAAAAATCCACAATATTGTATGAGGATAATGTTATTTTTTTTGCACAGATTAAATAAGGTTATATCAAAGATGACGGGACCAAACCCATCTTACCAAAGTTTTTCTACACTAATGAGCTCAAGATTGACAAGGTAGATGTTCAACAAATTCTTTCAATCGATAACATAACTGACTTATTCACCAAATCTCTTTTGACACCAACTTTGGAGAAGCTAGTCCAAAAGATTGGAATGCATAGACTCAAAAATATTTCAAATGATCAATAAGAGCAACTCACTCACGCATTATACTCTTTTTCTTTGGCTTGGGTTTTGTCCCATTAGGTTTTTCTGGCAAGGTTTTAACGAGGCAAATCTCACATGTACAAGAGAGTAGTGCACTCATTTTCCCTTCATGAGGTTTTCTTGTAATGTGTTTTTCTAACAAGGTTTATAATAAGGCATATTTCTTCATGAAGTTGACATTCAAAGAAAAGTGTTATAATTTGAATGTCAAATGTTTTGTCATAGTTAGATTTACCTCTTATTATAATAAAATTTATTTGAAATTTTAAAAGAAGATTTGATCTATATTGTATCATGAATTTTGTTCAAATGAAGATTTAATCTCCATCATATGAATAGGATCTTTGTATCTTAACATTGTATCTTAACCACCCTATGAATAGGATCTTTGCAATGTATTGTAAACACTAATAATTGTGACTTTTAAAATTACTTTTTACTCGTCATTTTTAAGATTACGATGGGTGATGATGGATGACAAAAGAACACCAATGGATGATAACAAAGGTATAATGGTTAACGTTTTTGATTCTATAACAATGTTAACTGTGCATATTCCACTTCTTTTAGAAAGCTAAATGATAAGATATTCATAAGAGACATGCTTTTTCTAATGATATTATGGCTTTAGGTTTATCCAAAGCAAAGCCATGAAAACCCACTGAACTAGTGAATCATGACCATGGATCCAATGACCTCTCATTTATGATTGGAAATAGATAATATCATATCATGGAGTGAGCCTTCATGCATCAATAAACATTCAATGATTACTTTCAATAGGCGTTTAAAGGAATTTTTTTTCTACCACCCATAACCATTGTAAAGCTTAAAAATAAAATAATTTGTTTTGAATACGTTACCAAAGAGACTCACATAGAAAGCATAATGAACTTTTAAACTTAAGGATACAACACAAAAGTGATAAGTGAAGAGTGGGCAATTGTAATAATTCTATAAAACATTTAATTCTTGGAATACAAACAAGATAGCCCATTGATGAGTGCTTAAAAAACACTAAAATTATCATGATTTTGTCATATTTTTATATAAATTTGTCTTTTTCAGAATTACAGGTATTTTTGTTCAAAAATAACTTAAAGACACAAAGAAAAACACTGAAGGTAATACATTACAAATATATTCAGAAAATAAATGAGAAAAAGTCAAAAAGATGGAAAAATTGGACAAATCGGTCAAAAAGGCTGAAATCTTGCACCCAATCGTCTATCTGCGCTGAATCCTTCACGCAGCAGCATATCCGCACCGAGTCCCACACACACTAGTGAGCTCAGGCCTAGCACATCTCGAAACACGCTCACATGTACCTGGCACACGCCTAGCTAGCGCACGCAGCCAGCAGAAGCCCAACATACACCCGACACATACCCAACACATGCTACACCGATTTCTGAGTGTGCCAGCACACGCCAACACCATGTGACATGCATGCCAGTACACTCCTACACCGTGTACCACGCGCGCCAGTACACTCTTGCACCATGTCTCACTTGCGCCCAATGCCCGTATGCCAAAATTTTCGGGCCCCATATGTACGCCAACTTGTCCAAATGCATCCAAATTCAAATTTTGAAATATTTTCTCCCCATTTTTGGCCTTTTCTCACCTATAAAAGGATCATCTTCCTCATTGTAAAACACAATTTTCTAACTCTTTCTCTCCCTAGAGAGTTTTTTTTTTAGTTTTAAATTTCTTCTCTTTTTGAGAAGAACTAGCTATGTTTTTATAGATTTTTAGTTTTTGATTCAATAAGCAGAGATATAAATATATTTAGAGGTTTTCTAGCAACAAAATTAGCATTAAATTGTTGTAAATATTCTTTTAAGGTATAATTTTAATGGATTTTTTTATAGTTATCTTTTTATGTTTTATTATTATATGTTATATTTACTTTGTCTATGATTAAATTTAACATGGTTGGCTATTTATAAAAATGATATAATTATAACGTGGGCAAAAACTTTCTATAAAATAAATTTATTTTGTTTTTATTCAAAATTTTATATTAAGGATGTTATAGAGAAATATATTATTTTTTATTACAAACTTAAATATAAAAATTAGATTTTTAGGTTTAATTATCCGGTCTGATGTAGAGTAGTACTAGTTAATTTTTTGGTCCAATCGCCCTTTAGTTAGGGTGAAACTCTATTTTGAAAGATTTTATAAGAACTATTATTCGAAAATGTATTACAACATATTTTAAGTCATAGTTTTAAAACATGAAAGTTAGTACTTGAATAATTAAATTCTTAGGTTTAATTTGGACATCTTAAATAAAGTTTAGAATATTTAACTCCACCAAAGGTGGCATTTAAATAGTTCATTTTCATTCTCTTAGAAGAAAAAAAGAATTAATTTAATTAACTAAATTAGTTATCAATCCCACTCATGGGTGTTAATTGATTTGTTTAATTAAAAAATATATATAATCCAACCAAAAGTGGTATTCACCAATAAATATTAATTTATATCTTTAATAACTTAAATAATATGAGCAAGCATAATTAACTTCATTATTATATCTCTAAATACTTCACTCTTATGAATAATAAAAATTTGCATGATTGTTTATTAAATCCATATATATTTTTATTGTTTTTTTAGATTAGGAAACAAACAAACCAAAATATTGTGACACGATGTCTAAGATTTAATTTTATTTTTAATATTTTGAATAATAAATTAAAAATCACATATATTCCTTTCTTAGATTGACCTTGAGAGTATACATATCATTTTTCTATAAAATGATTTGTGCACTCGCGAGACCGGTTTTGTCTCATCATGTTTTTGGCGCCGTTGCTTGAGAAGAAATATCATTTTTAAATTTTTTATCAAAATTTTGAAAATTTTTTGTGCTATAAAAATAAAAATAAAAATTTTAAAAAAACAATAATTAAATAATGAGCTCTAAAAAATAAATAAATAATAAAACTAATTAACTTAGATTTTTACTTCACATATTTTATTAACTTAATTAACTTAGATTTTCACTTAATTTAATTTAATAATATAATTAACTAATATTTTCATTTAACTTAATTCATTAACTTAATTAACTTAGATTTTAATAGCATGAAAAGTAAAGATCTAAGGGAATTCTGTCAAGGAGATTAGATCTTGGATACCTTTGTGCTACTAGTCTTTTCTAGGAATGTTGCTCTGTCAAAGATGATGATTTTTAAGGAGGTCTTGTCCCGCCCTTATTTTTTTAGAGTAATCTTGGTTAATGCTGATTATGTTATTTAACTTCGAGATTATAATAAAAAAATAAAAAATAAAATAAAAAAATTGCTAAGCTATCTCCAAAATTTAAATATTTTTAATTATAATATGTGATAAAAGAAAGTAGTTGTTTTGTTAGATCTAGATGCAAATGTGTTTTGATGCCTTAGTTATTTGACTTGCACCTAGAAGTGGGTTAGTTAAAGCCCACAATCATGTCCCTACTTTTAAGTAAATAAAATTTTGAAAATTCATAAAGCATGACTTAAAAAGTATAGGTAGAAAAACTTATCCTATCTGTAGGTTTGATTGATTCAATGATGTGGGGACATTAAGTTTACTTAAAATGAAATCTCCCAAGTTACGTCTTATTAGGACGTTAAGCTAAGCGCTGGATGGGAGACAACCCATCATTTTAGGTAATTTTCTTTTATCTGTTTTATTTATTTAATTTTTTTTGTTTATTTTAGTTTAATTACATGTGAATAGTTTTAGAATTGTTAAAACTAAAAATATTTTTTGAGATATTAGAAGGTCACAACGATCTGTTTTTGTGAACATTAATGATGAACATAATGGATGCACTTGCATTTCAATAAATATGTAACTTTTCTTCTCTTTTCTCTTTATCTTTAATTTACAATTGTTACATTGAAGACGATGTAAGTTCTAGGTTGGGGGTGGTAAAGAGTTACCATGCTTAATTTCAAAAAATTTAACAATTTTAGAAAAATTTATGTTCACATTTTCATTTTTAGTGTTTGATTTTATTTTTTGTGTATGGTTTAGTAATTTTTAGAATTTTAGGATTTAAAAAAATTTTCTCACAAAATTTGATCATTTTTTTAAATCAAATTTAAGTAAATAGTTAAGTTTTTTGTATTTTTAGAATAATTTTTGAAAACATATCATGGAGTATATGGTAATTAGTTAGTTTTTGTCTTGACTAGTATTTCTTGATAATGTGTGAAAATTATATTAAACTCAAAATCGGTGTTTAGGAATCAAATAGTTGAGACTACCCTTGTGAAAAATATTTTGAGCCCATTGTCCTTTATTCTAAGTGATAAAAATTATTTTTTCTACTCTAAATACTTTTCTTATTTTTTCCAACATTATTAGATGATCTCTATAGGACTTAGCATTGAATGTATAGTTTTTTACATCTTAATGAAATGTTATATATTTATTTTTTATTTTGTTAGATTAAATGATTTAAGTAGAAATTGATAGTATATGTCTTTCTTCATTCATGTATAACTTATATTAAAAAAGAGATATATCTAGGATTATCTATACAAATACAAATAAAAAAACCAAATATTAACCACTCACCTTATCATATAAAAAATGTAAAATCTGTATATGAGTCCCCCACTCTCTAAAAAAATGATTTCTCTTATAAAAAAAATATATAATAGAAAAAAATAGAAAGAAAAAGAGGAAAATGAATAGTATAATATATACACTATAACCCAAAAAGTCTAAACAATTGTGAGAAATTGTTTAATACAGAAGAAAATATAGGAAGTAATTTCCTAAGAAGTCGTTGCATTTTCTTACATTTTCTAAAAGGTATATTACTTGATATTTTTATTTGATGAATTTGATTGATGCATGAAAGTAATGTACAATATTTTAGAAATCCTTACATTTGATTCCTTTCATGAGATCAACATTAAAATAACAATTTGAGCTTTTCGTCTTTATACATATGTGAACATATTAGTTCATTTCTATACATTAGTGTTTTTGAGAGTATTGATTTGTGAGGAATAGAGTTGAAGTAAATTCGGATTTCTCACACTAAGTTTGGGTGAAATTAAATTGATACATTTTGGATATGAAATATAAAAATGATTTTTAACTAATTATTATAATAAATTATGAATGTTTAGGATGTTGAAATAATCTATACTTAAGATTTTAATTATGAAATTTAAAAGAGATTATAAGCATGATACATTTTTGTATTTTATTTCTTTATTTTATTTTAATCTTTTTACTTTATTTTAAATTTTAGATAACTTCTTATTTTATTTGTTTTATTTTGTTTTCATTTTTTGTTAACGTTTGTGCGTATCATAACTAAAAACTCTCACGAGACTTAAACTCGTCCATAGGCCAACCTAGGGGTTTAAAGGCTTGTTGCATATGCTAAATGCAATCGTGTCAATCCACAAAAGTGCTTTAGGATAGTTTAGTTTTTAGTTTTTATCGCTTCTCTTGCTAAGAAACTAGCAATAAGTTGGTTGGGGCGTGTGATTAGTGCTTAAAAATTACCATGATTTAATATACTTTAATTGATTATATAGATTTATATTTGTATGATTTTATCATATTTTTATATAAAATTATCTTTTTGAAATCACAAGTATTTTTTTTCAAAAATAACTTAAAGAAATGAAGAAAAATACTAGAGACTACATAACAAATATATTGTGAAAGGAAATGAGGAAAAGTAAAAAAGATGGAAAAAAATTCGACAAAATGGGTCCAAAATGTCAAAAGATTGAAATTGGGTGTAATTGCCCAACCGCATCGAATCCCAAGCACAGTAGCCTATCTACGCTGAGTCCCGCATGCACTAGCTCGCGTACCCAATACATGTTGGCGCACGCCGGCACACACACTCACACTTGGTCGACACACGCCTAGCACACGCCCGATACACTCATGACACATGCCACGCCAATTTCCGTGCACACCAGCACACTTCTACACCATGCCCCGTGCGTGACCAACGCACGTCTGCCAAAATTTTCGCACCCTATATGCGTGCCAATTTGTCCAAATGCATCAAAATTCAAATTTTGAAATATTTTCTCCTTTTTTTGGCCTTTTTCCTCACCTATAAAAGGACACTCTTCCCCTATTGTAAAACACAATTTTCTCAACTCTCTCTCTAGATAGTTTTTTTTTGTTTTTAGTTTTAAAGTTTCTCTTTTTGAGAAGAACTAGCTATGTTTTTATAGATTTTTAGTTTTTGATTCAATAAGTGGAGATGCAAATCTGTTTGGAGGTTTTTCGTCAATAGAATTAGCATCAAATTGTTGTAAGGATTCTTTTAAGGTATAATTCTAATGGATTCTTAGTTATCTTTTTATGTTTATTATTATATGTTATATTTAATTTGTCTGTGATTAAATTTAACATGTCTAACTATTTGTAAATATGATATAATTATAACTTTGTTATGCTTACGAAATATTAAATAGGTAAAACATTTCTATAAAATAAATTGATTTTATTTTTATTCAAGATTTTATATTAAGGATGTTAGAGAAAATATATTATTTTTCATTACAAACTTAAATATGAAAATTAGATTTTAAGTTTTAATTATTCAGTGTGATTTAGAATAGTGCTCTTTTATTTGTTGTTACAATCGTCCGATAGTTAGAGTGAAACTCTATTTCAAATTTTTTTATAGGAACTATTATTCGAAAATGTATAAACAACATATTTTAAGTCATGGTTTTAAAACTTGAAAGTTAATACTCGAATAATTAAATTCTTATATTTATTTTGAACACCTTGAATAAAGTTTAGAATATCTAACCCCACTAAATGTGACATTTAAATGGTTCATTTTCAATCTCTTAGAAAAATGAATTAATTTAATTAACCAAATTAGTTATTGACTTCACACATAGGTTTTAATTGATTTGTTTAATTAACAAAAAATATCTAACCTCACCAAAAGTGTTATTTATCAATAAATATCAATATATATCTTTAATAACCTAAATAATATGAACAAACATAATTAACTTAATTATTATATCTTTAAATACTCTACTGTTATTAATGATAAAATTTTACATAATTATTTATTGAATCCATATCTATGTTTATTTTTTTATGTTTTTTTATATTAAAAAACAAACCAAAATATCGTAACAGAATGTTTAAAATTTAATTTTGTTTTTAAAATTTTGAATAATAAATTAAAAACTACATATATTCTTTCCTTAAATTTACCTTAAAAATATACTTTATATCATTTTTTATAACATTTACAACGCAGGTCTTGTCTCATCACCCACCAAATGCTGAATTTGAATGTTCGATTAAAATACTATTCACATGATGTCATTGCATAACATTTAGCACTTCTCCTAGGCTAATGACATACTACAATCAATAAAAACAAAACAAGCGACATCATCAACTTATTTATCATTCTTACTTTTCATTCCCTTTTAGTTATTATAACAAAGAATTCCCTTCTCTATTTTCTACAGAAAACAGCCAAGTCATGCCTGATTTGTAACCAAACTGACCAAACAAAACAAGGACTCGAGAAGCATAGAAAGGGATAAAAGAGAAAAGGGCGCACATCTGAATGGTAAGCAATTGGATTGACTACAATTTTTGCAAACTGGGAACACAGCAGTCACCACCATCGACAGTAAAATTCCTAATCTAAGAGGTGGGAAATTGATCAGAGAACTCCCTAGTCAGACCATGATTGCATGGAGAGGCTAGATCATGTTTAGAACAATATCAATAATGTCCAGGTGAAGTCCAGATCATCATTGCATTTGATGGCTTGAATGGGGAAGAATGGTGTCAGCTAACTCTTCATTCAGTTTCACCGGAAGCGGGGGCATCTGCTTCATTATTTCTGGCATGTCACTGAAGCTGTAAAAGAATAGATGCATAGAAGTGTTAAGTCATCCATTCAACATTCCGAATCAGTTAAGGTTCTATTCTCTTTCTTCAGAAAAACACAAGATCTAAAGTCTTAGTACCAAAATCCAATTGGTTACCTAATTTCATCTTTAAAAAAAAAAAGAAAATAAAATATTAAGCTTTATGAGCAAACAATACTTGGCATGGCCCTCATTGCATGATGAATTAGATTTTGCTGCCTACTGTATTTGATATTTACACTTCATTATTTTCAGCTTTGGCCCGGCACCACTGCTGTGTCCTGACCAACACCATAAGGTCCATAACTACCACAACTGCTGGTCAAAGCCACCAGTCATGCAACTACAGCTACTTATGCCAAATATTTTATGAAATGAGTCAATAACAGTGGAACTAATGATTTAGTAGTTCGGCTCTAATTAGTTATCTCATGCTTAATGTAGTTTTAAGTTCTTTACATGTATTCTTCATTTTTCATCAAGTACCCTACAGTTATGACAATGTGTATGGGTGTGGCTCACTCGGATAAATACCCAGAAATTTAACCATAGAAATGGTAGAGACATGCAAACAAAATAATTTTAGATAAATTACACATGTACAGTTCCAACATTAAGGTTTAAATAGAATAGCTATAAGTTGATGTCAGGTTTTGAAGAAGCTTGTTAAAATTTCAAGGGAAGCAAACAGGGTTAAAGACTGGATATTGAAACAAGCTTAGCCAGAAATTTGCAGGCAGATTAAATTCTTAATGTTTCACAAATTTTACAGCATCTGTTATACTTATATGCATTATTTTAACTCTGGAACACTCTGTCTATGTATCATTCAGCATTTGATATGTTCCTTGTTTTGCAATAAAAAAGGTTTATAAAGCCAATCATGTGCATATTTAACAATTTCCCTGATCAATTTTCCTTCAATTATAAGCTATCAGCTTAAGACCAAACAACTGGCTCACACACACAATTGCCAACAATGTAATGAAATGTAGAAAAAAGGAGCACAAAATAAATGGAAATGATAGACGTAAAAGATAATTGCCATAACCACTCATATTATGCGGGATTTAAAAAACAAAAAGGAAACTAGATAAATTCGAACATACTCATTCATAATCTTGAGGAGGTTATCCCGAACTTGGGAGAAGAGTACAAAATTCTCCTGTATCTGAAAACAATGAGGTAGAAGATAAAGGGCACTGAGTCTAAGTTTTATCCTAAAATGCATAACTCAGGGCTTCTTATTATAAACATTAGAAAAGCATTTAATTCTTCTTCAAATTTTGAATAGATTCCTCAGTGTCCTCAGCCTTGAGAAGAAAGCAACTTAACAATACACTTGATGCAGGAAGAGGAAGTTAATGCACTTCATGCAGTGTTTATAGCACTAAGACAGAAATGGCATTTACTGGAACAACTTTGGCTTTGGAATATTTTAAAATGATTAAGTTTCCAAACGGAAATAATGGCTCCAATAAAGTCAAATGAATGAATAAGCAAGTTCGTTACCTGAAAATTTGTAATATTTTCAGAAATTTGACTCAAGATCAGGTTGTTTTGATCCAAAATGTCTCCTGTAGGACCACCAATAGCTGCAACAATGTAACACAGATCTTAACCACATAATCAAAGCAACAATACACTTAAATAACTGCAGTATGCCGGGGAAAAGAGAAGACCAGAAAAATTTGACAATTTAGACTTTCAAAGGCTTTTTCTTGTTGCAAGAGAACAAAGTTACTATGATATAGTTGTATCGGTGGTAGCAGTTATGGCAAACAATTATGTTTAACACCACCAAAAGGTGCAGCCTAAAGACTTCCCTCCAGCTGAAGTACAGGGCAACATTTTCAAACATCTGATTTAAATATAAAGGAATCTAAACAAAAAAAAAACTGACACGAAAAAACAGATTAATGAACTTATCATTTTAGATTTGCTATATGATTCTCAATTAACTTGAATAAAATTTAAGAACCACGCACACTAGCCATTTCAATAAATCCATGATCAGAAGGAAAGAATACATAATGAAAGAGGGTAGCTACAGCACATGGTTCAAGTACCTCCTAACCTCCTATTGCTTGTACAACAGTCCCTCATTAATTTCAGGATCTCGAGCTAATTAATACCTCCGGAAAACACTACAAGATTGATATTATCCAGCAAACATTCAGCTCCTTCAGAAGATTTCAACACCTATTTATAGATCAGATTTTGCATATATGTTCTACAGTTATTAAGTTTTGAATTTTTTTCACAAAACAATTGAAAGTAGGCCTACAACTTAACTTCAATGAATTCTTGTGTATATTGAAATATGAGTGTAAAACATGGGTTTATGGTGTTATGATGTAGGCACTCATCACATAATTCCGGTCTTTCCATCTCCATAGTATCCATATTGTCTCCAACAAACAACAAGGGGGGTCATGCCTGGATTTCTACTGTTCAAACCTTGAACAACATAACTTGCCTATTAGTTGCTTCAATAAATCCCCCAAACCTCTCTTTCCTAAAATATAAGAGGATATCCTCCAAAAAAAAGTGCGCACACACACACAATTATAAAGTTTTTTATACTTAAAAAGCTATTTATATATCACCTGTGCTTGAGATGCCATCATCAATGTCTCTAGGAAGCATTAGTGGAGCAACTGGGGGAACATTCGACCGAACAGCTAACTGAACAGGCTTGGTAGAAGGATCGGACACTCTTTCCTGAGAAGTAAGTAAAAAGGATATTATATACCAATAGGGACTAGGAAACAAACATACATTTATCAACTAGAGCGAGCTCTAGAGAATAATCACAAAGACCATCCAAGGAGGGTATTCCTGCCCTGTCCTGGAAAATAGTTCAAAAATAAACGATTTGGTTTCCTTAAGAAACAATAGAAACTGGAAAAGAAGCAAGCATCAACGCTCCAAGTAGCAAAGTGACAAGTAATCACTTGAGCTCACCTACCAATTGACCATCTAAAGGAGAAATAGAGAAAAGTGGGACAGAGAAAAGCATATATTTATTTTGTTGTATATGTACTTGCAAATTAATTTTAATGTACTTTTAAGATATTTCATCATTTTAGTGAGTCTCCAAAAGGGAAACTATATGGCACTGCCTTGTGCTATGTTGTAAGAAATGTTTTAATAATTCATCATTATAACCAAGGTTCTCATCCATGCATGTTTGAATAGAATATGAACAATACTCCAAACCTGACTCAACATCTGCTTTCACTCAACACTAACTAGAACCCTCTCCCTCTCTCACCTGAATCATTTTTGCTTCATGAAATCACAGTTTTTCCTCAGGTGAAAGCAACACAGAGGAGGAAATATAATCATGATAAATTCAAAAGAATTCAGTATGACCTATATTGTAACATGTACATAACATAAAACATTAAGATTATTTTACAGTTACATGCAACAATTTTACATTTAATTCAATGTTCAATATGGTACCAAATCTTTACATCCATTAAACAAGCAGAAAATTAGGCGGAAACTTCAAACAATAATTTACTTTTATGCTTATCCTGAATTGAACAAAAGAGAGAAAATAAAATTAATTTTTACAAACTAATCTCAGCACATATTGATTGTGGAATAATGCACCAAGGAAATTATTGATGCAGGAACTAAGGAGATAATTAAAACAGTGGTATCATAGGTCCGTGGAACATACAATTAGATTACATTAGAAACCTGAAACTACCAAGGGAAAGATAAAAAAAAGTTGCAGACTTCTTACCTTTTTGTCTTTGCTTTTCCTTGATAGGTTGTGCTCTTCTTTCCTTCTCTTGCTATTTTCCTTTTTCTGTACAGGTACAAAACCATAAAGTGCATGCTGAAAATTTGGGCAATATAGCAATATCTCAAAAGATACTAGTTTACAAATGATAACATTTATATGGTTGAATTACATTGAATTACCACTTTTCATAGTGAGCTTAAGACTCTAAGATTTAGGCAAAGATTAGCTTTAGATTGAATTTAGTATGCCCTACAAATATATCTGTATCATTCCCAGCATTTTTTGGACCCTTAAGCTCCTATGCAGATTTTAGTATCTTGTATAGTCCAGTGGAAAATGTCATGGCTGTGTTCCAACAAAAAAGCCATGAACAAATAGATCCAAGTCTAGAAGGGCAAAGTAAAGCTAAATCATATTTGCCACATCTAAGGGCTCAAGAGTATCAGAAAAAGTGACTGGCTTCTTGTTAAAACCCATGTTACTTGGACTCTTCACTTTTCTTAAAGTACATGTGTCCAAGTAACATGACATAGATATAATTGTGGTTTTCAAACACTCCAATTTGGTGAAAATTTATAGAATATTGAGAAAAATGGGTGTGTCTAACACCTAATACGTATCCAAAAATTTATAACTCTCTGTGTCCTAAAGGAATACGTGTGACTAGGTTGAAACTGTCTTTACTATAATTAAAGGAAAAAAAATTGAAAGTAAGTATTGGAACAATTTCACGAGAAAAAGAAAAAAAAATCCATAAGATATAACAGTACTACACGTGATATGTACCATGGCAGTGTATAACTAATAACACGATAAATCAAACAATTATAATTTGACAATTGACATTTACATAACTTCCATTCTGCACACAAGGTAATATTCCAACAAGTTCTTCATAGGCAGTTCTTTGCGAGGAAGCACTCAACCAAACCCTTAAGTTCAGGTCAATTGCTATAAGAAACAACTACTAAAATATTTACCCCTTTATGACAATGGCATCAAAAAGACTCAAAAGAAAAAAAATCCATTTTTTGCATAAAAGAGGGTGTCAATAACTCTTCCATTTTGTGACATCTTTTTGTCAAATTAAATGGTTCTTATAAATTGGTGGCTATAGGATCTATAATATTTACTGCGCTGCTGTTGGTGGAAACATCACCAAGAATAATGCGAAGTTGATACAGGCATGTATTAAATGACTAGCAATAATTTCTAAGAGAAGCTATTTCTTCATGGGCAACAGAAAGGATGCCACCAACAAAGACTCCAGGCTCAACAATTATGAGTTTGCAATGCAGATATATAATCTGTGAAAAGGATACTAGCCAAATAAATAGATGATGATGATGATGATGATGAGTTATTTCTTTTATGTTAGTTTTATTATTTATTTCTTTATTAATAGTTGTTTAGGGAAACTTTAGGGTCATACTTGTCATTTGTTTGTTATAGTCCTTCTTTGTCTTTTGGTGGAGTTTTTAGCTATAAATAAGAAGAGCATGTGAGCTTAAATGATAGAATGAATATTGAATGAATTTTTCTATTGATTTCTCTCATAGTTTTCATGAAATATTTTCGAGTTTTAATGGATGAATTCAATCCTTATCCTCATCTAAAGGCTTTTAATTCCTTTAGATTAAATAGGACTTCTACGTCATCTGCTGAGAAAGAAACATCAAATTTTGGATCCTACAGCAGCAAGTTAAGACTCATCACCATCAATCAATAATAGAAAAATCAGTTTTGAGGTTTGAACTTTCATCTCAGGACTTATCGCCTGCCAATCTTTGACATACATGTTTCCATTTGAATAAAAATAAATAAAATACAGAATTCATACAGCTTTTTAAGACCTTATTTGAGAAGGGGATCCACCTTTTTGTAAACTGGTGATAATAACTACGTCAATGCAGAAAAGGGTTAAGCATTTGGAAAGTGAGGGATTAAATAAAGTACTTACAGTCATCCATCTGCTACGCAGAGCCACATCTCGGACAGTTTTCTTGTGCAGTTGCATAGCTATCTTAGCGTATCGGATAATGTTTGATTCTGTTGCATATCTGTGAGTACCAAAACAATATCAGTCAACAAACATATAACTCATGAGTAGCGTCTGGAATGAAAATGCAATAACAATAGAACATAAGAAGCCACAATACAACATGAAGGAAACTCAGTTACAAACAATGACTGGTTGCAAATGCCAGGAACTTAAGTTGCTTTATATATGCGATGTCCTCAATAAGTATGGGTAGATGTAATTACAGGCTACTAAATACTATACTGATATCTGAGCAGATATTGGCAATTTTAAAAAGTACAGATACTGGTGGAGATTTTGAACCAAAGCAATTAATAAACACGGTAATTCCACATCACAACCGAAAAAAGAAATACGCAAAACACAAGAAAGAAAAAGGAAGGTGAAATAAAGATCCAGAAAGTCTTAATAATGACTAGTGTTGACTCCGCAGTAGAAATGTAATTAAAAAGAACTGAAATTAACAGATACATGTAAATGAATTTAAAGCACAAGCAGCATCACTGACTAGTGTTCTACCTATGTTCTTTGACCACATCAGTATGGAAAAAGATGCAGTAATATATAGGCCATATCATTATGATTAACTACTACAATCAAAGCATGGGTCCCATCAAAATGGATGAGTGTCCTGAGAGGACTTGAACATGGTTAGATGTAGTTTCAACAATATTACATATAACGAGCACTCGAAATTGCGGACTATGCAGTATACACCTGCAGGTAACACATGAAAAGGAAAACTAAAGAGCTTGATCAACGATAATCAATGCATCTTTATTTCTTCAAATATAAGATATTTTGTAAACTAAAACAAGATCCTGATAAGGCAATAATGGTTGCAATGGTAAAAATTGTAACAATGCTCAATTTATCCATATTTAAACACCATTAACCATTGAGGTCATTCCTATGCTATTCTGCAAGTTCACAGTAATAACTGTTACACATTGACAGTTATTATTTATTAGTTACGAAACATTTACCTAATTCCCAAGGTACTGGGTCAAATTGGTCTTCTCAATACCACGTATTTTCCTGAACTCATGCAAAATTCTCAATACTATATATTTTTCTTAACTCGAGTCCCAGGAAAAGTATAAAATTTTACTCGTACATAAATGATGCTCTTTTGTTTTTTGTTTTTTTCCCTCCCCCAATTCAATCGTGAAATCAGGGAAAACACTCAACCAATTTCCCAGTAATAAAACAGAGAATTTTCGATCTCTGTTCTTTAACAATAATAATTGAAGCTAAAACCTTATACTGACATAGTCCTCTCAACTTAATGAGAGCACAACTTTGACGGAGAATTCAGCAAGCAGAAAGATTCTCTAGAGTTACAACAACCACAGTAAAGAATGACAGAAAGTCTAGCTAATGACTATAACTTAAAGCGCTCAATGGGAGGCAACCCATCAGGTAAAAAAAAAAAAATTACGTTCGCGGCCAGCGGAAAGGAGATCTCGTTGTTCTTTCTTATATTGAGGACAATATAAGGTTTGAGTTAGGGGTGCGGTAAACGGTAACTTTTTTTTTCTTCTTCGCTTCATTTTTAGTAGTTTTGTTCGTGTGTTTATTTGTGTTTAATTTTGATTTTCCATTTATTTTTCTACATTTTGATTTAATTTCTTTTATTTCTTTATTATCTTATTTTTATTTTTTTCCCATTTGCATTTTACTTATTTTAATTTACACGTTGATGATAATAATATGATTGTGATAACAAGTAGCTTTTAGAAGACATTAAATTTTGCTTCAGTTTAAAGATAATTTCAAATGTTGATTTTACCTAGTTGATGACTCTTTTGGTATGTGATATGATTTGGTTGATTAGTCTAAATACTTAGAGAAGTCTTATGTGCGAATTTTCATGGACATTTTTGTGATCTCAACAAACTCTAGAATTCATTTGAAAACCTCTTGAGGCGAAATAATTTGGAATTGCACTGTTTAGGATATGATGTAGGCCATTTTTGGATCGATTGTGTCATTTTAAGCCTACCTTGTTATCCTTATATCACTAGTTACCTCTTTGAGCCTATTTAAATATATTGTTAGCCTTACTTTTCGTTCTTTTTGCCTTCTATAACCTACCTTTTATTGAGCCAAAAATATATATATATAATTCCTACCTTATTTATTAAGAGCACTTAATTTTGAATACAAACTTTTCAAGAACAATTGGAGAAATCTTCCACATATATTGAAAGAAATTGGTTGGGAGTTATGTCTTTTCAAGAACAATTGAAGGATGAAAAAAAAAATTTCCACATATATGGGAAGAAAGTAGTTGGCTTTTCAAGAACAATTGGAGTAAGGATGGAATATAAAAAAAAATAAAAAAAAAAAAGAAAGCCTTCACATTTTAGTAAATAAAAGAGTGTTAGTGATGGATGTACTAAGGTGAAAGATTGAGGAAGAACTTTGTCTATCTTTGGAAAAATGGGTTATGATCGGAAGAAACAATTGGGATTAAATGGTGTTACTCTTTTACTTAATTGGTTGTGTTTAATGTAATAAGTGCTCTTATTTGTATTTTGACACTTCCCGTTTTTCTTAACCAAATACCTAAGCCTAACATTACAAGCCTCATAAAGTCCTATTGATCCAAAGTGGTATATTTTCCTTCATTAGTGGAGAGAGGTTTGAAAAGTGAGCCTATGGAGTTTGAGATTTCACCTTTTTGTTTGTGGATGTTATGCATAATATTATCCAGACATTATGGCTATTGTTTTATGGTTTGATGGATGTTTAAGAGTCAATAACAAAAGTGAAATTGGCATTTGAGATTTCTTAAAGCTTAGGTGACATTTAATTATTTTATGTGTTGTGTATTATTTACAATTTTTGAGACAATTGTGCAAATTAATTGTTGTGTGATTTTATTGTTTTGAGTTAGGATAGTTATAGGTAAGATGTTTGTGGGTATCATCACTGGAAGCCCTCACGAGACTACAACTCGTCCTACTAGGGCCGCCTAGGGGTTTAAAGGCTTATTGCATACGCTTAATGTAATGTTGTAAATAGAATAAATTTTCTCTGAATTTTTCTTTTAATGTCTCTTTTGA
Source organism: Hippophae gyantsensis (assembly GCA_030763125.1). NCBI lineage: Eukaryota > Viridiplantae > Streptophyta > Magnoliopsida > Rosales > Elaeagnaceae > Hippophae > Hippophae gyantsensis. The sequence continues at coordinate 16,774,471 of CM061030.1, forward strand.
ATTTATTCATAGATCGTTTTTCTTGCTAGAGACTAGCAAGAAGCTGATTGGAGGTTGTTGATAAGAGTCAAATTATTGCATTTTTGTTATGATTTAAATGTTGATATTTGTGTGAAAATTGTGTTTATTTGATTATTTAATCCACAAATGTCATTTCACCGGTATTTCGTGTTTAAAGTGCAATTTCAGGTAAAATCATGATTTTGGAGAAATTTGGGACAAATTTCAATGATCGAGATTGAGTGCAAATAAAAATAAAACAAAGTTTCAAAATTTGGAATCCTACCGCCGGCAAAAAGATTCTCGCCGTCGGCGAAAATCTTACAGAGAATACGGCAAAAATCATGCAGTAAGCACAAGTTTTGGCAAAGTAATCTCGCCGCCGGCCAAGTGCATCTCGCTGCCGGCGAGAATTAGCGGAACCAAAATCGTAACTTTTCCAGAAATCTCGCCGCAACGAGAATAATGTCGCCGCCGGCGAGTTTCGTCTGAAAACACATTTTTATGTTGTTTTGTTCCAAAATTGCCCCCAAAATCCTAGATCTATATATACAATATGATGGAAAAAGAGGAGGACGATAGAGAGAACAGATCTGAGTCATTTTTGGAGGAGAAAAACCAATTTTGAAGAGAAAGTTTGGAGAAGCTTGAAGGATCATCACCATTGTTGCTACCAAGTCTTCATCTTCAAGAGTTTTTCATCTCTTCTCCTTAGCTTTCATATTCTGCATTTTATTCAGATTTGTTATTCATGGATTCAATTGAGATAATGTTTGTTCCTATTTTCGTTATGAACTAATTCGTTTTTGCTAAGGCTATGATGTAGTTAAATCAAAAAATCTGATTTCTTTTGTTATTGTTATATGAGTTCATTGTTTTCAAGTTGAGTATTTATTTCCATACTTAATGCTTTTAAATTTCTGGCCAAGATTTAGATGATTTGTTGTATTATATTGAGACCGAGAGGAGATGTGTAATGAATGCTTCTTATGATAAATATTGTATGTTGAATGCGAGTGTGAGAACTAATGCATGATGTATGTGGTTATTCTAGAAATTCCATAAATCGTAATGTACTTATTTGTGATTAAATCTTCATAGAAATATAGTTGGTTTTCATAGATAAGTAATTCTAATATAACTCGAGAGAGAGTAATAGGTAAATTTGGATTTTTCAACCATCACTTTTAGCTTTGATTCTCATATAACATGACTTGAAATCTGATTAAATTGATTTAGTAAAATCAAATGCCTTAGCGTTTTTAATCATTTGTGAACAACATTAAATTTTGTTATTTGCATTTAGTTTTAAGTTAATTTTCTTCTTAAACAATTTCAACAATTCGGTTTTCAAATAAATTAGGATTAGTCAATTTCGGTACTTAGTAACGTCATTCCTTGTGGGTTCGATATCCGTACTTTTGTATACTTTATTACTTGAACGATTCGTACACTTGCGAAAATAAGCATCAGGCAGTACAAGGGAGAATAAAGAAAAGAAAAGAAATCTACATAATCACCATGATGGGTCACGGTTTTCAATTTTAAAATATGTGATAATCATTCACTCTTGTGATCTTCAGGCTGCTACTAACAGCTACCAAGGTTGAAGAAGCATATGGTAATAACATATATCACAATAAGTTCCAGCTTGTGAGGCCGTGGTGAATTCAAAAAGAAAACCAGCATGTACAGCATCCGAATCAGTCCCAACTTGTAATATACACAGACAATTGCCAAATTTAAACTCTCAACAATTAAAATAGGAGCATGCTTATTAATATAACAATACATACTAGTTCAAACTGTTACAGAAAAGATTTTCCGTTGACATATAGCCCATTCATAGTTTTTCCATTTAACCACATTCCAACCATAATAACAATTCATCCTTTAAATTATCCCAAACAATGAAATAAAAATAAAAAAGGACGCCTTAAAAAAAATAACACCCTCAAACACCCACACACAATCAAAAAAATTAAAAAAAAGTTATAGATTTCAAAAATCCAAAATTTGATATGAAACATAAGATAATAATTCAATTACTCAAAGATTTAAAAAAAAAGATCAACCCTAATCCGAAAACCCCAAGTTTGTATTTTTACTCAAACGAAACAACCATCACCCCTCAAAATCCGAACAGAACCAAACAGAACTCAAAAATAGGACTTTTAAAGAATTCAACAAAACCACATATTTCTACTCACTTGGCGAGACCTTCTTCAAGAATTGACTGCTCTTCTGCACTCCATTCGGTGGCAATTCCCGGATTGTGCTTCATAACCATAGCTGCACCAGAACTCTCCGGTACCGATACCGGCCCCGAATTTCCATTGGCCGAATTCCCTCCGTTGAACGAAGAAGAAGCATGATTGGGTTCTTGATGGTTACCAGAAGGATTAGCCATCAATTAACGACCTCGTTCTTCAAAATTCTATAATAAAAAAATTGCAAATCTGAATCGAATCCACTCCTCCGAACTCTTAGAATTTGGCGTTGGTTCCCGCCAATTTCAAAGCTGGTCTAACAAACCAAAAACAATCAGCAGAGGAAATATTGGAAAATCAAAGCCCAAAGACAGAGAAAAAGAAGAAAATGAAATATATTATTTATAATAAAAATACATATATGTATAGAATTTATACATATCGTATGAGGACTGAAGGGGACTCTAAAGATTGAAAATTGCAGAGAGAAAGAGACAGAGACAAAGACAGAGGAGATTACGTAATTGAAAGAGGAGAAAAGAGGGTTTTGATGTTAGAAAGGTCTAAGAAGATGAATCAATGTTTTCAGCACCAAAAAAAAATCTTTATTTTTTTTAAATTATAAAATAAGTTTTACTTACACCAATATTTAAAATATTTAAATTAATCATATTTTAAAATAATTTGTTAATGCTCTTCAATTTCTTTTTCCTTTCAAATTGTTTCGTTTACACACCATACATACGCGTATAAGGAAAATTTGGATGAACAATTTACATTTTTTTTTTTTTCATATACAACACAATTTTTTTTACAACGAAGAATTAGTAACTAATTTATGTGTATTATTTTAAATAATTATGAACCATAATTTTTTATTTTTTTTCTTCGTAATTATACACATGATGTAATATCAACGTTCAAAATAATGTTGGAATCAACATCTCACTTACGGAACCAATTAGTCTACCCACACCATGTTGAGTTCGACAACTTCATCAATATTTTGAAATTCTTACACCTTAAATTACACTTAAAATGATGAACTGTTGTGTTTTTTTATTTTTTATTTATTTGCAGATTTCTCGCTCTTAGGTAGTGTTTAGTTAACTGGAATGAAATTGAATGAAATAGAATCAAAATTAATTATTTTTAATTTTATATTTGTTTGGGTTGAAAAATTGAAATGAAATGGAATCAAAAGTGATTACTTCTAATTTTATGTTTATTTAATAAGAATTTTTTCTACCCTTAAGAAATTATGATTTCATTCTTATCTTAATTTTTTGTTCTAATTTTACCTCAATCCTAAATATAATCCTAAACCATAAACCTATATCCTAAACCTTAAATTCTAAATTTTAAACTCTAAAACCCTAAACCTATTTAGAAAAATAATAATTTTAATCATTAACTTTAACCTACAAATATAACCTTAAACTCTAAACACTAACATCTATACCCTATACCTTATACCTTATACCCTAAACTCCAAAGTCCAAAACTCAAAACCCTAAATCCTATTTAAAAAAATAATTACTATCCCAAAAGAGACTATTAAAGTCGGTTAATGAATAACTTTAAATTGAGAAACTTAAAATTTAAAGTTAGCTCACGCGTTGAACCGACTTTAAGTTAAAGTTGGTTCAACCCATGAACCAACTTTAAAATCTGTATTTTTTTTTACACATTGTACTTATTTTTTACTTTCTTGAGAATCTGTATTCGATCACATAATAACAAAAAAACTAAAATCTATTTAAAAGAGTTTAAATACTACAAATAATTGAAAAATAAAATATTAATTAATTACTTGAGAATTAAATTTATTACAAAAAATAATGTACATACAATGCATACATACATACATACACATATATATATATAATTTAAATTACATTATTATTATATCTACAAGCAAATTTTAAGAAACTTTCAACTCCATAAATGTAGTCTTGTTCAATTCTATACTTTGACATCCAAGATTTGTTCATTTTTTTATTAATGATATTTAGCATATTAAATATGTATCTAACCAATATATTTCAAATATTATTATATATGAATTCCCTAATTATTAAAATATCTATTAAAACATCATATAAAAATAAATACATAAAAACCAAACATAACAAATATATAATATTAACAATATATAATATATAATAATTTATATTATTTGTTTAAAATAAATTAATATGTATCAAACACCTAAACACATAAAATTATTAAAATAAATAAATGAATAAAAATACATTCTTCTCTTCTAGGCTTGAATAAAAATATAAAACCTATATAACACAAAAATTTATACACATAATATATAAAAAATAAAGAAATATGAAAAATAAGTGTAAAATAATTCATAAAAATACTTACAAGAGTAAATGAAGTGAAAAAATAAAGAAAATGAAGAAAAAATTGTGTTTTGTAAATGAGAAAATGGATATAAAAATTTGAGTATTATGCTCAAAAAATAGGAAATCTGGAAGAGAAATTGGAAAGAAAGAAAACCTATTAAATAACACTGAAATTGATAGTCGAAAGTGGCCAAAAAATAAGAAAGAATGGAGGAAGGAGTCGTCGTTTTAGGGTTACAGTAGCTAGAAAATATGTTATGTTGGAAAATGGAGGAGAAATAAGAGAGAAGGAAAACAAAAATGTGTGTAGCATTGGTTGACACGTAGTAAACTTCATTGTTACTCATCCTTTACCTCTACCTTCGCATGAGGTCCTTATTTTTCATATATCCTTCTTATTTATACATCAATCAGTTCATAATTTCTTGATCTTTTACCTTATCCTTTAAACTCCTTCATTTTACATCTTGGATTAAAAAAACAATTTTTGTCTCTTTAAAGCTTGTTTATCTCTTTCATCTAAAAGTATAGTCTTCATCTCCCTACAAGTCTTTAAAACTACCAATCAATCTCAAAATTCTCTTTCGTCTTATGGAGGTGGTTTCAGATGAAGAAGAAAAAGATTATTCAAATTTATTCTCTAGTAGTTTATGGTAAAATATATAGAAATAAAATGAATGTTAATTTTATATTCTTATTTTTGTAAACTGTTGGAAAAAGTATATGAAAATAATATAATAATAATGTTACCGATATATTGAAATATACTGTTTGGGTTGAGTCGCGAACTAGATCACTCTCTTAACGATATTTCGCGACTCGGTCTAAATTTGTGTAAGCAAACACAACCTCGTCATCCCCAGATAAAACAACCTAGAATCTTTTTTTTTCTTTCTCGGAGCTTCACTACACTGATGAAGTCCAAAATGCGACACTTCTAAAATATTTATGTTGCTCGAAAAACTGAAAAGAAAACAATTTTGATTTTTCTTTTCTTTGGTTTTGTTTTGAAGAACCGTAGAACCATTTTTGAGTTATATCTAAAAACTAAGAGCTATTTCTCTCTATTTATAGTTGAAAAAGATATACAATGTTCACACAATTATGAAAATAATGGTCACTAAATAACAGTCATAAAATAAACGGTCACAAAATAATGATCATAAAATAACAGTCACAAAATAATGGTCATAAAATAACGATCACAAAATAACGGTCATAAAATAAGGGTCATATCTGATGGAAAAATAGTTTTAATTACGAATTTTTTTCCAAAAAATAAAGTGTCACCTCACCTCACACACACGTACTCGGACTCGACTCAACATGTCATGACACGACCGATCAGACAGACGATGGTCATTGTGGTGCTCGTATGTGTAGAATCACAATTGCCTAGGTCCTCTCTCCTTCCACAAAAGTGTGTATCCCTTAGAGCCCAATCTTAATTGTAAATCTTTCTTTATTTAAACATATCCTAAAATATGTAAACTAGAAATGTGAGGCAAAATTTTAAGAGAGTAAAATTTAGCACTTATTCTTATCAATTTTTTTATTTAAATTCATTCCAAAAATACCCTACTTGAGTTTTATATAAAAATAGTTTTCATTGAGCAACCGATCATTTAAAGTATAAGATTTTGCATCAACAAAAGGTGTTTATCGACTTGAACATTTGCATAGTATTTCTGTTTTAGAATATACTAGAATAACTCGTAGTTTTGAACTCTATCTCTAACAATATTACACACACAACCTTTCCAAGGTATAGTTTGAAAAGCTAGTGTTTTACGGCTATGCACGTGTATCCCAATATAGTGAATACTTTAGTAAATTTTGCCCAAAATTTTCATAGGAAGTGGTCACACTTCCACATTCACATAGGTGAGTCTATCAAGAATACTCCTGTAGCTATGTACCTCATTCCACATAGAGTATAAATCTCATTAAGAGTTAATAATTAACTCATCATTTCTGTCGCTTTAGAACTTCATGCTTCTAACAATATAGAATGTGACTTCATAATAGTATGATTCATCTCACATCATTTCATGACTTGTTATTACCTATTGAATTTATTTCTTGGGATCCCTAATTTATAAGTTGGGTTACCATCATAAGTGACTCTTCATTCTAAGGACATCAATCTCATTCCTTTTGAGGTTTTGAAAACCTTCTATCTTGTTAATCCTTTCATCAAAAAATCAGCCAAATTTTCATTAGTACATACATGATCCACTCTTACAGCTCCTATATAGAGAAATTCTCTAATAGTACTATACTTACGATGTATCTGTCAATTCTTGTCGTTGTAATAACGATTCTAAATCTTTGCAATAGTCGCGGTACTATCATAGTGGATCAAGACAGTTGATATCGATATTTCCCATAAAGGGATCTCAGCTAACATACTTTTTAACTAGCTTGCTTCTTCACTAGCATTAGCTAGTACTATCATTTCAAACTCATTGTAGATTGAGCCAATATTGTCTATTTTTTAGACTTTCAAGAAACAATTCCACCAGTAATGCTAAATATATAGCCACTAGTTGCTTTAGAGTCTTTTGATATAATTTTCCAATCAACATCGTTGTATTCTTCTAAAACAACAAAAAACTTCTTATAATGTAGTCCAAGGTTCATAGTTCTCTTATGGTATCTCATGACCCTTTCAATTGCATTCCAATACTCTATACTAGGTTTATTGGTAAACCTACATAGTAGTCCCACAACATAAGTCATGTCTGGTCTAGTGCAATCAGAAACATAATATAACCACCAATTATGCTCGCATACTTAGTTTATCTAACACCGTCTCTAGTGTTCTTGAATAACTTTACACTAGGATTATAAAGAGTACATGTAGATTTGTAGTTAAAATAATTATATTTCTTTAAGATCTTCTCAATGTAATGAGATTGATCTTGAGAAAGTCCCTTTTTAGACCTAGTAATATTTATACCAAGGATTACACTCGCTTCCCCAAGATCTTTTATATCAAAGTTAGCACATAACAAAGTTTTCACATTATTCACAACTTAAATATTTGATCCAAAAATAAGCATGTCATCCACATATAAACATATAATAGTGCAAATTTCATTTTCTAATTTATAATAAATGCACTTGTCACTTTCATTCATTTTGAATCTATGTGAGATTATTAGATTATCAAATTTTTCATTTCATTGATTAGGTGCTTGTTTTAGACCATAAAGGGATTTATCTAGTTTACAAAATTTATTTTCTTGACCTGTGATAACAAAACCCTCAGGTTGATCCATATAAATCTCTTCTTCTAAGTCACTATTTAAGAAGACAGTTTTAGCATCCATTTGGTGCACTACATTTTCTCTTTGCCCATATCCTTTGACATTTTACATCCTATGGTTTTGTAACTAGATGGTAAATCAACTAAATGTCAAGTTCTATTATACTCAAGAGAGTCTATTTCATCATTTATGTCTTATTCCCATAAGTTGGCAGTTAAAGAAGATAAGACTTCTTGAGAAGTTTGGGGATCTTCTAAGATATAAGCATAAAATTCAAACCCAAAATCCTTAGAGGTTGATCTCGTTTACTTTTTCTAATTTTCATATTTAATTCTTCATTTTGTTCATTAGTTATAGTCATAGGTAAACAACTAAAAGACAAGCTCTCATTATTCTTTAATTTAAAGGAAAACCTATGTTTATAGAAGTCAGTAGCATTTGATTATATAACTACATGATCATTTAAGTCATAGAATTTATAAGTTTTATAATTCACAACATATCATATTAAGTCACATTCATATGCTTTGCTAAAAAATTTATTTCTTTTAGGATAAGGGATCCTAGCATAGGCTAAACAACCCCAAGTTTTAAAATAAATTAAGTTTGGTTTCTTATTTTTTCAAAATTTGATATGATGAAATTTTATTGGTAGATTTAAGCACTCTATCATTTCGAAACCTTTTTATGCAGGAGTAATTTATTTATAATAATAACAACAACTTGAAATTGTTCATCTAAAGTCATAACTTTAGAAATTATTTCATGTACTATCTTCTACAATTCATGTGATTGAGCTTCCATAGATATGCTATCACTCATTTGGTACTTCATGTATTTGGTGACAACATACTTTTTTGTTCTAGCTTCCTCAATATTATACTTCTTTTGAAATGCATTCCAAATTTCCTTAGCTTATTAGATGTTATCTCCGACGACATAGACAAAGTCAATGCATTCTTAGATGAGGCCTCAAAATCCAAAGCCCTTGTTATATTGCTCTCTGTCGGCTCTTTTTAGGCTCGTTTTTGCTAACTAATTAATTAAGTTTTAGAGTTATTAATCTATACAATATTTTAAGCAAAATATTGAAATATTTGTTCTCATAATAATAAGTTATCTTTATATGTTTATAGTTGTGTTTATTTTTCTTTTAACTAAATGGACTTTCTATAATTAAATCGTGTTTTTTAAGTTGTTTTATCTAAACAAGTCATTGTTAATCTTAATAGTATCTTTTTCAATTAATATATTGTGATTTTAAGAGTTGGAAAGCACATTCTATACAATTTAAACAATAACAACACTCTTATACTGTTTTGTTGTTTGCCAAATATCTATCACATTGTACCAATTTTGTATTTGAGTTCCAATGCATTCAACCAAAAAACAAATACTGAATAGTATTAATATTTAGAAATATAAAATCCAAAAGTCTCTTAATTATTTAGAAAAGAAAAGGAAGATATAAATATTGGCCTATTTTTAGGCAGTATATATCATATAACTCTACTAGTGTGTTGATGGAAACAACACCCATTAGATTGGCCATCCTTACACGAGAGCCCTTTTGCCTAGTTGACCAAGCACTTGAGCCGTTTTAACAACACACATGAAATATAAATTATTATTTTTACATAAATAGCTTTATTTTTTATAAATATATTAATTTTTTAATTAACAATAACTTATCCTAAAATTCATAGTTTATACAAAATTACTTAATAAAAAGACTTAAAGATATTATTTTCATAACTTCAATAAAATAAAATCAAAGTTACATCTCTAACAACCAACTCCAACAACCTTACTGAATCTCAACCATCGATTTCATCGGTGCTCCAATAGCCACCTCGGCAACCTTGTGAAAAGTACATGTAATATGTTACATATATATAAAAGTAGAGGTTATGTTATATAAAAAAGTAAAGGACGATGTAACATGTTACATACCAAGATATAAGAAATGTAATATGTTACATTCTATGGGTCACTATAATTACGGTTAAAAGTTCACTATATGATCAGATAAACCTAGAGATGGTGAATAGGCTATCTTAAAAATTAACAATTTTAAAATTGATTCCTAAACATAATGACCAGACATGCAATCACGTATTAAAAATTAAATTAGGAAAGGAAAATATTAATGCATGATGTCACTCTTTCCGATTTCTCTAATGACTTGGGAAGACGTTTACAACAAATTCATGGGAAATTCTATTCTCACCAAAAAACATAAGAGTTGAGAGCAAAGATTGTCGCTTTCTATCATATGGAAGGAGAACCATTTCATGAAGCCTGGGATATGTTCAAATTGTTCCTCACTCAATGCCCCCATCAGAGCTTCCCTCTGTAGTTGCAGACCCAATTCTTTTACGATGGACTTACATAGCAATGTCAGTTCATTGTCGATAACGCTACCGGAAGAGCTATGTGAGAGAAGACAACCTCAAAGACATACAACCTCTTTGAGATGTTGGGTAAAAATTCCTAATAGAAAAGATCCCTGGTGAAAAGAATTGGAGTTCATGAAATCGATTCTAGTAATAAAGTTCAAAGAAAACTTGTTCAATTGACCAAGCAAGTTTCCCTTCTCACTATATATACCAACACTAACAATGAACATTATGGTTTGTGTAGTAACATAGGACATGGTACTAAATCCTATCCATATCAAAGAGAACCACCAGTTACACTTGAAAAGGTTAATGTTTTGGGAGTATATCAACAGAGACCAAGATTCGACCCCAATTCAAATACCTATAATCCTATGTGGAGAAATCATCCCAACTTCTCCTAGAGGCAAAACAACCCTCATTTTGCCCAAAGCTCAAATAAGCCAAGCTAGCAATTCCACCAGCCCATTCCAAGAAGTCTTTCCAATAAACCAACCATAGAGGACAACTTGAATTATTTTATTCAAGTCTACATAGATAACTAATCTAAAACCAATCAACGGTTGGACTCTGTGGAAGCTTCCTATCAAAAAGGTGGAAGTCCAAGTAAACAGTTAGTTGAACATTTGTAAAACAAAGCAAAGAATAACGGAATGGTCAAATGATATCAAATAAATTCAATGAAGAGGAAACATTGAGTTTGTCATTCTAAAATCTCCAAGTAACGTCTTACTAGAAGACGATAAATTTTAGTCTTAAGTGGAAGATCACCCATTATTGTATTTTCTTTTCTTTTTAGTTTGTTTTGTTTTGTTATTATTTTAAGAACGTGTGTAATAAAATTCCAATGAAATAATAGAAATTTATTTGTTTCAAAAATTATGTCCATTCTTTAAATTTAACATTACAAAAAAAAATTAACTTAGGTTTCTTACGTCTTTCTTCTTTAAACCTATACATTTTGTCAAGTGAGAAATCTTAAAAAGTTCTACTATTTTTCAATTTAGGAGCTAGATGATGATACGAAAAGGAGGAGGATCAATTTCAACTATAAGTAGCCATGGGAGATGCTGGAGATATGTAGAAAATGATAAAGGACTATGCAAATCTAATCATTGGAAATGTAACTTTTGGTATACAATTGCAAAAAGTTGTAAGGAAATATGAACTGAAAAAGATTCTTTATTCTTTTTTGCCTTCCTGTTACAATATCCCTAATGAAGACCTTTTGCATTTCATTAGAGAATTCTATGCTATTATTTTCCAAACCTTTCCACTGTAGAGAATTGATGAAGACCAGCTTAGGATGATGTGTTTTCTTTACACTTTCAAGGATAAAGCTTGGTCATGGTTCATTATTCAACAATCGAGTTCTCTAACAACTTGGGAGGTTGATCGCCACACAAATTATATATGCAGTGAATATGTAAGTATACGTATCACAACAAGTAATATAATGATAAGAAAATATCGTTACTATGAAGATTATTTTATTAGAAACTAATTTTTAAAACAAAAAAAAATAAAAATCAAATTTTCATGTGTTTTTATATTTTAAGAAAGTAAATTTAAAATAACTAAAAGTAAATAGAAATAATTAATTAAATCAAATTTGATAACTAAGAAGATATATGAAAAAATATCTAGGAATACTTAATCCCCCAATTTTTTAAACATGTGAATCGTTAAAATTCTCCCAATATAATTATCAATTAATTATATGATCAATTGAATCTATTCATTTCTCAAGTAAATTACACACAATATAGTAATTAATTTAACCACACTCTCATGTCAATTAAATTACATACTACTCATTAAACTCATCAATTATGGATCACATACATAAGATTCATACATCTCTACCTAAAAACTATGCATGTTATTTAATCAAGACAAACAATTAAATAATTCCCTCAAATATATTTAATTAACTCTATAGATAAATTATTGGCCAAATAATTAATAACCTAAAAATCAGATTAAATAATATAATTAAATTATAATTATAATTAAGGTAAAATATTATATCATCACATGGTAAACATTGGGTTTATAAGATCCCTAGATTAATAAATTAACTACACATGATTGTATTCATAAAACTCATATCTTTCATAAAAAAAGACATAAAAGTTGATAAAGAAAAGAGTAGAAGAAGAAATATAATCAATCTCTTGAATTATAGTGCTAATTTTTTCTTGAATCCTGATGAGTGCCCAAAAAGCACTAAAATAACCATGATTTTATGTACATTAATTGATTAAAAATACATATATTTATATGTTTTATCATATATTTATATAAATTTGTCTTTTTCGGAATCACGGGTATTTTGATTGTTTTTCAGGTATTTTGGCTTAAAAACGCAATTTAAAGACTCAAAGAGGAATACTTGAAGCAATACATCACAAATATATTAATAAATAAGTGGGAAAAGGTCAACAAACATGGAAAAATTGGACAAAATGGGTCGAAAAGGTCAAAATGTCAAGATCTGAATCATACTACCGCTTCAAATTAAGACAATTTAATACTATTGGCTTTGATGCGGCATAAGCCGCGCCATACAGCGCGCGCCTCGCCTATCCGCGCGCCCCACCGCGTGTAATCGGTTCACTAAGGCAGTCATCCGCGCGCAATGGACAGCCGCTGACGGCTGCCAGCCGCCAGCCGCGCGCCCAACGCCGGCCCCATTTTCACGCAGGTACCTTCAGGACGTCATCGACGTCATTAATGAAATCGCATTCCAATACGCGTTTTTACATTTTTAAATATTTTTTTAACATTTTTTCTCTCCATCCTCACCTATAAATACCCCCCTTCCCTTCACTTCAAAACACACCTTCAAAACACACTTCTCTCTTCTTTCTTTCTCTCTTTTCTTAGATTTTTAGGTTTTTTTAGTTTTTCTTAGTTTTAGAGTTCTTCCCTCTTTGGGAAGAACTAGTTATGTTTTTTTTGTAATTTATTAGCTTTTTGATTCAATAAATGGGAGTGCAAATTCCGCTTGGAGGTTTTCCAACAACGGGAATAGCATCGAAGTTCTGTAAGGATTTTATTTTCTTTACAGTTATTTTTTATGCTTTATTCTTACATGTTATATTTAATTTGTCTCGTGATTAAATTTAATCAAGTTGACTATTTGTAAACATGATGTAATAATAACGTTGTTATGCATAAATATTAAAAAGGTAAAAATCTCTAAAATGAATTGATTTTATTTTTATTCAAGATTTTATATTAAGAATGTTAGAGAGAAATATATTATTTTTCATTACAAACTTAAATCTAAAATTAGATTTTAAGGTTTAGTTATCCTGGGTCTAATTTAGAGTAAGGTTTTTTATTTGTCAGTACAATCCCTAAGTAGTTAGAATAAGCTCTATTTCAAAAAGTTTTTATAAGAATTATTATTTGAAAAATGTATTGACAACATGTTTTCGATAGTAGTTTTAAAACTTGAAAGTTAGTACTTGATAACTAAATTCTTAGGTTTAATTTGGACACCTCAATAAAGTTTAAATCGGCCTAACTCACCAAAGGTGGCATTTAAATGGTTCATTTTCAATCTCTTAAAAAAAAGAATTAACTTAATTCACCAAATTAGTTATCCACCTCACCGATACATGTTAATTGATTTGTTTAGTTAACAAAGAATATCTAACCCCACCAAAGGTGGTATCCACATAAAAAAGAGACAATCACTAAATATCAATTCATGTCTTTAATAACCTGATTAATATGAGCAAGCGTAATTAACTTAAGTATTATGTCGATAAATACTCTACCATTATAAATGATGGACTTTGCATAAATGTTTAGTGAATCTATGTATATTTTTATGTAGGTAGATTAAAAACAAAACACCAAAATATCGACGACCTGATGTTTAGGATTTAATTTCGCTTTTAAAAGTTCAATAATAAATTAAAACCACATACATTCCTTCCTTAGATCGACTCAGTATATCATCATTTTCACTTAAATGATTCTGCACTTATGAGAGTTTTATAAATACATAAAACAAATGAACTAGCAGGATCTACGATCGGCTCGCCTGATCAAGTTTTCGCATTACGGATAGATCAAGTTTTGGCGCTACGGAAGGAATAGTGTTTTAAATTATTTATCAAAATTTTAAAAACTTTTTGTGTTGTAAATAATTGTGATTTTTTTATTTTGATTAAAAAACAAAAATAAATTAAATTATTTTTTGTTGTTTGTGAATAGTAAAATAAAACAAAAATTTAATAAAAATTAAAATTAATTTTTTTCTCTCATAAAAACAAAAAATAATAAATATATAATAATAAAATTGTTGTTCGTGAAATAGTAAAAACAATAAATAAATAAAAATTAAAAATAATTTGAAAAAAAACAAAAAATTCAAATTTCAAATTTCATAATAATAAAAAAACAAGGAAAATTAAAAAAATAAAATAAAACTTACCGTTCAAGAATAGTAAAAAAAAAGTAAAAATAAATAAAAAAATTAAAATTAAAAAATTAAAAAATTAAAAAAATTGAAAAAAAAATTAAAAAAATTAAAAAACAATAAATAAATAAATAAAAACTTAAATAAATTTTAAATAAAAAATAAAATAAAAAAAAATTATAAAAAAAATAAAAAAATAAAAAATAAAAAAATAAAAATAAAAAAACTTAATTTTTAATTTTCGTTTAATTTTAAGTTTTTTTTAATCTTAATTTTATTTTTTAAATAAAAAATAAAAAAATTCAATTTTTATTTTTTACCTTTTTTTAATTTATTTTATTTTATTTTCCTTTTTTTAATTTTTTATTTTATTCTATTTTATTTTTATTTTATTTTATTTTTATTTTATTTTATTATTTTTTTTAATATGTTTTTTTTTCTCTTAATTTTCATTTAACTTAATTAACTTAAGTTTTTACTAACTTAATTAACTTAACTTTTTAATTAACTTAGATTTTTTTTAACTTAATTAACTTAAATTTTTATTTAAATTAACCTAATTAACTTAGCTTTTTAATTAACTTACATTTTCCTTAACTTAATTAACTTAGATTTTTACTTTACTTAACTTAATTAACTTAGATTTTTACTTAACTTAATTAACTTAGTTTTTTTCACTTAACTTAATTAACCCAGACCTTCATTAACATAATTAATTTACATTTTCATTACCTTATTTAACGTAAAGTTTTAACCTAACTTAACTAATTAAATTTAATAGCATGAAAAGTAAGATCTAAGGGAGTCTAGGAGATTAGTTCCTGGAAGCCTTTATGCCACTAGTCTTTCCTGGGAACGCTGCTTCGCTGCAGGAGGATGGTTTTTAAGAGCTTTCCACCATTCTTTCCTGGGAGCACTCTTGGTTAATACTGATTATGTTATTTTAACTTAGATATTATAGTAAAAAAAAAAACCAAAAAAAAAAAAAAAAAAACCAAAAAAAATTTCTGAAACTATCTCCAAAATCTTAAAGTTTTAATTACAATCTCAAGAGTTAGTTTCTTTGTTTGTTCTAGGTACAATTGTGTTTTGATGCCTTAATTATTTGATTTGCACCTAGATGTGAGTTATATTAAACACTCAAACATGCCCTAGTTTTTGGTATAGAAAAATTTGAAAATCAATAGTGGCATGTTTGAACAAAGATAGGTAGACAACATTGTCTTACTTGTAGGTTTGATTGACTCAACAACGATGAGGGGACATTGAGTTTACTTAAAAGGCAATCCCAAGTTACGCCTTGCTAAGACGTTAAACTAAGCGGACGGAGGAAACCCATCATTTTAGGTAATTTTTGTTATTTGTTTTAATTTTATTGTTTATTTTGGTTTAATTATATGTGAATAATTTTTAAATTGTTAAAACTAAAAATATTTTTTGAGTTGTTAGAAGTTCACAAAGAATTGCTCCAGATGCGTATACACTTTAATGATGAATATGATGAATGCAATTCTGCATTTCTTCATTACTACTTACACATTCTCAAGAAATAGGTAATTTTTTCTTCTCTTTTCTCTTTATCTTTAATTTACATTGCTATTATTACATAGGACAATGTAGTTCTTGGTCGTGTGAAAAGTTACCATCCTTAATTAGAAAAGAAAAAAAGATTTAACAATTTAAAAAAAATTCAAAAAAAAAATTTATTTTTTTCTTTTTTATGTTCACATCTTCATTTTTTGTGTTTGTTTTGTGTGATTTAGTAATTTTTGAAATTTAAAAAAAATTAAAAAAAAATATTTTCTCACAAAATTTATCATTTCTTTAAATCAAATTTAAGTAAAGAGTTAAGTCTTTTGTAATCGTTAGATTAATTTTTGAAAACATATCATGAAATATTTTGTAATTGTTTTTGATAATTAGTTAATTTTTGTCATAACTAGTATTTCTTGATAAGATGTAGAAATTATATTAAACCCAAAATCTGTTTATGAATTTGTTTTAGTTGGAGACTACCTTGTGAGATATAATTTGAGCCTAATTTCCTTTATTCAGAGGAAATATATATTTTTTCTACTCCAAACACATTTCTTATTTCTTCAAATTTTTACATGATCTCTATATGCATTAATATCGAATATATTAATATTTTCTCATCTTAATAGACTGTAATATCTTTTTTTATTATTATTTTTCCTTAGATTAAATTATTTGAGTAGAAATTGATAGTATATGCTTTTATCTCATTCGTGCATGGTATATACAAAAAAGAGACATATCCGGGGTTACCTAAACCAAGATCAAATGTAAAAGCCACAAAATTAACCACTCACCAAAATCCAAAAAAATGTACAACTGCATGGGTTTGACTCTCTAAAATATACATATATTGAAAAAAAAAAATTGTAGAGATAAAAAAATATAGTATCATCTTCATACTATGACCCACATTCCCTACAAAGTCATGTATGTACAATTTAATTACAAAAAAAAAGATATAGGAAATAATTCCCTAAAAGTCATTGCAATTTCTTCATTTGTAAAAAGCATATATCTTGAAATTCTTTTCTTAATGAAGTTTGATTTATGCATGAAAAATAATTTTTATATATGATATCTTTATAATTTATACATTTGATTCCTTTCATGAGATCAATATCAAAATAACACTTTGAGCCTTTATTCTTTATACATATGCTAACATATTAGTTCATTTCTATACATCAACTCTTTCGCATATAAATTAGTATGATGTTTGAACCCATAGGATTCAAGCTTTGGAGAGTATTGACTTGCGAGGAATAAGTCAATTAATTGATTCATTAATCAAATTGGGTAAATTAAATTGATACATTTTTGAAATGAAATATGAAAATGATTTTCGACTAATTATTATAATAAAATCATGATTGTTTAAAGAGATTAAAATAACTTATGCTTGAGATTTTAATTATGATCTTAAAAGGAGATTAAAAAAGCATGAGATATTTTTGTGATATGTTGTTTTCTTTTATTCTTAAATTAATTTTTGATCGTGTTGTGATTGTTTTTATAGTTTCTTTTTATTTAGTTCAATGCTCATGGGTATCATTATCAAAACCCTCACGAGACTCAAACTCGTCCACTAGTGGCAACTGTGGTTTAACGCTTGTCGTGACAGGCTAAATGCAACTGCTTTAATCCACGAAAGTGATTTAGGATAGTTTAATTTTAGTTTTGTACTTCTATGGACTAGCAAGCAGTTCGTGGTTGTGTATGAAAAAGCACTAAAATAACTATGTTTTTATCTACATTAATTGATTAAAAATACATATATTTATATGTTTTATCATATATTTATATAAATTTGTCTTTTTCGAATCACGGGTATTTTGATTGTTTTTCAGGTATTTTGGCTTAAAAACGCAATTTAAAGACTCAAAGAGGAATACTTGAGCAATACATCACAAATATATTAATAAATAAGTGGGAAAAGGTCAACAAACATGGAAAAATTGACAAATGGTCGAAGGTCAAAAATGTCAAAAGATCTGAAATCACGTCATTTACAGTGCAAATTGGCTAACATTTAAATTTCACCACAATATTGTGGCATTTATCCGATCCTTGCGCCCATCAAGGCATAAGACGTCATTATGTGCATCTTCTCATGCTGCTGCTGAGGCGCACAACCCCTGCAGCCAGCGCCCCCTCAGCGCGCCCAGCGCCTTTTTCGCCCCATTTTTTCACGTGCGGCCGCCGGACGCCATGGCCTTGGCGTCATTAATGAAATCAAGAATTCCAACACGCTTACATTTTTAAATATTTTTTTAACATTTTTCTCTCCATCCTCACCTATAAATACCCCCTTCCTTCACTTCAAAACACACCTTCAAAACACACTTTCTTCTTCTCTTTCTTTCTCTTTTCTTAGATTTTAGGTTTTTAGTTTTTCTTAGTTTTAGAGTTCTTCCCTCTTTGGGAAGAACTAGTTATGTTTTTTTTGTAATTTATTAGCTTTTTGATTCAATAAATGGGAGTGCAAATTCCGCTTGGAGGTTTTCCAACAACGGGAATAGCATCGAAGTTCTGTAAGGATTTTATTTTCTTTACAGTTATTTTTTATGCTTTATTCTTACATGTTATATTTAATTTGTCTGTGATTAAATTTAACTGTGTTGACTATTTGTAAACATGATGTAATAATAACGTTGTTATGCTTGCGAAATATTAAAAAGGTAAAAATCTCTAAAATGAATTGATTTTATTTTTATTCAAGATTTTATATTAAGAATGTTAGAGAGAAATATATTATTTTTCATTACAAACTTAAATCTGAAAATTAGATTTTAAGGTTTAGTTATCCGGTCTAATTTAGAGTAGTGCTCTTTTATTTGTTGGTACAATCGCCCGGTAGTTAGAGTGAAGCTCTATTTCAAAAGTTTTTATAAGAATTATTATTTGAAAATGTATTGACAACATGTTTTCAGTAGTGGTTTTAAAACTTGAAAGTTAGTACTCAGATAATTAAATTCTTAGGTTTAATTTGGACACCTTGAATAAAGTTTAAACTGTCTAACCCCACCAAAGGTGGCATTTAAATGGTTCATTTTTCAATCTCTTAGAAAAAAAATTAATTTAATTAACCAAATTAGTTATCAATCCCACCCATAGGTGTTAATTGATTTGTTTAGTTAACAAAGAATATCTAACCCCACCAAAGGTGGTATTCATATAAAAAAGAGAGAATCAATAAATATCAATTCATATCTTTAATAACCTAAATAATATGAGCAAGCATAATTAACTTAATTATTATATCCATAAATACTCCACCATTATAAATGATAAAATTTTGTATAAATGTTTATTGAATCTATGTTTATTTTTATGTAAGTAGATTAAAAACACAAAACACCAAAATATCGTGACAGATGTTTAGATTTAATTTCGCTTTTTAAAAGTTTGAATAATAAATTAAAACCACATACATTCCTTCCTTAGATCGACCTTGAGTATCTATCATTTTCATTTAAATGATTCGTACTTACAGAGTTTTATAAATACATAAAACCAAATGAACGGGCAGGATCGGCGATGTCGGTTCTGCCCCTATCAAATCCCCACCAAAATTGTGTCCCTTCTTGAATTTTTTTGTATTTTTCTCTATTTTTTTAGCTCTAAAAATTTACCAAAATTATGCTAATGGTAGCTCATTAGCATTTATGGGGTGATTAGAGGCTTAAATATAGCTCAAGTGCAATCTAGATCTTCATGACAGCTTTAGATCAAGGGTTGAGATCGAAATAAGCAAAATCAACAATGTCAGCTAATCACAGTGCGACACGTGACACATAGAATTCACTAGGTGAATCAGAGTGCGACACATGGCATGAAGACTGTTCAGATTCAACGTATATTGAGTCAACGTAACATGATTCATGGTAACGAATGATGTGGCACATGAGTGGAACACGAGGAGCAATCACATGACGACATATGACATGCGACATGCAGTTCGTCGTTCCTTGCATATCGGAAACATGATTCGTTTTCCTTACTTATGTGGCTTCCACGTGGCTTACCTAGTTAGCTCATGTGTTTGCATGGTAGGCCACGTGGTAGCTTTTGATTGGTTCTGCATTTAAAATTTATAAAAATTATATTTTTCCCCCATTTCACTAAAAAGTTTATATTTTAATATCTTTAGTCCCAAAAATACTATTTATTGAATAAAACAAGTAAATATTAAGTAAAAAAATACGCTAATGAATCTACCTTCATAGAGTCATCGCACCCTCAAACTTAACTCTTTGTTTGTCCTCAAGTAAAGCCAAGTATAACTAAATAAAATAACATGGGTAGTAGACTCATAAATATACTTCTAGTAGTACATGCATACTTCACGAAAACTATCTTTTTTAAAAGTTGTACAATCCTATGCAAGGTTTTTGATAAATTGATTATTGTGTGTGTGATCCATATGATATCATCCAATACACTCATGAAATCAACCTATATGAGTATGCTAATCAATTCAATCTTAGAACAAGTCTCATAATTCTATTTTTCATATCACTTTTCAATAATATAAATATCGACTTTTCTCAACATAAGTAAGGACTTTAGATGGTTGTAATGTAAGGCTTATGTATGAGGTTGATAAATGAAGATATTTAGGATCTTTCCACACCTTAGCTTTCTTTTTGTCCACCATGTACTTTTTAACTCCAATTGAACTTTAACTTGATATTTCAATGCACCCTCTTTTGTCATTCTTTTCATAATCTTTTATTCCACATCTCTTTTCTCTTTTCTCTTTTCTTTTTTTGTAACTTTACAACACTCTCAAACTTATTTTCAATTCTATATATTTTTTTCTTTACAGGGATAATTATGTTGTGAGTTTTACTTCATCTTTTTTTTTCTTCTCTTTTTTAGGGTGCATTACATTTCACCTTACACTATAGCATAACACATTATTACATTTTTTTCTTTTCATACAAGTTAAAGGTACAAGGGTAAAGGTAATGCTTATTTATTAGGCTTAAAGATATGAATGGTTCTTTGTTAGGCTCAAATGGGTGACTAAATATATTAACAATGGTTAGCTTCAAAGGCTCAATCGATCCAAATAAGACCTAAATCATTTTTCTTGCTAAATACTACTTAGGATTCTGTCTCAAGGGATGAAAAATTAGATTCTAAAACTTGGTATATCTCATCGACTCACATAACTTACTACAAATTTTCTCTCAATAAGAACACCAAAATCAATCATGAACATGTGCATAAAAATTTGAATCAATTCAATCAAAACTAGCAAGCATATCACATGATTAATGTAAATATCTTAATAAATATATTACTTTCCTTATCTTAGTCATGATAACCAATTTTTATCATTGAATTCATATGTTTCATATCAAGCATGCATGCATTTAGTTTCCATATATTTATCAATTTTTACCTAAATCATGATTAAAACCATCCTAAGAATTAAAAAAAATCCCTAAAAATGTAAAATGCATACTAAATACTAAAGTAAAAATGAAGTTTCTTCCCCCAAACTTAAATTGCATATTGTCCTCAATATGCACATATAGATATGAAAAGGTAAAAGGAAAGAAAAGGAAATAAAACTCCCTTAGCTTTGGCACACCATATTTGTCGCTGAAATGCTCATTCTTATTGTATCATTGTTCTCCACATTTATTCACCTACAAAGTAAAATAACATTGGATTACCTCCAAACCAACGTCACGTTTAACGTCCTTGACTAGATGATCATATCAACTCTTAAGGTACATCCTCTAAGGTTATCCCAAATGTTTCATTTGATGATTGATCTTCATAATAGTGCTTCACCTTATGCCCATTAACCATAAATGACTCTTTATCTTTGTTCTCTAATTCAATGGCTCTATGGTTGGTTACCTTAGTGATGATAAATGAACCTAATGATAAGTGCTTACAAAGAAATAAAATTAACATGATTTAATATACTTTAATTAATTAAAAATATTTATATTTATATGATTTTATCATATTTTTATATAAATTTGTTTTTTCAGAATCACGGGTATTTTTATTATTTTTTAGGTATTTTGGCTTCAAAAAAATAAATTAAAGACTCGAAGAAAAATATTGGAGGCAATACATCACAAATATATTGAAAAAATAAATAAAAAAAATCAAAAAGATGGAAAAATTGGATAAAATGGGTCAAAAAGACCAAAATCTCGCACGTAGTTGCCCATCCACGCCGAGACCCACGCGCACCATGCTGAACAACGCATGCAGCCATGCCCTACCACGCCAATCAAGGCACACATCTGCACCCAGCCGTACCCTATCATATCAAATTCTTGTGCGCCACTACCTGCATCAACGTTTGTATCAACATCCGTCCATTACGTATTTTTACCCATTTTTCTCACTTTTTTACCCTTCTCCTCACCTATAAATACCTCATCTCCCCCATTATATAAATCACACCCCAAGAAATAGGTTTCTTAGCTCTTTCTCTTTAGCTTTCTCTCTCTAGAAAGCTTTCTTAGTTTTGTTTAGTTTTTAGTTTTAAAGTTTTTCTCTTTTTGAGAAGAACTAGCTATGTTTTTGTAAATTTCTATCTTTGGATTCAAAAAAGGAAATTCAAATCCATTTAGAGGTTTTCTAGCAACAGAATTAGCATCAAAGTGTTGTAAGTTTTTACAGTTATTTTTTATGTTTTATTCTTATGTTATATTTAATTTATTTGTAATTAAATTTAATATGACTAGCTATTTGTAAACATAATATAATAATAATACTGGTATGCTTACAAAATATTAAATAGGTAAAAAAATTTATAAAATGAATTGATTTTTTTTATTCGAGATTTTATATTAAGGATGTTAGAGAGAAATATATTATTTTTCATTACAAACTTAAATTTGAAAATTATATTTTAAAGTTTAATTATTCGATCTGGTTTAGAGTAGTGTTCTTTTATTTGTTGGTATAATCGCCCGGTAGTTAGAGTGAATCTTTATTTCAAAATTTTTTATAAGAATTATTTTTCGAAAATATATTGACAACATATTTTCAGTAATGATTTTAAAACTTCAAAGTTAGTACTCGGATAATTAAATTCTTAGGTTTAATTTAGACATCTTGAATAAAGTTTAAACTGTCTAATCTCACCAAATGTGGCATTTAAATGGTTCATTTTTAATCTCTTAGAAAAAAAATTAATTTAATTAACCAAATTAGTTATCGACCCCACTCATAGTTTTAATTGATTTGTTTAATTAACAAAGAATATCATACCCTACCAAAGGTGATATTCATATAAAAATAGAATCAATAAATATCAATTTATATCTTTAATAACCTAAATAATATGAACAAACATAATTAATTTAGTTATTATATCTATAAATACTCCACTGTTATAAATGATAACAAATTTGCATAAATGTTTGTTGAATCCATATCTATGTTTATTTTTATGTTATTAGATTAGAAACACAAAAACCAAAATATCATGACGGAATGTTTAGGATTTAATTTCGTTTTAAAAAGTTTGAATAATAAATTAAAAACCACATATATTCATTCCTTAGATCGACTTTGGGAGTATACTTATCATTTTCTATTAAATGATTCGTGCACTTGTGAGAGTTTTATAAATATAAAACCAAAGTATTTGTAGGATCGACAATACCAGTTCTACTCATCACCTAGCCATCTACTATTTAATTTTCTCGGAAACAATTTGAGTCTTGAGTTGTACATTAACACTTTCTAAACCAGTTCAAAGATACGATGCACAATTTTCTTGTCATGACATATTTTTGTCTTTTCTTTGTAAAGATTAGCATTTTCATAAGCATTCTATCGTAATTCATCCAATTCATTTATTTAAAGCATTCTTTTCTCACCAACTGCATCTATAGACATATTCAATTGTTTAATGCCTAATATGCTTTGTGCTCCAATTCTAATGGTAAGTGCAAGCCTTTCTATAAACTAGCTTATACGAGGTGGTACCAATTGGTATTTTAAATGTAGTTTTGTAAGCCCATAAAGCATCATTCAACTTACATGACCAATCCTTCCTAGAGATGTTCATAATTTTCTCCAAAATTCTTTTCACTTCTCTATTGAATACCTCTACTTGCCTACTTTTTTAGGGATGGTATAGGTAGACACTTTATGCTTAATCTCATACTTACAATAAGGAATTAAATTCTTTATTGCAAAAGTGACTTTCTCTGTTACTAATAATGATCCTAGGAGTTCAAAACCTAGCAAAAATATTTTTCTTTAGAAATTTCATGACAACTTTGGCATCACATTTGTTGCTAGTAATGACTTCTACCCACTTTGACACGTAATCCAATCCTACAAGTATGTATTGGTTACCAAACGATGAAGGGAATGGCCCCATAAAGTCGGTGCCCCAAACATCAAATAGTTCCACTTGAAATATACTATTTAGAGGCATCTCATCTCTTTTTGAAATATTACCTATCCTTTGACATCTTTCACATATCTTTAAATAATTTTAAGTATCTTTAAACAGTGTGGGCCAAAAATAACCAGATTGAAATACCTTAGTTGTTGTTTTTATGCTCCCAAAGTGACCTCTATAGTCTGAGCTATGCCAATAGTAAAGAATGTTTTCAACTTCATCATTAGGGGCATACCTTATCAAAATACCATCACCAAATTCTTTATAGAGGTAAGAGTCATCCCAAAAATATTGTTTAATGTCATAGAAGAACTTCTTTTGTTGCCATGTGAGGTTCGATAGAGGAATGTTGGCATCGAGAAAATTTATTGTCTCCATACCATGGGACTTCTATTTGAGCTACAGAAATAGTTACTCATATGAAAAAGATTCCCCAATCATCGTATTATCATCCATTTTTGCTTCCCTCTCTAGTATAGATAAATGGTCTGCTACCTGATTTTATGTTCCTTTTTTATTGCAAATTTTCAAGTCAAATTCTTGTAGAAAGAGCATCTATTTTATCAATCTTGGTTTGACATCCTTCTTCATCATAAGATACTTTATTATAGAATGATCCGTGTAGAGAATCACTTTGGTAAACTTCCAGGGTATTTCAACTTAGGGGAAAGTTGGTGATGAAGTACAGCACTAGAAATTTCTTATATTATTACTTGTTAATTAAGTTCATATCTCATTTTCTTAGTGTTCAACTCTTATAAAAACTTAGCATAGGAGGACACATTCATGATCACTTCTAATAATGCTAAATTGATATTTATTTTAAAAAGCATATTAAAAATATCATAGAATTACTTATCTTGTTTGGATTCTTTCAATCGGTGTGGAAAACGTACTTGCAGCTAGTGTGGTTCTATTGCCTTTTGAATTTAAGGATGTCAGATGAATCCCCAATGAGTTTTTCTAAAGGTTTGTCAAGTTTAGTACTTGTCTCTCCTTTTTATGAGACTAGAATTTTATCTTCTTTGTTACCTGAACTACAAAGTATATCTTTAGATATTTTAGGTAAACTAGTATTGACTATCTTACCACTTTGAAAGGTTCTTACATCTTTTGCTTGTTCAGGTTGACTGGGTAACTTTTCTGGTTCTTGCCTTTGCATTTGTTCAGCTAGTTGCCAAACTTTACCTCCAATCCTTT
The DNA here is from genome assembly GCA_030763125.1 of Hippophae gyantsensis. Lineage (NCBI taxonomy): Eukaryota > Viridiplantae > Streptophyta > Magnoliopsida > Rosales > Elaeagnaceae > Hippophae > Hippophae gyantsensis. Next base: position 16,800,287 of record CM061030.1, read on the forward strand.
TAACCAAAACCTTTATGGTGCTCAACCTTTGATTATTCATCAAATGGTTGTCGTAACTAACTTGAATAAAAACATTCAAGTTATCCTCTAAGGTTAGCTTAGAAGACTGCTTTGGTGGGTAAAGGTGGTTTTTATTTGACCTTAGTGTTTAACATTAGGTGTAGGCTTGGTAATTGTTTGGTGTCCAATAATGGTTAGGGTGATTATAGGTGTTTAGATGATACCTTTGAAAGGAGTTGACTTCCTCCATGGCATCCACACTAGAATTACAAGTATATGAACAATTTCGAGCATCATGCCCAATTAAAAAACACACTTCACACACCTCTTGATTTGGAATTTGGTGGGTAATGAGAAGTTGCATTTGCTTAGTCAATTCAACAAGTTATAAGGTCATCTCATTACCGGAGCCAACTTCATTGACTCCTACTCTTCTTCTTCTAGTAATTCTTTGTTGGGAATTAGAACCCAATAGGTCATAGAAACTATGGGTTTCCTCTACGGTCTTTTCTCTCACAGCTCCTCTAGTAGTATTATCAACCACGTATTGACTCTATAATGTCAATGCATCATAAAAGAATTGGTTTTGTAGCTGTAATGAAAAGCTAAGATAATGATATTGAATGAAAAAGAGTTTGAGTCTTTCCCAAGCTTCATGAAAGGGCTCTTCATTCATTTGAGAAGACGTTGCTATCTTCGTCCTTAGATTAGCAATCTTTTGATGGGAATAGAACCTACCTATAAACTTTTCATAGAATGCCTCTAATGACTCTATAAAAGTAGAGTTATTAGCATACTTTTTTACTTAATATTTATTTATTTTATTTAATAAATAGTATTTTTGGGACTAAAAATATAATTAAGTTTTTTTACATTTAGGTATTTTATAGGAATAAAATAGATACTATCATTTTATTGTATTAAAATTATGGTCAATAAAAATAAAACAATTGATGTAATTTTTTGTATTCTTTAGAATGTTTTATATTTTATATATAGTCAAGATTAGACAAATCATTAAGTAAAAAATTTTAGATATGATATTTATAAAATGTTAGACAAATTGCATGTATAGAATAGGTCTTTTCTTTATATTTTCATTTTAAGTTTTTATCGTTTAAAAATACACAATAAATTTAATAATTTAAACTTATTTATTCTCAAATGAGATATACATGACATTTTTTAATAAAAAATAAGTAATAATTGAAAAAAAAAATATTTTTTAATGTTTATATAGTGCCATCATGTATTGAAAATTTTGTATCCTCTATTGAAGTGTTAATTATGAAATAACTCATGGTATCGCCTTTAAATAAATCTTGTCGCACAAATTACCTTGCCTTAAAAAAAGTCCATAAATTCAATATTAAAAATTGCATTGGGGTTGTTTCGACCAATTAAAATTTGGGATTTATTTTAATTTTAAAAAGAAAATTGGAATTTATTTTGCGACCAATCTAAGTGATGGTAATATCAATTCTACGTTAATTGATAACTATAATGATCCAAATGCTTAAAAATGAAGAGGAATCTAGAGGTATTAGTTTTTTTCGATATGTTCGACGGAGTGGATGTGTATAAATATTAGACGTTTGGTCAGGCTTGGCGAACATACGCAAAATGTTTAATCCTGCTTGTCGAACATATACAAAATGTTCAAATAGGCTTGTCAAACATAAGTAAAATGTTCATATGGCTATGCCAAACATATGTAAAATGTTCAAACAGATAAGCCGAATATATGTACGATGCTCAAACAGATGTACCGAACATAGGTATAGTTCAAACATGTACATCTTTCTACCTTGAAAAAAATTATACACAATTACAGAGAATAAGTTTTGGAAGATAAGAAATCAATGGGTGGGGAAGAAAAGAAATTTCTAGCACACGGGATGTTCGATGGATCATCAATGGGGGCAATTGATGGTGGCACTAGCTTAAAGCGACGACAGTGATAATAGCAACTTGAACTCGGCATGTGTGAAGAAACTCAGCGTGAGTATGGGTCAGGAAACAGCATATGTTAGATATATTATGTTATCTTTTCTAGGTTCATCGATATTGAACCAATTGAAGTACTTTTGTTCCACTTTTAGAAGACTGTCATATCACCGAATCTCAATTTTTCATATATAAATGTATATGTAACTAATGACTTTGGAAATTATGTTTTCTCCATAGCCATGAGCAATTGCTTCTAGGGCGTCCAAATAAGGCTGACCAACTATAGAAGGGATTGGAACTTTTGTCGAAAGAAGGAAATTAAACAAGTATTACAAATCCATTATCATAGAATCTATCTCCAATCTTTGGAAGAACTGAGATTATTAAAAAAAAGATCGATCAATAGACATTACATTTCTATTAAATACAATTTCATACGATCGGGTAAGATGAAATTGAGGAAATTTTGCCTCTGTTTCAAATTTCACCTAAAATAAATCAATCAAGGACTAACTTTGTCCCTCTAGACGCCCCAAATTTTGGCAACACAGCTAATTCGACCACTAAATTTACTCAACATAGCCAATCCCACCACATGTGTGTATAGAAGAAAGCACTATCTATGCAGGGGGGGAGGATTGTTAAAGCATTCATCTACAAATTTTCATGCCATGGCCTTTAGTCTAGAAATGTTTGCAAACTTGTTATCTTAAGCATGGCTAAGCCAAGCCTATTAAAATGCAGGAGCTCCACTCGATAAATTTCAAGTATGAAATGGGTAGCAAAACAATTATTATCTGACAGCCTCTGGTGCAGAGTTACAATATGGTGTGTGCAAGCAAACCAATTTTGTGCATGTTAAACACAAAGTAGCGAAACCCATGCCTATAACAAGACCAAAACTGCTTTTCCTTGTATCTAACCTTATTGCTCTCTTGATTATTCTTCCAAAGCTCGGTAATAATCCCCCACAAGCAAAAACCATCACATGGTCAAGACCGCTGTAGTCGATTCCAGCAAGTATCGCTCCAATTGCAGACATTGGACCAATGAATCCGATCATTGCAGCAGCTGCCAGAGCCCCATGCCAACTGTCAGAAGACCCAAATATGCAGCTAGCAACAGCTGCCCCCCGAGGAAGCCCATGTAAGGAGACAGGAAGGACCATGTGACGACCAAGTCCATAAGCTTTTGGAGCAGCCACTCCTAGTGCAAGCCCTTCAGCCATGGCATGAAAAGCTACTGCTCCACATGATAAGAATGACTGTAGGGTGTGAACGCTAACTGGGAAGCCATTTAATGTAGGTAAGTTGTTTGCTGAAGTTTGTTTTCTACCAGCGAGCTTCAAGATACGGGTGCTTGAGATATCAACAAAAAAGGCTCCCATTGAAAGCAAAAATCCAAGTGGTAAAATTCCCATCTTTGATGACAAAAGTAATTGCAGTGGCCGCCAAGCACCAAGGATAAAGGCAACTCCAGAAGCTGCACCCATGAGAAGAGCATGCTGAAGATGGAAAGAAAATGCAAATGTGACAAGAGTAATGCCACCAAGCAATGGACCAAGGCCGAAGAGTAGTGAAACAAAGAAGCCAGAAGCATCCTCTGAACTGCAGTACAGAGAAAAAATTGTAAAAAAATAAAAAATAAAAGTTTAGTGCATAGCATTGTACACCAGGGAAGGAATATATTAAACCAAATTGAGGAAAAGTCAAGGATTAAGCTTTAATCTTTTACATATAACGTAAGATCTGCATCAGAGCTGTTGAAAAAGATTATAAGAATTAAATGTGAACATATCTTTTTAAATTGTCAGAATTTTAGTAGTCACAGGATTGCAGTCTCCATCAACAATATGAAGTTTGGAAGCAAACCTGTAATCGTGGCTGAAATTCTGTAACAAAGTGCTAAGAGCTTCCATAAATGCCACAGAGAGGGTAGCCGCCGAGGCAACTTGTGATGGAGAGGCTTCCTACATCCCACAAGCACCAATATTTTTTTTTTAAGATGACATTCCTTAAAAAGAGAAGCTAGAAATAAATAAGGGTTATATTCATGCAAGATTATGAAGATTTCATAAGGAGATCAAAACATTATTCTAATTTTCAATTGCTTACTTTCATTTTCCTCTCATTTATGAATCTCTCGAAACATTGTCCTCTTGTACTCAAGTAGAAAAAGCTTATTACCTTAAATGCATCTGGAAGTACCTCTGCAACAACCATCCAGATCATACATCCAGCAGCAAAGCCCATACAGAAAGGTAGGATCATGTTAAATGCATCTGCACATATGAATGAAGGGACAGCTACAATTGGCTGCAAGAACAAGATAAACAACATAAATTGGATTTAAAAATATAACACTTCACAATCAAATCCACCCCTGAAAATGTAAACGTTTTGGAAACTATTAAAGCAGGCACCAACGCACCGTTAACCATAAAATAAACTTATGTTGACCAAAATATCTGTAACTACCCAAATACTAAACAGTGCCAAAACATCATGTTATAAGGCCACATCGTGTTGCTTATACTATATAGCCTTGTCATGTTTAGAGTCGGGCATTGTAAATTTTCTTTAGTTAGATTATATTATTATACTAGTAGTGCCTTCAAACTATCCAATTTATATTCTCATCATCAAAAAATGGACCACATAACTAGGTGCAGCCTGAGCATAGAATGGATAAATGAGGAAGAAAAAAAAACCTCGTAGAACAAAAAACACCAAACTCCATCTTCACAAATAAATAAATAAACCCAAATAAAAGAGGTAGGATAAACTGCACATACACCTCAAACTAAACACGGACCTTCCAAACATACTGCACTTAACATAGAGGTCTATCACAGACTCGAGAAGTACCATTAAAATGAGTAAGTTGGTCTTTCAAATGTTATCCAATTAAATTTCAACCTGTCCAACTTATGAGGTGGATCAGTCCTAGAACCACCACTCCTCTGTAAAGAAGGGCAGTCACCCAGACTACCCTCTTTGCCTCACAATATTACACAGTGGATTCCCCCCACTCCCCCGAAATAAAATCTTTTTATTGTAGATTTAGTAGTTTATTTTTCTAAGACCAAACAACAATGCTAGTCAAAATACATTAACCTTAAAATCATATAACTAAACCTGAAGACCCAGTAACAGAAAAATTATGACATATCACCTGAGGTAATGATGTAATTACACTCCACAACATAGCATTCTGCGGAGAAACACCCCTGGATGCAAGCACCATACTCACAGCTAATCCTTCTGGTATGTTGTGAACAGCAATAGCTAGAGTTACAATAAGGCCTTGAGAAAAGCCCTTAGAACCAGCAAAAGAAACCCCAACACCAGAGCCCTCCCCAAATGAGTGAAGAGTCATTATTCCAATGACAAGGACAACTTTAGTTGCATCAGCACCTTTTATATCCAGCATACTTACTTCTCCATATTGTTCAAGAAACTGAAATTAAAAAGAAAAGGGAGGGAAATTAGATGATACAAGGAAAACACTACTTTGATAAATATGATTATGTGCACCATAACCATAAATTAAAGCCAACAGTAGAAGCTATATTCAGGTTTCTTGAAATGCCACAACTGGCAAAAGTCGAGCTATTTGAAACTTGATCTGGCAACCGATCCGGTAAACAACAAGTGTGTTAACAGTGAAAAAATAACAGATATGTTTTCTCTTCCAAATGAAACAAACATGAATATGCTGCAAAACAATTGGGATTTAAATAATAGAGAACGTATAGTTGATAATGCTATAAGAGCAGAGTCATCACCTGCTTACAAAGCCAAATAAAAACTCCACCAGTTAAAATCCCAACCACAACCCAGCTCCCAGCACCATGATCTTGCCCTTCCTGCACAAGATCAAAGCTTGCAGCCAACATCACACCAGCAGCCATTCCATTACATAATCCAGCCCATTGTGGATCGAGCTCCACAAAGAAGAATGGGACTGCACCTAAACCAGTGGCAGCAGCCATCACTAATGTGAACAGAGCAACAGTAGTCACAGAAACTTTGCTACCCCCACTCTTCCTCTCATTTTCATTAGTTGTATCCTCAAAGCTAATGGAACTCTCTGTCACTGTGCTCTCTACAACATTACCTCCTATGTTCTTGTCTGGAGCAGCTCTTATCTTTTGGGAAGATTCATTTTCAGCCTCAGCTGTAGCATATCCAACCAATACTACAGAGAAAAGTAAAAGTAACAGGATTCCGGAATATCTGATTTGCATTTTTATCCGTTCATAGAGAAACTAACCCCAGCTTCAGCTTTAGAAAAATGAGGACTAAATGCAACAATCTTGTCTCACATAAATTTGATTTCTTTCATAACATTTGGAGCCACTTGTGGCGTGGGTTGATGAAAAGGATCGATTATGGAGGAGGGGTTTCAAATACTGGAGTCAAATGAAGTGTTTATGACAAAAATAACTAAGATAAAATCTCCAAACCCGGTTAAGGCGCCCCATAATTCACAATTCTGTAAACAACGAAAGTTCAGCTCGATCAGAACTCCAGTTTGAAATTTCTAAATTCTAAACACGATGAAGTAAATTCGAACATCACATATCAATGCCCTTCCAGGAAACTAGAAAGACAAGCATTTCATCTCAAAAATGAGCCAACAATCAACTTAGAACCTATTGAAGCAAAATCGACTACCAATTACATAAAGCAAGTTATTTCAGAAAGAAAGAAAAACCAACAAATTTAAAGAGACCAAAATTGTTTTTTTATTTATTTATAGAAAACACAGGGCATAATTAGATTGTTCAATAATAAGGTTAAACCCAAATACAAAATCAAATATAGAAATTAATGGCGAAACTTACCCAAAAGCGCTGCAAATGAAGGTTGAAGGCAATGGCAGTAGAATCTACGTCATAAGCAAAACAAATTAGGATTCAAGAATGGATTTCAATGGTTGGACAGAGATTTATTCCTGAAATAAACCCTACCGCTGACTAAATTTTTTGTTGGGTAAAAAGCCAAAGAACCCGTCGATATAATAAAGAAATTAATGTCAGATAAATATTTACGAAGAAAGAAGTTAGAAACTAGAAACACAAATTAATTAACTATTATCAATCCATTTGTATTACAAGATAATAAATGATTTGGTTGCCGATAAAAGTATTATTTAATCATTTAAATTAAAATATATTAATTAATTTTTTTATTTATAAAAATAAGTTAAGATTTTTATTAATGTCAATAAATATTTTATTAATAACATTTTTTAAAAAAATAATTAAATAATTCCGAACAATGAAATTATGAAGTCATTTTTAATATTTTTTTATAAAATTATTTTAAAATTATTTTTTTAAACAAAAAAATTAATGGTACATTTTACTACTTGAGAAAATAAATAAGTATATTCAATATAAATAGAAGGATAAAATTTACTTTCTATTTTATAATATATTTTTAAATTTTATGAATGAGTTGAGGATTTATTTATAAATTTGTAATTATTATTTAAAAAATTTATAAATTATTTAGATAATAATATTTTTATTTTTTTATTATAATTAATATTATTATTATAAAATATATAAATTATATTTTAATATTATTATTATTAATAATTATTATTATGATAATAAAAATTTAAATTATATTAATATTATTACTCATTATTTACTTATCATTAGGGTATTTTTAACCCAAAATTATATTTTATATTAAAAAAATTCATATTATATTAAAAATTACTTCTTTTTGACCTATAATATTAAATATTATATTAAAAAATATATTTTATTATAAAATAAAATAAATTTTTCTTTTTCTTTTAAAAACTATTATCTTTAATCAATTAAATAATTATATATTATTATTAATTAATTAACAATAACTAATTAAAAAATTATATTATTAATAAATTAATAAATTATTAAATAAATTATTATATTTATTATATAAATTAAAAATTACATTTAATTAAATATATATAAATAGATATTATTTAAATATTTGAATCTCATATCTAATCCAAATTTAAGTAAATTTATTTAAAGTTAACAAGTAAAAACTACAAAAAAAAAATCTAAAAAAACAAAAATATAGATGTGAACAAGAATCAAGAAATTTAATTAAAAATATAGATGCAAAATCTAATTTTATATTAAATTTTGTACCAAATATAAAAATTTGAAGTGGAGTCTCTTGGGCAGGAGAAAGGTTGATGCTCTTGTAGTGCCAGTGCTGGTGCCAGCAGTCCAGCAGTCCAGCATTCCAGCAGTAATTGGTTTTTCACGCAACTGCGACTCCGAAAATGACATCGTGGCTGCTTAATGCTGGATATTCCAAGCGGATAATTCCAATATATTTTTTAAATTACGTAAATAAATTTTTAAAATTTACACTAGCAAAATAACATTTTATTAATATTAAAAGGATTTTTTTCAAAAAAACATATTGAAGAATTTAATTAGATAGTGTAAATAATCATTATTCAATTTAGATGAAATTTAATTAAAAAATATTTAATATGAAATAGTGTGTAATAATTTTTAATTTTTTTAATAGTAAAAATATATGAATTTGATATAAAAATGTTATTTTTATGGTTACAAGTTTTAAAAAATAATATTTTTATAATTACAAGTTTTAAAAAATAATATTTTTATAATTCTAACATAATAAAATATGAAAGATGAATTGCTCTAAGATATGTTTCTTGAAAGCTTATACTAGTCAATAAATCAACTCATGATTCTTCTCTTGAATTCATGAAAAAATTATGACTTTAATCCAATAATTTTTAAAATTGAGACTTTAATCAAATTTTAAGAATGTATAAATCAATTAAAAAAACATTAAAGTAATTTGAGACACAAGCTTAAATTATATGAATAGTAATTTTGTTCTGATGAGTTTTTGCCCAAGGGTGTTAAATCATGGACTCAAGATCAAGAAATATAAGTTTATTCAAGCTCTTTAGACAGTGGTATTTAAGACAATATATAGGGTTGAAATTTGAATATTATTTAAGTTAAAAGAGTCATATTAGATTATTTGGTAAGAAAATCTGACCATTAATCGCGTGAATTTCAACAATAAATATAGTTTTGAGATTTATGATTCAATGGAAAATCAAAATCTTCAATAAGCTCAAAGATAAGCATAGAAAGATCAAGTATAAGTCGTTGTTTAAAAAAAAAATGGTTGGGTTCGGTAAAAATTAAGATGAGTAGTACATTTTGGAGATTTTTAATTCTATTTATTTATTTTAAACCTCACACATGGATCGAGAACCAAATGAAGAATATATTTATAATTTTTTAATAATTTAATAATACTTTTGTAACTAAAAAAGTTTATTGGTACATGAGGGATGGTTTAGAAAGACACTTAAAAAATTTGATCCAAATAAAAGTTTAAAGACTTTATCATTCACATTTATTAGCTTATTTATTTTTATAAAATAAACTTGTATATATTTTTGAAAAAAAAAATTAGAATAATTTATTTTATTTGTACACAAACTCATACTCAAATCATAAATTTAAATTAGTTGAAGTTTTGTTACGAATGTATTGAGTTTTTAGCTTAAATAACTCAATTTTTAATAAATTGAATAATTGTTTTAATAAATAAAAATTAATCTTAAAACTCATAATTTTATAATAAATTATATATAAAAGACCAATATATCCTTCTTTTACAATTTCAATTTCAATTAAATGATATAAAGGTGACTCTCATTATATCTTTCATAATTATCATCGAATATCTCACAGGTCCACTACTATAATATGTGACATTTAAGTAGAGATTTAAAGTTAATTTTTGAGAAAAATTGACTTATAACGAATTTAAAGTCAATTCACTAAAAAACTGACTTAAAACACGTAAATTGTAGCGTCGATTAACGTGTTGAACCGACGTGTAGGACGTGGTGTCAATTTTACGTGTCAATCGACGCTACAAGTGGATAGTGTATAGCGTAAGATATTATGCCTTAAAGATTCTCATAATTATGATAAATATTACATGTTAAATATAAAAGTACATGTGGATATAACATGTTACATCTAGTTAGTCGATAGAAATACGATGTATAAAACAAGTCAAATAAAAAGGTATACATGTAATATGTTGTATACATGTAATATGTTACATACATATATATCATTATATGTAATCTATTAAATTCATCGTAGCTTTGACGATCCACCAAATATAACTTATTACATCAAATCGAAGCTCTAATGGGGTCATTGATAATGGCTGATGAAGCACCGATAAGGTCATTGGAGCTTGCTATATACAAATATACAGATATATGTAACATGTTATATTATATGAGTCATCGAAACTATAATATATTACATATAGAGATACATGTGGATGTAACATATTACATCCAATGAATTGTTGGAAACTCTAGTAGATGTTACGAGTTATATACAAATATACATATGAATGTAACATGTTACGTACAAAAGTACAAGTTGATGTAACATTACATTCGATGGGTCACAAAAGGTGCAATAAATATAACATATTACATACAAATATACATGCATATATAAAATATTACATCTAGTGTGTGCTAAAACTACATTAGATCTAACAAGTTATATAAAAAATATATATGTAGATGTAACCGATTACATCTAATTGGTAATTGGAAATACAATCGACCTAATATATTACATATAAAAATATACATATTATATATAGTGTACAATTATTTTATAAAGTGATAATATTTTAGAAGACATCACTACTATAATACATACATATGGCCTCGGTTTTTAACCGTGACCGTAAGTCTATGGTCATGGTTATAAGAACCGAGGTCTAAGTGTGAGAGACTATAGACTATTACTTATGGCCTCAGTTTTTTAACAGAAGTCATAGTGTACGTTTATTGCCTCGGTTTTTAAATAACCTAGGTTATAGAGTATGTTTATGGCCTTAGTTTTTACATAACCAAGGTCATAAATATACCCTATGACCATAAATTTAAATAAAAATGCAATTATTAATTACAATATTAAAAATCAATATAAATTACAATAAATTTATTAATTAAAATATTAAAAATTATATTATATTAAAATTAAAAGTGAAATTACATTTGAGAATTTATACACTAAAACATAACAAAATCTGACTAGCTAATTCTAATATTTACCAAACTATGAAATTTCTTCAAAATCCTCCTAAGAATATTTCAGATTCCAAAAACCAACCTAAATTACTAATAAAATCTTGCAGATCACACTAGCAGCATTGGAATTAGCATTTGCCTCTCCACTATGAGGTTGATGTTGATACTCAATGCATTGAGAATGTAGGGTTGATGGAATTTCTGGAGCAACTGGTTTAGGTTTCATCATTATTGGAAGGCATAACCTGTTAGGAAATACATATTACATTTAATCAAACAAACTACTAACAGAAATAGAGGCAAATCAAATTTTCTAGAGGATAAATTCTTGACAGTTAGAATACAGCATAAAACAAACAGTATATCCAAGAATCCTAAATACAGTACGACAAAGTTAGTTTAGATAATGCACCTATCAAGTGTTTCAACCTTCTTTCTCACATCAGGGGACTAGAGTACATGTGTAGCAAGTTTAGGAAGTGAATCCTATTGTTGCTTTCTCTCTCTTAAAAAGGCCTATGTTTCCACACACTCGTTCAAGACCTACCAAAGGTCAAAATTAGGATTTCAAATAAAATTTACTGAAGGAAAAAAAACATTTGCAATTAGCAAGAAGTTTAAATGAACAGTTAAGTTACCTTCTGTTTCTCAGATATATCAATGTGATCAAACTTAAGATCAGTTGACATAGCAGCTTCCCTATAACTATTTATGCAATAAACAAGTTGATCGACCACAGCTCCTCTCTTTATGAACTCCTTGTACCGCTCTTCAATAGGGTCACCTTGCTTTAAATTCAACAGTTATAGTTAATTATGAACTCAAAATGATGAAAAATCTGAAAGAAGTAATGGGGAGAAAATTTTTAATTTCTTTTCCTAAAAGATAGAAGATGAAAAAACAAAAAGGGGAGAGAAATGGATAATAATTGAGGATAAGGGGGTAATGGAAAATGTAGGCATAAAAAGGACTAGAAAATTGGAGGAACTTACTTTCTTGAGCTCTTCAAGTTTGGCAACATAAATGTCCTTGGTTTCATCTTCACCGTCTTTATATAACCAATCTTCTGTCTCCTGAAGCCAAACTGTAAATGCTTCCTTTTTTAAGTCCGTGACAAACTCCTGATACTTGTCACATAGTTGGATACATAAAAGCAATTATTTTAGCTTTAAAAGAAAGAATGAATATAGTACTTATAAACTGAAGACACCTCATGCAACTTACATTGTTCCTCATATCATAAACATATGCCTTTATAGTATTTTTCATGCCTTTTGTTTATTCCATCACACGGTCTTAAAGTTCCATTTCAAACTCTCTTTCAACTACCTTTTGTAAATTGGTTAGGTTCATTCCTCAATAAACCAACTCTGTAACAGGGACATTTGTTTTCTTAACTTTTTTCTTTAGAGCATCAACCTATAGGACAGGAACCAAGGAGTAAGTAACAAATTAGCATAAGCTTGGGTTTGATAGACATAAATGAGACAAAGACTAAATGTAGATGAAAATATATTTTAAAGCCTATCACAAAGGGGGAAATTTAGCCTCCTTCCTCACAGAGGATTGATATATCAATGTATCAATATATCACTAGAAACTTAGTTAGCATTGATATAACTAAAATGTAAATTCATTAATACTTGAATTCCAAGATAAAGCAAATATGGAAAATGAGGACTGACCTTTCCATACTTGGATAAGAAAGTGAGCAATTCATCAAGTCTTACTATGCAATAGATCAAGTTTGATAGTTCAGCCACATGTAAAATGCTCCAAAGTAAGCAATTATTAGGGTTTGAGATCGAGCACGAGCTTCCACTGCAAAACACTTGTAAATAGCAACAAGACCATGTTCAAACCTCTTTGGCAAGAAACTTGTTCAAAAGCAAGCAATATCTTCACAAGGGCAACTGCAACTACCAAAATGTGTTTCATAATATATGGATAAACATAAATCTCATCAACCAAACTACTTAAGTAGTTAGGAAATACATCAGTGAAAAAACTCAAGAAATAAACCATATGTGTTAAGATTTGTGGGATTCTTAGATTTTAATTTTGTTGTCTCCCTTGATAATAGGCACAATAAAGGTTCATACTACATCTATTTTAGAGAGTGCCTAGTGGTATGTGAATGGGAATCTTCTAAGTAGAAAGTCATTTTTCAGTTATCTACTTAAGAAGAATATGGAGAATTGGGTGTAACTTCTTCAGATATCACTTTGGCTACAATTAGATAATGGTGAAAGTAAGCACGGAGAAGCAACAATTACTCACAGCTATGGCCATTGAAACAGAAGATAACACTTCTGGTTACCAACGATGTGATGAACCTATAAGGCCAAAATAACACAAGACTTTTACAAATTTCTCTGCATCATTTGAACATGTAAGGCTAGAATAACACAAGACAAAACTACATTAGTCTCCTCCAAAAAAATGGGGGTAAGTTTATAAATCAATAATGTCTTGCATTTAAATCCACAAATAAAAATAAAAGAGTTTATACCTCTTCATTTATTTTGTATATGTCTCTTCTTCAATATATGATATCCAATAACTACTCTAACTACAGAACAATGAAGCACTGATATAACAAGAACGGAGCAGAAAACATAGACAGAATCTAACCAAATGGCGAGGACGTTGAGACAAGGACGACAACTACAGGTAAGACAAGATTGTCTACCTATACTTTTTCAGTCATGCCTTATTGATTTTCAAATGTTTTTATATTTAAAACTATGGGCATGCTCGAGGGTTTTAGATAACCCAAATCTAGGTGCAAATCAAATAATTAAGGCATTAAAATACAATTGTACCTAGATCAAACAAAGCAACTAACTCTTTAGATTGTAATTAAAACTTTAAAATTTTGGAGATAGTTTCAGAATTTTATTATTTTTATTTTTATTTCTTTTAGTACAATATTTAAGTTAAAATAACATAATCAGTATTAACCAAGAGTGCTCCCAGGAAAAAATGGTGGTGCAAAAGCTCCTTAAAAATCATCCTCCTAAACAAAACAACATTCCTAGGAAAGACTAGTGGTAAAAAGACTTTCAATAACTAGTCTCCAAGACAAAACTCTCTTATATTTTTACTTTTCATCCTATTAAAATTAGGTTAATTAAGTTAAGTTAAGTAAAAATTTAAGTTAATTAAGTTAAAAAAAATGTAGGTTATTTAAGTTAATAAAAATCCAAGTTAATTAAAAAAACTTAAGTTAATTAAGTTAAATAAAAATTAAATTAGTAAAAATCTAAGTTAATTAAATTAAACGAAAATTAAATTAATAAAATCCTAAGTTAATTAAGTTAAACTAAAATTAAGATAAAAAATAGTTAAAGGAAAAAAAATTTAATTAAAAATTAAACCAAAAATAAAGAAAAAATAAAATAAAACCGATAAAGGTAAAAGAAAAAAATTAAAAATAAATTAAAAATAAAAATAAAAATAAATAAAAAGGAAAAAAATTAAATTAAAAATTAAACAAAAAACAATAAAAATTTGAAAAAGGTAAAAGAAAAAAAATAAAAAAAATGTATTCATTTTGTTTATTTTTTTTATTTTTAAAAAAATTAAAATTAAGATTTAAAATAAATAAATAAATAAATAAAACTTAAGATTAAATGAAAATTAAAAACTAAATTTTAATTTTATTATTTTATTATTTATTTATTTATTTATTTAAATAAAATAAAGTTTAAATTTTTATTTATTTATTTGTTTTTAAATTTTTTATGTTTTTTAAAGAAAATAATTAAATAAACCAAAATATTTCAATCTTTTTTTTAATTTATTATTATTTTTATTTAAAATTTATTAAAGTTTTTTTACTTCAAATTTCAAATTTCAAAATTATTTTATTATTCATGCTATAATTATGATTATTATTATTTTTATTTTTTAAAAATTTAAAATTGTTAATTTTATTTATTTATTTTGAAATTTGAAATTTGAATTTTTTTATTCATGAACGTTAAGTTTATTATTGTTATTATTATTTTGTTTTTTTTTGTTTTTTTTAATGAGAAAACAAATTATTTCAATTTTTATTAATTTTTTGTTTTTTAGTTATTATTATTATGGTTTTACTATTCATTAACGGTAAGTTTTTTTTACCTCAAATTTCAAATTTTAAAATTATTTTACTATTCATGCTATAATTATTATTATTATTATTATAATTTAAAATTTTTAAATTTTTTTTTATTTCTTATGAAATTTGAAATTTGAATTTTGTTTTTGTTTTTTGTTTTTTTAACTCAAAAAAAAATTCACAATTATTTACAGTACAAAAGATTTTTAAAATTTTGATAAATAATTTAAAAATGTTATTTCTTTCCTAGTAACGTCGTCAAAAACTTAATAGGCAGAACCGAAATCGCCGATTTTTCCATCGCTTTGATTTTATGTATTTATAAAACTCTTGTAAATGCACGAATCATTTCATAAAAAATGATAAGTATACTCCCAAGGTCGATCTAAGGAAGGAATATATATGATTTTTAATTTATTATTCAAACTTTTAAAAACGAATTAAATCATAAACATCATGTCACGATATTTTGGGATTTTGTGTTTTTAATTTAATAATATAAAAAATAAACATAGATACAGATTCAATAAACATTTGTACAAATTTTATCATTTATAATAGTGGAGTATTTATGGATATAATAACTAAGTTAATTATGCTTACTCATATTATTTAGGTTATTAAAAATATAAATTAATATTTATTAATTCTCTTTTTTTTATGTGAATACCACCTTTGGTGGGGTTAGATATTCTTTGTTAATTAAACAAATCAATTAACACTTATGAGTGAGGTTGATAACTAATTTGGTTAATTAAATTAATTTATTTTTCTAAGAGATTAAAAATGAACCATTTAAATGTCATATTTGGTAGGGTTAGACAGTTTAAACTTTATTTAAGGTATTCAAATTAAACCTAAGAATTTAGTTATCTGAGTACTAACTTTCAAGTTTTAAAACTACTACTGAAAACATGTTGTCAATACATTTTCAGATAATAATTCTTATAAAAACTTTTGAAATAGAGCTTCACTCTAACTACCGAGTGATTGTACTAACAAATAAAAGAGCATTACTCTAAATTAGACCGGATAACTAAACCTTAAAATCTAATTTTCAGATTTAAGTTTGTAATGAAAAATAATATATTTCTCTCTAACATTCTTAATATAAAATCTTGAATAAAAACAAAATCAATTCATTTTAAATATTTTTACCTATTTAATATTTCACAAGCATAACAACATTATTATTATATCATGTTTACAAATAGCCAGCAAAGTTAAATTTAATCATAGACAAATTAAATATAACATGTAAGAATAAAGCATAAAAAATAACTGTAAAGAAAATAAAATCCTTACAGTACTTTGATGTTATTCCTGTTGTTGGAAAACCTCCAAACGAAATTTACACTTCCATTTATTGAGTCAAAAAGAAAATAAATTACAAAAACATAATTAGTTCTTCTCAAAAAGAGAAGAACTCTAAAACTAAGAAAAACTAAATAAGAAAAAACTAAAAACTAAAAATTAAGAAATTGAGAGAAAGAAAGAGAGAATAATATGTGTTTTTGATGTGTTTTTAGGTATATTTTGAAGTAAAGAGAATGGGGGTACTTATAGGTGAGGAGGGGAAGAAAAAGTAGGTGAAAAAATGATTAAAAATGGTGGAAACGTGGAGTAGTGAATGATGACGTCATGTTGGCGTGGGGCGCGGTGGCGCACGCGGATTGAGGCAGATGGACGTAGCGGCGTGTGTAGATGAATGCAAGCACGCGCAGACTCGTATGGGAGCACTCGGAATGGAGTAGGGGTGCGTGTAGATTGGGCGATACGACGCGCACTGATGGGCGCGCGTTGTTCGGCGCGGCTAGGCACGCGCACATGGACTGGGTGATGCGTGTACATTGTTCGGTGCGATTGGGCGTACTGCGCGCGTTGGCCGGTTGCGTGCACGATTTTCTCCTTTTTGATATTTTTGTCCAATTTTTTCATATTTGTTGACCTTTCCTTATTTTATTTATGAATATATTTATGAATATATTTATGATGTATTGCCTCCGGTATTTTTCTTTGAGTCTTTAAGTTATTTTTTTAAGCGAAAATACCTAAAAAATAATAAAAATACTTGTGATTCCGAAAAGACAGATTTATATAAATATATGATAAAATCTTATATATATATATATATATTTAATCAATTAATGTGAATAAAATCATGATAATTTTAGTATTTTTTGAACACTCATCATTAATTTGGTGTAAAAAAATTAATAAAATATATCTATGAATTTGATTTTTAAAAAGTTGAATCCAAATATCCGAAATTATATGTATCCATTGAATAGGTGGATTCATATATTTGTATATATGCAAAAACTATTTTACTAATTATAATTAGAGTTGTGGCGACATTATTGTCGATGACGATGTCAAGACTTGTAAATAGGAAAGATAGCGATAAGAGAGATAATCGAATCCCTCGGATTCTCGCCCATGTCACAATAACCAACAACTAGTCTATATCCAACCACCATGATATGAAAGAAGGCACTTATTAGAGAGAAAATGGTGAAGATGATTGTTGACCGAAAACCCAATGTTATCGCAAATCACAATCACAATCACTGTTGCACATCTAAATACTATACAAAGTAAATGTAGATAATAAAACTACAGTTTATTTAATAATGACAGAGGCCATTATCAATTAAACAAAAATTTATGTTTGATTATTAAGAGTTTGAAGCAACCATGAACTAAAATATAGGAGAAGAAACAATCTGACCATATTATGTTACAACTTTAAGTTGTGACTACAGTGTTTCCTCCTTAACTAATCAAAAAGCATTGAGAATGTAAAAAAAAAAACTCAATCAAAGCGAAAAGTCTGATTGAGATTTTAAAAGATCAAAGGGTGTTGAGCCATGGATGAGGAGGTGATAACCTTGATTCTATTTGCACTTTCAGCATCATCTTTCAATGGAGAGAGACTAAACTTCAAAAGACAACGCAGTGAGATGGAAAGAGAAAAATAGAAGATGATTGAGATCAGTTTCTTCGCCGGCATAACAGAAAGAGAGAGAGGCGATGATGCTATTATGAATGCGGAACTGTTTCAATAATCTGGAATGCACTTAATAAATGAAAAGGGCATAAATGTATATTTATGACAAAATGCCTCGTATCACAATTTATGTAAAAATGCAAATGAGCTTTAAGACTCCGTTTCGAGTCATTATTTCCTTATTATACATATTTAACAAATTAAATGTGGGATGTTTTAGATGTAATATAGCTAATTTAATAGCAACCTTTTTCTAACTACTAGTATTTGTGTATTTGTACGGATTGGTGTAAGGATTTTAGGATTTCACCTAATCAATTAGATGGAGTATTCAAAATTCTTATAAATTCATGAATCATGCATATTTTCAAACAATGTGATTCTCAAATAAAGTATCACATGATTCATTATTGAATGTAACATTATCTTTACATTTTATAATGCATTCTGTACATCTATCTTCGCACTCTCTATTATGTTCAACTACCCTTCGATCAAAGAAAATTCTTATCTTTATACTTTATATTGTAATTCAACTCTTTTTAAATCACACTGAGTCTTGAAATCTAAAATGAGTTTGGGATTTACATAGATGAAACTCATGTAGTTGTAAGAGTCACATTAATGTACACAATGATTAAGTTTAGAATTGATTATGATACTATTTGTTAAGAATTTGGTGTTCAATCTTAAAAGATTAACCAATTAGGTATTATAAATCTATAAATTATAATATTATGAGAATTTATTATTATTCTAAAGTTTTTAGAAAAAAAACTTTTTAAATATATTTTATTTTAAATTACTTTTATTAAAACAAAGTGAAAAAATTGATGATAAAATTTTGTAAAAAGATTCACACGAGTACTCTTTAAAAATAAATAATTAATTTATTGTTTTACTTTATAACAAATAAACAATAACATTTATTTTCTAAGTAAATGTGTAGTAATTTATGAAAGTGACGTAAAAATCTAAATATAAGAGATTGTAGAAGATATTGATAATATTTATATAACTCTATTTAATAAATAATGAATATATAACTTAACAAAACAAAACTTGTTTAATTAATATTTTTATTATTATTTAAGAAACTAACCAAACATGAATACAATAAATACAAATCGATAGATTTTAATAAACTTTTTATAATTATTTTTATATAAAAATAATGTATGTTAATTGATTATTTTTTAGTTTATTTAAACAATATATCATGGATTCACACACATTTACATTGGATGAACATAAAACCTAGGTTCTTTTAGTGATCATTTGTAGCATATGTTATTGTAAAGGTAATTGTAACTATTTTTTAATTAATATGAGATATAGTATGATATCAATAAAAATAATAATTAATTAAACACAATTATGATCATTTTTAAATAAATTAATCAAACTCAACCCGTTCATTACATTATTAAACATGAACATTTTGAATTGTCACTCTTAAAAATCAAAATAATTATTCATTGATAATAATGTAAAGTCAATTGATCGTTATACAAATTTTGTGTGTAATGAATTCGCAAGTATACGTATCGTAACAATTAATATAATCATAAGAAAATATCGTTCTCACAGAAATTATTTTATTAGAAACTAATTTTTAAAACAAAAAAAATCAAATTTTTATGTGTTTTTATATTTTAAGAAAGTAAAATAAAAATAACTAAAAGTAAATAGCAATAATTAATTAAATTAGATTTGATAACTAAGAAAATATATGAGAAAATATCCAAAAATACTTAATCTCCCAATTTTATAAACATATAAATCACTAAAATCCTCACAATATAATTATCATTTAATTACATGATAAATTGAATCTAACTTAACATGCATTCCTCTTCCAAGAAAATTACACACCATATAGTAATTAATTTAGTCACACTCTCATGGCAATTAAATTCCATGATATTCATTAAGTTCATCAATTATGGATCATATACATAAGAATCATACATCTCTACCTAGAAACTATGCATGTTATTTAATCAAGACAAACAATTAAATAATTCTCTTAAATCTATTTAATTGTTTTTATATATAAATTATTGACTAAACAATTAATAACATAAAAATCAGATTAAATAATATAATTAAATTATAATTATAATTAGGATAAAATATTATATCATCACATGGTAAAAATTGAGTTCATAAAATCCCTAGATTTATAAATTAACTACACATAATTGTGTTTATAAAGCTCATATTTTTAATAAAGAAATACATAAAAATTGATAAAGAAAAAAGTAAAAGAAGAAATACAATCAATCTCTTGAATTGTAGTGCTAATTTTCTCTTGAATCCACACCAAAATTGTGTCCCCTCTTGAATTGTTCTGTATTTTTTTTTCTTTTTTAGCTCCAAAAACTTATTAAAACTATGCTAATGGTGCCTTATTAGCGTTTATGGGATGATTAGGGGCTTAAATATAGCTCAAGTGTAATTTGGATCTTCAGGTCAACTTCAGATCGAGGGTTGAGATCAAAATAAGCAAAATTAACAACGTCATCAATCATAGTGCGACATGTGGCACACAAAATTCATTGGGCAAATCAGAGCATGACGCGTGGTAGGAGAGATAGGTTCGAGTTAACGCATGTTGAGTCATCACCACGTGGTGCAACATGATTCGCGATAATGGATGGCATGGTGCACGGGTGGAACGTGGGGAGCAATTGCATGACGACGCGTGGCTTGAAGGTTTGACCACTCTTTGAATTCGTTTTGAATGTCCTGATGACACGTGGCATGCGCTACTTCGCTCCTCACATGCATCGATCCACGATTCGTTGTCCTTGCTTGCGTGGTGTCTGCATAGCTTGCACAATCAGTTCCTTTGCTTGAATGGTAGGCCACATGATAGCTTTTGATTGACCATGCGTTAAAAATTCATAAAACCATAAAAAAATCCAAAAAATTATATTTTAATATTTTTAACACTAAAAATATTATTTATTTAATAAAATAAGTAAATATTAAATAAAAAAGTTTACTAATGATTCTATTTTCATAAAATCATCGACCAGAAATAATGAAATAATGTAAGACTGAAAATTTATTGTTTTACCTTAGAAAATTCAATGCGGATCAAATTCCCAATTATTTGATTCCAAATAAAAGAACTTTTCGTCCTTTTGTTAAAAGCTTTGGAAAGGCAGATTGGGGGAATGAAACGGTGAAACTACCCTTTGATTTCCTCCCGTTGTGAATTTGCAGATTGTTGAATGTGGAAGAGTTCTAAAATGGACCTATGCTTATGGTTACTACCTACCTGAGCATGATAAAGCTAAAAGACATTTTTTTGAGAACTTGCAAGGTATATAAACATAGGGTCAATTACAAATACATTCCCAGGTTTTGATGAAACAATAAAAAAGCCCTACATGTTTGAAAAATAGCAATCACACCCCTTGTCACTATTTCAAAAATTGCAAAGGAGGTATTTGCCTAAAAAAATCAATAAACGTTAAGAAATTTGATGGAGAATTTTGTAATAAGACAATAATTGAGGGGATATGATTGCATATTTTGTAAAGTTTAGGGATATTTTTGCTACTTTTGAAAACCTAAGGGGGTTTTCTAGTAATTTTCCCATAAATCTATTGCTTATTCGCATTTTCACATTAGTAATTGAATTACATGTCGGTATAGTTAAAAAATAAAATTTGGTGTCGTTCTCAGGTGAGGCAGAGTCTGGTTTGGAGAGACTTCACCAGTGTCCAGAGAAGGAGCTGCAACAGTTTCTCAATGCTGAGGGCACAATGAAAGAATTTAATATTGATTTTCTGTTAAATTTGGGCCTAATTCTATCTTAAAATCTAGGTTGTTAGATGTAGGATTGCCCTTGTTTATATGCGCAGCGTGGTCGCGATCCCCAGTCGATGTGGGACTTTAACACTCCCCCTTACATCGGCAAGGGTCTGTCCCCTTGAGACCGACGGGGATGTTGAGCTTATGGAACCCAAGTGACGGAATGCATCACTCATCAGTGGCGAAACAACTGCACCGACCAGATAACCTTGCTCTGATACCATGTTAAATTTGGGCCTAACTCCATCTCAAAACAAGTTTTGAGATGTAAGATTATCCTTATTTATATACGCAGCATGGACGTGATTTCCAGTCGATGTGTGACTTTAACACTTTCGTACAAAGCTTGCTGGACTGACCAGGTACCCCTCAAAATATATTATTTTTTGAAATCTTATCTTGAAATGAGTATTTCTAATTGTGAATTAATGTTATACCGATTTGGAAATCTGGATGATCTTTTTGGGAGAGCATGTTTTGTTGCCAACGAGCTGTTTAATTGTTCATTTGTCTTGTTAGCTTATTATTGATATGATCATACTCTTCAGTACTCGCACACATTTGGATTGTTGTGGATGTACTAAATACCAACATGTCTCCGTTTTTGTTTCTTTTTCAACCACATCTTTGATGACCATTTATTTTTCCTCTCAGTAATGATGGCTAAACTAATAAGATTCAAAAGGAGGTTAAAATAAAAGGTAAATGAATAGTTTGCACTGGGCAGAAAGAACAGCTTCGGTATAAAATAGATCAGCAGAAAAGGTGGTTAAATAACGTCCACACTCGTGCCAATTGGCTTTGCGTTTCTGTCATAATCCATTGAACTATACTTGGAGATTGTGTTATTTTGAGAGATTTTTTTTTTTTATGATTTTACTTAAGAGGTCGTGCCTCACTCCCAAAGCATCATACAAATGGCTCCAACATTTTACCATAATAGACTAAATCCCTTATTGAAGTGTTTTATATAGTTCTTGGGTGCCTAGGTCTTTAGCCAACCCCATGTACATGCCTTTCTTGTCTGCCCCAAAGAACCAAAGCCTTTTTTGAGCTGGATCTTCCTTGTGTGCAGTGTGCTCCATATGTGTTTCAAAATAAGAAAGTATGTTTTTGGGAATTTCAAAACCTGCACAATTTCAAATAAAAGAAGTCTGAGGTTATGGATTTTGTTTATGCCTTGTGTCATGATGTGTTATGTTTCTTTATCTATAACATGTAAACCGTAGCTATCAGTTAATGGTATGCAGTTACGTTCGAATGAAAGTTCTTATTTTTGTCATTTACTTTGACAGGGTGACGAAGAATTACTTTGAGAACCTAGTCAGGGCGTTAGAGAATGGCTTGTCAGATGTGGAATCCCAAGGGGCGTGCAGTGGGACATCAAGCTCAAAAAACAAAGCAGGAACCAGCAAAGTGAAAGTTGTTGGAAGGAGGAAAAGGACTAGTCGAGCAGTTTAGTCCAGTAGGAGTGTGGACAGTGCGAGCTATTGATCACTGTATCTATGATAATGACAAGTGTGCCACTTCCTCTTAGATGTGCCATCGGAACCGATGAAAATCATTGCCCTGAAAACTGTAGAACTTCCATGCAATCACAACCCTCTACCCCTGTTGATGCTTAGTTGGTAAGTCTAGGAGAGGGGAATCTAATTTGCGAAAGGTGAGAGGCTGTTTTGTGCGAAGGAAAGAAACGATTAATTTACAAATAGCCTTTTGTTATCCCACAAAGTGGAAACACCATAATGCACATTTTATGTATATAGAGTCGGCTATCTATTATTACTATTATTATGTTTTGCAGATTTGGCTTTTATTACTCTCTATAATGTTAATATGTATCATGTGATGTTTGAGGTGAATGTAAAATGTACTCATTTTCTATCATCCTTTGGACTTTATTCTGGTAAAAGTTTCCTTCTATAACTTTAGTCTGTTTGTACTCGTGGATCTCAAAAAAGATCATAGAAATAAAAACAAATTATGCCCCCGTGCAACATTTTAAGAGTGAAAATATAACTTTTCTTGTAAAAGTATATAGAAAAATGAGTTTTGGCCCTAACAAAGTACAAAAACGAGTACTATCCACTTAAAATATATATATTTGTTTTTTTATTGATAAAACCACTTAAAATAATTTTATTTGACCTGTTTACAAATACTAATTTCAACGAACACGTATGTGCGTATATATATGTTATAAAAAATTGTATTCGTAAAAACAATTATGCAATGCATGGTGCATAATTAGTTTTTGATCAATCTAAAAAATGTTATTATAATTCTTCGTATTTTCATTTTGCAAATCATAATATTATTTTGTTTTTGATATTATATACCATCATGTGTGTTAAATATGATATGAGAAAATAAACTTTGTTTTTAACTGTAAGAATTATGAGTGTTAGTTATTTTTGTGGATAAAATATTTACTTATAAATTTGTTTTTAGGCCTGCTATCAAGCCTATCAAGAAAAACTGAATAAATGCTTGAGTTTCAGATAATTGTACTCTATATATATCTTTTATAACTACGACACATAGAATTGCATTAATGCATTTAACAGTAAATGTTTATAAATATGAAATTATTTTTAGTGCTAAAATATTTATTTAAACTTGAATCAATTTATGAAATTATCAATTAATTATCTCTTAGATAAATGTGTTTAAATATTTTTTTAATGTGTCTTAAAATGACCTAATGAACATGGTAATGGTAGCAATGGTTATAGAAGATGTACTTAATGTCAATTCTATCAAAAGATTGAACATATAGCCTCTAATTGTTATGCTCTAAAAAACTTGATTGGAAACAATATGCCTAAGAATCATTATCAAGAGTAGAATCCTTATAGCCATAATCAACCTATTCCATATGTCACAACATTTGTTTCTAATAGTGATCGAGGATCTTGCAATAATCCTGCACTAATCTTGGATAATGAGGCAAGTTATCATATAATTAGTGATTTGTCAAATGTGTACATATTAAGGTATTTTTGTAGGCAATAGTGCATAACTTTCAATTGATCATATAGGGCAATCAAATTTGTATGTTAGTTTTAATTGTGATTTGTAGTCATATGAAATTTTACATGCACCTCAACTAGCTAGTAATCTCGTTTCAATAAGGAAACTATGTTATGATAATGACATTTATGTTAAATTTCACTCAAATTGCTTCTTTGTTAAGGAGAAAGCAACGAGGAAAATTCTTCAAAGACTTGTTGAATAATGATTGTATTGACTTTGAAAAAGACTAGTGAAGATAAGAGTAAACTTGTAATCAATAATGCGTCTAGTGGCACTACATTACTAGCTAAAGCCTCTATATGGCACAATAGACTAACTCGTGTATTTGAGTCAATGGTAAATAAGATACTTAATAAATGTGATATTAAGTTTCATCTATGAAAGAGGATGTGTATAAGGCTTGTGTTGTAGCCAAGTCGCATTGATTGCTTTATGTTTCTAAACATGTAACTGTTACTACACCATTTGATTTGCTATATATGAATATTGGGGATATTATTCCAAAATTTGGTATTAATAATGAATGTCATTTTTTGTTGATTGTATTCATTTTTTATGGATTTAACTTTTGAATACACGTAATAAAGTTATAAGCATGTTCTTAAAGTTTTAGGTTATGGCATGTTGTAAGTTTAATAAAAGTATCAAATAGGTGCAAAAGTGATCGCATATGAGAGTTTAAGCCATTGGCTAAATTTTTAAATAATTTTGGTATTAACTATAGATGGATTTGTCTGTATTCTTCTGCACAAAAATAACATGGTTGAATGTTATCATCGTAGAATTGTTGATGTTTAAGTTTGTAGTTCCTTTAAGTATTGACCATATGTATTTCGTAGTGTTCTTCTTACACTAGAAGTAGTGCTCAGTAAAACAATACAATATATTTCTCTTGTAAACTATTGTATAATAATGTGTATGATTATCACTTTTTCGTGTGTTTGTATGTCTAACTTTTCCTTATTTGCGTGCCTATGTTTAATCTAAAATAAAAGCTCGTTCTTCATGGTACACTTTTATAAGTATACTTAAGATATTTCATAATTATTAATAAAAATAATGAAAAATTAAAACCATGTTTAACAAAACATCATAAGCCATTTAATCCAACATTTGTATTAATAATGAGGCAATTAAGAATGTAAATTTTAAAGGTATATCTAGCTTTTGAATTCAAAGAAAAAATTAATCAATAATGTAAGTTTTGCACATAAAATGTACAAATTAAAAAAAATTAAATATTATAGTTAAAATATTTAATAATAATTTATTGAGTTTAATTAAAAAATAATTGAATTACACAAAATTTTAACTTAAAAAATTTTAAAATTAGAATATGAGCTTTTTAAGTTGAGATGAGATATTAAATGATAAATATGATCTAATTAGAAAAAAATTAATTAATTTATATATAAAATTACATATTTGATAAGTCAAGTGACACACATGTTGCACAAATGACATACGTGTTTGCTCTTAATTATAGCCAAACAAATAAGAAACTAAATAGTAAAATACAAAATCATGGATGGACTTAAGAATTATTTTTAAGAGGATTAAATACTTCTTAGTTATTATACTACCTTTTGATTTTGGAATTTTATTATCTTACCTTTTGTTTAAATAAAGTTGATATAAAATTTAAAATTTATAGATAAATTTAATTCAAAATTATCATATTTATATCAATATTAACATAACTTAATAGTAAAGTCGCTCATCAATTTGTTAAATTTTGTGACTATATATAAATTATTCTTCTTAATTTTATACCACAAATAAATAAAATTTTGTGGTAACAAGGAATTAAATTGATCATAAATATATACTTTATTTAATAATTTTTTGAAGTTATCGTAACTATAGGCATATATATCATCATTTTCCTCGCTTATGTTTAAAAATATGATAAAATTTTGTAAATTTTGCATTAATTTAAATAAAAAATTTAGTTACCAATAATTTAACAATTTAAATTATATTTTTATATATTTAATTGGGAAGAAGAAAAGGGTAAAAAAACAAAAATCTAAGATAGTAAGAGACAATAAAAATAAAGTCATATGTTTTGTGGAAAAATGAAAAGTTAATAAAATATAATGTATTTCACTTTTAAAAAATTAAAGCCTGTAATGTAAAGTTTATAAAATATCTAATTAAAAAAAACTACTTTTAATGTCTACTAGAACATTAAATAAATTAAATTAAGCAATATTAGAGGTAATAAAAAAATTTATCTGTATAATAATAAATATACGTCAAATAACATCTTTCTTAAACTAATAAGCTAGTAACATAGCCACCATATATCATCATCATCTTCGTTTTTTTTCACTTTTTAATAAATAAATGGAAATATAAGTCAGTACCGGGAGAACTATTTCCTTTTTTTCTTTTTCTTTTCAAACAATTGTATTCTAAAAGAATTCTACAAATATCAGCACCACCTCTTTTAATATTTGTTGTGATTTAATTTTTCAATTCATTATGTAAAAATAATAATAGCAATCAATTAAAGTGAAAAACTTTAATAAAATTATCTAAACTATAAAAAAAATGACATAAAGATTAATATATTTAATAATAAAATATCTTTCATATACATATTTTAAATTTTCTATCTTCCACCGTTTTACTCAAACTATTTTTCTTATTTTGATATATTTTTATGCTTTAGTTATTGATGTTTATCAAGATATTTTTTTAAGATTAATGTTATATATATTAAGCAAAGTATAAATTTAATATTAAATGTTAAATTAAAAATATATAAATTGTTAAAATAATTATGAGACTACTTAATTATATATATTTAGTTACATTGTGACATATTAGCATATACAAGCATTAATTTTTTTAATTATTTTTAATATGTTTTTATTTTTTAATGTGTTATGAATTAAATTAGTAAAAAGATATTAAATTTTATTAGTTTGTTTCCTTATTTATTTAAACTTTTTAATATCATAAATTGATAATTTAAAAAAGAAAAACATCTAAATTACTAATAAAAAATATTAGATTGGATATTTTTAAAAAATTAAATAAAATTAATTAATTATTTTATTTTATGATATTCATATTCTTAGTTTTATAATATCATGAATTGTTATTCTTAATTAATTAATAATTTTAATTATATTAACTCAACGTACTCAAAGATTTGAAATTCCTATATGCATCTGCATACTTTTTAAAAAAAATTATATTTAATGGAAACAAATATTAGAATATTAAATAAAAATAAAATAAATAATTTTAATTATTAAAAGAAATATTGAATAGAATAAAATTCAAATTATAGACATATTTTATCATTATTTATATATTTTAAATATAATTATAATTTTAAATTTTATAAATATTTAATATATTTTATATTTTATATAATTACAATAAAATAAATATTTTAAATATTTTTATAAATTATTTTATAGTAGTTAATCTTTTATAAATTTTGAGATATTATTATTATTATTTTAGTATTATGTGTCTGCAAAGTTAAGATGTAACTACTGGGCCCACCAACTATAATAAATCCCAATTTCCCCGCCAACTCCACTACCACCCAAGACCAGGACCTGCATTGTACCCTCTCCCTCTTCTCATTTTTCTCCAACTTTCTCGAAAAAATGGAGGTCGACGATCGCTTGGCGGAGTTGAACCTCAAGACCAGGACCTGCGTTGTACTTAGGGGCCGAGGCTTCATTGGGAGATCGGTCGTTCTCAGGCTTCTCAAACTTGGGAAGTGGATTGTTCGTATCGCCGATTCCTCTCCCTCTCTCCAACTTGATCCCTTCGAACGCCACTCCTTCCTATCCGAAGCTTTGTCGTCAAGCCGTGCTTCTTATCACCATGTTGATGTTTGCGACATGTCTATGCTCATTAGAGGTACTTATTGGTTTCGTAATAGTATGTAATTGCTTGGTTGCTCATATAACGTGAGAGAATATTGGAATTGAAGTTCAGGTAGCAACTGAGAGTAATGACTGTTCGAATCATATTTGTGCATTAGGTATTTAATTTATATTTTTCAATTTTCCGTCGTATTTCCTTTCTCATGGGTTAAAATATGAAATCAGAACCTCATTTGATCAGTTTTGCTGTAATTTGTGATTATTCACAAAAAGTATTAGGATGGTGAATTATTATTCTATCGGTTATCCATACGAGTGACTACAAACGGGAATGCTTTGGGAGATTAGTCTAGGTTTTACTTCTTTGATTAGTTATTTTAGGTTTGCCTTATATGATCGTTCACACGTCACATTTATAAGGTTATGTGTTTTTAATCAGTTGCATGTACAATATAGGCAATCTTTATGGTGCATTATGCGTGCGGATTGAACTAATAATTCTCGAGATGAAGAACCAAAAACGTTAAAACAAAGGACTAACTATTTACAATTTTAGTATTTGACTCTTAGGCATTAGTTTCATGATTTACTGTTGCCATTTATTCGTTTGGTTGTGTTTCTCAGGATACTACACTTTTAAATGTTTGTTTGATGTGCAGTTTAAGAAACTAACTGAGATATGATGATGTGCACTTTTTGTAGCCATTCAAGGTTCTTCTGCTGTCTTCTACATGGATGAAGCTGATTATTATAATGATAATTTTTATCAGTCCTACATGTCTATTATCCAAGGTATTGAAGAAATATCCATTAGTGAATTCAATAGGCATCAAAGGTTGAATGAAGTGATGATTGCTTGTGTATTGGCTTACTCATGTAGGAGCCAAAAACGTCTTAGCTGCTTGCAGAGAGTGCAAAGTTAGAAGACTAATATACAACAGTTCTGCTGATGTTGTTTTTGATGGTTCACATGATGTAAATAATGCAGATGAATCATTGAGCTATCCTCGGAAAGTATGTTACTACAAAAATCTGCACTTCATTTGTTTGATAAAACATCAAATGTTTTCTTTTATGACCTTTCTTTTTTGGGAATTGTATCTGGATTCAGTTTGAAGACATCTTCAGTGACCTTAAGGCACATGCAGAATCACTTATCCTGTTTGCTAATGATATTGATGGTCTTTTGACTTGTGCAATTCGTCCTTGCTATGTATTTGGACCTGGAGAAATGCATCTTATGCCATTTCTAGCCAAGTTGGCAAAATCTGGTTGGGCAAAGGTTTGAAAATTAATATTTTTTGCCATAAGAACATTGATTTTTTAGAGAATTATTGTAGCATATATTTATCTTTAGACTGTACTCTGCCATGAAAATATCTCTCTCTACCTCTCTCTCTTCTTAACACACTTTTTCTTCCCCACCCTGTGGTAACCTTGCTTGATAGCAGCCAATGTTCTTTCTTTGGCATTCTTCGGGAAAAAGTTTACCCAAAATCACTCAAAGGTAAGACTTACCACAATAGTGCTATGCCTTACTTCAGAGCGATTTTGGTAAAAATGGAATTTATGGTAAGGTATTGGCCCGATGTGAGAAGAAATTTGCCTAGTGTGAGAAGGCTTACCGCTGACATCCAGTCTTATGGTAAGGCTTACTATGATAAGGTAATGTTTTATCACACAGTAGACAATCTTACTTCAGAGTGATTTTAATAAAAAATGGAATTCGTGGTAAGACATTGGCTTGGTGTGGGAAGACATTGGTCTTGCGTGGGAAGACTTACTATTGGCATTTAGTGTCATTGTAAGTTTTACCACGACAAGACAATGCCTTACCACAATAGTAATAACCCTTACTTTGGAAGCGATTTTGGTAAAAAAATGAAATCTAACCCAAATTACCTACTAGTTTGATAAATCACTTGCATTTTTAGCTGTTTTATAAACTTAGCAGAAGCAATCTTGCAGTATCACACTTTTGTGTATGCACTATGTAGTACGAAATTTGTTCTGCCACATCTTGATGTTGCATTTCTATTGGTCTTGGCAGTCTAAATTTTTTGTTGAAGTAACAGAGATTCTCATTTCAGTTTATTATAGGGAGTGGTGAAAACATGTCAGATTTTACCTATGTTGAGAATCTTGCTCATGCTTACATCTGTGTCGAAGAAGCTTTAGATTTGAGGACAGCCTCTGTGGCTGGAAAGGTAATTGGTAGTCTAAAGATATTGGCGCATAAGCTGCTCTGCTTTTCCATTCTAATCTGGAATATGGATAATTATTCCCTTGTGATTTTTATAGGTGTTTTTCATCTCTAATCTTGCTCCTATAAAGTTCTGGGATTTTGTATCACAAATTCTGGAAGGCTTGGGATTTCGTAGGTAAGCAATAGTTGGGAGGCTTTTCATCCTTCTGTTGATGTTTATCCAAACTCGGAAATGTTTAAGAACAATGGAAATGGATAACATTTGTAAAGAAAGAGCATGAATTATGAGAATGGATTGCTTCGAGGTCCTTGATCTATAAAGGGACAGCCAATTTAGAGAAAATTGTACAATTTTCATGGAAATTTCAAAGGTTTATATCATGCTAAATTGCTTTGCACTTTTTAACGTGGAGAAACATGATATAAATAGATAACATGCCCTACCAAATTGCAATTCATTAAAGGTTACAAGAAACAGAATGAACCAAAATTTGAGAAAAAATATCTGGAAACTAAGTAATATATGTTTCATTCTGTAATGTCAATATTATCCAATTTGATGCTAGTATATTTCACCTCAAGTTTTCATTTCTAAAATTAGCTTTGAGGAAACTTGTATTTACACAAGTGAATCTGGGCACTTATTTATTTTGACTGCTTGCACTCGAAATTCATCATCAATGCCCTTTTACAATATGTCATCGTATTTATTGAGAACTTGAGAAATTCTTTGTGCTTGAAAAATGTTACTAATTGGTTGCTATTGTCTGGAAAGAAATTTTTTGCCGAAAGTTTGATATGCATATACTTAATTATTCAATTCTCCATTTTGTGCTACTTGTACTGCAGACCATTGATAAAACTTCCCACAAGGCTGGCTTTGCATATTATCTTCTTCTTCAAATGGTTGCAAGATAATTTGGGATTCAACTTCATAAAATGCAGCCACTATATGTTAGTTCATCACATTCGGCTAGCCTCATACACCAGAACATTTGATTGTACTGCTGCTCGAAAACATATTGGATACTCACCAGTAGTCTCCCAAGATGTATGTTCTTTTGAAAAAATGTATTCAATACTTTGCGATCTCTATCCATTTAATAGTTTTATTTCAACTGTTTTCCACTTGTATCATAGATCTATGTATATAGTATAGTATCCCTTTCCGTGGTAAAATCAATTGCATGCTTAAATTTTGGCTTGTTACAGTTTTTCCTATGAACTTTTATAATTAGTTTAGCTTCTGCTAAGAGCCTCACTTTATTATAGAATTATATATCTGCTAGACATGGAGGGTAAAACTTTCAAAAAAGGGGAAAAGGAAACAGAGAAGAATGGCCCTTGTTGAGCACCTTAGACTGTTTAATTGAAGCCAATTTGCAAGTTGCAGCAGAAAATGATTAGTAAAAGATGACAGATTTTAAATACTGCACCTCATTTCTCTAAGGAAATATACAGAATTTAAAACTTATTCTACCCTACACATTTGTGATATTTTTAGAGCTAGTGTTTAATTTTAAAATTTAGACCAAGTAAAATACTGGTCAAAATATAGGGTGTATTACATAACATGTACTTCTTTCAAGTGGTCAATTTGTACTATCTATCGTCGCATGCTTGTATTACTATGAAGTTGAACTAAAGGCTAAAGCACTAAAATAGTGTTCGAAGACACAGCAGAAACCAATGCAAAGCTAGTTCCAGCATCACTCTGTCACAATTAGTTTTGATTACTTTAGTTTCTCAGAAAGCAACATGTTTGGATAATTTTCTTAAACATTAATTTTGGACTGTGGTTTGCCTTTTTTATTTGCCGATTGCTTAACTCACAGGAAGCTCTCATGCAAACCATCAAATCATTCTCCAATTTTTCAAATGAAATTTCTCTCTCAATATACTGTGAACGTGAGGGACCATCAAAAGTGGATAGACTGCTTGGCAGTGGAAAGGGTAGGTAACTTATTTTTATATGCTATTTCATTCACTGCTCTCTTGATTTCACTTAGACCAAAGAATTTGGGCATTTCTTAGAAGGCGTTCACTATTTTTTCTTTAGTACTTATCGAATGACCTTGTAATATATTATTGCAGTTGCTCACATTCTGCTGTGGCGGGATGAGAAGAAATCATTTTCATATTTCTTTGCTCTGGTTCTGCTGTTTTACTGGTTTTTCCTTTGTGGAAGAACATTTACCTCGTCTATAGCCAAGCTTCTACTGCTACTTCTGTTGACTGTTTACATACATGGCATTCTTCCACATAACATGTAAGTCACTTATGTCGGAAATCTTAAGCTTCTACGTTCTTCATTTTGCTTGGTTCAAAACTATTGCCATATTTTGAATGAGAAAATCTTTTAAAGCTTTTATCTTTTAATAGAAGGCTGATTCGTACCATATAATATCATTTTAAATTTGGGTCCCTCGACTGGGTAGTTCATACTGGCTCATAACGTACCACTGTATTGGTTGCATTATGCAACCTCCCGAACCCCCTAAAACTTATAGGAAGGCCAACATTATTGTCAATCTGCATGGAATATGTTATCTTGTATTACTACATACAAGCTGACTGGAAAACCATATTGGATATAGTTCAGGCTGTGCTGGTTTCAGTCAATGCTGTGTTTTTGACTAAACTCTCTTGCTTTGAGTATTTTTGAGGAGTAAAGGATGTTGAAAATCAACATTAATTCAATAAATAAAGTGGTTGAAGGATGTAGAAAAGTAAATGGAGTGGTTGAAGGATGTAGAAAAATAAATGGAGTGATTGAAGGATGTAGAAAAATAAATAAAGTGGTTGAAGGATGTAGAAAAATAAATTGAGTGGTTGTGTGTAGATAATATTTGTGTGGTTAGAATTATTTCTTAGTTTTATGTTTGTGTGGTGTACATTGCATGGTGAGGACTATAAATAGCCTACCTGGTATTTGGTTTAATCATCCCAACAAAAACAAATAAGTCTTTGTATTCTTAGTTTGAGCGTGAGTTGAGAGTTTTCTCTTTGAGTGTTTGTATTTCTCTTCAATTTGTGAGTTGTCTTTGAAAGATGTTATAGTGTCTTTTATTGTGGGTATAATATAAGTAGTTTGTTTACTTGTTTGGATCCAATATTAGTAAATTTAGAGTTGTGTATTCTAAATTTTACTCAACAATTGATATTAGAACGGGACAGTCAAGGATCGTTCTTAGTGGAGCTATCTTGAGTTGTGAGGAGTTTGGTACTCTGCAAGTTTCTTAGTTAAGTTTGTTCAGTATAGTCGAAGTTTTGCCGACACAATGGGTGATCTTCAAATAGTTGGAGGAATCAAGAAACTCAACAACAGAAACTATAACACATGGGCAACATGTATGGAGTCTTACATACAAGGTCAAGACTTGTGTAAGGTTGTTGGTGGTGACGAAGTTACACAACCAACAGCAGAAGATGCAAACGGTATCTTACGGAAGTGAAAAATTAAAGCAGATAAAACGATGTTTGCTTTAAAGACCGCAGTTAAAGAAGAAATGTTGGAGCACATTCGGGATGCCAAAACACTGAAGGAAGCATGAGACACTCTTGTTACACTCTTTTCAAAGAAGAATGATACAAGATTGCAACTTCTTGAGAACGAGTTACTATCGATGGTGCAACGCGACATGACAATTTTCCAGTACTTTCACAAGGTGATGTCGTTATGTTGCAAAATTTCATAGTTAGATCCAAAAGCTCCTATTGGGAAACCTAGGATAAAGAGAATAATTATCCAAGGTTTGAGACTTGAATATCGAGGGTTTGTTACTGTTATACAAGGATGGTCGACACAACTATCTCTTTTAAGAATTTGCTGGCTGGTCAAGAAGCCATGGCTAAGCAAATGGGAGGAGTCTCGTTAAAGGGTGAGGAAGAAGCGCTCTACACCAGCAAAAATAAAGGTACTTTCAAGTGGTACAATGGTAGTGGATATAAAAATGATGGCGACAAAAGAAAAATTCTTCAAGGAAAGGGAGGCTTTCGTCCAGGGGGAGCTTGGAAGAATTGCAGTAACAGTAGGAGATTTGATGGTGAACGTTACAACTGCAGGAAGATAGGTCACATGGAAAGAGATTGTTGGAGTAAGAAAAAGCCTATTGAAAGTAATACAGATACTTCCAATTCTAAGAAGCATAGCGAAGATGGTTGGGATGTCGAAGCATTATTCGCTACAGAGGAAGAAGAACTAGCTCTTACGATGACAACATCAAAACAGATTGACTACAAGAATGACTAGATCGTAGATTTGGGTTGCTCAAATCATATGACGGGTGATAAACAGAAGTTGGAAAGCATGTCTGAGTACAAGGGAGATTGTGTAGTGGTGACAGCTGACAACTCAAGGTTACCGATAGCCCACATCGATAAGACGATAGTTACACCTCGATATAATACTAACCATGTACCACTTCAAGATGTTTATCATGTCCCAAGAATGAAGAAAAACTTGCTATCTATGGCTCAATTGACATCATTAGGCCACTATGTCCTGTTTGGTTCCCGAGACGTAAAGGTGTATTGTGATCTCAAAATCTCAGAAACACCACAATTGAGAGGCAACGATTGGAATCAGTCTACGTGATGTCAACAGAATCTGCATATGTAGACAGGAGAAGAAGAAATGAGACAATCGATCTATGACATATGAGGTTAGGTTACGTTAGTTATTCCAAGCTAAGTGTGATGATGATGAAGTCGATGCTTAAAGGCTCAACTAGACATGTGAACAGACACGATCTGTACAGGATGTTAGTATGGTAAAACTCACCAATTGTTATATGAGGAATCGAAGTTTAAAGCAAAAGAACCATTGAAGTTAGTTCATTCTGATGTATTTGGGCCTGTTAAGCAACCATCAATTGGCAGTATGTGGTAAATGGTGACATTCGTTGATGACTTCTCAAGATATGTGTGGGTTTTCTTTATGAAAGGAAAATCTGACACATTTTCAAAGTTTAAAGAGTTTAGAGAGTTAACTGAAGGAGAAGTAGGAAAGAAGATCCGTTGCTTGAGCATAGACAACGGTGAAGAGTATAGCTCAAGCAAGTTCTCTCAATACCTAAGAAAATGCCAAATACGTCATAGTACACTTGTGCCAACACGCCAAAACAAAATAGTGTAGTGGAGAGAAAGAACCGGCATCTTATAGAAGTTTGTTGGAGTATGTTACATGAAAAGAATATACTTGGAGGTTTTGGGCTGAAGCGATGAGGACTGCAACTTTTGTGATCAACAGACTTCCTCAACCAAGGTTAGGATTTGTTTTACTTTTTGAGAAACTGTGGAACATGAAACCTACAATTAGCTACTTTCAAGTATTTAGCTGTGTATGTTATGTATTTGTTACTGATCATTTACGGAGCAAGTTTGACAAGAAAGTTGTTAGATATATCTTTGTGGGATATGATAGCCTGAGAAAGAGGTGAAAATGTTGCGATCCAACGAGTAGAAGATGCTATACTTCACGAGAGGTGGTGTACGATGAAGCATCTTCTTGGTAGTCCTCAGAGAAGGAGACGTTGCCAGACTCAAGAGAATTTGGAGACAAGTTGCAACAAAAGATGGGAAAGCATACTTTTCAACTCCAACTAAGGTTAGATGAATCCAGAGATCCAAACTACGATGATGCCGAACAAAGAATAACTCAGAATCCTTGACAAACTGGCATATATCAACAACTAAATGAAGAAAGTAGGCCTAGTGAAATGGAAGAATTAACTCCACAATCTCAACTCCGTAGGTTAACAAGAACACGAATGCCAAATCCCAAATATGCCAATGTAGTCATAATTGAAGAAGCAATAGAACCTGAGACGTTCAAAGAAGCATCGTAAAGATCTGAGTGGATGACAACTATGAAATAAGAGATCGATGCACTTCAGCAAAATCAAACTTGAGATTTGGTGCGAAAACCAGGAGATGTGAAACCCATATCCTGTAAATGGGTTTACAAAATAAAGCATTGTATAGATGGGTCAATTGAGAGATATAAGGCATGATTGGTAGCTCGTGGTTTCTCTCAACAGTACGGCCTAGACTATGATGAAACATTAGTTCGGTGGCGAAACTTACAACTGTGCGAGTCTTACTTGCACTTGTAGCCAACAAAGACTAGAATTTATGACAAATGGATGTGAAAAATGCTTTTCTTCATTGAGAGCTTGATCGGGAGATCTACATGATCCAACCAATGGGTTTTCAGAGCCAAGATCATCCTGAATGTGTGTAAGCTGCGAAAAACACTTTACGGATTGAAACGGGCACCTAGGGCATGGTATGGTAAGATTGTTGAATTTTTAACACAAAGTAGTTATTCAATAACACCTACAGATTTTAGCTTGTTTGTCAAATCCAATGAGGGAAAGCTAGCTATCGTGTTAGTGATGATGAGGCAGAAATTCTTCAAACGAAAGAGAATTTATCAATTCGTTTCCAGATGAAGGAACTTGAATAGCTCAAGCACTTCTTTGGTCTAGAGGTTGACTGCATACAAGAAGGAATATTTCTTTGTCATCAAAAATATTCCAAAGATTTGATAAAGAGGTTCGAAATGCTTGAATGCAAATTGATTTCGACGCCGATGGAACCAAATGTCAAAATGTGTGCACATGAAGGAAAAGATTTGGAAGATGCGACAATGTATCGAAAATTGGTAGATAGTCTGATCTACTTAACCTTAACTCGACCTGACATTTCTTACGTAGTTAGTGTAATTAGGGTTATTCAGCGGATCGAAACCGCTGATTTTATACTCATCCGATCCGATCTGATCATTCGATCGGATCGAAACATTCTAATCTGCAACTGATCCGATCACTTTTCACATCCGATCAATCCGATCCGTAAACTATTCGGATGGCATCCGATCAATCCGATAAATCCGACCAATAAACTTAATTAACTCTATTTTTTGTATTTTTAAATAAATTTTTTAAATTTTCACATAAATCATAACATAAAATTATTTAAGTTAAAAGAAACATTAAAAAACCAAATAAATATATATTAATTATATATATATATATATTTAATTTCGATCGGATTGGATGGGATCAGATGAATCGTAGTGAAATCTGCCATTCGATCCACACTTAACGAATGGAAAAAATTTCCATTCGATCCAATCAACGGATCAGATCGGATTGGATGAAAAATTAACGGATCGGATTGATCGAATGATCAGATTTTTTGCACACCCCTAAGTATAATGAGTCGGTACATGCAAAGTCTAAAGAAGTTTCATTTGGAAGCAATTTGACGAATATTGATATATGTGAAAAGTACAATTGACTATGGTCTTTTATACAAGAAAGGTGGAGATGGCAAGTTGGTTACTGCAATGCTAACTATGCAGGAGATCATGACATCAGGAGATCAACAACTGAGTATGTGTTTAAGCTTTGTTTTGGAATAATTTCTTAGTGTAGCAAGAAATAGCCGACAATATCATTATCAACCACTGAAGCTGAGTATTAAGCAGCGATAATGACAGCTCAAGAGAGTACAAGTTGAAACAGCTAATGAATAATCTACAACAACCAATAGATTATACAGTTCCGTTATACTGTGACAATCAATCGGCAATTCGTTTGGCAGAGAATTCAGTCTTTCATGCAAGAACTAAGCATGTTGGAGTGCACTATCACTTTATCAGAGAAAAAGTTTTGCAAGAAGAAATTGAGATGAGGTAAATCAAGACAGATGATCAAGTTGTGAACTTATTCACAAAAAGCTTAATTATTGAAAAGTTTGAAATGTTTCGTCGTTAACTTGGCATAGTAAAAATAGTGAGAGTTGGTATTGAGGGGGAGTGCTGAAAATCAACACCAATAAATGGAGTGGTTGAAGGATGTAGAAAAGTAAATAGAGTGGTTGAAGGATGTAGAAAAGTAAATAGAGTGGTTGAAGGATAGAGAAAAGTAAATGGAGTGGTTGAAGGATGTAGAAAAATAAACAGAGTAGTTGAAGGATGTAGAAAAATAAACAGAGTAGTTGAAGGATGTAGAAAAATAAACGGAGTAGTTGAAGGATGTAGAAAAGAAAAGTGTGTAGATAATATTTGTGTGGTTAGAATTATTTCTTAGTTTTATATTTGTGTGGTGTAGATTGCATGGTGAGAACTATAAATAGTCTACTTTGCATTTGGTTTAATCATCCCATCAAAAAAACAAATAAGTCTTTGTATTATTAGTTTGAGTGTGAGTTGGGAGTTTTCTCTTTAAGTGTTTGTATTTCTCTTCAATTTGTGAGTTGTTTTTAAAAGATGTTATAGTGTCTTTTATTGTGGGTATAATACAAGTAGTTTGTTTACTTGTTGGATCCAACATTAGTAAACTTAGAGTTGTGTATTCTAAATTTTAGTCAACAAAGGAATATGGTTACTTGTTCTTAGATGTAACCTGGCTGCTGACAAAATGATTTTCATAGAGCGCGCTGTGCTCTGGAAGTGAATAATTTGTGTAATAGCTTTCTTTGTCATTTTCCTTAGGTTTTGTTCAATAGTAATAATGCAGAATTCCCTGTCTAATATCTAAAGGCTAAACCCTTCTCATTTGTCATTTTCAGTTTCATCTAATTTTTTTTATCTTACTTCATGTCTATTTAAAATATTTATATGATGTGATCTATGACATCGGCTGTTTACGATATGTTCCAACCGGGTTACTACCACGCTTTACTTTATTGGGAAGTTACATAATATGGTCAGTGACCTCAAATATATGGGTTCTTAACAATCTAATTTTTCTCGTCAGTTGCCTTCTTCTGGAATTATTTAATGTCTACAAATCTTTACAGGTTTGGTTTCAAGATTAAGAGGTTATCCTTTGAGACCCCTGAAGTGGTAGTAATCAGTCCAGTTACAATCATAGCACATTTGTGGAATGGAGGATTTTGCTATATAAGATCTTTGGCACGAGGACAAAATTGGAAAATCTTTTTCCAGGTATGGACCATAACATTTAGTCTTCGTCTGCTTTGGTCTCTAAAATATTATATGCTGCTTATAACATAAGCGATTTGTCTGACATGGGGCATTAACATCATGGGCCTGTCAACTGTGCAATGACTATGTTTGACTGATAGTTTAGTCACCGATTCTCGTACATTTATTTTGTTGTTCGCTGTTAATTTAGGCTAAGGCAATAAAACCTGTTTCTATTGGTTCTGTGAAGTGCCAATAGTAGGAATGATTGTACTGGGAACATTTTGTGACTGGAACAATTCAATCAATCTAGTATTTGTGGCAACTGGAAGCTCAATTCCACCAACAATGATTTTTTGTTAGTAATCTATGACACTTTTAAGTTATATTACTAAATTAACATACTAAGACATTTCTAGGCATACAATTTTGATTTTCACAACTTTGGAGAAATTTATTGATTTAGTTAAAGTTTTGAGTGGCTGCCCAATGAACCTGAATTTGTTTCCTTTTCTTTTTTTAAATAATTGGAACCGAAACTCTCTACCTGTACATACCTTATCATGAAAACTGAAACTTTAAGTCCTCAATTTAGCGTATGAAACTTTCAATTTAGTTAAGAACATTTATTTACTGCAACATGTGAAGAATGTCTGAGAAAAGTTTGCAGGTTCTAGTACTCTGATGGAGACTTATCATTCCAAGATATCACTTGAGTAATTTCCAAAAACATAAGCATGCCTCTAGCTACAAATTATCAGCATCTCTGCTTCTTTTCTTTTGTCTATTTTTTAAGCCAAGCTCCATTGTCACTCAAACTCAATCTCCAACATGGAATGAAATCAAAGCTCTTCATTGATATTCCAAACCTCAAAGTTATTGCAGATTTTAGCAGGCAGATTGGATCAATTATTTTTTTCCCAAAAGATTTTGGGGCTAGGTTTAACATGTGAATTATTTAGGATTGTTATAAAACCATACATCTGGTTTCTTATAGCAAGATAATTCAAGGTTTTAGCAATGCAATTGTGCTATGTTTAGTTGGAAGGAATGAAATTGATTTCTTCCATTTATGTGTTTGATTGGATTGAAAAATGAGTCAAGAATGGAATCGATTCTTAAAGGAGAAGGAATCACAATTCCTTCTCCCCTCTTTAGGATTCATGATTCCATTCCCATCTCAATTTTTTTTTAATTTTATCTCCACCCTAAATATAACCCTAAACTCAAATCCCAAATCCCAAACCCTAAATCCTAAAACACTAAAATATAGCGGTATTAAGATAATTTACAGTTTTTTTCATTTCATTCCAGTGGTAAATCAAACACTGTAATACTGATTCCTTCTTTGATTTCAGTGGTCAAACCAAACAATATTGTTTCCTTTCTATTCCATTCCGATTCCGATTTCATTCTATGAACCAAACGTCACCTTGTTGTTTGCACATAATGCAAGCCTACAATAATTACATAGGCATGTGGATTGTTGCCAACCCAGTAGTTTGACTCTATTAGAAACAATAAAGTCTGATTTCTTAGCTATCTTGGTGATCATGAAATATCTTAATCATTCAGCATATGAAAATGGATAGTGGGAAACCTTCGTATTTCTAACCCATAGGATATATAGTAGAAAGGAGCATTGTGTGTGCAATGAATATATGATCTCAACTCTTTATTCATGGCTTGTGTTTCTAGGAAATGTAGACCTATACCACCTTTAAGGTCACGTTTGGTTCATAGAATGGAAAATGAATGAGAATGAGAATGATAATGAAATTAAATGTAAAGGAAATAGTATTACTATTATATTATTTGATTTGATCACTAGAATCAAAGAATGAATCATTATTATAATATTTTGGTTTATAGTTGGAATGAAATAGAAAACATTGTATATTACCTTAATACTCCTATGTTCAGTGAAGTTTAAAGAGTGTTATTTAATTGTTATTTTCTCCGTAAGACATAATATATTATTAAAATAATTATTATTCAAAAATATTATTTAATCTTAAAAAAATTAAAAACAAGAAAAAATATTTTTGATAATTTTTTTGTTCCATATTA
The DNA here is from genome assembly GCA_030763125.1 of Hippophae gyantsensis. Lineage (NCBI taxonomy): Eukaryota > Viridiplantae > Streptophyta > Magnoliopsida > Rosales > Elaeagnaceae > Hippophae > Hippophae gyantsensis. Next base: position 16,842,431 of record CM061030.1, read on the forward strand.
TTTATAAAGTAACACCCAATTAGGATTTTTTATGTTTTTTTAAAAGGTAAAATTGGAATAAAAAAATAGTATGGAAATGGAATAAGGATTCTTAAATGGGGTGGTGGAATTGTTATTCCCTCTCTTTTAGGAATAGATTTCATTCCATTCCTAATTTATAGTACAACCAAATATAAGAATTTATGAAATTAATTCCATTTTCATTCTTATTCTTACTAATTAAACATGTTAGAGATTGAACTACTAAAATACAGAATAATGGAACCCAAGTGGGCAGCAGTAAGCCACTACCTTCTTAATTGGGAAAGAAAGGCTAAAAACTCTCCCATTCTCTTACCTTCCAAAAATTGTCAGATAAAAAAACAAAACACTCTCTACCACTTTATAAATTTATTACGCATACCACCTTCATTAGCCAGTCGGGTCAGATTTAAGTGTCCTTGCTACTGGTTGATTTGATTGCTTGATGGTATGGGTGTAGGTATTCAAAACCAGTGGTATTAATTGTTTCAAAGCCCTAAAGATGGTATGGGACTTTAATCTAGTGTTTGAGTTCTTGCACGTGCTACACTGCACTAATGTTAACGCAATCCCAATGATTTTTTCTGTAATAGTAGTTTTCATCTCTGTAATTTGACATTGTATTTTTTTAATGACCAATGCAGGTAACAGCTTTTATTTACTTGTTCAAGCTGATTTTGCTACATTACTTGACTGTCTTTCTAGGGATAGGTAATCATCTGTTGGTTTTAAACCGTCTCTTTTTACCAATCCTATGTTTACTTTTACACTTTCATATTGACAGATTTGGAATATTTTGCAGCTTTGGTGTTTGCATTCACTGCATTTTTCGTCTACGAGCAATATGAATACGAAATAGATGGATTAATAAAGCTTCTTTGGAGCAAATTAAAGGTATTAATGGAATTACTGATGAGAAATCTACCTCCTGTGGCATCAATTATTGGCAATTCTGAAAGCTTGCATCGAAATAAAGGGCTTGTTGCAGCTAAACATCGGAAATAGGGGACGCAATTTTCAATTCAGTGTTTTACTTTCATAGCTTAGTCTTGTAAGAAAATAGAGAAGAGGGACACCTCCAGCAAGCGAGTAAAAAGATATATGATGCGTTTTGTACAATGCCGATTTGTTTCTATGCTTAGCTTTAGCACTGTTAATTACGTAAAGTTTTAGCTGTAAATTGTAGATGACACTTAAAAAAATGAGTAACATGTATTAAGGTTTTTGGTTTGGCCTGGCATTTCCAAGGCATGCACTGAGGGAGTAATAAAGAGTGAGAGAGGTCATGCAAGTTAACCATTTATTTTATTTTTTATTTTTATTTTGCTGCAATGCAGATTTTACTTGGTTTTCTATGCATTCCTGTGTGATGCGTTTTTTTTTCTCCGAGCAGCGGGGTGTACAAGTCACTTGGATTACGAAATTGGGCGATGCCTAGGTCCCTCTGTTCTTAATTTTTTTTTAATTCTTCATTTTAAGGTGGTATGTATTAGATCTCATATTTTATGAAAATGTATACACAACTAATATTTTATGAAAATGTATACACAATTGATAATTTTGTAACCTAATGGTATACATCACTAGGATATAAAGTAAAAGTATCATATTTTGTATATATCACTATGGTATAAAGTAAAAGTATCATATTCAATACTTGAAAATGTGGATGTAAAAAATCTACTAGTAAAGAAAAATGAAAATGTATATATAAATTCAATTTTTTGCACATGCTTGTGGGAAGTGTTTTAATAATATTTAATAAAATGAGAAATGTTATGAACATATAAATTTTTACATATTTTTATAGAAACACTATTTATATTGTGATATATAGCAAAATTATTATAGAAAATAGAGAAGTGATTTTTTTAGATAATTTTACCACACTGAATCATATTATAAGTGGTGATGTAAAATTGTTGCAGGTGCATGATATTACCCATCTTCCTTTAGTACATTTGTTTTAGTTTTCTTTTAATTTTTTTTTTAAATGAAGTAAAATTAAACTTGTATATTTTTTTAAAAAAATGGAACTAATAATGTACTATTAAAGAAGAAGGGGACTAATGTGTGTACCTTTTTAGTAAAATAATGGACTTTTTAAATGTTTTTCACGACTACAAAACATAGTCATTTAGTTCAGAAAAATATCAATAATATCCTTGTGGTTTGTATTTTATTTATAAATACTCCCAAAATTTTAAAAATATCACAGATAACTCGAGACTTTAATAGAAATTAAAAATAAAGTTATTTAATGATATTTTTTAATATCTTTAAATTTAAAAGGTATCTTTGATTTAAACTAAAATTTAATATCATATATTTTAATATTAAATATTCAATAATATCAAACTAATAAATTAAAAATGTTACATCTTATTTTATTTAGATCATCTAAAGAATAAAAATTAAAAATAAATAAATATCTGTTCACCAATAAAAAAAATAAAATTAAAATACATACAATTATAGAAACCTTATTTTATTTATCCCAAGCAATAAAGTAGTTATTTTTATTTTTTATTTTCCATAAATGATTTATTGATCAATTTAAATTATATTTAATGATATATAATTCAAGATGTAATGACAATTTTAGCTTTTATATTAAAATCAATGAATTTAAAAATTTAATTAATTTATAAAATATAGAAATTAAAACTAAATTTTAAGAAATTAATCTTTATGAAATATTTAACTTAGAGTAAATTATAATTAACTTAGTTATTCAATTATTATTCAATTATTATGAATATATATTTTATTTTTTGAATGTAATAGGTAATTTTTTTAATTTTATTAAATATACCAAAAGTTCATTTTTAATTTTGTTAACTTAACTAATTAATTTATTAATTTTCTTATCAATAAGTATTGAAAATGAGAAAAAAAAATTTGAACAATGTATAAAAAATATATTTTTAAAAAATTAAAGTTAAAAGAGAGGAAAATATATGGTAGAAAAAGAAATCAAAAATATTATTTGAAATTTTTAGGATTCGTTTAATTTAAATAAGCTTTATATATATAGACACATACATTTATTGTAATTTTTTAACCATAATAAATAATTAAATATATGTTTTTAATTATATATTATTATTTGAAAGAGTATATAGTAATTTAGCAAAAAATTGAAAAACAATGTGTGAGAAATAATGGATAGAGAAGTTAACATCGTTACTAATGGAGATTATTTATGATATCATGTTTAACCTTAGTGTCATTAGAGCATTTTTAAAACATTAAGAATATTTATAAAGAAAATGCAAACATAAGACGTCTGATATTTTTTTTCCTATTTAGTCCATAAATTTTAAATGATGTAAGTTTAGTCCCATTTAATCTTATAAATTGATGGTTTACAATGGAGTGTTAAGTGGCATATTAATATTGTGAAAAACAATAAGTTGGAATAACAACTTAGATGCATAAGAATTCAGTAAGGAGTTTCCTTGATCGTGTAAGTGTTTATGTCAATTTTTGAACTTGGTTTGCTCTTTATACTCGATTTTGTTTGTCTTTGAATTACATATGTTTATCCTATCTAACTTATTTCTATGCTCTAATTGCATGGATTAAATTTGTTTGCAAATGTAAGGATGGAGGAAGGATTATAGGTGTGACTTTTTTGTTGGTATCCATCGGCACTTTTCATGAGTGGTGAGATTTTCGTTGGTCATTTGAATAAAGGAAACAAACAAGAATCCAAATGACTTTTTTTGTTGGATTGATCCACATATGCTTTTCATGAGTGGTGAGATTTTCGTTGGTCATTTGAATAAAGGAAACAAACAAGAATCCAAATGACTTTTTTTGTTGGATTGATCCACCGGTGCTTTTCATGAATGGTGAGATTTTCGTTAGTTTTTTGAATAAAGGAAACAAACAAGAATCCAAATTCATATGAATGAGAAAGATTAGTCTTTATGTGAATGTTGTGATCCTCATATGAAGTCCTGACATTATCCCATCGTCCACCCATATCAGATTGTTTAGGCCTTAGTCGAACAACCTATCTACTATGACCTGCATAATCACCTCGAGCCTATAGGTTGTACCACTATGTCTAAGAAAGTCATGTTGACAATGCGATCTCAGTGACTAAAAGTCATCCAAGAGAAAATACCCAAGAGGATGTACCGATAATTCTTTTTCTAACTATTAACAGACTTATCGTGTAATTACAAGAAGTGTGATAAAAGATTATATAGAGGTACTCTCAGACATAGCTATCTTGACAAAATCCCTATTCAAATTAAAGGTCATGGTTATTTTGTTATACAATGAATTCAAAATCTATAACACGAGCACCAACTATGGTACTAAGGACATCTAATAAGTAGAAAACTTCAAGGGATGGATAAACCTTTACGCCTATAATGATGTAGTGGAATGCCATGTATTTTAATTAACACTTACATACAAGGTCAAGGCTTGGTATCGCACCTTGAAGCCCAACATTATCGCATCTTTTCAAAATTTTGTAAACAATTCCTATCTTCTCAATCAAGTGGAGAAGGTAAAGATTATCGAATATTTGATAACTCTATGTCAAGGGAGGGATGAACCCATGAAAAACTTCTTCGAAAGGTTCAACTAAGAAAAATACAATGGGTTGGTTGTTGAGTAAAATTTAGAATATATAAACTCTAAATTTAATAATATTGGATTCAAACAAGTAAACAAACTACTTGTATTATACCCACAATAAAAGAACTATAACACATTTCAAAGGCAACTCATAAATTGAAGAGAGATACAAACACTCAAAGAGAAAGTTTTCAACTCACACTCAAAGAGAAAGTTCTCAACTCACGCTCAAAGAGAAAGTTCTCAACTTACACTCAAACTAAAAATACAAAGACTTATTTATTTTTGATGAGATGATTAAACGAAATGTAAGGAAAACTATTTATAATCCTCACCATGTAATCTACACCACATAAATATAAAACTAAAAAATAATTCTAACCACACAAATATTATTGAATTGTATACACTTCTCTTTTCTACATCCTTTAACCATTTCATTTATTTTTCTATATCCTTCAATTACTCAATTATTTTTCTACATCCTTCAACCACTCCATTTTTTTCTACATATTTCAACCACTTCATTTATTTTTCTATATCCTTCAACCACTCCATTTATTTTTCTACGTCCTTCAACCACTTCATTTTATTGAGTTGGTGCTGATTTTAAACACTAGTTGCTATGATTTTATAGTGATGAATGCAATACACCATGCCTCTCGCCAAGAAGCCTTAATGCAAGATATGACGAAAAACTCCACTACCACCTATATTGAGGCTACTTAGTTTATCAAAATGTGCTTAAATTTTGAAGAGATGATCATTGATAAAAAAAAGTAATAACTTCCAGGGAAGGAAGATACTGAATATAAATGTAAGGGTAGAGATTAGCCCAAGTGTCAAGAAAATAAAAAGTCTAAGTCAAACCAAAAAGATGAGAGATAAAGTAAAGATTAGAACCTCAACCATTTAGGACTAAGTTTCTAAATCTACACCTTTATGAATGCATTGATGGAGACTGTGATGATGTAAGTCGAGCACCAACACATAACGTGTTGGTCCATAAAACTAAATAATGTTGGTTGGGATAAAATCCAGTACCGTAAATTCTATAGGGACTTCAAGCACTCTAGTAAAGAGTGTTATGATTTAAAAGATGAGATCAAGTGCCTTATCAGGAAAGGTTACTAAGGAGAGTTTGTCCACAACGAATGGTCGCATCAATAATAATAACACAAAAATGTGCACCCCTCTCAAAAAAAGGGAAAGGCATAAGGAAATAAAAGCATATAAGGTGTAGGTCATTATGGCGAGCCTCTCTGGGGTAGATTCAAACAATTCATGGAAGGGATATGTGCTTGAGGCAAGTTTAAATCAAGAGGTCTTACATGCTACCTTCTCGTACAACCAAAGTAAGGACAAAAAAGTGAGTGGGTTGTTATTTGACCTTTACTAAAGCGAGTGGGTTCCATAGGAACTCCACCCATGTGTTGATGTATCGATAGTTATTATTCTTATTGTTAATATAAGTTTGGATATAGTCTTTACTGACACATAAAGTTTAGCAGACATCTTGTTCTCCAAGGAATGGAAAAAGACAAAACTCTCCTACCCACCTAAACCACTAACCACGTCTTTAGTGGGATTTTTTGGACTTTTCTTTATCTTAAAAGGCAATGTAACCTTACCAGTCACAATTGGACAAGACACCAACACATGAACAATTATGGTAAGCTTTTTGATAATAGATTGCCCATCATCATACAATGGAATTCTCAGAAGGTCGTTCGTACACGACTACAAGTGTAGCCTCAACTTACCATCTCATTTTAAAATTCCCAACATAAACAAGAACGAGATTAATCCTGAGAGAACAAAATGTAGTAAAGGAACGCTACGTAATGATGAATCCCATGGACAAGAGTACAATCACATAACATTGTAGAACAAACGATTTTCCTAAACCAATTATGTTTATTTTCTTTCTTTCTTAGTCAAATTTTATTTTACAAGTTAGATAAAAAAACTTAGTTAGAAAACTTTAATTTTTTGTTCACTACGTTACATTTTGATTACTATTTTTGTCTTTTGAAAATTTTCAATAAAAGGAGAACTTAGGCCATGTATGGTCACCAAATTCATTATATTTACACTTGAAAAATTCAACAAATGAATAAGTCCAATGAGAGATTTACAGAGGAATTGAGAAGCCAAAACTCTAGAATGTCCCTAGAGGAGGCGATACCCTATATAAGTTATTCCTCTGCTATATTAGAGGTTGGAAGCACACCCCTTGGACAAAAGCCACCGCTCAATCACAAAAAAATGGCTTATAATGACCAAAAAATACCTAATAATATTAAGATATAAAAAATAAGGTGTTTGGGCTGAGATATAATTAGTATTAAATTATGTAAATAAATAAGTATTTTTTATAATTAGAATTTGTACGAAAATTGAGAATAAAAAGAAAGAAAATAGAGTTTGTAATTAAATAGAAAACAAAATAAAAATTCAAAAATAGAGTTTAAATACAAGACAAGTTTGAAAATAATTCACATCAAATCTCTCTCTAGTCTTCTTTTTATTTGGTTCTATGTCTTCAAGTAACCATAGAACGTTTAGATGCAAAGTAGAGTTTTAAGGTAAGAATCTAAATCTTAATATCTACCATTTTAATTAGATTTTCATGATTTTATTTAAGATTTCAAAGGGAAATTAAAAACCTTAAATTTATGTAATAAAATTCATTGTAATTTAATTTTGAGTATTTTTCTTAATAAATTTGAAGTATTAAAATTAAGAGAAATAGACATAGAACCAAAGTCAAACTATTTCTGTTTTGAATTATAAGTTAAAATTTTTATTGATGAAAATAAACATGTGTTCTTGTCTAATGAATTTTGAGTTATTTTAAGAGATTTTGTTTTCTAATTTTCATGACTTTTTGAGTTTGAATATGAACACATAAAATTCTATAGATTTTGAATAAAGGCTTGATATAATTTTTTTGAATACTTTAAAATAGTATGCGAAAGCGGGTCAGTGTTACGAGTGTGACTAAAATGATCATTTATTATGATATCGATGAAATTATAAATATACCTTCTCATTTATTCGTAGAAGTCTAAAGGTAAATATTAAGTTAATTTAATAATTTAATACACATGTCCTTGTGAGATATGATTTGTTCTAATTAACAAGAATGACTAATAAGTCAACCATGTATGATTTATTAAATGAGTATATTGATTGGATAATCTCTTAAAGATAGAAATAACTTGTAATTATCTCAAATTATTTATAAGAGATAATTACGGAGAGATAAACCATATGTTATAGAAATTATAGAGAGATAAACCATATGTTATATAAATTCAATCTAATTGAATAAAGGATACATATAAAGTATAATCTATCCTTTATATATATATATTTATATGTTTATAGTATTTATTTCACACAATATAATTGAAATCATTAGAAAAATTAGAATACTCTCTTTTTGTTAATCATATAACGAGTTCTTGATATCATATATTATACACAATATCTCATATTGATTTAAGCATTGTAGTATCTTTGGAATGATACTACAACAGTGTCACATTAATCTCATCGTGTATGTTTTAAGAGATATATCATATAAGATGTTGAGTAAAATCAACATCAACATCTAATACTACACGTATGTTATATAAATTAATGAAAAAAAAGTAAAAATTATAATAATTTACGTGTATAATACATTTCTTTAACTAGTATATGTTAAAGTTGAAAATATTTAGTTTTTTTATCATTAAATACGATATTATATATTTATATGTTACTAAATTTAATTAAAATTTAACTCTTAATTATTTTTGGGAATTAAAAAAGAAAAAGTCATTAACAACTATAATAAAAGTTTAAGACACTGCATGTATTTTAATTTTACATGTGTTTATCTATGTATATACACATATATACATTAGTTTTAAGTGTATTTTTTTTTACTTTAACATAGGTAGAAGAAATCAGATTATCATATTTTTATTTGTTTTATTATTTTAATATTATTTATATTTAATAATAAAAAATAATAAAAATTATATCTTAAAATTAAAAACTTTTAAGTTTAATGATATTATAAAAGTGTCAAAGTATTTAGGAAAATAATAATTAATAAGTGCATATTTGCTTCAACATTTTACATGTAAATATTTATTTGATTGGATTTTTTCTCATATGAAATTATGTCAAAATCGTTTATAACAAAAAAATTTGATTTGTGAATTTTATATAATTAAATATTATAATTATTACAAAAATACTATTAAATTTTTTTTGTTACTTTTATTCTATTAAACTTTTACAAAATGTTATAAAAATATTATTAACGTTGATTAATTGATGGTAAGTTATATAAATGTTGATGATATTTTTGTTATATTTGTAAAGTTTAATAGTATAAATGTAATAAAAAAAATTAGATAATATTTTGTAATATTTGTGAAATTTAATAGTTTAGAAGTAATAAATAAAAAATTTATAGTATTTTTATAATAATCTCTAAAATTTGATGGTAATAAAAATTATTTACTTTTTAACAATAAAGAAAAATTAATTTAGAACTAAAGTTAAAAATGTTGTGAAAAATACTTCTAAGATTAAACATGGAATTTTTTTGAAAATTAACAAAAATAAATTTTTTGAAGGTTGTAATTATGAAAATAATATATTTTATGGTTAATTTATATATTTTCATTACGAACAAAAATTATAATATATTATTTTATATTAAATATCATTTAATTAAATATTATTTAAATTTAATTATAATTATTTAAATTTATTAAATATTAAAAATTTAATTAAATTATGTTTGATTTATTATAATATTATTTTTATTATTATAATTTTAAATTGTTTTCTTTCCAATTGTTTTAACAAAAAGTAGTAGCATATGTGCAAAATAAATCCGAGCCTGCCCCGACTTATCTCTTTTGTATTTGTTTGTTTGTCTGTGTGTTTTTTTTTTCCTTCTTGATTTAGCTACCGTGCTTATGCTAGACGCATATACTCTATATAAAAAATATCGCAGTACGGTCTCAAAATCACTTCTCCTTTTCCAAGTTTCAAAATTCTTGATAACAAAAGGATTGCCTTTAGATATATATATATATAAAGAAAAGAAAAAAAGAAATTTGAAAAGTTGATGAAAGCTAGGGTAAAAAATAAAATGAGAGAGGAGGTGATCAGCTCTGGAGGGACCGTCGATCCCACTCCTGCTGCCAGGTATGAAATTCGTTTCCCTTCTTACTTCGAGTGTTCGAGTCCTTTGAATTCTTTTTCAATTTGGGCGAACTGAGCTAGCTAGGGTTTTAAGTTTTGCTTTGAGATGATTTGACTCTTTAGGGATGCTCGCTTCTGTCGAATTTTGTTGTTTGGTGTTAGGCATTTCTGCTATTTATTGTGTAGAATTTGGTTAATTTATGTTTTGTTTGATTGTTTGTTGTTCTTGAAGTGGAGAGAATTGAGAAGAGAGTCGATTCGAGTTCTTTGTCTGGTTTTTCATTATAAGAAAAAGAAAGACTATGCTGGTTTGTATGAATTTTGTGGCACCGTGCTGAATGGATTGAGGGGGCTTTATGGTTACAACAGCCTTGTAGGCTTCCACTTGCATACTCAGTCGTTTGCATGATTTTTTCGATATTGCTTAGTTTTTTTCCCTTTCTAATTGTTCTCTTCATGTGAGAAAAAGAACTGCATACCTTTTGGGAATATTTCATGCTTTATTGTTTAGTGACAGATGTTAGGTTGGGCACGTTGGGTATTGTCATTTCTATGTTCAGCGTTGAATATAGAAAATGCAGCACTGTTTTCTAAAATTGTCTACTTAGAAGATTTTTCCATGTAAATATTCATTTTATTATAGTCAAAATGAGTTTTAGATGTGATTGCAAAGTCCATTGTTTTTGCCCTTCATGATAAGTTTGAGTATCTTGTTGTAGATGGATTTCCCAACCATTTTAGCATAGTCTTTCCACATACATTAGTTATGTCTATTTTGTTGGAACTCTTTTCAATTGAAATCTCGTTGATCACATGCCATAACTACTTTATCCACTTGTTGCTAAACTTCAGTGTAATACTTGTTAGATTTAAAGAAATTCATGATCTTTAAGAAGGGTGAATGAGCATTTACTACTACAAATATCACTCATTTTGCCATTTACTACTTTTTTCCATTTCAACTTTAGTTGCAATTTACTAGTTTATCCTTTTCCCCTCGTGTACTGTTTTAAAGCAATACAATTTATCACTTCATTGCATTTTATATCAATTTAATTTATATGTTTTTGATTTGGCTCAATTTATTTTCAAAAAAATCAGATTGAAATGAATTGAAATATAAATAGTAATTCGGAATGAATAAATATAAGTAGCAAGTTTAGGTTAATTGAAACTTTGTATTAAATGAAACATTCACCTCTTCAAAAATTTAATTGTTTTTTGAAAATGCATAGCATTGTTACATCAGTTCATGATGTGCAATATGTGGGATTCTCATCCACAATTTTGTGTCGTAATCTTTAAGGATTTGGAACCTTCATGTTGTAGAAAAGTTAGTTTGCGGTTCTGGTTCTAGATCAATATAGTGGTTCATAAGTTTAGTGCTTAAATAAATGTTTTGAAAAGCAGAATTGTAATTGTCGGAAATTATGAGTAACATGCATGCAGCTTTGTAAGAGAATTGATTATTGGGGTTGTAGTGGTAAAATATAAAATAGAAAAGAAATTTGTGGAGATAAGCATTAGAAAGCTGAAGATATTTATGGTGATTGTTTAGAAATAACAGTATGATTATAGATCATAATACAAATCACTCTAATGAATTGCAACTCATCAGATAACAATTTGTGTTAAACTCCATGATTCATATGACATGGACCCTATATGGAAATTATGAAGATTTCATGTTTAACAAGCACTATTGCTCTCGGAACCGTAAGGAAGCAATATTTCTGTAATGCCTTAATGTTAATAGTTTTTTAGTTGCGGTCATGACCTTTAAGATTTGACTTATGGGTCGTTTTTGCTCCTTAATTTATTTCTCATATATATTTTTGTTGGCATTACTTGTCATTCTATCTTTTCTATACATATATGCACCTTTCCTCATGACTTCTAGTGTACACACATGAGGATATAATGAGTTACATCTACTCTTAAGATAGACAGCACACCTTTGTGAACAAAGGAATTCATTTTAAGGGTTGTTTTAGTTCGTGAATATATCTTTTGTACATTAGTGATTTGATTTGAATAGGAATTAAAATTTTCAATTTTTATTATCTGTGATGAGTAGGTGAAAAATAAACTTCTCTGTTCATTTGCATTTTTTGCTATGATTCTTCTTATTCAAGCTTAATTTCTAATGTAAAATACATTTATGCATTTTGCATCTTATCAGTTCTGTTGGGGCATCGTCGCCTACGCTCCCAACGAATGTTGGTAGTATAGATGGATCGAGTCATGGACAAGGCTCAAAAGCCGCTTCTCTATCCTATGTTGGTTCACAACCACCGAGGACTTCTTTGAGTACGAGTGCTTGTGGTTCTGCTTTGGGATCATCAAGACTCTCATGTAGACCATGGGAAAGAGAGGATTTATTGAGACGCTTGGCTACTTTTAAGCCATCAAATTGGATCGGAAAGCCCAAGGTTTGAATTTGAGCTTGTTGTCCATATATATGTACTAGCATTTCAATTAATTTTTTTATTGATTTAATTTCTGATCTGATACTTTCCTTTTGTTAGTTGCAAATTTAGATGTTAAGCCTAACTTTTCATGCTTCCGTGGTCATAATACCAAATGCAAACTTCAATGAATTATTTGTTGGTGCTCCCATCCATACTAAGACTTTCTTTTAACCTGTCTCTAATTTTAGATTTTTTTTCTTACTTCTAGTATCTCCACCTTACTATATTTTTAGATGGAAGTCTCACTAGATATTAATCACCTCTGCACACCAGTTAGGTTGATGCAGGACACATTATATAGAATCCAATGAGCTTCTTCAAGAAATAAAATTTTCCTACTCTCTTTCAAGTGTCATAAGCCCCCAATATACACCAATGATCCCCTTCATTTGCTCTAATAAGATGGGGACTATATTACCAATTACAAAATCAATACTCCCATAATTTAGTATCCCAAATTATACTAACATCCCTAGATCTATGATACGATGAAAAGTAAATCCATCTTTTGAAATGAAAATCCCAAATACTAACAATAATTCTCTGATCTACAATCTTGGTCTCTCACTCCTAATTTATCATGATATCAAGATTTATTTTCTTCATGTACTGCTTAAGAACGCATTTCCTCTAACTACCCTACCCCAATCCAGCTCATTGTCAAGAATTTGGGTGAAAATTTCCCAAATTATTGTTACTAAATTTACCTCTACCATACCTTGTCTCATTTTTGCATGACTGCCTCTGGCCGTCTTTTCCTCCTTTCTTTTAGTAAATGACTCCTCTCTATTTGAAGAACCAAAATTAGATCATTTTTCCTGCCATAAACTAGTGCTCTTCTGTTTACTTGATACGAGTAATCCCTCTTTCAATTAAAGTCCTACTACTCATAGTTTGATATTTTACTTCTTTTTGCTCACCATTTTTATTTTATTGCTATCAAAGTGGATGAAAATTGATTTCATTGTAATATTAACTCCAAGCCTTCCATTTCAAAATATAAGAAGTTTGCAATTAATGTTTATTAAATTAATTTCTTTTCTTAATCTAGAAAAAAACATATGACTATTTATTTTTAAAATTTTAATCTAACAAATTTTTGCCCAAATTAAAAAAATGTGGAAGAATACATTTAAAAGAACATTAATCTTGTAAATAGTTATGGAAAGTTGGAGATTAATCTCTAAATTTTTATCGAAATAAAGGACACATTAATTAGAAATTGAAAAATAATTATAGAATATGGGAAACGAGAAATTAACCCCCTGAATATTTTCTGGATCTTTCATCAAGCCTGCAAATTTTTGAAAGAAGTGGTTCAACAAAGGGGGAAGAAGCAATATAGCCACTTACTGAAAGAGGTTTATATTTTGAAGTTGATGTTTATATTGTGGAAGATGTTGATGAATCTTTTGATAACTTGTACAAACTACAGAAATGTCTTGAGTAGCAAGTCATCTGCATATTTGTGGTTTTGGAGCTTTGAAACGGTTCTCTGATTGTTTAAAAGAAGCTTATCACAAAGACAACAGACTGAGTGGAGGTGCAGGTGGTTTTGTAGTTTTATCAAATTGTAAATGAATGGTTGACAAGATATCATCACGGTTTCTGTCGTTGAGGAAAAGAAAAGGAAGGTTGGAGAACAATGGCTGGACTAATAGATGATTTTCACTTATTAAACAGAGATCAATGGAGAAAGCAAAGGAGTACGAGAAGAGTAAGGAAAAACAAGGAAGATTATGTTTTCTTACTATAATATTTGGGACTGAAACAAAGTGTACTCTGCATTAGGATCTAAAATTAAGTTTAGTTGTTTATCCAGTAAGCTCTTTGGAAACAGTTTGATCAAAACATTCAATTGCATTCTTTTATGGTTCACAAAGCACCTTTCATTTGCAATTTTGATGAGGAAATTGAGGACAGGAGAATTTTCCTCGACACTGGTATTTTAGTCTCTTCGGTGGTGGAGTTTTGAACCCAATGCTTGTGTGTATAACTTTCTTTTATTTGATAGTTGATTTTTAATTAAAGGATAACCATTGCACCTTTGGAGAAACGAAACTTGCCAACATTTGGGTGAGAACCATAGTGCAAAGTCAAACTAATCATGGTTTAAATGTTGAAACTTGTTTTTTCTTGAATGATAGTCTAAAAATGTGCGAAACCAACTTATTTGCCTTGAAGCATAGAATGAAGAGCAACACTAATTGAGTACTTTGATGTTGGAAGGAGGTTTCTGCCAATACTTAACAAAGGTGTCCCTTCTAAAGATGATAACTCTGGATCATCTTTGAAACATTAGGAATGTGTTCCTGAGTCTAATTCTTTTGAGGAGTTGGGAGATAGGTTTCAAGAGAAACAAGAAGTTGACTAAACAAATAATGAGAAGCAGTATAATAGTCAAGAAAGCTGTGAAAAGAAAAAAAAATGATTTCTATTCTAAAACGTGGTAGAATACAAAGTGTATTTCACCTTAATCTTCATATTAACCACTAGGGTATGATACTAGATAGCATTAGTACTAAGGTTATGTTTGGTTTATAATAATAAGAATGATAATGTGAATGATTCTGGGTATTCCTGTGTTTGGTTTGATTGTTAACTATTAATGCAATGTAAAACGTTCCAACAATAGCAGGAATGCTCATTCATAACACCCTCAAGAATACTGTGGAATGCTCACATATTTATATAATCATTAATTATTTTTTCTCATTTTATATCATTTAGAAGTTATAAAAGTTAATTTTTTAATTTTATTTCATTTATGATTTTATAAATTTTATTTCGATATTATAATTATTTTGATTTCATTGTTGGAACAAATATACTATAACTATGATAGTAATACTGTTTTTATTGAATTTATTGCCTATTATTATTACCGTTCTCATTTCTATTATGCGAACCAAACATAACCTAGATATCCTTTATTTCATTAACACATACAAACTAAATGACATATTAACTTCAACATTTTGACATAAGTATAAAAAAGAGCTAGAAAAATAGATGAGTGCAACTAGTTTTGCTCAAGAGCATTGTGAAAATATCACCAATTTGGTCTTCAGATTTGATAGTACGGAGTAACTATTTGTTTTCTCATTAACACTTCTTTAATAAAGTGTCAATCAACTTCAACGTCTTTGGTTCTTTTATTGAACATGGGATTATTTGTAATTTGAATGGCTGCTTGATTATTGCAATACATAATCATTGGTTTCTCAATAGTGAAATCTAGTTAACGTTGAAAGTTTCATAGCCTTAAGAAATTTGTAGTGTGAGCCCTAACTTTGAATTATGCTTTAGCACTTGATCTAGCAAATTTCTTGCTTCTCTGAATAATTAAATTTCTACACACGTAAGTGCAATACCCTCAAGTTAGTATGTTTTCACCATAAGGTTGGAATCTTGGATTTAGAGGAAATTTAAATGAATGGGAAGTTCGATACAAGAATATAGACTAACGAGTCATCTGAAAGTTTTTCATATAAATGAGCATCTTGTGGATGAGTGTAATATACAAGATTTTAATCACTGTGCTTTCGTGTTCAAGTGGCTCATTGTTTTTGATAAGGTTAACTTAATGGATGTTTTTGGTAAGGTCAACATAATGGATCAATTGCAATCAACATTTCAAAGCTTTGTCTTTGATCTAATTGGTGTGTGTTTTGTAATAGAAGTTCATAATATATTGATTATTTATTTCTACATAGTCTAATTACGCATAGTATAGGTCTAAGCCACAAAGTGATATAAGTGTTTAATGAGCCAGCCAAGGATCATGCCAATTTTTATTGTTAGAAAAGTTTCACATGTATGGGAATAATATGAAGGCTATTCTATAGTGTTGTGGAGTAGTGGGATTGGAGCAATTTTTTGGATTGAGAGGAATGATAAATTTTTTGATGAAATTGAAAATGAGGTGTTATTCATTACTCTTGGAGTATACTTCTCACGAATCAGATTGCTTTTTGTCTCCACCTCTTGTTGGATTTTTATTTTTTTAAAGAAAAAGTTACACTAATTTTGAATGTCATTGGCTTAGAGTATCATGTTACTTTAGGAGAATAAATAATTTCATATTGAAAATGAGAGCAATCTTTTGTGAGATAAAGTTTTATTTGTAATGAATGTAATAAGTCAACTTATGCATCTTTTAAAAGTACACTTTGAAGCAGTTTACAAAATTTTCAGATAGCCCAAGGGTCACTTGGCTAAGTTTCTTTTATGAAAAAATGGAATCGAAGATATAGAGATTTTAACTAATGCAGATTGGGATGGTTCAATAGAAGACAGAAAATAGACTACCATTTTTTTTAGAAACTTAGTAACAAGGAGAAGTAAGAAGAAAAACGTAATTGTCAGGAGTAGTATTGAAGTTGAATTTACGGTAGTTGTACAAGGAATTTGTGAGGTTTTGTGGTTAAAGAAACTGTTGATAGAACTTCAATTTTCAATAAAACCACTAGTTAAACATTACTGTCACAACAAAACAACTATCAACATCTCTCTTAATTTAGTTTAATATAACATGATAAAACATGTGGAAGTAGATACATTTCATAAAGAAAAAGGTTGAAGATGAAACTATTAGTATGATTTATATTGCAACAAATAATAGATTGTTGATATTTTTATTAAAGGACTTTTTTTGGCAGAGTTTCGGTGATTTCATTTGTAAGTTGGATATGATTAACATTTATGATCTAACTTGAGGAGTGTTGAAATCTCGAAGTATTTGGGATTTAATTGTTCATTTATTAAGAGATTATTAGGTGATTTGAGGGACATTATTAGGTGATTTGGTGTTTCCTAGAAGATTTGATTGAATTTTGTTGTGTTTTAATTAGGAGATTTTATTTCCTTTACCTAGTCCAAAGTTTTATTTTAAATTTATATGAAAACCAATTGTATAGACACAAATATTTACAAAATAATTTCAGTTTCTATTCGACAGTTTATCTATATTTTTCTATATGTATATATATATTGTTTAATGAAATTTGTCAAGTTCTTTAATGGAATTTAATATATTTAATCTTGCATCGTTTCTTGCATAAAGAAACGTGACCTATCGGGTTAAGGACGTGAACATGCCTCTATATGCTGAATCTGATTTTTTAAATTCATGATCTGCCTTCCATGTATTTTCTGTCAGCAGCTTCCCTTTTCACTTAACAAGATACATTTGTGGACCTTTTCTTTATGGTTGGCTGAAACTAGTTGGCAACATCCTTACTTTGCTCCTTAAGTTAAAATGTTAATTGTAGTCTAGCTTTATGATGATCATTACTCTTGAAATACTCTATACTAAAGGCATCACCATGCAGGACAAAATTATAGAATTATTACAATTTTAAAATAATTAGTATTTTATATTTTAGAGTTTTATTTTATCATAGTTGTTATTGTTATTAGATTATGATTTATTGTTGGATTATGATAAGATTTAGTAGAGTTTGAATCCTTTAAGAATCAAGATGGTATTTTATTAAACCTATAAGTGGGCTTATTTACAGTATGATTGTAGACTTTTATTGATTTAATTATGATTATTTAATATTGAAAACTTTTGTGCTTTAATTATTCCTTCCATGCCTTCTGACCTATGTTAGTGGATTCTTGATTTTGCTTTCTTAAACAAAATCAGATCCTCTTACCAAGACAATTTGTTACTGTTTACGTGAATAGTACACAATTTGCCATTGTTACTTTTTATTAGTGTAAATAGTAATTATTATTTTTCTTCTTCTATTTACTATTAAAATAGAAAAATAAAAGAAAATCACAAAACCCTACCCTTCAACCCAACCACCCTCTAACCACCATATAATCTGGCACCATCACCAGAAGGTGACCCACCACCAGAATGAATCGACGTCGTTGACAAATCCCTTAAGGTCATGATCATTGAGGTTTAGGACACGTGTGATGCAGGGGATAGTAGTCTTTCTCCTTTTTATTGCTTTCAAATAGAACTATGTAGTCTTACTCTTTTCTTTTGCTTTGCTTATTTTGCTTATTATAACATTGTTAGTTTAATGAGCTGTCCACAGGCGGACGTGAGAGTCACATGAGAGTTAGTTATATGGGCAGAGGTAGGAAAGTGTGAGATAGAACTTTTAGGCTGATTGTTTCGATTCACAGCTTGTAATCCTCTCTCGGAAAGTATATGAAACTGGTAAAGAACCGACTAGTTCTTTACCAAGTCATGAAGAATTTCTTCTTTGAGATTTAAACTTCGAGCTTTTAGGCTAACGTGATTCTTGGAAAATTTGAAAAACAAGTCCTATTAGTCCTTGCATTGCCGACGTTTCCGGATGTCATCCGTCTACACTTTTGGCTAGAGTTGTCCAAGAAACTGTGTAAACTAGATTAAATTGAAACCAAACTGGACTGAATGTCCGGTTCGGTCCAGCTTCTATAAGACTACAGTTCGATTCGATTTTGTATTATAGAACACCGAATAAATCATGCCTGACCGATTAGATTGTTTGTGATATTTTAAATAAAAATAATTAAGATATACACTCAAATGCTGTTAATAGAGGTCGAACACCTACCATACTTCTTGTATAGAGTTGCTCCATCCACAAGGCCATCACACATCTTGCGTTATGCAGTAATTTCTTAACATATTTATTTGTATATTCTATTTCATTTTAACATGAAATAGAAAACAGAGACAAGGGGATTCAAATCTGGTAGGTGTTTGTTATTTGTCTTGCTCAACCAATTGCGCTACACACAATTTTCTTGTATGCATTGTTACCCAAATATATACACAACAATTTTACTGAAATGGTATGTAATTGAAACCAACCCGAACTGTATAGTTTTAACTGGTTTGGTCCAATTCAATTTGTGCTACTTAAATAGTCCAGTTCGGTTTTACAAATTGTTTTAAAAACTAGACTGTGAACACCCCTACCTTCGGCAAGTGAAGACAACCCAACACCGATTAGTATGCTCTGATATCTCCAAGCTTCATCATTGTCGGATTCCAACTGCAGTGTGCATCGCAAGTTCAGTGAAGGCTGCCTCGTGAATCCCGTTAATCGAAGCATTGTTATTGATCGATAAGACCATCAATAGACTTGCCATTGTCTGGCTTTCCAATAGTACCATCCTCGTCGGTGTAATGGATTACTGAGTCATTTAGTAGTTTTTTTTGTAAATTTTGCTTTCAGCATCTTGTGGTAGATTCTAATATACTAGATTTTGATCATTATGCTTTAGTTTTGAAGTGCATTAGCCCAAGCAAAGTTGGTGTTGAAGTGGTTAATTGTTCTTGGTAAGGTCAACACGTTGGATTGAATTTGGTCAAAATTTTCATTGTCTTTCATCTAATTGTTGTGTGCTTTGCAAAAGAAGTTTTGAAGACATCGATCACTTATTTCTTCATTACCCAATTGCACATAATTTTTGGTCTAAGCTACAAAGTAACATTGGCTAATTGCACATAATTGAAATGGGCCATCTTAAGATCTCACAAATCGCCATTGTTAGAAAATTTTAACATATATGGAAATATTATTGTTATATAAGCCCAAGGCCTAACTCAACCCAATAAGATCTCATTGAGTTAAGGGTTGCCCACACTTATAAACTGCACTATAGCTGAACGCCTAGTCGATGTGGGACAATACAATCCTTCAACACCCCCTTTCACATCGGACAGGGGCAACGAAGGCCACAAACAACGATGAACTCAGGGCCTAGCTTTGATACCATGTTATATAAGCCCAAGGCCTAACTCAACCCAATAAGATCTCATTGAGTTAAGGGTTGCTCACACTTATAAACTGCACTACAGCTGAACGCCTAGTCGATGTGGGACAATACAATCCTTCAACAATTATGAAGGCTAAAAAGGCTACATGGAGTTTTAGAATTGGAGCAATTCATTGGGTGTTGTGGTCCGAGAAGAATAGTATAATTTTTTAGAAAACTGAAAGTGATAGCAATCTTTTATGTGATAGAGTATTATTTTTGGCTTTATTGTGGGGTTCAGTTTCAAAAGAGTTTAAAATTTATTCTCAGTTTCTTATAGGATATAATTGGGAAGTTTGCTTATCTTAAGATTATGGGTTGAGTTTTGTAAAGATTAGACTAACTTATAGTAGATTTTTTTGAGTTAATTGCTTGTCCACATTATATATATATTATGTTGTTCTTATCCAAAGAGATAATATTGAATTTGTACTTAAAGTAGATAAGGATTTTATCGGTTTTATCGGTTTTATCAAAGTTTTGTGTTTTCTCAATTTAATTTTGCCTCAATTTACTCATAGTTTTGTTAAGTGCATGTTTGGTTGATTGGAATGGAATGGAATCAGAATTGATTCTTTCCAATTTTATGTTTGGTTGGGCTGAAAAGTGAGAATGACATAGAATCGATTCCTAAAAGAGAAGGAATCATAATTCCATTCCCATTTCAATTTTTTTTCTAATTTTAACCAACCTTAAATATAGTCCCAAACCCTAAACCTTAAATCCTAAACCGTAAACTCTAAATCCTAAATCTTTATACCCTAAATCTTAAATCCCAAATCCTAAACTCTAAATCCCAAATCCTTATACCCTAAACCATAAAGTCTAAATCTCATTTAGAAAAATAATTATTTTAACCCTAAACCTTAACCCACAAATATAACTTTAAACCCTAAATCCTAAAACCAAAAACTCTATTTAGAAAAATAATAATTTTAACCCTAACCTTAACCCACAAATATAATCCTAAATCTTAAACCCTAAATCCCAAAAACCTTAAACCCTATTTAGAAAAATAATAATTTTGACCCTAAACCTTAACCCACAAATATAATCTTAAATCATAAACCTCAAATCTCAAAACCTTAAATCCCAAAATCCTAAATCTCAAACCTCAAAACCATAACCCTATTTAGAAAAATAATGATTTTAAAAATATATTTTATTTTTAAGTAATAATTATTTAGAAAAATAATGATTTTAATAATGTATTTTGTCTGACGAAAAAATAATAATTAAATGATATTATTTAAAATTTACTAAATATAGGGGTATTAAGGTAATATACAGTATTTTTCATTCCATTCCAGTTGTAAACCAAAAACTGTAATACTGATTCCTTCCTTGATTCTAGTGATCAAACCAAACAAAATTGTTTCATTTTTATTCCATTCCTATTCCCATTCCGATTCCATATGTGAACCAAACGTCACCTAAGGATATAAGCACGACTTCAAAGTTATTTAAGAGATCACAAATGCGTATTGGTGGAATAATTTGTAATTAGAACCAAAAGGGACTAAGAAATGCATGCAATCATCACAAATTTGTCAAGTTAAGTCAAACTAAAGGACGAGTTTTTTCTTAGTCGAGGTATCTGATGCAGGCAAAAATTATTAGAATTTTAAAATAATTAAAATTTTATATTTTAAAGTTTTATTTTTATCATAATTATTATTATATTATGATTTATTATTGGATTAGGATAATATTTAATAGAATTAGGTAGAGGTGTCAAACGAGCTGAGCTGATTGGTTCAATTCGCTCAAGCTCAATTCATCTAATTTTTAAATGAGTCAAATTGAGTTGAGCTCATTTATATATAAGCTGAGTTGGGCAGCTCATTTACTGTTTTTTTTATTGAACTCATTTAAATTATTTAAATATTTGGGCTATGTTTGATAACTATTTAATTTCTAATTTTAAATTCTTGGGTTTTAGAATTAAACTTTTGATCTTAAGATATTTTGGAAAAAGTTTATTTGATAACTAATTTTTAGTTTCAATTTTGAAAAGTAGTAATTGAAAATTTTATATTGATTGTTTAATAACTAATTCCTAATTTTCAAATTTTTAACCTTTTAAGCTGAGCTGTGTTGGCTGAGCATAACTTTTAATAAAAAACTCTAAATCACAAATCGTATTTTTTTTAGAAACTAGATTACTAGAATTTTATAATTGTATATGAAATGATTCATAATATTTAATATTTTGTGAAGTAGTACCATTTATATTTCAAAAATGAGTCAAAAATGTTCTACTAAATTTGAATAATTATTAGTAAAATGAGCATAATGTTTTATAAAAAATTCGAAATCACAAACCGTAAAATTTATTAGAAGTTAGACTTTTAGAGCTTTCTAATGATATATTAAATGATACTTAAATGTTTGTGAATTAGTACAATTTATGTTTTAAAAATGAGTAAAATAATGTTATTCTGAATCTGAACAATTATTAGGAAAATATGCATAACTTTTAATAGAAAACTTGAAGTTATAAACATTAAAATTTATTAGAAAATAATTTTTTAGAACTTTTTAATGATATATGAAATAATTTATAAAATTTTATGAATTAGTACAGTTTATATTTTAAAATTGAGTAAAAAAATTTCTTTTGAATCTGAAAAATCATTAACAAAATATACATAATTTTATGTAAAAAACTCGAAATCATTAATGGTAAAACTTTTTGAAAACTAGATTTTTAGAAATTTTTAATGATATATGAAATGAATTGTAATATTTTGTAAATTAGTACAGTTTATATTATAAAAATATTTAATAGAATTGGAGCAATATTTAATAAAATGAGCATAATTTTTCTAAAAATAACGACATTTCTTATGAAAATAGACTATTGTTTTCAATGATGTATAGATTTAACTTTAAAATAATGATATTGTGTACGTTTTTTAAGTTACTATTTATCTTAGAGTTCGATATTTATTAGAAAATTCTAATATAAATTTAATTTAATTTTATCTTTTATTTTATTTTTAAAAAAATCAGTTGTTATTTTTTATATTTATTAATTTGACTAATATTAACAGTTTTTGTTAACTTTGTAGTAATAAATAAAATTATATTTTGTAATGTCTTCATTTTCTATCTTATTTATTTATCTTAGAATTCTATATTTATTTGAAAATTCTAATATAAATTTAATTTAATTTAATTTTATCTTTTATTTTATTTTCAAAAAATCAATTATTATTTTTTATATTTATTAATTTGATTTATATTAATATTTTTGTCAACTTTGTAGTTATAATTAACAATTATATTTTGTAAAGTCTTAATTTTGTATCTTATTTATTAGTTTTTTAATTTAACATGTCTTTGTTAAATAAATTAGTGAGCTGTTCTTAAGTTCAAGTGGGTTGCTTATTTAAGTTTGTGAGCTAGGTTTTTTTAGCTCATGAATTCAATGAACTAACTTTAAATGAGCTAAAGCTAGGCTGCGCAGTTCGTTTGATATTTCTATATTTAGGATAGTTTTTTATTTTATTTATAAATAAGCTTGTTTATCTTTTGGTGCAGCATGAAAAAAAAAACATCAGTGCCCATTTTCTCGAAGATATTGTTAGGCTAAATAAACCTTACGGTTTGTAGGAATCACAATCATGTCCTCTTCGCGAAATTCAGAGAATTCCCTTTTCAGTTTGCCATGTATCCTGTTAACATTTCACTCAAGTCATTTTCGTTTTGAACTTGGTATTTGGGTTTTTCTTTCAACAATGTGCACACCAAAAGTAGTCAAATCTGTAGTAGTTCTCCATTTTTCAATCTTTGGATCTTCAAAGTTGACTTCCTTTGTGACTTTTTTAGCAACATAAGGAATTACACGCACTGTTCTGTGGCTTTGTGCACTTCAGTCACCATTGGATGTTTTGTTTTGGACATTGGATTGACAGGCTCTTTTTTCTTCTTCAGCCCATACTGCTCTTAGTATGAGATTCTTGTAGAGAGCTTGACGCTGCTACACAAAATCCCATCTGTTCTACTGATTGAGACATTACTTCATCTCATTCTCCAACTAAAGCTGGTCCTCAGTTATGATGGGTAAATATGTAATTAGCAGAGAAAGTGAAAGAAAATTAAGGGATGGATCTATAAACTACTTGTATTGCTTGAATAGATTCTAGGCCTCACACCAAGAAACCTTAGTATCATACCTAGGTTTGTTTTATTTATATCACACAAAGCAATATAAACAATTCTTTTGGAAAATATGATTTCTTCTTCCTCTTTTTCCCTTCCCAATTTCTTTCATTAAAATATATAGGTATTTCAGTACATTGACCTAAAAGTGCATGAAGTGGTACATGAGCTTAGACTTTGGGAAATAAAGACATGAACCAAACACCCAACCAAAACTCTTAACGCAGAAGTTTGCTGAAGTTATGTGAATAAATTCATGAGCATGCATTATCAAATGAAACCTTAAGGGAATAATTATTTATTGGTTCACATACTTTGACTCTTAAGTTTTATTGCATTTAATGTATTTATCCTTTGCAGTTCAACAGCCAGCCGAATAAGATTTATGTAATAGTCAAACTTGACTTAGGAGTTTAATTACTGGCCAGAAAATAACCATGATTAAGATAATAGCTAAGGCATAGTTTCCATTTGGTAAAAGTACCATGATTTCCATAACTATCTTTCCTTGCGGTAATCTACATGACATAGTCTTAGATATCTCAGAGCTTCTTTGAAACATCCCTGCAGGTTGTTGGTGCGTTGGCTTGTGCCCAGCGAGGTTGGGTGGATGTTGATGCTGATAAAATTGCATGTGAGTCATGTGGTGCATGCCTTAGCTATGCTATGTCACAAAGTTGGAACCCTGCTGAAGGTTAGCTTAATCTAAGTACATCATTTTTTCCTCTCTCACCCAATCCCTTTCCTTTTCCTTTTTGTATTTTTATTTTTCTAAGAATGCATGCTTGATACAAGATGACTTTGAAATCCTTGGCCGTAGGGTGGTTTGTCTGGAAGGTACCGTAAATATGGCTTTAGTTAGGTGGGTTGATGCTAGAGATTAACATGCTTCTAGTGAAAGCTTTAGTTTGGTGAAAAATTTGCATGAAGGAAAAAGGAAACTTGAAAGTCAAATAGAAGCAGTGCAGAGACTGGGTGGTGGGTGCAGGGAGTTGGTAACATAATTATTTTTGTATAGATGGAATGTAGTTAATTCATGTGACTCAAGAATGCTCTTGATCTAAGAATCAAGGAAATCGTGTAATATGTACTTAAATGTTGCTTGTGCTGTGTTCATTTTTCCAGAAATTTGAGGTACATAACTTCTTTATAGATTAAATAATTTATACTAGGTATTACTCGTGTTTGTATCAAATAATTTTGTCAATATGCTTGCACTAATTAGCACCAAAGTATATATAGAGTCCTATTCCTGTCATAACAGTATTAAAATACTATTTATGGAGGAGGCTAATTATTCATTTTCTCGTATTTTGGTACTAATTGATAATACGAAACTACAAAAAGCCTGTCTGGTTGCTATTTCACATAGCTTTTTGTTTATTTTTTTCCTTTTCCAATTTCTCCTGTCAATGTATGAAGTTGAAAATGCTGGGGAAGCCTTTTCCAAGCAGCTGGATTCTGGGCACAAGGTTCCTTGTCTGTGGAGAGGAAACAGTTGCCCTGATAGCCTGGTTCAGTTCCCTCCAACTCCTCAGTCTGCCCTGATTGGGGGCTATAAAGATAGATGTGATGGACTTCTGCAGTTTCTCTATCTTCCAAGGATAGCTGCATCTGCAATCGAGCAGCTGCGAGCTTCTCGTGCTCCACAGGTGGACCGTTTTTTGTCGCTGTCTCCAAAAGTTTTGGCTGGTGAAGTGGATTGTAGACAAGATAGTATAGCAGAACTGGAAAGCTCCCAAGATGGGACTATCTTCATATATTATTGTGTAAGATATTCATCTATAGTTTGCTGATACCTAGCACTACCTACTCATTTATTCTGATACACTCTTATAAGCTTGGCAGGCCCAGAAGCTGATAAGTCTCTGTGGATGGGAACCAAGATGGCTATTAAATGTTCAAGATTGTGAGGAACATTCTGCTCATTCAGCTAGAAATGGGTATTCGCTTGCTCCTAGCCACACCCAGGCATATCCTTCACAGGATCCTGGACCTAGTAAGAAAGCTCTCTCTACTTCAGCTAGAAAGGACACCGGAAAGAGTAAGGTGTTAGTTAAAGAGTCTCGCTTTGAGCGTAGGTCACCCTTGCTAGATTGCAGCTTATGTGGTGCTACTGTTAGAGTTTTGGATTTTTTAACTGTACCTCGACCTGCTCGTGTTGCTTCCAATAATATTGACATTCCTGAAACCAGTAAAAAAATGGGACTAACACGTGGAGTAAGTGCAGCTAGTGGAATTAGTGGTTGGGTTGCTGCGGATGATGCAGAAATAGAACAGACTGAGGACCGTGATGAAGTTGCAACAACTGAGGTAAAATTAATGCCTAAATCAAATGTTGATTTAAATCTTACAATGGCAGGAGGTTTACCTTTTAACCAGTTGGGAAGGATAGTGTCTGAAAATATTCATGATGGAGATATGGGAAGGGATCTGATGATTGGGCAACCTTCAGGTAGTGAGGTAGGTGATCGTGCGGCTTCATATGAATCTCGTGGTCCCAGTTCTTGCAAAAGGAGTTTGGAAGTAGGTGTGAGCTCAGATAATAAGCCACACATAAGGGTCCACCAGGCTGATAGTGTTGAAGGAACTGTCATTGATCGTGATGGGGACGAAGTCATGGATTCTAGACAACATGCAACTGGGACTTCAAAGCGTCCTCGTGACTTGTATATTTTTGATACATACTGCTCATCATACAATAGAGATTCTGTTGCTGGTCCTAGCAGTTCTATGGGCTTTGAAATCCATGCAGATGGCAACAGAGTCCCTCTATTTCGGCAAAGAAGTGACCAACTAACCATACTTCAAGAAACTAGGGAGTCAACGCGTGCATCATCAGTCATTGCAATGGATACTGTTTGTCACAGTGCAAATGAGGACTCTATGGAGAGTGTTGAAAACTACCCAGGTGATATGGACGATGTTCAATTTCTCTCTTCCAGTACTTACGGATATCTGGACATGAATGATGCTTCAGAATTAAACAACAGCAATCAAGCTCAGCATAGCATTAGTTTCCGACCAGCTGCTGAAGTTTTACCTGAGGAAATGGGTGTAAGTAGCACAAATGACGGGGAAGAGATTTTCAATGCAGAAACTGTGACTGCTCAAGGCCGTGATAGGATTAGTTTTGGAATTAGTGGAGGGAGCGTTGGAATGTGTGCTAGTCATGAAGCTGAAATTCATGGGACTGATGTATCCGTTCATAGAGCAGATAGTGTAGTTGGTGATGTAGAGCCCCGAATAGAAGACACTGAAACTCAGGGTCAGACAGGTGAATCTGCTCCAGATCCTGGGTTAATGGATGAGATTGTCCCTGATGAAATTAATAGGGAAGATCCTCATGGGGATAGTCAGGAGATGTTGTCTCGACCACCAGGCAGGGCTGATAGTGGCTCAAAGATTGATGGGTCTACTAAGGCTGAATCTGTTGAAAGTGGTGAAAAGTTGAGTCCCAGCTGCAAGTTAGTTTTGGACAACTGTGCATGCCCATCTCTTTCATGCAATGCTAATGTGTACTCTGGTTATGATACATACAATCAAGAGGTGACAAATGCTGGAAAATCTTCATTTACGAACAACTGTACATATGTAGAATCAGACTATGCAGCTGCAAATGGGATGGGTAAGATTCCTGTACCGTCTCTGTTAAAGTTTTCTATGCTATTATAGTATGTTCTTGTTCTCTTTTATTAGATTTATTATATATTAATTTTTTGAAGACTAATATAATGTAATTGAAAGGTGCCTAGCTTCCCTCATTTCTTTCCCTTTCCCTCCCTTGTTCTTTAGGAGGGAGTGATTTCCAACTTCTCCTTTCATTTATGTTTCTTTTTTTCCTCCCTCCCAACATACGCAAGTGTGGGTTTGGGCGGTGGTTGAATATTAGATTTTGGAGAAGGTATTAAGTGAGAGCATGAAAAATGCGACCCATGCAAATAGAAACGGTAGTCAACATTGGTGTTTTTTTAAGAAACATTATATTATATTAATTTATTAATAAATACGAAAATACAAAGTGGATTACTACAAAAGGGAGCACCAAGCTATACTGAAAATAGCTAAATGTCATAACCCTTACAATGTTCGACCACATAAGATATACAAGCTTCCCAATTAAACTTATGAGAAATTGAGAATAATCTTTAATTCTATAGAAACTGAAGCCCATGAAGATGCCAAAAACAAAACTTTCTCTTACAAAAAATTGTGATTATTCTCTCCATCGTCAAAAAATTCTCCTTTTCCTCTTCCTCTACAAGACCTAAAGAATTACTTCTACCTGTAGTTCCGTCACACCTTTGCCTTCAAAGTCTTGTTATTATTCCCATACATGTAGAAATAAAGATTGATGTGATCTTGGAATAGATATACTCATATTCTTTTTTAACTTGGACGAAAGAAAATGTGCAGCTAGACAATGTAAGAATGAATGATATATATATTCGGAGTTATTCTTGCAAATCACACACCAATTAGGTGAAAGGCAAGACTTAAAAAACTAATTGAATCCAATCATTTTTTTTCACCTTAGTACTCACCAAGAGTAATCAACTATTTCAATAACTTAACTTAAATTGGAGCTGGCCCTTTCCATTTTAATGCAAAATGATCAAAAACTTGTTCATTAGGATTATCCACGAAAATCTCAAATAAGATTTATATGAGAAATATTCAGACGAATCATTTGTCCATATCCTTCTATCACTGCTATCTGCTCTTATCAAACCTTCTTCCAACACTAACATCATGTTCGAGAAATCTTCGACTTCTCAATCATTCTAGTTTCTTCTAAACTTAAAATTCCAACCTTTGGATGAATGCAATCTGTTGATAAGAATATTTTGTTCCAAATATAAACTATATAACTTTGAAAATCTTGTTGAAAAAGAATCACATTTCATTCAAAGATCCTTCCAAAAATGGATTTTACTTCTATGTCCCACTTTATACCTCAATTCATAAAAGAATGAATTTAAGTCTTTAATAATTATCATCCAAACAGTACAGTGTTCCCAGTGAAAACCCCGATGTGTATCCCACCCATATATACTTTTAATTACCTTATGCCAATGAGAATCTTCCTCTAATGGGAACCTCCAAAACCACTTCCCTCATGGTGCCTTATTTCTTTTGATGATGTTATATATGCCTACTTTTTTTCTTCAATCTTTGAACAGTTGCCTAATTGACCACATGACTCTTTCTTCCTTCGTTAACTCTTTCTCACAAAAGTTCTCATTATTTCTTTTTTTTTCTTTTTTCTTTTTCTACACTTTTGAAACCTTTCTCTTTTATAATTAGGAGCTATTTTTTCAGAATTAATAAAAAGAACATAATGAAGTCAAAAAGCTTAATATTTCAACTATAAAAAGCAATAAGAAAATTGCAGAGAACCATATTCCCTTCTACTTTTCTTATTGTCTATAGATTTTTGCTGGAGTTCAGGCTTTTACCACTTGTCGACTTTTCTTCCTTAAAGACTTAGCATATGTCACTCATATTCAATTGTTGAGTGTTTTGAGGATTATTTACAACTTAGATATTTTGTATATTGTTTTTTAAGCAGAACCCTGTTCTGTTTGCAATTTGTGTATTATTTATGTCCATCATATTCAGTAAGTTATTTTTTCTCCTTCTCAAATTCCTAGGCATTATCAGTTTTGTCTGGGTTAAAATGTATGTGTTACATTCCTAGGTTAATTAGGAACATTCCTTTTTCTTTATTCTTCCTCCTTAATTAGGACTTGTAATTGTTGCGTTTATAAATGTTTATATTACATTCCTTGGTTAATTAGGAACATTCCTTTTTCTTTATTCTTGCTTCTTAATTGGGGATTGTAATTGTGTATAAGATACCCAATTAGTTTATGAATAAATTAAGCTTTTCATAAACAATGTTTTGAATAATCCCATAATTGATTTATTAATGTAGCGAGGAGAGTGAAAAGATATGTGAGAATACAATATTAGAATGAAACATGTGATGATTTTATAAGATTTAAAAAGCTAAGATATTGATTAACGCTCAAACAATGGAGCACTAAAATCAAATGAATCTTGAGGAAAAATTTTTTAGGTGAGATCTTGTGGAAGATAGCTTTTGATCTTGCCGGTATAAGATTGATATTTAAAATCTTGTGGAAGATAGCTGATGATATTACCCCATATATAGGTTGATCTCTTGCTTGATTTCGAGTAGCATATGGTGCTACCCACCATTTGTATGGTGCTACCCACCATTTGTATGGTGCTTCCCACCCTTTGTGCGGTGGACACAGTGGGTATTGGAGGCCATATGGAACATATCATACTCAATGTGAGGTAGTAGGCAATTTCTATATAGGCATTGGATGGTTGGTCCATCTAATTTGTTGAATCTAATGACCCAATGGTAAGTTTATCTAAAACCTAAGCCTCAGGTATTTTAGTCGTTATGTATACATTTTTGAGTATATTGATATGCATTGACATAAGCATCCGAAGTGTTTCAGCCATCATCATATTGGTGTCTAGTCCATGTTTTTCAGGCAACATCAACCTTCATACCATGGTATCACAGTTATAGAACCACCAAGTATGCACCATCTTTGTGTGATTTGGTACCAACTATGGGATCTATAGGTGGGTGAAAACATTTATACCCTTTCTGGGTACTAAAGTAACCAAGGAAGTCGCACTTAAGAGTGTGTGGATCATGTAACCCACAACCACAATGTTTTAAAGGTGCATACTAAAGCACCTTGAATGCTTAAGCAAGAATGTGTTTATCAATCATTAAGACATAACATCCAACTTTAACTTTCGAGTTGTATACTCTATGCCCATTATTTATGTAAGCTTATCATAGAGTTGTGAATTTGGCCCCATAAGATGGGCCAAATAATCATTGCCTTTTCAATAAAAAACATGTAGCCTCAATGGTATCATTTATTTTACAACTTTTGTGCAAGTTTTAAACCATTTAATTGTTCCACTATTTATGATTTAGATTGCATAAATATTATGCATTTTCTTTGAGATATAAGTACTACTGACATTTACTGCCCATGCATTACTTTTCATGATATTCTCCTTGTTGTCTCTTTCTAGAATTGAACACTATAATTTCCTTAGCTAACAAATTAAGAAAAGATGCGTTCAACTCAGAGCGAAAATTTTCAGAGGTTGAATTTTTAACTAATTTCCTCTTTTCACACACACAAAAAAAGCATTTAAAGAAATATAGAAATTAGGATTGCAAATTTTCTCCATAATACTTTAAACTAAAATACTCTTGGATTTAATCACCAGGAATTGAGTGAATATTTGAAGTTTGTAAGTTGCATCTTTTAACTAATTTCCTCCTCTCTTCTCTCACTCACTCACTCACTCACACACACACACAGACAAAAAGCATAAAAAAATTTAGAAATTAGGATTGTAAATTTTCTCCATAATACTTTAAACTAAAATACTATTGGATTTAATTGTCAATAAAGGAATTGAGTGAATATTTGAAGTTTGTAAATCAATTTTTCTAATGCTATGGAAGAATGATGTTTTTGATATTATTGGGGTACGAAAGGAAAAGTCTCCTTGTTTTCCTTTTAGTTTTGTATTTGCTGGAAGGGGGAGTAGTGTCAGACACTTACTAGTATGGAATTGTGTTTTCTGTTCAATTAGTCCCCTTTGTTTATGAATGCCCATTTTCTTATTTTTGTTGTCCATATAAAATATTGTATTAGATTTTTAAGTGAGAATGTAGTAGAAACCTCAAGAAATACCGTTTGTGTAATGAATGTCAGTATTCATGGGTTTTATAAAAAAAAATAATGCAGATTGATTTATCATAGCCATGGTTTCTATAGCTGTATTAGGTGGCATATTCTAGGAATATCCTTGAATATTCTAGACATATCATTGTGTCAATACTTAGGACTAATCAGTGTTTCTAATTTATACTCTGTACACCCTGTATAAATATCCATTTGGGTTTATGGAATACAACTAAGCCTTTCATAAGCCAATTTGGTATCAGAGTTAATAGGGTGATTATTTTTGCTTCCCATCTTTTTTCCTGAAATGCTATAAGGAATAGCCACCAGCCTTTAGCCATTAGGGGTTTTCTGTTGCTGCTGTTTGCTCTCATTATCTAAGTCTTTGACACCAGTGTAAGTCACCTGCTGCTCCTTGCCCTGCCGACATCACCATTGCTATTCTTTGCGACTTTCGGTGTCACCTGCTGGTTTTTTCTGCCCCATTCCTGTTACTACACCCTACCCAGCTTGTGTGACCAATGCCTTGCTTTCCAGTGCTGCTACCGCTACTCCAAACTGCTAGTGCTGTTATTTTCCTATCCAGCAACTTTGCCACCTACAGCCTCTCACTGCCAACATGCTGTTTTCTTTGTTCTTGTATTTTAATTTCTTTCTAGTTATTCCAACTGTATCAAGAACAGAAGAGAGGGAGATTTTGTAAGGTAATGGATGCCACTTGTATGGAACAACAAGATTATAAATGACTAAAGTGATACTGCAATGAATTTGGACAAATGTCCTGACAGAAAAGCTGGAATATTCTAATCTTAAGCTGTAAGTCTTCATTCCAACCTTTTAAGTAAGCAAAGTCTGGCCAATACGAAGCCAGACTTCCATGTCTGACTCTAAGCATCTTATACTAGCAAAAGTACCTCACTGTCACTTTTATACTACAGCAACTTCTATAATCTGTAGAACATTTTGGTTGTCTGATTTCTGGATTTATGCTATACACTATCAAGGTCAGATTCAGGAAGGTAATGGGTTTCAATAGTATGCAACGACGAGATATTATTGATAATAGTGTGAGTGCAATGAATGTTCTTTGCATAAGCACTACGTCTTTACTCCAACATTTTAATCCAGCAAAGACAGGCCAGTCTGAAGCAAGACACATTGTCTAAGCATCTGCTACTCACAGCAGTACCTCAATGCCATTTATACATAATGGCAACTTTTATAATCTGTATTTGACATATCCTGAAGTTTATGGTAGACATTGTCAAAACTTCAACTTTATCAAATCCTGTAGAACATGCTTCAGCAACTATAAATTATTTTTTCCATTCGAAAGTATAAACTTGATCATTGGGAAAAGTTTTTCTTTTGGGACTTGTACCTGAATTCTACTTTGATTTCTTTCCTTTTCTCTGTCATAAGAATGAGGACCATGATATTTTTGGTTAGTAGGGATTTTTCTTCCATAAGTTTCTTAATTTTAGGAGTGACTTAAATGATTGGGAGATTAAAGAAGCTGCCAACTTTTGTCCTTTTTGGGAAGTTCATGTTTGTTTTCCTAGGAATATTCCAGAATCTGATCGTGGGTGGTCATGTGATTTTGATTCTTTGGTTGTTCTCTACAGCCCAACGTTGGATAATTTAAATGTTTTGAAAGTCTTGTCTTCCTAATAAAATTAGAGTTCTTGACTGGTTGGTGGTTAGGTAAGCTTAATATCTGTTTGAGTCTGTTAGAAAAAAATTATTAGGCTACCTTCTTCTTCTTTGTGTGGGTTGCAGAGGACTTGGATCTCTTCCTTTGATCTTGTCTGTTTGGTCAATACTTATGGTATGGAATAAGAGGTTTAGAAAATGAGTATATGGTGGTCTGCCTGTTTGCTTGAAACTCAATGAATTGGGCTGACAAGGAGGTTTACTTGGTTAAGGAGTCTGCATAAGGATCACTTTTTGAATAGAAATGGTGAGAATCATATTTGACTACTGTTTTCTTATGCAGATATTATGCATTGAGCCATGGGAACCCATATACATGCTTGTGTACCATACAATGTGTATGAATCATCGGAGTAGTCATAGTAAACATGCTTGTGACTGTTTCTAGCCCCATGTTGATTTTCTTTGAGTGTTATCTATTCTGCAAATCAGTAAATTCTGAATTGGAATCGTCGTTAGTTTTAAAGCTTACAAATCTCAAAATCTTTTAACCATAAACTTTTGGACTTGGGACTAGTTTTATTTTCAATCCAAATTATTTGCTACCAAAACTGCTCCTACTTTTCTATGAATACGTTGTTCAAGTAATACTCCTTTTTGTGTCTTCAGTTTTCTTTTACTATTGCCAATGCTGTTAACTCTTTCTCTTACTCCCTCTTTGTGTGTCTAAAATCTCCAGAACCTCCAAAAGGGGAGAGCAATTATGAAGAAGCTATAGAATTTGATCCACTTGCTCACCACAACCAGTTCTGCCCCTGGGTCAATGGAAATGTTGCTGCTGCAGGCAGTAGTTGTGGTTCTGGCACCAGTGCTGATTCTCTTGCACTTTGTGGTTGGCAAATGACCCTAGATGCACTTGATGCTCTGCGATCATTGGGATACGGTGCAATTCCAACAGTACAATCTGAGTCAGCAGCATCTTTATACAAGGTGTTTTTCTTGCCCACCCCTTCTCTTTTCTTTGATCAACAATTGGATATTGAATATGTTGGATATATGCTTTATGTTCTATATTGCCTCTAAAATTATATTATAAACTATCATGAAATAGATGGTATATACTCTTAGAAGCATCTCACTTTTAAGTATCTTCTCTGAGTGTACCGTGTTCTGCCGTACTTTCTCGAACTCGGTTCGACATTACTTTGCAGCTACATTGTTTCCTTGTTCATCAGTTCAGGTGCTGGTTTTATAGTATATTAGTATTTATTCACTTATGGTTACTATGAATGAAGGAACTTGTTTGTTTTGATAGGTAATTAGTTTGTTTTTTCTTTTAAGGTAGTGTTAGTGACTGACTTGTAATGAGCCATTGGTAAGAAGCTATCCTCTTGATGATTAAATTCTCTTTTATTCATTGAATATTTTCATTCAATTATATGAATAGTGGTTTACACATCTGAGTTTGGCAACAACCTTTTTCTCCAGAAAAGATATTTTAAATTGTCTTCTTATTAAATATTATATGGCTAGCATTGACTTATATTTTCTCATGCAGGATGATCACCAAGCTACTGGTCAAAAACTCTTTCGACGCCAATCCATGAGCCGGAGCCATGGACATCATTGACCATTAAGGTTGAGTAGTTCAGGTGGGAGGCACTGTGGTTACGGGTAAGTGCATCATTAGCATTATAAAATACTTTTTCGTGAGAATTTGATGTAGCATTTCATTTCTAGATAATTTTTGTTTCATGAGAGTTCTGCAGCATTGCTTCTGTATAAACAGATTGATGATCTTTCCCTAATCTATTTACATTTCATCCAAGTGCACTACTAGTCCAATTTGATGATATCATAGTAATAACATGAAGCTAACTATTGCACTGTTTGTAAGGGGATAGATTTGTTTGAGGTTTTACTTTCTTTTCTACGAGCAAGCATACAGCCTAGGATCCATATTTGACTTGCTGATTTGAAGCAAGAATGTTAGCATGTTTGATAATCTTTTCAGAAAACAAAATCTTGGTAATTTTTCATTCACAAGCATACATACTGATTTGCGTTTATAGTTTTTACAAGTTTTATAATTTCATCTTGTGCAATGTATCTTCTGTTTTAGACAACTATAAATGTCTAGTTGTGGCTTACATAGAAAATTAGTCAAAACCCCCTATTTGTTAATGTAGTCTTATATGTAACTAGTTAATTTGTAGCAATGTTTATTCAAATTAAGTTGATATTCAGTAAAAGTTAAAGCCATTATCCTAAATTGTCCGTGTAATAGTACTTCATGACTGCTTTTCTTGTCTAATCTAATTGCAAATATTAAAATGCTGAAAGAAAAAAAAAATTAAAAAAAAAATAGAAGGAAATGTGTACAAAAAAAAAATCAAATCTTCCCATATTACAAGGAAAACAATGCTTGATATAGTGGACATATGGGGCTGCATAATCTACACATCATGAAATCAACAAAGGTGGCTAGTAATGACCCCTAGATTACCATCCAAGAGTTAACATTCCATGGTCCTATCAACTAGTGCAGCATCTTTTCTTGAAACATTATTGCGTACTGAGTGCAACGAAAACAAGCCAAAATTTTCTCAGCATTTGATTTAATAGTTTTATTAGTCTGAGTACTGCTTTTTCACTTCTGGCTGATTTAGTCTCGATCCTTTCAATGTCATCAATTTAGCCCTTACTTTTGTAAATTCTGACCAATCTAGTTTGTATCCATTTAATTTAATTGGACGAATTTTATTCATCTTTCAGTTTGGACCAAATTGGTAAAATGTACTTCAAATTTTGAAAAGGTTAGGATTAAATTGGTCTATTTTAAAGATTTTGAACTTAATTGGTTTAGTGAGAAGCATCATACAAGTCCATTTATATGCTCTAATTTTTCAAAAGTTTCAAGTTCATTTGACCCAAATTGAATGAAATTTAGAACGTGAGCTGTTACCTGGCATTAAAATAGAAGGAAGTCCCATCTTTTCATATTCAAACCATTTAGCCTGGAGAAAAGAAATAGAGGCAAAAAGAAAAAAAACAATCCTTAAATCAAAACTGGACAATCAAAATGCCAAAACTATATGCCGCTCATCTTTTTGGAAGCACTGCTGCTGGCTACTTCTTGTTATGGTTGTCCACGTGGGCCATGCTATTTAGCTTTTGATTCAGCTTTTGGCGGCTCAACTAGTGGTGGCTACACCTCGTCACTCTCTGTGAGCTCTGTTGAGAGGAGTAACTTGCTGTAGGATGGTCTTGCTGATGATGGCTTAGCTGGCTTTGAAGGAGACAACATGCAAGAGGTTATTGGGAGTGCTATTGCTGTTATGATTTTGAGTAATGCTGTTTTTCCACTTTTGTCCATGGTCATCATTACAGCCTTTTATCTGTATGTTGGTTGCGCTCTGGAGCTTCATGATTCATTTTGTTTGAATTTCATGAGTTATTGGTTCTATTTTCTTAAATTGAGGCTGGGATTTCTTCTCTTGGCTGCAAAAATATCTGTAGAGTTTGGCTTTTCACATACAGTTGTTCAGTTCTTTTACTTTTCCAATCCAGTTTTCGAGGAAATTTTTGTGTAAAACTTGTTCCTCTTTTACCTGTTTTGTTTCTAAAGTTGAGCTTCCTAACAATGCACCAGGTTGTTGGTGTTGTTGATTGCATTATCATGCCTCAAAATATACACTCTCCTCTTGTACAATCGAGAGAAATTAATCATTGTATGAAAGGCAGAGTCCAAATAAAGGCAAGCTAGGATAGGGTAGAGAGAGTTTATGCTGGTAGAAAGAGGAAGCTAGGGGAGAGGTTTTTAATAATGGAAAATGATAATGGACGAGCAATAAAACACCAAAAATGGCAGTAAATGAGCCTTTCGTTGGCGGGAAGTAATTTTAATCCAGGCACAATTGTTCATTTTAATTTCAAGTGTCACATCAGGTGCTGACTTTGGTCCAATTTGGGATTAATTGGACTTAATTGAACCTTTTGAAAAACTAGTGGGCTCGATCCCCCTTGTATAGTAAATGGATTTGAGTGCACCTTTTGAAGAACCCATAGACCTATAGAGCCCTTCCATTGGTGTTTAATGTGCAAAGATAATGGAGTAAATTGTTAGAACTAAAAGATTAAGACTAAACTGGTTGAAAATGAAAAAGGTAACTGTGAATAATTTTCTTTTTTAGAAGCTAATTTCCTATTCAAACTTGATGGTGCAAAAGGCCCTCAAGTTTTAATCAGTTTATTATTGGAGTACCTTGTCTATCTGCAAATTAATGGTTTATGATTGTTTTTGTGTTGATTAACGAGAATATCTCAACTGAGCAGATATACATGGGTTTTAACCTTATTTTGGTTTTTCTTTGTAAAGATGAACATAACTTCATTTGTGTTTAGGAGCATAGGTTTCATTCTTAATAGTTCATAGTCAAGTTCATCTTAATAGTACCAGTTTTCATGTCTAAAGCCTTGCCAGTTGCATATTGCAAATTTTGGAGTCCACTTTTGAAATTAAGCAGTGAATTTTGCCCCATCCTTTACAAAGGGAAAAGGTAGATTGTTATTTCATTATTCATTAACAAAAATATTTTCTATTTTGAATAAGATGTTTCAAATCTTGTTAATCTCATGAATCATCGTGATTTATATTTTGTTATGAAACAGGGGGTGAGCTGAATCCCATGTTTCTTTGGTTTTCTTTCTGGCTAATGTTTTTTGTCATTATGCACTGCAGCTTGCTGTTATTCGAAGGATTAATCTTCCCAATCAATCATGGAGTGAAGAAACATCATATCAGGTTTGTCTTAGTCTAGTTGCAGTTGGAGCACTTGCTGAGGAAAATTCCAGCATTCCATTCCTTTTTAGTTCTTTTGTTGATTAGTTGAGTTTTATATTCGTATCCAGTATAACTTGTTGGAAATTCTTGAAATAATTGTCTTGATCGCTGTTGGCAATGCTGACGTGATCGGTTAAGTTTTCTCAAACTTGAACATTACAATGATACATCTTCCCCCAAAAAACAAAAAACAAATATTTGTTAAATTATTATTATGAACAAGTAAACAGAACTAGTTATTATGTTTTTATGATTTTGACATTTCTTTGTATTTGTACAATAAATACTGTTTTCGTTTTAATCTTTTTAAGGGTTGCATGTGAGCCTCTTGCCATGCTCTATGAGGTGAAGAGTCGAGCAGCTTGACTTGGCAGGGTGGTTGTGTTGGGGTAGC
The DNA here is from genome assembly GCA_030763125.1 of Hippophae gyantsensis. Classification (NCBI taxonomy): domain Eukaryota; kingdom Viridiplantae; phylum Streptophyta; class Magnoliopsida; order Rosales; family Elaeagnaceae; genus Hippophae; species Hippophae gyantsensis. Next base: position 16,881,332 of record CM061030.1, read on the forward strand.
CTGTAGGATGTGTGCTTTTATTTGAAAGATTTTAAACATTTCAAGTTGAAAATATGCCTACTTAATTGTCAAAACATGAAAGGTTTAAAATTTAAGTTGCGAACTAGGGGGCAAACATGTTTGTGAGATATTATTCATTACTTATTTAAGTGATATAGTATTTCCACTAATCACATTATTTGCTTTTTTAATTAAGTATTAGGTACTTGCGCTTTTCTAGAAAATAATTTGTAATAATATTACATTTTATTTGTCTAGAATATTACATCATGGTTTATTCCATAATTTCTATATATTTGTTGCTTCCTGTTTTGCCCCCCTTTTAGTGCATCTATTGCAACGTAATTGATGCATGATAAAATTATGACCATAATAATTAGGATGTTATTATTTAGAGTATTATTCTTATAGCAAGTGTTATCAATTATGATTTATTATTGGATTAAGGCAAGGGTTGTTTTATTTTGAGTTCTTAAAGTATTATGTTAGTCCTTTATTTTTCCTATAAGTAGGCATTTTTGCTTTATAATTGCAGTTTTTATTATGAATAAAACTATGTTCTACCTTTAGGCTTGTTGGGTAAATAACCTCGGTCCTTAAATTCTAAGTTAAGATAGTGATGTATTTGTGACTATAAGAACTAAACATGACAGTAAATAATTGGCTGCTTTGTATTATGATTGATTTAAGAAAGTGATTTTGTATTCATATGTTCCACATCAGATTTTGAGCGTCTCTTTACCATGGCAGGGAATAAGTTTTCCAATGCACTTTTCACATCAATTGTGAAGAAGTGCTTTTTATTTTAAGTGATTTTATATACAAGTAATTATACTTGACAAAAAAATATATATTAGAACTTGTAATAATTTTAGGATAATAATTAGAGGTGTTAAATGAATTTTTCAGTTTAGCTCGATTCATTTAAAGTTAATTCATTAAGTTCATGAGTTGAAAAAATTTAGTTTATTTTACTCACAAATTTAAATGAACAGTTCAGTTCATTTAACAATTTTTTTTGGAAGAATATAATTTTTTTGGTTGAATATTATTGTTATTATTATTTTGCTAAGAGACTTGACATATATATTTTTTTAAATTTGGTTGATTTTTTTGAATGTTTTTTTACGGGACAATAATTTTTTTGTTTTGAATAATTAAATTTTTTATTTATCAATGAACTTGAATTATTAATTTTTTTATTTAATTAATTATAATATAATCACCATATCACTATTTAATATATAAAAAATTAACATCATAAGCCTAATAAGCCTATTAAAACATGTTCAACAAAAATAATGTGTAAATTTATTTAATATCATAAATCTACAAAAAGTTGTCAATTTATTTTGAAAGAAATTTAATAAAAAAAAAATGTGGTTGTAAAAAAAATAAAACTAAATAAGTTGTTCAATAGTAGCTTAATTTAGATAAAAGTTCAGTCTAACTCATTTAAAAAATTAGATGAATTAAGTTGAGTTATAGCTCATTTAACATGAGTTAACTTTATAAGTTTACGAAACCAAACTAGTTTGATATTATATTGTTATAATAATTTTATTATCATAATAAGTGTGAAATATATATTTTATTTTTAGTATTAATTAATCTTTATGCTTAGGCAATCAGTTTTGTGTTTACCAGATTAATCAACTGGGTTAGTCCCAAGAACTCTCAATGTGGTTAAACCTTGTGAATTACAAATTGAATGGTAAAAGCCATACCAACAAATGTTTCAAGAGACACCCCAATTGATTTTGGTCTAACCCTCTCTAACTGTTGCAGTGTATTCCTCCAATGTACTTTGCCTTTTAATTCCTGCTTAGCCAGGATAGGGACCCATAATCCCCTCCACAAAAATGTAGGAGATGATGACCATTTGCTTAGCACATTCCAATTCATATTCGTTTCAGGAACTGCAGAAAATCTATTTTGAAGCACATTATTGAAAAGCTTGCAAGTATGAGATCTTGGGATTAATACTCCAATGGGTTCCTTTGTAGTAAAAAAATTTAAGACACTTTAGTCTCATTTTTATCATAAAATACACTTTGGTCTAAATTTTCACTTTTCCGTTAACTAACTGTTAAATATTAAGCTGAGAAGGTCAAATTGGAGATTTAATGATTTATTAAATCTTTAAAAAAAATGAAAAATATCGCGCCCATTTTCACGATTCCTTCCTATGCTGCAGCTTTTGGGTATTGAAGAATGAAGAATCCCTCTTGACTGACACTTATTTTGTATGAAGGGCAATCATCAATTGTGTTGCCAATTCTCCCCAATGATGAATATGTTCTTATTAAATGCTGCTACTTTTTTCATTTGTTGGTCTCCTTCATCTTATCGCCGTCCCTCTGTTACTGCTTGTGCATGCTAATGGGAAAGTTTTGTTGCGAGAGACACTCCACTTGGGTAGTGGAGGAGTTTGTGTTAAGTGTGTCTTTTTTGATAAATTATTACAAATAATTATTTTTAAAACAAAGTTTGCAAAATATTTGATGATTTTGTAATATGTCAAATGGAGGTGTGAAAATTTAGACTAAAGTATCCATATTATGATGAAAGGGGGCTAAAGTGTCTCTTATAAAAAAAGGACCAAAGTATCTTTTAAAAAAATGGACATTAATATTTTTAATGAAAAAAGATACAGGATATTAATATGAGATATTGTCACAAAACGAGAACATTTTAGTTTGAAATGAGATGGATGGTAAATTTGTTAACTCACGATTACAAATCTATTATTAAATTATTAACTTATAAATTTATCATTAAATTATTAGATGTGACTCAATTAATTTTGAAAAACATATTTTTTCATTAATTATTCTTGTAGACACGTTGAGATGAATCATAATTTAATTATATATCTTGATTAAATTTTAACTAACAAGTAGAGATATCAAAATCTGGTAGCAAAATTAATTTATCTAACTTATATTCGACCTGATTTATCTTAAGATATTAGTGTAGTAAGTTAATTCATACATAATCCAAGTGAACGATACATGGATCTTGTAAATCGAATCTGGCCTATTTGAATCCTCTATTGGCAAATGTATCTTGTTCTCAAAACATGGACACCTAAATATCATTGGTTACGCTAATTTTGACTTTGCGAGTAATTACATTGATTCTGACTTTGTGGATTTCAAAACTTTTCAAGTTCGGGTTTACTCGAAATCCACCACTTCTTTTCTTTTAACCATTGTTTTTCATCTTCCTTACTATTAATCTCCCTCGAAAGATGAGTTAAAAGAACTTTTTCTAAAAAATAAGAATCATGTTCACAAAAATCGAACATTCATATACACATAATACTTACCTTTATATGGGTGAAAACACTTAAGTTCTTTTTGTGTACTAGAGTAACCAAGAAAGGAAAACTTAAGAGCACATGGATCAAATTTGTCCCTATAAAGTGCATGCATATGAACGTAACACGTATAACCAAAGACTTTAGGATATAAATTACGGGTGGAAGGTATAGAGTGGAAAAGAGAGAATTTCTTCAATTGAGTTTGATAATAAACAATGTGAGCATGCATTCGATTAATAAGAAAAACATAAATCATGATAGCCTTAGGTCACAAATGTTTAGGAACTCATATAGTAAAGCATAGGGCACATGCATCTTCAAGAAGGTGACGGTTTTTACGCTTCGATATGTTATTTTGTTGTGACATATAAGTTCATGTTGTATGGTAAAGTATGTCATGAGTTTTGAAAAAACGATAAGAGACTGATTTACAAATTCATGACCATTATTAGAGTGAAAAACCTGAACTTATGCATGAAATTGTGCGATAATCATAGTGTAGAATTGAGGAGGAACTTGAATAACATCACTTATAGAATTTAATAGATAATTTCATGTGGCTCTAATGCAATCATCAATAAAGGAAACAAAATATTTAAGACCAGAAAAAGTAGGAGCAGAAAAAGGACCCCATGCATCGGTATAAACATAAACAAAATGAACAAAACTTTTATTAGTACTAATTTTGAAAAAAAAAACACGATGACTCTTTGCAAAAATGCATCGTTCACATTTCAAACTAGAAGTAGAAATATTAGAAAATAAACACTCCAAATAAGAAAATGATGGATGTCTTAAACAATAATATCATAACATAATTTGTTCTTTTTCAATATCTCAATGCACTTGAAAGCCACAATTAGGATTATCAGTCCCCTTCTTTAAGTAGTAAAAAATTCCTCTCTGCTTAGCAATGACAATTGTCATCTTCGTTTGATTATCTTGAAATACACTGAGTAGAATTAAAAGTTATAAAATAATCAAGATTTTAGGTAAGCTAACTAATGGACATGAGATTATTTTTAAGAGTTAGTGCAAGTAAAACAGAAGACAGAAAAGATCGATGATAGGGAGATAATGCCAACTCTTAAAATTGGTATTGGTGTCTTATTGACAAGTTAAATAGACTTAATAGGAGAAGGTATTGGAGACTAAAGAATAAAAGAATTATTAGTGATGTAGTGAGTAGCATATGAATCAATAAGCCAAATGTCAAAAGTAGAAGAAATAAATGTTGAACCAAATTACCTTCTTGAGTACTCACTTAAGAATTATGTGAAGCACAAGATGAAAAATTGGCGACAATAGCAATTTGATTATTTCTTTTTCCTTTCAACTTGTTTAAGTTTGTCCCATTTTCGATAGTCATGTTTCTTCTAACAAACATTAATAGTATGTTTAATATTATAGAATTAGGTGCAAAAACGAGAATTTGAGTCAACAGATGAGGGAATTGAACGGGGCCTACTCCTTTGGACAATAAGGGTAGATGACTAAGGGTTGTCCTCAATGCCCTAGTGATTTGTCTTTGTATTTCACGACAGACTTGAGAATATGCTTTTTCTAGGCTTGGCAAAGAAAAAATAGCCAAAACTTGACTATTAACTTAATTCAAACTTCGATCTAGACCAGTAAAGAACTTGATCCCAGCAATACATTTCCTAAGTTTCTCAATGTCAATAACACATGTCATATTATGATATATGTGATAATCCAACTCTATGAAAATAAAGCTCAATTCATTATAATATTCATCAAGGGATCGAACATTTTGACGGAGTTGAAATGATCTCTTCATCAACTTATATATTTGTGAAGAGTCATACACATCAAGGTAGTTTTTTCTTACAACATCTCACACTTATTTTGTAATGTTATACGAAACAAAATGGGATATTAACTTGTTTATCATATAATTAATAATTTAAAATTTTACTAGAACATATTCAGTTACCTATTTATCGTAAGTTGGATCATCTTTCATAAATTAGGTAATCTTCTTTTGTGATAATTTTTTCGATAATATAATTTTTATTCTTTATGTGAGTAATATGTATCTTTAAAATTTTGGAACAAATATAATAATTGATACCATCTAATTTAATATTAATTAAAGAAAAATTATTACTTATAATGTTATAAAAATAATTTTACTGTAAAAATTTAATCTCGGTTCATTGGGAGAAACTAGTGTTCTCCTTACACATTTTTTTTGTGTGGTTAAACTGAGATAGAAAATATTCGGCAGTTAGTAACCCAAAAAAATCAGATGATAACACTAGGCCAACAAAAATTTAAAAAAAAAAGCCCAAAAAAACAATTAGACCAAAAAACAGCATAAAAAAAAACCCAATCAATACAAATAAAAAACGATCATATAAAAACAACTATGTTTTGTCTCTAGCGGATTAAATAATAAAATATCTCAAATATTTAAATAGGTATAAAAATCATCCTAACATTTATTCATGTATGATATTTTTATCATTTTTATCATTCCTTTGTATTATTAACATCACATGACATATAATCTTAAAAGTTATAGGAGAGAATAATGTTTTTTTTTTTTGGTAATTGTTGTGTTTTTACTAACTAATACAAACATCTTTTATTTTATTATTCATTTTATTAATTAGAATAATAAGGCTCAGTTCGTATATGTTAAAAAACAAACGGGTTTAACAAAAATGATGAAAAGAAAATAAATTTTACATAATAATAAATGTCAATAATATTTTTACTATTTAAATGTTAAATGTATTTTTATTTTAAATCCTAAAAATTTATAACATATAATATAAAACATATTTAGATTATATATTTTTTATTGTGGTAGAATATGATGAGTTAATATATAAATTACAAGCTTTATCCTACTCTATCCGATAAAAAGATTGAGATTAATATAAAATAAAATCTTTAAAATTTATAATAATAAATATAAGTGTTAATAGTTAATTTAAAAACTAAGCATTAAAAGATTTAACTAACAGAAGTTTAATTAAAATATTTGGTTGTATAATACATAGTAATTATATATCATTTAAAATGATTTAGTTATTGTTATATCATTTTTTATTAGAAGTAATGTTTTTATAATTTGAAAAAACATATTTTTATTTTTAATATATATTTTTTTATATTAATTAAATTATTTTTAAATATATTTTGTTAATTTTAAATTTATATTAAATATAATGTAAATTTTATTATAGATAGTGTCACAATAATATTACTCTTTAAAATTTATTTTAAATTTGTTTAACCAATAAATTTCTTCGTTTTCAAGGTTGTTATTTAAAAAAAAAAAAAAAGGAAGTAGTTATCCTCGTATTTGATTTGGCTTGGACTTTGGATGGCTTAATTCTTTCTTCCTATCATTCTCGGACCGAAAAATCTTGGAATCCGTTTGGTTCGGATCGAACTCAGATTTCACCAGACGGTTCTGGAACGCAGCTCAGCTCTGCTTGTCCCTTCTCTACCTTCGATCTTCACATTCATAGCACTGCTTCTTTTAATCCGATGAAATGAAATTAAACCCTTACTTGCGTAAGACTTCGAATTAATCCTCTTTCACAACGGATAATGAAAACCCCTATTTCTGATCAAGATGACGAGGAGTTCAATGATTCCACCAACGATTTTTACTTCTACGATTGCCCTGAATTTCTCTCTGACCAAACTGGTCACTCGATGTCGACTGTCACGCTCTCTGACGCCGCTTACATGTCCTCGCCGGAAGCTCCCCTTCCAGCCACCTCTCTTCGTCGCAGGTCATTTACTCGCTTTGAATCCAACGCTGATGAATCTAATTATCCCAGTTTAGGTTCTTCTGTTAATGTTGAGACTGGTTCAATAGGCAATGTCACGAGGAGTTTCACTGGAAAAAGATTCAAACTACATCGAAATTTGAAGGGAAATGAGGAGAATTCTGAGTCGGCTGTTGGAACTTTCAGTTTAGCTCCAGTTTCTAGTGTAGTGACTGATCAGAACAATGAAGATTCTATTTTAACCCCGGCTAATGACGGAGATAGAGACGAGGTTGAGTCGGTCAGGGTACATTGCGATTCATTGTTCAATTTCCTTATGTATATAGCTGAATTGTTGATTAAGACAATTGGGTTTCAAATTGGTTTATTCTTTAAGTGCACAACTTTTCCCATTTGGGTTTTGTACAATTGTTATATGTTTGCTGTTGATCCTTTTGGAGTCTGGAGGCACGGCAAAGAGTATTTGATTCAGAAATTTTGTGGATCATGTAACTCGGTTATTGGGTTCGTTAGTTCTTTGGTACACGGGTGGCTCAAGGACCGCATATCAATTTGGAAGTTTGCATTGCGTTGTGGGTGGGGTTTATTGTGGTCATTCTATGTTGGTTTCATTTTGTGCGGTCTTCTGGTTTCGTCTATGGTGGTTAGTGGGTTTATCATGAGCTACTTAGTAGAGAAACCGATTCAAATGAAGGAGATGTTAAATTTTGATTACACTAAGCACAGTCCTGTAGCTTATGTGCCCATTGTATTGTGTGCTGACAATGTTTGTGGCTTGGATTTTAAAGAAAATGTTGAAGTTTCGAGCAATATGGGTCTTCGTGTTGTCTATCCTAAACATAAATTACAGGTCACTGTTTCATTGACATTACCCGAGTCAGAGTACAACAGAAATCTTGGGGTCTTTCAGGTAGTTGATTGGTTAACTCTGATCTTTCTTTCTTTCCTCTACCTCGTGCTTGAGCTGAATTTAGAAGTTATAATGGAATTTGTGGGTTTGAAGTTCACTGTCTTCTATGTAGATTTTGCTGTGTCCACAGCATGATAGATAAAGAAATTGGTAAAATGTGTTACCTTATTAAGCTAAGTTTTAAATTTGCTATGGCATTATATTTTTTTTTAACTACAAAAATATCACCTTAAAACTTATAACCACAAAAATAACGCTCCCTATGATCACTTAATACATTTTCACTATTAAAAAAAGTTTAACACATCATTTCATTTTAAACGTCGTTCAATTAGATGCCGTTTAAATTGAATTATAATCATTTAGTTCTGTTCAATGTTGAGCGTCATTCAATTAAATCCTGTTCAATAATATTGGGGTGTTATATTTGTTGTTATAAGTTTTAGGGGTGTTATTTTTTATAATTTCTCTTCTTTCTTTTTTTCTTTCTTTTTTTTTTTTTGCTAGCAGTCAACTTCTTTGAAAAGGAGGTAATGGACTTTTTTAGGCGTGTGATGCTATGCTCTAGCCTCCTCTTATCAAAAAAATTAATAATAGTGACCTTTGGCCTCTGGAAAATGCGTATGACAAGTCTAAAATTAAAAATTAGTTAATTCAGTTGAATTGATTTTTTTCTTAAACTTAGCCCATTTTGCTATTTAAGTTTAAGATATTGATCAAAGGTTTAGTCACCATAAACTCTTCCCTCAACTCCGACGAAGAGGAGCTAGCTATTAAACAATGGGAATATAGAAAGAGCTAATTCCTTTTTGGTTTTATAGTGATTGGATCCTGTTGGCGTGAAATTTGCAAAAGGATCGATACGAGCAAAGAAATTGAGTGATTATTTAAACAACCTTGACTCGGGAAATTTTGATGAGATTGTCTTGCATTACTGTTAAGATTTGCATCATAGTTTTATCACTGAGGCCATTCTTCTACTGTTAATTGAGTTCTGATTTATCTGGCTTATCTTTTGTATTGTAATTTGTATCAATTAAGTAATAGGACTCGAAGTTCATACTAAGAAATATATATATATATAAAAATTTAATAGTGATTTTCCTTTTTTTTTACTCTAAAGTTTGGTACATGTAGCTACTTCAAATCTAAATTCATCAAATTTATGGTTTTCAAATGTAGATTAGGGTGGACTTCTTGTCTGCCAATGGTAGAACCCTTGCGAGTCTAAGCAAACCTTGTATGCTACAATTCAGAAGTGAGCCCATACGCATTCTCTCTACGTTCCTTAAGATTGTTCCTTTGATCGCTGGTTATGTGTCCGAAACCCAGACTCTGAATTTGAAGATTAGAGGTTTTACCGAAGGAGATGTCCCAACTGTCTGCTTAAAGGTGACAATTGAACAACGTGCAGAATACCCTCCTGGAGCTGGAATTCCTGAAATGTATGATGCATCCCTAATACTCGAGTCAGAACTTCCTCTGTTTAAAAAGATTTTGTGGCATTGGAAGAGGACAATATTCATATGGACCAGCATGATATCGTTTATGATGGAGTTGTTACTTACTCTACTCTGTTGTAGACCCATGATTATTCCCAGAGCAAGACCAAGGGATGGTGTTATTAACAGCATGGCTGCTCATAGCAGCATCCAAGTGCAAAATTAGTTCAAATATTTTCCATTTTGCTAATATGGTGACAAATACTGGTGGAAAAAGCATTTGACCTCTGATAGGTTGTGCTCAACATTCAGCATCGTCTAACTTTTCAAGGTAATGTCAGTACAATTTATTTATTAGTTGCACGTTGAGAAGAAAGTTCGATTCACTTCATAAGATGCTCCTTTGCAAATAAGTAATGCTAAATATCCCAGCTTGGGATCGATCCCAAGCCTATATGTCAACTTATAATTAGCTAGTTTACACTTTATTAGGTGACACTTGGATTGGGATTATTCCAACTTGGTTAGAAAGTGTTTTCCTTTGCAAATAATAGATGAACACATGGAATCACAACTGATGATGAATGGGTTTCTTGAAGAACTCTGAATTAAAATGGATATATGATTGTGTTCAACAGTTCCAACCAGCCCATATGTTTCCATAACCAACTAGTATTTAGAAGCATGAAATGTTTCTGTATTATTATGTTTCAACTATTTTTAGGTCATTTAGGTTAGGCAAAATGTGTGTGCTAGTCCCTCTGTTTTGTAAGTTTTGTAAGGGGTCTTTAGTCCCCTTGGGGGGGAAAATAAATGAAAAAGGGCCTTTTAATCATCTTAAATTACATTAGTAAGAAAAGGCCAAGGACAATTTTTTCTTTTAGTTAGCCATTTTTTACCCTTCTTTTTCTTTTAATCTTACAAGGAATTAAAGTGGCCGGTCAACGTGAACATTTTTTTCTAGGACTTATACGAGACTCTTTATTTGGGTGACCCATAGTTGGGGCAAAAAGACATTTTAGTTTCATAGCTTTTTGTACTTTGTAAAAGGAGTTGCTTAAGTCACCTTATACACCAAAGCTAACATAAGTGCACATTTTCATAAATGTGTTATCAAGGCTGATTGTACTAAACTACTAATTTGTCCAAAGTTATGGGAGTACCATTGCCCAAAATTTTTGGTTTAAAGCTGTATATATATTGTAACTTTTAAAAAAGTATAGATAAGTGTATAAATTTTTTACATAACCAAAACAATCATTAACTATAATAAAGTTCTATATAAGTACAAAATATCTTAAAAATTATATTTTTTAACATGTGTCGGTCACGTGACATTTTAAAAGGATTATTTCTGAAAATGATATCTTGGGGTTATTTATATTTGAAAAATGCCCTTGTATATTTTAATTGTAGAGATTTTATGGTATTTAATACTTGAATAAAACTTTAATTAAACTAGTGTGTTATATTTGTCTAAATAAATAATTTATATGATAAAGTGTATCTTTTTGAAAGTTACAATATTTGTATCGTCATTTTTCCGATAAAATTCTTAATTTATGTTTCTAGTTTTAGTTTTTAATTAAAAGTAATGTTATATACATCAAGTTAACTATAAATATTGTTTTAAATGTAAAATTGAAGATATTGATTTAATTATGAGATAACTTGCTAGAGTTTCGTTAGATCTTTGTAGCTATAGACATTTTTCTTTAATCAATGAGTAACTTTATTCAGTATAATTAAGACCACAAGAGGGCTAGTTCACCACCGATGTTAAGTCCTATATCGATTAGATATTAAACTTTCACAACACATAAATTTGGATAATTTTTCATTTCATAACCTGAGTTTTGAGGTGGAATTAGGTTAAAGTTTAATATAATATCAGAGTTTGGTGGTGCGTTCAAGGGTATATTATGTCCGCTCAAGTGCCGACCAAGACCACCAGTCGATGTAAAAGGGGTTATTAATTTTCACATTGATTAGGTACTAGATTTTTACTGCACATATAAGCTTTAATTTGGACAATTTTTCATCTCACAACATAAACTTTTAGATAAAATTAAGTTCAAATCTAATAACCAACATAGATTAAGTCATATCTTCCTCGTAATTCATTATTGAGTGTGTGTTTATTAACGAGAAAAGTGAATGTCAAGGATTAAACCGGATGGAAAGGGTCCCATATATTTGAGAGATATTTTTATCAATTGTATTCATATATTTTTTTGGTTTTTGATCATTTTTTAAAATTTACAACATATAATTACAAAATTATTCTTAATTTTAATATTTTTTTATTTAATATTTGGTATTAATATTTTTAAAAGACAATGAAGAAAACTAATATGTTCATTTCTATTCCTTACAATTCTCTAATAAACAGAAAGATATAATAAATTTTATACTTTCTTTTTTCTTCAATCTATTTTTTTATCATTCTCATTTCAATTGATTTTATTATGAATTAGTAGAAGCATCTTTGAGTTTGAAAGAGTACCTTAAAAGAAAAAATAGCAAAAGCATATCAATATTTTTCTCTAGAAAAACAAAGATTGATTGCGTCACATCCCGATATTTTCAATAAATAAATAAAAAAATCCTTACGCTCTCCTAGTTTGGTTCAATTATTATTTAAACATTAAAAATTTTTAAAATCAACACTTATAAAAATCCAATACCCACGATATACTATCAAAAAATTTTGTATATCTAATATAGTAAACCATGATTTTCACCTAGGAGAGAACAATAAATTTTTGATATCGTTGTCAGGGGTTTCTGGTGAATAAAACTTGTACAAGTGTTACCACTCAATAAATAAACTCATCATACAGAGAATATTAAGTAATTACACAACATATACAATCTATTTAAAAATAAGCGCTATGTCAATGCTTATGCTTTCAATATAAATGTCCATAAAATGCACGACTCAAAATAATAACCTTTGAAAACCATCCTTTACAGAATTGCATTATTTATAACAAAATGTTCAAAATTTATCCTTCTTAATATGCCATCACTCGTAGCAAAGCTTTCCAAATCTATCTTTAATGAAATGCCACGAACTATCTTGTATGAATGATAGAGCAAATACAAAGTGTTCAACAATGATAACTAGTATAGAATATCACTGTTCATAATTAACACGCATGAAAGGTAAGTGAAAGTGAATAGTTAAATTTTAGGATCAAATTTAAAATTTTATATTGAATTTTTACATGTAAAAATACATCTAGATCAAATAATGATGATTCAAATGCCCTTGAATACCCAAAAATATCTCCGTACATGGTCCAAAATAAATATAATAAATTTCTTATCAAAGTCTAATCATAATTAGGATAAAAAATATTCTATAAAAACATTCTTTTAAATTTATAAAACCAAGTATTTCAAAACATAAATTAATATACAAGTTCAAAATCAAAACTTTATACATGACACATAAACAATTATATTATTACAAAAACGTATTTATATATACAAAATGACAGATCATATAGATATATAAAATAAGTTAAGCATATTCTTCATTTTTTTTTAAATCAATATCTAACAAAGTGAAAATTAGCCTAACTTTAAATCTTCATTTATTTAATTATTTATCACATCTGCTTATTACCTTTTTCTTTTTAACTAACAAAATCAAGATATCCAATTTTACTCTTATAGCAAAAAAATCAATATTATATCTAAATTAAAAATGCTCAATTCGAAAAAGGTAATCAATTTTTTTTAATGTAAGAGAAGGACAAATAAGAGAACAGATTTTTTATTTTTATATAAAGGTGAAAATTTTCATTATTCGTATTAAAAGGTATCATTAGTGGGTTCAATCGAACACTAGAAATAGCTTTCCATTAACATCATCTTCATCTTCTTCATGATTAAAAAAGTCATATCGTTATCCAAATCCAAATCTTCCAATGGAACCTCCATTGTAGCCTTTCTCTAGGAACAACTATCATATGAATTCCAAATTCAATGACAAAATTTCACTTCAGGTCTTCATTACAGGAGATAAAGAAGATGAAAGCGTCAAAAAGCAACCCAATCGATAACTTCTAGGCTTCTGATGAAGAGGAAAGAGAAACAGATCACGCCCTCTGTTATGTTTCTTACTAAAAGTTTTCTCTCGATAAATTTCTATTTTCAATTCATATTTTGTAAAAAATACGAATTGAAAATTGATTCAAAATGCATGCATTAATCAAAAATCAATTGCACAACGAAATGTATTTTTTGATATTTTTCGAACTCCACAATGGCACTAAATGCATTTCATTTTTTAAGGAAAATTTTACTCATGCTCTTAAGGTTTCACCTTTCTTCAACGTTATTCCCAATATTTATAAAATATTAAAGTTATCCTTAACACTTACCCCACGTTTGGTTGGAGGGAATGGAATGGAATGGAATCAGAATTGATTCCTTCCATTTTGTGTGTTTGGTTGGACGAAATGGAGGGCGGAATGGAATCGGATGCAAAGAAGGAATCACAATTCCCACCTTTTAATCATTATTCCATTCCCATCTAAATTTTTTTTTTCCAATTTTACCCTCCCTTAAAATATAACCTTAAATTCAAATCCCAAATTCTCAAACCCAAAATTCCAAAACCCTAAACCCTAAACCCAAAATTCCAAAACCTTAAACCCTAAATCCAAAATTTCAAAACCCTAAACCCTAAATCCAAATCCTAAAATCCTAAAATCCTAAAACCTTAAATCCTAAACCTCAAATCCCTAAACCGTAAAACCCTAAACCTTAAAACATAAATCCCTAAACCCTAAAACATAAATCCCAAATCCCTAAACCCTAAACGCTAAATCCCAAATTCCAAATCGTAAGACCCTAGATCCTAAACCCCAAATTCCTAAATCCCAAATGCGTAAACCATAAAACCTAAGTCCCAAATCCCTAAACCCTAAACCCTAAAACCTTAAACCTTAAAACATAAATCCCAAAACCCAAAACCCTAAAACATAAATCCCAAATCCCTAAACCCTAAACCCTAAATCCCAAATTCCAAATCCTAAAACCCTAAATCCTAAACCCCAAATCCCTAAATCCCAAATCCCTAAACCATAAACCCCAAATCCCTAAACCCTAAACCTTAAAACATAAATCCCAAAACCCAAAACCCTAAAACATAAATCCCAAAACCCTAAACCCTAAACCCCAAATTCCAAATCCTAAAACCCTAAACCCTAAATCTCTAAACCCTAAACCCCAAATCCCCAAATCTCTAAACCCTAAACCCTAAAACCCAAATCCCCAAATCTCTAAACCCTAAACCCTAAACCTTAAAACATAAATCCCAAAACCCAAAACACTAAAACATAAATCCCAAAACCCTAAACCCCAAATTCCAAATCCTAAAACCATAAACCCTAAACCTTAACCTACAAATATAACCCCAAATCCTAAATCCCTAAACCCTAAATCACACATCCCAAACCTCAAAACCCTAAACCCTATTTAGAAAAATAATAATTTTAATAATATATTTCTTTTTAATTAAGTAATACTTATTTAGAAAAATAATGATTTCAATAATGTATTTTATGTGACGAAAAAATAGTAATTAAATGACATTATTTAAACTTTACAGCATGTAGGGGTATTAAGGTCATTTACAGCTTTTTTCATTCCATTCCAGTGGCAAACCAAACACTATAATCCTGATTCTTAGCTTGATTCCAGTGGTCAAACCAAACAAAATTGTTTCCTTTCCATTCCATTCCATTCCGATTCCGATTCCGATTCCGATTCCATTCCACGAACCAAACGCCACCTTAACAGGTTAAAGGTACTATCAATTTTAAGGGCAAACTTATCAGTCCATGTTGAATTCTGAAATAGATTTCAATCACCACTATGATTGTCACATGGAAATTAATTTTAATAAAAGTAATAAAAAACTAATAATAATTAAAGAATATTTTAAATTTCTAATTCTTTAATTTTTATATTAATCTTCGAATAGAAGGGATATTATCAAAAATATTTTAAAATTTTAAAATATATTTAAAAATAGTCTTAATATTTTAAAATATTTTAAAAAATCCCTTAAATATAACGAAAATTATATCTAATAAAAATAAATAGTAATATTTTATCAATAAAAATAAAATAAAAAACTAATAATAAAAAATTAATAAGTAATAAAAAATAAGAGATATTTCAATATGTTTTTTTGCAAGTAGTGGTAAATAATAAAAAAATTAAAAAATTAAAAAAGTAAAATTAATTCTTAAAAAAAGAGATAGATTTAAATATTCATCATTTTAATCGTTAAAGAAATTATTTCTCATAAAAGACAGTTTATTATATAATAAGTAATTAAAAATGAGCATTTATATTACAAATGTAAAAAGAATTTATAATATATCATTAATTAATAAAAAATATAACGGATAAACTATCAAAAATTCATTAAAATGATAAAGAAAAAAAATAAGATACATTTATTTAGAAGGAAGTCAAATATTAATACAAGTTCATTTCAGAGAAGAAATAGATACACCAATAAAAATAGTATTGTCCTATAATAGAATAATAAATAATAAATATAATTTACTAGGAATGATCCATAGTGATTTAGGATAACATAAACTAAAATCTATAGTATATTCAAGGTTTGCTATTAATATTCATGATGAAAACTTAAACTAAGGGTTAAGTTTAGCTTATAAATTTGAAAGAAAAGATTTAATAAAAAAAGAAAATTATCTATTTTTAATACATTATATAATAGGGTATTCATTAACAAACATTCGTAATATTTAAATATATGGATAAAATCTTTCAAGAACTTAGATAAATAATAAAATTAAAAATACTAACGAATTTTAAAATACCAAAGAAATGTCACTTAAATATTAAGAAAAACCTCTCATATCAAGAAGAAAAACCTCTCATATCAAGAAGAAAAACCTCTCATATCAAGAAGAAAAACCTCTCATATCAAGAAGAAAAAGTAATTTAGTTAAAAATAATAATATTTCAAAATTTATTTATATAGATCACGAAGAAGAAATTTCTAACAAATAAAGTAAAAAAACTAAAAGAAAAAATCGAAGTAATGAAAGCATTAACTCATGATGTCATATTAGGAAGTCAATAATATTTAAAGATAAATTAAAAAATATAAAGTTAGAACTAGATAGTAGTCTAATAGACATTGTAAAAAATCAAACAACATTAATGAAGGCTATAAGACTTTTAATAGAGAAAATTGACTTAGTTCAAGAATCAAATACAAAATATTTACAAAGCATATTTAAAACATAAAAATAATTATTAAAAGAAATAAATAAATGTGGTTATAATAAATTACAATATATATATATATATATATATATATATATATATATATATATATATATAATTTACAAAACTAATAATTGAGGTATATAACATACATAGAAACAATATATCATAAATACGATCCCTTAGAATGATTAAAAATAAAACCACATAGAAGATCAGACGCCCTTATACCTAGAAATAAGAGAAAAAAATGAAGAAAAATCTAAAAAAATATATATAATTTCAATTTAATGGATATAGAAAAGAATTAGAATAACAATTTATGAATTTTGAAAATAAGAATATAGAAAAATTAATTAGTTTATTGACATTAACTAATGAAGAACTAGAAAAATATTAAGATTGTACAAACAAAGAGAAAGATGATATAACAATAATCAATGAGATTAATTCTAAATCAAAAATCATGACTCCAAAAGTTCATATAAAACCAATTTCATTATTGATTTTTTACCAAGAAAAAATATCTAACTCACATAAAGAAGAAAAAAATAGACAAAAGTTAAGAGAAACTGATACTTATAATAAAAGAAGACAACCATCCAAAATGAACAAAAAAATTTATATTGGAAAACTAGAAGTAGTATCCCACCAAAATTCAAGCTCTATGAAAATTATAGATATGATCTCTTAGATTTAGATTATATAAGAAATAAGAAAAAAAATCCTTAGATGAATGGGCAAGTGGTATGAGTGTACTCATATAACACTACTACAAAAATGGGTATTTAAGTCGATACGTAAAGTCGGTTTTTAGAAAAAACCGACTTTAAATTGGTTTAAAGTCGGTTCGGTGTAGAACCGACGCTATTCACGTAGGACGTAGCGTCGGTTCACCACGTCAACCGACGCTACGCTACGTGGATAGCGTCGGTTCGCCACATCAACCGACGCTACGTAGCGTAGCGTAGTAGAGTTTTCTTCTTTCTTCTCAGACAAAAACTATTTTCAGCGTTGTAGAACTCTAAAAAACCGAAAACCTCCTCCACTTCTCCTCTACTCTTTCTCATTTTCCGGCCACCTACGACTACCATTTCTAGCATCGGTTAGTGAGTTTTCTTCCTCTTTAACTAATCTTTTAGATCCCCTATTATTCATATTTTTTCTGTTATTATGTGTATAAATTTTTATATTATATATGTAGGTTTGTATTATAACATAAGGAGAAGAATATGATGATCTTGAATAAAAT
Organism: Hippophae gyantsensis; assembly: GCA_030763125.1. Taxonomy (NCBI): domain Eukaryota; kingdom Viridiplantae; phylum Streptophyta; class Magnoliopsida; order Rosales; family Elaeagnaceae; genus Hippophae; species Hippophae gyantsensis. Next base: position 16,899,318 of record CM061030.1, read on the forward strand.
AGAACAAAACCATGGTAATTTTTCTAGTATTAATTAATATTTTATTTTTCAAATATATGTATTATTTGAACTATTTGCTAAACTGATTTTTTTTTTCTGCTCGAATACAGGTTTTTATTTGAGTAAAATAGAAAATGAATAAATTAAAAAAAAAAAAAATTAAAGTCGGTTCACGCCTTGAATCGACTTTAAACTTTAAGTCGTTTCATTTAAAGTCGGTTCAGAGAACCGACTTTAATGCCCCTTTTGTAGTAGTGTAAACATTTCAAACTACACAAACAAATACTTCAATCTGTATGGTATTACTAGCTCATAAAATAACAGGAAATATTAAAGTTTAATTTTCAAATTTAATAAACCAAAAACATTTATTAATACAAGAGAATGCTCCTACAAGAAGAGAATATTTAGATATAGTAGTAAATGAAGTATACAGGAAATTTATTGAAAATGAAAATATTTAGATATAATAGTAAATGAAGTATACAAGAAATTTATTGAAAATGATAAAAGAATAACTATAACTAAATCCAGTGAAAATGAAATCAATGAAGCAAAATGACATTTAATAAATATGAAAATTTGTAACATATGTTACATAGATTCTTTTATTTATGAATATAAAATATATTATCATAAATTACCACCCTTTATGTAAACAACTTATAAAGAAATATTTTATCAAAAATTATTTGAAACGTTACATAAAACCTTAGCAGAAGGTTTTAATCAGAGAAATAGAAAAACCATACCAGATATTTTAAGAGGAAGAATAAAAAGCCTTAAAAGCTAGATAATCATTAAATTCTAAAAAATAAAAGAATACAAACAAATACAAGGAAATAATAAAATCTATTGTAATACAAGAGATTTTAAAATACCAAAAAATATGAATGTAATATAAAATCTTACAAACAGAAATATAAAAAATACAAAAAATTTAAAGGATATAAATTCAGGAAATAAGATTTTCAAAATATAAAAAAAAGAATTAATAGGAAAAACTATAGAAAAAGATATTTTAGAATAAAAATGTATAAACCACTTAAAAACAATAATTATTGCCCTTAAGAAAAAATGAAATGTACATGTGTGGATCTGTAATGAAGAATGGTATTATGTCAATGAATGTCGTAGTAGGTTACATCATAAGAAATAATTTAACAAGAAATTTCTATTAAAAGCAAAAATATTATAAGAAACTTTTAAGATAGAATTATAACCAATTAAGTAATTAGATATATATGATACTTATAGTATTTATTTATTAGAGAAAACAACCGACTCAAAATATGAATAAGTACTATTCATTAAAAGATGAATTTGATGAATGGCTTACATAGTATTAAAAATTCAAATAGTCTCTATATTAAAGTAGGGCTGAAATTTAAAGACTATGTCAGCTATCAATAAAATTAGATGGAAAATCTCAAAAATTAACGAAATTTAGTTTTCTCCAAAGACAATTCAATGGACTCTTGTATCATTTAGATTAAAAAAAGCTCCATATATCTTTCAAAAATATATGGATAACATCTTTAAAAAATTATAAAATATTTATTATGTTTATATAGATGATTTTTGGTTTTTAGTAGTAAATTAAATAAATATTATTAATATTCTACGAGAATGCAGGAAATAAGGTATTGTACTATGTGAAAAGAAAGCAGTAATTGCTCAACAGAAAATTATGTATTCAGGGTTAAAAATTGAATATGGAAAACATAATCTACAACCTCATATACTAAATAACATTCAAGATTTTTCTAGTTAATTAAACGACAAAAACTAATTACAAATATTTCTAGGATGTTTGATATATGTTAAAGAAACTTGCAAAAATACGAAAACCCTTACAAGTAAAATCGAAAAAAGATCATATGTAAAAATGGAAAGAACAAGATACTTTGTATATGGATATAATAAAAACACTGGAAATGTTTTTACCAACTTTATATCATCCAAGGCCAGATGATAAAAGGATAATTGAAACAAATGTTTCACAAGAATATTAAGGAGTAGTTTTGAAAGAAAAAGTAAATAATAAAGATGAATACCTTTATAGGTATACATCAGGATCTTTCTATGGTTTAGAATTAAATTATCACAGTAATTAAAAAGAATATCTAGTTGTTAAAAAGCCTATTAAAAAATTTATGATATATATCAAAAGTTCCAAATTCATTATTAGAATCGATAATAAGAATTTTAGTTATTTTTTAAAACCTAATATTTCAGGTGATTATAAACAAGCAAGATTAGTCAAATGTCAACGGTGGTTCAACCATTACAATTTTGATGTCGAACAAATCATAGGAAATAAGAATAATTTAGTAGATGATCTTACTTGAGAATTAACACATCTAACTATTTTTATGCTTGTAGGAATTGAACATCTTGATATCAAGATTAAGATAAAGGAAAAAGAGATAAAAATCTCACAGGAACAACTCAAGTTTTTATACTTTGAGAAGTCGCTTATGGAGATAGAAAAAAAACAAGAAGAATTTGATTGTTCAAAATAATTCTTGGAGTCCAAAAACTCTTAGCCAAATTTACTATGAACTCAGAAAAATTGATAATTCTACTAAGATAAAAGTAAATTACTTAACTAGTAAAGTCATCATCACTTCTCATAGTAGCATGACTCTCACTGAAGAGGATGGTGAAAAAATCACCAAATTTGAGACAAATTTTAACAACAACAATCTAGAAATTGGTCAAGAAATAAATAAATTATTTTACTTTTATGCCATAAAGCCACCAAAAATCACAGATGCATTTACTGCATCAAAGATCGAGAAGATGAAGATGCATCATTTTCAACATCATCCAAAAGACTATCGGTAGAAAATAAAAAAGAAGAATAAAGAGAAAGAATTGTTGGTAAAAGACGACAAAGGAAAATAAAGGTATAGTACCTACATCTTTAGTCGGTAGCATATACCAAGAAAAAACAATGGATGAAATTGATAAGCCAAAAAGAGTAAAGTAGATGAATTATTAAAGAAATGATAAAATAGTAATTCATATTTTGTAAATAAGGACTCTTGTGCTATTAAAGGAACCATAATTTTTATTTGGAAACATATAGAAAAAATGGAGCACACATCTTCTAGCATAACAACTCCCTATATCTAGAAATTTCAACCAATAATTATATACTTAATAATTATGAGTGTCTAAGAATCTCTTCAAGATTCTTAGTTAGCCTTAGAATTATAATAATTATTATATTATGAATAAAATGGAGTGCAATCACTCTTTTTAGTAAGTCTAAATTAAACATTATCTATGTACGAATGCAGAAGGCCTACCATTATTAGGAGAGTATTAAGGTTTGAACAAAGCTGAAACATAACCAATGTAACAAGAGAAGACAAAAAGAAAGGAAGACCGTAATAGAACTATTAAATTCAGATATAATAATTATAACTTTTGAGTCAGTTAGTGATCTTAAATGTTGAAATATTTACTTTGATCAATTTATAATACTGATAAACAAAAAGATAAAGATAAAAATAGTACAATGTTATGATTAAAAAATTTAAAAAATTATCTTTAATCAATAAATTATAAAAATTATTAGAATTAATAATTAATGTTAATCAACTAACCCCTAATTTGGTATCAGAATCATATAAATATTAACATAATATTGATGTAAAAGTTAATACCATTACATTTAGAAATATCAATTATATTAACCATAAAATTTAGAAAAATTATAATATTTTTTACAAATATTAAAGATATAAATAAAGATAGTTAAACTCGGTAGACATTTTATATAAATTTCCCCGAAATGAATCCAACCTGTTCACTGAATATGACAAAGGTCTCCTTTCTTCTTCCAAGTTGCTTGGATTAATTTTGTTTGGTTGCTATGTGACGGTGTAATTTTTTTTAATATTATTAGAAGAGATATAGATTTATAATTATATTTTTGCTTACTTTTACTTTTTAATCGTAATTATTTTTTTCTATCGCTTTCTAAGAAGTATATACTCTTGATATTCCTTCGAGAGAGATAACACACTCATGGATTATATTGTCGTGAACTCATGATTGTGGGTAGTCATTTGGTTGTAGTTTTTGGTATTATGATGTTTTCTTTGTTCTTTGAGAAAACTGTGAATATCGATAAGTAACATAAGAATTCAATTGATTTGCTGAGAAACCAAGAAAAATAATGAATTTTGTGTATTCATTTGAATTGTACCAATTGAACTCTTCTTTTGCTAAATTTATAGTCATACTCATTTAATTTGAATAGTAATATCATGCTCTGGTTATAATGAAAAAATGTTTTAATTGAACAAGGACGAGAGAAAAAGAGAGTAACATTTTTGAACCTTTTCCTTTCATTATTATTATTATTTTTCTTTCTTTTCTCAGGAATCAAAATTTAAACAAGTTTTTCGCATTCTTCGTACAAGTTTTTTGTTTCTTTTTGAAATATGATTTGAACTCGAGATTTGGGTCTTGAAGCTCTTGCAGTGCATGATTTTGGATATTGTTTAAGGTAAATTGATCTTGTGGTAATGCTTTGCTATTGAAATCACATACATCCTTTAGTTTTGAACAATTGTTCTATTAGTGCTTCTGAAGACTCCAATTTTTTTTCTTTTTTTTTCTGTTTGGCGAGAGAGAAAGATTGAGATGATCGAGAGAAATTATCTTTTTATTAATTTTATTTTAATTAATTATGATTATGTTGTTTATTATATGATATTTTATTTTAATTATTTTTTTATAGAGAGAAATTATTTTTTTATTAATTTTATTTTATTTTAATTTATTTTAATTCTTCACAGCAATATTTCAATATATGGATGAGTCTTTTCAAATATTATGTGATGAAAAGAAAGTCTGACCATTCTGTGTTCTACAAATAATCAGAAGCTGATATCATTCTTTTAGTTGTGTATGTAGATGACATTGTTATTATTGAAAGTGATACTATGAGAATTTTATCTCTTAAGTCTTTCCTACATACTCAGTTTCACACGAAGGATTGGGGGATGTTAAAGTATTTCTTGGGTGTTGAAGTCACAAGGAGTAAAAAAGGTATCTTTCTATCTCAGAGAAAATATGTCCTAGACTTATTAACTGAGACAGGAAAACTAGGAACAAAACCTTGTAGTGCTCCAATGACTCCGAACATCCACCTTACAGGAGATGTGGAACTCTTTAAAGATTTTGAGAGACATCGAAGGGTGGTTGAAAAGCTGAATTACTTTATCGTGACTCGTCCAGATATTGCATATTCGGTCAGTGTTGTTAGCCAATTTATGTCATCCCTACCAGTTCATCATTGGGCAGCATTAGAGCAAATTTTGTGTTACTTGAAAGGAGCACCTGGTCGTGGTATCTTGTATGTAAATCATGGACACTCATATTGAATGTTTTTCAATGCAGATTGGGCAGGTTTCAAAGTGGATAGAAGATCCACATCAGGTTATTGTATTTTCATTGGAAGAAATTTGGTCTCATGGAAAAGTAAGAAGCAGAATGTTGTGTCACGATCGAGTGCAGAGTCAGAATATAGGACTATGGTACAATCTGCGTCTGAGATAATATGAATATATCAGCTCTTAGATGAAGTAGGTCTTAAAACTTCAGTACCAGCGAAATTGCGGTGTGATAACCAAGCTGCTCTTCATATTGCTTCTAATTCTGTGTTTCATGAGCGAACTAAACACATTGAAATTGATTGTCATTTTGTTCGCGAAAAAATTAAACAAGGTTTGATTTCTACAGGATATATGAAGACTGGAGAACAACTAGGAGATATCTTTACGAAAGCTTTAAGTGAGGTTTGGGTTGATTATTTTTATAACAAGTTGGGCATGATTAATATTGTTGTAAACCCAAATCACAAACCAAACCTCTAAGCTTTTGTGATAGTCAGAGTGCGATACATTTGACTAAGAATACTATGTATCATGAAAGAACCAAACATATTGATGTCAGATATCACTTCGTTCGTGACATTGTCTCTCAGGGTGCTATTGTTGTCAATAAGATAGTCACTACAGAGAATCCAGCTGATATGTTAACCAAACCGGTTCCTTTTAACAAGTTCAAGCATTGCTTGGACTTGATTGGTATTTGTAGAAGATGATCACCCCTTCGGGGTTTTGGACGACGGTTATTTGGTAATCCGAGGAATTTCATTCGAAGAATTTGTTTTCTGTTTTGAGCCAAGGTGGAGATTTGTTATTAAATTTGGCCCAAAACCAAAATAACCCAAAGCCCATATAGTTAAATTAAACCCTTTTGTCTTTCCCTTCATATATATATATATATATATATCTTCCTGCGTGAAGAAAAATGAAGGCATCCGCAGAAAAGATATTAAGCAGCTCTAAACTGCTAGAGAGGAAAAAATAGAAGCACCTGCAGAGAAGAAGAAAAGCTAAGACAATTAAAAGAAAAAACCTGCAGATGAACTAAGAGAAAGCGAGAGAAATCAGCCCAAGGACAAACTGTCCATTTCAGCTGTCATTTGTGGTGTTTCTCCCATTTGTACGGTAATATTTGATTTAAGAGCAAGTTTGTTAATTTATCTTGTTATATATATTACTAGTAAATTAGAGGTAATATTTTGTGGATTGATTTTAGATTTTGGTATAATTTGTGAAGCTATCTGGAAATTGGTGTTTGTATCTCTATTTTGATTATTAGTGGATTTTCTTCGGTGTGCCGTCGTCAGTGGAGTAGACTTTTCACATTGAAAAGTTGAATCACTTAAATCATTGTGTGTCATTAATTTTCTTACTGCTTATTATTTTACTATTACCCATTATTATTAATTTATGCAACCAAATTGGACCCGATATTTGCTTTCGCAAGTGTTAATTTATAACAAATATCTATGCTCCAACTTGAGGGGGATTGTTAGAGATGTTAGGTGTGTATTAGGTGTCTATCACTAGGTGAATATATTAGTTTTGTATTAGGTATCACCTAAGAGTGTTACTAATTTTGTATATAAATAGGTAGTATCTTTGAATGAAAATAAGAAAAATAAATTCTGAGTTTTACAATACCAATCCAACAAAAACTTGCAAATGCATTATTAAGGCAGATAATGTTGTATCATATACTTATAGACATTGATTATTAGTGTTGTTATTTTCCTTACTTGACATGTTTTTCAAAATCAGCTGTTAGAAGATTGATAAACATAATTGACTACATTCTGGTTGATAAGAAACAGATTCTTGTCCATTTATACCCAGAAGTATTACGCTGCCAGTTTTCTGATATATTATATATATATTCTATTGTGTGTGTGTATATTTTCAGGCTCTGAGAGCAGGTAGTATTTCAACTCCACAGCCTACTCAGCAGACTATGCCAGGCACCAATGTTGCCAGTGGACCTTCCCTTCCACAACATCTAGCTGTTCACCCTTACTCTCAGCCTACACTTCCTTTGGGAAATTATACAAACATGATTAGTTATCCTTATTTGCCTCAGGGTTTTACATATATGCCATCAGCATTCCAGCATGCATTTGGTGGTAACAGTACATGTCCTGAATCTCTGGCTGCATTGCTAGCACAATATAAAAATAGTATTTCTTCTAGCAGCCTGCCTCAATCTGCTGCTGTTGCCTCTGGATATGGGTTTGGGAATTCAACCAGTATTTCTGGAGGAAATTTTCCTCTGATTCCACCCACAGCACCAACAGGCACAACTATTGGTTACGATGACGCTGTAAGTTCTCATTACAAGGATAGTAACCACTTGAACTCAATTCAGCAGGTAATTTCTTGTACTTGGTCTGTGCACGTTTTTAAGTCAGGTAATTGAAATTTATGCGGTTATTATCCTGTACTGTGTTGCTAGAATGACAACCCTGCCATGTGGGTTCACGGGCCTGGCTCTCGACCAATGTCCGCTGTTCCCCCTAACACATATTATGGATTTCACGGACAGAATCAGCTGCATGCTGGATTCAGACAAGGTCAGCAACCTTCTCAGCAATTTGGTGATGCTTTTGGTTATCCAAATTTCTAGCACTCGCAGGCAGGGTTATCGCTTGAACAGCATCAAAACGCAAGGTACGCATCCCTCAGTGGTGCACAAGGTCAACCCTATAAACATTCCCAACAGATATGGCAAAACGGCTACTAATTAGAGTAGCCTTCTCGTTTTTGATTTGAAAGTGATCAAATCAAAGGCATTGCGTAGTGTATCATTATTTGGTCGATAGAGACCTTCTCTGGCTGCTGCCTGTCTACGGGACTACGTGAATGTCTTCTGCATTCGTTTGTGGTACTGGTTAACGTAGGTTCATAGTGTGCTAATTTGTATCAGTGAACGAAGCTCCTTTTCTTTTAATTAACCCCTCAATTTTCATGTTTGCTCTGTTCTTTTTTTTTTCTTATAAAAAAAAAGTATAAGTGTTATTTTTTTAATTAAATAAAATAAACATTTCAGGTGTGATTTGAATTTGAGTGGTGGTGGGGATTCATACCACAAGAGTTTAGGGATGACAATTTGTGTAGTTCGATTAGACACAAATCAAATAAAGTTTGCAAAGTAAATAGAAATAGAATTCATACTCAATTATTTTTCCAACTTAATGATCTAGGGAGAATAAATACCACTTAAATTAGTATTATATTAGTCAATGACAGTTTTAATTATTCTAAAGTTGAGAATTCAAGGTAATAAAATCAGTGTGCAATAATCTACCAATAAAAATAATTAATTAAATTATGTAGTGAGAATTAATATATATTTTAATGATAAATTTATCAAAAACTAATGAAATTAATATAAGAGTAAAATGTATATTATATATTTTTATTATGGTAATGAAATAAAATTATTATGATAATATTATTAATTATAAATACATTCTGGTACAAAACATTTCTAACCTAAATATATGAACCGGTATGGCACTTCAACTAAAAGAAAAAAATGTGTGATATTAAAAATCTACTAGTTTTTTGAAATGAAGTAATTAATTTCAATAATTTTTTTTGTTACATTTCAATTCACTAAAAAGGTGACCACAGTTAAATTTTTATGTTATTTATTTATTTTTTTGTATTTTTTATTTAAAAAACTTCTTGAGTAATTTTTTTTAACTTTATATTCAAATATAGTTGAAAATAAAAAAAAATATTTTTTTTTTTTCAAAAATCTTAAAATTAACTATTTCAATCTATATACTTTATAAAAACGGATAGATTAAGCTATCTAAAAAAACTAATATATTTAAGTATTCTAATTGAAATAATCATAGTTACATATAGTAATATCCCTGATGTACGCAACTACATATGTTAATTTACAAAAGAGTCTGTGGCTTACTGATAAGGCATCAAAATCAATAATAAGGGCAATCAAGTAATTCCAATATAAATTTAACCATCACGTAGAGGGTTAATCAAAAGGTTAATAATTTTATTATTACAGAAGTAAGAAAACAAATAATTTTGTAATAGAAATCAAATCTGCACGTATAAGCAGTAAATTGAAATAGAAAAAAAGAAGATATTTTTCTAACTAATATTATATAAATCAAGTATACTATTAAGATTGAATATAAAGGTTAAAATTTAAGATAATAAAATAATTATATAATTATTTATCTGTAAAAAATAATTAAGTTATATAATGAGATTTAATATATAAATAAAAAGTAATGATATTTACAAAATATAAATTATTAATGTAATAAATATTTTTATGAATAATAAAATTATTCAAAAATAATAGCACTAGTAAATAATTAATATTATATATAAATATTTTTATTATAATAATGATAAAAATTATTATAGAATATAAAACATTTTTTAACCTAACTGGTACGGCTCTCCAACTAAAAGAAGAAATATCCTTGAATATGGGCTTATAAGTTTAAATAGTTTAAGAAGAGCTTTCGCTCATGTAATTAAAATTTCAGTTATCATCATTTTTCTCTCTCGCGTAGGGATTGAATGTCGTTGACTTTACATATGTTAATTTACACAAAGTGTAGCTTACTGATAAGGCAACATAATCAATAATAAGGGCAATAAAGTAATTCCAATACAAACTTAACCATCACGCAAAGGGTTTAACGGAGCCATTTTTTGGTATATTTACGCCGCAAAATCCGAAAAGTCATATAATCACAGTTGTCCCAATAAGCATTAAAAAGAGTATTTATTATTTATAAGATAGTTTAAATAAATAAAATATTTAAATGAAATCATCATTCATTAGACAGAATCGCCAAGTGAGAGTGTGAGAGACACACAGATAGCGTAAAGCCCTAGTGGCCTAGTCTCATCCTCCTCCATACTCATGACTCGGTCGTTAAAGCCTTTGCTCTCTCAGCTCTTTCTTTTCCTCTCTGTCTAATTCGTTTTCGATTGTGGGGGCTTAGCAGTTAACAGGGCTCTCTTTATTTTCTTCTTTTTCGAGTGTTCATTCATCATTAGATATTAAAGAATTCTTCGCTCCTGATTGGTTTGGTGAGTTCATCTACTCATCATCTTCGACTCTGTTTCTTCTCTTGAATTTTTTAATATAGTTTTTTTACGGTGGTTGAAGTGGGTTTTACTAGTTTTGGGCTTATCTCCATTAAATTTATCTTTTTTGCTTCTTAAACGAGTCTGCGTCAGAAGTAGAAAGTTGTCCGCTGAATAATAACGGTGCTCTTTTTTTTCCCTTACCCCTTAAGAATTATAAGAATTTTATTTCTTACTGCTTGTTATGAATTGTGCTATTAAGGCTTGATTGACTCTATTTCTCCATATTATGGTATAATTTGACCTTTCTTATAATTTTTTTATTTTTATAACTGTTAACATGTACACGATGATCTATTAGAAAAGGAAAAGGTAGCACAAGTGTGATATTTTTAGGAACTTTAGTCCGTGTACTATCTTAAATTTACTACTTTTATAAAAAGAAAGGTACTATAAGTCAATTTACTTGTGTTCCTTCCAAATGTAAAAGTCTATCTGTAAAAATACTGTGTCACTTAATATTTACGAGTTTAAAATGTACTTTTATGAAGATCTTGTACTATTAAACAACGAACTTCTTGTACTATTAAAAATATGTGGTCGTGCTACAGAGTGGCGATCCATTTGACCATTGTTGTCTTATGCTCTGTGATATTATTTTGTTGGAAACTCACATATGGTGTGCTTTCCGTTTGAAAATTGTATTATTATTAATATTTTTTTCCTCTTTTACTACTGAGATTTTGTCTGACTTTAGTTCATATTATTACCCTCCTGTTTTATGCTGTTTCTATCTGAATTCTTCTGGGTTTTCCCCGTTGCAGAGGGGTCCAGCATGGTATATTGGTTTGCTGCTTAACTAATAAGTTGTTGAGATTCAACTGGAAAAGAAGATTTTCTTTGAAGGGTCTATGACCCTTGTTTATTTAACCAGTTATTTATTGTATATGTTACCTTAGGGAGGGAATTTAGATGCCATAATTAATACATGTCAGTACTAATTTTTGTTTGTTTCCTTTTAAACTCTGTTTATGTTAGATTTTAGTCCTATACTAGTGCAAACCATGTGTATCTGTATTAGTAAAATATTCTGCTGATAATGTACCCTACTTTTATGTGCAGGGTTCTTTCATGCTTTGTTCGTTATTTGCCCATCTCTTCCTTTCTGGATGGCTTTGCTCATGTCCATCTGACATTAACTTGTCATTACTTTTTCCCCCTTATTACGTTGAAACCACGATATACCCATTGTCAAATTTTTGAAACTCATCATGATTGCAACGGAATCCATAGTACCAAGGAAAAAACTGAAGATTAAAATTATCAAGAAAACATTAGAAGCTGGTCTTGGTAGGAGATCATGTGACTTAGGGCAGCAGGTGCCTCTTGGTGATGATCAATCAACGGATAAAGCTTCTGTCGACTGTGCTAGGAAACGTGGTCCTCAAGGTGTGCTGGAGAATCAAAAAGTGAAGAAGCAGAAGATGGATCGTAGCATGACATTGCAGTGCTCGATCATTTTGAAAAAGCTGATGTCTCATAAGGCTGGTTGGGTTTTCAATCAACCAGTTGATCCTGTGGTTCTAAATATCCCTGATTATTTCACAATTATTTCTAAACCCATGGACTTGGGAACCATAAAATCCAAGCTGGAGAAAGATATGTATTCTGACATTGAAGAGTTTGCTTCAGATGTCAAGTTGACTTTTTCTAATGCCATGCTATATAACCCACCTGCCAATTTAGTGCATAAAATGGCAAAGCAACTAAATCAGATTTTTGAGATGAGATGGAAAACAGTATCGGAAAAGTGCAATATGGAATGCTCGATGGTTAGACCTGGAATATCTTCAAGTGGACAGTTGAAGAAAACTATAGATACCCGGCATGATTTTCACAAAAAACATGGAGATATTACAATGTATTCTTTAAAGAGTGTATGTAATGCTGAAGTAAGTTATTTTCATGAAATATGTAATTCTTTTCTAAGAAGTTGTAGAGCTGATCTAGTAGAAATTAATTATTTAATCAATTGTATTGCAGTAAGCTTACAGTGCTTCTTTTCCCGATCACATCCATTCTGATTGATCCTTATCGTATATAATTTTTGTTTACTTTCCTGCTAGAGAAGACTGTGTACCCATTTGTTTTTTTCCCTTAATTAAGGTGGAGCACTCGAAAACATTCAAGTATTGCATGGGTAAAGCATCACAGGTGGTCTGTGATAAAGGTATGAACTGGCAGATTTCAGTTTCTGCTTGCTGGCTAGCTACATAGCTGATTGCTAATATGTCACGTAGGTACTGAAAGTAATATTAAGCAACCTTGTGGCTCTGTTATTTCCAATCAACCTTGTAACACTGCTGCTCCATGTATGTGTGATAAATGCAACAGACTTGACTGCTTCTGTAGCCTTCCTAGTGATTCAGCTCATGCATCAAGTGGTTAGTTAACCCTTTTTCTTTCTGTTGCTTTTCATAGCTATCTTCTTCTTAATGGTCTTATTATTAGATTTTCTGTCTAGATTTATCTTCAGAAAGATCTTGGAGTAGCGCTATTCATGCTTGTAATGCTGACATATCTAGGCCGGTATGTGTGGTTTGGGTACTGAACCTTTTCTTACCAGTTACCACTTACCTGTTGAGGATCTCAACAATGCATGATTGAACTAATTTTGCATTTACGTAGGATTTTAAAGCCATAACCACACCTGGAATAAATTTTAAAGCAAAAGTGAAGCTGACATCCCAGGCAGCCAAGTCAGATCCCGATTCTGATGGTGAGGTCTTGTTTGTGTTATGTGGTAGAATTACCAGTTATTTCTCGATGGTCTTAGTATCTGTTGTGTGCTTTTGAAGGGGCAGTGAGTGCTCTGGATGATGAAAACCTATGTCCCAGTTCTCAGCTTATGACCCCAGTCACAGGTATTGCCTGACTCGACTTTTAGTCCTGGTTCTCCACTTTGTACAATTGTAGTGATTGATCTTTCATAGTTCATGTGGTATTTAAGGATGGAACACTCCAACTTTTGATGTTCCTTTGTCACCTAAGAGGGCCCTCCGAGCTGCCATGCTCAAAAGCCGCTTTGCAGACACTATATTAAAAGCACAACAGAAAACACTCCTTGATCATGTGAGACTTCTTGAAGTGGACGATTTGGATTTTATGGGTGTCATTTTGAGGTTTTACGTTTTTATATGCTTATCAGTGTTTTCTCTGTATTTATAGGGAGAAAGAAGTGATTTTGTGAAAATGCAGAAAGAAAAGCAAAGATTGGAGAGGACACAGCGTGAAGGTGAATTTAGTTTAATAACCTCATCTGCAATATAAAAAAGAATTCATTATAGCATTTTTTTTATTGTGTTGTTGCTAGGTGCAAATTGCAATAATTTTTTTAAATGTAGTTTTTCTCTGTAGCAGTGGAAACTTCTTCCTTTTCCCCCTTTATATTGCTTCGTTATAAGCATGACTTCCTTTTAAATATAATTTCCGTATGAAGATATAGAAATAATTGTAGCTTGGATAGGTAAATGATGAACTGATGTTGTTGGGTGAGATGTGATTGATAAATGAGGTAAAACTAATGTTGGATCTTGGTGTATCTATTGTTGGATCTAGGAATGTGTTCAATCCTCTAATTTCAAATTTGGATCACTGCAAATGGTTGAATACAAACAATATTAAAAAGTTTCAATGATAATTCTAGCGTAAAAATGGAACTATCTATGAAAAGAAGCATTCATGCCTCTTTTATGTTTTGTTGTATTTCCCTACGAGTCATCTAGCATATGAGCTGGTAATGCATTTCTGCAAGGATACTGATTTCTCTTTCGAGTTTGGATTAGATAGGGTAATGTTTATTGTGACTTGTGAATGAGAGAAACTGGAGTTATTTTTGTAGATGCTGCTCACTATATTTTCTGATGTGTAATTGGTAATGGATGGCACTATGCTGAATTTTGGGTCTCTCTCAAGGACCGGCTTCACTGATATTGTCATATAAGATATTGTTTGTAATTATAAAAGAAATTAACTTAATACTATAAGTGAAATATTTGGTGCCATGATTTTGTTAAATACATCAGTGCCCCATCTTATTAAAGAAACATCAATGACCCAAGAGGTAAGTGGTAACACAACCTTACCTTAGTTACTGATTCATGAACAAATATATTGATTTATGGGAATGAAGTGGTAAGTTTTAACACAACCATTTCTTAGATGCCTGGTCTATTCTTTCTTCTGTTTTATTAATTGTTTTAATGGGTGCCGCCTGGGGTGAGGGGTTGGAAAAAAAGTGTTGGTTGTTTATTAAACAATTTAATATGGTATCTCCAGTTTACAGCCTTCTCTTTCCCCTTTTCTTACTTATCAATTCTTTCAGAGAAATTTATAGACAAATTTGCATGCACTTTTGCACCATCCTTGGTGTTGTGACACAGAAAAATAAGTCACTTTCAAATTCCAAAATAATTTTGACACATGGTTAAGAAATTTGGGTGTAAATTTGTGTGATATTAGCATTTCTCTTTGAAATAAGGTTGTTATTTTGATGTTTACTAGTTTGTCATCTATCCATTGTCTTTAACTAGTGTAAGAATCTCAACAGTCTAACAATAAATTCTATAGATGTATCAAATAGATGTTTCCTTGACTTTGCATGCAGACTGAAGTTACTGTTTCCTTTCAATAGTCTTGAATTAATTATACAATGTGGACCTGATTTCCTCAGACCTTCATGTAATTAACGGATTATTAGTTTCTAACCTCACAGAGAAGGCAAGGATTGAAGCGCAAATAAAAGCTGCTGAAGATGCCTCAACAATGAGAGAGAAAATTGAATTGAAGCAGCAAAGGGAAAAGGAAAGAAGAGCCGCACGTGTTGCACTGGAGCAGGTTTTTTTTTATATTTTATTACTTGTTTCCTAATTTGTTAATATATGTTTTCTTTTCTCAGCAAAAACAAAATTATCATTGGGTGGATAATTTAATCCTCCATGTCCTCACCAGATCGAAAAAACTGTTGAGATTGATCAGAACTTGGAGGCGCTAAAGGAGCTCGAAATTTTAAGTGGGCATGACAAGAGTTTCGGAACAGCTACTGGAGCACCGTCTTTGTTGGCGAAGCTAGGTTTATTTATGAAGGATGAATACGAGGACAACGATGATGATGGTGATGCTGTTTTTCGCGAGGAAGGAGAGATTCTTTGATATAAAAGGAAAGTATAGAACTTTTAGTATTGTCGTTTTTTTTCCAGCTCAAATTGTTCATACCATTTTTATGAGTGAGGACAGGGACGATTGTAAATGGTAATACCGTATTAGTCATTTTGTAAAAGTTTTAATATGCAATGCAACATTATGTTACATTTTTTTTAGGTTAGAGAAACATTTTATTAATGGTAGAAGAATTACATAATATATCACCTTTAAACAAAAATCCTTACAAATACACCAACATAAAACTTGCAAAAACAAATATTCAAAAAGTCTAATTGTCTAGTAAGATTTTCTTGACAAAGAGATAAGAAATTTGACAATAAAAAACAAGAATTAATCCTCCACCTACACAATACCCAATGACTCAAAAAACAGATTTTTCAATACACATTTGTAAATGTGTAATAAATGATTGGAGGATAGGTGCATTTGGGAAGAGTGTGGATAATTATTACACATTTATATACCATTTTCGAATATAAATAATGATGCAATCATAACTTAATCTAATTGGTTTTTCATTCAAGTATTATATTTATGATTTAAATAGAAAAAAAATAGTATTTGAAAATTTATGGTAATAATTGAAAATAATGTAGAAAAATAAATAAAACAAGTATAAAATTATATTATATAATTAAATGTTATATTTTCAAAAATAATAATAGTACAATAAATGAAGAGATTGAGAGCAAGATTTGACACTAAGAGCATGATTGGTTGATGGTATTGAAATGGATTAGAATCTTCTTATTCTAATGCAATTGCAACAAAAACTGTAAAGTAATGGAATTTTTTCTTTATATACATGTAAAACTCATTCTACTCTCCTATCATCGGAAAAATTATACTATTCCTTGTTATGAAGGATCACTGACGCCCCCCAACTTTTTTGCCTAGCGTTGAATGTAATATTGCCCAACCAATTGTTAGTAAAATTATAAAAGAATAATATTTTTAAAATTTATAATAATAAAAATAATATTGATAATATTAAACAAATGATTATAATTTAATTTAAATAATATTTAATTAAATAAAATTTAATATAAAATGATGTGCTATAATTTTTTTAATATTAAAAATATATGAATTGAATATTAATAATGTTATTTTGTGATAATAAATTTTAAATGTGTTATTTTTATTTTTATTATTTCCCAACATTGTTTTAGACCACGTACATTTCTCTAATTTCTTTTTATTCTTTTTATCAATACTCAAACTATGTTTTCTTTAACCATAGAAACAAAAATCAAATTAAAACTTTTTACCATTTTTTTATTTGCCATTATTATACTCTTTTACTCTAAAATGAAAATTATATTTAATACAAGAATTTATTAAACTTTTTTATTTTTTAAATGAAGGTTGTAAGTTACAAGTATTATTATATGCATTGAGATATCTCAATTAGATTGACACTTTATTAACACCTTCATGATTTAGTCTCTTATCTATGAATATTATTAAATAGAGAAAAAACTTGTAAATTGAGTTCATAAATATAAATCCTCGTCAAAACCTATATCTAGGCTTGATGTTAGAATCAGGAGAAAAAAGTATTAATGAATAATAATACATCTCATTATCATATCATGATATAAATATTAGGAGCCCTAGATGTTATATACTATCAACTATTGCATTGCCCTCCCCATAGATATTAGAAAGGTAAAACTCTATATGAGAGATCTTCTCCAAACAATCAACCCAAACTATATACAATCTCTATAAAATATTGAATGATTTCATCCAAAAAATAGTCACCACGTAAAAAGAATTCAATTATAGTCAAAACTTTTGCCATCCAAAAACAATATCATACATAACTGTATGAATCGTAGTTGCTAGCTTTTCCTTATAAGCATTTCAGACATTGAGCGTGGTACAAAAATCCTTTGACAAATGATCTTGAAGTCTTGAACACCGCACACATCCAGTTAGTCAAAGTGACTTGAAAGCAACATCATTTGTGTTGACCCTTAGTTAGTCCAAATGTGGAGCATGCCAAGTAATCTCTATAGTTTGGAAAATCGTTGTAGAAATCCATGTACTCAAAGATGATAGAGCACCTAAAGATCATCCATTGTATTATCATGAACCCTCGCTACAACCTTCTAGCCTCATGATTAAACTTCCAAACTGTGACAATTGTAGAATCCACAGAAGTTGGTCTATCTTTAAAACGATAATCATTTATGAATTACAAAATTATCCAAATAATTGAAATAATCTTTGCTTTCAATAAATTATCAATATGTGATCCAAATCTATTGCCATAAAATTTGACCATATATCTATAATAGTGGAGTTCGTGAAAGGTCTTTTATTGAAAAAAAAAACTTAAAAAATCCTAAAGTGCACCTACAAAATAACAAATCAAAAAAAGATGAGATAATGTTTTCTCAAGTAAACCACATAAGGTACATAAGGAAGGAAAAAAATGTCTCATTTTCTTGGTTTGGCAATTAGTGGGAAGTTTGTTCTGAATAGCACTCCATAATAAAATGGACTTAGAATGCAATACCAAAGGAGTCCAAATGGCCCTATCTTAACTCTTGATCTCTTTAACTGTTCACAAAGAGTCATATGCCTCATCGATCATAACCTTACCCTTAATTGTATAAGTCCAGACTTGTGTGTCATTACATGTCCTGACAACTATCAAGCAGATCCCCAAAGCAATATTCAAAAAGAATTCTCAAAAGATTATGGTAGATGCCACCTATCTGTCTATAAGTAAACCCAATTAACACATTCATAGATGGGTCAATTGAGGTGCTAGTTTTTCTTTTAATCAAAGAAATGCCTAGCCAATTATTAGTACAAAATCATGTTAATGAATTCCTACCAACTAACCATCTAAACTCTTTCATCAAAGCCAAATAATTGGTATTGAAATTTTTTATTATATCTTGGATTAACTCTTTTAATATATATATATGTAGGCATGAGTTAAGATATATTACTATTAGTATCATGATACTATTAGTTATTTTGCAATAATAAAATTATCAAAAAAAATTAAATTAATTGATTTTATAGCTTTTTTTAGTTACAAATATATTTAAAATAATAATAAGTTGTTATTAAAATTAGGTTAAAAAAAGGTGTTGGCCAAATTATAGGTGCATTTATGGTCTTTTCTAATAGTTTCACAACTAGTTTATATACTACTAAAATCTTTCAAAAGAGTAAACATGAAAATGTTAACCAAACCCTCTTATGACACTTGTGTCCAGACACATTAACCTAAAGAGAATTTAAACATTGGAGAAAGAAGGAATCCTTAGAGTTATTCAAGTTGAAACTTTCCCGATGTGTGAATCCGACATAGAAGGTAAGATAACAAGGAGATTGTTTTCCTTCAAAGGAAATAGATTTGGAGAGCTCTTGGACTTTATTGATACTGAATGTGGGCTGATGGGCACACATGCAAGAACAGGCCTCAAGTTTTTTTCACATACCTACTTGATGCAGTACAAGTTAGAAACCTTTGACAAGTTCAAAGAATTTCATGTTGAAATAGAAAATCAGTTGGGTAGAAAGATTAGCAACTTTAATCCGATCGAGGTGGTGAATACTTTTCATGTGAATTTGACATTTGTCTTAAGAAAAAAGTATTGTTTCCTAATTAATAACAAATGGCATACCTGATAAGAACAATGTGGTTGAAAGAAGAAATAAAACTTTGCTAGAAATGACACAATCAATGTTAAGATATACAAAATTTCCTGTAAAATTTTGGGGATATGCTCTGGAAACAATGGCGTATATATAACTTAGTTTCCTTGAATTTTGTACCCAAGGCACTGCATGAATTATGGATCAAGCAGAAGTCAAGTCTTTGACATATTCATATATGAGGGACAAACACATGTTAAAGATGAAAAAACATATAAGCTTCATTCGAGAGGAAAAGTTTGTATATTTGTGGGATACTCCAAAGGAACCTAAGGTAGGATGTTCTATGATCCTTTAGAGAATAATGTATTTGTTTCTATGAATGTGATTTCTTGAATATGATTATGTGAGAGAACATAGATTGAAATATCAGGCCATGCTTAAGTATATGTCAAAGGAAGCCACATGGTTAAACAATTCCCAACAAGCAATAGTTGTTGCAATTATGGAATAACTAAGAACTATTTATGAGCTGTAATAATATATTACAACTACAATACCTCGTTGTAATAGAAGGATCCCTCGTGAACCACAATCTTACTTGGGGCTAGAAAAGGCCAAGTTATTGACTCCAGATGAGCTCAAAACTAATCCTACTAGTTATGATGAGGCCATTTATGATAAAGATGCAAAACATTAACATAATGCATTGGATTTATAAATGCATTCAATGTACAAGAGTCATGTATGAGAGCTTGTAGAAGCACCTGATGGAATTAAATTCATATAGCCTCGATGAATCTACAAACAAAAAAAGAATACAGTTAAAAACTTGACACGATTGAGAACATGTAAGTATACGTGATCATGTATAAGTGATAAGTATTTTTTAAGAACAAGCATTGTAATACCACAAAGATTGGTGACAATATATACTTCTAATTACTAGTTCATTAATAAATTAATTAAAATTAAAAATTGGGGTTTTTGAATAGTTTTTGAGAAAAATAACATAAAATAGTAAAATAAGTTGCAAAAAGATTCTGAAAGATATATGATCATGACACTAGCCTCACATAGTTTACATATGTAGAATATCTAATTATATTTATTTAATAAACTAAACATTCATTTATATATTCTTGTATCATTCTAACGTTGTTTAGTATTAGTGGTTTCATAGTAAGAGTTGTAGGTGGCATGGTGCTTGACATATGGATTACTATATGCTTATTTATCTTCCTTTGAAATGAGTATCCATACATTGTAAAGTAAGTAAGAACAATTAAACATATGTGAATTGAACTTCTAACCCAAAATAGGCATAGGACCTATAAGGGGGTGGATACATCAATCTATAAAATATTTTTACAAAATATATTCCAACTCGACCAAGCAGGTCTTATAATGTGAATTAAGCAGATAGCAAAAAATAAATACAATAAAAATAACATACTAAATTCGACACACCACAAAACAACTTGTAAATAAAAAAATCTACAATAAACACACTATTGATGGCGTGCCTCAAAATCTCTCTAACAACATGTATTAATATGGCAAGTAGCACATAGTATGTGAATCAGGCAAACATAATGTTAAAGATATAAAATATTTTCAATCACTTCAAGATCTTATATGTTGAAATATATTTGATAAATGATGTACTCACATAATATGCGATCATACATAATACAATATTTAACGAGATAAACTCACATAGGATCAAACTCCTATGTGGTAACATTCTCAAGTCACTTAAGGTAACCACTCAATATCAAGAAATTCATTATGTAAAGTAAATAAATAGTTCATAACCTATAGATAATATCAATTAATACATCTATCAGTTGGAGGGTCACTCTCAACTGTACTTAAGCAACCTTTTCTCCATCAAAACAACACCTGATCCAAGTATATACAAGCTCGTCCTTCAAGCTCCATCACCACCTGATGTGGTCGATTATTGATGGTTTAACCTTCTAATATGCATATATATTACAATCTTACAACATATAATCGATACATGAAATACAAATATAGGCTCCTCACCTATGCACCACATTGCTACCTTGTAACACCTAGTCTACATAAGAAACATTACCATATAGGCTCATTACCTATAGGAACTGTTGTGTCCTTATAACTAATAGCTGGCACATAGTAACTCGACACTGAGAGAAACTATTCAACATAATTTAGCTCTTCACTTGCCAACAAGTATTTTAACTCTATAAAAACCTCACTCAATATCACATTTTTTCACTCAACTTGATACTTGAGAAATATGAGACTCATCTATGATGTTCTTTGTCTTATAGATTCACACATTATTTTCCAAACCTAACACTTAGAAGAAAAAGGGACCAAGAAATGATCAAGGAAGTTTGGTGCCAAACTAGAAGAGATCACCCATAAATTATGGCTAAAGAAACAAGAGAATGAGAGAAGAATTTATAGGAAATGTTACCCTCTCCAACCCTCCCCAACCAAATTGACGAGGAAAAAAAGCTACCAAACCTCACTAATCACATCACCAACCACCCTAGCAAGACCACAATAAGCCACAGCGAGGCAAAATCGAGCCACAATAAGGCCTTATCAATGACCTCGATGAACTAGTTGAAAATGAAAATGAAAAGACATTTTTGACACAGAAAAATGTCCAGTACATAACAAGACAACACCAACACAAACGAGCACATAACAACGCAAATTACATGCAATCTAAGAGAATAAGTACGTGTAATAGAAAAAGGTAAAATTATGTCCTTAGTGATATTGAGCCATGAGTGACCAACCTTAAAAATGACATATATAAATATCATATAAAAATACAAACACTATGTTTTAAACATGAAATAAGAGCTCTAACATGATAGGACTTATACATTGAGTAAAAAATGGCCAATGATTATTACTAATGTGTATCATGTAACCACACTATAAGTTGGTGGCTCAGCCCAATCATAATGAAAAGAGCATTTCATATTTACAAGTATGTAGTAAAACATTGAACAAGATCACTAGTTGGTTATATAACATCACTATATGAATGTCATAATATTTATACAATTTGATCGACGATAACTCTTAATAGAGTATGTAGATTTTTCTATCGCTAAATTTTAGAGATTGTTAAAAAATTATCTTTTAATTTTGTTTTATTACTTCTATACCATTAAACTTTACAAATGTTATAAAAATATTATCGATTTTTTTTGTTACTTTCATATTATTAAACTTTGTAAATATTACAAAAATATCTTCGAACTTAATCAATTAACAAGATTTAACAACAAGTTATAAGTATGTTAATGATATTTTTGTAACATGTGCAATGTCTAATGGTATGAAAGTAACAAAAATAAGTTTAATAATATTTTGTAACATTTGTAAAGTTTAATGATATGGAAGTAATAAAACAAAATTTGATGATATTTATATAACAATCGCCAAAATTTGATGGTATAAAAATTTATTTACTCCTCTTAATGTTATAAAATAGTGTAGTTAAGAGTATGCAAACTCGTTATTTTGATTCACTCCTAAGTGTGGTACTATTGCCTACACCTCTGTGTTTTGGGTAGCCATTGAGTATGCTTTACGACAAACACTTACCTTTGTGAATTTATGTTCAGTGTGCGAGCGTGTATTCATTTATCTGATAAAATCTAAGCCTAATGATGGTTGACCCTATCAAGTGGATAAATGTTAGAGATATACAAAATTTCAAAGTGCATACTGAGATAAAATAATTTCTAAGTAAATAAATCATGGTTAATCAACGTGGGAATTGATCCATAATACATAAAGGGGTGAAATCATCAGTTGGTCATGTTGATAGTAGAATTGTAAATAGGACTCATAGAAGAAGTACAATTGTGAGATGATAATAGGTAATTCATCACGACTAAATAATCCAAGAGAAATGCCTTTACAATTTTGAACTATGTTTATATGATTATTCGAGAGTCAGTTGTGTATCAGCCATAGATCCCTCGTAGGGCTTCGATAAGTGAATGTCAAATACCTATGAACGAAAAGTTAACTGACAACAAATAAATCATTTGTCAGTTTAAGAATTGGTGGTTCCAATATATTCTTAGAACTTAGAAGTTATTTATTAATTAATTGAGATATTATGTGATAATAATTTTAAGATAAACTATTATTCAATATCCAAATATAATTAAGTTAATATAAATTGACTAAGAGGTAAAGAAACACCCAAAAACATCTTGATTTAGCAAGACAACAGGATAATACGTGTGCACGTTGGACCACCACGTGGAAACACATGCCAGCCAAGTTGGCTTAGAATTATAGGTGGCACCACATACTCTCTATAAATATAGAGTCAATACTACATAGTTTTTTGGCCTCCAGTTTCAAAAGTTACTATTTTCTGAAATTGTTAGAACTTTGTCTAACTCTTTTTTTACAAGTATTGGTAAATTTATATCTAGCGCAATATTTTAAAAAAGAAATCACATAAAAGTTCATTGAACTACTAAGTACCATCTCTACATATAGGTGTTATTTTGCACAATCTTAATACGAGATCATAAATTAATTGGTAACAATTAAAGAAACTAATCTATGATTTATCACATAACAATCTTAATATTTGATTTGATCAAATAAAAATTTTAAGGTTTGTTATTTTTTAAAAAAACTTATTATTATTATGTTATAATAAAAGTTCAACTTGCACATGTTTTTTTTCCTCAACAACTAGGACTTGATCGAATACAAAAATATCTAAAATGTTGATTGCGTATTTGCGTGACCCAAATGCCACATCCCTCTTGTGTCATGCGTCAACACTTGTATATCAACGTGGTTGCCAAGTGTGATCAGATGACTCTGTCATTTCAACTACAACTTCCACAATTTCTCTTGTGCTATTTTACCATTTTACCTTATTATCACAATTTAATTATATATGGGTCTTGAATAATACACAAAACTCTAATTAAATATGGCAAGCATGCAAGGACTAAACTAGGACCATTGTTGATGCTGATTTCTTTGTAGAGTAGGTGAGAACCTGCATGAGAGAAAAACCTTGAGGATTAATGGAAGAACAACAAAGAAGGATGGTACTTCCAACTTGACTATGACACTTAAGTTGTTGTTTGCTTAAGAAGTAGACGTTAGTTCAAAATATTAGGACAATTTACGATACTTTATAAGTAATTGTGGTATTTATATGAGATGAGAGAAGTTATATTATCGACTTCGATAAGGGTTCTAACTATCTTTCTTTAATAATAAAAATCATATGTAATCTAATTTGAGTGGGAAGAGTTTGGGTGAATTTTAAAACCCCTAAAGTATAATATAATATTACAAATATTTTTGAATGTTAAGATATTATCGTATGCATTATTAAGGTTTTATATATTTTCATATATACCTTTAAAAGATTGGTATTATTAGAATATTTGATTAAATCTTTCTCTTTCCTCTTTCCAAAATAATTATAAAAATTATTAATTTAAATAAATCATTTCCATATTAACCAAAAGGTATATTAGAAAGACTCTTTAAATATGTAAATATATCGCAAAAGCATTGAAAAAAATTTGTACTTGACAAATGCATAAAATCGACATAAGCCTCATTTTAGTTATAGTTATCTCAAATAATAATGTGTCACACCAAAATAAGTATTTTATTTGCAAATAATGAATAACAAAACCATCATGAAAACAAACTGGTATTTTATTGCATAAGTAAAAAAATTATGATGTTAGTGTTTCAAAACTAATAATAAGCTTGAGTAAATAGCTAATTGAGGCTTTGAGTTAATGTTGTTTTATTGCCTTAATTATCAAAATTAGCATCAAATTTGCCCAAATAATTAAAAAATCAACATCAATTTTCCCTATAAAAACTAAAGACAAAACTATGAATTATAAAAGAGAAAAAGAGAACCAAAAAAATAATAAGAGACATTTACACTTGTTAAGCATGAATGTACTGACAAAAATGAAACAATCTCTGTAA
The DNA here is from genome assembly GCA_030763125.1 of Hippophae gyantsensis. Classification (NCBI taxonomy): domain Eukaryota; kingdom Viridiplantae; phylum Streptophyta; class Magnoliopsida; order Rosales; family Elaeagnaceae; genus Hippophae; species Hippophae gyantsensis. Next base: position 16,924,667 of record CM061030.1, read on the forward strand.
CCATCTACTAGCCAATGATCAAACACAAAAAATATATGAGAACTCATGAGCCACCTAATGAGATTCCAAATTTCACAATTTAACATCTTTGAATCAAATACAAAAAAGAAAGCAGGAGTTTTCAAATTAATATTGTTAGCCATAAAAAACAATTATTAGCGACCGAACCAACTACCTTCTATTGTGATTATATTTTTTCGTCATCTCAACAGAGTAATAATTCCAAAGATGCATTTGATCATTTATAATGGGAAATGTTAAATTGATCTTTCATAAAAATTTATTAGCATAAAAGTTCAAGAAAAAATATGGATGGTTAAGGAAATATATAGAAGAATAAATGGACCAAATGGGATAGTTGTTGCAATCTTAGTAAAAAATGATTATTTCTTTTTCTTCTTCTTTATTTTATTTTTATATAACATTAAAAAAAATTAAATTGCAACTCTCATATCTTTTTTCAAGAGTAAGTTTAAATATTTTTAAACATAATATTTATTCATATATTTCAATATTCAAAATCCACAGGTTAGATTTTAATTTATGATTTGATGGTATTTTTTCAAAGAGTGGAAAACTACTATTATTTTTATAATTTCATGTAGACTTTTGTGTTATTTATAATGATAAAATTGAAGCATATGTAAGTAAAAATAAATATTTTGATAAATTATCTAAAATAACACTCATAAAAATCATAATAATAAAAATAACATCATTATCTTGAATTGAAATATGTATAAGTTAATATTAGGGGGCGTTACTTTTGCATAATTTTTAAATATGTTAATTTTGTTGGTTTTTCAAAGATTTTTTGAGGTAGTAACATTAGTTTTCATCCTAGATAGTTGTCTTTGATAATATAAGTTTAAAATTATTATTGAAATACCATACATTTTTATTAGAAGACTTAATAGATGGGTTTTTTTTTTCATATTTATAAAACTATAAAGGTGTTATTGGTATAACATAATACTTCAAGGTTGTTTTTGATATTAACTCTTTTTATGAGATGATAACTAGGTGGAGGTTGTATTAAGTATTAGGAGTTCGGATACAACTCCAAAGGTCCTTGTTGGTCTAGTTGAATTCCTATAATGTTGAGTCATCTACGCCGTTTGAGGTCTTTGGTAGCTCTAGGAAGTTCTTCTTAATGTATATTAAATTAATGGATGCTTCTAATAAATGTGAGAAGGTGCTTAGAGCTCCTATTTTCTTATAAAGATTGTTAGAACTCATGTACAACTTATACTTGAGGCTTTGCATGCCTACATAAGTGAGATAATATGTGATTTTTATGCTGTCTGGTGTGGTTAGGATCTAATTTGAACTTTATCCAATAAAGTTTGGTTCCTACGTCGATTGTTCTCAATGAGACTGAGGAGTTGATGAAGCATCTATCTTTGAGTAAGAATTGGTTAGAAATAGAAGCATTAGTGCCTTTAAAATCGTTAAAATATGTGGGGAGTTTGTAGGAAAAATGTGCGTGGATCCTAACGAGATTTAGAAGTTATGAGAGCTTGAATTTAAATTATTGATTACTTTAATGAGTCGTCTGACCATGAGATAGAACATCTGGTGAAAAAGAAACTCGGGTTTTTGAGTCGCATTCTGCTCTTCATTACCATAACTAAGTTTCTTGAATCCTAACCCTTGCTTTCTTGCAATCTTACTATCTTTTACATTTTCAGGTTAATTTCTTCTACTTTTCTAGCAATGGTGTCTAAGTCTATAGATGTTACGTTATTAGATGAGTCCTAATAGCTAGGGTCTTTCAAAATATGCTATTGAGGTTGAGTTTCTATATGTTCGTTCACCATCTATAGAACTGGTTTGAGAAATACGACGTATCATAAAGATTCCATAAATCCTTCTTATTGAGCATATAAGAAGGAAATATATTATTATTAATTCTATAAATCTATTAGCACTAGGTTTTGACGACTATATTTATACGTCCAAAGATGGATATTGTTATTTTCAAGAAGTGTTCTTAGATGTTGGCCACATAATTACAAAGAAAGTAAGTATAGACGTGCCCAATCTCCATATTCTTTCTTCAATTATATACATGCATATACAATAGAGATTTTGAGGTGTAGTGAAAATGAGAACTACCACACTAACTTTATGGAATCGATCAAGTTGTTAACCCTAACACCTATATATTTATAATATAATAATAATTTTATAAAGTTTCAAACTTAATGATCTAATTTAGATTTTAAAATACAATCAATTTATGAGACTATTGCATATAATAAAATATTTGATCCTTCTATTATCCTCTTAAATAAACAATATATATTTATTTAATATATAGTTCATTATTTCAATTTGTCTAACATGTTTTATAAATAAAAAATTGGTGATTGTACATGTCTACGAAAACCCCCTTTAATTTTAAAAATTCATAAATTCGTTCTTTAACTAAAATATTAACATTAATGTTTACTTAGTACTAATGATATTAATTTTACAAAAATAATGGGACTAAAATGGGATAATTATTAAGATACCTCAAGTTATAAAATAATATCACAAATACTCTTTATATTTCAAAAATATCACAAATACCTCCAAACTTAATGGGAGTTAAAGTTAACAGAATTAAATAGTAATTTTTTATACATAAAAAATGACAGAAATAATAGAACAAAAACACAAGATATTACATCTTAAAGAATGAGATGAATTTAAAGATTAATAATTCTCAAGAATAAGGAAAATGTTTTTAATAAAATATACAGTTTATAATGGAATAAGTAATAAATAAATGAGTATTAACACTACATGTGTAAAAAGAACGTATAATATACCATTAATTGACAAAGAAAGTATTAGGGATAAACTATCAAAAATTTCTCAAAAGAACAAAAGAAAAATTGGATTAATCTATTTAAGAGAAATCTAAATATTAATAAAAATACATTTTAGAGAAGGAATTGATTCATCAATAAAATTAGCATTGTTAGATAATAAAATAATAAATATAAAAGATGTTTTATTAGGAATGATCCATAGAAACCTAATATTCCAAAAATTAAAATTTACATCATATCCTAAATTTGCTATTAATATTAATGATAAGACTTTACACCAATTATTAAGTTTAGTCTATGAACTTTAAAGAAGATATCTAATGAGAGAAAAAAATCATCAATTTTCAGTATAATACATAATAGGATAATCATTAACAAATAGTCATAATAGTTCAATATATTGATAAAATGAATTCATAAAAATAGATAAAAAAATTCAAGAAATTAGACAAATAATAAAACTATAAATATTATCAGGCTTCAAAATACTAAAAGAGTAGAACTAAGATGTTAAAAAAATTAGGAAAAAAGTAATGTAGCAAGAAATGGTAATGTATCAATGTTTATGTTTATAGATCTTAAAGGAGAAATATTTAATCAAGAAAGAGATGTTACGTATCTAAAATAAGAAGTTAAAATAATGAAATCATTAGTCAATGACGTAATATTTGGTAGAAAATGATATCATTGTTATCTCAATAATGTTCAAAAACTAACTATAGAATATAGAATTTCATTTTGATGAAAGCCTAATAGGAATATCAAAAAATCAAACAACAATAATAAAAACATTAATTCTTTTAGCAAAAGAACTTTATGTAGTACAAAAATCAAACATTAATTCCTTACAAGATATAAATGAAATATAAAAAGAACTCATAAAAGAAATAAAAGAATATGGTTATAACAAAAAATTCTAACATGATATACATAAGAAATTTACAGAATTAAAAAGAGATGTAAATAACATATCGAGAGACAATGAGATTATATGTTACAAGTTTGACCCATATGTAGGATTAAAAGAAAAACTACCTAGGACATTTGATACATTAATTCCTAGAAATGAGAAAAGAAAGAATAAGAAGAATTTATAATCACATTATAATGAAAAACTTTGTACAAATAAAAAGGAAGATGATATGATAATAATTAGTGAAATTGATTATGAACTAGAAAATATAATCCCAAAAAATCATATGTAATCAATCTCATTACCATTTTTTTATCAATAATGAACAACTAACCATATAGAGAAGAAATAAATAGACAAAAGTTAGAAGAATATGACATTCCTTATAGAGGAAAGCAACAATCCAAAATAGAACAAGGATTACACTGAAAATTGGAAGTAGTATTCCACCAGAATTCAAAATTAGTGAAAATTATAGAAATGATATTTTAGATTTAGATTGTATAAGAGATAAGAAAAAAACCTTAGAAGAATGGTCTAGTGGTATGAGTATAATCATATAAACTTCTCCAATCACACAATCAAATCCTTAAACTTCTACAGTCTTAGTAGTTAGTAGATATGTATTCCTAAAATAACTTTGAAAACAAACATCACAAGATTTAATTGTAAGAATTACTAATAAAATTATAATAAATTTTAATAAAATCTTAAAAGATACAAATATAATGATAGGGGGAGAAAATTTTCATATCCCTACCATATATCAATGATGGGCAAGACCGGCATCACCGATCCTACCGATAATTTAGTTTTATATTTATAAAACTTTCGCAAGTGCACGAATCATTTCGTAGAAAATGATAAGAATAATTAGCACTTTAACTATTTTGTTCTTACAAGAATGGAATATATTGATATCAAGATTAATATGAGGAAAATGAAATAACAATCCTTCAGGAACAACTCAAGGTTTTATACCTAGAGAAGTCTCTTTTGGAGACATGAATTAAACGTGAAGAACTTAACAGTTCAAAATAACTATTAGAGTCTAAAAATTCTAAAGAGGATTCCTTATCAAAAATTCATTTTAAGTGAAGAAGGAATTCAAAATGGGAAGGAAGAACTTAACAGTACAAAAGAGAGTAAAATTTCTGAAAAGAAAAAGAAAAAGCTTAATTGGGCTAAAGAAGTGGAAAAAAAAGACCAGAAAAAGACTTATGTGGTCTACAATGGTCTAAAACTAAGAATTTATAACAACTGACCTAAAATAAGTAAAACTATTATTGAATTTAATAGAATAACTCACAGAGTTTTTACTAATATAATAGAAGTTGAAAATAGTTATGCCAATTATAGAGTACTAAAACTTATTACTCTAGAGGATGTAGTTGAAAATTACTCGACAACATTACAACAACAACCATTGCCATCCAGCAAGTTGAAGACTCTAGGAAGGATAGTATGATCACAAGTACTATTTAGAAAAATACCTCTTATAAAGACAGTAAAGATAGTACGACCATCAGTATTATTCAGAGAAACATCTCTAGGATATACATTAGTTATTGAAGACAAAAAAAACTAATACATGAATTTAAGTAAACCACAATGGTTAAGTCTCTATAACTTAGTCAGAAAATCTATTTAAGAACATATCAAATATATGAAATTTTACACAATAAAAAAAGAATTCTCAATTTAATATTTTTGAAAAAGTCAATCCAATTTTTGTTTATAAAATTTTAATGTTGGTTTAATTAAGAACATATATCCAAAAATTAATCTATGTAAATTAAATTATTTTTCTAAAAAATTTAAAAAAGTTATTAAGAACTTTAGGAAAAAGATCAAAGTAGGTGACACGTCTTTCTATCTCATATTTTTCAGTTTACTTATAGATTAGAATAAAAAAGGTTGTGTTAGTCCTAGTCCCTACCATTTTATCAAATTATGAATTTTTAACACTAATAGAAAGTCATAAAATCAATGGTACTCTCAAAAAAGGAATTCAATACAGATAAATTCTATATTTAAGAGAATAAATGCTTAGTCAAATTTACCATGAACTTAAAAAAATTGATAATTATTATGAAGTTAAAGTAAATTACTCAACTATTATGGTTATAATAATTTCTCATACCAATATGGCTCTCATTGAAAAAGATTATAAGAAAATCAGTATGTTTAAAACAAATTTTAATAGTAATAATTTGAAAATTTGTCAAGAATAAAAACTGTATTTTTTTATGCCAAGAAAATCACTAAGGATCACAAATGTATTTATTGCATTAGACATTCAAAAATATGAAAATGAGTCATCATTTATGTCATCAAAATAACTATCGGTAGAAAACGACAAAGAGGAATAAAGATGTAAAACTCACATATTCAGTCGATAGATCATGCTAAGGAAATGAAAGACTTTGATTCAAAAGCCAAAAACAGAAAATTAGGTGAATTATTAATGTGGAGATAAAATAATAATTTTTTACTATTGTAAATAGCGAATCTTTGTTCTATAAATGGACACTTATTTCAATTAGTTGGACATAACTTCATCAATAACATCTCTATTCTAAAATTTTGAATATCTAATAACTATATATCTAGAAATTATGAGCGGTTAAAAATCTCTTCAAGATTTTTAGTTGATTTTTAAAATTATAATAATTATTAATATTATGAATAAAATTGAGTGCATTCACTTTTTTTTTATTTTCTAATAAGTTTAATTTGGATATCATATTTTATACGGATGTAACAGCTTCATCGTTATTATTAAGGTATTAAGGTTTGAGTAAATTAAGTCATATTAGATGTAATAAAAGAAGACGAACAACGAAAATAAAGATATATCGTGGTAGGTTTATTAAATTCAAGTATGATAATTATAATTATAAGTCAATTAAGAATTTTGAATAATTAAATATTTGTTTATAAAATTTATAAAACTGATAAATAAGAAAATAAATACAAGAAAACTAGATATAAGTCTGTACAAACATAAATATAAGAAAATTATAAAAATAAAATAATTTTTTAATAATAAATTTAAATAATAATATATAAAAAGTAAAAATTAGTGTTATACGATTTATATAAAAGAAAAATAAATTATTAGATGAAAATTAATGTCCCTAATCATTAATAGACATTAGTTATATTAATATTAGTGATAAATTTTTGAGTAAAAGATACTAAAACGAAAAAGAGGATTAAAATGATTTATAAATATAATAAGTAAAAGTCATTGGTGTTTTTTCCAAATTAACTCAGCACAATACTTACAATATTAAATTACATATTTTACAATGATTAGTACTAATAAAGTTTTTTTTTTTTGTTTCGTCTTCTCTTGGCTAGAGCTTATTATGGGAAAGAGTCCTCGTTAAAGGCCCTACCAATGCTTTTCAGTTTCAGTTTCAATTTTAATTTATCTTTCTCTCTTCTAGACTATTCTTGAATAACATCTGCTTTTCGTTTCTGGTTTCGCATTTTCAATATTCGGCACCTTTTGTTTTAGATCGAAGTTATTGCTAGGATTTATAGTTTCAAAGCCTGCATTTGGTGGTAAAAGATAGGTTCAATTAATATTTTGGTTCCAAGAGCAGTTGCTTTGTTTCTAAAGACTTTAACTTTTTCTTAGCCCAAAAAAAAGTATTTAAACAGTAGGTGATTTTGTTGAATTGAGGGTTTTACGTTTTCGAGGCTCTGAAGTTTGAAACTACATTGCTCGGGTTGAAGGGAATGGACGGTTCTACAGTGAAAGCTGCGGAAGATGCCGTAGAGAAGCTTCAGACTATTTCTAATAGAAAAAGATTAGAGTCTAAGACTAAGACTAGTTTTGCTTCTAGCTCTGGTGTGAAGAAACTGACAACTAAAACGGTGTCGTCTTCGAAACCAGTTCCACCGTCAAGGTTAAAGAATGCTGGAGGAGTGATTGAGAAACCTTCCATTGTGAAGTACACTTCAAGTGCTGGTAAAAATAGTACAGATCCAACAGGAAGGTCTCTTCCAGAACTTAGGAGGAGTTCATTGCCTTCGGTGGGTTTCAACAGAGGGAAGAGCATTTCAGAAACTAGAAAGTCAATGCCTTTAACATCAACTGGGTCTTCAGTCAAGCAATCATTGCCCGTTTCTTCTTCTTCATCATCATTATCATCGCTTTCTTCAACTAGAAGAGTTACTTCATCATCATTAGAAAGCAGTGGTGATAGTCTGGCGAGGAAACCAGTTTCTAAAATTTCTTCTTCATCAACTAGAACACCTTCGTATTCAAGTGGACTTAGAAGAGGGTCGATATCGTCATCTTTGGATAGGACTTCTGTTTTATCTGGCAGAAAGAGAGAAGCTACACTTCAAAGCCGGGATTCGAAGTTCGTTGTTCTTCCACAGGTGGAGATTAAAGCTGCTCATGATGTGGTAAGCATTATTTAGGTTTTAAATTTATTTCTGGTTTTGTAGAATGAATTAGTTAGGATATTTTGCAATTGGATTACAGGGTTGGTCGTTTTGGTTTCTTTGTAAATAATTTTGGATTCCTAAATAAAATTTACTTTATTATACTATTTTTCTTTTTTGCTTATTGGTTATTACAAACATCTGGAGAATTGAGTTTGGTAGAGATGAGTGAATTCAGTGATCTGATGTGGTGTTCCTCCTTCATTTTCTTGACGGTATCAGAGGTTGGATCTCAGAGGCCATAGAGTTGACAGTCTCAATGCTAGTGGGTTGAGCTTGTCCTCGAATTTAGAGGTAAACTTGTCATGGATACGTAACTCTTATTTATTTAGTTTATCAGAGAAGATGATATCTTTTCTTTGGGGAGTGTTCATTTATTTTCTTGACTATGTAATTAAGTGCTACGTGTTATCCTCTTGTTGCTTGATTCATTGAAGATCGAAGTCAAATCTCCCCAGTCAAAAGTTAGTTCCGAATATTTTGATTTAGAAATTGTGTCAAATTCATGTGCTTCACTATATATTTAGTCAAACTTGTACCACCTCCTTAATTGTTAACCATTAAAATCTTTTTGACCACATGTAGATGCTCTCTCGAGCAAAATTTAGATGTTGAAATCAACATTCCATGGTAAACATAAATTGAGCCTAATCTTATGGGTCTCACTTAACATAGTTTTGCCTGTTGAAATTTGGACTCATATTTGTTACTTAGTTTTAATTGGGAAGCTTGTTTATCATAGTTAGATTCTAGATTTGTTTTTTGGAATGGGATTATAACTATTATTTGGTATAGTGTGATGCCTCTTCTTTTAATTGGATTACTGATCTACTTTGTATCTTTATAATCAATACTTATTTAATATAATATTTTGTTTCTTATCTATTTTTTTTACTCAGGTAAATTATATTGTAGATTCACATCTTTGAATAATGCAGTTATTTTCAATGATTCATATTTTATTTGGTATAGTGTGATGCCTCTTCTTTTAAGTGGATTACCGGTCTACTTTGTATCTTTATAATCAATATTTATTTAATATAATATTTTGTTTCTTATCTATTTTTTTTTACTCATAGGTAAATTATATTGTAGATTCACATCTTTGAATAATGCAGTTGTTTTCAATGATTCATATTCATTAACTAACCACATATTGTCAAAGCAAAAGAAGTTGGTCTTGACTTACACTTGCAAATGATCAATCAAATATGACTTGACACTACTCTAAGCATCACCTTGAGTCAAATTGGGAAACTTTTCCTAGTAAAGAGTGAAACAATTAGAGCCATCCAATCTACTAGAAATGGCTTAATCTCTCCCATTAAACATAGCACCAGCATTAAGGAGCATTAGACTACTATTTATGATGAATCATTGAATTTTCTCAAGCTTCTAGTGATACTCCCTCCATCAAACATCTCAGGTGGGCATTTGACAACATTGGTACCCCTTACATACAACTTATGGTTGCAAAGGCAAATGTATCACCTAGCCCTTCGCCTCTTCCCAAACATTTTCCTCTCTTTTGGTTTATTAAGATCGTAAACATTTGAAATAAACCAATCTTCTCCATCCTCTTACAAGAAATAAATTGAGATACAAAATTTATTGTAGGATTCTTTAACCAAGAAAGGATTATATCATCCTAAATTATTAGTATCTCCTTATTTTCTTTTTAAGAGTGAAAATATGCATTACTTATGCTTTAACTAATTACTTGGGTTGTGAAGTTGAAACCTGATCATTGAAATAATTGGGCTTACCTTTAGGAGGTAATTCAAAAATAGTTGAGTTATGGTCATCTATTATTGAAAGATTTGAAAGAAGATTATCAAGATGGAAAAATGCTTTTTTTCTCTAGAGGGTGACAGTTGAATTTGATAAATTATGTATTGTTTAGTCTTGCAACTTACTATTTATCAATCTATAAAATACCTGTGAAAGTTGCAAAAAAGTTAGAGCAAGAATGAGGGATTTGTTATGGGAAGGTGCTAATGAAGGGAGGACGAGTCACTTGGTCGATGGTTAAAAAGGTTGAAGAAAGAAGAAGGGTTAGGTATTGGTAACATCATCAAAATAAATAAGACTTTATTAGGAAAGTGGTTTTGGAGGTTATCTTTAGAGTATACTTCTCTTTTGCATAGGATTAGAGAAGTATATATGAGTTGAAGGAGAATGAATGGGATGTGGTTTGTGGTTTGCTTCGAGAGCGTTATACTCCATGGAAGTCAATTTGCAAATACTTGGATTTATTCTTTTCCAATTTGATATACATAGTAGGAGATGTAAATAAAATTCGTTTTTAGGAGGATCTTTGGTTAGAAGGTGGTTCTCTTTCAACAAGATATCTAAGCCTCTATGTGTTATGTTTGAAAAAGAATATTCTTATTAGATGGTTGTACTCATCTAAAGGATGGAACTTCATGTTTAGAAGGAACTTGAATGATTGAAAAGTTGAATTTTTTTTTGAGTTTAATGTCAGAGTTGGAAAGAGCCAACATAAGAGCCAATAATAATGATATAAGGATGTGGAGTGAGGATCTATCTGGATATTTTTTCTTGTGAATCTTATTTTAAGTTTCTTATGCATGACTCCATTGGACAAATTTTCGATCACTTTGTATTTGTTTGGGTTTGCCCAATTCCAAGTAAAGTCTAATTTTTGAGTGATTGATTAGTCTTGAAAAAGTGAACACAAATAATTTGATTCAACTAAAGTTTTTGAAGTTTGGTTTTTCTCTTAATTGGTATGTGCTTTGCAATAACAACTTGGAAGATATTGATTATTTATTTTTACATTGTAACGTTGCTTATCTTTTTTGGTCAAAGCTACAAAACAATATGTGAATATAGTGGGCTATTCTAGGATCTTGTCAATCTTTATTTATGAAAACCTTTTATACTTATGGGGGAGCAATGAGGCTTCAAAGGTAAGGATGTCGTGGAATTGCGAGATAGGAACAATCTTTTGGGGTTACATATTGAGAGAAATAAGAGAATTTTGATGATAGTGAGAATGATAATACGTTTTTACGGTAGAAAGTTTTATTTATAGCGTCTTCTTCGGCGTTAGTTTCAAAAGAACTAAAACATTACTCTCAATTTCTTATAAGTTATAATTGGGAAGCTTGTTTGTCATTGGTAGGTTTTGGAACATTTGGTTTGGATGGGGATTATAATTTTTTATTTGGTATAGTTTGGTGTTCTTTTTGTAAGTGGATTACTTATTCACATTGTATATTATTACTTAATTATTATAATATAATGTTTCTTATAAAACAATGCTTACTTCCTCGAAGACTCTCCATTGATTGTATTTTCCACATCCTTTTAGCTTTGTTTCTTGTTAAATAACAATATCATGGTTGAAATGCAATAGGAAATTCTTGATTGACCTTTTGTTTTCCTCATCTCCAAGACCTCTTGTGTTCTACCTAACATGATCGGGGAATAGCCCATTGGATTCCCATATTCCTTTGTAATTTGGACCAGATAAAATTGCATTTTTTAAACGTTTATTTTTTATTTCATTTTATTAAGTTTGGCCATTAAAAACATGAAAAAGAGAAATTATCAAATGATTTAACTTGTGTTACAATAAGACTGTAAACGGCTTATTTTATTTATTAACCCAATCGAGTATTAATATACATGTACAAGAAGAGTCCTAGATAAGGAAGGAAGGCTAATCATAATCATAAACAAATTTAAATGGACACTAACATACACCATATCATAATAAAGATAATATCAATAGTAATAATAATACGATAACTGTTTCATTAACCACATGTGGGTTGCACCTGATTGGCTTTTGACCAAACAATTAATTTTGTTAATTTAGAGTCAACTTCAAGTTGATTTCAAAATTAGGGACTAAATCACGAGGAAAAAATAAGGATACCGAAGTGTAGAATTAAGAAAAGTTTAGGAAACATTTGTCTAGTTTACCCTTCTTTTTGTTATTCAATTTTCAATAAGTTTAGTTTTATTTGTAGAAATACTTTGTTCCTGTCTTTTATGCGACTTCTATTGCAGTTTGTTTATCTCAGGGACAATCTATTATCTTCATTGGAAGGGGTGGAAATATTGACACGAGTGAAGGTTTGTAATATGTTTCTCTAACATGATTCTTATTCCCTTAATTATATTTTCCACGTGCTAAACACAACCAAGGACAGATAAAGATGGTTTTAGGCTTTAGCCATCAAAGTGTGATATTTCCCTAAAACAAGGGTCCATGGTGGCCACTTTGATATGACAAAAATACCCTTTAAGGCACTGCATAACATTTGGATTACAGGGGAGGGAGCTCCAAAAGTTAAGCTACTCAATGGCGCTTTCTTCGTTCACTAAAAACTTCAGAAAATAACCAGAAAATACTGAGAAATTCCTTTGGGCAATAGTGTGTTGTCTGTTAAGCAAGAGCAGTAGAAACTCTTTTTTAACAACAATCATTTTGCAAAATGCTTGTATTTGGCGTTACTAACTGTTGATGGCTACTGCCAACAGACAAAACATCTATAACAAACCCAAAGACACCATTTTTAACACAGAAGAGGAAATATAAGACATTTATATACAACCGAAACAGGTAGTCCAAATAGTAAATGGCAAAGGAAATTATTAAACGAGACTGAAACTTGTTAACTGAATTTGATGCTCCTGCATCATTTTCCATCATACCTTTTGGTGATTCCTACAAGGTCAGCCACTGCTTGTGTTCATGCCAAAGTTCTAAAGATCTCACTGGCAACTTTGGCCAAGCTTCAGCTACCACAAGTAAACGTCCGACTTCGGACTTCTACCTTTCAACAAACTTTCCAGCAAGTATATGTAAGGGCTAATAACTGGTTGGAGCACATTCCAGCCAACTTTAGCTTTGGCTGTATGGCATTATGACTTACATTACTAAAAACAAAAACCCACAAACCACAAGACAGAGAATCAATAATGTTAACATGCATTACTTAGCCCCATCTTAAACCTGATTAACTTCCTACACACCTCGAGGAATTTAATCATTTAATCTAATTTGTAAAATAATAATGTACTTTCAGATTTTTTTGTTACACTACAGAGAAATAAAAGATAATAAGGAAAATAACCTTAAAAATTCACGAACCCTCTGGTGGAATGCAAAATGAAAAGGCTCATGAACTTTTGTGGCTTAAAAGATTCAACAAACAAACAAAATTAAACTCCAATACATGGTAAACAAACTTGGACCCATACCTATTTTTTGAATTTTTTGGTTGTATCTTAAGTAGCTGATCTCGAAGTAACAACCCTATAAATTTCTTTTTATCTTTAGAGAGAGTGATGATAACAAAGCTCTAATCATGGAACTAGGTAACTCCATAGCTCTGATGTGTAGTGACTGTGGTGAGAGGGAGTGAGATTGGTGATAGGGTGATAGAGGAGAAGCGAGAGAGAGAATCGGTCACAAAGTTTTGGGTATAAATTTACGAAGCATGAACTTCGACAACACTCCTTTTCTAGCAACAAAATCAATGGTAAGATGAGACAAAGAGAGAGAAAGAGAGAGATAAGGGAAGAGGGGAGAGAGTTATACAGAAGATAAAGAGAAACAATAGAGGAATCTAGATCTAGAAAATCAACACAAGGAAAAATGGTAAAATTATGATAGAAAATGACATCATACCAAACTAAAATGGTCATAGAAAGGTCATGTTCCTAGGGAAATAAAATTGCTAAACCAACTATTTATACATTTGTCAGACATACAAGTGGAGAATAGACAATATACCCTTTGCCTAGATGCCTAAAACGACTTGGTACATTGGTTACTGATCTGTAATTATTAATTTCAAGTTCTTGATTTGAGTTTCAATGGCTTCAAAGGACCTGGAAATAAAATTGCTAAATGAACAATTGATACATATGTCAAGCATACAAGTGGAGAATAGACAATGTTACCCTTTGCTTAGATGTGTAAATCGACTTGGTGCATTGGTTACTGATCTTTAATTATTAATTTCAGGTTCTTGATTTGAGTTTCAATGGCTTCAAAGGACCTGGATTTGAACCTCTTGAAACTTGCAAGGCTTTACAGGTCCGTGTCTCATGCTGTTACCTTTCTCAAATCCATCTATTGAAATAATGAGTTACCATTGTTTATGTCATTTTTTTTTACTGTCTCAGCAACTGTATCTTGCTGGAAATCAAATCACGTCTCTTGCCAGCCTTCCTGAACTTCCTAACTTGGAGGTAAGGTCATGAACTTATTTGCCATGTTTATCTTCTTCCTCAACTTGTAAAGGACTTTCTAAATTTGTCATTGAAGTGCGATTGTAAATGAGCTTTTAAGTTATTTTTCATTGTCATAGTTTCTTTCAGTTGCTCAGAATAAGTTAAAGTCTCTAGCAATGGCAAGTCAGCCTCGATTACAGGTTTGTTTTAATTATGATGCAGTTTGTTCCTACATTTTTAATCAAAGATGGATAGATTTTATCACATCTTTACATGCAGGTTTTAGCTGCTAGCAAAAACAAAATTTCAACCCTCAAGGGTTTTCCTCATTTACCGGTTCTTGAGGTCAGTTTCCAAGTGTTAAACTTGCGTGATGCCAAAGTCGAGTTAATACTTTTACTTGTTTACTTCTCTTGAGATCAATGCATGCATGACAAGATATGATATCTGTTGGGCTGCAGCATTTACGATTGGAGGAAAATCCAATACTTAAGATGACTCATCTAGAAGCTGCTTCCATTTTACTTGTTGGTCCTACCTTAAAAAGGTTTAATGACAGAGGTAATGATAGCTTAGTTGTGTTTTGGACTTGGCATATTGACTTTATTTTTACAATTCTTCATCCTACTTCCTAGTTTTATAATCCCTCTCTAGTAATGAACTTTGCTATACTGTATGTTCTTCTTACTCTATTAGTCATCATGGCTGTAGAAAATATTTTTCAAGTATCTTTACTTTCGTATTTGAAATTTGAACAGATCTTTCCCCACAGGAGGTATCACTTGCAAAGCGCTATCCTACACAAACTTCTCTATGCATAAGAAACGGTTGGGAGTTATGTCGTCCAGACCATGTTGTAGGTGTGTCGTTGAGAAATATACTTTTGTTGTGTTGTCCTATTTGCAGATTCAAATAATTATACCATTATCAATGCTCATAGAGAACTAGGTACTATACTAATTTCTAACGAGCAATCAATACTTAGGTATTGGGCCGACATGTTATTATCAATCAAAAAAGAAAATAACTAAATTCTATGCCAAGGAAATTCATTTTTTATCTTTTGGTATACAAATTGCTACTGAACTTTTGCTAGTTGAACCAAAGCATTTGCTTAGAAAGGTGAAAATTAGTTTATTTGAAAGGAGAGATTTAGCTTATTGGGTCTTATTTCTCTAAGTATGTTGAAATTGAACCTTAAATAGATATACTTGACCATGAAATATACAAACCCACCTCAAACCATTGATATCGACACAGGTCAGAAGGCGTGCAACTTTGTAGTAGATGATTTGATAAAAATGTTCTCAATAATGAATAACCATTATCAAAATTAATAAAAGCTTGAGATTACATTGTAAGCCGATTTACAGGAATTATCTAATCCTATAATGAATTATCCTAATGCAATAGTAAATCTTAATATATTAACAAATATGATAATAACAAAACTCTGAAAATAGAATCTTAATTATTTTGAAATTCTAAGAATTTTCCAACAATTGAGAGATGGTTAAAGAGGAGTTATTAAGGTTTTTGGGGAGTTCCTTAATGGTTGCATAGTTAACAAAAATATTAATGCTATTTTTTTTTGGTCTAGTTTCAAAGAAAAATAATGCTTTAAGAATTGACAATTTCAGGCCAATAAGCTTGGTTTTTTGCTTATGGAAGATCATTGCTTAAGGTTTAGTCTCTAAGGATGAGAGAGTTGGGATGCGAGTTATGGTTTGTAAGGTGGTGGATGTAGTCCTTGGATGCACTTGTGCATGATCCTAAGGTATAAGATTTTGATCACTATCTTTTGCGCGAAAGTGCTCAAGTCCGAGTAAAGTCCAGGTGTTGAAGTAGCTAATTGTTCTTGTTAAGGTCATAATTGAATACAATCAAAGTTTTCAAAGCTGTCGATAATTTATTTCTACGTTTCTAATTGCACATAGCCTTTGGTCTAATCTACAAGGTAAAAGGGTGTTCAATGGGCCATTCTAGGATCCTATACATCTTTATTTCTAGAAAAATATCACACATATTGGAATAGTATGAAGTCTAGAAGCATTATTGTAAAAAGCTATGTTGAGGCGAGCCTCTTGAGACAAGGCTTACATTTTTTTTGTAAGGCTATGGCCTCAAGTGGTAAATTAAGGCTTATGCCTTAAGACTTTTACGCGTCAAGATGATTGAGGCTTTAGCCTCAAATGATTAATTTCTTAAGTTGGTTCATGTGTTAAAACTAAAACAGGTAGGTCGGATTTAAAAAAAAGGGAGAATATCATAATCTCATGAATAAACATGATTAGGGTTATTACCATAACATTCTTTAATCTTCCTTCATTCATCCCTTTTCTTTTCCACAGGTCCAAATTTAGCCACTCACTAAGTTGAATTATTTCAAGTCACATTATCCTCTATTTGATCATTTATGTTTATATTTTTCATTATGCTTCAAATTGGCACTTAAGTGATAGAGATACAACCCATATGATTTACTTTGCGTGTTTTAGTATTATTTTTATGATTAATTGCTTATTGTGTTAGTAATTGCTTTTATTAATATTTTTAAAGTTAAAGTTTGAGGCATACTCTTTGGAATGCTTTGGGGCTTAAGCCTTGCTCCAATTAAGAAAGACGCCTTAGTACTTAAAATAGCCTTTTACAACATTGGCTAGAAGGCTATAATTGTTTGGATTATTGGGATTGGAGCAATGAAAAAAAGTACACTTGTGGTTACTTTACTTTTATAAATTGGACACATTGATTACTTTATTTTAAGTTGGTGTACTTTAGTCACCTTAATGTTGTATTTTTGGACACTTTTGTTATTTTCGATCATTTTAGTCAATTTGTTTTTCATTTTTTCCCCACTTTTTTTTCTTTCATTTTTGGGACATGTTCTTCATCAAACATTCATTAGTCCTTGCTAATAAGGTTTAAATTAATCATATTAATTTTCGCCCCCAAAAAATTGACCCTAAAAAAGCCAAAATTGGCAAATAATGACTATAGTGTTTGAAAATGCAATAATAAGGTGATTAAGTGCATCAATTTAAAAATAGGTGGCTAATATGTCTAATTTGTGAAAGTAAAGTAACAATAGTTTAGTACTATTCATCTATGGGTTTTGTGAATTGAGAGGAACACTATATTTTTTTAGGAAACTGAAAATGATACCATTATTTTATAGGAGTTTTATTTTTGGTTGTTTTCTTGAGCTTTCGTTTCAAAAGAGTTATAAAAATTATTTTTAGTTTCTTATAAGGTACAATTAGGGAGTTTGCATAACCTAAGAATACATAATGGCATTCATAGAAAATATGTTATGTTTTTGTTAGATTTTCCTTTGAGTGAGTGGATTGTTTCTTCACATTATATATGTATAAATATATTGTGATGTTTCTTATAAAAAAAGATGATACTAAAAAATAATACTTTACCCAGAAAATTTGATAGCATTCTCATTATCATAAAATAAATTCTCTTATTTTTTCTATCCACGAGATCCAAAGAGTTGTTCCTAATTCCCAATTCCACAAAACTTTTGCCTTCAAAGCCTTAATGTTCCTTCCAAAATACGTGTAGAAATTTTTTAAAAATAAAGATTGACATGATCTTGAAATAACTTAATGTATTCCTATATTTCTCCATAACTTGGACTAAAGAAGATATGGAAATGGACAATGTAAAAATGAATGCACTCTCTAACTAGGATAAAAAATAATTTATAACTTTAATTGAATTTGGTTATTTTTTCTAAGCAACCACTTCCACTTCAAAAACTTAACTTTGTTTGAAATTGGGAAAGTCCACACTGATGCAAAGTGATCGAAGGTTTATATATTAGGTTCATCCGTAAGAATCTCAATATAAGATTTACAATAAAAACATTCAGATAAATCCTTATTCCATATCCTCCCATCATTGTTGTTGACTCTTATGTTGATTCCTTCTATATTTGACATCAATCACAAGAAATCTTCAACTTTCTAATCATTCAAGTTTCTTTTAAACCTGAAATTCTATCCTTCAGGAGAAACCTGCTAATAGGTTCTTTTCCGTACATGAAGCCTTGTATATTGTAGAAAAAGAGTTACCTTCCAACCAAGATCCCCCCAAAAACAAATTTTTTCTTCATCACCTGTTGTATATCTCTAGTTAGAAAAGAATGAATTCGAGTCTTTAAAACTTTCCATCCAAGGACAACAACACTCTCGGTGCAAACCACAAATCACATCCCACCCATTTTCATCCAAAAACAATTTTTTTCTTTATTTCCTGTTGTATATCTCTAGTTAGAAAAGAATGAATTCGAGTCTTTAATACTTTCCATCCAAGGACAACAACACTCTCAGTGCAAACCACAAATCGCATCCCACCCATTTTCATCCAACCTAGTGACTCTTCTTCTCTTCACTTACACCTTCTTCCCATTCAATTATTTACTCTAATCTTTTAAAAGAAAATAATTGGGGAGTGTTTTTGTAACCTGGGTTTTATATTATCTCTACGTTTCCGTAATTTTATGCCTAATATAAACTCAATGTTAACTCTTAAAAAATATTAAGCACTTGATACTAATTTTGTTTTCTACCTAT
Source organism: Hippophae gyantsensis (assembly GCA_030763125.1). Lineage (NCBI taxonomy): Eukaryota > Viridiplantae > Streptophyta > Magnoliopsida > Rosales > Elaeagnaceae > Hippophae > Hippophae gyantsensis. The sequence goes on from CM061030.1 coordinate 16,943,668, forward strand.
AAAATAATGTTATTTCCACCATATGTTTTGCATATTTGATTACTCGGTAGCTCAGAACCTAAACATGTAATGGGTTTGTTACACTGACTGTCTCATCTAATGAACAGATTCAATATTTCACTTTCTTGTTGAGCAATGGAAGGATCATTTGCCTCCGGGCTATTTGGTCAAGGAAGCGTACGTTGATCATCCTATTGAGGAAGATACTTGCCACTGTCACTTCATTTTTGTGCATGATAGCTCATTCAAAACTGATCAACAGTTAGTCTTAAACTACCAGTGGTTTGTGGGCAATAGAACTCATTTTAATTTTACTCGTATACCTGGTGCCACTGGGGAGGTAAATAGTTATTGTATTACCTTAATTGTTTAGATTTAGGGAGGCAATTTCTCTTTGACTTGTAGTCTTTTGTTGAACTTGAATTCTCAGGTTTACTGGCCAAAGCATGAAGACATCAATAAAGTGTTGAAAGTAGAGTGTACCCCTCTGCTGGGGGAAGTTGAGTACCCTTCTATATTTGCCATATCTTCACTTGTTTCTCCTGGTAATTTTTCTTGTCTTTTGTACGAAAGGAAAGCTTGTTTGGATATTTCCTTGTTTATCTAGCATATGAGAACCAGAATTTCTCAAGTGTAATTAGCTGTTTTAGACACTTCAGAAGTAGCAGTTCATATGGTATAAGCATTTAGTCGTGGTGTTTTAGTCAAAAAAGATTCATCATTTTCTTTGGGGAATAAGGTTTTAAAATTTATCTAAAAGGTTGACCAAAGGGCAGAGAAGAGAAGTCTTATAGAAGCATTTACTTTTTATATTTTTGATTTTGAAGGTAACACCAATTATAATAAATGTCATTGTAAAGAGTCACCTTTTTAACTCTAAAGATTGTCTTCTTTCTTGTGATTCATGAGATAATTTTTTTGACAACAAAATAATATATAAATAATAAAATATGTAATAGGTACAAAAATACAAAGTGGATCAGTATTCCACTTATTAAAGTGAGCACCAATTTATACTCAAGAAAAACTAAATGTTATAACTCAAAAACCTAACTAAGATATATAAGCTTTCCAATTAAAACTTATAAGAAGTTGAGAATAATCTCTAATTCCTTAGAAATCGAAACCTAGAAAGATGCCAAAAACATAAATTTCTCCCACAAAAAATTGAGATCATTATCACTCTTTAATGTTTCTCCTATTTCTCTTCATTTATAAGACCCCAAGAATTGCTTCAACCACGCAGTATCACTACACCCTAGCTTTCGAAGCCATATTGCTATTCCCAAATGTGTAGAAAGTCTTCATAAATAAATATTGACATGACCTTGGGATAGCCCACAGTACAATTGCCATATTCCTTTATAACTTAGACCAAATAATCTGTGCAATTGGATAGTGTAAGAATAAGTGATCAATATTTTCGGAATTATTCTTGCTAGGCACACACACCAATTACGAGAGAGGTAAGACTTTAAAAATTTTAATTGCACCTAATCATTTGTGTTCATCTTACCAAGAGTATTCAACCAATTTAAAAACATAACTTTGCTTGGAGTGATCAAATTTTTTTTCACTAGGATTATCCACAAGACCCTCAAAATAGGATTTATATGAAAAACATCAAGATGAATTATTAGTTCATATCCTTCTATCATTGCAACATGTTCTTATCTCTATTCCTTTTAACTCTTAACAACATGTTTGCAAAATCTTCAACTTTCCGATCATTCAAATTTCCTCCAAACTTGAAATTCCAATTTTTGCTTATACACCCCCCTATTAATAAGAGTATTTTCTCCAAACATAAACTAGATAACCATGAGATTGGAGAATTCATATTGTATTCGGTTTAACCACTGGTGCAAATGTTTTAGTGTAGTTAATCTCGTAGGTTTGTGTAAATCCTTTTGCAACCATACGGGTTTTGTACCGTTGTATTGTCCCATTAGCTTTGTATTTTATTGTGAAAATCCAATTACAACCAATTGAAATTTTTCCTTTTGGTATTTCTGCTACATCCCAAGTTTAATTTCTTTCAAGAGCTTTTATTTCTTCCATAATAGCTTTTCTCCGTTATGGGATTTCTATAGCCTTATGGATATTTTTTGAAATTTTTGTTATGTTAAGATGAGAGATAAAGGCATGAAATCTAGAAAGTTTTATAAGAAATAAATCTAGAGATGAGATGAAGAGTACAAGATTGTTTTTTGTTTTCTAAGAGAAATAGGCACCTCAGGAGGTGTAATCTCATGAGTGTTTGGATTTATCATCGGTTTTAACTATTTTGTTACTTGAAGTGTGAAGTTCTCCCTACCTTTCAATTTAGACCTCTGTAAGTAAGTTATTGCCTCTTTGTTATTTCGTTTTTCTGTTTCTCCTCCTAAGTTCAAGATACTTTTTGTAGGTGGCAGAGTAGTACAAAAAGTTGTATTAGGTGGTTTTTGTTTTGGGACTCATTATTTTGATCATGAGTAAATGAGTAAATGAAGTGGACTGGAGAGGAGTGAGATCAGCGGACTGAAGAGCAGTGAAATGATAATTCAAGTATTGACCAAAGTTCTAGTCTTTTTTGTACCATTCTTCCCCTGAGGAGATGGCTTTTGATAGTAGTGAATGTTGTCAACGATTGTGACATTAAAGCTGATAAAGATCCGATTTGTAATGGGTTCATAACATTTGTAGCCCTTTTGATCAAGAGGATATCCTATAAAAGCACATTTAATAGCTTTTGGATCAAATTTAGATCTGGTTTTTGAGTGATTTTGAACAACTACAGTACAACCAAACACTTTAAGAGTCAGGTTAACTCGGATATGGGATGTGGGAAAGAAGTGTTGTAACTTTTGAAGTGGTGTTTCAAAAGAGAGAACTCGACTAGACATACGATTAATGAGGTATGCTAAAGTTAGAATGACATCTTCCTAGAATGATTTTGGCATTATTGAAGGATTATATTATCCCACATCGACTAGGCGTTCGACTATAGTGTAGTTTATAAATGTGGACAACCCTTAACTCAATGAGATCTTATTGGGTTGAGTTAGGTCTTGGGCTTATATAACATGGTATCAAAGCTAGGCTATGAGTTCATCGTGGTTTTTAGCCTTCGTTGTCCTTGTTCGATGTGTGTAGGGGTATTGAAGGATTATATTGTCCCACATCGACTAGGCGGTTGGCTGTAGTGCAGTTTATAAGTGTGGTTAACCCTTAACTCAATGAGATCTTATTGGGTTGAGTTAGGCTTTGGGTTTATATAACAGGCATATTTGTGGTGAACATTAAAGCTTGAGCTACTTCAAGAGGTGTTGTTTTTCCATTTAGTTGCCCCATTTTGTTGGGGAGGCACACGAGCTTTGGTGTATAATGACATGGTTTTGAAAGTAGTTTCGTAGGGTATGGTTGAAACATTTGATGTCATTATTAGTACAACGGATTTGGATTTGGGTTTGAATCATTGTATGCAAGCTAATGAAAATATTTCGAACTTCAGTTTGTCTCTTAACAAGTACCCAACAAACTCGAGTATGATCATAAATAAAGATAGAAAATGAAATTGTGTACAGTTTGGGGATACAGGATGGACCCTACTCATCACTGTGTATTAGGGTAAAAGGATTGGAAGGTTTGTGTGATATTTTTGAAAAATTACATTGATGTTCTGCAAATTCACAAATTTAACACTGAAAGTGGAATATTTTATTATTCAAAAACATAGACGATGATAATTGTTTTAAATATTAAAAGTTGGGATACCCCACCACAATAAAATTTTTCTATGACCAGGAACAAAAATTGAATTATAAGTAGCAATTTGACAACACTCACTCACTTTAGTTTCATCAGAATAGTATAGACCTTTACACTCTAGTTTTGTCAATCGTCGATCCTGATGATAGTTTTTGAAATACATAGTAAGATAAAAATCTTAGCAGAACAATGAGAGGTTTTGTCAATTGACTAATAAAAATTAAATTGTAAGATAAATTTGGGACATGAAGTACAAAATTGAGGGTTCTGGATTTAGAGATTCGAATGCTTCCTTTTCTAGCAACAAATTAGAGAGATCTATTTGCAACAGATGGACATCAATTATATGATTTGATGTGCCAGAATCAATAATCGAAGGAATTTTGGTTTGAGAAGTGGTAACAAGAGCACTTAAATGGTTACCTTTGTAAGCTAGTGAGGTAGATTATGCACCTATTGTTGATTGATGAGAATTTTGAAAATTGGAAAAAAGTTTGTAAAGTTGATCCAATTGATTTGGATTGAAAGCTCCTTTTGTCTAGTGGTCAATTGAGGCCCGATAACTGTGAGATTTATTGTCTTGGTTTCCAATCCACGGGTTTTCTGTGAATTTCTCAACAAGTGGATTTAGTGTTTGGGTTTTTCAAAAGTGTTCAACCAAAAAAAAAATTTGTTGAGAATATGGACCTGACCCAGTTTTGTTTGGATATGGCCCAAGGCTAGTTCTGCTTGGATTTATATGATCTAGCCCAATACCTCTCTCGACTCATAGTATTTGGCCTATATTTCCTCATTTCTTTTATCTCAGCTTTTAGGGTTGAGTTTTCAAACTGGTTCCTGAGTGCGTGCGTTGTAAGAGGAAAGGGTCGATGCATCATCACCATTTTTCATTGTTCTTCGCGTCTCACCTCAGAGAAAACCTCGTGAACTGATGAAAATGGTTACCAACTGAGAGCCCTACCTTGAACATCATCAAGTTCACTGTTCAGTCCAGTGAGAAACTCAAAAATTTTCATTTTCAAGTTTTCTGGTAACGTATGCTATCTCTTGGACATGCTCGTTCTTCTTCAGATATGAGATCAATCTCTTGCCAAAGTGAGGTCATCTTCATATAATAATCTGTTACATTCTCCCCCAATTCTAGTTTCCATAAACGAGTTTTAAGTTCAAAAATATAGGTAGAGTTTTCATCATAAGAGTAAGTTTCACGAACAGCTTGTCAAGCTAGAAGAAATGAAGAGACATATTTTACCAATAGAGGGTACCATGAAGTGGATAAGCCAAGTTGTTAGTATGAAGTTTTCTGAGTTCCAACATTGGAGAGCACCCGCATTAGTGGTTGTTTGTTTCCTTGTCTCTTTGATGAGGTAATCCATCTTCCCCTTTCTATTAATAGCTAACTTCACTGATTGAGCCCATTCTTTTAAATTTCTTCCATTTAATTTTTCGATGGTGAGTTGTAAAAAAGGGCTTTCATTTGAATTCGTGTTGGGGATAGTTTTTGGATCTATTGGAGATTTCGGTGGTTGTTTTTGGGGTTTTTGAGGCTATAGCATTTTCCATATTGAGTTTGTTTTAAGGAAATCAAGCTCTGATGCCATCTAGAATTGAGATGGTTGAAAGATAATTGTGTTTATTGTATTTCTCAGGATATTTCTGTATAAACATTAAGACCTAATTTATAATGCATGAGAAGAATAGAAAAAAAGGAAACTAATTTAACACAATATTTTCTAATCATTTCCTAATTATATCTAATCATATCCTACTCACACTTCATCAACTGGAATATTATATCATTATTTTTTATTGCTAGTAATTAGGGATCACCCCATTAGTCATGGATTTCAACAGTTTTATAAGTGGATTATTGATTCACTTTTTTTGTACCTATTACATATTTTAATGTACTATAATATTTGTTCTAAAGAAAAAAATTACACTTTTTTCTTAATTGATGATTCTATTTGGTGAGTTTGGTTTTGGTAGCATATGTACCTATTTTGTGATAATACATACAACATCAATTTAAGTTGATTATAGTACGGTTTAATATGACCGAGCGAAATACATTGAGTGTGATAGAAACTACTTCAAGTACAATTTGAATTATGGTGTCATCAAAGTTTCATACATTAAGAGTGCTGAATAGTTAGTTATTTTTATGACTCATGTTACTTGATGTTCTTTTTATATACCATTGTTCAAAGTTGGCATGATATGTGTATGCCAAGAGGAGAGTTAATGTTTATTTGTCTTGATGTTGTTATTATTATTATTGCTGTTGGTGTTATTATTGTTGTTGTGATTGTGATTGCGATTGTTTATCCTATTTATTTTAATATTAATTTGTATATAATTAAGATTAATTGTTCTTATTTAAGACTTGTATGTGTATCAATACGCAATTGTGTTAACAAATGACAATAAGCCTTTTATAATTTAATTGTTTTCAATTTTAAAACTTGACTTTCAATGTTGCAAACTCAAAAGATGCTTTTTCACTCCCTTGATTTTATTTTTCTTCAAAGGAAACGGAATACCAAAGGTGGTGAACCTTGATGTTCTCGGTGAATTAGTTGAGGGAAATGTTGTGAAAGGTCATGCTGTGATTGCATGGTGTGGAGGTACTCCTGGGAAGGGTGTTGCAAGGTACGCTTGCTTGTTTGAATGATTAATGCATCTTATAGTATGTTCTTATATATTTGTGCATTTGTTTATATGTTCCTTAACATATTTGCTATATTATTTTGACATTCTACGTTCTTGATGGTATTTCAATTCAATATGGATTTGTAATCTAAATGTTTCAGTTGGTTGAGAAGAAAATGGAACAGCATTCCAGTGGTAATTGTTGGAGCTGAAGATGAGGAATACCTACTAACCATAGATGACGTGGATTCAAGCTTGGTATATATGTACACACCAGTGACAGAAGAAGGTGCTAAAGGTGAATCTCAATATAAACATACCGACTTTGTAAAAGCAGGTAATAAAAACACGATTCCTTGAAAAATCTTGGCCATATTAATGGTCATATGATGTTGTTAGATTATATCCTGTTGAGAATTTGGTTGAAGTTAAGGGATAAGGAAAAAAACGAAAAATACTCATTCTAATTTCATTAATAATATTGAGAAAGTACATTGGTATTTATAAAGACATGGCGACAATAGAAACTCTTACCCGAGTTAGACCCTTTTCGACACCCCTAGAAAGACATAATAATTTTGAACAACTTGTACAAATATAAAAGAAAGTAAAAGTGCATAAACAAACTAGTAAATAATAAAGTCGATGTTGAGGAAGACACTAAACAATAAGCAAGACATTATTGAAAATCAACGACAATCACTTGAATCTTGTATACTTGTTCAAGCAATCCACTTGTTGAATTTCAGTCATCAGTCCAAATGAGCTCAAAATATGATTTAGTACAAGATATTTGATCACCCCAAGCAATTAGAGAATAAAAAACTAAGTGAAATCAATTTGAGAACGTATTTGGATGAGAACAAAATTATTATTTGGCTCAAACTAGGAGAGATACCTATCTATGATGTTGGAGTGGTTGCAGTATCTTGCAATTGCGAATAGAGCGGAGAAATTGATGTGTGGATGTCAGAAAAGAAAAGAGATGGTGCGATGTCGAGAGCAAGTGCATCCCTCCTTTTGGAAGATGGCTCTAATAGGGATGAAATTAAAGATGGTTAACAGCGAGGAGATTGGGCAATGACGACAAAAGTTGGTTAGTCTTGGGTGGGATTGAACTATAGATGACAACTAGGATTTCAAATGATTTTCTTTTTTCTTTTCTCTTGAAATTGAGAGACGCAAAGGGGGAGAATGCTAGGGTTTAGAGAAGAGGTGTTTAGGATCGAAAATTGGTCTGCTATAATATTGGGATATCGACTAAACTAGTGAAAAGGTTGAGAAAGCGGAAATTACTCATTCTTATTCATTAATAATAATGAGTGAGTAGCTTGGTATTTACATAGACATTGCAACACTGGAAACCCTACTCTAACTACGCATCTAAATACATAAGGAAACCTATAATTCTATTTTTCTCCAACATATCCAATTCATTTATTTTCCATCGTGCTTTATTTATATGCGAGGATGATGATGATTGGATGTTCTTGGAATTTATATATTGTTTATTTCTTATCCTATTGGGCTTTATTAATGTTGTATTAGGGTTTCTTAATTTATTCAATTTGAGTATTTTTATTGTTTTCCTTGGGGCCAAGTTTAGGACATCTATTTATATGCCTCTATATCAACTTTGTTTCTCACCTTTGATAATATTTATTTATTCATAAGAAACATGTTATATTAAAATATGTAATAATTACAAAAGTACAAAGTGTGGCCTATCCATTACAAAGCTCCATCACTTGACTTGGATGTACAAGTTCCCTCGTTAAAAGATATGATAAACTGAGAATAATCTTATAATTTTTGGGAACCGGTGCCTAATATGATTCCAAAAATAAAAATTATTTCTCACAAAAAATTATCATCATTATTACTTCCATAAAATATTCTCCCATTTCTTTCCATCCACAAAACCCAAATAATTATTCCTTCTATACAGTTCGAATGATACAATTCTTACTATAGAACCACTATAATGATATAAAGACTTGAAAGTACATATATATTTCATTAACTGAGTACAATCAGAGTTACAAAATGTTTGGCATGTGGCTTTTAGGGTATACCACATGAAAGGAAGAATTCCCTCAAATGGAGTTTTTTCCCTCAGTGAATTGATTTACCTTTAGGAAGCACCAATCTTCCTCCCTTTGTTCTCCTACAAAACTTTAACAAAAGACTATTTGTACTTAAATTATTTGGGTTGCCTTCCAAGAAACATTGTGTTTTAGGTATTTGACTAGATACTTTACCACTTATCAAGGTGGATAAACATTATACTCCATAAATAATTGCTTAACTGCCTTCATGAAGGTAGAATCATGTTTTTCAAAATTATCCATATGGTCCCCAGCTTTATTCCTTGTGATTGAGGCTACATGACCCTTGTTGTGGAAGTCGAAACCTCCACGCCCACACATGTCCTGAAGGTCTCATCAGAGGGATCGATTATGGTTTCTTCTAAAAACTTACACTCTCTAAGTGCTTGATAAAAATCAAGCTCAAACCAACTGATGTCATGGGGTCCATGGTACTTAAGAGCTCAAATTTCACCAATTCAACTTCACTTCTCATGGTAGATCCCTTATGTCTATCAAATATGAGCTCTTAAGTTGCTAAGACCTCTCACCATATCAAACTTGGAATCTTCTTTCTTCTGTTTCCATCTTGTATTTCTCAATTTCATCCTTGGGCTCATCTTCCACTATGGGCTTGGTTTCCTCCTTGGGCTCATCTTCCACTATGGGCTTGGTTTCCTCCTTTACACACTCTCACAAACCTCCTCATTCTTTCAAGAAGTGATCTCACAACCATGGTCGGCTGTGTGGCCCCATAGTACCTTCTTCAAAGATGCCTTTACTACTTGTAGGGTTGGTGATGGATGATAACAAGGCTATGGTGCATATATTGACTATGTAAAATGTGCCCTTTTAATTGTAGCTCTCAAAGTAGTTGGGTTAATTTCTCCAACTTGGACATATGTGATAATGTGAATTTTTTTTTGGAACAAAAGGTAATGGTAATGTGACTGATGTATGTGATGTATGTTGTCGTAGAACCTATTATAGGTGTAGTCCTCTTCATTCCATCCATAGTTATATAATAGATTTTCTATGTATTAAGTAGCTATGATGGACCTCAATATGGAAAGAGAATAATGTTATTGTATAGTAAGATCATTCACAATACCAATCCGCTCAATGTGGGCCGAGCGATTAGTTAAGACTTCAAATGTCATCCTTGCATCTATTAGTTTTATATGATTGTGAGAGTTCATCACCTATTAAGGCATACTTAGCTCCAAAACCCAACTATGATAAACAAACTTCCCAATTAAACTTATAAGAAATTGAGAATAATTGTTCCCCAAAGAAATTGAGATTAATTAATCATTCCAAATTTTGTAAGCATAGTAAATCAAATTAAAGGTACACAATAGCAAAAGTGTCTAACTAATAACAAACAATTTAAAACAAATAATATATATATATATATATATATGTATTACTCCGGATTAACCATCCATTAATTAGATAAAGAAATGCATGAAGTAGAAGTCACTTGTTGAGTAGACATATTAAAATTTTCAAATATAAGTTTAGCTATCTATAAATTGTGAGCTTTTCAAATTTATCTTCAAATAAGGCTCTAATGACATTATCTCCTTCAAGATTAAAATTGTTGAAATGCCTTACAAAAGTGTTATGTCTAATTTTGTAATTATGGTAACTATGGAAAATATTATAATGAGTAAGATATAATTAGGATATCATTTAGAATTAATTAGGGAATAATTTTGTCATTATTAGTTATAAATTAGGACTAAACTTCGTATAAAATATAATGAGAAATACAAAAGAACAATTTCATGTACAATTTTTTCCTAGATGGTATCAAAACTTGGTTTTCATTTAACCAGCCTTCTATGGCAGACCTAATTGCCACCTAAAAACTAAAAACCTATTTTTTTAACTTACTGTGAAGAAATTGATTGGGAGGAATTTCAATGAGTGGGCTCTGGTAGTAAAATTGGTTATCAATGGAAAATAAAAATTGGGTTATCTCACTAGATAAACAAAGAAACTAGCAACCACCAATGTGAATGCACTCCAATGTTGGAGCTCGAAAAATTCTATTGTTACAACTTGGCTTATCCACTCCATGGTACCTTTTATTGGTTAAACCTACCCTTTTTACTCAAATTGGAAGACATCTGGCAAGTTGTAAGTGAGATTTACTCTGATGGTGAATATTTTGCATAAGTTTTTGAACTCAAAACTCCACTTTGGCAATTAAAACAGGGGGAGAAAATGACCACACTATGGCAAGATCTTGATCTCCGATATGAAGATGTTAAGAGAAACAAGCTTGAAAACGAACGTGTTCAATTTCCTTGTCAGATTAAATAAAGAACTTGATGATTTTTGTGGTAGGGTCCTCAATCAGTGACCTTTTTCGTCAGTACTCAAAGTCTTATCGAAAATGTAATGTGAGGAGCATCTTCAAAAGGTTGTCAACAACACTTACGATAAATTAGGCCTAAAGGTTGGATTAGATGGAGGTTTTCATGGGCCTAGATATGGGTATGGGTGAGGATTATTTAATGAGAGTGGACACATTGAAAGGAATCAAAATAGGTTAGAAATAAAACTAGGCCATGCCATGCCAACCAATGCCAACCAATGCCAACCAAATTAAAATAGGTGGGCCTTACTCAAGTATTGGGCCACATGAAAATCAAACTAGGTTTGGCCCAAATTTACAAAGAATGGATTTTTTTTGTGCACTGAAAGTCCGAACACACTAAAGACACTTGTTGGAAAATTTACGGAAATCCTGTGGATTAGAAATCAAGATAAAATAGAATTCCCAAGTTACCTAGCCTTAACTGACCACTTGAAAAATACTGAAAATAAATGAGCTTTTAACCCCGAAACAACTAGATCAACTTTACAAACTCTTCCAATTTTCAAAGTTTTGGTCAAACATCTATAAATACGTCAGCTACCTCGTTAGCGTAAAAGGTATCCACTTAAGTGCCCTTGTCATTACTTTTTAAACCATAATTCCTTGGATTATGTCTATGGTACGTCAAATCATATGATGGATACTTATAATTTATTTATCACTTACTCATCCTGTGTTAGGAATCTTAAAATTAGAATTGCATTAGATTTCTCTAATAAGTTGTCAAAAAAAGGAGTATTTGAAATTCTAATTCTATAACAATCGATTCTACATTGTCCCAAATCCATCTTGCAATTTAATTTGTATTAGCCAACTAACAAAAGATTTCATTGTTTTGCTAAATTGTTCCTATCTTACTTTGTCTTTAAGGACCTATATAGAGCAACTTGAACTTCAAGAGAGAAATAGAGAAACACAAAGAGACAATTAATTACTCACAGAGGTTAAAGTTTAAAGGCAGAGAGAACTTCACATTTGAAGTACCAAGAGAGTTAAAACTAATGAATATGGATACATTTAAATATCCATGAGTCTACATTGAAACTAGGTAACTCTAGATCCTCTAAGTTTCATAAGTTACTTATTACTCTTAGAAAACACACACGTCTTGTACTTCTTTCCTATTTTAAGATTTGTTTCATATAATTATCTTATGGATTTTATGCATTTACCACTACTCTTGATAGAACAAAAACATCAAATAATATCCATAAGGCTTTGGAAATCTCTAAATGGAGACTTGTTGTAAAAGAAATAAAGGCACTTGAAAAAAATAGAACATGGGATGTGATAGAGCTAACCAAAAGGAAATACGTCAGTTGGTTGGAAGTAGATTTTCACAATAAAATGCTAGGTTGATGGGATAATATTACAACACAAAGCCTGTTTGAGGGCAAAAGGATTCACACAAACCTACGGGATTGACTACACTGAAATATTTATACTTGTGGCTAAAGTAAATACAGTCCATGCTTTTCTATCCTTAGTAGCAAATTTAGATTGACTGTTTTATTAATTGGACATAAATAATGCATTCTTAATGAAGAATTAGAGTTCTTTTTTACCATGCCTCCAACTACCAGTAAAAATACCAGGTGAACTGAAGAAATCACTCTATGGTTTAATAGTTTTGCAAAGGTGTTAAAGAAACAAGGTATCAGTAAGGACAATTAGATCATATAATATTTTTCCGACACACTTGAAATAGGAGAAAAACTATTTTGATAGTGTAAGGTGATCATATAATCATGAATGGACACAATCTGAAAGAAATTGAGAGATTGAAGGAAACACTAGCCATAAAATTCAAAGTAAAGCATTTGGACAAATGGGGTATTTCGTAGGAATGGAGATTGCAAGATAAAAAAGAGGAGTTAGTATACAATGAAAATACATACTCAATCTCCTCAGGGAGATTGGCATGCTTGGATGCAAACCAAGCAACATTCCAATAGAGGTTGGAAGAGCGGAGATATGGGAAAACTAGTGATGAAGGCATATATCAAATATTAGTAGGAAGCTGTTTATAAAATCTCAAGTAACTCAATGAGTCACTAGGTAGAGAATTGTTCTTAAAAAATGGAGCTAATGATGTAGAAGTTTTTAATGATGCAGACTGGGCTGGCTCAATAAAGATAGAAAGGTCCACTACTTGGTATTTTACCTTGTTTTTTGGAACTTATGAACATGAAAAACTATGAAACAAAATGTAGTGGTTAGATGTAGAGTTGAAACAGAGTGCAGAGCAGTTGCACAAGGAATTTGTGAACCGTTATAGTTGAAAAAACTCTTAAATGAACTTTAGGTTGCATTAAAGTATCCAATTAAATTTTACCGTAACAACAAAGCCGCCATTAATGTATCTTTCAATCCTATTCAAGCATTTAAAAGTTGATAGACATTTCATAAAAAAGAAGATTGAAGATGATATTGCTTGCATGAATTGTGTTCCCACGAAGGATAAATAATAGATATATTCACCAAAAGACTTTCCTATCAAATTTCGACGAGTTCATTTGTAAGTTGGATCTGATCGACATTTATGATTCTACTTGAAATAGAGTGTTGAAATCCCTGACTGAAAGTGTAATATCTGATTTTGTAAGTACGAAAATTATTCTAGCGATTAGGATATGATTATGATTTAATTAGGGAATAATTTATCGTAGCTTCATTTTTTACTCTTTTTTTTGTACTATAAATTATGACTAAATTCTATACAAAATTTTGATGAGAAATACTAAACAATTTTGTTCTTCAATCCTTTCTATTCTAGAAAAATATGTTTTTTTTCCTTTTAATTTATTTTATTTGTTTTTTTGTATTTTTATGAAAATATTGTCTAAACATGTATTGGCCACATCCATTATCTATTTCAATCACCAAATGAATGAAAATTTTCAACAACGACATCAAAAACTTGATATGCTTGAGTACATTTAAGTATACATAGTCTTGTAAACGTGATATGTAATTAAAATCGAGTGTTGAACCTAAGGAGAATGGATCATTAACCAATGTAATATCAAAATTTGGTCACACTAATGCTATTTAGACTAATGAAATTTGATGATAATCCTTTAATGACTCTAGAAGCTCTCTATTAGTTTGCTCAAACATCAACTGTTAACGTGAAAACGAAAGGTAAAAAGTACATCTAAGAGGCTTTAAACCAATAGTTGACTTTTTCATATGTAAAACTGCTAACAACTTTGAACTCAAGTACCCTTTTATCCAGCTTATGCATTTAGAACCATAACATTTTTTAGTTAACATATCATTTAAAATGTCCCAATCAACATAATCATAGATGTTTTCATAATCTACTTTAAAAAGCAAGCCCGTTTTTTACAAAGTTTCTTCTACGCAATCTTTTTGTCCACCAGAAGTCCAGAATTGAGTCTGAAATTTGTCTGCTTGCAACTAAAGCACTTTGATTAATAGAAATCATGCATCCTAAAACCTCTTATAATGTACTTGCCAAAACCTTTTCAATCGAAAATCCTTAATTTTCAAAGATGTCTTTTTTATGAATTAGAGAAATGAAGGGTTGCAAAGTTAACAATTCCATTCCTATGGGTTTCATCCAACACTTTGCATAAATCATCTTGAATCACATCCCAACAATTTAAAAAAAAGGCAATTGTAATCTTATATGGTCCATCGTTCTTGCTAATCTATATCTAGGATTGTATAAAATAAAAAAGGCTTGTATCTTACAAATGATCTTGAGATAATACTCTAAGAGAAGTGTAACCTATCAAGATAACTAACTTAGAATAGGAAGGAGAAATAGGGGGAGAGAGACAAAAAGGGAGAAACATAAATACAATTGAGGATTTAGACAAATGGTAAAAGGAGAAACATACATACAATTGGGGATGAACTAATAAATTATAATTCCATATTCTAATATGTAGAATGCATACATTATTAAGTTGTATAAATAGAATTGAAATAATAAACTAGATAAATATAAAAAACTAATAATAATTCTAAATAATAAATTTAAATATAATTACGAAATTTAAAAGACAAACAATAAATATTTTGAGGATAATAATACTATTATAAATAAACCTTAATTTAAAAAATTACTATCACTTTATTTTATTTCCATAATTCTTGTATGCAAAATCAAATTGAACCAAATAAAATCGAGGTTGGAGTGGTATGAATCAAGTTCTTTATCTACTATTAAATCAGTCTGGACCAGTATAAAGCTAAATCAAACCAGATCAGCTCTATTTGGAAAATTTGATAGTAGTAGAATAGTGGTGGCATTGGCCTACCCGATTGTAAGTGGTGATGATCTTGGTGGTTGATGAAAGCTTGTGGAGAGGCGAGGTGGAGGATGGAAACCTTGGGTGCCAAGGATGACAGTTTAGTTTGTGATGGAGGTCTTATGCGTATAATGGATCATTGTTGTGACCTTGGGTTGGCGATGGTAGCTTGATGTTGGTGTTGCATATGGCGGTGGTTGGAGATGGTATGGGAGGACGGACGGGTTGGGCGGTGATGTAGATTGGATGACGATGGATGCAACAAGTGGGATGACTGGGGTTTGGTGGGGAAGGCGTGTCACGAATGGATCTAATTTCATGTGGAAGGTGGTTGATAGTGGTCTAGGGAGTTGGTAAGTTGACATGCTATTGGACGGGTTATTGTGGTGGAGATCGGGAAAGGTGGTTAGGGATGTTCATTGTGGTTTTGGGTGGGTGCCATGAGGTTGATCGAGGTTGGGAATTTTTTCCTTTTGATTATATTTTTTTTTTTGGGAAAAAATGTTGTATAGTAAAATTTTATTTATGGAAACGCAATTGGTTTAGTTTTGATACCAATCTTATATAAAATAGGAGAGTGATAGTCAAAAAGGGAGAATAATCAGATGAAATAGAGTTTGGGATTTAGACCAAAAGGAGAAATAGACAAATAATTGGGAGAGAAACTAATAAACTACAATTCAATTCATTTTGGTTTGTAGAATACGTATAATATTAGATTAAATTTATAGCATTGAAATAACAAACTAGATAATTTAAACAATAAACAAA
This sequence comes from Hippophae gyantsensis, assembly GCA_030763125.1. Taxonomy (NCBI): domain Eukaryota; kingdom Viridiplantae; phylum Streptophyta; class Magnoliopsida; order Rosales; family Elaeagnaceae; genus Hippophae; species Hippophae gyantsensis. The sequence continues at coordinate 16,959,600 of CM061030.1, forward strand.
TAATATTCTAAGTATTATAATACCAATATTGATAAACCCTAATTTAAATAATTATTATCACTTTATTTTACTTCAATAATTCTTTTAGAAAGAAGTCCAACATAATAATCATGCGAAAAAAATTCAATACCAAAAAAATTGATGAAAGGGGTTACATATAATGTTGATTTATCTTATAATTACGTATTTACTTGTTTCAGGGTTTTCAGAGGGCTTAGGGTGCTTAACTTCCGCAGTTTTTTGAATCAAAGTCCTTATTGTATTTTTCATAATGAATTTTCTACCCTTTTTTCATGAGGTTTTCTGTTAACCCCAAAATATTATAGCAAAAAGGTACTTTGTTTTTATAAGAAACATTGTATTATATTATTATGTAATAAGTATGAAAATACAAAGTGTATCAGTAAACTACTTACAAGAGGGAGCACCATGCTATACTAAAAATCGCTAAGTGTCATATCCCTTACAAAGTTCAAATGGCTAACTATGAAATATAAGCTCCCCAATTAAAATCATGAGAAGTACTAATTAAATGCATTTCTTGATTACAGCACCTCCTTCTGTTCTTAATGTCCAAATTGTTGGAGAAGCTGTCGAAGGATGTACCATTAAAGGAACTGGTGATTACTTTGGGGGAAGAGAAGGCCCAAGCAAGTTTGAATGGCTACGGGAGAACATGGACACTGGGTTAGTTTAATTGTACTTTATCATGCATTAATGAGTTTTGGGTCGATTTAATCTTAAACCTTACCCAATTGACACTTTAATAGTCATTGAAGGATAATTTTCTGAAAAATATTAGATTTTCATTAAATGAACATGCACATTTGCATGTACTTTGTCAGAATGATAATCGAAAATTTTCTGAAAATAACACATGTGATATGCACATATTCATTTATTGAAAAAATATGAGTATTTTTAAAAAAATGTCCTTCAATGACCCAAACATAAAATTGTCCTTCAATGACCCAAACATAAAATTGTCTTTCTAAGAGTACATATAATATCTTTATTTTTTTCCCTCTTCTGCCTTTTAACATATGCATTCATGTTGGTTATGGATAACGGGATTTATTATTTAATGATGTGATTATATTATTTGATGGCTTTCTATGACAGAGATTTTATTTTAGTGTCAACTGGTACATATGAGTATACCTTTACCAAGCAAGATATTGGACGGCGCCTGGTTTTTGTATATATACCTATTAATTTTGAGGGTTTGTCCTTCAACCTATATCTTGTTGAAGCAGTCAATATAATCCTATATTCTCATGAGGCAGCTTAGCCACATGTCAATATTTAAATTTCTGTTGATGCACTCTTCAGGGCATGAAGGGGAATCTGTTTCGGTAGTGTCAAGTGTGGTGAAGCAAGGTACTTTCTCTTCACATCAAGAATAAATCTTCATACTAGTGTTTACTTGAAGTGCTCCTTACACTAAATAATGATTCTTAGAAAAATAATTCCATCAAATGTTTTGAGAAAGTAATAAAATTTGCCGTGCTTTCTTTCCTTGATTCTGGAAATTTTCAACCTTCTTAAAAATTGCTATTTTTTGGACTTTTGTTATGACGCATCCTTCAGGGAGTGTCCTTTTTAATTCTGTTCTCTTTTTTTCATCGTTCTGATTTCAGCACCGCCAAAGGTAACAGATGTTAGGATAATTGGTGAATTAAAGGAGAATAGTAAAGTTACAGTAACTGGGATTGTCATTGGAGGAGCAGAAGGAGCTAGTAGGGTACAATGGTTCAAAACTAGTTCACCGACTATGGATGGTGAAAAAGACCTTGAACCATTGACCATATCCAAGATTTCTAAGGTCGGTGATGCACTTTTTATTAGTATTATGATATACTTTCAAACATGCTTTAAGTCGGAAGTTTTAGTATCTGATATAAGTGCCTACTTTATCATTGGCCTTCAACCAGGCATTCCGCATACCTCTTGGAGCTGTTGGCTATTACATTGCTGCTAAATTCACGCCAATGACTTCAGAAGGTGAATCTGGTGAACCAACATATGCCATATCGGATAAAGAAGTTGAGAGTACGTATTTCAATGACATACGGTTTAGCTCAAGTCATGGTTGGAGTCCATCTAATTCTTTCAAACTGATTGCATTTTTGCAGCACTTCCTCCAAGCTTAAATTTCTTGTCTATAAGTGGTGATTACATTGAAGGTGGAATCTTGACTGCATCTTATGGTTATGTTGGTGGCCATGAAGGCAAAAGCATTTATAATTGGTATCTTCATGAGGTATAAGGTTTCAAATTATGCATGTATCTTGCAAAATTTATTCTATGTTAGTGACTTGTATCTTGTGCATTTTCAACTGTTTCAAACATACATATGAACTAAGGAGGAGATAGAATACATGTTATATACATCTAGTTGGGATTTGATCAGAATTGACTGAATTGTCCAATCATTCACAATGAGAATAAAATGACTGCATTAGTAACCTGATAGAGTAGGAGGTGGAGCGACGACAATGATCATTTCTGCTCTCTTTAGTTCACATTCTCAAGCATACCTTGGTGGAAGTGAAATCATTCGATGAGATTTGTAGAATTATTGGTTACTTAACATGGTAATATTGTAATAGAGATAAATTGTTCATACCATTGTGTGCTAGTCTTGTGTAGCATGATTAAGATTAGCATTTGGCTAATAAGATGGGCAACATAATAAAGGGGTAGTTTTAATCGTCAACTTAACAATTTGGTTTTTAAGGATATTAGTTTTAGGATGAAGAGTAGTAATAGTCCATTAACTATGATCAAAGTGTACAAAAAATGTCCATTAACTTTAAGATGAGACATTACAAATCCAATAACTATTAAAAAGTGCACTAGAAGTCTAAAACTTCAACAAATATCATAAATGGAGCACATGAACACAAATGTGTGTATTTTTTTGAGTTACTATGTGTTCTTAAATTAAATTTTATGTGTTTGAACTTATCCAAGGTAATATTTTTTGAGTTGTAATTGATTTAGGGATAAATAAATCTTCAAAACAATACGCATATGTGTATTCACGTGTTCCATTTCTGTCATTTTTTGATGTTTTGAACTTCTGGTGTACTTTTCAACAATTAGTGAACTTGTAGTGATCCACCTAAAAGTTAATGAATTTTTGTGCACTTTGGTCATAATTAATGGACCATTGCTACCCTTTTTCCTTAGTTTTAATTATAGAGGGCATTCTGATATGTAGACAACTCTGGATGAAATTGAATCTAAGATATTAATTTTGGTTTCTTCAACCTACTTGCACCACCCAAAGCAACACTAGAGTGTCTACACCCACCATAGTTAAAACTCCCACCCACAATGAAACATCACAACATTTAAGAATCTTCATGTTTTAGCGACAAAATGAAACGTCCTCTTGAGGTAGCACAACCAACTAGACTATAACAATCGACCCAATCAACCACCCTTTTTGACTATTGCCACCTGTACCACCTCTCTCCAAACGGTAACATTAAAGTTTTTGAAACAATGGCAAAAACCCTATATCTTTTGACTACCCACTTTGACCTCTTTAAGACTAGGCATCATCCATCTATGGCTAGCAGCCACATTTGGAACCTACCTCGACTGTCGGGAAGCATTATGTCTTTAGTAACTTATTTGATGACCCTCGTAACAAAAATTTTATAAATTTCTTAAAATCTTTCCACCTAAGCTTCCTTCTTATTAGTTAAAAACTTATACTTCTTGGGTTTCAAATGGCCACCCAAATGCTGTGATAGCTCACTTTGCCAGCGGTGACTCTGAAGAGTGCGAACCTTGGTATTCTCGCTAAACATTATGAATATATTATTATTTTTTATTTTTCTTACATCTCACTTATCTTTATTTTCAATCTTAATCGTAGCCTTCACCTACTATGATAATTTCCAATCTCTCCTACATACAATTATTATGGTTTCTTTGTCCTTTAAGTTTCATTTTGTATGAAGTATTTTGAGCTATTGGGATGGAATGAGTCCTAATTTGAGGGAGAAAGTGAGAAAGAAATGTTATGGTCATTTAGCAAGAAAGTTTTAGATTTTGTGAAAGTTGTATATTCTTAAAGCAGATAAATCTTCTTCTAACTCATTTGGCAGAGAAGACTAGAAATAAAAGCCATGGTTTAAGTTTTTACTTTGGAGGATTATCGTGGATTGCAGTTTGTTTGAAGGAAATTGACATTTTGGAGAAAATTGCTAGCTTTTCTAAGAGTACCTATAATTTTTATTTCAGCTTTGAAATAAACAAAGTTATTTCTTGATAGATGCAACTTTGTCCGAATGACTGAAGGATGGGAGAAGTGTATTGAGAAACTTGTCCATATTGAGTAAATGGATTTAAATATAAATGCATTTCAGGAAATTCATCCATATTAGGGGTGAGTTCTAACTATGTTTGGAAAGCTTCTAGGATATAAAGATTTCATTTTCCGTACGAAACTAATGAGTATGGTTGAAAAATAAAATTTTACGAAGATCCTGGGTGGAATGATCAATCTTATCCTAGTCACTTTTGTGTGTCTAGTTAAACAACATTTCTTTGTTGTTCATGGAAATCTTATTTTTATTTATTAACCTCAATGGGTATTTATACACATTTACAAGTTATAATTAAGGAAAAACAATAAATCTTAAATATAAGCATAATAATAATAATAAAATAATAAGAATATTCCTAAAATAACTAAGAATATTTCTAAAATAACTAAGAATAATATACAACTTGGATATTTACCCTTAATCCTTTTCTCAAGTTGAAGCATAAATATCACACATGTCCAATTTGGATAGGTATGAAAGAAATTTTCAATAATGCCATAAGTCATAATGTTAACTAGTTAATAAGCTATCTTGATGTATGGAACTTTGATAACACCAGAACCCAAGCTATCGTGTATATAGTTTCTTTCAAGTCACATTTCATCATATTATTAATAATCTTAATTGTTGAAACATAGACTACTATGACCTAAGCAAAGATTATTTAACAAAATCTTCAACCAAGAAAATTTTGTGATAACATAATAAAGAGCATAATATTCATCTTTTGTACTAAATAACAATACCACATTATGTTTCTTACCCTCTAAGTCACCAAATTTTCTCCGACAAATGTGAGATATTTTAGAGTAGACTTTCTATCCACCTTGCAAAGTTGGGGTTGGTGTAACCTATGATGTCTAGGTATCCATGCTTAGAGAATATACTACTTTTTCTTAAGGATGACTTCGTATAAGCTAAGATTTGTTTCAATAGCAATCATGTCCCAGTCACTAAAATTCTGCATTAACTAGCTCACCATACTCTATGCATATGACAAATCATGTCGATAATGAATCAAATAAATCATTTTCCTTACTAACCTCTTATACATCTTTAATAATTTGGATCTGATTTAGATAGATAACCAAGTTGCGATTCACCTAAATAGAAGTCTCTATAGGGATAGAAGCATAATTTCCTGTTTTAGCAAAAAGATCTAAGGTTCATATAGAAATAATATTTGCTAATACCGAGACACTTCAATACCTAAGAAGTACTTCAAATTTTCCACGTCCTTCATTCCAAACTCGTTAGATAATTAGCTATGTAACCTTTCTGCCTTGTTGGGTTAGTACCTATAACAATGATATTATCAACATGAATAAGAAGTAAAGTAATATCCCCAACCTATCGAACTATGCTCTTGGTGACTATTTCAATCTGTACAAGCTTCGCATTCTAAAAATCTAATTATCTTTCCTCCTTTTTTGGAACATTGGAAGGGGCTTATATAAACCTTCTCTGTTAACTCTTCATGGCCAAGGACATTCTTCACACCAAATTGCAGTAATGGACCAATTTAGATTCACAACAATAGAGAATACGACTTGAATAATATTTGTCTTTTTTCCAAGATCAATCCTATATAGGTTTGAGCGTAACTTGGCCTAAACTCTAGCTTTATTTGTCTCAAGTGTCCCATTTAAGTGAAATGTCACAGCGAATGCCCACTTACAATCTACAACCCTTTTTCCTTTTGATAACTCACCCAAGTAGCAGTAGGTATTGAAACTATAGGATTAGTAGAAATCTCAAAAGTAGAAGATAAAGGATAAGCATGTATCTCAGCATTAATCGGTCTTCTTAAATAAACAAGTATCTTTTTATCTCATTGTGTTCTAATATTTTTCCCTAAGTTCAAGTTGCCTATTGTAAATGGCACATTAGAATGATATGGTGTGGTAGTTTCAAGCTTATTGTTTAGAATAGTAGCTTTTGGTACGGTCTCAGTAAATGAAAGATCAAAGTTAAAAAATCGAGCTTCACTTAGGTCCTCCCCCTGAAGAGAGGGCATTTTTAAATAAGGTGTGGTTTCAAAGAATGTCATCATGTCTAGTGGAGACCCTTTTAATAGATAGATCATAGCATTTGTAGCCTTTTTGAGCAGGAGAATATAAAATAAAAATACGCTTAAGAGCTCTTGGATCAAGTTTATTGCGATTATGCGATCAAACACTTTGAGAGAGAGAGATTGAAAACAAGACGAGAAGTTGGAAAAGAACTTTTTAAGTTTTGGAGAGGAGTTACAAAGAAAAGGACACGACTAGGTATTCTATTTATGAAATAGGCAGATGTCAAAATCGAATATTCCCGAAACATTTTATTTTACATTTGAGGTAAACATTAGCGTACGTGCAACTTCTAGAAGGTATGTATTTTCCATTCGATAACTCCATTTTGTTGATAAGTATCAGCATAAGAACTTTGGTTAATTTTTCCATGGTGTCAAAGGTAATTCCTAAAAGTGGTATTGAAATATTCGGTGTCATTATTAGTGCCCAAAATTTGAATTTGTGTTTGAAACTGTGTTTGAATCATGAAGTGAAAATTGATAAAACACAATACGAACACCAATTTTGTCTTTTAATAAATAAACTTAACAAATTCAAGTATGATCGTCAATAAAAATTACAAACCATTTTGTGTGGGTATGATTCAGAGTACGAGAAGGTCGCCATAAATCACTGTGAATTATAATAAATGGTTTAGATAGTTTATATTTGAGTTTTGAGAATGAGGTACGCTGTTGTTTCGCAAGTTCACAAACTTCACATTAAAAATCAGACAATATTTTAATTAAAACAATAGCATGAAATAAACGTTTAAGTGTTAAAAATATCTATAACTCATTCTAAAGTGCCATAACAAAAAATCACTATTCCTATGAGCATAGATTGAACCACAATTGGCAATTTGATATTGTCTACTCACATTGTCTTTCTCAAAGTAGAAGTCCTTCACATTCTTTAACACCGACAATTGTCTTTTCCAATGATATGTCATGAAATACACAATATTGAGGGAAAAATTTAGCATAACAATTGAAATTTATTGTTAACTAAGTAATAAACAATAAATTACATGATAATTTTGAAACATGAAGAACAGATTCCAGAGTTATAAAATCAAAAATTTTGATTCTCCCTTTTCCGCAGTAACTAAGATAACATTATCTGGAATTTTTAGTAAGGTTTTCAACACAAGGTAAATACAAAGAAAAAATGTGATAGACATTGATCATATAATCTGAAGCACCTGAGTCAATAATGTAAGGAGTTTTAATACAAGAGTTGGTATTTAGGGTCTTTAAAAAGTTACCTTTGTGCGCTAGGGAGCCAGAAGGAACATATGTGGAGGATTGATTCAATGTTTGAAAATGCGAGAACATTTTATAGAGTGTTCCATTTGTGTTGAACGTTACCCTCAAAGTGTGTTTGCCCTTTTGAATTCTCTCGATCTGATCAACTGTAGATTGATAACCACGATTTTTATTATTCTATCTTGGTTTCCAATCCAAAAATTTTTCGTGTATTTCACAAGTATCTTTTGTGTCTTCATTTTTTTTGGACAATGTAGGACTTTTTTTTTGGTTCATTCTAGCAAGTACCATTTTGTTGTCCACAAGACATAAGCTCATTATTCTCAGGCCCATCAAAACCATTGTTATTTATGTAACCATGGTTCAATGGATTTCTCTTATTGGAAAAACCAGGCCCATGAGTTAGAGGCCCACTATTAGGCGTATGGGATTCATTGGTTACTAAAGTTGAGCCATCAGACCCATTAGGTGTAGATATCTCCTTCAACATCACCCTTCTGCATTTTTCCTCTCGACTCACTTCTGAAAAAACTCTATGCTTCGACGGAAGAGGCCACTGGCCAAGGATCCTTCATTACCAAAGTGCTGGTTTTTCACTTTCCTACGCGAATCTCAAACACCATTCACTTTCCGATTTCTTCTTATGCCGGATGTTATTAGCCACACAATCCCATTCCTCTTTGAAGCTCAAATCCAGTTCTTACCAAAGTGTCGTCATTCCCATGTAAGTAATACTCGGTGACATCTTGGGTTCCTTTTTTCATTTGCTATAGTTGAGTTTAATCTTAAAATTTGGGAGAAATTCTTTGAATCGAAGTAAGTTTCGTGGACGGCGTCCCAAACATCCTTTGCCATCGGTAGAAATACGTAAGTTCACCAAATTAAAGGTTTCATTCCAAATTAAAGTTTTCATTGGGTGCACTAGCCAAGTCCTAATGATGGAATTCTCTGATTTCCCTTTTTGGATATTTACGAGACTGGTTAGGGCTGACTCCTTTGTCTTGCTTGTGAGGTAACCTATTTTTTCCATGCCTTCGATTACTAATTTAATAGATTGTGTCCAGTCACGATAAATATTTCCATTGAGTTTTTGTATTGTGAGTTAAATGGATGAATTTTCGAATCCTCCATAACTCATGGTTGATGTTTCTTCTTTTTCTTTATTAGAGGAAATAGGTTTTCCGTTATTATTATTGATATCAATTATTGGTGATAGAATTGGAGAAATCCTATTCTTATACCATGTAGATTAAATAGAAAGTATTTTCTGATATTATTAATTGTATTCACAGACTATATATATTTAATACAATCCGAAAAACAGAAAAAGGAATAAAAATTAAGTATCTCTAAAAATCATGAAGTAATTTGAATTACATAGCTAATCTTTTAAGCCCAACTGTATCTAACTGATTTTGTTCTTTAAGATATTCCAAAGATAATTAGGGATTTCAACATAATCAATATTGGATGAATCCTCCATGGCATTGTAGCATCACTAAGAAAAGCATCTTAGTCAAGAGGTGGGTGCATAGTGATGCAGGATAAAATTATAAAATTATTAGTTTTAAATTAATTAGGATTCTGTATTTTAGAGTTTTATTTTTATCATGATTGTTGTTAGATTAGGATTTATTATTGTTTAGGATAAGATTTAGTAGAGTTTGAATTCTTGTAGAATTAGGACAATTTTTTATTTTATCTATAAATAGGCTTATTTGTACTGAAATTATAGACTTGTATTCATTATTGATTATTGAGAATTTTTATTCTTTAATTCTCTCCTATATGCTTTCTTGCATGTGTCAAATAGCAATAACGTCCTTGTTCATCCTAACATTTTTTTTTATTTAAAAAAAAAAAAAAGAAGAAGTGAAACTGGTTCAGTTTCTTGGAATTGAAATTTTTTACATAATCTTAATGATAGGCAGGTGGAGGAATTAATCTCTTTGTTCAATATGTTTTCCTTGTTAATTGGAGGAAAAACTATCGGAATCTCAGTCACTTATGTGGAATGATCCTTTGGCATCTCATTTTGCTTATAAATCTTTCATTTGGCATTATACTTGTTATGTAGTGACCTTTTGCATGGTGTTGTCTCATGGGAAACTTGGCACCAGTGATGTTTCTTAAAAGAAAACATACTCTCTCATTATATCTTCAATGTTGTATGATGTGTAAAAAGAGAGGAAACTTTGTTTAATATGTTTTTGGATTGTGAATGTTGGAAAGCTTATGGAAAAGAAGGTTGTCTCTTGCAAATGTGGTTCAAGTACACAAAAGATTTGGTGGTTTTGGGAGATCTAAAAATTGAAAACTATTTTGGAAAAGCATTGTCATCGCTTTACTTTTGTCAATCTAGTTAGAAACAATGTTATAAAAAGCTGTATTATGTACTGAGGCGTTTTTCTTTGATAATATAAGCCTTAGACTTATCTTTCAAAGAAATCTTAAAGATATACATAATAATAATTTTTAATCTAATAACTATGAAAATAAAAATTAATCAAGAAAAGTAGATCATATTCTATGTGGAGGCATAGCTCAAATAGTAGAGCGCTCTATATATGTGCTATGCATGTAATTCTAGACATAAATATATTCTAGTTAAATAATATTCACTATTTCTATATATAAATTAGAGTTGATACAAAAAAATTAATCCAATTAGGGAACCTTTCTTATTCTTCTTATAAAAAAGGGAATATTTCTTATTTGAAAAAAGAATAACACATGAAATTCCACCACTATGTAAAGAAAAGTGATAAGTAAATAATTAAAAACTAATTAATATTTTATGATTTTTAATTGTGATACAAGTATTCAAACTTCAAACTGATTAATTCACAAGAAATTGAGCAAGTATTGAAATTATTAAGAAAATTGTGAACTCAGAACAGTGTTTGAAGAATTGAAAAGAAGTTCCCCTAATATGGTTCACATGACGAGAGTTTTTGATTTTTTTTATTTCTTTTCTAAATTTTTGATTTTTTTATTTATTTGATATAATTGGGTGAGATTATAATGTGTTATCCGTAGTCCAACTTAAAAAAAATTGTATTTTTTTTAGACTTAAGCCTCATCACCTCAAGGCTTGTGCTTCACAATAAATAGGGATAAGCCTCAAATTTCATCAGAGGCTATAGCTTCGATATTTTTTTTGTGCGTCTTTCCTTGAGGCAAGCCTCAACAATGGTTAGAAAGAAATAGAATATTACTAATAAAATAAAAGAGCAAGAGATCAACTGAATAATTCTCTGGGCTATTCTTTGGCTTCTACTTTGGAGTTCCAAGATTTTACATTATTCATAATATTCATAATATTGTTTAGGTTTTTGAGATTTTTGTTCATCACATTTTTTGTTTTTGTTTTTCCTTTTAATTGTTTTGTACTAGCTATGATGGTTGGAATAATGATCCATATATGTAGCTTTTATTTTTTTATTTTTTATTAAATCAATTAATTTTTCCCGTGAATATTCTCTCTTTCTCTCTCTCTCCCCGCTCCTTTCTCCCTCCTCCTCACTTCTTCCCCTTCCTTGAGCTTTTTCAAGAAGCAAAGTCCTAATCCTTCCAAAACGATTTTTCTTTTCAAATTTTTCTGGGATTATTCAAACACTTTCATAATGAATGAATGTTTAATGACATTTTTAGACTTAAATACACGTGGCAAGCTCATTATTCATTGGTATTATTGTAGGAAATCAACCTAGGAGTATGGTTAGTTTCCTGATTTCCAGGGTGGAACCAACCCCTGATTTTAGGATGACAGTTTCCTGATTTTCAGGGTGGAACCAACCCCTGTTTTTAGGATGTTAGTTTCTTGATTTTCAGGATGATTTACAGCTGTATACTAATAACTTCCAGCATAAATTAGGCATAACAAATGTATATATAAATGGATTTGATATTAAGAAATAAAGGAAGTAATTTTTCTGTAAAATAAAAACAGCTTCATGGTATCAGAGCAATAGGCTTATAAACTACAGCTCTTAGCCTCTTGTTCAACTAGTTCTGTAAGTTCACCTAGTATGATGTCAAATACTCAGGCAAGGAATGCACCTTTTCAATTTCTAACTCAAGTTTCAGCTTTTGGGCATGAGAGCTGTGAAAAAATTGAAAGTTTAAATGTTCTTAGTACACTGGAAGAGGTTCCAGAGACAAGTAACAGAACTGAATTCAATATTGGAAATTCAGGCAGCTTTGGGCTTGGATCCATTCTTGATCCTGCTCCTAAACATAATCCTTTTGGTGGTCTATTTAACAATGCAACTATTAATGTTTCTGCTTCTCATCTTAACACTATTAGTCCTCAAGGTGAGCAATTATGGCCTGCATCTTTTCGGGGCCCCTCTCCAACCATCAAGACAAACTCACCTTCAAACTCAAGTGCATTTTCTGGTAATCCTATCCCATTCACTAAGGAACAGTTAGAACTTCTCCAACAACTTATACAAAAGGCAAATATCAACACCACATTTAGTAGCAGCAGGAATAACTCCACACATATTTCCAGTAATTCAACAAAGCATGCTGGAAAATTTCCCTCCTCATCTTGGATAGTAGACTTAGGTGCCTCCAATCACATGACAAGTGATCAATCACTTTTCACAACCTATTCACCTTGCAACAGACTTCAAACAGTATGTGTCGCCAATGGTACTCGTACTACAGTAGTCGGAACAGGGACCATTTGCCTCTCAAACAACCTCATTCTCAAATCTGTGTTATTTGTGCCTGGATTTTGCTGCAATCTCATATCAGTTAGTAGATTAAATCATGACCTTAACTGTGAAACTAAATTCTTGGCTAAATCTTGTGTTTTTCAGGACCTAAGCTCGGGGAAAATGATTGGCGGTGCTGATTTACGTGCGGGCCTCTATGTTCTTGATATCAACACTCCTTCAAATCATTCTGTTAGTCATCAATGTCAATTGAGTCATAATCTTAACTCTCATAATCATACTAATAAGGAAAGTGAAATCATGATGTGGCATTTTCGTCTAGGTTATCCAAATTTTTCGTATTTGAAACGTTTGTTTCCATCCTTATTCATCAATAGAAATCCCAATTTATTTCATTGTGAAGTTTGTCAGTTGGCAAAACATACTCGAAACACTTTTTCACCACGCACGCACAAGCCAAGTCACCCATTTTCCCTCATTCACGGTGCCATTTGGAGACCATGTCGTGTTCCCAGTATTACTGGTGCTCGATGGTTCTTACTATTAGTTGATGATCATACTCGATTATGTTGGATATTTCTTATGAAAGACAAATCTGAAACCAAGCACATATTTCCACTTTTTCATGCCATGATCCAAACTCAGTTCAATGCCAATATTCAAATCCTAAAAACTGATAATGCTAGGGATTTCTTTAATTCCGATCTTGGTGGATATCTCAAATCACATGGTATTGTCCAACAAAGCTCCTGCGTTGACACACCACAACAAAACGGTGTAGCCGAACGCAAAAACCGTCATATACTTGAGGTTGCTCGAACTTTACTTTTTCAAACAAATGTTCCTAAAAATTTTTGGGGTGAAGCCATTCTTACTGCAACACACTTGATCAACCGAATGCCTTCTCGAGTTCTCAACTTTCATTCACCTTTACAAGTGCTTCAAAGTCAATATTCTACCTCACAACTTGTGTCACCAATTCCTTTCAAGGTTTTTGGTTGCACTGCTTTTGTCCATATTCATTCACAATATCGTGGCAAACTTGATGCCCGTGCCATTAAATGCATCTTCGTTGGTTACTCAGCCAATCAAAAAGGCTACAAATGTTTCTCTCCCATCACTCGTAAGTTTTACCATTCCATGGACGTTACTTTCTTCGAAGAAACTTCATTCTATTCTAATTCTACAATTCAGGGGGAGAATCACACTAATGAATTGCAGAATTGGGATTGGTCATCACTCATTGAACCGAATTTATCATCTCATTTACCCTCCACAATCTTGTCCTCTTCTAACCTGATACCCATTCCAGATTCTCCTTCAAAAACCAAACCTGATCAATCTCCCATTGTCTATCCTAGACATCTTCTCCTTCCTAATGATGCCATAAAAGTTTATGAAAGAAAGAGAAATCCTGACTTGCCCACACGAAATCAGCAAAGCCAAGAAACTCTCCTGAGCCAGACCTCATTTGAAAGATTACAAGATGAAGCAGAATCTAGTCCAAAACTTGGTTCTAACCCTGAGTTAGATCTTCTTATTGCACAAAGAAAAGGCGTTCGATCATGCATTCAACATCCTCTTCAAAGTTACATTTCTTACGCAAATCATTCCCAAAATTTCAGGCATTTGTGACATCCTTAGACAACACCAAGATTCCTAATTCTGTCAATGAGACTCTAAAAGTTCCTGAATGGCGCAAGGCAACCATAGAAGAATACACTGCACTTGAAAAGAATGGTACATGGATGTTAACAAAGCTACCACATGGAAAGAGGACAGTGGGTTGTAAATGGATATTCTCAGTTAAACAGAAGGCAGATGGAAATATCGACAGATATAAAGCTCGACTAGTGGCTAAAGGGTTCACCCAATCATATGGAATTGATTATGAAGAGACTTTTGCTCCTGTAGCAAAACTTAACACAATTCGTGTCTTGCTGTCTATTGCAGTTAATGAGGATTGGCCACTGCTTCAACTTGATGTCAAGAACGCATTCTTAAATGGAGATTTGATCGAAGAAGTTTTCATGGATGTGCCTCCTGGTTTTGAGACTAAAGATACACAAGGAAGGTATGCAAGTTGAGAAAGGCACTATATGGACTTAAACAAATACCTGAGCATGGTTCGAAAAATTCACCAAGGTCCTCAAACAGATGGATACTCTCGGACACGTACGCACCACACTTTATTTGTCAAACAGTTCGCAGATGGGAGAATTACGACTTTGATTGTATAGGTTGATGATATAGTACTTACAGGAAATCATGTAGGAGAAATGAAGAGACTTAAGATGTTATTATCCAAGGAATTCGAGATTAAAGACTTGGGATATTTGAAATATTTCTTAGGGATGGAGGTGGCACGTAGTACTAAAGGAATCTCAGTTTCTCAACGCAAATATGTTCTAGATCTCTTGCCTGAGACTGGCATGAGTGGGTGTAACTCTGTTGATACACCAATGGATCCTAAGACCAAACTAATGCCTCGAACTGATGAATTGGCAACTGACAAGGGGCAATATCAACGTTTGGTAGGTAAGTTAATTTATTTGACCCATACACGTCCAGATATAAGTTTTTCAGTCAGTGTTGTTAGTCAGTAAATCGTATTCTAAGATACTTGAAGAAGGATCCTGGAAAGGGGCTCATGTTCAAGAAAACAATTAATAGGAAATTGGAAATTTATACTGACGCTGATTGGGCGGGATCTCCTAGTGACCGAAAATCCACATCTGGATATTGTTCATTTATTTGGGGAAATTTGGTGACATGGCGTAGTAAAAAGCAAGCAGTGGTAGCACGTAGTAGTGTCGAGGCTGAGTTCCGTGCATTGGCTTTGGGCATCTGTGAAGGAATTTGGCTAAAACGACTGCTATACGAACTCAAGGTTGAACATTCAGAATCTATTAGAATCATGTGTGACAACCAGTCAGCAATTGCAATTGCCAAAAATCCAGTCCACCATGATCGAACTAAACATGTGGAAATTGATAGACACTTCATCAGTGAGAAAATTGAAGACAAGATGATCTCCCTCAACTATGTTCCATCTAGGCAACAAGTAGCAGATATCTTAACCAAAGCTTTGTTTCGACCTAATTTCACAGAGTTAAATGTAGCACTTGGTTTGGAAAACATATATTGCCTAGCTTGAGGGGGAGTGTAGGAAATCAACCTAGGAGTATGGTTAGTTTCCTGATTTCCAGGGTGGAACTAACCCCTGATTTTAGGATGACAGTTTCCTGATTTTCAGGGTGGAACCAACCCCTGTTTTTAGGATGTTAGTTTCCTGATTTTCAGGATGATTTACAGCTGTATACTAATAACTTCCAGCATAAATTAGGCATAACAAATGTATATATAAATGGATTTGATATTAAGAAATAAAGGAAGTAATTTTTCTGTAAAATAAAAACAGCTTCAATTATGACAGATTTTATGGTATCTAGGGCTGAAATATGGAATCAAATGATTTGATTATGATGCCATTTTACAGGCCTAAAGATGACATGTGTTGCTATAATAGAAATCACCCACATTGTTTTCACATGATTTTTTTGGGGTCTGAAAGTGGAACCAATAGGTTTACAAATATGTTAATGCTTAAAATTTAAATACATGTGCCTTACATGCATATTTCCCAACTCTTGCATCAACATTGTTGCCAGAAGTTGGTAAAATCACATGATGCAAGATGGAAGTAAGAAATTTTTAGAGTTTTAAAATAGTTTGGATTTATTCTTTGAGTTTTATCACTATCATAATTGTTATTTTATTAGGAAGTCTTATTTGATTAGGATAGGATTTTGATAGAGTTTGAATCATTATGAATATAGGTTAGTCAATTATTATGCTTATAAATAGACTTATTTGCTTGCTCGCTTTTTTGTGGTTCTTTTCTTTGATATATGATATTCATCGCCTTCATACATGTGTCAGTTGATATCAAGCCTTCCTATTTCTTACGTTTTTATGGTTTAGAGATTTATTATTATCATAATTGTTATTTTATTATTTATTTGATTATGATAGGATTTGAATATTTGTCCGAGTAATTTGAAGTTGCAATATAACTATAAATATTTTTATTGATTTTGATGATGAATATTGAGTGTGAGAAGTTTGTTTCCAATTATCCTTTTCTATACATTTTTTCTGATTCAATTTTTTCTTTGACTTTTGGCTTACATCAATTAGTATCAGAGTTGATTGATTTTGTTTTTCTAAACAAAACCATATGCCTTTTTATCTCCACACAATCTCTCATTCTTTCTTTCTATCAAATTTCTAAAAATCCCCAACTGTATTCTTTTATAAACAAACTATTGTTTATTATGAACACATTAAAAAAGCAAAATCCTCACCAAAACCTATCGTCGTGCTCAAACAACTGTTGTAGCCTACCTCAGAGGTTTCAAGCAATTTGCAATTATTCTCACAAAAATGACTCCATGATTATCAATACCAAGGTAGCGATTCTTTAAAGAATTTAGCAACAACCCATATTAAAATGCCTCATTTGTCGAAGCACTAAATTGCCTTTCTGATCTTTTAGAAAAATTTGGTGAATTTGCATCTAATCTTGAATTGATCTCTCTTAGAAGTACAATATACTAAAGTAGTGTTAGTCCCTTTTCTATTAGCTTAAGTTTTTGGGAGAGTTGGTTTTCCAACACTTTATAATATGGTATTAAAGTAGTGTTGAATTTTAAGTGTTTGACTTGTATGGTGCATAAAGTTAACACTTGTGGGGTGTAATAAAAGTATTAAGTATTGTTGTCCCTTCTTCTAATAGTTTAAACCTTTAAGAGTTGGTTTTCTAACAACTTCTAACAGTCTTTACTTTAAATTGAACAAACTTTGTTCTAGAGTTAGTCATGTCCTTTTTTGATGTGGGGTTTTGTAGCCTTCCCCAATAAAATCTAAAATCCAATGATGATTCAGAAAAGAAAAGCCATTGTATCACTATAGATGACCATATTTGACAGCGGCTTGGTTGGAACGAGTCGACAATGATTTTTTAATGCCAATAGTGGGCTTGGTTTGGTTGGGATGGAGGGTGATGGTAGCGATGGGCGGGGGGCTATTTGTGGTTTGAGATCTTTTCTTAATATTTAGTAGGAGAGGGGATTTTGGGAAGATCATTTTACAGTTTCATGTTACCAAATTTAATGTACTTAATAAAATGGTAGATTTGTGATATTTAAAAATTTAGTTGTAGGTTTGTAACCAAAAAAAGGTTTAGTGAGAACTTCACAACAATTTCTATAGCTAGGTATAACAAATGCTGTTTACCCTTATTATTGTCATAATAGTTATTTAATTTGGAGTTATTATTTGATCAGTAT
This sequence comes from Hippophae gyantsensis, assembly GCA_030763125.1. NCBI lineage: Eukaryota > Viridiplantae > Streptophyta > Magnoliopsida > Rosales > Elaeagnaceae > Hippophae > Hippophae gyantsensis. Next base: position 16,977,304 of record CM061030.1, read on the forward strand.
AAGATCTAGTTAGTATTTGATTACTTATAAATTAGATTTTCTTTTATTATGCTTATTTGCATTGTAATTATAAACTTGGGTTGAAGTGTATTTTTATTATTAATTATTAAGAATTTTATTTTGCAACTATCCATCTTTTCTATCCCTTTTTCCGAATTCTTCTTGGTTTTCTCGTATTTCTAATATTCCACTCCTTTTGCATGTGTCTGCACCTTTTTAAAACGAATTTAAACAAGAAATAGAAAAATGGTTTTTGCTGGAATATAAGTGCTAGTTTTAATACTAAATGGATTTTTTACCTTTCTAAAATTTAGCACGAGTGGTCGAAGGATGCTCATTTTTTGGTCTCATCAAGCCTGTAAATAAATTATTTTAAGGTTAAATTATGTTGCTTTGGCCTCCAAAAAAAACGAGTTCTTTTTAGGTTTGGAAGTTCATAAATGTTGAGTCTCGTTGTAATCTCCTGTCAGAACCATGAATACATAACTGGGATTTTCTACTTTCATATTCTTATGTCAATGTAATTTGATTTCTCAGGGGCTTAAATTTCCTGTCTTCTCCAAATATGAGAAATTGGTTGGTATTTTGTATGTATTTGAGAAAATTTATGCTGATGTGAATCTACTTTTAAAAATGCAGGTTGAAACAGGCTCTGGAACTCTAGTCGTAGCTGTCTCAGGCTTTCTTCAGTATTGTATTACAAAAGATGCCATTGGTAAATTCATTTCGTTCCAGTGTACCCCAGTGCGCGATGATGGCACTGTGGGTGAGCCAAGAACTTGTTTGGGGCCTGAACACATTCGCCCTGGTAATTTTGTTTTCTGAAATAGTAATGTTTTGGAAGCCTTATCATTCAATTAACAAATTGGCTGAATTGATTTGAATCGTGAACTTCAATGGTTATTTATACGGGACATACAAACCTATATTAGGAAAGTTAAATACATATACTAAATATGTCTTAGCAGATAAAGAATAAAATAAGCTATACAACTATACACACTAACTCATATTCATAAATATACGATGCAACTAAAAATTCCTGCTATTATTTATACGTATCTTTATGTGTATCTTCACTTGAGTCACATTATGTTTTTGTGTTTTCTTTCTGTAAGAATATTTCTAGTTTCTTTGTTGTCTAACTTAAAGTATAGTATCTCCATGCTATGGAAAACCTTTTGATTCATAGCACATTTTGAAGATTGAGCTTTTTACTAATCTTAGATGAGTACTTTCATGTGATACTTTCACATGTATTAACGTTGAATAATATATTGTTTCACATTAACTTACTAGTTTCATCAACGTATATTAATGGAGCGTATTTTAAGGCTTTTCAGTGTTCTTTAGCCCTTTTTAACTCAGCATTTCCTGTTTTGCTTAACTGCAACCTCTTCGACTCTAATTTGTCTGTGCTTTTAGTAAGATATATAAAATGAACATATAATATGACGTTTGTTAGGTTTTAGCTCACATCTTCCACTCGTATATTATCCATGTTACAGTGGTTATCAGAATTATTTTCGATGGATTGCATAAGACATTTTATTTTCTAATCATTAAATTGTGCATGATTGTGTTATGCATAAATATAATCTATTGCTGACTATCACATGATGATTAGGGGCACCAAGATTGCTCTCTCTGCAAATAGTTGGAAATGCCATTGAAGGAACTACGATGATTGTTGATAAAAACTATTGGGGAGGTGAAGAGGGTGATTCACTTTTCCGATGGTTCCGGGTATTTTTTTTCCTCTTGATTTTTGCATCATTATTTTTTTTATGTTGTATTTGTTTATCGGATTTGTTTCAACCACAGTTTTTAGTAGACCTTGGTTAATATGGGAAACTGCTAAATTTTTCAAGAAAATCACAATCTGAAAAGATTTTTTATCACCAAATTTAATGTGATAAATATTTTGCAGACTTGTTCAGATGGAACCCAAATTGAAATTAGGGGTGCAACGGCTGCTTCATATTTGCTTTCAATTGAGGACATTGGCTGCCTCATCTCATCTTCATGTGAACCGATAAGAATTGATTGTGCTCGTGGTCCAATTGTACTCTCTGAGCAAATTGGGCCAATAATACCTGGTAGCAAGTTATTCTATGACAATGCATGCTTTTACAATCCTGGGAAACAATTTTCTTGACATGGAAAACTGATGGTTCAAATATATATATATAATTTTTTTCCCCTTCAAAATTGTTTGTGTTTAATAGTATGCATCAAAAATCTGAAATCAAGAAAAATCTGCATCTTAAATGGTTTCAATTGCAGGCTCCCCAACTTGTCACTCTCTGGATTTTGTCGGATCAATGATAGAAGGTCAAAGGCTGAGCTTTATTGCATCTTATAGTGGAGGGTGAGAGTTTTGGTGAAAAACATTATTTTTATTTGAACTTCGTTCACATTTTATACAAGGGAACCTTTGGTAGCTTTGTGAAGTGATGCCAAGTCATGGTTTGTGACTCAGGGAGAGAGGACTTTGTTCTTGTGAATGGTTCAGAGTAGAAAGTAATGGTGCGAAAGAGAAAATAAGTATAGATGGTGAGTTCTATGGACCCAGTAGCTTTAACATCTTTATACCGTCCTTTTGAAATTAATGATCTAAATACTTATTATTTTCTCTTATCAGAATTTCTAGATTTGACTCTTCATGATGTTGGGAGATACATTGAGCTTGTTTACATTCCAACTCGCAAAGATGGAATGAAAGGGAGAGCTACAAGCATTCTATCCAATGTAATTGCTCCTGGTGAGTTCAACTCTTTGAAGCTCAAAAGTTTTTCTAGCTTGAATAGCAAACATGAAAACATGCCTTGAAACTAGCTTATATTTAATTATTTTGTTCACAAATGTTGCAACACTTAAAATTTATAATCTCCACCTATGGCATATTTGTGTGACAAAACGTCTCTTTCTCTCTTGCTACATGACACATAGGAAATCATCTTCGCTTGAATCTTTAACATCTCATACGTATACTGAAAAATCAAATAGACTAATAGACACACAACTTGTTTTAAAGGACTCATTGTTTAATAGTTCAGTGTATATAGAGAAACAAACATAAGCAGTGAGTAATAACAAATAGAATATTTAAATATTAAAATTACTTCTCCTATGTGACATATCAAAGTAAAAAACTTAATCAATGTGTTCTCCCTCTATGTGCAATAACTTTCCCATTATTAACTATTCTACCCCTTTTTGTCATTTGTAAAGAAAATTTAACTTTGAAGCTTAAATTCTATATGAACATGAATGCAATGTATTAAATGAATGTATACTCTATTGAGAAATTATATGGACAAAACACATAGATGTACGAACACATACAGTGACATCAACAATCATCCAAAATAAGATACATGTTCGAACTTCAAAAGTTTGTCAATTAATTCATTTATGATCCATCATAGAATGCCTTACAAATGTGGTTTTGATTTGAAGGTGCATTGCTCTCATCCTTATAAACCAGACCACGTGTATCACAAAAAGAAGAATGGTTAGAGGGTTTTACAAACTTGGTTGTTTTTGAAGATTGGTGTAGAATGCATATCTACATAGGCTATCCCTCTTATCTTCAAAAGGTTTTCCATAGTGAACTTTTTTTAGCTTTTCAACTCCAATAGTCACTCTTTACGGCATCTTTTGAATGTTCAAACTCCTGCACAAGATTCTTGTTTTCCGGTTTAAGATCTATAAGACTTGATTTCAAAAAATTAATAAGCTCAAACAGCTCAATTTTTTCATTTTCTAAGATAAAGGAATTAATTTCGTAAGATTTTATTTTATCATTTAATTTGGTTACTTTTACTAGTAACCTATCATTTTGTTTTTTACAATCCATTAAATCTTTAATCAGTTCATTAATATTAACATTAAATTTCTTGAGCAAAAATTTAGTATCACTTTCCTTAAATGTCTGAACCAACGTTAGACTTATTGGAGAGTGCACTAATAATTACAGTAAATGCCAGACAATTTGTGTCATTCTTTTCTTATTTATTTGGATTGTCGTTGTGACTTTTTGAGTCACTAAGGGTAGCATTAAATGCCCTTTTATTTTTCTTCTTTTTGTTAGCACACTCAATTGTAAAATGATCAATCCCATTGCATTCAAAACATTGTGGTCCAGTGGGTTTAATTTTTTTTACTTTCTAAACTCATAGGTTTAAGTTCTCTTGATTTTATTTTTGATCCTTGAAACAATTTGTTTTCCAGACAGATTGTGAGTTGTTCTGGTTGAAGATTTTCTTGAATATTTTGGGTAAAGTCCCAATTCTTCATTATCCTCATCATTGTCACCATCATCAATCAGGGTAGTTTTAAAAGAAACATCCTTGTTCTTTGTAGGAATTTGAAAGTTCATCTCAAATGTTTGAAGTTAGCCAGCGAGTTTCTTTATTTTGATGGTTTTCACATTCTTGTTTTCATCAATGGTAGTGACCTTTGCATGGAAACAATTTGGTAATACTATTACAAAAAGGGTTATTAAAGTCGGTTTACGCGGTGAAACGATTTTTAATTTTTAATTTTTTTTTTACAAAATTTACTCATTTTCTATTATATTTAAATTAAAACTTGTATTCAATCACTAAATTATAGCAGGAAAAAAAATCTGTTTAATAAAGAGTTTAAATAATACAAATAATTGAAAAATAAAATATTAATTAATAATAGAAAAATTACCATGGTGTTGTTTTATGTTATTCAAGATCATCATATTCCTCTCTTGATGTTATAATACAAACCTACATATATAATACAAAAATTTATACACAAATAATAATAGAAAAAATATGAATAATAATGTGTAGAATTAATAGAAATACTTACAAGAGTAAATGAAGTGACAAAATGAAGGAAAAGAAGCAAAAGTGGTGTTTTGTAAGTGAGAAATGAGTATAAAAAATTTGAGTATTTTGCTCAAAAAAATAAGGGATCTAAAAGATTAGTTAGAGAGGAAGAAAACCCACTAATCGGTGTTGGAATTGATGGTCGTAGGTGGCCCGAAAATGAGAAAGAGTGGAGGAGAAGTGGAGGAGGTTTTAGATTTTTGAGAGTTATGCAACACTTGGAATAGTTTCTGTTTGGGGAAGAAAGAAGAGAAAAGAATTTATCCACGTGTGTAGCGTCGGTTCTACGTGTCAACCGATGTTATCCACGTAGGACGTAGCATCGGTTCTGTCAATCGACGCTACGTTATATGGATAGTGTTGGCTCCACGTGTCAACCGACGCTACGCTACGTGGATAGGGTCGGTTCACCACGTGAACTGACACTACTTAGCGTTGAAGTGGTGAATTGACGCTATCCACGTAGCGTAGCGTCGGTTGACACATGGAATCGAGGCTACATCCACGTGTAACGTCGATTCGACACGTCAATCGATGCTACGTCCTACGTGGATAGCATCGATTCTATACCGAACCGACTTTACATATCGACTTAAATACCTCGTTTTGTAGTAGTGTAATGAGCAAAAAATCTTCTAAACCACCCTAAATTTTTCAATTCTCTTTCCAAGATTTGAAGAGGCGTTACCAATATCACATAGTTTAACATAGAATTCAAAAAAGGTTTCACTCTCTTCCATTCTATGGTTTTCAAACCTAATGCCTAGCATGCGAAGTTTGGATTTTTTAACTTGGTTGGTCCCCTCATAGTCAACCTATAAAGCATCTCAAGTATACTTAGTAGCATTAGCATCAGAAATACGACGGAACTCATCAGCAGACACAACACTAAAGATAGCATTAATACTTTTTTTATTCCAATACTACCAGGTTTATCTTTAGTGATCCATTTATTCTTAGACTTAAGTCTGACAATATTATCTTTGGCAAGCGTAACTTGTTCCCAACCATAAATAACAAAATTCCATTTTTATTTAGAGAACATAAAAAGGCTCTCATATGAGCCTTCTATTATGGGTAGTTAACCCATCAAAGAAAGGTACATTTGTTGTAGAAGAACATGCTCAAATGGTTCATAACAAGGTCATTGGAAAACACTAAGTATATCTAGTGACCCGCTATAATAAGAATTGAAAGTTACGGATCTAATTAACCTAGAAGGGTGAATAGGTAATTTTTGAATTAAGTCTTATTAAAAATTCACAAGCGACTAGATATGAATCGTGTGTAATTAATATAAACTGAAAATAAATAAGAACTTGACACACAGTATGAAACAACCTAGGTCACAACAATGACCTAAGAGAAAAACTACCAGATCATCTAAATAGGATTTGTTATTTTAGTAGTACCACAATTTTACTGTTGGTACCCGTTTTTTTCAGATTTTTAAATTGGTACCTTAGTAATATCCTCATTTAAAAATGGTACCAATTTGATACAATTTATCATTTAATTAGAGATTTTTCACATGTGTACTAATACATGTGCGATATTTAGAGCATTATCAGATAATAAATTAATTAAACGATTTTTAAAGGATATTTTGAGATAATCAATTAATTGATTATCCAAAAATACCATTTGAATATCGCATATATATTACTGTATATGTAAAAAATTCCCAATTAAATGACAAATTGTACCAAATCGATACCTTTTTTTTTTTAAATAGAGGTACCACCCGACTATCCAATATAAAAATCAATGTTCAATTACAAAGTTCAAGTCTTAGACTAACCTTCACAGATAAAGCCTCCAATCTAACCTACTTAGAAGCTATCTCTTGTTCCATGGTCTCTACAAGATATGTGTGGATCCAAACCAACTTTTCGATATCTCGAGTCACACAGTCAAAACCAGTTCAACAAACACTTAAAAGTTAGCATAAGTTCAAAGTCTATCTTATAGCAGATTCTATAACGAAAAATCTTTGCTAGAAGATTCAAGAATTAAATCAGTTAAATTAAATCATCTAGTAAACTCTAGAATAAATACTGAAACCATAGTATCATAAAACAAATAGGTTTATAAATCAATCAAACATAACCACACAATGTTTAATAGATTAATTCAAGAAAGCCAATGACAATGCTAAAGATTTTGATGGACTTTACTATTTTGAGGAAGCCAATGTGGGTGAACAGTGTCAAATTACAAATTGTGGTTCTACATTTGTTCCTAGAGATATTGAAATTTTGTTGTGGCATTTTTAGGATAGGTCATTCCTAATTATCAATATTTAAAACATTTATTTCCCCTATTATTTCCAATAAAAGGTTATCTGATTTACAATATGAAATTTGTTATCTTGTAAAGCATCATCGTACCTCTTTTTTGAAAGTGAAGTATAAACCTTCTAAACCATTTACTATAATCCACAATAAGTGTTGGAATCCTCTCATATAGTGAATCATACCTATATAAAATGGATTGTAATTTTTATTGATGATCATACCGAGTTTGTTGTGTTTATTTGTTAAAAAAAATTGATGTTTGTATTGTGTTTATCAATTTTCATTTAATGATTCAAACAAAAATTTAGATTTTATGTACTGATAATGGTACTGAATAATTCAATACCACCTTGGTGAGTTATCTACAAAACCATTAGACAATTCACCAAAATTCTTGCATTAACATTTCAACAAAATAGAGTTGCCGAACGAAAAATAAACATCTTCTGGAAGTTGCTCGTGCCCTAATGTTTACCTCCCATATTCCAAAAATGTTCTAGGAGATGCAATTTTTACATCTGCCTATCTTATAAATAGAATGCTTAATTGTGTTCTTTCTTTCTAAAGACCTCTCCACGAACTAAAAAATTGTTTTTCTATCTCGTCTTATTTTCGATCTATCTTTCAAAGTTTGGTTTTATTACCTTTGTACACATTCATTCCCATAGTCTTGGTTCTTAAATATATTTTTATTGGATATTTTCTTACTAAAAAAGGCTACAAATATTATTACTCATCTACAAAGAGGATCTTAATTAGTCTTAATGTCACATTCTTCGAAAACACACATTGTTTACTAATGCCCTCTCTTGAGGGGGAGAATTTAAATAAAGCTCGGTTTTTAACTTTAACCTTTCATTTCTTGAGAATTTTCCAAATACTAACCTTGAATACTGTTCCAAATATTAACCCTGAGGCTACCACACTATATTGTTCTAATGTGCCACGTACAAAAAAAAAACTTGAAATTGGGGAGAGATGTTCATACTCAAGAAGACAAAGAGATACTGGTTTATTCAAGGATGTTAAACTCAAAGTATAAGGAAAATCTCACACTTGATTTACCTATTGTTATCTGAAAACAAACTAAGTCTTGTACTCTCCATCCTATCTCAAAATTTGTGCCTTAAAATGCTTTATCTAGTCTTCCTAGGATCAAACCCTTGTTCACTATACAGAATCCATAATCAAGTAAGCTATATAATTACACGGTGAAAATTGTGTTCAAATTCTACAATATGCAACTATAGCACGTACTATTTTTTTCTTCAATTCACCAAATTGCATCCAACAAATTCAGATACCAAAAGTAGACTTCGTTTCTACCTTGGAATCCTCAAATCAAAATCGGTATCACTCATGAAGTCAAGGAGCACAAGTGGAATAGATCTAATCAAGATGAGGATGTCTACAGGAGCACAAGCGAAATACCCAATCTCAGCCAATAGATTTAAGTTGTACTTCTATTGAGACTCTCATTGCTTGGACCGATATACCTCAATATTCAAAAAGTATTTCATATTTTTGAGCTCATTCATTACAAATTCTTTAACTATAGCTAAATGCGCGTGTAATTTTTAAAATTTTATAATACTAAATGACATCAATAGTGTATTTATGTAATAGATTTATAAATAATGACTCCAAAATAATTAGAAATATTAAATAGATTTATGCAAAAGTGAATATCGAAGAATCGAAATAGAAAGAGAGAATAACAGAAAAATCAAAGAATGATATTCTAATTCGCATTCATAATAATACTGAGGGATAACATCTGTATTTATAGAAATAATAATACTAAAATCCTAATTCTAGTGGGACTCATCATATAATTATTAAACTAATAAAGAAATTAAATAATAATATCTAATATTTTAATTTTTTCCCTCAAGTTGAACATAGATACGTTCAGCTGGGACAATTACAAATGTTAAAAATGAAATAGCCAAATAAAGAAAAATATTTTCTTTAATTTCTTATGATTTCAATTGATTATAGTTTGATATTTTCTTTTGGTCTGGTAAAGTAGCTTCTTTTGAATAGATTACAGATACACTAATTGTGCTATTGTATCTATATTAATATGTTATGATGTATCTTAGCACTTTTCATTATGTTACACATATGGTTCTATCTATAACTCCCTCCATCTTTTTAAAAGAATCCTCATTGCGTGAACTTGTTGTTTTTGTTAATGAATGGCCTATTGTAATTGTTCCGGTAGCTGATCCTGTTGGATTGGAGCTTGCAATTCCTGAATGTTTTCAAGGAGAGGATGTAGTGCCACATAAATCATATTTTGGTGGACTAGAAGGTGTAGGAGAATATATTTGGTACAGAACAAAGGAAAAAACTCATCTACCAGCTTTGGTGGATGTATCTGGTGCATGTGAAGATGTGGTTATATGTGGTAAATCGCTGTAAGTTCTGGTATATTCTAGTTTATGTGCATATTTTAAAATTCGTTTCTAAATCAAGGATGTCTTGAAATAATGTGCAATTATGACAGGAAATATAGAGCATCACTTGAAGATGTAGGGACTTATCTCACTTTGTGTTGGGTGCCTACTCGTTCTGATGGAAAACGTGGAGAGTCATTGTCTGCGGTCAGCAGCTTTCCTGTTGCACCGGGTATATTGTTCTTTAGTGCTTCTACTGGTTGGGTTTGCATCTCTTTGTAGCTACCAGCACACCTACCACCAAAACTACCTTTAAACCACTGTTGTGATAGATAGATCCTCTGCATTTTTTTCTGGTGTACCAATTTTTTTTAATTTGTTTCTTTGCTATTGCTATCATTTTTCGAATTATGTTTAGTTCACACAACCCTTTTACAAGGCTGTGTATCGTAGCATGGCTTTTGGAAGTTTTTGTTTTTTGTTTTTACTTTTATTTTTGGGTACTGTATTAGTTTCATTTTGTTGAAGTCATTCTGAGCATTTTGGTCAGTGTATGTCAAAGTTCAATTATGTTATGCTTTGATGGTTCTGCAGCCTTAGGACATGATGATTTCCAGAATGCAACTGTTGAGTGTTTCAAAGTCTAATGGGAGTGTGGCATCCTGAACAGTCACTTTTTCTTTGAATAGTTTATGTGCATAATTTTTGGCAATGGGCTAACATCTACTTTAATATTATTTTGTCTAACACTGACTTAAATGTGAGTTCTATACACTATTGGGCAATTGCTTGAATTTCTCTTACAAGTTTTATTAGAGAGTTGAACACAAACTTTCTGCCTTGATACAATTTTAAAGCGTTTTAGTCACCAATCCTCCAAAAGCTTAAACCTATGTGATTATGTTTTTTCAGGATGCATAACATTTCATTTGTATTGTCTTGTCTAACATCAACATATGACAGCTCTTCCTGTAGTTTCTAATGTTCGTACAATTGAGTTATCCTCTGGTGGCTATTATGGAGAAGGAGAATATTTTGGTGGCTATGAGGGGTCAAGCATTTTCAGCTGGTACAGAGAAACTAATCAGGGAATGATTGTTCTTATTAACGGAGCCAACTCAAAAACTTATGAGGTTACTGATGAAGACTACACCAGCCGCCTGTTGTTTGGGTAACTATTCTGCTACTCGCTGTTGTGTCTAGCATTTTGTCATTTCTGTTGTTTTCCTCTTTGTTTACTATGGGAAAAGTGATAGGATTATACTCTTCATTTATCACTTCTATTGAGTGATCTTAAAAAGCAAACATTTCAGATACGTTATGGCTCCGCTTTGGTTGATTTGCAATTTTGCGGGTTAAGAGCAAAATTTTACATGCTGTGGAGATATTTAATAGGCATCATTTCTGGCTTCGATATCCTTGACCTATCAAAATGTGTAAACAAATTGTATAATGGAAAATTGCAAGAATGTGATGTACTTTATATATTCTTAAAGTTTTTGGTTTGATGCTTTGTTGTATTATTTTAATTGTATTATCTTGTGTCGCGTATATTTCCTCATTATTTTAAACTTAACATACTGACTCTCCATTGAAAGTTGGATTTAAGCTTTGCATGATAAAAACTGGTAAAAGGAAAATGTTGGAAGTACTTTCAACCAGTTATTGTTTTATGCTTTCCCCCTTCCCTAAAAATGAATTTACTTATTTTTGCTAATATTTTTGGGGTTCTAACTTGAAGAAATTTAACGAGTCAACTCTTTTTGAATCCCAAGGAGTCATTAACTCCACACGTTCAATGTATTAAGGTCTAATGACTAGTTGTTGCTAAATGAACCATGCTAATGTTTATGATAGTTACACGCCAGTTCGGTCAGATTCTATAATGGGAGAACTTACGCTGTCAGAACCAACAGACATAATCCTTCCAAGTAAGACATCCTTTCTTTTCATATTAATTGACTTGTGGAAGCTTAATTCATTCCATTCACCCAGTAGATATTTATGCACAATATACAATTCTAATTTAAGGGAGATCATTAATCCTAAATATATCCTAATTATAAACATTTTAAGATATGGTTTCTTTTCTTGATAATTGATCTGTGAATATTGCAAGCTTAACCCACGGATGCATATATAACCTACTTATTTACTTGGTTTTATATTTAACCTCACCCGGAAAAAAAGATATATGTTTTTCTTGCAACGTGAAATAACATCTGTTTTCTGTAAAAAAAAAACACATGTTTTATGTTGTAAAAAAACATGGGGTTAAAAGTGAAACTCCATGTATGAAAGAGGCTATGTATTGCAATTAAACCAAAGCTTAATTCATTCCATTCAACCAATGGGTATTTATTCACAATATACATTCCTAATTTAGGAGAGAGCGTTAATCCTAAATATATGCAGAATATGACAACTAAGTATTTCTAGAATAAAGAATAAATTATGCAAGTAATTCCTATATACATATTAAGTATATCTAAACAAAAAAAATTCATTTTGTAGTTAAATTGTAAAATAATTTGGGTAACAACTGCATTTGGTTCCTTTGGTTTTGATAATTACAGTCTCTTTAATGCAGGACAAATATTAGTGATATTCCTAGAAGGATTAGATAGGAAAAAGAATTTTATGAAGAAATAATACCTAGATTTGTTTTCCTTAGTTTATTAGGAGTTTAGCAACGACAATACTATTGTAATCTTAAGTTTTTGGTTATTTTATGATTTAGAATTCATATTTGATTGAGAATTAGTTTTTTTATTTTATTTTTTTCATAACTAATAAGACATAAAAGAAAGGAGTCGATAGTGCTTCTGGATTGCTCGTTTGAACAATGTTGAGCTTCCACTACCATTAGGAGTCCTAGAATGGAGATTTGTGCAGGCATTCGATTGAGCTATTCTACCACGGTTTTCTTGCGGGTTTCCTCCAAAATGGGAATCTCGCTTATCTTTTTCTTACCCTTCTTTCTTCCTAATTCCAGCTTCTCCGGAGTATAACATCTTTCAAGTCTTGTCATTTTCTCGATTTCTGCGACATCAGGCTCAATCCTTTTGTACTGTGGATGCAACAGCCTCCAGATTTGAATTCCATGGTACTTGATGGTCGGTCTCATAGGGGAATTTTTGTGGGAATTGGATTGTGATGGGTTTGATAGTGTTGGATAAGTATTATTAGAAGCCATAGTTTAAACCCTAACAAGAGAAGACACCTGGTTTTTATTGAATACAGTTTATTCTCCCTATTGGGTTTATTGTTCTTGGGGTCTTCTTGGCTCTTTCATCCCAGAAATCAAGTTCTCTTATTTTTTTTTCTAAATTCTAACTTTTGCTATACGCTCCCCTACATTAATTAGTATCGAAGCTTTGCTTTCTTTGGTGTTATGACTGTTAACAATTCCGCTAAAAAAACACTGGAAGAGGGCATGGTTGTAGACTACCAATGCAAGATACTATTGTTTTTTATCAACAAGGAGAAGTGACAAGGAAAGGCAGATTGAAACTTTATCCCAGCGTCTACTGCACCTCAAATCTTCTACTCATGATGATGCTGATGATGGTTGAAGGGTAAAGCTTTTAAAAATTCAGGTCATGGTCATGTTGATCGTAGAGACTACTATGAACTGTGAATGTGAAGATCATAGATGAGATGATGGATTCAAGATGAAATTTTAGAGTATTGGAAGTATACATGCTGCTGAATTTCTTGATTGGTTCACCAATATTAAAAGAATGTTTTCCTTAAAGATGTTCGTCAAAATAAGGTGAAGTTGGATGCTCTAAGGTTGAAAGTTTGTGTTTCGACATGGTGGGATCTACTTAATTTGGTGTGAGAAAAAAGGGGAAAGTCGAAAATTACTCATTAGGGTAAGATAAAAAAAATGTGACAATTTTTTGCCCTTGAACTATATGCAAACAACATTTATAACGGCTTCAACAAGGAAATACAAGCATGAGTGCTTATAGTGTAGAATTCCAAGAGCTTATATTAAAGAATGACTCATATGAAAATGAGTAGTTGATCACTCATAATATTTGTGATACTTGACAATCCATACAAAATGTACTTAATTTGACAACTTTTGGATTGTTTTAGAGGCTTATCAACGCACTTCATTTTTGAAAAAAAAGAACTAGACGGATTAACAAAGTTGGAAATTTTAGGTTTTTTGGGTCATATGTTCTTATAGAAAAGATAAATAGGAAATTAATGAAATTGTATTTCTCTTATATTTTAGTGTACACAATATATCAATTTATAATATAAAAAGAACTGAAAAAGAAAACTAATTTAATACATTTATCTTTATCAAAATGAGTTATGATTTACTTCCTATTTTCCTAATCTTACACAGTTGTTCAGGAGAGAAACCAATGATTTCCTTTGGTGAATGATTTCAACAATCTTCTTAACTTGGGTCATAAATATTAATTATATCTAACTTGCAGATAAAATCATTGAAACTTTGTCGTGGGAGCCCTTTGGTGAATATATCTATTGTTTGTTCCTTTGTAGGAACATAAGTCATGCAAATAATCCTATCTTCAATCTTTTCTTTTGATGAAATGTCTATACACTTCTACACGTTTGATCTTGTCATGTTGCACTAGATTAAGTGAGATGTTGATGGCGGCTTTGTTGTCATAGTAAAATTTAATTGGAGACTTTATTGAAACCTGTAATTCATGTAGAAGTTTTTTTACCCACAATGTTTTACACATTCTTTGTACTGTTGCTCTAAATTCTGCTTCTGCACCATTTTTGGCTACTACATTTTGTTTCTTATTCCTCTAAGTTACCAAACTCCCAAAAACAAATGTGCAATACCCGGTAGTGAATCTTCTATCTTCTACTGAGTCAACCCAGTTTGCGTTGGTAAAAACTTCAATAACATTGATTTCGCTTTATTGAAGAACAATCCTTTACCTAGTGATCCTTTGAGATACCTAAAAATTTTATAAATAGCTTCCAAATGGGTTTCTTTTGGGGAATGCATGTGTTGACTTATGATACTAACAGTAAAAGCAATATTTGGTCTAGTGTGAGACAAATATATCAACTTTCTAACTAATCTTTGATAATTCTCTCTTTCTACTGGTTTTCCTGGATTTTTATTTTTCTCTACCTTGATTAAAGTATCACTTGGTTTGCATCTAAACATACCAGTTTCAATGAGGAGGTCAATAATATATTTCCTTTGAGATACACTAATTTCTTTTTTGGATTGTGCAACATCCAATTCTAAGAAGTACTTCATTTGTCCTAGATCTTTGATTTTGAATTCTATGAACAATTGTTTTTTCAGTCTCTCAACCTTTTCCAGATTGTCTCCATTCATGACTAGATCATCCGCATAAACTATCAAAATAGTTTTCTTTCCATCTCTAGTGTGATGTAATAACATGGTATGATCTGATTACCCTTGTTGGTATCCTTGTTTTCTTATCACCTTTTCAAATCTATCAAATTGAGCTCTTGGTAATTGTTTAAGACCATAAAGTATTTTTTTTTTTAGTTTGCACACTATTATTTTCTTTACCAAATCCTAGAGGCATGATCATGAATATATTTTTTTCTAGTTCATCATTAGGAAATGTATTTTTAATGTTTAGTTGGTGAAGTGGCAAAACTAAGTTAGCTGCTCTAGGATGGACCCCTAGTTTCCAATGGGTCAAGAATATCTCATTTCACTTGCTTTGTATACGGATTTGACTGTTGATGAGCAACTTTCTAGCTCCATATGTGTCTGTTTTTTGTTGACCTTACACTAAATCAAATTTTTGGGGCGAAAAATCTTCAATTCCATTTTATCTGTTTTGTAATGATGCATTTTCAGCATAAGAGCATCTATAGTCAATATCAGTTTTGTTTCTGTTTGTGTTTTTGTGTGTGCTTGGTTTACTTACTGTGAATTTTATTTTCACTGTAGTTAGTTGTAATTCCAGGTAATCATTAAGCAAGAATTTATGGGTCGGCAAGACATGCATCAACGTCCCCTTAGGCTTTGAATTGATATACGACTGTAGTTAATAGCTTGTAATGTGTTGAAATTGTCATAATTTTGCGTGCGGTACAAAAGGAGTACTTAATTTGGGAGATATTGACTTAATAGTGTAATAGGAGGGCCAAGTCAAGGAAGTTACTGACTAGAAAGATTTATTGTAGGAAACTGTGTTAAAATTTAACACGTTGGTCCCCAAACAATTATTTGTAGCACAATTCTTAAATTGTAGCTATCGTTTGTCATATCTATCATTTAACATTAAAGGGTGTATGTGAAATTCACATGGGAGTTAAATAAACCATGATTTACTCTAGAATTTGTGAGAAAACAATCACGGTACAAGAAGTTAGGTAATTTTATGTTATTTGGAATTTTGTCTAAGCACATGAGGACCCGATAAGATTAGAGGAAGCTTTATTGAATGTCGGTGAGTTCACGTGCATCTATAATGTTAATTGAATAATGTGTCAATCGACAGTTACAATTTAAAACTTATGTTTTAAAATTTAATAATTTGGTGGGATAAAAACGTTCAACTTTTAATGTTTTTGGATCTTTGATATAAAGGGGCAAGAGTTTGGGGACCAAAGAACACATTAAGCCTAAAATAAATGGTAAATACTGGCACTTCTGGTGATGTTAATTTAAAATCAATCAATCAAATGTTCCTTTTATTTCCGAGTGGTGCTAATATCACTTTTGTTATTGTCATAATAAAAGTAAGTAAATTAACTGTTTTATCCATTTAATTTTTTGCTCTGAACTGTTTTATCCATATAATTAGTTACACTCTAATGTCATTATTGTTGTATAAAGTTGTCATTGACATTTTTATAGCATTAACAAATTGTATTGTGGCAATATCGCCATCCTTGTTTTCTGAAATTAATAAACTGCAATTATTCGACTTTGTCTCACTTTGATTGTTCATACTTTAATATAAGGACCTTGATCAGAGATTTTGAAACTTTTGTTGGAGATAGTAATTCTTTCAAATGACAAGTTCTTGTCAATAATTACCCGACTAGATTTAGAAAATCAGCCCATTTAGGGTCTAGTTTGATGAGTTAAGCAAATTTTTTAATTTAGATCTTGGCTGTGTGAAATTTTCACATACCTATGTGGAAATGAAAATTGTGAAATTGAACTGTAAAATGAATAGTGACATAAACATATTGTGAAGTTAGGCTAACTCAAATTGCATTGTTAATATTGATACAATTCAACCTTATTTTGTGAGTTTCCCAATAGTTTTTATGTTTAATGAACCTTAAATCACATCAATAGGTTGAATTTTGATGTAAAATTATCCTCAGTGCTTCCAAAAATGGAGATGCTTGCTCTTACTGGAAAGGCAATTGAAGGTGAAACACTTACTGCCGTTGAAGTCATTCCAAAGAGTGAGGCCCAACAGCTTGCATGGAACAAGTATAAGAAACATGTCAGATACCAATGGTATGCTCTACATCTTTGTAGTCTTACATTATGGTTCTGTTTGCTACCACGGATTACTATGACTAGTTTATACATTGTGAGATTATTCATTTTGGTAAGTGAAAATTTTATGCAGAGAGAAACTTATAAACTTGAAAAGGAAGATCAAACTTGTGCTTTAGTTTATAGTCAGAAAGCTTGAAGGATGTGCATATTCATTCTTTAGCCTCAATTTCTTCCAAGCAAACTAGAAAATTACTGTTGTGGTATCCCAAATCTCAAAGAGGATTAACTAGTGTGGCATGTATCGTAGAAGCAAGAGCTTATCAAAAGGCTGGAAACATTTGATAGGAAACATAGAAGAAAAACAAAATTCCATTTGATTCTAAACAAACTATCAAAACTCACAAAACACGAACAATTTTTTTATCAGAACTTGTTGGATTTGTAAGAGTTAATTAAGATATTCTAAGATTTTCTATTTTTATAAATAAATCTGAAATAATCCTTCAGATTTATAGTTGCTGATTTTGTGAGCATTCCTGTGCTATGTATTCATGTATTCGGTTCTTTGCAATTCAAGGAGAATAATTATCATTTTCTTTCTTCTCTAAAAACTAAATGCTATCAAAGTCAACGTGCTTCTTCACTTCTCCTTCATGATGTTGTACAAGGTAGTGATGACTGGCACCCAAAACAATTTTACCATCTCTTCATGATTATCCAAAACGAGTCAGCCTACCCCTACCCTTGCAATATCTTCTGTTCCATTTCCTGCCGATTTTTATTCGCAAAGGTCACCTATGCAATTAATAGTCACAAAACTAAATGGGCAAAATTATCTTGAGTAGGCTCAATCCGTGAAATATTGGTGATCGACGACAAGGAAAAAATCGGAGACTTGATTGGTGAGATTTCTAAACCATCTAAAGGAAATCCTCACCTTAAAATGGCAGTCCGAGATTTCCCTTGTTATTGCTTCCCTCATCAATTCAATGGAGCTAGATATTGAGAAGCCACATCTATCCCTTCCTACTGCTTAAAACATATAGGTAGTTGTTCATGATCTTTACTCTAATCGTGAAAATCTCTCTCAAATATTCGAGTTGAAAACTTGACTTTGGCAATCCAAACAAAATGATTGTGATGTCACCACCTATTGTAACGAATGGGTGATAACTATCACAAGAGCATGATCATTGTTATGACGATTGCATGTTTGAGTATCATTCTTGATTATGATTATTCTTGGAGGGAAAGAAAAATGAGTAGAGTGTTCTAGATACTAAAAATACAAATCTTCCTACTGTGCCATCTCATGATGTCCTTAGTCCACAATTTTTAACAATGGAACTCCATTGTTGAAACCATTTGACATTGTCTATTCGTGATGAAGGACAACTCAAAAGAACAGGCCTTCCAATCCCTTGCATTGGCTAGATAAATCTTGTAGGTAATGTTTTTACTAAAAGTCTCTACAAAATGATCAATCTACTTAATCTTCAAGTTCGGAGTCTTCTAGTTCGAAAAATGAGCCAAGTACCGATTTTGAGTCAAATGATTTTGACCTCCCATTACATTCCAAAAGGGTGTGAGGTCTTGCATCCAACATCCTTTATCCCATTATGTATCATATAAAAAACTCTCACCTACTTATTTTTAATGTTTTACCTCACAATTGTCTTGTATGAAGATTCCTAATTGTATGCAGGATGTTCTGAAAGTTCTTTAGTGGAAAGAGGTTGTTTTTGAGGAGATGAAAGCTCTTGAGAAGAATAACATGTGGGAGTAGTTGATCTATCAAGAAGGAAGACAAATTGTAGGGTGTAAATGAGTGTTTATAGTCAAATATAAGCCTAAGGGCTCACTAGAACGATACAAAGCACGATGGTTGCTAAGGGATTCACTAAAACCTATGGCATTGACTATTTGGAAATGTTCGCTTTAGTTGCAAAACTAAATACCATTAGGGTTTTCTTGTCACTTGCTACTAATCTTGATTGGCCCCTAAAGTAGTTAGACATAAATATTGCATTTCTCGATGGAGGCATGGAAGAAAAAGTGTACATTGATGCACCTCCATGATTTGATGAAAAATTTAGCACAAAAGTGTGTAGATTAAAAAAACCTTTGGGTTGAAGCTGTCATCAAGAGTTTGGTTTGAGAAATTTACTTAATTCGTTAAAAGTTAGGGTACATTCAAGAGCAAGCTAATCATACAATCTTCATTAGACAATTACAAGATGGAAAGATAGTTGTGTTGATTGTGTATGTGGATGATATAGTTCTCACTGGAGAGATGTATTTGAGATGAGTCAATTAAAAACTTCTCTTTTCTCAGCGTTCGAGATCAAGGACTTATGGTCTCTAAGATATTTTCTTGTCATATAGATTGTGAGATCAAAGAAAGGAATTGATTTTTGCCAATGAAAGTATGTTCTTGATCTTTTTAAGGACGTTGGGATGAGTGGTTTTAGGCCAGTCGACACTCCGATTGACCCCAATCAAAAACTTGAAAATGATAAGGAAGGTGATCTAGTTAATATAGCTCGATATCAAAACTAGTAGGGAAATTGAATTATTTATCTCATACACCAGAAGATATTGTGTTTGCTAATTAGTTTGGTAAGCCAATTTAAGCATTCACCTTTCAAGAAACATCTTGAACTATTTTATCGAATTCTACGATTTTTGCAAAGCATTCCAGATAAAGGTTTACTCTTCTAGAAGAACCCACATAAAAACAATGAGGTGTTCACCGATGCAAATTGGGCAGACTCAATTGTTAGCAAGAGATCCACATGAGGATGCTATACTTATGTCTAGAGAAACCTGGTCACATGGAGAAACAAGAAACAAAATGTAGTTACAAGGAGTAACGTTAAGGCAGAATATAGAGCTATAGCTAACGGAGTTTGTGAAACCCTATGGGTGAAAAAGATTCTTGAAGAGCTGAAGATGTCAATGAACATGCTAATGAAGTTGTGTTGTCCCAACAAAGTCTCCATCAGCTTTGCATAAAATTTAGTACAACATGACTACCCTAAGCATGTGAAAATTGACACCCTTTATAAAAGAGAAGATTGATTGTGGAGCTATTTGCATGCCTTTTGTCCCTACTACTCAACAAATAACAAATAGCTGATATTCTCACCAAATGACTATTTAGGACTAACTTTGAGGTTCTTATAAGCAACTTGGGCATGATTGATATTAATGCACCAACTACTAGTGAAGCTTTAATTTACTTGCTTATTAAACTCATTGTTGTTATTTACATCTCATCAAATGACTATTTAGGACTAACTTTGGGATTCTTATAAGCAAGTTGAGCATGATTGATATCAATGCACCAATTATTAGTTGTTGAATGTACTCCGAGAGATATGATGGAGATAATCTGAAATATGTATTCTCTGTTTTCTCTTCTTCTTTACAACACTATAATACAATCTATATATAGAAATACAAAGTGTCCACTAATTCTAGGAATAAAACAGCTGGTAACAATAATGAAAATACAGCTTGATTTACACTAACTCTACAGCCTGTACAACACTAATAATATTCTCTAAAAATCTACACTCCCCCTCAAGTTGGGTAATAGATATTAATCATTCCTAACTTGCAACTCAATTCTTCGAAGATTGTTCGAGGTAATGCTTTGGTAAGGATATCTGCAATTTGATGTTTAGTAGATGTATATAATAGGTCCACAATTTTTCCATCTATTTTTTCTTTAATGAAATGACGATCAATTTCTACATGTTTGGTTCGATCATGATGAACTGGATTTTTCACAATTCTTATTGCAGCTTGATTGTCACAATGCATGCTGATAGGTTCGAAAGTTGTGAAGTCCAGTTCATTGAGTAGCCTTCTTAACCACATTCCTTCACAAATCCCATGAGCCATGGCTCTAAATTCACCAGATCGCTTGAGCGACCATCGACTATTTTTTACTTCGCCATGTTACAAGGTTTCCCCATACGAATGTACAATATCCAGTGGTAGATCTGCGATCCACTATAGAACCTGCCCAGTCAGCATCTGCAAAGACTTCAATTTTTCTAGTGAGATTCTTACTGAAATATAATCCTTTTCCTGGTGTCATCTTGAGATACCTGAGTATACGATAGACTGCTTCCATGTGTTCTTCAGTAGGACTGTTCATAAATTGACTTACAACACTTACTGAAAAACCAATATCTGGTCTAGTGTGAGATAGGTAAATGAGTTTTCCCACTAATCTTTGATAACGACCTTTGTCCACAGGTGTACTATTTTCTTTGATTAGAGTTTTATTATAGAATCCATCGTAGTTCTATTTGGTTTACACCCCATCATTCCAGTTTCTTTGAGAAGATCAACTACATACTTCCTTTGAGATATAGATATGCCCCTTTTTGTTCGTGCTACTTCCATCCCTAGAAAATATTTGAGATTGTCTAGATCTTTGATCTCAAATTCCTTGGCAAGGAATTCTTTGAGTTTATCCATCTCAATTGTAGAATTACCTGTTAAAACAATATCATCTACGTACACAATTAGGATAACTATTCTGTCATTGGAGAAGTGTTTGACGAATAGTGTGTGATCTGATTGACATTGATTGTACCCATATCTCTTCAGAACTTTAGAGAACTTATCAAACCAGGCACGTGGAGACTGTTTCAATCCATATAAGGATTTCTTAAGTTTGCAAACTCTATTGGTTGGAACAAGAGATTCAATTCCAGTAGGAATGTCCATGTAGACTTCTTCTTCGAGATCACCATTAAGGAATGCATTCTTGACATCTAATTGGTAGAGAGGCCAATCCAAGTTAGATGCTATGGAGAGAAGAACACGAATAGTGTTGAGTTTTGCTACAGGTGCAAAAGTCTCCTAATAATCAAGCCCATATGTCTGAGTGAATCCTTTAGCCACAAGGCGAGCTTTGAGTCTTTCTACACTGCCGTCTGCTTTGTGTTTGATTGTAAAGATCCATTTACACCCAACAGTTTGTTTTCCCGATGGTAGTTCTGTGATCTCCCAAGTCTTGTTTTTCTCTAGGGCACTGAGTTCTTCACGAATAGCTGTCTTCCATTCAGGTATCTGAAATGCTTCATGAACAGAATTTGGAACCTTTATTTGATCGAGGTTGCTGATAAATGCCTTATACCCTGGTGAGAGATTTTTATAGGAAATAAAGTTGTAGATGGGGTGGTTTGTGCATGATCTTACACCTTTCCTTATAGCAATTGGCAAATTCAAATCATTAAGAGGTTATTCAATAATATGAGGTTCAGTGGTGTTACCTTGTGAATTATCAGAGTGGCCTGTATTCGGGTTGAATTCTTGGAATGGCTCAAGATATGCTCGGTTCTCTGCTCTTTCTTGAGTTGTTTTCCTTCTAGAGTAGACAAGGAGATCATTGTTTGGGACAAGGAAGTTTGGATCTGTTGGTAGAGAAGTTGAGGGTTCATTGGGAGTAGTAAGAGTATTTATTTGAGATATTGATTCACTTTCTAGAGGTTGCGGAATAGGATTTGTGGGAGACTGAGTACTTATGATATTCGAAAGCTGGTATTCATTGCCTATGTTCTCCCCCTGAATGACAGATTTGGAATAGTACGGATATTGTTCAAAAAATGTGACATCCATTGTATTATAGAATCGTTTTGTGATAGGAGAAAAACATTTGTATCCTTTCTGGTATGATGAATACCCTAGGAATATGCATTTGATGGCTCGAGGATCAAGTTTGCCACTATGATGTACATGGACATAAAGCGGAGCAGTAGAAAATTTTAAAGAGAACATGGGACACGATTTTGGTGTGTGGGTATGACTCAAGTAGAGTATTGATAGGTGTTTTAAACAAGAGGACACGAGATGGCATCCTATTGATAAGATAGGTAGCTGTAAGAACAGCATCTCCCCAAAAATGTTGAGGGACATGAGTTGTGAACATGAGGGATCTAGCTACCTCGAGAAGATGCCTATTCTTTCTTTCAGCCACCCCATTTTGTTGAGGTGTGTCAACACATGAGCTTAGATGGACAATCCCTTGACTTAACAGATAATCAGTAAGGGTGGAAGTGAAGTATTCTTTAGCATTGTCGGATTTCAATACCTGAATTTTTGTTTGAAATTGGGTTTGAATCATGGTATTAAAATTTTTAAAAATTTGACATGCTTTAGATTTTTCTTTCATTAGGAATAACCAAGTGGTTCGAGTATGATCATCCACAAATGAAATGAACCAACGTGTTCCTGTGATGTTTTTGATTCGAGAAGGTCCCCATATATCAGTGTGAATTAATGAGAAAGGATGTGATTTTTTATGTGGAAGATGAGGATATGAAGTTCTAACATGTTTTGAAAATTGACATACTTCACACTGAAAAACTTCTGAATTTTTATTTCTAAATGATAAAGGAAAAAGTTTCTGTAAATACTTGAAATTAGGATGACCTAAACAATAGTGATTCAACATGATTTCACCATCTTTATTGGACTTAAGGTTTAACAAAATTTTATTCTGATTAGAAACTTCGGATACAACTTGGTGGGCTTGTCTTGTTGAAGGTTCTTCACTGCTGAGGAGATAGAGTCCCGAGCATTCCTTAGCACTGCCAATCATCTTCCCCGAATGCAGTTCTTGAAATTCATATAGGTTATGAACAAATTTAGCCATACAATTTTTATCACGGGTGAGTTTAGTAATTGATACAAGATTACAATCAAGTGTAGGAACAAGAATGACAGAATCTAGAATAAAGGAGTTTGAAATTTTGGCTGAACCAATTCTTGTTACTTTGGATACTGAACCGTCGGCAATTGATTTGTGTGTCCATTCTGGTAGAATTTAAGATTCATGGGAAGAGAAGCATCACCCGTCATGTGGTCTGAAGCACCGGAATCAACAATCCATGGTCTCATAACCTGTTTCACATTAAGAGCATTGAGGGTGTTACCTGATTGAGCTATAGTGGCAGATGATGTGGTCAAGGATTGTCCAAATAATTTCTGGAGGAGATCAATCTGTTCCTTGCTAAACAGAGCAGATTCAAGTGACTCATTGCCTTGAGATTTAGAGGCAATTTTTCCATGACTTTCTTTGTTGATGTGCTGTGTGAACGGTGGTTTCCAATCAGTGGGCTTACCATGAATTTTCCAGCAGGTTTCCTTAGTATGACCAGGTTTACGACAATGATCACACCAAGGTCTTCCACGACGAGGACGGTTGTCTGTATTATAAGAGTGCTGATGGCCTCGAATGGCAAGTGCAGATCCTTCTCCAGTCACGAAAATGGTAGATTGAGAACCCATCATTGTAGATTGAGGACCCATCATTACTTTCTTTCGACTCTCCTCTTGACGGACTTCAGAGAAGGCTTCACGAATACTGAGCAAAGGTTTTGTGCCGAGAATTCTGCCGCGCACATCATCAAGATCTTTATGGAGTCCCAGTAAAAATTTGAAAACCCGTTTCTTGTCAATAATCTGTTTGTACAAGATGCTGTTTGCTGGACAGGTCCATTCGTGAACCTCAAAGAGATCTAATTGTTGCCAACATCGAGTGAGAGAGTTAAAGTATTGTGTAACTGACAACTCTCCTTGGCGAAGATCATGGAGGATGCTCTCGATCTCAAATAGTTTGGACATATTATCAGAACTGGAATAAATATCTTTGGCTGCATCCCATATTCCTTTGGCGGTTTTGTAGAGAAGAAAATTCTCTTCAATTTCGTTTGTCATGGAATTGATCAACCAAGACATTACCATATTGTTTTTAGATTTCCATGTTCTGTATTGTAGATCGTCTTTGTTTGGAGCTGCGGCATCGCCAGTAAGGTAATCATCTTTCATTTTTCCACATATAAACATCATGACGGATTGGGACCACTGAAGATAATTGTGCCCATTTAATTTGTGACTGGTGATGGGCATAAGATTATTGTCCGTGGAACCAAGAATTATAGGTTTTCCCGTGGCCATTTGTTGCAATTGTAGATTATAAGTGGATTGAAATTTGTGGGATGTTTTTTTTTTCTTTTTTTTTTTTTTTTTTGAATAATCTGCTGGATCGGGTCGGTGCAGGGTTTGGCCGGGTCGGGTAGGGATATATTAAAACAGCTTACTGGTACGGGAAACAGAAAAGGAAAAAACAAAGCAGAATGTGACTGCGAGACTTACTGATTGATGATCGACGCCGACGATGAGGAGATGGTCGGCGATGATGACTGGCGATGGCGACGATGACTGAGATGGAAAGCAAGCTGCAGAAAATGGATTTCTGCTTTGCCTCTAGAATGCAAGCTGCTGTAGAAAATTGATTTCTGCTTTGCCTCTGGAATGCAAGCTGCTGCAGAAAATGGATTTCTGCTTTGCCTCTGGAATGCAAGCTGCTGCAAAAAATGGATTTCTGTTTTGCCTCTGGAATGCAAGCTGCAGGAAATGGATTTTTGGATTTCTGGATTTTTGAATTTCTGAAATGATGAGGATAGAAATCAGTGTTCCTTGGACAGAATTGATATAACACAAAATTGGATTTCTGGATTTTAGAAATGCTCTGATACCATGTTGAATGTACTTTGAGAGATATGATGGAGATAATCTGAAATATGTATTCTCTGTTTTCTCTTCTTCTTTACAACACTATAATACAATCTATATATAGAAATACAAAGTGTCCACTAATTCTAGGAATAAAACAGCTGGTAACAATAATGAAAATACAGCTTGATTTACACTAACTCTACAGCCTGTACAACACTAATAATATTCTCTGAAAATCTACACTAGTGAAGCTTTAATTTACTTGCTTATTAAACTCATTGTCGTTATTTACATTTCCATGTCGTTTATTAATGTTTATTTACTGTTTTCTTTAAAGTATTTAGAACTCTTAGCCTAAAAGCTTTCTTTGGCATTTAGTGACGACATGGCAAGAGTTTGGTATACTCTGCATATGATTAACCGGCTATAGATAGTGGCCAAAGAGGAGCGCTTTTACTTACGTAATTTTTCTCAGAATTTTACTGCAATTCTCTCGGTGGTGAGAGATTCAGTTTTGTTTAATCAAAAGGAAGAACAACATTTTTGGATTCTTATCCACCTCTACAACTTGTAAGGCTCCAAGTTTCTATCTTTCCCTGTGTCGAAGGGGGTGTCGGATTTGTGGGGTGGGTTAAGATATTATAGGATTTTTTATTTTATTCAGAGTTTTCTATTTTTGTAAATAAATCTGAAATAATCTTTCAGATTTATAGTTGTTGATTTTGTGAGCGTTCCTTTGCTATTTATTCATGTATTCGGTTCTTTGCAATTCAAGGAGAATAATTATCATTTTCTTTTCTCTCTAAAAACTAAAGAACCATTAGAATACATTTTCAAACTTAATATTACTTTTCTAATATTTTTCAAATATGAAGGAACTTTGTGATATAATAAATGAGATCATATTCATGAGTATTTTTTATACTAAATTCATATTTTTTTCGATGTTTATCCAAAATTGAATTCTGCATAAATTAATACTAAATATATAATTATATCTATATATTATCAAATGCAGGCAAAGCTAAGTGGATGGAGTAAAATTGATACATGGAAGATGTGTGTTTGACTCCTAATAACATATTTTTCAAAATAATGGGCTAAACGGGCCACAGGTTGTGTCGGCCCATTAAGCACGGCTCAACAGGCTAGATACGACATAGCACGACAAAGCCCATGAGTCAAGAGTAGAGGCATAGCACGGCCTGTGTACAGGCCACAGGTCGACACAATCCGTTAGCTAACACGCCACGGCCCAGCCTCTTTGATAACTCTACAGTTGAAACAAAATAGAAATTTAGAAAATATTTAAGTCAAAATAACAAGTAATTGAAAAAATATTAACATGCACCTACCATTTACTTCTTAAGAGTACGACTTTAAAATTGAAGGTGTGGGACACAAGAGGTCCCTTAACTTCTACAAAATGAGTGTTTTAGTCCCGTTATTTTCAATTTGAGCGTTTTAGTCCCGTAACTTTGAAAACAAATACACTTTAGTCTTAATAGCCTAAAGTTACAAGACTTATGTGTATCCTTTTTGGGACTAAAATGCATCCTTTTAAGAGTAAAGTGCTTTTTTTTCGAAGTTATTGAACTAAAGTGTTCTAATTGAAAGTTATGGAATTAATGTGCTCTTTTGCCTAAAACTACATAACAATTGGTGCCCTTCTCCCTAAAATTAAATGTTTAATATAGCTATATACGAATAAAAAGTTGGTTACTGACACTTATCTATATCCAACACTTATACTCAATACCAAGTAATATAAGTTAAACTACGTGGATAAAAAATTTCTTTGTTTTTAGACTAGAAAATCGTCAAACAAAAAGTAGTGTCAAACTTTTTCTCTCCACAGAAATAAATTAGACATCAACTGTTAGAAGTTGTTGGGAAATCAACTCTCCTAAAAGCTTTAGCTATTTTAAGAAGGGTCAATAATAAATTAGACACCAACTGTTAGAAGTTGTTGGGAAATCAACTCTCCTAAAAGCTTTAGCTATTTTAAGAAGGGTCAATATTGTTTTTATACATCTATCACTCCCCACAAGTGTTAGCTTTAGGCACCATGCAGGCCACACACTTGCAATTCAATAATTGGGGCCTCCAACTCTGATACCATATTAAAAGTTATTGCGAAATTAACTCTCCTAAAGCGTAAGCTATTGGAAGAAAGAACAATATTTCTTTTATATATCTATCACAAACTATAAATAATATCTCTCTCAACTAATCTCTCTTAAATCACTACTCTAGAGGTTTTATATTGCTAACATATCGAGTAAATCCTGTATATTTGAGGAAGAACAAAACAGAAATAATAAAATAAAGAAAGTGCTTGGAGAAGGGGAAAAAAGTTGCATGTCAAAACCAGGACGTTAGGCTGGTGTTTTGATGACCCAACTGTTGATTCTCCTTGTCCCACCATCGGGCAAAGGAATGAAACCATGTAATTTTTTGGAAGTTCGGAAACATTTTCAGTTTGCAATTACTTTATGAATATTTTTTATCATCTGGGCTTTCTGTGTTGTTTTCTTTACTTTCTTTTAAAGATTTGTTAGTTAATGAGAGATAATATTTTCTTTCATGTACAGTCTATTTTCCATTGTTGTTACTTATCACTTTATGCATTCTGCAGGTTCGTTTCATCAGTAGAGGCCAACAAAAATGTGTTTGAACCATTACCTGAACCAGTCTCTTGCTTCTACAAGTTGCAAATGGAGGACATTGGACGATGTTTGCGATGTGAATGTGTCATTACTGATGTATTTGGAAGATCATCTGAGCCTGTCTCTGTTGAAACATCACCTATATTACCAGGTACTTTTTCCCCTTTTCCATTTGCAGACACCTTTTTGTCAACTGCACGTTTTCCTGCAAGGTACTCATTGCAACACAACATGCCTCAGATATGGGTATGAAATCTATGCCGGACAAGGCTAAATTTTTGGTACATGATACTACTGCTACATGCATCTGAACGAAAACTACTGATGTGTTTTCTCTTTCCCTCTCCTCTGTCCAATTCCCTTTCTCTTTCTGGGACATCATCTATACTTCTTCCTATGATGCCCTAATTTCCTAATCTGTTCTTGAGTTATATAGGGGGGAAATAGAAATACTGCAAATTACAATTTTGAAAATAAACTGGAAATAGTTAACATTTTCTGAAAGAACTGTATGATAATGCTAGCTTATATGTTTTTCTGACTGCACAGTCAAATGCTTTGTTGGAGTGCATTGTTTTATTGCTCTTCATTAGTGCTCAAACTTATTGGAGCCAGGCAAACATGAGTCTTTATCACCACTTGACCATGTTCTGTACTTGATAGGAATGTCTCAACACTTCTAGTTGGATTTGAATTGCTTCGTCTTTCCTTTTTTTGGCTGAGAGAATAGTTTCATCTTTTTACCATGAAAAATGCAGAAGTAACGGTTATGGGGAACTTTATGGTATCTAAAGCTTATTTACTGAATATTTGCATCATATAGGTTTTAAGTGCGAAGTATTATTGCATTAGTATATCTGGTCATGAATTATCTTCTTGTTATACTAATCTGGTTTCACTGCATGCAATATTTGTCCTCTTCCATCAATTGCATGATTCCCCATCTTATTGTTTGATTTTATCATAACTATTATTTTTGAAGGGGTTCCAAGAATTGATAAGCTGGAGATTGAAGGAAGGGGTTTTCACACCAACCTGTACGCCCTTTGTGGAATCTACAGTGGAGGAAAGGAAGGGAAAAGTAAGATACAGTGGCTTAGATCAATGGTTGGCAGTCCTGATCTTATTTCAATTCCAGGTAATGTTATAATTCATGCTCTGGTTCTTTTAGGACACTTCATTTAGTCCCTAGTATTCATTTTTTGCAACTCTGCTGTTACCAAATTATTTTTTGTTACATTCTCTTGGCAAAAATATGAGAAGTGATACCCTTCCAAGATAGTGTCCCTTGCATACTTGTTTTCTGATATTGATGAAAGTAAAAGAATAGCCTATATGAGCAATTAATAAAAAAGTTAACTTACAATTATTCTCTCTTTTTTCCGGGCAATTTACAAATATTCTATGTTGATAGATAGGAAAAATATGATTTAAAGTCCCAAAATAGCTCGTATATATTGTACATTGAATTGTTCCAAAATTGCATGTTAGTTTGTTCGTAGCGTGTACATAGCACTATATTATTTTCATTCAGGATTGTTTTTAGATCATCACAGCATAGGATCATGAGCCCCCATGAGTCCTTACATTCCTTTCTCTTAACTGTTTATTCTGTTTTTTTGGCAATATTTAGCGTCCTGCCATTCTTTGTAATACCATCATAGAGACATTGATATTTCAACATCCTCAACGTACTTATCTATTTTAAGCCTCCAGTATTTTTACTCAAAAAAAATATATATTGTAGGAGAGACTGGGAGAATGTACGAAGCTAGTGTGGACGATGTCGGATACAGGCTAGTAGCCATTTATACTCCTCTGAGAGAAGATGGAATGGAGGGGAAACCTGTTTCTGCATCAACAGATCCCATTGCAGTTGGTAATTTAGATTTGTTTCTCTTACTTTCAATTCTATAGTTTTGGTAAAATTCGGGCATAATTTACGGCATTAGTCAAAAACTGTTTTCAATGTTCAAAACAAATAAAGTGTTTCGCTAGAAATTATAATTTAAAAAAAATGATTGGAAAACAAAAATATATAAAACAACTTATGCGTGTTTTCAATTTTGTAAAACCTAATGAAAAGACAAGGTAAAGGCTCAGCTATAACATGCAGAGCCTTGTCAAACCTTTATACCTAAATATAGAGTGTTGTTTTTTCTAGAATGAAAAAGGACTTCAATAACTTTAAAAAAATTCCATTTCCTTGTAACATAGATATCATAGAAAATTTAAAAATTGATGAGTGTATGGTTTAAATCTTAAGACATTTGTAAACATAATTATGTATACAACCAAAACATGATAAATAAAGGACAAATGTTCATTTAGCTACTAAATGTTGAAAATTTTCAATTTATTACTTTTAATATTTTTTATTTCAATTGACTACTTATATTATTGAATGTTTTTCGATCAATTATTTTGATATAAAAAATTATCAATTTGATCAAAAAATTAAGTCGCATGCACGATACATGAAGTTATGTAGGAAATCAACCTAGGAGTATGGTTAGTTTCCTGATTTTCAGGGTGGAGCCAACCCCTGATTTTAGGAGGACAGTTTCCTGATTTTCAGGGTAGAACCAACCCCTGTTTTTAGGATGTTAGTTTCCTGATTTTCAGGATGATTTACAGCTGTATACTAATAACTTCCAGCAGTGGATTATGCATAACAAATGTATATATAAATGGATTTGATATTAAGAAATAGAGAAAGCAATTTTTTCTGTAAAATAAAAACAGCTTCATGGTATCAAAGCCTTAGGCTCATAAACTGCTGCTCTTAGCCTCTTGTTCAACTAGCTCTGTAAGTTCACCTAGTATGATGTCAAATACTCAGGCAAGGAATGTACCTTTTCAATTTCCAACTCAAGTTTCAGCTTTTGGGCATGAGAGCTATGAAAAAACTGAAAGTTTAAATGTTCTTAGTACACTGGAAGATGACATGGATGAAGAGGTTCCAGAGACAAGTAACAGAACTGAATTCAATATGGGAAATTCAGGTAGTTTTGGGCTTGGATCCATTCTTGATCCTGCTCCTAAACATAATCTTTTTAGTGGTCTATTTAACAATGCAACTATTAATGTTTCTGCTTCTCCTTTTAACAGTACCAGTCCTCAAGGAGAGCTATTTTGGCCTGCATCTTTTCAGTTCCAATCTCTCCAACCATCAGTACAAACTCAGCCTTCAAACTCAAGTGCATTTTCTGGTAATCCTATCCCATTCACTAAAGAACAGTTAGAACTTCTCCAACAACTTATACAAAAGGCAAATATCAACACTACATTTAGTAGCAGTAGGAATAACTCCACACATATTTCCAGTAATTCAACAAAGCATGCTGGAAAATTTCCTTCCTCATCTTGGATAGTAGACTCAGGTGCCTCCAATCACATGACAAGTGATCAATCACTTTTCACAACCTATTCACCTTGCTGCAATCTCATATCAGTTAGTAGATTAAATCATGACCTTAATTGTGAAACTAAATTCTTGGCTAAATCTTGTGTTTTTCAGGACCTAAGCTCGGGGAAAATGATTGGCGGTGTTGATTTACGTGCGGGCCTCTATGTTCTTGATATCAACACTTCTTCAAACCATTCTGTTAGTCATCAATGTCAATTGAGTCATAATCTTAACTCTCATAGTCATACTAATAAGGAAAGTGAAATCATGATGTGGCATTTTCGTCTAGGTCATCCAAATTTTTCGTATTTAAAACGTTTGTTTCTATCCTTATTCATTAATAAAAATCCCAATTTATTTCATTGTGAAGTTTGTCAGTTGGCAAAACACACTCGAAACACTTTTTCACCACGCACGCACAAGCCAAGTCACCCATTTTCTCTCATTCACGGTGACATTTGGAGACCATGTCGCGTTCCCAGTATTGCTGGTGCTCGATGGTTCTTACTGTTAGTTGATGATCATACTCGATTATGTTGGACATTTCTTATGAAAGACAAATATGAAACCAAACACATATTTCCACTTTTTCATGCCATGATCCAAACTCAGTTCAATGCCAATATTCAAATCCTAAAAACTGATAATGCTAGGGATTTCTTTAATTCCGATCTTAGTGGATATCTCAAATCACATGGTATTGTCCAACAAAGCTCCTGCGTTGACACACCACAACAAAACGGTATAGCCGAACGCAAAAACCGTCATATACTTGAGGTTGCCCGAACTTTACTTTTTCAAACCAATGTTCCTAAAAAATTTTGGGGTGAAGCCATTCTTACTACAACACACTTGATCAACCGAATGCCTTCTCGAGTTCTCAACTTTCATTCACCTTTACAAGTGCTTTAGAGTCAATATTCTACCTCACAACTTGTGTCACCAATTCCTTTCAAGGTTTTTGGTTGCACTGCTTTTGTCCATATTCATTCACAATATCGTGGCAAACTTGATGCCCGTGCCATTAAATGCATCTTCGTTGGTTACTCGGCCAATCAAAAAGGCTACAAATGTTTCTCTCCCATCACTCGTAAGTTTTACCATTCCATGGACTTTACTTTCTTCGAAGAAACTCCATTCTATTCTAATTCTGCAATTCAGGGGGAGAATCACACTAATGAATTGTAGAATTGGGATTGGTCATCACTCATTGAACCGAATTTATCATCTCATTTACCCTCCACAATCTTGTCCTCTTCCAACCTGATACCCATTCCAGATTCTCCTTCAAAAACCAAACCTGATCAATCTCCCATTGTCTATCCTAGACATCTTCTCCTTCCTAATGATGCCATAAAAGTTTATGAAAGAAAGAGAAATCCTGACTTGCCCACACGAAATCAGCAAAGCCAAGAAACTCTCCTGAGCCAGACCTCATTTGAAAGATTACAAGATGAAGCAGAATCTAGTCCAAAACTTGGTTCTAACCCTGAGTTAGATCTTCTTATTGCACAAAGAAAAGGCGTTCGATCATGCATTCAACATCCTCTTCAAAGTTACATTTCTTACGCAAATCTGTCCCCAAAATTTCAGGCATTTGTGACATCCTTAGACAACACCAAGATTCCTAATTCTGTCAATGAGACTCTAAAAGTTCCTGAATGGCGCAAGGCAACCATAGAAGAATACACTGCACTTGAAAAGAATGGTACATGGATGTTAACAAAGCTACCACATGGAAAGAGGACAGTGGGTTGTAAATGGATATTCTCAGTTAAACAGAAGGCAGATGGAAATATCGACAGATATAAAGCTCGACTAGTGGCTAAAGGGTTCACCCAATCATATGGAATTGATTATGAAGAGACTTTTGCTCCTGTAGCAAAACTTAACACAGTTCGTGTCTTGCTGTCTATTGCAGTTAATGAGGATTGGCCACTGCTTCAACTTGATGTCAAGAACGCATTCTTAAATGGAGATTTGATCGAAGAAGTTTTCATGGATGTGCCTCCTGGTTTTGAGACTAAAGATACACAAGGGAAGGTATGCAAGTTGAGAAAGGCACTATATGGACTTAAACAGTCACCTAGAGCATGGTTCGAAAAATTCACCAAGGTCCTCAAACAGGATGGATACTCTCAGACACATGCAGACCACACTTTATTTTTCAAACACTTCGCAGATGGGAGAATTACAACTTTGATTGTATATGTTGATGATATAGTTCTTACAGGAAATCATGTAGGAGAAATGAAGAGACTTAAGATGTTATTATCCAAGGAATTCGAGATTAAAGACTTGGGATATTTGAAATATTTCTTAGGGATGGAGGTGGCACGTAGTACTAAAGGAATCTCAGTTTCTCAACGCAAATATGTTCTAGATCTCTTGCGTGAGACTGGCATGAGTGGGTGTAAGCAGGTTGAAACGCCCATGGATCCTAACACCAAACTAATGCCTCGGGCGATGAATTGGCAGGCGACAAGGGGCAATATCAACGTTTGGTAGGTAAGTTAATTTATTTGACCCATACACGTCCAGATATAAGTTTTTCAGTCAGTGTTGTTAGTCAGTTTCTTGGCAACCCATCAGTAGATCACTTGGAGGCAGTAAATCGTATTCTAAGATACTTGAAGAAGGATCCTGGAAAGGGGCTCATGTTCAAGAAAACAATTAATAGGAAATTGGAAATTTATACTGACGCTGATTGGGCGGGATCTCCTAGTGATCGAAAATCCACATCTGGATATTGCTCATTTATTTGGGGAAATTTGATGACATGGCGTAGCAAAAGGCAAGCAGTGGTAGCACGTAGTAGTGTCGAGGCTGAGTTCCGTGCATTTGCTTTGGATATCTGTGAAGGAATTTGGCTAAAACGACTGCTATACGAACTCAAGGTTCAACATTCAGAATCTATTAGAATCATGTGTGACAACCAGTCAGCAATTGCAATTGTCAAAAATCCAGTCCACCATGATCGAACTAAACATGTGGAAATTGATAGACACTTCATCAGTGAGAAAATTGAAGACAAGATGATCTCCCTCAACTATGTTCCATCTAGGCAACAAGTAGCAGATATCTTAACCAAAGCTTTGTTTCTACCTAATTTTACAGAATTAAATGTAACACTTGGTTTGGAAAACATATATTGCCTAGCTTGAGGGGGAGTGTAGGAAATCAACCTAGGAGTATGGTTAGTTTCCTGATTTCTAGGGTAGAACCAACCCCTGATTTTAGGAGGACAATTTCCTGATTTTCAGGGTAGAACCAACCCCTGTTTTTAGGATGTTAGTTTCCTGATTTTCAGGATGATTTACAGTTGTATACTAATAACTTCCAACAGTGGATTAGGCATAACAAATGTATATATAAATGGATTTGATATTAAGAAATGGAGAAAGTAATTTTTTTTAAAATAAAAACAGCTTCAAGTTATAACTTATCTTATTCACGGCACGCCCTTTTGAGCTTCACGTGTGTTGCATAGGTGACTTAACTATTTTGATTAATAGCTAAATAAACATTTGTCCTAAATAAATTTATAAATCAGTTGTGTCCAATTACCCTTGTCTAAGAATTGAACACTTATTATCCATATTCCCATAATAGCCTAAATATGTATGCGACACTAATATTCAAATCTGGGTAGCATAGTTTATGTCATCAAATAGGTTAACATGCTTCTAAGAAAACCTTTTATGCTTTATTTTATGTGCAATCTTTCAAAATAAGCTTGTGATATGCCTTTATTTATGATCTAGTTTAAGTTATCTATATTTTACAATATATCTTGAGATATTATTCACAAATCTATTTAATAATTTATTATTATTTTTTTTTTTTGCAAATTTCTTCCATTTCACGACACACACAAAAATTCACTATTCACATCATGTAATCTAAATGTTTATATGTTGTCTATTCACATTCATATGTTACACATCCATGTAGATTTTCACATAGAGTTGGTTTATGTATAAATAAATAAAAATCTTCCACCCACCACACTTGCGCCTCAAATTTTGCCAAGTATATACTTTTTCATAAATATAATTAAAATACTCAATTTAACACAAAATTGTTTTATAAAGTGGACTCACTTTAAAAAGTTACTATTTCATATATCTATTTTTAATTTAAAATTTAGATTATTAGTTTATGACAAAAAAGAAGAGAGAAAAGGAGAAAAGTATAATAAAACAGGTTATTACTATTTGTTTTCGAGAAAACATTTAAATGAACTGCCAAATACATTATAATTGTTAAAAATGTGAAAATTGTTTTTTAATCATCATTTGGAAACGGATTTTAAGAATAATTTTTTAATCAAGACACCAAACAGGCTTTTTATATATGGATTAGGGGTACGGATGGCTAGTAGTTTTTTCAAAAAGAGTGTTTTAATCTTGTTGTTTTCAATTAGAGTATTTTAATCCCATAACTTTGAAGAAAGGTGCATTTTAGTTCCAAAAGTCTAAAGCTACAGGATTTTTGTGCAACTTTTTTGGGACTAAAGTACACCATTTTAAGACTTAAGTGTACATTTTTTCAAAGTTATGGAATTAAAGCACTCCAGTTGAAAGTTATGAGACTAATACGCTCCTTTGTCTAAAACTACAGGACCAATGGTCCCCTTTTTCCCTTTTATATTTCTAGAGCTTTTCTTTTCAAAATTTTATTTGAAAGACTTCAATATATGTAACTATTCTAAATTATTCTTTGTTTTCCTTTTGCATTGATTCTATGGTAAACTAATCGTGCCACTTCCTGCAGAACCTGATGTTCTTAAAGAAGTAAAGCAGAAGCTTGAAATTGGATCTGTTAAATTTGAGGTATTTCTGATTGATCATTGTTTCAACTTACAGGTTTATGTTTAATCTTTTTTATGAGATGTTTGAAAGCCATATTCACTATATTTTCAAATTTACTCTATATTTTGATTTTTGTCATCTTTAAATTCTAGTTCTTAGTTTTTAATTTTTTTTCTCATGGAGTGGAGTTAATTTTTTTAAACGAGTAACATATCTGCTGCTTCTTTAAAAGGTTGCATCATAACATTGTCTTTCCTTATTAGGTTTGATATTTGCCTTTTGCTTCCTTTGGTTTTCTATCTTTTGATTGCATTACTTGTATTGTTGACACAGGTGTTGTGTGACAAGGATCAATCTTCAAAAAAGGTTATCCTTTGATTATCTTATTTTCCATATTCATTATTTTCTTCTCCTATCATCAAACGATTATACTGCTATCCCTCTGTTATAGGTTTCTGCAGTACCAAGTCTTGATAGACGAATTCTCGAAGTCAATAGAAAAAGACTCAAGGTTATAAAGCCCGGTTCCAAGACTTTTTTTCCTACTACTGAAATTCGCGGAAGTTATGCTCCTCCGTTTCATGTGAGTTCTTTTTTTTATACTAAAATTTGGTAATTTAGCACGGCCTACTTTTATCTGATTTTGTGCAGGTGGAGCTATTCTTTCACTATTTTGAATGTAAAAATGCTAAATGATGATAATCAAGTGAAAACTCAACTAACCTTGTCTTCCATGCTTTCTTATAAACTAAACAAAACCCACATGTTTTGGCCAAAGCAGAATGCTAAAAAGAAACCCAACAGTAAAATCCAAATTATTGAGAGGAGAGAGAGAAAGAGAGATTGAGAAACGAAGAACCATTGAATCCCATAGAAAGAAAACCTTCTAAGTCAAGTCAACTATCAAACTTATAGGCAAGCAAACCCAAGGGATCTCCAATTCCCCATATATGATCATCAACTTCCGTTATCATAATATAAAACGTGAACCTAAATATGAAATTTGTGTGACAATCATATCATAAAATAAGGAATAACATTCACAACATCACTCTTAGATTTTAGCACGTAAATCGAGGTAACTCTTACAATCATCAATAAACGAAACAATGTGTTTATCATCAGAAGCAATAGGAATAGAGAAAGAACATCAGTATGAACACAAACAAAAGGAGGATAACTTTTATTGCAACTATCTATTAAGGGAACATGATAATATTTAGAGAAAAAAAATGCATCGTACACATATTAAGCTAGAAGAGAAACATTAGAAAACAATTTATGAAACAATCGTTCTAAATAAGAAAAAGATGGAGGTCCTAGCCATAACATAATCTTCTCCCTTTTTTGTCTACTTGAAAGCCACAATTGCTATTTGTTACCCCTTTCTCCGATGGGTCTCCTCTCTCTACTTGTTTCAATCGTCATCTTTATTAAATTGTCTTACAACACACAATGAGTGGAATATAAAGTTAATAATCAAGACTTTTGATTTTGCTCATGGATGAAATTTTATTGGAGAAATGCAAGTAAAAGAAAAACATGAAAAATTTGGGTGATGGTGTGACATTTACGGCCTTTATAATTGTCATTGATGTCCCAATAATAATCTATTAAAATTTGTCAGGAAATCAACTTTTTCAAAAGTTCAAACTATTGAAAGAAAAACCAACAATATTTTTATATGTTCTCTCCCTTAAGTATAGACTTTATGTACCATACAGATCCAACACTTATGTTACTTCGACTCGGCACTTTGGCCTACCGTACCAGTGTTAACATGACATAACATGGACACCAGTACAGGATATGGGTCGAATATTGCAAAAAAAATTCATGGTGGTCAAAACTTAAGCCATAACTACGAAAGGAGATGTAGAAGACTAAGCTAAAGTAAGAAGAAAAAAATCTTGAAAAATAAGAGATGGACGACGCATGACAATGAAGAAGACGAAGAGATGGAAGTGGAACAATGAAGAAGAAGATGAAGAAATAGGTGGGGGTGAAATTATTTTTAGGATTAAACTGAGCCTTTACCCTTTAGTATGTACTGTTTATTTTGTGTTAGGCCTTCAAATCTTTAACTATTGGCCTTATTTGATTTCTTTTAAAATGGGCCTTTGATATTAATTTAACAAAAGTCTATGGTTGAGCTTGGA
The DNA here is from genome assembly GCA_030763125.1 of Hippophae gyantsensis. Classification (NCBI taxonomy): domain Eukaryota; kingdom Viridiplantae; phylum Streptophyta; class Magnoliopsida; order Rosales; family Elaeagnaceae; genus Hippophae; species Hippophae gyantsensis. The sequence goes on from CM061030.1 coordinate 17,015,922, forward strand.
TAGTATAAGCTGAAGGGACAACTTTGAAAGGACCTTCACCTAATGGATCTTCAAAGGTCTACAGTAGTAAATATATTTAATTCAAAAAAGGTTTCATTACCACATGGTTAAATAATGATCATGTAAATATTAAATTATCATAATTTAATGATCATTTTAATTTTTGCATTAAAAAATAATAATCAAGCAATATAATTTATATAATAATACCATGTCAAGTGTCCATGTGGACACATCCCCGTATCTTAAAATTTTAAAGCTCATGAATCTGACACGCGGATATGTACTCGTGTCCGACACTTATACTCGAGTCTAAGTAACATCCAATACTTGAAATTCAAAAATTAGGGTAGTTGAGGTTTGAACACATGACATCTATTTCTAATACTGTGTTAGAAGTTGTTAGGATATCGATGTGTTGTGTTCAAATCTGTATTTCTATAATGAGTTGTTTTTAAACCTCAACACCTCAATGGTTGAGTTCAAGTGTTATGTTTACATGGTGCATTGAGCCTGCACTTGTAGGAGAGTAATAGATATATAAAAGTATTGTTGGACATTCTTCCAATAGCTTAAGTTTTTTGGAGAATCAATTTTTAAACATAATCTAAACTAACTTAACAGTAGAGGATGTTAGGGAAACAAAGATGATGGGATCACCCAGTCGTATAATCAGCATAGTAAGTCTAAACCATTTTGGATATTCATTCTTTTTCCAATAAACATCGATAGTATGCAAATGGGCATTTTTTTTGTGGTTTATATATCTGGACCAGCGAATTGGTTATTACCAAGTGGCTCTTGAGGATAGGATGGTTTGGAGAAATACCCGATGGGACATTTTCAAGTACAAGGTTAGGACGATTATACGAAAAATTATCACCACACTTGCCTGAAATATATTGTTTAATTAATGTATTTTATATATTTATAGGTAAAAATATTGGGGGATTTGAACACCCTACCTCAATTTAGATTGTGTTATCTCATGCCAACTAAGGCAATTCATTTCTTGTTAATTGTTTGAGTATTGAAATTATTTATTTTTGTAATATTGTGATTTTAGAAGAAAAAAGGGTTTTCGTGTGGATATTTTTTCATACTCATCTCCTCCCAATACTTGACGATTAATACCCATCCCCGAACTGTTTTAGTTTTTGGGTAGTTTCAATGAAGCTGATATAGGGTAAACGTTCAATTAGATACTAATATTATGTGAAAAAATTTAATTTACTAATTTTTTTTATTTTTTGTTTCAATTCACTGCTTTTATTATTGAAATGTTTTTCAATCAACAATTTTAGCCAAAAATTGGTCATTTTGATCGAAATATTTAGGTTATTTATGCAACATGTAATATTGTTAGAGCATGTCATGAATAAGATAATGAAGTTATAACTACATGTATCACTTAAATTTTTCAATCAAGTTTTTCAATTTTTAGTTAAAATAGTTTATTGAAATACATTTTAATATACTAGTCACATGAAAAAAATCTCAAAAGCAAATTAAAAAATTTGACATAACATTAGTACCTAAATGAATGTTTGCCCGTTGATATATGTTCGGATTCGGGGACCCTTTTTGGTATAAATGTGACACAAGCTAGAAGGCATAGAAGGATAATTGAAGAACTTTACAATTATAATGTAAATAAGACTATTTTATAAATAAATAAAAGATTTTCCTAATTCTAAAATAACTCAAACTCTAATAAATTTTATATTAGTCCAACAATAAATCCTAATCTAATAACAATTGTGATACTTCTAAAATATAAGATCCTGATTAATTTAAAACTTTAATAAAATACTAATTTTTTCCTAGAGCAAACTCGATTGAGAAAACACTCATCCTCAAGTTTGACTAGAGCTTGACAAATTTGGAATGATTGGATGCCTTTAATTTATACTTCAAATCCTTGTTACAAATTATTTTTTGAACACACTTGTCTAACATTTTAATGATTTTAGAAACCTTTTATACATCTCCATTGAAACCATGAGGACTATGAGTAAATGATGCGCAAATTGAAACTTGGTTTTGAAAAATCATTTTCTTGTCCAAAAGAAGTAAATTTCTTTCGGCCATTCAATTCCGTTGTGCTCATTTACTTCGTTGACAATTAAGTACATTTCATCTTTGTTGAGAATTGATAATTTATCATCGTATTAGGATGAACACGAATTTTCAAAATACGCACCATCAATTTGTGGCTCTTCACCAAAAATATGAGATTTTGAGTCATCAAAATACTCATATTTGATTTATCTTTTAGGTAAGAAAATATCAAGGGATATTATTTTTCTCAAAATTGTGACAAATTTTGTATTGTTTTCATGTAAACAGGAATAAAATATTTTAGAGAAAAGAATATAATTTTGTTCAAGAAAACAAAATCAAGAAACTTTGATACCAACTGACGCAGGCCAAAAGGTGTAGAAAGGATAATTAAAGAAGAAGGTTCTCAATAAACAATAATTATGATCAATATCAATATCAATAAAAGTTCAATTATAAATGTAAATAAACTATTCATAGGTAAAATAAAATATTCCTAATTTTAAAATACTCAAACTCTAATATGTTTTATACTAATCCAACAATAAATCATAATCTAATAACAATTGTGATAAAAAAATCATCTAAAATATAAAATTCTAATAAATGTTAATTTTGTCTTACATCAAAACTGGTTCTGCTTGTTCTCGTGTCCATTCCTAGTATGCATGTTACTATTGTAGTAATTGTGAAACCCAGAACTAGAGTCAATAGAGAGAATTTGAAAGACATGGTCTTTTGGACAACAAAGGTTGAGGCCTCGTGATGGTCTTCAATGTTCATGGTTGCATGTCCCGTACAAACTTGAAAATAGGTTTTTTTAAGGTTTATCAAAGGAGTAGTCAAAATTTGGTTGCTAATTTGATTCAAACTCTGATCCAAACTAACCATAAACATATGAACCTAATCCTCAGCAATACGCTTCTGCAGTAACACCAGTGACATATGTCACATCATTAGGTTTTTAGTAACCTTACTTCATAAAATATAGTTAAATTTATTGAGATACTTAGGGGTGTGTATGTATGTGTTGGTTTGGTTTGTAGAGCAAAATCGGTACCAAACCAATATGATCGGTTCTTCGAAAATAAGAACCAACCCAAGCTAATAAATTTGAAAAAACAATCCAACTTGACCCAATTTTTTGGTTTGATTTGAGTTGGGTCAAGTATTTTTTATTAAAAAAATTCTCCTTTTTTACCTATGGGTTTTTTTTATTAATTTTTTTCAACTTTTGAATTATAGTTTCTTATGTTTCCTTTCCAATGTTAATTTGATTATATATCTTAAATTTTAAGATTTTATATTTCAATCATTTACCTAATATCATGAAGTTTAAGTAATTAAAACTTGAAATTTGAAAATTAAAATATAATTTTAGATAACCTAGAGAAGAAAAAAAATTAGCAAATGCTACTAATGGTTTATTATGCATATCATAAAGGCTGAATTGGGTGAAGTGTCGTTGTAGGAGGCTCGTAAGTTATTGTTAAGAGTGAAGTCATAGGTGTGGAGTGAAGACTGAGGAATTGTCTTGTGGGTAATGTACTTTTATGATAATGGAAAGGAAAAAATGATAGAGAGGAAGAAGAAAATTTTAAGTGAATTTAAAAAAAATTATATAAAATAAAAGCATGAATATAAAAGTAAATATATTTGGGTTGATTGGATTCTTATAGGTGGCGTTTGGTTCGTGGAATGGAATCGGAATCGGAATCGGAATCGGAATGGAATGGAATGGAAAGGAAACAATTTTGTTTGGTTTGACCACTGGAATCAAGCTCAGAATCAGGATTATAGTGTTTGGTTTGCCACTGGAATGGAATGAAAAAAGTCAGAAATGACCTTAATACCACTACATGCTGTAAAGTTCAAATAATGTCATTTAATTACTATTTTTTCGTCACACAAAATACATTATTGAAATCATTATTTTTCTAAATAAGTATTACTTAATTAAAAAGAAATATATTATTAAAATTATTATTTTTCTAAATAGGGTTTAGGGTTTTGAGGTTTGGGATGTGTGATTTAGGGTTTAGGGATTTAGGATTTGGGGTTATATTTGTAGGTTAAGGTTTAGGGTTTATGGTTTTAGGATTTGGAATTTGGGGTTTAGGGTTTTGGGATTTATGTTTTAGGGTTTTGGGTTTTGGGATTTATGTTTTAGGGTTTTGGGTTTTGGGACTTATGTTTTAAGGTTTAGGGTTTAGAATTTAGAGATTTGGGGATTTGGGTTTTAGGGTTTAGGGTTTAGAGATTTGGGGATTTGGGGTTTAGGGTTTTAGGGTTTAAGGTTTAGGGTTTAGGGATTTAGGGTTTTAGGATTTGGAATTTGGGGTTTAGGGTTTAGGCTTTTGGGTTTTGGGATTTATGTTTTAAGGTTTAGGGTTTTAGGGCTTAGGGTTTAGGGATTTGGAATTTGAGGTTTACGGATTTGAGATTTAGGGATTTGGGCTTTAGGATTTAGGGTTTTAGGATTTGGAATTTGGGATTTAGGGTTTAGGGTTTAGAGATTTGGGGATTTGGGTTTTAGGGTTTAGGGTTTAGAGATTTGGGGATTTGGGGTTTTAGGCTTTAAGGTTTAGGGTTTAGCGTTTTAGGATTTGGAATTTAGGGTTTAGGGTTTAGGGTTTTGGGATTTATGTTTTAGGGTTTTGCGTATTGGGTTTTATGTTTTAAGGTTTAGGGTTTTAGGGTTTAGGGTTTAGGGTTTTGGGATTTGGGGTTTATGGTTTATGGATTTGGGATTTAGGGATTTGTGGTTTAGTATTTAGGGTTTTAGGATTTGTAAGTTGGGATTTAGGGTTTAGGGTTTAGGGATTTGGGATTTATGTTTTAGGGTTTTGGGATTTATGTTTTAAGGTTTAGGGTTTTAGGGTTTAGGGATTTGAGGTTTAGGGTTTAAGGTTTTAGGATTTTAGGATTTAGGGTTTAGGGTTTTGGAATTTTGGGTTTAGGGTTTAGGGTTTTGGAATTTTGGGTTTGAGAATTTGGGATTTGAATTTAAGGTTATATTTTAGGTGAGGGTAAAATTGGAAAAAAAAAATTTAGATGGGAATGGAATAATGATTACCAAAGGTGAGAGAAGGAATTGTGATTCCTTCTCTTTTGGTAATCCGATTCCATTCCGCCCTCCATTCCGTCCAACCAAACACACAAAATGGAAGGAATCAATTCTGATTCCATTCCATTCCCTCCAACCAAACGTGGGGATAAGGTTTCAAGAAATGAGAATTGAACCAAACCAATATAAGTCGGTTCTATATAAATAAGAAACAACGTAAACCAATAAAACCCTAAAATCAAAAATATTGGGTTGGTTTGATTCCAATAATATAGATTAGATTGGATTGGATTGGTTGCAATAAACTTTGCACACTCGTAGACCTCCTCGACTTAATTGAGTAGACTTTTCCATCAAGAATAAGAAACATCAAGGCATCTCTTCCTAACTACATCTCAAACTTCATATGTTGTTTTACACTGCACAAAGTGAGATCAACTTGTCATTGATAGAATAACGGGCCAAGACTTGACAAGGACATCATTGGCCCAATCATCTGTTGAAAATCAACACCAACATAATAATTAAAGATGTAGAGAAATAAATGAAGTAGTTGAAGGTTGTAGGAATAAATGAAGTAGTTAAAAGTTGTAGAAATAAATGAAGTAATTGAAGGTTGTAGAAATAAATGAAGTAGTTGAAGGTTGTAGAAATAAATGAAGTAGTTGAAGGTTGTAGAAATAAATGAAGTAGTTGAAGGTTGTAGAAAAGAGAAGTGTGTAGATAAGATTTGTGTGGTTAGGATTATTTCTTAGTTTTATATTTGTGTGGTGTAGATTGCATGGTGAGGACTGTAAATAGCCTACCTTGCATTTGGTTTTATTATCCATCAAAAACAAATAAGTTTTTGTGTTCTTAGTTTGAGTGTGAGTTGAGAGTTTTCTCTTTACTGTTTGTATTTCTCTTCAACTTGTGAGTTGCATTTGAAAGGTGTTATAGTGAGTATAATACAAGTAGTTTGTTTACTTGTTTGGATCTAATATTAGTAAATTTAGAGTTATTTATTCTAAATTTTACTCAACAATTGGTATCAGAGCGGGACGGTTAGGGATCGCTCTTAGTGGAGTTATCTTGAGTCGTGAGGAGTTTGGTACTCTGCAAGTTTATTAGTCAAGCTTGTTCGGTATAGTCGAAGTCTTGCCGACACGATGAGTGATCTTCAAGTAGTTGGAGGAATCAAGAAACTCAACAACAAAAACTATAACACATAGGCAACATGTATGGAGTCTTACCTATAAGGTCAAGACTTGTGGGAGGTTGTTGGTGGTGATGAAGTTACACAACCAATAGTGGAAGATGCAAACGGCATCTTGCGGAAGTGAAAAATTAAAGCAGGCAAAGCGATGTTTGTTTTGAAGACCACAGTTGAAGAAGAAATGTTGGAGTACATTCGGGATGCAAAAACACCAAAGGAAGCATGGGACACTCTTGTTACACTCTTTTCAAAGAAG